>CM028130.1:952415000-953615000 GCA_016271365.2 Neoceratodus forsteri
CAAATGCACAACAGCAGCACACTCTGGTGCATGCACGAGATCTTTACTTCGGCTGCCCTTGCCCATGTGCGCGATTTTGGCTCCGATTTTATAATGTATTTTGCGGCTGTACCAGTGCTTGATTTTTGATGCCAGGGACGATTCACTAAAAATATGTACTGCATTAAAAACAGGTTACTCACCTGTAACAGTAGTTCTAGGAGTGGTATATGTTGTTCATCCACACTCTTTGGCATGTCCCTTTCCCCTTTAAATCTGTCTGGAAGTCTTCAAGCTAGCGCCTCCCCAACACCCGGGAGGTAAATACCTCGGCTCCGCCCCATGAAGCCAGATCTTAGCCCGCTGGAAGCAAGGTGGTGCACCTAAAGCCGGGGAAGTCAGGTGGGTGCGTGTGTGTGGATGAACAACATATACCACACCTAGAACTACTGTTACAGGTGAGTAACCTGTTTTTCTAGGAGCGTGGATATGTTGTTCATCCACATTCATTGGCAGACTCCTAGAAGTTCTCCGGGAGGCAAGGCGCACACCCCTACTTAGGAAACAGAGACTGGAGTACCGAGGCCCCAAAACCAGCATCCCGACGAGACTCAAGGTCGATGTGGTAATGGGTAATGAAGGTGTTTGCTGACTTGCAGGTAGCAGCCCGACAGATTTCCTAGATAGGGATGTCCCTGGAAGCAGCCACCGATGCAGCAGCATGGCGGGTAGAAGGAGCTCTTATCCCTCTGAGAGGCTCCTTGCCCGCCAACTCATAGCACAGACCTATGCATGATGTAATCCATTTTGCAATGGTCTGTTTGGCTGCAGGTCTGCCAGAAGCGGCTTCAGCGTAGGTGACAAACAGCTGGCGAACCTCTCCCTGAATTTCCGTCGTCCTCTCCTTGTAGTAGGAGAGAACACGTCTACGGTCCGGGTATGAAACCTGTACTCGGCACCCGAGGTGTAGTTAGGGTAATATACCAGCAGAGTCAACATCTGGTTAAGGTGAAACTCTGACACCACCTTCGGAAGGAATTTCGGGTGGGGGCGCAGGACAACATTGTCCCTGTGAAAGACCAGATAAGGTGAGTCCACGGAAAGCACCTGGAGCTCCCCTGTCCTTCTTGCTGATGTGATAGCCACCAGGAAGGCAGTCTTCCACAACAAGTGTGAGAGCTCACACTTGTGCATGAGTTCGAATATCTTGCCCATGAACTTTGCCAAAACCAGTAAAAGATCCCACGGAGGTGGAGGTTCACGCACCGGAGGGGATATGTGATCCAGGCCTTTGAAAAAGCATCCGACCACTGTCTCCTGTGCCAATGTCGACCGACCGGCCTGCGCCCGGTAAGCGGAAATGGCTGCAAGGTGCACCCTAAGGGTCGATGACCGTAGACCCCCTTTGGAGAGAGACCAAAGGTAGTCTAAAATGTTGGCCACAAAGCAGGATAAGGGGTCCAGACTCTTACTCTGACACCAAATGGAAAACCTTTTCCATTTGAAGGCATAACGTTTCCTGGTCAATTCCTTACGAGATGCCTGTACAACTGTGTAGACATCCTCGGAAAGACCCAGAGCCTGGAACTCTAGCTGCTCAGGTACCAGGTTGTGAGGTGCAGGGATTGAAGGTCCGGATGGAACACCTTCCCCTGGTTCAATGATATCAGGTCCAGGCGTGTACAAAGCCGCTCTGGGGCCCTGCAGCTGAGGCTGAGGAGATCTGGATACCAGAACTGGCAGTGCCAATCAGGGGTTACCAGGATCACCTTTGCCTTGTCCCTCCTCACCTTGAGTAACACCTTGTGGATCAAGGGAAATGGAGGGAAGGCGTAGAGGAGGCCTGGGGTCCACGGGCTCGAGAAGGCATCCCTTGCAGTGAGCCCTGCTGAGAGGGGCGGGCATGGTACAGACTCAGCTTGGTGTTCTCCCTGGAGGCAAACAGGTCCACCAACGGTTTGCCCCAATGGGAGAACAGATTGTAAGCTACCTCTGGATGGAGAGACCACTCGTGGGATGTCTGGCCTATGCGGCTGAGAGCATCCGCCAGTTGGTTAGAGACTCCTGCTACATGGATGGCAAGGAGATCTGCCTCCAACCGGCTGATGAGGGTCCAGATCTGGAACGCCTCCTTGCATAGCAGACGGGAGTGCATGCCGCCCTGTTTGTTGAGGTAGTACATGGTCGTGGTATTGTCCATCTGGACTTGAACCACTTGACCCCGGAGCTAAGGAGCGAAAGCCGACAGTGCCAGTCTGACTGCTCTGAGGTCCAGCAGGCTGATGTGGCATCAGGACTCCTCAGGGGTCCAGAACCCGTGGGCTCTGTTGTCCCCCATGTGGTCTCCCCAGCCCATGAAAGAAGCATTGGTCGTGATAATGACCGTTGGCTCGGGGCGGACAAACAGGATCCCTTCCTGCAGATGACCTGGGATGGTCCACCATTGGAGAGTGTCTCTCATCTTCTGGGTGACAGTGACCAGCTGGTTGAATTGACCCTGACGTTAAGTCCACTGAGCGGGCCAGCTCCCACTGGAGGGGGCAAATGTGCAGTCTATCCCAACGGACCACTGAGGTGCACACCGCCATGTAACCCAGAAGGCGCAGGAAGTCCCAGGCAGGGCGCAAGTGCCCAACCAGAAATGACTGGGCAAAGGAGAAAAGAACCTCCGCCCTGTCTGCCGGGAGCTGAGCTCTGGCTTGACGAGAGTCGAGTTTTGCCCGATTAAACCCATCACCTGAGAGGGCATGAGTTCCGACTTCACCTTGTTGATCAGGAGGCCTAATTGGGAACAGGTTCGGATGGCCAGGTCCCTGGACCTCTCCACCTCCTGCAGGGAGGAACCCACCAGGAGCCAATCGTCGAGGTATGGGTATATCCGAACCCCTTGACGCCGTAGATGGGCCGCCACCACTGCAATGCACTTGGTGAAGACCCGAGGGGCCGATGACAGCCCGAACGGCATGGCATGAAACTCTTACAGGATCCCTTCCACCCTGAAGCGGAGGAACCACTGGTGGGACAGACGGATTGGGACATGGAAAAACGCATCCTGTACATCCAGTGAACAGAACCACATGTTTTGCTCCAGAGGTGGTATGATCTGATTCAGAGATACCATCTGGAAGGTGCGAGACCTGAGATATTGATTCAGGTCATGGAGATCTAGGATGGGGCGCCCAAACCCACATCCGCTTGGGCACCAGGAAGTACCTGGACACGAAGCCTGGGTCTGTAGGAGGATCCGGCACTGGGGCTATCGCCTCCTTGTGGAGGAGCTGAGCAATGTCGTCCTGAAGTGCCGACTGAGTGCAAACTGAGATCCTTTCCTGCCGAGGGGCACGGGCTCGGGAGGGAGGGTACTGCTCAAATTCTAGAGGCAGTCCCCGACCACTTCCAGGACCCACCTGTCCAAAGTGATACCGGACCAGGTGGAAAGCAAGTGGCGGAGCCGGCCCCCCACGGGAGGACCCAGAACTGGCGTGACGGGTGTAGGGGTGGCCACCCCTGACCCATCACTGAGCAGGCTTAGAGGAGGAGGAGGCTCCTGGACCGGCACCTCGACCTCCTTTGCAGGGCTGTTGGGGTCCCTGCTTGGGCCTGGGGTGCCAAGCTTGAGCCTGCTAGTGCTGCTGACCTCCCTGGAAGGAGGGCTGTCTAACCGCAGGAGAAGAGTGCGGAAAAGGCTTCTTCTTGTGCTTCTGCTGGTTTTTGCCCAAAGAACCCTTTGCAGAAGTGGCATCCAAGGTGGCACTGGACTGCTCTATACGCTGGAGGTGACCTGCCACTCCCGGACCAAAGAGATCGGTGCCAAGGAAGGGCACGTCAGCTAACTTGTTCCGAGTGTCCACCGGGAAAGAGGATAACCACAGCCAGGTCCTGCGGCGAGTGGCCACTGCGGCTGCTAGTGAGCGGGCACAGGAATCTCCAATATCCAAGGCCGTCTGGAGCTGCTGTTTTGCAACAGCACGGCCCTGGTCACAGTCCTGCTTAACCGTGGTCTCCATGTCCGCTGGGAGATGAGGGAGGACTTCATCTAGTGACCCCAAGAGGGCGTGAGAGAAATGTGCCATGATCACTGCCAAGCTGGCCTGATGAAGGCCCAAGGATGAGGCTGCATACACCTTCCGGGCAGAATGGTCCATATTCTTGGACTCCTTGTCCGGAGGGCGGTCAGTATTCGCTGAGCTACCTGTGCATCTAAACACAGAGGCAGTCACAAGGCTCTAGGCTGAGGGATGCTCTGTGAAACCCGCCAAGGACCCCATGGGTACAGTGTACTTGCGAGCCACGTGGGAAGACTGAGCCGGGCAAGAAGCAGGGCGCTGCCATAGCTCAAGGGCCGGGCCAAGAATGGCTTTGGTCACTGGGAAGGCCTCCATCGAGGTATCCCCCAAGGATATCCGTGAGAGGATATTCCGCCTTCTTTTGGATAGGCTCCAAGGGCATACCAGTTGACTCTGAAATAAGGCGGAGGATGCCCTGGAAAGAGGAAGGACCTTCCTCCAAGCCTGTCACTGACAACTCATCATTGAGGTGTGAGTGTAGACCAGTGGTATCAGAGTCCGAAGAGTCAGGATACAAGGGTCTCCCGCCTATGTCCCCTTCATTACGCCGAGGGCGATCATGGAACAACAGTGATGGACAGACGACGGGGCAGGCCCGTATCTGTCCGGTCCTCTTTCGAGGAAGCCCCTCCCTGAGGCTGCTTAGGCGGTAGCTCCACCAAAATTGGTGGGGAGACGGGAACAGGAATGTGTGCCGGTCCTACTGGAGGAAGAACCAGAGTTTTCGGTTCTGGAGGGGTCTGTGCCGGCCTAAGAGGTTGAGGCCAAGTAATGGCTGGTGTAGCCGGCTTACGACCAATCAGAATTAGCTGTTGCCACATAAGGTCCTCATAACACAGACGGAGCTTCTGTCGAAGTCTCTCCTCGTCCGAGGAGGATGAGGATGAGGATTGGTGGTGACATCTCTTCCGAGAGTGTTTGTGACCTTTTTTCGGTTTTTCGACCAAAGGGGTCCTGGTCCTCGATTGAGAGCGATGGGGTCGGCTTGTTCAATCAGGAGAGGCCGGAGTCGGTGAAAACCGAGGTTCCGGCTCCTGTCCCTCGATCGGGATACCCAAGGGCTGGGTCTCCTCGTCAGGGAAGGAAAGGATAGGTGTCCTCTCCAATGAGTTGTCGACCGGGGTCGGCGACAACGGCTCGATTGGGTTGAGAGATATCTTGGTTCCTCGGCCTCGGTGCCTTGGCCTGACGGAAGGTCCGAGAAGCCGGCGGCCGAGGAAGCAATCTCGACCAAGGCTGAGGCCGCAAGGTCCTGGGATTCAGACCTCTCTCAGTCCCAGGAACGTCTTCTCCGAGAAGACGACTTAAGGTCCTTGTCCCGTTTTCTACGGCGGGAGGAGTGCATGCCTGAGGGCGCCTCACCCCTGGTGGGGAGACTGGCACAGCTCCCAAAAGGATCCTGTGAAGGCAGAGCCAAGGTTTAGCAGCAGGAAAAAACCTTGGCTGGCCGAAGCTTGAGCAGCTGCTTCTTCAAATGCCGCCATCTGGTCCAGCTGCTCGGCGGATCCCGCGGCTGCGGAACCCGCCCACCTTGCCTCCTTCGATTTCACTGGTGAATTGCGAAGCTTTGGTCTCCAGAGCTTAAGGCGCGCCTTGCGGTCGTCCAGAATGTTGGGATGGAAGGCCAAGCAGATGGTGCACAAAGAGGTGTCATGCACGACACCCAAACAATAGACACACGAGAGGTGGGAAATCGGTGTGTGACATTTTCTGCCCGCAAGGACATCGGCGAAACCTCGGGGACGACTTGCCCTCCATGTCCGATGTGCTCGGATCGGAATTGTAAACTCATACAAGTTTCACAGAAAGCGACTGCGGTGAAAACTGTTGATTAGTATCCAGGGCCTACGATACTGCAGAAGTAGCACGAGGGAACCTGAATCTTCCATCGGAAAGGAAGATCTGGCGTCATGGGGTGGAGCCAAGGTATTTACCACCCAGGTGGGTGGGAGGAGCCAGCTTGAAGACTTCCAGCCAGATTTAAAGGTGAAAGGGACATGCCAAAGAGTGTGGATGAACAACATATCCACTCTCCTAGAACAGATTTTTTCGATATGTAGGTAAAAAGTTGCACTTCAGGAAAGCGCTTGCTGACAGACAAGTGTTCTCGGCGTGGATGCGCTTCCGGTGGGAGGCTGATTTCAGTATGGACTGATGCTAAAGAAAATAATGTAAATATTACAAAAAAAGAGGTAAACAGATTACTTTTGTGACATACAGGTGCATTCTACAGTAACTGTTTAGCAAGTATGTGCCTAGAGGCACACTGCTACTGTGATACAAAACGGAGGGGCAAAGCTGACAGTGTCCCTTTAATTAAACTTAACAGAATTTTGTTCTGCAGCCTACAGAAGTTCAGTAGCAATTTGGCTGCTTGAGCATTGTTATTTGTAGCAAAACACAGAAATCCTTGACAACATGCTATCTGACTAGTGGAAGTTTAAAGAGCAACTATCTTGCTCTTTCCCAGTAGCCCCCCCAACCCGAACCATAAAAAACCCTTATTGGGCTCTGAGTCCGCTCTAGCAAAAATTAAAATGTTTCTGTGCCCCCATTTCAGAAGGGAAGGGATGGGATCAAATTTTGGCTCCTTGGAGCCGAGCCACGTTGATCCCTTCCACTTCCGGATACCACTGTAGTCAGTGATCCGCCCCTGTTCCTCCCCCACGTTCGCTCGTTTTGTGGTGTCATTCTTTGTAGAGCATGGGGGTGCGCTTCCATATAAATGAATGGGGGACTGCTTTCATAGTTACATTTATATAGTTTAGATGGCTGTTTGGAACAAATCATGGCCACCACTTAACTAACAAGCACCTTGTTAGTTAAGCGGTGGCCATGATTTGTTCCAAACGGCCATCTAAACTACATAAATTTAACTTTGAAAACAGTCCCCCATTCATTTCTATGAAAGCACACCCCCATGCTCTACAAAGAATGACATCACAAAACAAGCGAGCGTGGGGGCGGAACAGGGGTGGATCGCCGACTGCAATATCATCAGGAAGTGGACGGGATCAGCGCGGCTCGGCTCCACGGAGCCAAAATACGATCCTTTCCCTTCTGAAATGGGGGCAAATGTAACAAAAAACATGGGCACTATAGGACTTCTGCCCAGGTAAGGCTTACTCATGCTTCTTGGGCAAGGGTGCTAGATAGTTGCTCTTTAAGGCCCTGTCCACACCACACCACTAAAACCCTGTAACAACGGTAAACGTTACATTGTGTCCACACTGCCAGTGAACCGTTGTGATATCGGTTCGGAACCGTTACAGCCAGTCCACATTGTGGGTCACGGGTGACCGTTACTGTCGGCACCCTATCCCACAATGCAGTTCATGGTGCACCGAGGGCAATGCTGGGGCTACACGTTCACGCATCTACACCACTACGGCTGGTAATGTTACAGAGGCAGAACCGTTCTCATAAACGTTGCTGAAACCACCTCATAAGTGGTTTCAACAACGGTTACGAAGACGCCTCCTGTAACGTTACAGGTGTAAACACAAACTGTTGCGGTAACGGTTTGGACCCTCGCTAACGTTACAGAGGGGAGTTTTCATTGTAGTGTGGACAGGGCCTTAAAGAAGACTACACTGAACCAGTTAGTCATTTTTTTCTATAGAAGCTGTTTTCATATATTGGATCCCATTCTGTAGTTTAGCATTTACTAGCTTTTTTGTAAACGGAGTGGGTGGTGATTTTTATGAACACATCTTGTTTGTGAGTACCATTTTATAACTGTATGACGCACTTTATGTTCCCTTGGACCACTGAATTCTACAGTAGAGAAGGACATTGTGAAAATCATCTAAGTTCTTAAGGACATAAACAGCATCATACAGTTATAGAACAGCAGTGAACACTGGAAAATTAAAAACACCAACTGAGATTACTAAAAGGCCTGTGCAGGTGTAGCAGTAACAGAATGTGAACCAGTGCTAGAAATGCAGCTTCTACAGAAAACACAGGCTTGCAGGCTTTTTATACAGACTCTCTGGAAACCAAGATGTGTCAAAAACTTGAAAAGGAAAAATAAAATTAAAAAAATGTATTCTTTAGTAAACTGTAATCACCAAAAACAGAATGTTTATGAAAGTACTTCCAGCAGTGCACAGCTGCTGTTCAACCAAGAGGCGACCCAGATTTGAATCCCACCAACACCCCTGTCATGGTGTGACCTAGAGAATTGCAATTAACTTCCCTACTCTCCCTAATGGAGCAAGTACACTCCTTTAAATTCTTGGGAGTCACCCTTGACGACACCATGTCCTTTGCTCAACATGTTGACTTGGTGGTTACAGCTGTAAATGCAAAATTGAGGCTGTTGTACAGGCACAGGAGATACCTCACTCCAGCAGCACTCTGCTTCGCCGTCTCTAGCTCTATCATACCAACCATTGATTATGGATTGGTAGTCTATGGGGCAGCCACAGAAAGTGCTAAAAAGGGTGCATACCGCTTAAGGCCTGTAGAGTCACCCTGGACGCTGACCGCATCACCCACACCTGCTCTCTATATGAAAAGACGAACTGGTTGACTCCAGGGGGTAGGATCAAATTCCAAACCTGCCTTCTTGGAATGAAAGCACTACTAGGTAAGGCACCCTTGGGGCCGGATAAATTACATCCCAGAGTGCTGAAGGAACTGGCGGATGTCCTGGCAAAACCCCTGGAAGAGGTTTTCACCATCTCTCTGAGGACAGGGTGGGTGCTCCACGACTGGAAGGTGGTGCATATAGTGCCTATCCACAAGGGAGGATCAAGGGAGGTGGCAGCGAACTACAGGCCTGTCAGCCTGACATCAGTGGTGGGCAAGGTGATGGAGGGCATTGCCAAGGAGAGGCTGGGGGGGAGAGAAGAGACATGGAAAAGTCAGGGTGCCTGGACGATAGACAGCATGGATTCGTCCCGGGGATATCGTGTCAGACAAATCCTGTGGAGTTCTATGACTGGCTGACTAGTGCCTTGGACCTGGGTAGACCAGTGGACGTCCTCTTTCTAGACTTCAGCAAGGCATCTGACTCTGTTCCTCACGGGGGCCTATTGGATAAGCTGGGAGAAATGGGGTTGGGGAACCAGATGATCAGATGGAGAGGCAGTTGGCTCCAGGACCGGAAGTTGGCAGGATAGTCTCATCCCCAAGGAGGGTCATTAGTGGGGTCCCGCAGGAAACAGTCCTTGGGCCCCTCCTGTTCAACACCTACGTCTCTGACATAAGGACAGGAATCAGGAGTGAGATGAGTCTCTTTGCGGATGACTCAAAACTAGGGGCGGTGGTGGATGGGGAGGAGGGAAGGGTGGCCCTACAGGGGGACCTGGAGGCTCTGGAAAGATGGTCTAGAAAGTGGAAGCTGAGGTTCAATGCAGGGAAATGCAAGGTACTGCACCTGGGGGCCAGAAACCCGGGCCAAGTGTATGCCCTAGGGGAAGGGGGGATGCTACAAGTCTCGATGGCTGAGAAGGACCTGGGGGTGGTGGTGGATGTTAAGATGAACAACTCAGAGACTTGTAGGAGGGCAGCAGCCAAGGCCAACAGGATGCTGGGAAGAATCGCTAGGGGGATCACCTCCAGAAGGA
This sequence comes from Neoceratodus forsteri, assembly GCA_016271365.2. Classification (NCBI taxonomy): domain Eukaryota; kingdom Metazoa; phylum Chordata; order Ceratodontiformes; family Ceratodontidae; genus Neoceratodus; species Neoceratodus forsteri. The sequence goes on from CM028130.1 coordinate 952,424,623, forward strand.
GGGAAGCGATACTCCCTCTGTACAACTGCTTGATTAGGCCGCACCTTGAGTACTGCGTGCAGTATTGGAGGCCACACTTAAAGAGGGACATTAAACTCCTGGAGAGGGTCCAGAGGAAGGCAACTAAAATGACTTGGGGCTTGGGGGATAGGACCTATGGGGAGAGAGGCTCGAAGAGCTAAATATGTACACACTAGAAGAGAGAAGGGACCGGGGGGGACATGATAGAGGTCTTCAGGTACATGAAGGGGGTAAATAGGGGAGGAGCAGTCAGGGTGCTTGAAGGAAGGAGGAGGCCAACTAGAGGCATGGGTGGAAGCTGGAGGGGGGAAGATTCAGGGGAGAAAGGAGGAGGTGCTACTTCACTGAGAGGGTGGTGGAGCCATGGAATGCGCTGCCCAGGGGACTGGTGGAGGCAGAGACAGTGGAGGGATTCAAAACGGGGTGGGACAGGTACAGGGGAAGGGTTCTGGAAGCAAAATCCAGTGCAGCGAGAATATCCGGAACTGGGAAGGGAGAAGCCAGAGAGGGCAAGGGGGCAGCAAGGTCAGCTACCAGGGTGGGGGTTGACCAAACGAGCAGACACAAAAGACCGTTAGGCCTATTCTGCTGGCATTTTAGAATGTTAGTAACGGCCATTTTCTCCAAATCAAGCTCAGGATATGGCACCAGAAACACAAAGCAGGGGGCACCATCAGTACCGTTTTGACGAACCGTACTTGATCAATGTACATTCTTCCTCCTAAGCTGGTCTCCGGGCTTCCATACAGATGGGCTGTACCTCCTGATGCAGATCTGCAGGCAGGAACTAAGCTCTGAAAGCAGTGAGTATCCAGCCCTACACTTCCTGTTTCCACCAGTTTACTTCCTGCCTTCCAACTAGCTGGTACTCTGTAGCAGAGCTCTGTCACTATGTGGCAGGGCTGAAGACATCAGACTAAGTCACGCAGTTTAATTCTCATTGGATTTGCTGAAGAATCTCAGCACTTTAGAACACTGAAGACATCAGACTGTAAGTCACAGAATTTAATGGATTTGCTGAAGAATCTCAGCACTTTAGAGCACTCCTACATGGGCCCCCAGTCTCAGCCTTGCAAGCTGCACAGACTGGCCCCACGTTACTGCTGAGGTTTTTCCCACGGTTCTGGGTCCAACCCAGTGTTCACTGTAGCCTTGGAGTTCGTCTACAACAGTTTGAACAGCTCAGCTTTTTGCAGTTAAAGGGCCAGCAGCAGTGTTCCATCGGGGCTTCAGCATTCTTCCAGATAGCACCCGTATTATCAGGAATCCTCTGGGGGTGGGGTAAGTGGAATCAAATGGGATAAGAGCCATTTTCAGTCATGGCCTCAGGCAAGCCTGCCAGGGGCAGAAAATGCCAGTGTTACAAATCCCCTCTTTTAATCATCTTCATAGGTTCGCTTTGCCTAAAATGTGACAAGGCAGCGTCTGCAAATGGGGAGGACATGACGGAGGCCTCCCTTTCCTCAGCTTAGACAGATAGCCAAGACAGACGGATCTGAGCAAGCAGCAGCCATCAAGTCTGAGAGAGCAGCGGCCACCAGGGAGCCCAGGAGTCTGCAGCCTCCTCTCTAGCCCCAGACCTCACAGACAAGCTAAATAGGGCCTTTGCTCTGGACCCTGCATGCTTTGACTGGCAACTTCCGGGATCACCAGATGTGAGGCCTCACAAGAAGGCAAAAAGAAAGAGGACCCCATCCTCATCCGAAGAGGGGCAGTTGTCCTCACATCACTACGATAAAAAGAAAAAATCCCGATACAGGAGCAGATCCTCAGACGAGAAGGATCAGCATTCCTAACGCCACAAGAGAAAGAAAAGTTCTCGTTCTTGGAGTAGATCTGGGGCACCCATAAAGGGAAGCGTCGTAGGGACCATTCCCTGGACTCCTCAGACTTCAGTTCCTCTTCTCTAGAAGAGAGGGAGCTAGTGGACTCGTCCTCTGACTCGGATGACTCCCCGTCCAGAAACTTTGACCTGGATGACCTAGACTTTTTCATCAAGAAGGTCATAGCTGAAATTCATCTCGACTCTTCCCCAGTGGCTCCAGCATAGCCGAAATAGGCCTTTCGCCTGTCATCAGCCACCAAACCAGACAGCCTTCACTGTTCCTCCAGCCATACAAAATTTGCTAAAAGAGGAATGGCAAGGTCCAGAACGCACCTATCCAGTGCCCCGGCGGATCTCTAAGCTCCTCAAGTTTGACAAACAATCTGAAAAGTGGCTAGACTGCCCCAAAATCGACCCTCTGATTTCGAACCTCACCAAGAAGACACTCATCCCAGCCGAGGGAGGAGCATCACTCAGAGACCCAGTGGACAGGAAAGTGGATGCCTCACTCAAGAAGGCCTTCCAAGCATCAGTAACGTCTCTCAAGGCGGCAACTGCCAATCTTATTTCGGCCAGAGATGCCTGTCCTGGGACTCGGAATTAGCTTTTCAATTCGCTGAGGACCCAGAGAAAAACAAGAATATTATTCATCAGCTGCAGTTAATGGGTTTGGCATCGGCTTATGCAACAGACATATCAGAGGAGGTGGTCAGGTGCGCCACTTGGACCATGTTTCATCAAACTTTGGCTCGCCTCAACCTCTGGCTTCGGGCCTGGCAAGCAGACGCCTCTTCAAAGAGCCATTTAGTAAATTCCCCCTTATGAAGGTAATCTCCTGTTTGGCTCAGCTCTGAAGGAGGCGGTGAAGGAATCCAGGGGGACAACTAAAGTGCATATGCTCCAGTCAAGAGGCAAGGGCAAATCATAGTCATCAGGCCCCAGATGCAATGAAGCTATTCGTGTCCATCCTCGAGTAGGGGGCAGACTTTCAAAATTTCTCGAGGAATGGGTCCAAACCACATTGGACAGATGGATCCTAGACATCATCAGTAAGGGTCATCTAAAAGAATTTGAATCCAAGCCCCCTACTGCCTCATGTGGTGTCCTCCCCTATTTCGGACAACCCATACAAGAGACAGGCGATGTTACAGGCCATTACAGACCTTCTTCAAGCAGGGGCCATAGAGCAAGTCCCTCCCCCCACCAAGAGATCAAATCGGTGGGGGGCAGGGGGGGGGGTCTACTCCCTATTCTTCATCGTGCCAAATTGCATAGGAGATTCAGGCCAGTCCTAGACCTCAAATTCCTGAATCATTTTGTCCGCAGTAGACCCTTCAAGATGGAAACCTTGTCATCAATCATCAGGGAGTTGCAACAAGGGGATTTTCTGGCATCCACTGATCTGCAAGATGTCTATTTGCATATTCTCATTCAGGAACTACACAGGTAATATCTAAAGTTCAGGGTGGAAAGCAGCACTTCCAATTCAAAACACTGCTATTTGAGCTTTCTTCAGCCCCAAGGACATTCTCCAAGATGCTAGTAGCGGTCATAGCTCACCTTCGGAAACGAGAAATACAACTTTTCCCTTACTTGGACAATATTCTCATCGAGTCCCTGCAGCTCAACCAAGCAGTACAAGCAGTGGCGAAGGTAGTCCAGTGCCTGTGGGCACACGGTTTTGTCATCAACTGGGGTAAAAGTTCCCCAACTCCAAGCCAGACCTTGAACCACCTGGGGGCAGACTTCATGACACAAGCCAACAAGGTCTTTCCCCCGGAAGCAAAATTCAGGGACCTGCTGAAGCTCATCAAGAAGTTTCACACAGCTCCTCAGCTGCCAGCTCACTCCTTCATACAGATAATTGGGACTCGAGTATCACTGGCAGATTCAGTCCCTTGGGATCTGGTCCACATAAGACCCATTCAAGCACACTTGCTCAAGCTATGGTCCCAGTATAGATACAGCCAGCACCAACTGATCCCAATTTCTCAACAGACAGAAACTTCCCTCCAGTGGCAGACTCGGAGGACATATATTTCATGAGGGGTCACAAGTTGGGCTATCCACACCAAATCCGAACTACAACAGATGCCAGCCTCAGGGGCTGGGGGACTCACCTGCATCAGCTGTCAGCTCAGGGAAAGTGGCTGCTATTAGAAACAAGGTACAGCATAAACGGCCTTGAGACGAGAGCAGTACGCCTAGCCCTGATACACTTCGAACAGCAAGTCCTCAATTGGGACGTTCTAATTCTAACAGACAATTGGACACTGATGGCATACATCAACTATCAGGGCAGAACAAGTAGCTCAAAGCTGCTACAGGAGTTCCTGCTTCTCTTTCAATGGGCCGAGCACCACCTGGCAAGCATAAGGGCAGTGTACATTCCAGCATACCTCTCAACTGTACCAGATTCGGCGTGACGTCCCGGATTCTGACCCTTGTAGTCCACTTGTACCGCCGCCCCGCATTCGCCTTTTTTTTTCTGCATCAGACGCCAAAACCATGTGGTGCACCACACAAGCAGTGATTCCTTTGTCCCTTAGGGCCTTTGTGTCAGACTCCAATAACTTCCTGTGTCTTGAAGTTCCGGTACACTAATGATGACGTCGGGGGCTCGGGGTGGTGCCATGTCATCAGTGTTCCCCAATCCCCACTCAGGTCCGCTGCCGGATGTAGACACACTATGCCTGGAGGGGAACCATAGCTTCAGAAGCATTTTGCTGAGGACCGCTGCCAGGAAGGACCTGCCCGCCCAGACAGAGAATTCACCAAATGCCGCCGCCCGCCACGCTCAGCAGCCAGGAAGCCGGAACAACCATCCAGAGTCAGACTACAAGAAAGAACTCTCTGCCACCAGCCGTGGACCGCCAGCGCCAGACCAACTGGAAGGGTTATATCTGTGGGACCAACCGACTGGAAGAAAGTTCAGTAGCAGCGATAGTGGGCTCAAAGCAAGGAGCTGATGGTTGCCAGTCATCTCTGAAACTATTAACCCCAAAGGAACCGGGGGGTTTGAGTCGAGATCGGGACAGACCTCTGTGAAACTGGAGTGTGGAGGGGCTATGATTCTTGTTGGACTGCTTTGAGGGTTCCATGCCAGGAAAAAAAAATAAAATGCCACTGCTGGACATCACAAAATGAGGTCAACACTTGGACCTCCACAAATAAAAAAAATAAAGGTTTCTGAAGAGGTTAACGTGAAACCCCGACAGTTCTTGAACTCTGGGACTGACTACTGCAAAGAGGTAAAGCATTTTTTTAAGTCATTTCACATTTACCTCCCACATTCAATATTATTTTATTACAGATCTTTATCAAATGGAACTTTTGTCACATTGCACGGGCATCTCGGGATCCCAAGCCAGAGTTAGTGGGGTTGGAGGGAGTCAGGGACTGGATGGGTTTAACTGAAACAAAACACACTTCCTTGTTAATCGTGTAATTTGTAGACCCATTAGTGCTAAGCTGTGTGTGTGTTTAATTTTGAGCATTGCAGACATACCTCTCGACTGTCTTGTTATGTTTGTATGTAACTGTCCCATGCCATAGGGAACCCCCCCCCCCCCAAATTGTTCTGTTCCACATGGGAAAGGTGCTGGCAGAGATGGTGGTGTAGATTCATCATGTTCTAATATGGGGCATCAAAAACAAAACACCTTTTCCACAGTGCTTAGAGCTCCTATCTACATGTTTGATGATGATGTACAACGTTATGATGGCTAGTGTCCCACATTTCAGTGACAAAAGGTTGGGGCGTATCCTCTGTCCTATGTTTAAATATTTTTTGTACCTTTTTGGGTTGATTGGGGGTGGCGGGTGGGAAGAGATGTGGAGAAATGAGAATCATCACTCAGAGTCAGCACACCAGCCTTAGCAGCCAGCAACCAGAGAAAAGAGGACTCAGGCGGAGGTCAGGTCCGTGTCTGACTGGTGGCAACCAAAGTTCCTTCCGACCTGAGCTGGCTGACAGTGAGAGAGGGCTGATGCTGAGTGATGAGTAGCATAAAATAAAGTCCAGACAACACATTGGTACAGTAAGTTTTTATTACAAAAACACACAACACCACACATGGTTAAAATAACTTTATTGGTGCACCATCAGATGGCCTCGCTACTCGCGCGCTACAAAAAATAGGGTGTTCCACATTTGGGTCATTTGTCACACATTGCCATGGTCTCTGTTCCACATTGGCAGGTTTACAGGTTGAGAGGTATGCATTCCAGGCAGGAAAATGTCACAGCGGACTGGCTCAGTTGCAAAGATGTTCTACCACGAGAATGGGAGCTGAAGGACAGTGCCTTCCACATCCTAACAGAATGGTGGGGCAATCCTCCGATAGATCTTTTCACCTGCCAGCAAAACTCTAAGGGAAAGCAATTCTGCTCCCTGGCCAAGGATGAACTAGCAGTGGCTCAGGATGTCTTTTCCCTAGACTGGGGTCAGTTTGGTCTCCTGTATGCCTTTCTTCCAATACTGCTTCTACCCAGAGTCCTCCACAAAGTGGCTCTGGACCGGGCAGAACTGATTCTAGTCTGTCCCTGATGGCCTCATTGCCCATGGTTCCCGCTTCTCATTCATCTTTCAAGGCGACCACCTCTAACCTTCCAGATCAGCCCGGACCTTCTCCATCAGGGTCTGGTACTGCACGCCAGTCTAAGCAACCTTTCTCTCTCGGTCTGGAGACTGAGCGGGAAGCTTTCAAAGAGCTAGGCTACAAAGCTCCTGCTATTGAAATGATGGTGAACTCATGTCACCCCTTTTTCTCTAATGTATATTACAGACTATGGAGGAAATTCTTGTTCTGGCTTCAATCCAAACACATACAGAACCAGCCAATATCATTGCCTGTACTACTGCAATTCCTTCACGACGGGTTTGACAAAGGTCTGCAGCCAGCCACCTTAAGGGTTCAGGTTTCTGTGCTGGGGGCGCTCTTGTTGGTGGATTCAGGTGAATTACTGGGTTCATATCCCCATGTCAGGAGGTTTCTAAGGGCAGCAACATTAAAACCCCCTCCAAGCAAGCCAACAGTACCACCCTGGAGGCTTAATCTGGTTCTCGAAGCTTTGACCAAGGCTCCTTTTGAGTCTCTCAAGACATCCCTCCTGCATCTCACAATGAAGGTCGCTTTTCTCATAGCTATTACTTGAGTCAGGAGAATCAGGAGCTAGGAGCTTTGTCCACCAAAGAGCCGTATACTGTGTTTCATCAGGACTCTGTGGTGCTCCGAACAGATCCATGTTTTTTTTTTTTTTTACCAAAAGTTATGTCTCCTTTCCATTGCAACCAGGATTTGATTTTGCCTTCCTTCTTCCCAGACTTAAAACATGAAAACGAAAGGGAATGTCACACACTAGATCCAAGACAAGCGGTAAAAATGTACATCAAAAGAATGGATTCTATTCAAAAAACTTCCAGTTTGTTCATTCTAACTACACGTCAAAATATTGGTAAAAAAAGCTTCAAAGGACTCTATAGCCAGATGGATCCGTTCTGTCATCACCACTGCTTATGATCAGATGGAGTAACCTTGCCTGGCCCAGTGAGAGCCCATTATATCCGGGCTATGGCCATCTCGTGGTCGGAGTTCTGAGAAGCATCTCCAGCAAACCTGTGCAGGCCGGCCACATGGTCATCCATTCACATGTTCACAACATTTTACAAACTGGATGTGATGACCTCGTCGGAGGGGTTCTTTGGCCGCTGAGTTCTTCAGGCGGTGGTGGACCCTTAAGGGCAATTACATTCTTCCAACCCGGGATATCTGGGGAAGCACTGCTTTTGTACATCCCATCTGTATGGAAGCCCGGAGACCAGCTTAGGAGAGAGAGAAAACGAAATTTAAATATCTGTAAATTTTCTTTCTCTGACGGGCTGGTCTCCGGGCTTCTGCTTCCTTCCCAGAATGTACAAAGTTGGCCAATTGGCCGTATATGGCTCAATGTTCTCATTTTTGTTTCCAAGTTCAGATAGTATTGCCACATTTGGATTCCTTTCAGAAGAACTGGTGGAACTAGGAAGTGGAGGACTGGATATCCCCAGCTTGCAGAGCTTAGTTCCTGCCTGTAGCTCTGCATCAGGAGGTACAGCCCATCTGTATGGAAGCCTGGAGACCAGTTGTCAGAGAAAGAAATTTACAGGTATTTAAATTTAGTTTTTTCCTATAGAGTCCCCCTCTGGCTAAATGAGATTCCTGAGTTCACTCACAATATGAAAAGCCTCTCCCTCTTCAAGTCTGAATTCAAACGCCACCTTACTTCCTGCATTGCGTGTGCCTCTTCTCTGGACACCTAATCACAACCACCTATTGGGGACCCGATACCAGACTCGGCAAGCTCCTTAATCGTTTATTGCATCTGATCCCTCCTTAGCTCTGTCTTTCTCCTTCTCCGACTCCCATCCTGGCAAATCCACCCCCTCTTCTTGCCTCCCATACCTTGCCACCCCCCCCAACCCTATAGTCCTTCCCCGTCCTACTCTGTGTACTGATGACAAAGCCTGTTTAAGCTGCTTCCCCCTTTCTCTTCTTACCCCCCCCCCCGTGTCCTGGGCTCTCCTCTAGCCCAGCTTGGGATCGGTGGGGGGAACTCTCTCTCTGTACACCTATCTGCTCCACACATAAACCCTTGCCTTCCAACCCTCATTCTGCTGCTATCAATTTGCTTGTTCATAGTTAATGCAGTGCCCACTGTTTGATTATTTCTCTTCGTATGGAGCTCTGTTTTCAATTGTGTACTCCACATGAACTATATTGTTGTTTGTAATTGTCTCTATTATTTACTGACGTGGAACCTTTGTAAAAGAGCCTTTGGCTCAAAGGTCTTTCTGAATATCTAAATAAATAATGGCTGATGTAACTGTTTGTGGCTTGTAAAGTGCTACTAGATGCCATGTGCATGAAAGGCATCCCATAAGAAAAAATTACTCACCTTAGTAATTGCTTTTCTTCTCATGGAGTCTTGCTATATTATAACAATAGCAGTCAGCCACTGCAGCTGAACTGCCCCGGAGAGGAAGGAGTTAACTCCAGAAGATCTGGAGTTCTACAGCGCAAAGGCGCTGTGCCCAAAGCTCTATCTGGCAGTTTCAAATGAAACTGTCAGATCTTTACGAAGCTAACATCAAAGGACGGAAAGTCTGTGTGGAAAAAACTACACTAGCCCATGGCTACCTACTAGTAGTAATAACAACAATATAAAGAACAAAGAAACACTCAGAGCCATAATAACAAAAATTGATGGTATTATGGTTCGTTTTACCACCCTTGACAAGCACATATGAACCCCCCCTTCCCCCAAAGACTCAAGTCCAGGAAGGGGGCAATATAAATAACCTAAATGAAACAATCTAGATCCCTAACCCAAAGGAAAAGAGGGTAAGGGAAAACTACAATGGCATGACACAGTGCTTGCACCAATTCGCCACCCTACCCAAGTAGAAGTTCTGAGAGGGGTAGAGGGAGGGTGGTTATAATATAGCAAGACTCATGAGAAGAAAAGCAATTACTAAGGTGAGTAATTTTTTTTCAAACACCATGAAGTCTTGCTATATTATAACAATAGCAGATTACACAGCAGTACCTCCATGGAGGAGGTCAGAACCTACTTAGAAATAGGCTCTGAAGCACAGCTGTGCCAAACAAGCATCTCTCCTGGACTGGACATCCAGGGAATAATGCTTGGTAAAGGTGTGAACTGTCTCCAGGTAGCAGCTTGACAAATCTCCAGAATGGGATGTCTAGCAGCCGCTAGAGACGCAGCTGTACCTCAGGAGTGGGCCTCAATCCTGAGGGGGTACTACCCAGTTTCTGATAACAGAATTGGATACAAGAAACAATCCACCTTGCAATTGTTCTCTTAGTGGCAGGTTTCCTTTGCCAACCTCGCCATAGGTAAGAAAGAGTTGGAGGGATTTGAACCTATGACCTCTGGTGCGCTCTAAATAGTAGCTTAAGGCTCTTTTGACATCCAAGCTGTGCAGTCTCCTCTCACCTGAGGAAGAATGCTCGGTGAAAAATACTGGGAGAGAGATAGATTGATTCAGGTGGAAATCAGAAACCACCTTAGGCAAAAACTTTCTATTAGTCCTAAGGACTACCTTATCTCTGTGGAAAGAGATAAAATCTTCTTCCACTGACAGGGCCTGTAGCTCACTTATGCGTCTGGCAGAGGTGATAGCTACTAGGAAAACGGTTTTCCAAGTTAAATACTTGAGCTCTGCAGAAGACAGAGGCTCAAAGGGGTTGCATTAACTGAGCAATGCAAATATTCAGGTCCCAGGCGGAGCTGGTTCCCAAAGGAGGGTTAGTATGAAGTAACCCTTTAAAAACTTGAGAACACGGGTGAGAAGAAAGGAGGCAGGCTTCCTGCTGACACAGAAGCAGAGACAGCTGCCAGATGAACCTTCAGGGTAGCTGGTCTAAGGCCTAGGGAATTCAGATGGACCAAATAGTCCAGTAGAATGGGAAGATCAGCAGATTCTGGGATAATCTGCCTCTCAGAGCACCAGATGGAAAACCTCTTCCACCTAGAATTATAAGTGACCCTAGTGGAAGGCTTCCTTGAAGCCTTTAAAATATCCATGACACCTTGAGAAAGGTGTAAGTCAACAAATTCTAGCTCCTCAAGAGCCAAGCCTTGAGGTGGAGGGATTTGAGGTCCGGATACCACACTCTCCCTGTGCACAGGCCAGTAAGTCGTGGACTCTGGGGCAGGCTCAGGGCAGGGTGGACTGCCAAGGACAGGAGCAGAGGGTACCAGGGCTGTCTGGCCCCAATCTGGGGCAATCAGAATCACTCTGCAAGGTTGAGATCTGATTTTACTAGTAACCTGAAAAGGAGAGGAAAGGGGGGAAAGGCATACAGGAACTTCCCTTTCCAGTCCAACAGAAAGGCGTCCAGAGGGACTGAGCCCAGAACTGGAGGCCTGCAACAGAAAAGAGGAAGTTGGTGGTTGTCTGGGGCTGCGAAAAGATCTATCTGAGGAGTGCCCCATCTGGCAAAGACAGACCCCAGCACTTGTGGATTCAGAGCCCATCTGTGATGGCCCTGAGAAATTCTGCTGAGGGCGTCCGCCAGGACATTGTCCTCCCTGGGAGATGAACCGCTATCAGGGAGGTATTCAGGAGTAAGCCGAGACCACAACTTCATTGCTTGGTGCACAAGGCTGAAGACCAGTGCCCCTCGCTTGTTGATGTACCACATTGTGGTGGTGTTGCCTGTCCTGACTTGAACCACTTTGTTCTGGACAGAATCTGAAAACACCCGAACAGCTAAAAAGACAGCTCTGAGTTCCAAAGATTCATGTGGAGCAGAGACTCCTGAGGAGACCATACCCAGTGGCAAGGTCGCCTAGGTGAGCCCCCACCCTAACAGGGAGGCATCCGTGGTGAGGGTGAGGGAGTGAAATGGGAATGAAGGAACCCCTGTCTTAAATTGCTCTGGACCTGCCACCAGTGGAGGGCTAGGATCAGAGTTTGAGTAACTGGGACCAACTTGGTAAGGGGTCCTTCCTTTGAGACCAACAGGCCCTCAAATGGAACTGAATGTCCCTCATCTGAATCTTGCTCCCTGCCGACAGCTGTGGAAGCAGCCATGTGCCCGGAGTTGCAGAAAATGCCTTGCTGGTCAAGAGACCCCGGGGTAAAGGAGGATGCCAGGGCGATGAGTCTGTCCACCCTTTCGAGGGAAGAAAAGCCCTAGCTAACCTTGTGTTCAATTCTGCGCCTATGAAAGTTAGGACCTGAACTGGTTCCAGAACTGACTTTGGTAAGTTTAGCAGGAATCCCAGGGAAGTGAGAAGCTGCTGGGTGACTTGCAAGTGGGATTTCACCTGACCTGGAGACTGACCCACCAGAGCCAGTCGTCCAGGTAGAGAAACACAGCAACCCTTGCCTTCTTAAGTGAGCCACTACTACAGCGAGACATTTTGTGAATACCCTTGGCGCCAGAGGTAAGGCCAAGGGCATTGCCCTGAACTGGTAGTGGCCTGAGGGCAGTTCAACCTGAGGTACTTTGGTGAGAAGGCCTGATCAGAATATGAAAATAGGCATCCTTGAGGTCCAGGAAGCTAGCCAGTCCCTGGCCTTAGGGAAGGCAATATCATTGCCAGAGTCAACATTTTGAACTTTGGTTTCAACAGATGCTTGTTCAAGTATCTTAAATCTAGAATGGGACGCCATTCTCCTGTCTTTTGGGGTAAGAAAGTATCTTGAATAAAGCCCTTGCCCTGATGGCAAGGAGGAACCCTTTCCACTGCTTTGCAGTCCAGCGAGCAGAAACCTCTGCTTCCAAAGCAAGGGCTTCTGAAGGATTTGCAGGTGGAAAATGCCTGGCTCTCATCTTTGGAAAGTGTTTGAAGCTGAGAACCAGACCCTGGCCTATTACCTCCAGAACCCATCTGTCCGTGAGTTAGGGACAGCCAGTTCGGCTGAAATAGGCCAACCTGCCCCCACCGTACAGGAGAATCGGCCCTGGACACCCCATCAGGGTGCCTGCTTAGCAGCAGCCTTAGGCTGAGGGGAGGACGGTCTACTTGTGCCACGTCTACCCCTGCCTCTGAAGAAACCCTCTGCAGACAGCAGAGGAGGCTTGAAATTGGTAAAAGGCCTGGAAAGGGCCTGCCCCTACCTCTGGAGCATGCCTTTGTGGCATGGCATGCTTCTCCTTAGCCTGGGCACTTTTGTAGGTAGTTCTGTATTCATCCATCTTTTCATATAGTTTTCTGTTTGCTCCCCAAAAGAGAATTTCCCACTACAGGAAAATCCATAGCCTTTGACTGGGTATCTTGGGACAGATTAGTGCATCTGAGCCATGCCAACCACGGAAGCTACAGAAGTGGCCATGACCCTAGAAGAAACATCATTAACATCAACAGCAGTATGAAATTGAACTTTAGAGGCTTCAATGCCATCAGCAGCCACCTGTTCCAACTCACTAGCCAGCTGGCCATGGGCCTGCTTGGCTAACTGCAATACTGTGTCCCACCTAGATTTCTGATATCTAGCTACATAAGCCATATAATTTGCCTGCCTGAGTCCCAAAGAAGCTGCCATATACTGTTTCTTGCCATGGCATCAATCTTCCTGGAATCCTTATCAGGAGGATGTGAGGCCAGAGGAATATTAGCCTTGTCACAGGCTGCAGCTTGTACCACACCTACATGACTACACTGCTCAGAAAGGAAGTCTGTATCCGAGCCTGACAAAGTATACCTTCTGCCCATTTTTTTATCTACAGGAGGGACAGAATGAGGATTTTTTTTAAATCTTTGTTGTTTGCTTCCTAAATGACTTATGCAAAGGAATAGACAACCTCCTAGACTCTGGAATATCCATCATTTCCACATAATCAGGCTCCTCTTGCTCATCCACAACCTCCTCTAAAGGAAGCTGGAGGGTTTCTGCAACCTTTTTGTAAAAAATAAAGAAAGAAGGGGACTCAGACAGAATAGGAGGAGATTCTAAAGGTCTGTCTGGAGAGATGTCCGGTTCAATGGGCACGTCCAGACCCCTCAGCCACACATATATTGATCAAATTCCTCCTCCCCTCCTGTGGTTCATAAAATCCTCAACTTCAAATCCTGAACCACTGGGACTGAACAGACCAACCTTTTACCAGCTGTTGGTGGTTCTACAGATCCCTGAGACAGTGACTGGACAATCTGAATGGCTTTAGCTATCTCTGCAGCAGTTGGAGACACAATTTTGGACTCCAGACCTACTGATTTCCTTGTCTTTTTACTTGGGACTGGTTCCTCTGAACCAGCCTTCCTTTTGCCCGAGGAAGTCTCGCCCTGGTCAGAGGGCACTCCCTCTGGTCCAGTGGGTACTGGACCGGGCTGGCCATCCGGGTCAGCGGACTTTTTGGCCTCTCGCTCCCTGAGCCGGCCCAATCTCTTCTCCAGGGTGGCTGCAGGGAAATTTTTACACACCTGGCAGTCTGACAGGAGGTGGTCAGCCCCCAGACAATAAACACAAGTGGTGTGTGGGTCAGCCTTGGCAAAGGCGTCCCCACAGACATCACAGTGTTGAAACCCAGTGGGCCCGTTTTTCTTTTGGGTTTCTCAGACATAATGCCAGCCTAACCAAAACTTGCCCTTTTGATGGCAGTGCCAGGCAAGACACTTATTGGTTCCTAACCGTGTCACGGTATTTGAAAAACGTTATAATTCCGTTTTTAGAACCGATAAGAACCGGAACCGCACTCTAAAACCCACTGTACACTTTTAAAATGCAGAAAAACCAACCCGATCGGTTCAAAACCGAACCGATAATTAATTTCCACACAGACTTAAATTTTAGTACTTACGGTTTACCAGATAGAGCTTTAAAACCGAAATGCGGTAAAATAATAACTTTACCGGTTCAAATGAACCGAAAATACCGCTTGAACCGAGAATGAACCGAGCTGAAGGAGCTGATCTCGGAGCGACTGTTCAGTGAAGCGAGTAAGAATCTGACAGTTTCATTTGAAACTGCCAGATAGAGCTTTGGGCACAGCGCCCTCGCGCTGTAGAACTCCAGATCTTCTGGAGTTAACTCCTTCCTCTCCGGGGCAGTTCAGCTGCAGTGGCTGACTGCTATTGTTATAATATAGCAAGACTTCATGGTGTTTGAACTCCAGATTACTTTCCTTTCCCCTGCTAAAGTCCTGCCCTGGAAACTGTGGTCAGCAAGCAAGCTATTGAGGAGACTGACTGTTTAGCTTTCCTTAACTAGCTGGGTACACTAAACAAATAAGAAAAAAATGTGTCATGTTGTTTCTTCCAAAGGGATCCCTCAATATGTTTAACAGCTGCAATCACTCCCCTGAAATGAGCTGCCCTGGAGCTTAGAATGTTATGCTAATTAAAGAATCTTAGAATGAAATTCAAAACTCTGCTGTGTGGTCACGCTCACCCTCACATTCTAACAGATTTATTTCTAAAGCTAGAGTAAGCAGTGACTACTAAACTAGCTAAATGTCCACCAAAAATTTATCAACAATACTTTCAAAAAACATTTTTTTACTTTTCAACATGACAGAACAATATTAAAATGTTATGAAGAATTTATATAATTCAGATTACTGAGTATCAATTGTAAGGCACTGCAATAATTACATGCTCAACCAAACATAAATAACTGATTCTTCTGTGAACTTTTTCTCAGGTTCTGGAAGCGGAAGTTGGGATTGGGATTGTTAAGCACAGTGATGGATCCCTCTGGAAAAAAAAAAACATTACCATGACAAGAAATAATTTTCTTCTAACCCCAAGAATCCATCATTTGTGCCTAACAACTACAGACTCCCTAGCAGTACCTTGGAAGACTGGGTACAGGACCTATTTATGAAAAGGTTCTGCAAGACAGGAGTACCTTGTGAAACTGTGCGCAGTTTTCCAGGTAGCTGCTTTACAGATTTCCTGCAGGGAGACACCAGGGATCTTGGTAGGAATTTGTGTTTGTGGGTCTGGCACTTTCTAGGAAAAAAACAGAGTCTGTAGCCAAAAAGTGGAAGTCCCCATGAAATCTCTGAGAGACCCATTGACATGAATGTAAGCCACACCCCTGCGTGAGGTAAGAATCTGGAGAGCACGGGTGTGCGCTCCACTGGTTCTATGGGACCGCTTTTTTTAAACACGATTTTTAACATTTTAGAGGGCAAATTAAAACAAATTAAAGCCACTGCACAATAGGTTGAGCAGTGCATTAATTTGTTTGAATTCGCCCTCTAAAACATTAAAAATCATAGTTAAAAATACGACCTGTAGAAAGCAATGGAGTGTGCCCCCATGCTCTCCAGACTCCACCATGAAATATGCATGGGCGGGGGCGGGGCTCAGTAGACGGACTCCCGGGGATTTGTGAGTGAGCATCTCTGGAACTTCCTGGGGAAAAAGAACGCGTGTCCCGAAGCACAAACTGTGCATAAATGACACAGGTAGCAGCGTCCCAGAGAGCCCTGGATACCTCTCGATGCTGCCATAGAGGCAGATGTGCCCCTTGTGGAGTGAGCCCTAAGCCTTGAGGTGGCAGCTTGCCAGCTTTGCCATAACAGAATTTTATGTAGGAAACTATCCAACGAGAAATGGTTGTCTTGGATGCTGGTTTACCTCTCCCCACTTCACCACAGGCAACGAATAAATGAGTAACAGTGTACCTTACATCCTTTGTATGGTCCAAGTAGTAGCTCAGAGCTCTCTAAACATTCAGAATGCAGAGCTTTTATTCTAAGCTGGATTTTGCTGTAAAGTATACTGGAAGTGTAACTGACTGATTCAGATGAAATTCAGACACCATTTTAGGGAATTTTCTGTTAGTTCTTAGGACTACCTTGTTCCTGTGAAATATGATACAGTTAGGATCTACAGTATGCAGAGGACTTGCAGCTTGCTTACCCTTCTGAAAAATGTCACTGCCACCAGGAAAACTGCTTTCCAGGTGACAGACTTCAAAGCAGCAGTTGTCATAGGCTTAGAAGGAGCTTCTATCCGCTGGGCAATGTACAAATTCAAGTCCCACTGGTTGGACAGGATTCCTTACTAGAGGGTACAGGTAATTTTTTGAAAATGGGCTTAGAGAGGCCACTGACCTGTCCTTGCCAGCTGAAGTGTATGCCGACACTGCTGTGAAATGAACCTTCAGTGTTGACTGGAGGTGAACTAGGTAGTCCAGGATTGAAGCTGGACATGCTTACAATGGTCTTAGTTGTCTAGAAGAACACCAAAGGGACAATCTTTTCCACTTTGAGATGTGTGTTTTCCTTCTTGCTGGTTTCCTGGAAACCTTAAGCACTTCCATAACCGATTTAGACATGAGAACTCCAGCTCTTGAAGTATCATGCTCCGAGACGCAGAGTTCTCAGATCTGGAAATGTCAACCTGCCCTGAGACAATCTCAGCAGACTGATATGTCGTCTGCTAAAGAGGGACAGGAGCAGGAGTACCAAATCTGCTTGGTCCAATCTGGAGTTATGAAAATCATTGTTGCTGACTCCCTTCTCGGTTTTTGAAGTACTTTCAGCAAAAGTGGTAAGGCATACACAAACTTCCCTGGCAAGCTGAGGACTATAGCATCCTCTGGGAGGGTACACAAGAAAAAATTACTCACCTTAGTAATGTTCTTTCTTCTAATGGAGTCTTGCTGTATTCTGACATATGTAGTTAGGTCCTGCCTTTCAACTGCCTGGAGAACACAGAGATAAACTTTCCATGGCCAGCATAGAATGTTCACCACGAGCTCGGCTGAAGCACATCTGCTGTTGTTTAAACTGCAACCGTCAGATCTTTACGAGCAAAAACTCACTAGATGTTCTGTGAGGAAACTGTAAAATTCTTACTAGTCAACTGGCAAATATATCTATATAAAAAGGTTTTTGGTTTCAAAAGGAAGACTCAAGTCAGGAAACCCAAAAACAAAACACAACCAAAACACAACCCCTCACCCAAAGCAAAAGAGGGTGGGGAAAAAAAAAAAAAGGACACCCCTAGGGTGCCAGCACTGCTCCTGCCCACCCACATACCAAAATCTAGGTTCTGAGAGGGGAGGCGGGGGGAGGTCAGAATACAGCAAGACTCCATTAGAAGAAACAACATTACTAAGGTGAGTAATTTTTTCTTCAAACATGAAGTCCTGCTGTATTCTGACATATGCAGACTACCAAGCAGTACCTCCATGGAGAAGGGACAGAACCTACTTTGGAAACAGGATCTGAAGTACTGCTGTGCCAAACCGAGCATCACTCTTAGCCTGGAAACCCAGAGAGTAATGCTTGGTGAAAGTATGGACTGTTTTCCAGGTGGCTGCTTGACAAATTTCTAAGAGAGGAATATCCCTGGCAGCAGCCAGGGAAGCAGCTGTACCTCTAGTGGAATGAGCCCTCAGGCCTGAGGGCGGAGTTGTACCCAGTTTTTAATAGCAGAATTGTATACAAGAAACAATCCACCTGGCAATAGATCTCTTAGTGGCAGGTTTGCCCTTATCAACTTCTCCATACGTAAGGAACAACTGGAGGGATTCAAACCGGTGACCCTTGGTACGCCCCATGTAGTAGCTAAGGGCTCTTTTAACATCCAAGCTGTGTAGCCTCCTCTCTCCTGAGGAAGAATGGTCAGTGAAGAAAACAGGGAGAGATATAGACTGGTTGAGGTGGAAATCTAAAACCACTTTAGGTAAGAACTTTCTGTTAGTTCTAAGGATCACTTTATCTCTATGGAAAGAGATGAAATCAGATTCCACTGACAGGGCTTGCAATTCACTGATACGCCTGGCAGAAGTAATGGCTACCAAAAATACAGTTTTCCAAGTCAAGTACTTAAGCTCTGCTGAGGACAAAGGCTCAAAGGGAGGTTGCATAAGCTGAGCAATGCAAACATTAAAGTCCCAAGCAGGAGCTGGATCCCTAAAGGGGGGATTGGTGTGAAGCAATCCCTTGAAAAACTTACAAAATACAGGATGGGATGATAGAGAGGAAGGATTGCCTACTGACAAGAAAGCAGAAACAGCTGCCAAGTGTACTTTAAGAGTAGCTGGTCTGAGGTCTAGGCCATTAAGATGGACCATATAGTCCAGAACCGTAGGCAATTCAGCAGAGTCTGGAGAAATATTCTTCTTAGAACACCAAATGCTGAATCTTTTCCATTTGGAGTTATAAGTCTTCCTGGTGGAAGGCTTTCAAGAAGCCTTAAGGATATCCAGAAGCCCTTGGGAAAGGTGCAGATCTGCAAACTCTAACTCTTCAAGAGCCATGCCGTGAGATTGAGACACTGAAGATTCGGGTACCAAATCCTCCCCCCGAGAGGATGTCAACAGGTTGTAATTTCTGGGAAGAAAAGGGGAAGGTGGACTGCTAGGGACAACAACAGGGGGTACCAGGGCTCTCTGGCCCAGTCTGGAGCAATCAGAATCACTTTGCATGGTTGTGACCTTATCTTGACTAACACTTTGAACAGGAGAGGGAAAGGGGGAAAAGCATACAGAAATTTCCCTTCCCAGTTCAGAATCAGAGCACCCACGGGGACTGAGCCCAAGACTGGGGGTCTGCAACAAAAGAGAGGAAGTTGGTGATTGTCTGGGGCTGCAAAAAGATCTGTCTCTGGTGTGCCCCATCTCAAGAAAATCGCTTTCAAAACTAGAGGATCTAGGGCACATTTGTGATGGCCCTGGGATATTCTGCTTAGTGCATCTGCTAGGACATTGTTGCTTCCCTGGGAGGTGAACTGCTATCAGAGAGGTATGCAGGGGATAGGCCAGGGACCACAACTTCATTGCTTCTGTGCACAAGGCCGCAGACCGAGTTCCTCCTTGCTTGTCGATGTACCACATGGTGGTGGTGGTGTCTGTTCTGACCTGAACCACCTTGTTCTGTACAGATTTGGAAAAAGCTTGCAGTGCCAGAAACACTGCTCTGAGTTCCAAGAGATTGATGTGAAGCAGAGATTCCTGAGGTGAACACAGTCCTTGGGTGGTAAGATCCCCCAAATGGGCCCCACAGCTCAGCATCTGTGGTGAGTATCACTGAATGAGACTGAGTGACAAATGGAACCCCTTGTCTCAAATTGTCCTGATCCTGCCACCATTGCAAGGCTTGGATTAGGGTTTGAGTCATTGGGACTAATTTGGTAAGGGAATCCTTTCTTTGGGACCAGAAGGCTTTTAAGTGGAACTGAATGTCCCTCATCTGGAATCTTGCCCTTTGGACCACTGCTGTGGAAGCTGCCATGTGGCCCAGCAGCTGAAGGAAATGCCTTGCTGGTCGAGACACCTGAAGGGTGAAGGAAGAGCCAGTTCCATAAGGTTCCTTGCCCTTTCCAGGGAAGGAAGGCTCTGCCTTTACTGTATCCAGTTCTGCACCTATGAAGGTGAGGAGCTGTACTGGTTCGAGAACTGACTTCAACGGGTTGAGAAGGAATCCTAAGGAAGTGAGCACTTGCTGGGTCACTTGCAGATGTGACTTGACTTGGTCTGGAGACTGACCTACTATGAGCCAGTCCAAGTATGGGAAGACGGAGATCTTTTTTCTTCTTAGGAAAGCAACAACTACTGCCAGGCACTTTGTGAAAACCCTTGAGGCTGATGTTAGGCCAAAGGGCATTGCTCTGAACTGATAGTGGCCTGAGGGCAACTCGAACCTGAGGTACTTTCTGTGGGAGCACCTAATGGGAATGTGAAAGTAGGCATCTTTGAGGTCCAGGGAGGCTAGCCAGTCCCTTGGCCTTAGAGAGAGAAGGATAATTCCCAGAGTTACCATTTTGAACTTTGGCTTCTAAAGGTGTTTGTTCAGATATCTTAGGACCAGGATGGGCCGCGATTCCCCTGTCTTTTCCGGGGTTAGGAAGTACCTGGAGTACAATCCTTTGCCCTTGTGTAGGGTGGGAACCCTCTCTATAGCTCTGAGAGCTAGGAGAGAAGAAACCTCTGCCTCTAGGGCAACGGTCTCTGAGAGATTTGCAGGTGGAAAGGATCTGGTTCTCATCTTGGGAAATTTTTTGAAGCTGAGAACCAGTCCCTGGCTTACTACTTCCAGGACCCACTTGTCTGATGTAAGAGACTTCCAGTCCTGGACAAAGTAAGCCAGCCTGCCCCCTACTGGTATGGGAGAATCAGCCCCGGCAGACCCATCAGGTGTCTGCTTGGCAGGGGCTTTAGGCTGAGGGGTGGATGCAGGCCTGCTCATCCCCCTTCTGTCTCTCCCTCTAAAGAACCCCCTCTGTGAAAAGGAAGAAGAGGAGGCCTGAGCTTGGTAAAAAGGCCTTTGGAAAGGCCTGCACCTGCCCCGCTGCCTTTGAGGAGTTGCTTGCCTTTCTTTGGCCTGAGCACTCCTGTAAGTGGTCCTGTACTCATCCATCTTTTTCATGTAGTTCTCTGTCTGCTCCCTAAAGAAAAAATTACTCACCTTAGTAATGTTGTTTCTTCTAATGGAGTCTTGCTGTATTCTGACAATAGCAGTGAGTCCCAACCTTTCAACTGCCCCGGAGATGAAAGAGTTAACTTTCCATGCCAGGCATGGAACGCTGAGCTCGAGCTCGGTTGAGACTCTGTCTGTTGCTGTTTGAACTCAAACGGTCAGATCTTTATGAGCTAAACTCACTGAGGTCCTGTGTGGAAGCTGTAAACCTACACTAGCCAACTGGCTACTAACATAAAAACAAATTTTTTGGCCCCAAAACAAAGACTCAAGTCAGGAAACCCAAAAAATGAAATAAACACAACACCCACTCACCCAAAGAAAGAGGGTGATAACAAAAAAGGTGGGGCACCTCCTGAGTGCCAACACTGCTACTGCCCACCCACATCCCAAAACAAAGGTTCTGAGAGGGGAAGGCAGGGGGGAGGTCAGAACACAGCAAGACTCCATTAGAAGAAACAACATTACTAAGGTGAGTAATATTTTCTTCAAACAACATGAAGTCATGCTGTACTCTGACAATAGCAGACTACCAAGCAGTACCTCCATGGAGGAGGGACAGAACCTACTTAGGAAATAGGCTCTGAAGCACAGCTGTGCCAAACTAAGAATCACTCCTAGCCTGGATATCCAGGGAGTAATGCTTGGTAAAAGTGTGAACTGTTTTCCAGGTAGCTGCTTGACATATCTCTAAGATAGGAATATCCCTGGCAGCAGCCAGGGAAGCAGCTGTACCTCTGGTAGAGTGAGCCCTCTAGCCTGAGGGTGGAACCTTACCCAGTTTTTCATAGCAAAATTGGATGCAGAGACAATCCACCTGGCAATAGATCTTTAGTGGCAGGTTTTCCTTTACAACCTCACCATAAGTGAGGAACAGTTGGAGGGAGTCAAACCTGTGACCCTTGGTACGTTCTATGTAGTAGCTAAGGGCTCTTTTCACATCTAAACTGTGCAGCCTCCTCTCACCAGAGGAGGAATGGTCAGTGAAGTAAACAGGAAGAGACATAGATTGGTTAAGGTGGAAGTCTGAAACCACCTTAGGTAAAAACTTCCTGTTAGTCCTGAGGACCACCTTATCTCTATGGAAAGAGATAAAATCAGGCTCCACTGACAGGGCTTGTAACTCACTTATGCGCCTGGCAGAAGTGATGGCCACCAGGAACACAGTTTTCCAAGTCAAGTACTTAAGCTCTGCTGAGGACAAAGGCTCAAAAGGGAAGCCATGAGCTGAGCAATGCAAAAAGTTAAGGTCCCAAGCAGGGGCAGGGTCCCTGAATGGCTAATTGGTATGAAGCAATCCTTGAAAAACTTGGGAGAATACAGGGTGAGCTGAAAGAGAAGAGGGCCTACCTGCTGAAATAAAAGCAGAGACAGCCGCCAGATGCACCCTTAGTGTAGCTGGTCTGAGTCCCAAGCTATTCAGGTGAACCATATAGTCAAGGACTGTGGGCAGGTCAGCAGACTCTGGGGAAACATGCCTCCTAGAGCACCATATGGAAAATCTTTTCCATTTGGAATTATAAGTAGTTCTGGTGGAAGGCTTCCTAGAAGCCTTTAGAATATCCATAACACCTTCGGAAAGGTGTAAATCAGCAAACTCTAACTCTTCAAGAGCCATGCCTTGAGATTGAGAGATTTGAGGTTCGGGTACCAAACCCTCCCCTGAGCACAGGTTAACAGGTTGTAATTCCTGGGAAGAGACAGGGGAAGGTGGACTGCTAAGGACAATAGTAGAGGGTACCAGGGCTGTCTGGCCCAGTCTGGAGCAATCAGGATCACCTTGCAGGACTGAGACCTGATTTTGACCAGCACTCTGAACAGGAGAGGGAAAGGGGGAAAAGCATACAGTAACTTCCCTTCCCAACTGAGAACTAAGGCATCCAGGGGGACTGAGCCCAACACTGGGGGCCTGCAGCAAAACAGGGGAAGTTGGTGATTGTCTGGGGCTGCAAAAAGATCTATCTGTGGGGTGCCCCATCTGGAGAAGATCACCTCCAAAACCAGGGGGTCCAGTGACCATTCGTGATGGCCCTGAGATATCCTGCTGAGAGCATCTGCCAGGACATTGTCCTTGCCTGGGAGGTGTACTGCTGTGAGGGAGGTGTTCAGGGAATAGGCCAGAGACCACAACTTCATTGCTTCTGTGTACAAGGCCAGGAACGAGTGCCCCCTTGCTTGTTGATATACCACATTGTGGTGGTATTGTCTGTTCTGATCTGAACAACTTTGTTCTGAACAGACTTGGAAAAAGCTTGAAGTGCTAGAAACACTGCTCTGAGTTCCAACAGATTGATGTGAAGCAGAGATTCCTGAAGGGACCACAACCCTTGGGTGGTCAGGTCTCCCAAGTGAGCCCCCCACCCCAAGAGGGAGGCACCTGTAGTAAGGATTAAAGAGTGAGACTGAGGGACAAAGGGGACTCCCTGTCTTAGATTGTTCTGATCCTGCCACCACTGCAGGGCCTGGATCAGGTTCGAGTCACTGGTATCAGTTTGGTAAGAGGGTCCTTTTTCTGAGACCAAAAGGCTCTCAAGTGGAACTGAATGTCCCTCATCTGAAATCTTGCTCCCTGCACCACTGCTGTAGAAGCAGCCATGTGCCCCAGGAGCTGCAGAAAATGCCGTGCTGGTCGAGACACCTGCAGGGTGAATGAAGAGGCCAGTGTGATAAGGGTCCTTGCCCTGTCCAGGGGAAGGAAGGCTCTGGCCTTTACTGTATCTAGCTCTGTGCCTATGAAGGTGAGGAGCTGAACAGGCTCTAGAACTGACTTTGAAAGATTCAGAAGGAAACCTAGAGGTGAGCAGTTGCTGAGTTATCTCTAGATGTAACTTGACTTGGTCTGGGGACTGGCCTACTATGAGCCAGTCATCCAGGTATGGGAAGATGGCAATCCTTTGCCTTCTTAGAGAAGCAACTACTACTGCCAGGCATTTTGTGAAAACCCTCGGAGCAGAGGTTAGGTCGAAGAACATTGCTCTGAATTGGTAATGGCCTGAGGGCAGCTCGAACCTGAGGTACTTTCGATGGGAGCTTCTGATGAGAATATGAAAATAGGCATCCTTGAGGTCCAGGGAGACTAGCCAGTCCCCTGGCCTTAGAGAGGGTAGAATTATTCCCAGAGTCACCATTTTGAACGTTGGCTTTAAAAGGTGCTTGTTTAAGTATCTGAGCTCTAGGATGGGCCGCCATTCTCCTGTCTTTTTGGGAGTAAGGAAGTACCTGGAGTACAATCCTTTGCCTTGGTGTAGGGGTGAAACCCCTTCCACAGCTCCGAGAGCCAGGAGGGAAGAGACCTCTGCCTCTCGGGCAAGTGCCTCTGAGGGATTTGCAGGTAGAAAGGATCTGGTTCTCAGCTTTGGAAATTTTTTTGAAGCTGAGAACCAGTCCCTGGCTTACTATTTCTAGGATCCATTTGTCTGATGTTAAAGACTTCCAGTCCTGGACAAAGTAAGCCAGCCTGCCCCCTACAGGTGGTGGAGAATCGGCCCTGGCAAACCCATCAGGGTGCCTGTTTGGCAGGGGGTTTAGGCTGAGGGGTGGAAGCAGGTCTGCTTGTACCTCTTCTGCCTCTCCCTCTAAAGAACCCCCTCTGAGCATAGGCAGAAGAGGAGGCCTGGGCTTGGTAGAAAGGCCTATGAAAAGGCCTGCCCCTGGGATGCTGCCTCTGAGGAGTGGCTTGCCTTTCCCTGGCTGAGCACTCCTATAGGTGGTCCTGTATTCATCCATTTTCTTCATGTAATTCTCTGTTTGCTCCCCAAACAGAGAATTACCCACAACAAGAAAATCCATGGCCTTAGTCTGGGTATCCCAAGACAGGCTAGTTCATCTGAGCCAGTTCCATTTCTAATGGCGCCACAGATGTAGCCATGACTCTAGATGAAACATCACTGGAGTCCACTGCAGCATGGAATTGCATCTTGGATGCCTCAATACCATCAGCAGCCACCTGCTCCAGCTCCTTGGCAAGCTGGCCAGGGACCTGTTTAGCTAAAGCCATGATAGTGTCTCATCTAGATTTCTGATACCTAGCTGTATAGGCCATATAATTGGACTGCCTGAGTCCCAAGGATGCTGCCATGTACTGTTTCTTTGCCATGGCATCAATCCTCCTGGAGTCCTTGTCTGGGGGGTGTGAAGCCAAGGGTATATTAGCCTTATCACAGGCTGCAGCCTGCACTACCCCAACATGGCTGCATTGTTGTGTAAGGAACTCCGTATCTGAGCCTGACAGAGTATACCTCTTGTCCATTCTTTTATCCAAAGGAGGTATAGTATTAGGAGTCTTTAAAATCTTAAATGTCTGTTTCCCAAAAGATTTGTGTAAGGGAATAGACAGCCTTCTAGACTCTGGGATATCCATCATTTCCACATAGTCAGGCTCTTCCTGGTCATCCACAGCTTCTTCCATAGGAAGCTGAAGGGTTTCGGCCACTTTCTTGTAAAACATGAAATGGGAGGGGGACTCAGAAAGCCTAGGAGGAGACACTCCTGAAGGTCTGTCTGGGGAGATGTCGGGTCAATGGGCACATCCAGACTTTCAAAACCACATTCACTTTCCTCATACTCCTCTTCCTCCTCCTCCGGTTCATAACAGTCTTCCAAATCATAATCTGGAACCGGTGGAACCGGCTGAACCGAGCGCCTTCCTGATGGTGCCGGTTCGGTCGGAACCGGGGAAAGCGACTGCACAATTTTTATCGCTTTGGCTATTTCATCAGCAGTTGGAGAAGAAACTTTTAGATCCACACCAGCTGATTTTTCCTTTCTTGTTCTCTTAGCCGGAACAGACTCCTCGGAATCGGTTCTCCTTTTGCCCAAAGAAGTTTCGCCCTGGTCAGAGGGCACTCCTTCTGGTTCGGATTGAACCAAACCGGGCTGGCCATCCGGGTCAGCGGACTTTTTGGCCTCCCTTTCCCTGAGCCTACCAACTCTCTTCTCTAGGGTAGCTGCAGGAAAATTTTTACAAATCTGGCAGTCTGAATTGAGGTGGTCAAACCCCAGACAATAAACACAGGTGGTGTGGGGGTCAGCCTTAGCAAAGACTTCCCCCCACACACACACTACAGTGTTAAAACCCAGTGGGCCCGGTTTTTCTTTTGGGTTTCTCAGCCATGGTGCCAGTCCTAACAAAACTTACCCTTTTAATGGCAATCTGCCAGGCAAGACCCTCTTATTGGTTCCTGACCGTGTTACGAGTCGTGGAAAAAAACGTAGTAAAATCCGTTTTTTTTAGAACCGATAAGAACCGGTAACCACACACTAAAGTAGAAATAAAGATTTTTACAACAACTTGATCGGTTCAAACCAAACCGATGAACCGTTTACAAGTTCCACACAGAATAGAAAACAATATAAACCTACCTAGTACTCACGAATACCACAGACAGAGACTGAACCGACAGGTTGCGGTTTAAATTCGGTCGAAAACCGAGAAAAGCGGTACTTTGACAAATTGAACCGAGCAAAGGAGAAATCTCCGGAGCGACTGTTCAGTGAGGCGGAGTAAAGAATCTGATGGTTTGAGTTCAAACAGCAACAGACAGTCTCAACCGAGCTCGAGCTCAGCGTTCCATGCCTGGCATGGAAAGTTAACTCATCTCCGGGGCAGTTCGAAGGTTGGGACACACTGCTATTGTCAGAATACAGCAAGACTTCATGTTGTTTGAACAGAGAATTACCAGTTACAGGAAAATCCATGGCCTTAGCCTGGGTATCCTGTGAAAAGCTAGTACATCTGAGCCAAGCCATCCTCCGAAGAGCCACAGATGTAGCCATGACTCTTGATGAAACATCATTGCAGTCCACAGCAGCATGAAACTGTACTTTCGATGCCTCAATCCCATCTGCAGCCACCTGCTCCAGCTTCTTGGCAAGCTGGTCAGGGACCTGTTTAGCCAGAGCCAGCACAGTGTCCCACCTGTACTTCTGGTATCTAGCTGTACAGGCCATATAGTTAGCCTGCCTGAGTCCCAAAGATGCTGCCATGTATTGTTTCTTTGCCATGGCATCAATCTTCCTGGAGTCCTTGTCTGGGGGGGTGTGATGCCAAGGGAATATTTGCCTTATCACAGGCAACAGCCTGCACGACCCCAACATGGCTGCATTGCTGGAAAAGGAACTCCATGTCTGAGCCTGAGAGAGTGTACCTCTTGTCCATTCGTCTGTCCACAGGAGGTATAGAATTAGGAGACTTAAGAATTTTATGTGTCTGTTTCCCCTAGGATTTGTGGAGGGGAATAGACAGTCTCCTGGACTCTAGAATGTCCATCATCTCAACATAAATCAGGCTCTTCCTGATCCTCTACTGCTTCCTCCACAGGAAGCTGGAGGGTCTCAGCCACTTTTTTGTAAAACATATAGCAAGAAGGGGACTCAGAAAGCCTAGGAGGAGAAACACCTGAAGGTCTGTCTGGGGAGATGTCCGGGTCAATAGGCACATCCAGACTTTCATAATCATCCTCATACTCTCCCTCCTCCTCCTCCGGTTCATAAAATTTTTCCAAAGTATAATCCGGAACCGGGGGAACAGACCGAACCGAGCCCCTGCCAGATGGTGCTGGTTCGGTCGGAACCGAACTAAGCGATTGCACTATCCTTATCGCCTTGGCTATCTCATCGGCGGTCGGAGTATGAATTTCTAGGTCCGAACCGGACGATTTATCTTTTCTTTTTCTTTTCACCAGAACCGACTCCTCAAATTCGGCTCTCCTTTTGCCCGACGAAGTATCGCCTTGGTCAGAGGGCACTCCTTCTGATTGGTCGGAACCGAACCGGGCTGGCCATCCGGGTCAGCGGACTTCTCGGCCTCCCTTTCCCTCAGTCTACCTAATCTCTTTTCCAGGGTAGATTTGGGAAAGTTCTTACAAATTTGGCAGTCTGAATCGAGATGGTCAAACCCCAGACAATAAACACAGGTGGTGTGGGGATCAGCCTTGGCAAAGACTTCCCCACACACACTGCAGTGTTGAAACCTAGTGGGCCGGGTTTTTTTTCTTGGGTTTCTCAGACATGGCCAATCCTATCCAAAACTTACCCTTTTTTCGCCAATCCGCCAGCAAGACTCCCCGATCGGTTCCTGACCGTGTCACCGGTCTTGGAATAAAACGTAATAAAATCCGGTTTTTCTTTAGAACCGATACGGACCGGTTACCACACTCTAAATTAAGCACAAGCTTTTTTTTTTTTTTTAACCTCAAAATTTACAAGTTCCACACAGAAACAAAACAAAAAACCTATCTAGTACTCACACAGGCCTTACGCTAGGGTCAGAAATCAGGGGGTCAGTTTGACCCCCTTCTCTCAAAGTAGGGAGTCAGAAGCCAAAAGTTGGGGGTCACTGCACCAAATTTATATGTTCATGAAAAAACCAAAAAATGGCCTTTTTTTTATGATATGTCAGCTAGGAGGCAGTATGGCGCAGTGGTTTAAGGCTCTGAGCTGCAAACCTGGAGACCTGGGTTTGAATCCCACAGTCCCCACTTACATACTGTGTGACCCTCAGCAAGTCACTTAACTTCCTTGTGCTCCCAGGTCGCACCTTGAATCAAGCTTTGGCTTAGTGTGCCTCTCCTGGTTAAAAATGTTCCCCTAACCCTTGCCGGAAGATATAGTATATACAAGTTACTGCCATGCCTCATCAGCACAGTAGTACTCTGCTCTGCATGACACGAAAAGTGAAACCCTCCCTGCCTTTTTTTAATTGTGTGTTAGGCTGCCAAGGAATAAAAAATAAATAAATACCGGCAGATACATACAAGCAGTTACCAGTTGTTAGAAATGCCTGTGGCTGCCACATCAACAGCAAAAGCGGAGGTGCAATCTGTTTGCCTGGGCCACCGGACTGCTCCACGGACTGAATCAGATTCAGAGTAAGGCAGTCTGTGGATCAGAAGTCACCAAATAAAACGCTGTTTTCAGGTGCCAGAGAAAATACCCCCGCTTTCCCTAATTATGATGGGGCAGCCACAGGCATTCATCTAGTAGCCGGTAACTTTTTTCATTCCTGAGCCAGCCCATAGAAAATGCAGGAAGCCAGTCTCCAAGTCGAACTTCACTTCATTGCAGCAGGGGAGGGCAGTAATACTCAAAGGCACTGACTAGACTGACAAGAAAATACTTGGCTTTACCCCCCCAATAACAGTAACTTTTACAGTGTCTCTCCCTCTGAATTGATGTCAGCCTGAATGAACATCACCCAGTCTCCAGTGCGGCACTATTCTGGATTCCTGACACACTCAGAGGACCCACACAAAGAAGGAAGGAGGAACACATGTTCCTTTGCTCCGCCTGACATCATTACCTTGTAGGTGGAACTGCCAAGCCAGACACAGTCTTCTGCTGCTGCCACTGTCACGCCCATCTCTCCAGGCTCCTCCGTGCTCAGTTCTCCAGATTTGCCAGCTCTTCCAGACCCAAACAGGTACAGGGACTACCACTACATAGGTTGCTTGTCTTTGCCACGCCAATTCAACTGCCGCAGATCAGGTATACAAACTGAAGAAGACTGCCGGCCCACATAATCCTTCCACCAGATTTACTGTCAAATCGCTGCCCACGCTGATAACTTGGCAATGCCTACTCAGCTGGGACCCCGCCCGCGTCACATCACCAATCGCAGCTCGCCTCCAATATGTAAAGACAAAAAAATACAGGACCAGTCATCACCATGCTTCTCACCGTCCCACGGAGAAGCAGTGCATTTAAAGTGACAGCAGCACCAATTAAGCAGAGAAAGGCTGCATCAAAGCAGATGCAGTGCTTTCAAAGTAATGCATCAAAATTAGGATTTTTGCCTGAGGGGGACGTCAGTAGTGCATTAACGCAAGCCCTGCTCACAGTACCACAGACAGAGACTTGAACCGACCAAGCGGTAACAGCAATTCAGTAGAAACCGACCGAAAACCGACACTTCAACCGACTTTTTGAACCGAGCAGCAGGAGAAATCTCCGGAGCGACTGTTCAGTGAGACGGAGTAAAGAATCTGACGGTTGCAGTTTAAACAGCAGCAGACAGGGGCTTCAACTGAGCTCGTGGTGAACATTCCATGCTGGCCATGGAAAGTTTAACTCTTTGTTCTCCAGGGCAGTTGAAAGGCAGGACCTAATTGCATATGTCAGTTACAGCAAGACTTCATGTTGTTTGAATGATGGGCGTCTGCAACACAACAGTGGGAGCTGGTTATTTTCCCAAGATGCAAACAGGTCTATCTCTGGTGTCCCCCACCTTCTGAACACTGTTGCCAGCACCTGCTGGTTCAGTATCTATTCTTAATTTCCTTGAATGTGGACCACCTTAAACTGGTTGAGCATTATCAGACTTAGTCAGCGCATATATTCAGGAACATAATTCAAAAGATCGGGATTGTTTGTGAGGCCGTTTGCTACATTAGGCCTGCTTGAAGCTGAGCCAACCTAAGTAAATTCCATAAAGGAGAAATACATATACTATCCATTACGCCTTGCATTGGATACATATGTGTAATTCTGTATTCCAGTCATGTACTACGCAGAAGGTGACCTCATAAAGCATTTTCCAAACAGCCTGCATATGCCTTTATTTCATGCCTGCTATCTTCAAAAGCTTACAACAGCATTTTAGGAAGATTCATGACCAAGCACAGACAAAACCAGTTTGTAACCCCTCAGTCATATACGTCAGTCCAAGCACCCAAAACAGTCCCCCCACCCCAATTCTTAACTGAAGACAGAGAATCTGGCTAGGGCCAAGATACAAGAAATTCTATCAGACTTGATGTGAATTCTTTTTCTGTTCACGTCACTGGGACTTAAAAACAAATGGGCAAGTTGCACCCTTACTAGGGACACTGGCACAACTCAAAGCTGTGACATCAGCAAAGAATGATGGTGGCATATGGATTCAATCACTTCCCACTCATCAGTCCACACATCATCATGCAATAAAAAGTACAGTTATTTAAGAATTTACCGTAACAGTAGATCTTCGAGAGAATCTCTTGCAGCAGGCCATTACTGGTAGGACTAAGCCACCAGGTGCTAGGCTACACAGAAACCTCCTAGCTAGCAGTCTACCAGAGGGGGTCGCCCACCTCCAATGTCAGCCTATCCAATAATGGTAGGCGACCCCACACTCTCCTCAGTTTTCCTGCCGGAGACCAAAAGCAGGATGCCGTAAGGGGGAACCGAAGAGGACTCTGAGACTTCCCAATAGCACAGAAAAATAAAAGCAGAAGGCTTGCCCCTATGGAAGGGGAGGGAGGAGAAGGGGGAAGGAAGGAGGGGATGCAGGGCCTACTGCAAAACATACGAACATACGAAGAAGCCAGCAGAAGAAGGCCATTTGGTCTATCAAGCCTGCTCGTATTGCAGGGTCCACAGCTTGAGCTAATGTCCCTGCCCTCCCTCCTCACTCCTCCCATCCTCTCTACCCATGATTCTTACCTTCCCCTATGCCTATCCCAGCCTCTCTTAAAGTTGCCCGCTGTCTTCAACAAGATTACCTCTTCCGGCAGTGCATTCCAAGTGTCCACCGTCCTCTCTGTGAAGAAATGCTTCCTGACCTCCCTCCCTCCTAAACCTCCCACCCCTCCAGCTTAAGACTGTGCCCTCTAGTGATATGGTTGCCACACAGCTTAGAGAGACTCTCCTTATCAACCTTATTTATCCCTTTCAAGTACTTGATTGTCCCAACAATGCCCCCTCTCTCTTTCCTGTCTTCCAGGGAGTACATGTTCAGTGCCCTCAACCTCTCCTCGCCCTGCTAGCCAGCTATCATCTTTGTAGCCCTCCTCTGTACCTTCTCCAGCAGGTTAATGTCCTTTTTGAGGTGTGGGCACCAGTACTGAACTCCATACTCTAGATGCGGCCTTACCAGTGACCTATACAAGGGCAGTATAACCTCCTCTCTCCTACTACTGTTCCCCCTAACTATGCATCCCAGCAACTTGTTTGCCTTTGCTGCTGCTTTCTTGCACTGCATGGAGTGCTTCAGATCAATAGTGATCAGCACTCCCAGGTCCTTCTCCTCCTCTGATGCAGATACTCGGACTTTGCCCAGGTAATACTCTGATCTGAGATTCTTGGTTCTAATATGCATAACTTTGCATTTCTTGGCATTGAAGCCAAGTTGCCACATCCTGGACCACCTCCTCAGCTTTTCCAGATTTTCCTGCAGGTCCCGTATCCCTTCAGCTGTGTCCACTCTCCCACAGAGCTTGGTGTCATCTGCAAATAGGCACATTTTGCCTTTAATGCCATCCCCAATGTCATTGACGAAGACACTGAAAAACACCGGCCCCAGCACAGAGCCCTGTGGGACCCCACTGGTTACCTCTCTGGTGCCAGATAACTCTCCTCCCACCACCACCACCCTCTGGGTTCTGTCCCTCAGCCAGTTTTCCACCCATCAGGCCATCTTTTCCCCAACTCCAAGATCCACCAACCTCCTGATCAACCTTTTGTGGGGCACAGAGACAAAGGCCTTGCTGAAATCAAGACAGAGGATGTCTGCCGCTTGGCCCCTGTCTACTGTCTTAGTGACACAGTCAAAGAAGTCCATCAGATTTATTTGACACAATCTCCCTCCATGAACCCATGCTGCCTCTCATCCTGGAGACCATGTTCCTCTAGATATTCCACCAACCTTTCCTTTAGTATTGTCTCCATGAGCTTGCCCACAATGGAGGTCAGACTGACTGGTCTGTAATTCCATGGATCATCCTTGGGACTGCTTTTGTGAAGGGGCGCTACATGTGCTGTTCTCCAGTCCTGTGGTACCATGCCCGACTGAACTATTAAATAGGTCTGCTAGTGGCCCTGCCAGCTCCTCAGCCAGTTCCTTTAGTACGCTTAGATGTACTCTGTCTGGGCCTGGTGATTTGTCCACTTTCAATGCCAGCAGATCCTCCCTCACTCTATCCTCCTCTATCACTATTTCTGTGTTCCCTTCCCCCCTGCTCCTCTTTTCCCTCCTGAAGGCACTGGTCCATTCTTCTCCTTGGGGAAGACAGAACAGAAGTATTCATTTAGTATATCTGCTTTTCCTCCATTATCCTCCACCCACTCCACACCGTTCTTAAGCCTAACAAATCCCTTATTTCTTGTCCCTTTTCTCACTTATATAGTGAAAGAAAGCCTTCCCCCCTTCTTAATTCCTTCAGCTATTTGAAGCTCCTTCTGTGTCTTTGCTTGCCGTACTTCCTTACTTGCCTCACTAGCCAACCTTAGGTAATTTTCTCTATCCACCTCTCTCTCTCTCTTGGTCTTCCTGAATTTTCTATAGGCCAGCCTCTTTTCCATTACTGCCTTGGTAACTGCAGAACTGAACCAGCTGGGTGCTTTGGCCCTTGTGTTCTTCCCTCTGAGCCTGACGCACTCATCGGTGGCAACTAGTATTCCTTTCTTAATGATGGACCACTTTAGGTCAACCCCCATATCTGCTCTGATGCCCACCAGATGGCTCCTCAGAACCTCACCCATTTTCCTGAAGTCCGCCCTCCTGAAATCCAAGATTCTGGTCTTAGTCTGGATGCTTTCCCTGCCCACATCCAAATGGAACCACACTGTGCAATGGTCACTTCCCCCCAGTGGCTCCCTGACCATTGTTTCCTGTGCATGCTCTCCATTTGTGAGCACCAGATCAAGAATTGCCTCAGCTCTTGTTGGTTCAGTGATGCCCTGAGTCAGGAACCCACTCTACAGTCCTTCCAGGATCACCTGACTCTTAGCACACATTGTGGATGGTATACTCCAGTTCACCTTGGGCAGGTCAAAGTCCCCCACAATTACCACCTCTCCTTTCCCTGCAGCTTCCAATATTTGTGAGATCAGTTCCCTGTCTCTCTCCTCATCTTGACTGGGTGGTCTGTAAACCACCCCCAACCTCACCTTTCTCCCTCTATTGGACCTTAACTGAACCCATAATGCCTCCATCTCCCCTTCCTCTGACTCCTCCCTCATGCAAGTTATCCCTCCCTGATATAAACTGTCACCCCCCCCCGACTACTCTGTCCCTCCTGTATAGTTTATATCCAGGGATACCAAAGATCCCAGTTATGGTGTGATGTTGCCCAAGTCTCGGTTACTGCAGCTATGTCCACCCTCCTGTCTGCTAATAGTGCCTGCAGGTCATCCATCTTATTTCCAAGACTCCACGCATTCAGAGACACCACCCTCCACCTAGAATCTGACCTTCCTTCTCTTCCCTCTTTTCTTCTATTCTCATTTATCCCCTCTGTGTGTACCCCTCCAGGTACCCTTGTTATGTGTTCCTCACCCCCTCCACCCTTTGCTAACTGTGTATTGGCCCCTTCCACCTCCTCCATCCAGACCTATCAGTGTGTGTGTGGGGGGGGGGGGTACTGACCACCTCCTCTCGGAGTCTGTGGGCCTGCCTGCTCACCCACTGCCCCCCCTCAGTAGTTTAAATTAAGTGCAGTGGTTATGTATTCCCCCAGCTTGTCCCTGAGTACACTAAAAGCCTCCCTACTGAGGTGTAGCCTGTCTGGTGAAAAGAGTGCTTTGTTTGATCAGGTCTTCTCCCGGTCCCCAATAGAGATGAAACTCTCCTCCCTGCACCATTTCCTCAGCCAGTCAGTAAAATCCTCTATTTGTCTTTTCCTAGCTGTGCTGGCCCTTGGTACTGGTATCACCTCTGAGAAGGCCAGTGAACTTCCTTCCTCCCTGCAGATATTCCCAAACTCCCTGAACCTACTTTGTACTATCTCAACCTCCTCCCCAGCTAGGTCATTGGTTCCCAAATGTATAACTAAATTAGGTTTTCCTCCAACCTCCCTTACTATTTCCCTTATTCTTGGGCCCACCTTCCCCGCTGTCATCCCTGGCATACAAACCACCCTCCTGCTTTCATTTGAGTCCCTTTTCCTTCCCCAGTGAATACCCCTAATTATGGAGTCCCCTTCCATCCCCTGCATCCGTGTTCCCCATCCTTCCTTTCTTACCTTCAGTACTGGCTGCTTCCCCACCTAACTGCTCCCTCTGCACCCTGGCAAACTTATCTACACAGCCACAAGTTTATCCCCACAAATGTTTTTCCATCTCCTAATTTGCCCCTCTCCTTATGACTATCTGTATCTGCTTTCAGTTTTCTCTCTCCCTCTCCTCCATCCTCCACTCCATTTTGCCTGTATATTCTTCCCTGCCCAGCCTGATTAGTTCCCTCCCCACTCTCCTGTACTCCTGCTCTCAACCCTGGCTCAACCTGACCTCCTACCTCACCTCCTGCAGACCTCTTCCTCCTTCCAGATAGTAGTGCAAATCTGTTCAATAAAGGCACCCCTTTAGAAATTCCCACCCACTGATGATGCTCTCAAATTCACACCCCTTCTCCTTACTACTTGCCATTCCTTCACCTTGGGCTTCCTAGTCCTCTGAGGAAGAGATACTCCTGAATACTGGGTACTACTCCCCACTCCCGTCCCCTGCCTGGTGGTGTCACTCCCCTGGGCATCACCCCTTTGCCTTTCCCTCCACTGCTCTGCTCCTTTGACTTCCCACACCATCCTTCCCAGCTCCCATCTGAGCAGCCTTATTTCAGCCCTTAGCTGCTCCAGGCTCTTACACATAGTACATCACCCCCAGAAAGACTGCCGCCCCACAGCTATTGCAGATTACCATTCTCCTGCTTCCCATAAATATACCCATTCCCCCACATCTTCCCAGCCCAGCTTCTCCTAGCCTCCAGTTATTCATAACTAAAAAATAACTATAAAATTCAAATATATATAAATTCCTATCTTACTTTACCATCAAAATGTAACAACAATCTCAATAATCTAGAACTCAGGCTGCTTTTTCCAGTGTTCTATCAACACTAGAACACTATGCCAAAGAAGCTGTTTCTTAGCAACCACCTGATTGTAGCTAAAAACAATATTTTTAATAAATGCCTTTTAAATCATCAGCCCAGAAATCCCATGTAACATCGACAAAGTAAGTCACAGTACCACCTTAAACAACATGCTACCACCCAGCAACAAGCCAGCTAATCCTGGTGATGAGGACAACCCCACAATAATCTCAACCTGCCTAGCTACTGTACTGTACAAAATGAAACCTACACAAGATATGATTCACCACAGAACACACATGCTGACTATACTGATCACAACTAACCTGAAATACACACATCCCACACCTTCATGTAGGCAACAATACCCTCCTCCTCAGTCCACAAACTGTATATAAAAATATTTAAAAACTAAAAAAATATAGAAAATGTTCACTTATCTAAGGAGCTCCACATAGACACAGCCACTCTCGAAGATCTACTGTTACATTAAGTTCTTATGTAACTGTACTGTATTATTTCGAGGATATCTCTTGCAGCAGGCCATCACTGGTAGGACCAAGTCCCATGCAGTTCTGGCACTATAGAGTGTCCGGGCGGTAGGCGTAAAATTATAGCCAATGAAAGGAGGCCCTGCAAAATAGCTAGGCTGAAGTTGGCCCTAAGCCTAGAGGTGATGTCCAGACTGTAATGCTTAGTAAAAGTGTGGACAGTGCTCCAGGTGGCAGCAGCACAAATGTCAGCAGCTGGCACATTTCTGAAACAAGCCACTGAGGTGGCCATACCACTAGTGTTCATTGCTGTACTTCTGGTAACAGACAATGCAACTGGCTAACCATTTAGACAAGCACTGTTTGGACACCGGGGTGCCCTCTTTCCCAGGGGCGAACGAAAAACAACTGGATAGACTTCCTACAGTCTTTAGTCCAGTGTGTACAGTGCCTCAAGATTCTATGCACATCCAAGGTATGGAGTAATGCCTCCCCTTGACTGGAATGCTCCGGATAATAAACCGGGTAGGTGAATAGATTGATTCAAAGTACACTCTGACACCACCTTAGGAAGAAACTTAGGACTGGTATGCATAGACTGTGAAAAATCAAATAAGGCTCCTTACACATGAGGGCCTGAGCTTGGAAATCATTTGAGAAGTAATGGCAACTAAAAAAAAAAACGTTTTCCACGAGAAAGTGTAGCTCAAAGATGGGCCGGTTCAAAAGGAGGCAGTGTGCTTTTCCAACACAAAATTAAGGTCCCAAGGAGGGACAGGGTCATGAATTGGGGGCTTCAAATTCAGAATGTCCCTCAAGAATGTGCAAGACACATCAAGATGAACCACCAAACGCCAATCCACAGGCAAATGATATGCAGAGATGGCAGAATGATGTACCTTGATAGAGGAGTACCACAAACCTGAGTCAGAGAGGGACAGAAGGTACTCCACAATCTGATACACTGGACAGGTGAAGGGATCTAAATGATGCGATGCAGCC
This sequence comes from Neoceratodus forsteri, assembly GCA_016271365.2. NCBI lineage: Eukaryota > Metazoa > Chordata > Ceratodontiformes > Ceratodontidae > Neoceratodus > Neoceratodus forsteri. The sequence goes on from CM028130.1 coordinate 952,461,640, forward strand.
CAAAGAGTGAGGCATTTCCATTTCATGGAGTAAGTGGCCCGGTGGATGGCTTCCTGGCTGCCACCAGGACATCTGCTTTTCTAGGGGAGACCCCAAATCTGGTGATGGCTATGTCCTCAGGAGCCATGCATGAAGATCGAGACTTGAGGTCCGGATGGACCGGGGTACCCTGTTCCTAGGAGAGCAAACCTGTGCACAGGGGTAGGGACAATGGGGGTTCCATTGCCAGCTGCTGCAGCAAGGGGGACCAGATTTGATGAGGCCAGAATGGGGCGATGAGGATCACGGTAGCCCCCTCCATCTGAAGCTTGATCAGAATTCGTTGAAGGAGCGGGAAGTGAGGGAAAGCGTACAGAAACCTCCTTGTCCAGGAGAGGGACAATGCATCTCACCAGAAAACTCCAGACTCTGGATCTAGTGAGCAGAAAAGCGGCAGTTCTGTGTTATGTGGGGGACGCAAAAGGTCCAACTTGGGCTGAACCCATCTGTTGAAGAGGTCTCCTACCATTGAGATCAGAAGTTCCCACTCATGGGCTCTGGACTGCAAGTGGCTTTGGCAGTCCACCAGGACATTTTGGTCACCGGGAACATGGATGACCGAGAGTTCCAGGCCATGCTTGATGGCCCAATACCAGACTCTCATCGCTTCCTTGCACAGAGGATAGGAATGAGTCCCTTCCTGCCTGTTTATGTAGTAAACTACGCACATGTTGTCCATCTGAACCAAGAGCAGACCCAGGGAGAGCAGAGTCTGGAATGCCTGCAGGGCATACAGGACTGCTCGCATCTCCAGAACATTTATGTGGAGATACCTCTCCATCTCGGATCATGTCCCTAGAGTTTGGTGGGTCCCCAAGTGAGCCCCCCAACCTAGGCCCGAGGCATCCGTTGTAAGAACCTACTGAGGGGGAGGTGTATACCAAAGGGAACCCTCTGAAGCAGGTTTCTGGGCTGTAACCACCACAACACCTTCTTGACCGGATCCAATACCAGCACTGGTTGATCCAGGGTGTCCAAGCGTTGGTCCACTGGACCCGCAGCGTCCACTGAAGAATACTCATATGCAGCCTGGTCAGGGGAACTGTGGCAATAGCTGCAGCCATGAGGCCTAGAAGCCTCAGAAAAACCCTCGCTGGAACATGATGGCTGGAGTAAAGAAGACAGGCTTGGTTCATCAGACACTCTGCTCTGTCTGGGGACAAAAAGGTTTCCCCCTGGGTGATGTCCAGCACTGCCTCATGTACAGAAGGCACTGGCAAGGGGTCCAAAGCTTGGAAGAGGCTGCAAGTGTGAGAAAGAGTCTGAAGGAGATGGTCCCTGAATGGGGCCGCTAGCAACTAACCATCCAGGTAGGGAGAAACGTAAAACCCCCTGCCGTCTCAAGGCAGCTGCCACCACTACCGAGCATTTGGTGAAGAGTCTGGGGGTGGAGGATGAACCAAAGGGAAAGCTCTGAACTGGTAGTGTGCTCCCTGGAAATAGAAACAGTGGAAGCGCTGGTGGGAGGCGAAGACCTTGATAGGCAGGTGGGGATCCCACATATCCAGAAAACAAAACCAGTCCCCTGAGATAGCAGGGGCAGTAGACCCTGAAGGGTGACCATCCAGATCCATGAAGACGTTCATCAGGCTTCACTCCAGGATAGGCCGAAGGTCTCCAGTCTGCTTGGGGGTCTGGGAAGAAATGGGAGTAGAACCCCCTTCCCTGCTGACACTGCAGAACTGGCTCTATGGCCTTTTTTTGAAGTAGCCTGAATTTCCCCAAAGATAAGAGGGATGTGGCTGGGAAGATACGAGGAATTGCCCGGAGGGTTTTCTGGTGGCCACTCTATGAATTCCAGAGTGTGGCCATGCTGGATGAGCTGCAGCACCTAGTTGTCTGTGGTGATCTCCCTCCACCTGTCCAGATGCAGGGAGAAGTGATCCCCTGCAACTGCCTCCTGGTGAACAACTTGGGGGTCTGGCAAGAAGACAGGAGGTAGGAGCAGCCACTGTTGCATCTTAGTCACTGCGGGTGGTAGCGGAGGAGGGGGTGGGGACAGTCACCCCTGCTTTGTGCCTGACCTGGGTTTTGGGAGGGGTCGGGCCTGTCTGCGGGAAGAGCGACGGAAGGGGGCCCGCTGCCCCGACTTCAGCTGGGTATGGTAAATAGAGTGGATGGATTTGAGAGCCTGTCCAGAGATCCTGAATTTGGAGTTGATATCCTGAACCTCTCCCCCAAAAACTCTGAATTCCCTGAAAGGGGCATCCATTATGTTAGACTGGACATCCTATGTGAAGCCACAGACCTGTGACCAGGAGCGGCGTTTCATACAAATGCCCACAGCTGCTGCCTGGCCTGAGGCATCTACCACACCACAGGCAGCCCTGAGGACATGGGTGCTGATGTAAGAGCCTGATTTGAGGGCCTGGAGGGTCTATTGCTTAGAAGGGTCATCTGGCACAGCTAGGACTGCCTCCCTAGCCTGGTCCCGTAGAAGGTTCTTATACTGTGCCAACTGACCAAATAACTGATGGCCAGAGTAGCAGAGGAGAAGGCATGCTTGCCCATCTGGTCCAGCTGTTGAGATTCCCTGTCAGGGGGAAGAGGGAGCTTAGGTGTTTTGGCCTCTTGGTTCAGTTGTGGGCCACACTGATGATGACAGAGTCGGCCCTGGGCTGTTCTCCAAAATAAAGCTTGCCAGCCTAGGTGTGGTAAAGTCTGTCGCCTTTTTCGACACCACTGGGACCATATGGGGGCAGTTCCAAGCAACCCGAGTAACATCCTCATAGGAGTCAGTAACTTGGGGGGGGCACAAAAGGAAGGGCGTTGGGCTGGCATAGACAGACTGCCAGCCGGCGCATCTCGGGATCCTGCTCCTCCATCTCCCACCCCATAGTGGCCTGTATGTGCCTCGTGATGGCCATGAAAGTGGAATAATCCTGAAGTTTGCTGCATAGCAGTACCTCTTCCCATCTGGGATTCTGTGCCCAAGAAGGAAGACTCACTGCTGACACTCGTCAGCATCATTATCACTGCTATCTTCAGGCTGACTATCGTCCGAGTGGCCGGCTGACCCACTGTCAGGCCTACCCAGGGGATGCAAGGAGCACTAGGGCCTGGCTGAATTGGGGCTGTGATAATGGGCCCCAAAGGAGGCCCTAGAGGGGTGGCTGGAGCCGATCCTCTAGGGGCTGGGACCTGTGTCTGCATGAAGGACAACAAGGCTGAAATCAGACCATGGTAATCAAAGGGGGCCGGTGCCAGTCCCCCAGGCGTCGTGTTATAGTGGATCAGCGCAGGTGCCACCGGTGCAGGGTAGGGTTAAGCAGGTGCCAGCATAGAGTAGCCAGGCTGAGGTCCTACCTGCGCAGGTTGCGGCAGGACAGGTGCCAGTCCCGCTGGGGTGGGTGACAGGCCCATGGGCATTGGCAGAGGGGGCAGGTCTGGTGTGGGTCCTGTAGGCTGCGGCAGAGGGGAAACGGGTTTGGGCCCAGCAGGCGTCGGCTGAGATAAAGCCGGAGGGGGATCAATGGGCACCGGCTTCGGAGAGACTGGGCCTGAGGAGGCACCGGAGTTCTGCAGCATCTGCCCCTAAGAAGGAAAAGCAGAACTGGCAGTGGTCCCAAAGGATGAGACCGGCATCAGTGGTGCGGGTGTCAGTGGGAAGGCAGCTTGGAGACTGGCTTTTGCCACAACAGTGCCGGCCAAAGAGACTCCGGTTGAGCCACCTGACTGTGTGCCCACAGAGAATAAGGACTGAAACAGCAGGGACTGGCGGGGAGCAGGATCCGAAGTACCCTGACCCAAAGAGCCGCTGCCCGTGAGGAAGACACGGGTGGGTGGTGGGGTCACCGATAGTCTTATAGAAGTTATGGTGTGTGAGGCCGAGGAGGTCAACCCCCTGAGGAAGGAAGGCTGTTTTGTGGTTGAAGACTAATTGTGTGGGGATTGCGAGCGGGAGACAGACTGAGGTCGCTCCTGATCCTTGTCCCTGTGCTTATGTTTCCTGGTAGTTTCGTCCTGGGACTTCGAAGATGAAGACCTCGAGGAATGGCCAAGAGAAACAAAGAAGCTCCTCACCTGCAGCTCCCGTTCCATCAAGGTGACCTTCAGCTTAAGGAGGTGGTTCTCCAGGATCTTCTGGTGATGTCTCCTGGTGGCCGGTTGAACGTCTGGCAGGCCTCGCAGGCTTGGACGTCGTAGTCTGGACCTAGGCACAAGACGCAGGCAGAATGGCCGTCCTTGTCCGGGATCTGTTTTCCGCAGGCAGACTTTGTGGAGCAGTTGGAATATGAGGATAGTTTTTAAGACAAACTGTCAGACGAGAACTCCGAAAATCTGATGTTAAACTAACTCAAAATTAAAAATAATAGTGCGGTTAAATGAGGGAAAATGTCAGTCCACTGTACCTGGTCGACTGCAGAAAAGAACTGAGGAGGGTGTGGGGGCTGCCTGCCTTCTTAGGATAGGCTGACGTAAGAGGTGGGTGGCCTTCTCTTGTAAATTGCTAGCTACAAGGTTTATGTGTGGTCCTAGTGCCCGGCAGCTTAGTCCTACCAGTGATAGCCTCAAAGTAAGATCAGTAAAAACAACTAGAAAAGAATGTGTTTATTCTTAGAATAACCACTAGCACGTTCCAAGCATTTCCAAAAATAATCTTATATGATATTTTCATAATGCCTGAAGCTACAATTTGAAAGCTGTGAAGTCAAGACAGTTCTCATGTGTAGCTACATGCATATAAATGTCAATATAATATGTTAAAAAGACAGGATCTTAAAAATGTGGTGAACTTTGTTTTTTGTTAATATCAATATGAACATCTTATGTTTTCTATCCCAAAAATTCCACTCCTACAATTGTAGACATAATAAATTCAGTATTTTTTTTCAAGTTATAAACAGAGTTGAAAAAATTGTTCTCTTTATCGCTAAACAGATACTGTGTAAGAGAGGACATTGCAGATTTAGGTATACTTGGGGAGAAAGAAAGTATAGATTATTTGGGAATTAAGGTATTTGGAACAATAGTTAAAACTATAAGCAATAACCTGAATCTGCTTAAAGCAAGCCTACTGAATAGTTTAACCATATGGAATAATCTACCACTGGGTTTTTGGGGCTGTATGGAGGCCATTAAAATGAATATTCTTCCGAGAACCTTGTACTCGTTTATGATGCTACCTTTTTATGTCCTCAAAAATGGTTTTTGGACACACAAAGACAAATCTAAATATCTTTGGGCAAATAAAAATTGCAGAATGGCGCACAACAAACTTACAAGGACTAAAGGGAACTGGGGGTTGACATTTCCTAAGCTTTTATTTTTATTTATTTTTTATTTAGCATGCAGAAATTTACAAATATTAGAATGGTTCATTAGCTATAACAGTCAAGACAATCTCTCTGAGTGGCTAACTATGGAAACTGATCTGGTTAAAGAGCAAAACACTGACCTTAGTTCTCTTTTTTTTTTCTAAATCGCTCAAAAGTTTTAAGAACAGGGTTCTATCTGATAGTCTTCATATTTTAACAACATGGTCAAGATTTACTTAATATGCACTTACAGGTCTTGACTTTGCAACCCTTATGGGGCAATCACAACTTCACTTTTTAACAAAAAAATCTGAAAATGTATACTGGGCCAATGAAGGTCTAGTAAGAATTAAAAGACAAGGTTGATAAACATGAAATGAAAGTAACATTTTACAAAAATGATTTTGCACGGTCTTCTGAATTTTAGTACCAGTCTCCATAATTTAATTGGTATCTGTATTAATACCCATAAAACATTCATTTTATACCTTAAATCACATGGCTAACATTTCACTCTCCTCACCAATAGTACCAATTCTTCCTCACTTTCGAAGCCTTCAGGTGCGGAAGCATCGGAAGATAACCCCACACGTGACTATGCCATGTGTGAAACGAAGAAAAAAATGCATGGCACCTTTGAAAAGGGGCCAAAAGACGTGCTTGAATCCGACCTCTGGAAGTACCAGGACATTCTTAACAGAAGTCTTGGAAAAACTGAAGTCACTGAACTCAGGACAAACTGGATGTATGTAATTAAAGATACTGATTAAGTAGTAACTATCCAAACAGAAAGATTAAACTGTTCAAATGTACAAGGCTTGCTATGTGCTTGACAAAAAGGAAAATTCCTTACCATAACTCAAGATCTTCAAACGTATCTTCACCAGAGAGTCACTCTGTGGTCTTAGAGACAGTGGCAACAGGACGCCACAGGAACCAAAATTCGAGGGCAAGCAAGCACTATGTGCACAGCCCAGAGCATGGTGCTACACACACCAATAGTATAAATAGTGTGAGCCAGGCCCAAATATCTCTGTACTTTTTTTTTGTGTTAAACAGAGAGAGAATGGAATGAAAAATTACTTAGAACTTTAGAAACAAAAATTTAAAAATACTAAAAGAACGTAAGAATTTAAATGCCCACTAAAGGGCCAGCACAGTCTATACCCTGTGGTAAGCAAAAGGACCAGAAAAAACATACATGTATGGTAAAGTCCAATAAGTCAAGGGGATGGTGGATGGGTGAGAGTGGCTCTAGTATGTAGTGGATATTCTTGAAGATATAGAGTTAAAGTAAGTAACTTTCCTATCTTAAGAATCAATATCCATACAGACACACTCTGGTCGAGTGACCAGCAGTACAAAAGCCCCTTAAACTAGGGAGCTGAAGACAACAGGACCCAAAACTAGGGCAGGCCATGCAGTCCAATGCAGCATGCTTCCTACAATGTACCCTTAGGTGTTTTTATTTTTTCTTCAAAAAGAGTACACGTCATTAAGAAGCTATTTTCTAACTGGCAATAAGGACACAGGGAAGCCACCAAAGTGTCTACAACCAGAGGCGGGCCTTACAATCGCAGAAACTGAAGTCTTCTCATCGGCGTCCAGGGACATAAAACAAGTAAAACGAGAAAGGAGATTAGCACAACCCAGTTACAATTCCAAAAGGGAAAGCACACAATTTACCAAAAGGGAGGGAGTTGCAAGGAGTCCCACAGAACCCCTGGAGATAAGAGCAGAGATCTGAAACCAGAGTTCCAGAAAAAGAAATTGTAGAGAGAATTTCTACAAAGTTAATATTTTAGTATTTTCTCTGAACTGACAACCCTAGGCCCAGAGCTGCTCTGGCAGAAGCCAAAGGCCTAAAAACTAGTGCAGCAGAAAACCCAGAAAAACATTGAAACCATCCACTGAAAAGGTCAAGGATGTTATGAAAAGCTCATGGGAGACAAGGAATCACCGAGAAATTTATGAGTAACAGACATCCCAAGGAGCAGTTCAACTAACGGGATGCTTGAAGGGCAAGACCTGGGAAATGCCTTTCCCAAAGACACAAGGTTGTCAGGGGTTAAAGGCCAGAAGCTACTGACAAGGGGTTAAATAAGGACGTACAAGGGAGCCCTACTTTACCGTAAAATCCCAGGAAACGCACCAGAAGAGGTCGAGAAAAGGATATCCTGCGGGGGACTCATGGTTGAGCTATCTCCACAGGGGAAGGATCAAGAAGGAGCTGTGCAACCCTGCATGAAGGAACAGAGGCTTACAGACAAGGGGCAGCTGGGGTGAGGCACCTCCCAAAATCCTTTCCCAAAGGATATGGACTTCATGTCTGCAGCTCATCAGATGTTGGAGACATTCAAGCAGCTAACCAACAAGTGACTGGGGGAGGAGATCCTAGGAAGCCCACATGCGGAGGTGAAAAATCCCCATAGTCAGCAGAGGCAAAATGGTATGATGCAGCAAAGAGGAAGCCCACAGAGAAATAATTAGTGCAAACTGCATTAAAACTATGCATCAAAATAGCACAAGCTTGCAAAAGGAATGATGCAAGTTTGCAGGAAAAGGATCACAAACTGCAAAAAAAATAATGCAAGGTGCGCAAAAAAAGAAAGCATTTGAGTGTCATTACTTCCTTGGAAAAACAATGCAAACTTGCATGAAAAATAATGCAAGATGCATGAGAAAGGCAAAACTGCATTGCAAAGGTGCCAATTGTGTGATGCTAATGGTAAATAAATAACAGACTTACCTGAGAAATAGTGCAAGATGTGTGAAAAAAGCTGGACAGAAACGGATTATCCCCCAGACTGCCATTAAAACCTGTAGAAAACTGACGCAGAAGAAAGAATAAGTGTTGCACAAGAGCCCTGAGGTCATCGCAAGCCCCTAGGTTAGGGGGACTGGAATAAGGAATGCCAATTGTATGTGTATAAACCTTCAAGAAGCACTTAGATCTTTTGGGGGGGGGGGAGAAGATAGTGCAAAGAATAACATGTTTACCAGGATTCGAAACTGGTGCCCACACACACGCAAAATGTGGGTGGATTTCAGATTAGGCAGGTAAAAGTGCACTAGTAGAGCATTCGTCGAGTGCGTTGTCCGAGCCAGAAACCTTTTTTTTTTTTTTTATTTTACAGCTTAACTGCTGCAGTTCTGAGCACTGCCGCTAGGATGCGGCCAGCAGAAATTGTTGAAGCGAACTCAAGATGCTCCCATAGACCACCAGAAAACCAGAGAGGAGGACCTGACAGCAACAGGAAGCTTGGGAAGAGTACACTACTGAGTGTGGGTTGCCTGCTTGTCACATGTCAAGGAGGGAACACGGTCGATCTTCATGCTACCATCAGTAGCAGAGCTGGAAGTGAGTCATAAAACAGAAAAGTCAAGGCCTGCCTGCCAGTAACACTTCTCTGCAGTATAAAAGACGGAGTTTGATTGAGGAAAGAAACATAGAATGTGACGGCAGATAAGGACCGCTTGGCCCACCTAGTCTGCCCATTTTCCTACCTAACAGATAAGCTGCAGATCCTAGTTAACCAACAGCTTACTTCCTCCTACCCCCCACTAGGACTGCCTTATGTCTGTCCCATGCATTCTTGAATTCCCCCACTGTTCTCAACTCCACAACCTCCTCAGGGAGGCTGTTCCATGTATCCACAACCCTCTCTGTGAAAAAATACTTCCTCACATTGCCTTTGAGCCATCCCCCCTCTATCTTCAAATAGTGCCCCCTTGTTCTTGCACATCTCTTTTTCTGAAAGATGCTACCCTCTTGGACTTTGCTGATTCCCTTGAGGTACTTGAAAGTTTCTATCATGTCCTCTCTCTTCCTTCTTTCCTCAAGGGTATACATATTAAGCTCCCTCAGCCTTTCTTCGTATGTCTTCTGGTGCAGACCCTGCACCATTTTGGTTGCCTTCCTCTGGACAGCCTCCACGCTATGTCTTTGCGGAGATGGGGCCTCCAAAACTGCACACAGTACTCCAGATGGGGTCTCAACAACTGTCTGTACAGAGGGATAACAACTTCCTGTTTTCTACTACCGATGCCTCTCCCTGTGCATCCCAGTATCCCCCCAGCCTTCCTTACTGCCTTCTTACATTGCCTGCCCACCTTTAGGTCATCTGATATAATTACCCCGGTCCCTTTCCATTTTACTGTACGTCAGTATCTCTACCCCCATTGTGTACTCTTCCCTGGGTTTTGTTTCCAGGTGCATTACCTTACTTCTTTGCACTGAATCTGAGCTGCCATACATCTGATCATTCCTCCAACCTTGCCAAGTCCCTTCTCATCCTTTCCACTCCATCTTGTGCATCAACCCTGTTGCAGATCTTTCTGTCTGCAAAGAGACATACTTTTCCTTCCAGTTCCTCTGCAATGTCACTTATAAAGACATTAAAAAGGACCGGTCCTAGTACTGAACCCTGCGGTACCCCGCTAGTAACCCTCCTTTCTTCACTGTGGACTCCATTTACTACTATCCTTTGTGTCCTGTTATCTAGCCAATTCTTTATCCAGGCTACCACCTTGGGACCCACTCCAAGGCTGGCTAATTTGTGTAGTAATCTTTTGTGTGGGACTGTATCAAATGCCTTGCTAAAATCTAGGTAGGCCATGTCCACAGCCCTTCCCTGGTCTACTACTTTGGTCACTCAGTCAAAGAAATCTATTAGATTCGTCTGACACGACCTTCCCATCATGAATCCATGCTGCCTTGGGTCCTATGCCCCACTGGCCTCTAGGTTCTCAACAATTCTTTCCTTCAAGTGATTCCATCATTTTCCCTATCACTGAGGTCAAACTAACTGGTCTGTAGTTTCCTGCCTCTGTCCTGCTCCCACTTTTGTGAAGAGGAATCACATCCGCCCTCCTCCAGTCCTCAGGTACCACCCCATCCTACCATGATTTGTTAAAGAGGTAGTCAGCGGTGTCACTAGTTCTACCCTTAGTTCCTTTAGAATTCTTGGGTGAATCCCATCAGGCCCCATTGCTTTGTCCACCTTCAATTTTATTAGTTCTTTCAGAACCCTTTCTTCTGTAAATGGACTGGTATAGACCCCGTCTTCAGAGTGTTTCTCTTGTTTGGTTTAGGTACCTCCCCAATCTTCCTTTGTGAATACTGAGCAGAAATATTCATTCAGTATCCCTGCTTTTTCACTGTCACCCTCTACCCACATTCCCTCCCCTTTATTAAGCCTCAGTATCCCTCCTTTGGTCTTTCTTCACTCCCTAATGTACCTATAAAAGGTCTTATTCCCCCCCCTTCTTAACAGAGTTGGCTATCCTTTCCTCGGTTTGAGCCTTTGCTATTCTGACTGCCTTCCCAGCCTCTTTCTGCTTTAACTGACAAAGTTCTATGTCCTGCTCCTTCTGTGTTTCCTTATATTTCCTGAATGCTATCCTTCTTTCCTTACCTTCCCTGCCACCTCTTTTGAGAACCACAGTGGTTTTTTTTCCTTCGTTGCGTTTTGTTGATTTGCTTTACACAAAGGCAAATTGTTGCCTCTGTGATGGCTGTTTTGATTACTCCCCATTGTTCTTCCACCCCTCTTTCTTGCCTGTTTGCTAGTGCTTTTCTGAGGCACTCTCTCATTTTCCCAAAGTCAACCCTCCTAAAGTTCAATACTTTTGCTTTTGTATGGCTTGACTGTATGGCTGTGTTTATCGTGAACCACACTGTTTGGTGGTCGCTTGTTCCCAGATGGCTACCCACTTCTAAATATGAGAATCTTTCTCCAATCCCATTTGAGAGTACCAGGTCTAAGATTGCTCCCTCCTGAGTGGGTTCCAATAATAGCTGTCTGAGGCATGCCCCCTGTAAGGCATCGAGAATGACCATCTCTTGGATGTGCCTGCAGCAAAGGTGCTCCAGTTAACATCTGGAATATTCAGGTCCCCCATCAACAATATCTCCCCTTTTTCTGCCATTCTAAGGAAGCCTTCTATCATTTCCTTGTCCATTCCCTCCCCCTGAGATGGGGGTCTGTATGCAACCCCCATCTGGATTGTGGTGCCATTTCCTGTCTCCAGGGTGACCCAGAGTGCCTCATCTGCTCCCTGTTTACTCTTTAGTTCTGTTGCTTTTATCCCTTCCTTTACATAGAGAGCTACTCCTCCTCCTCTTTTACCCTCCCTGTCCCTCCTGTAGATGGTGTATCCTGGTATGCTGACATCCCAGTCATGGTTCTCTGAGTACCATGTTTGTGACTGCCACAATATCCAGGCAACCCTCTTCCATCAAGTCCACTAGTTCAGGGAGCTTGTTACACAGTCTATGGGCATTGGTATTCATCACCCTCCACTTTTTGATGGCCTTACCCCTTTTAGCCCTATTCCTGTCCTTACTGCCTTTGCCTTTTTTTTACATTTATCTCTGTCCTTCTCCCTAAGGACTTCTCTACCTTGGTGTTTACCTCACTAATTACCGTGTTTTATGGGGGGAGGCTGGGATTTTCCTGCTCCTTTTCAGTGCCTGCTCCCTGGCTAGTTTTAGCATTGCCAATGAAGCATTTAAACCTCTCACCTAGGATCCTGGTCCCCCCGACAGATGCAGACCATTGCACCAGTATAGGTCTGCATCCTCCAAGTAGCTCCCCAGTCCCCAGTGAAGCCAAAACCCTGAGCTCACACCAGTTTTTCAACCATTTATTGAATTCTCTGGTGATGAGTACCCTAGCATCACCCTTGCCATAGACAGGCAGCACCTCCAAAAAGGTTACCGTATGCACTACTCCCCAACTCTACAAACTCCTCTTGCACTGCTCTGATCCCATTCCTAGCCAGGTCATTTGTCCCTAGGTGGACAATGATATCCAGCTCCCTCCCTCGTGCAGCTGCTCCCATTATCCTGAGGATTCGCGTCCTGTCCCTCCAAGCCGTGGCGCCAGGCAGGCACCTTACCTCCCTCTCCCCTTCCCCCCCAATTTCTACCCCCCAATGATCGAGTCCCCCCAGGAGTTGTTTCCTTCCCTGTAGGGTCCTATACCACCCTCCTGTGGGTCTCCTTTGTGAAGGTTCCCAGTATCCTCCTTGGTCTCCACTGCAGGTGCCTCCATAGAGGAACCACTATCCACCAGAAGAGTGAATGAATTGTGGAGGTACAGCTGGAGGGATGCAACTCTGTTCCACCACCCTCTGCCTCCCTGAGCCCACCCTGGTCCAGCCTCTCCTCTTTCTTGGCAACCCCTGAGGTAGTGGCATTGGCCCTGGTGGTCCCTGGGTGGGGGAGGAGGTTTCATGAATCCTAGCCAGGTCAGCCTGGAGACGGGCAACCTCCTCCCTCAGACCAGAGAGGTGCCTGCAAATAGGCAAAGAAGTCTGACATTTAAAAAACAAAGAAAAAAAAAAAAGGAAAATAAAGAAATTAGAAGCATTAAGACGAACTACAAGTTGTCTGAATTTTCTGGATAGGAAAAAGATTGCTTAACAACTTATCTTACCTGTCTTAAAATATAGAGTGTTTATATATAGATCAGCGAATAAACAACTGTTAAATAAACTTGATAAACTGCATTACAGGATAGCTAGGTATGTTCTTCGTTGTAATTTTAGAACGCATCATTGTGCCCTTTTGGCAGGACTAGACTGGTTGCTCCTTGACCTAGATTATACAATTAGCTGGTTAACATTTATCCACAAATATAAAATAAATTATCCTCGTCACAATATTAATAAGATTCTATTTCCAACTACATCAGACACATAGAGATACTCGGTTCGGACTGCACACCAAAATGAAATATATCAAGACAAAAGAATCAACAGATATGGAGACAGAACTCTTAAGATTTCAGGCAGCTCAACATTGGAATGCTTTGCCACTCTTAGTACGGGCTGAAATTGACCATGGAAAGTTTGTAAAGGCAATAAGAAATTGTTGTACACATACTTGTACGTGTACGAGATAATTTTTCTATCCCCCATTCAAGATTTGCACTAATCTGTTCGTATTTTCTATTTATTTTTATTAAGTGATTGTTTGTGTATTATTGTAAATGCGTTTTCTGTATTTGTATTTTACAATTTATGGAACTTTAGGTAGTGTACAGGACTGTCTTGTAAACTGGACTGTTAAAGTCCAAATGGCATGTCTCTTCCTGTACAAAAATAAAGTTTTATCATACCTTTTTCCATAAAAAGGCTTAATCAAAAGGAATCTATTCACAGGAAAAGAGACGTGGAGGTGTAATAAACAAAGGAGATTTTTGGAAAAGCTAAGGGTCATGTTAGAATGGTTAGAGGTGATGGAGAGAAGGTGGGCAAGAAGTAAAAAGGCAGAGAAAGGGTGTTTTTTTGGGGGATGCAGGCCGTGATGCAACAGACTGACCAGTAGATATCACAGAAGAATGGTGGCCTTGACCTTTTTTTTTTAGCTTGATCATGCCAGAACCATATCTATTGTCACTAAGCGTTAAGGGGGTAGGATGAGTGAGTTGACATCTGACTGGTAGGGGGTTAATATCACTCTCCTCCAGTAGGGGAGGAATTCACTCATACTGGGGTTTGTGAAGTAATTCAAACTGCACCGTCCTCTCCCCAGTGACAGGACAGGTGGGAATGAGGCAGACGAGGAAAGAACTCTGGAACAAAAGATGGGTTGGGGACCTTCAAACCCACAAAGCACATTTCCAAGAGGTTTTTCTAGTTCCGTTTTAAGTGAGGCTTTTCTCTTCCCTTTTATGTCCTCTCATTTTCAGATGGAAATGGTAGGTTCTGTATACGTTTCATGTTGTACTAGTTTATTTCTACATCATGGGAAAACCACCACCATCTCTGTGTTGAGATGCCCCCTCTACTTTCTAACCACCCTCAAGGCTGGTTTATCTGCATCTTTCCATACCGGTGCCAACTGCTAGTCCTTGTGGTCTAACAATAATCAAATATTGCAGTCACTGTCTGTTTCCCTACAAATTATTAGCAGCAAAGAGAATTCAGTGCCCCAACAGAACTCTAAGTGTTTTGATTTACATCCTGATGTTCTTAACTCTATATTAAGCATTTAAAGTTTAGGGAGGGAAGAAGAACAGGGTATGTGTGTGTGTGTGTCTTGTGTGACTGTGGATCACACTAGCATGAGTAAAAAAAAAAAAGGCACACAATTTGTATTCAGGCTTTTTATTTAAACATTTAATAATTTTTGTGCTGGGCTAGTTAAAAGCCTGTTGGGTTGGTGGATTTTTAAAGTCACTAACCCTGCCAGCTAGCAGCTGAAAAAGTGAGTTTCAACCCCTGTTCACACATGTGCAGTTGCATTTCCTCAGTAATCAGAAAACAAAACACAAATTCTGTGCAAAAAAACATTTAAAAAAGGCCCCAAGATGTGGCAAATCTTTTAAGGAAAGTATAAATTGAGCAGATTAATGACGTGGGTGGGGGGCTGACTGACATAATAAAATCCTAAATACCTGAGGCACCAGGCAGATAAAAAACACAAACCAAGTAAAGCACAGACTATGTTTACACACTCTTGTACATTATCACTGAATACTGGCAGTGGCAACTCACCCATACTTTCACAGAAGCTGTAAATGAGGAAAAAGTAGGCTGGCTTGCCAATTTAAACAGGCACGACTGAATTTAGTGAGACTGCTTGTAGAAATAAACATCCTCAAACAGGATAGCAGCAATGCTGTATTAAGAGGAAATATGTAACAGAATATTCAAATTTTTTTATGTCTATCTATAATGCGCCCATGTCTAATTTGGCATGTTGCATGGACCTGTCTTCAATATTTAAAGGGACACTGTCAATCTCCCCCATAGGGCTCAAATTATCCCCCGTTTAAATCATTTTATGATAGCTCACATTCTGTAGAGATTGTTGATGTAGCTGGTAGTTTGATTCGGATTCCTTTTTATCTTTTTTAAGTGAAAAAAACAGATTGCTTGCCACACTGGTGTTACCACAAAAAAACATGTTATATTTGCTTACATTCCTGTATCAGCCCCCCACTGCATCTTCTCTGGACTTGCGAATACCCTTAGTGCTGTCTAGCCACTCATGATGCAGCGGAAAGAGAGATACTATTGCATCATAAGTGGATGTGCTGTTTGGTGTGTTCCTAATGTTCAAGAGGTATGCAACAGTAGTAGATCAAGGATTTGAAACAAAACAAGGTTGGTATAATTACACTATTAGCATGCATTTCAGTTCTGCTAAGAGGTAAAACGCATAAAAATGAAAATTACGTACCTACTGTAATTCTTGATCTTCTCTTGTATCTTCACCATTCATTACTTACTGGGTGTAAGCCGGAGGCGCGCACCCGTCCCATGAGCTTTTTTTAAAAAGCTAGCTCTAACGGCGCCGCCCTCGAGACCGACGCCTTGCATCATGCGCGAGGGGCGGCCGTTAGTAGCTACCGACTCCTCCTCCAACTCAGTTCTGTGAGCCGGAGAGGCAAAAAATTATATTGTGGAAAAAAGAGAGCGAGGCAAGATAGCCAAGGGATAGCAAAGTAAGGAAAATAAACTGAAAAAGGAATAAGCCGATGGAGAATAGACAGAGGAGAGAGTATTCCTGCCCTAGGGATCACAGGGCCTCCTTCGCAGGCGACTCTAGGAGGAACAGATAGAGAAAAGGAAGGAGAAAGAATGAAGAAGAGAAGAAGAAGAAAGATGGGATGTTGAGGAGACCAGAATGCCCAATGAGCATAGTTAGCTGAGAGGCTTAAGGCTCGATTTAATAAGGGGCAAGAATCCCCACTGGTAGTGCTGAGAGAGGTTCACGAACCCGCTAGACAGACTAAGGAGGGCATAGTCTTTGACCTCAACATGCCATGGTCCTTGATCCTAGCTGCGGGCTCCTGGCCGAGAGCAGGCCTTGCTTCTGGAAGGACACCCGGCTAGGAAAGGTTGATTCCCAGGCAGCATGTAAGAGCTGCTCAAGGGTATAGAAAGAAAGTTTAGCCTTTCAAGGCAGTTTGTAAGAAATATAACAGAACTCAATCGGACTTGCTATGGCAGGCAGGAGAGACTTGAAACTGGCAAGAACCGTCATGGTTGGCACTGCTTTTCCTGCAACACTGTCCTCAGAAGGACCCTTGAAAAAGGGGGGGTTCAAGACAGAGTATGACTCACAGGCTTATGAGGAAAAACATGACCTGAGAAGCCAGGGGCTGCCTTCAAGCAGTTGGAGAGAGTTCCCTCAGTTTTAAGAGAGAAGAAATAACCGTACCCGTTCCTCTTGCTCTGCAAAAAAAAAGAAAGGGGGTTGATTCTAGGGCTTAGTAATTGATTAGCAGAATATTGTGGGACCAAACTGCACAGACAGAGTCAGGCAAGGTCCCTAAGAGTGCCTCGCCTGAGAACATGGCGGTGAGATAGTCGTGTAGCTCACTCACGACCCAGCACTCCTGCAACAAAAGCCCACGAATCTTAGAGTAAATAATTTTCCTGGAAACTTTTAAGGAAAAAGGCAAGGATAGAGAGATGTCCCCTTTTTTTTTTGTTCAGCAGAGGAGGAACGAGACGGAGGGGAGACGCACAGAAGGAGGCCACTGAGGGGAAGGTGGAGGGGTAGTAGATGAATGGTGAAGATACAAGAGAAGATCAAGAATTACGGTAGGTACGTGATTTTCATATCTTCCTTGTCAATCTTCACCATTCATTACTTCCTGGGTGAGTACCAAGCCCCTCTTCCCCAGAAGGGGGAAGGGGTAAAGACCCTGAGGAACAAAACCCCAGCCTCCTGTTGGTGAGAAACAGAAGGGGAAGACCCTGGCTAATTCACAGAAGCCTAAGTGGGATCAGAGCTAGGAGGTGCCTCCCGAGGACGTGGAGACGGAGATAGCCCCTGCAAAAGTCTCCTAGCTCTGGAGGAAAAGAGATGGGTCCCCCGGAAGGCGGAGCGCATCACCCTACGCCGGGCCAGGGGTGACAACCTTGAAAGATGAAGCCATGCCGTCCGCCTAATGCAGATCGCTGTCCCCGCAAGCCTGGAAGCCACCTCACTGGCGTCATAAGATGCCCTTGCCTGGTGTCTTGCCAGCTCCAGGCCTACAGCGGAGAGGGCAACAGCTTGTCTGGTTTGCTCCATATCAGGCATCGACGCTAGGAGTTGAGAAAGCATCGACCACAGGTGCCGATTGTAGGCAGCATGGTGAGCCTGATGTGATGCTATACAAGCAGCCGCACGAGAAGAAGAGAACACTCTTCGCCCCCAACGGTCGAACTGAAGTGAGTCCGGGTCCGGTGGGCAGTCGTGCGCCAGGCAGCGGCGCCCGGAAGGAGTGTCAAGGTAGACCAAGCCAGAAGGGGGGTTGGGAAGGGTACCTAGAGACTCCGAGAGGGCACAGTACCTACGCTGACAGTCAGCCGGGGCTGGAGAAGAAGCGGCTGGTGACTGCCAGGATCGGATAGACGCCTCCTGGAAGGGGATAGGCCAGGAAGGTACCACCAAGTGTTGGGCACTGAATTCCCCAAGGAATTCACGCGTCTCCCGTTCGGTATTGTCTCTTCGAATGTAGGAGATCCGAAGGTCCCTCACCATCCTCGATAGGAATCGCTGATAATCAATGAAATCAGCATCGGAGGAGAGATGAGCAGGGGGTTCCTCCCCCTCAGAGGAGGGAGACGAGGATGATGGGGAGCTGGAATGCCCAGAGGACTCCTGCGGCGGTGGGGAGAGTCTAAAGACCCGCTCATGCATATATCTAACATATGAGGGGAAGGCCGCTGCAGAACCTCTGAACTGCTCCCAGGATAACGGACCCGTAGGACCGACATGGCCCGGGAGCGGGGGTGGTGGAGGCAGAGAGATGGGAGAGGGGCACCTACGAGGAGGCAACAGATCTCTGTCAGGGCTCTGGAATCCGGGGAACGGAGCCCGAGCTGGCGGGGTCCCGGACAACAAACCAGGCCGCAAGACGGAACCCTGAGGAAGCGGAGCCTGGAAGAGCCCAGGGGGAGAACCTCCCCTGCGACAAAGTCGGGACTGCATGGATCCAGAAGGGCAGCCCACAACAACGCCACAGGAGGGCACCCTAGAGCCCCGGAGGAAGGCGGGATTCAGCACTCGGCTCCTGGCCACACCCCTGAGGTGGCCAAAGAGACCGAGGCCTGCCCCTGCCCCTCAACCCCTCGGACTCCGAGAGAGCCCTCCTCCTCGACTGCAGCGTTCCCACCCCCCCAGAGGGAGCAACAGCACCCCGGAGGGTTGCTGTCACTGGTCCCCCGGAAGGGGGAGCCTCCCCCTCAGTCACCCCCACGTCTCTCTCCCGGGACTCAAGGCCACCCCCAGCCGGAGAGCCCTCAGGAGAGGACGGAAGGGGGGACAGAGAGAGGGGCCCGCTGCGCCGCCTGGTACCTCGTGCCACAGGGGACCCAGACCCCGAAGAGTGGGGGTGCCAGGATGGGTCCACGTCTGAGTCATCGACCTCCGAGGAGGATGAGACCAGCAGGACTTCAATGCTGGCTACCCCAGGGGTCACCGAGGCAACGGCGCCGGGAACGGCACCGGTACCAGAGGCGGCGCCGCCCGCCCCCCGAACATTAGCCACAGCCAGGCCCGATCCCAGCTCCTCCGCGGCACCAGCGGGGCCAACGGCACCGCTCCCGGCGTCGGAAACCGAGCCGGCGCTGCGAGGGAGGAGAAACCAGGCTAACGGCGCTCATGATCACCAGTGCCGAACGGCACCGGGATCGAACATAGCGCCGCTGATCACCGGCACCGCCGAACGTGCGCCGATTCAAAATGGCGCCGCTCGATCACCAACACCGTGAGCGGCGCCGGATCTAAACGGCGCCCGAAAGGCGGCGTCGAGGGTCGCGTGTGTCGACCCAGAAATCATGGGCCTCGACACTGGAGAGCCTGCACCTCAAGAGGTGATGCCGAGGCGGTGTCGGCGTCCGCGGCCGGAAGGACATAACGCTCCCCGACACCGTGGAAGGCTTCCTCTTGGCAAGATGAGATGAGAAGCCCTCCTCCCCGGACCGTATAGGCCGGAAGGGACCAGGGAAGGGCCTAGAGACCTTACCTGGGAGTCCGCACGACGCCGTCCCCAAAAGTCGGGCGGGCCTTGCCGAGCTTCAGCGCCGGACTTCGAGGCTCGCGACGGTCCATGGAGAAGCAGGCATCGCACGAATCCATATCATGGTTGGGTCCCAGGCATCGAAGACACACGTCATGCCGGTCCGAGACGGAAAAATGCCGGCCACAGGAGCACCGACGCATTGGGGCGTGGCCCGTCTTAGAAAAACACTTCGCTCCAGAACCGGACATAACGCGAAACAATTGAGGTAAAAACACAGTAGGAAAACACCCGACGCCGTACAGATAGAAAAAAGAACAGTCTTACCATGGTATGGCGTCGAGTGCGAACGAAAAGAGGAGTCGGCCTAGTACTGCGCACTACGAAATTACTACTCCGCGAAAGCAGGTGCTGCCTCGACGGCGGGAGAAACAGAACTGAGTTGGAGGAGGAGTCAGAAGACTAACGGCCGCTGCGCATGACGCAAAGCCGGTCTCAAGGGCGCCATAGAGCTAGCTTTAAAAAAAAAAAAAAAAATTTGCACGGTGACGCTCCGCTTATCACCCAGGAAGTAATGAATGGTGAAGATTGACAAGGGAAGATCTATGAGCAACACCAATGAATTTCAGAAGGTAAGCAATCATAAAATGTGGATTTTCAACTAAAAATAATATGACGCAAAAAAGTTTGACGGTGACCCTTTAAAAAATGAATAAAGTATATATAAGTTAAAAAAAAAAAAAGCCTACAGCTGTACCAGAGAGCCCTTGGTTGAGGTACACAAACCCCATGTTGTGTTCCCTATTAACAACATGAAGTAACAAAAATAAAGTCGAGAGACTAAGGACTAAGATAATACCATTAAAATACTGTTGGCCTGAGAGATCTGGAATGGAGCAGCAGGGAAAAAAAAAACCTACGGTATATGACAGCAGTAGGGCTGTACAAAACAGACAAAAAAAGTTTTTGGGACATGTCCAGTGATAATTGTAGCTGAAGTTGCACTTGCTCCATATAGTGTAGTTAGCCCCATACTCTGCACAGAAATCCATCTCAGATGAACTGTTTTACCATAGTTCAAAGGTCACGGAACGTCTTCGTACCTTTCTGCAGTGCAACATTTACAGCTCATCAGAAATCCTCCTATCACCTGTCCAACCCCCCACCTCTGGCAGGGCTGTTGTATGCACAATGATCAATTTAACTTTTGAACTCAAAAGAAGTCTGCGGCAGAGCCAAAAAAGGAAAATAACGTACCTACCGTAATTCTTGATCTTCTTGGACGAGTCTCCACCACTCATTCACACTAGTGGGATTGGCGCCGGAGGCACTAAGACCCATCGGGAGCAAACTTTTTGCTGGAGGGTCGTGAGAGAGGCGCCCGCGAGACCGTGCAGCGAGCAGCGGCTCGAGCCGGTAATGACCATCTCGGGCGACGACCCTCCAACGGCTCAGTACCTTTTTACCAAGGAGGTGCAGCGCAACTAACGTGAAAGAGTAAACCTAACATTAAAAACGGACATAAGATAGTCCGTATGACCCGTGTGAAGGGTCAGCAAAGAAGTCTTCACGGCCTAAAGATTTGAGGGAGTGAAGACCAATACAGCGGTGAGCTCGGGGGATGGAGGGTGGGCGTGTGAATGAGTGGTGGAGACTCGTCCAAGAAGATCAAGAATTACGGTAGGTACGTAATTTTCATATCTTCCTGGACATAAGTCTCCACCACTCATTCACACTAGTGGGAGAGTACCAAGCTGATAATCCCCCAAAAGGGCGGCAGGAGAGCCAGAGCTCACGCGTCTAAGATAGAAGCCCATTAAGGATAGTTCTGCCGAATGCGGAATGTCGCCTGGCATGAACATCCAGTGCATAGTGCTTAACGAAGTATGCACTGAGCTCCAGGTGGCGGCGCTTGTATATATCTGCAATTGGAACATTGCGACTTCCGCTAGGGATGCCACGACCGCCCTAGTAGAGTGAGCGTACACTCTACCTTCTAATTTAACTTGAGCCATGGAATAGCAATGACGAAGGCATGCCACTAACCATGAAGAGATGCATCTAATAGCGACAGGTTGACCCAGCCGGTGTCGCTGAAAAAACGAACAGTTGCTGAGTCTTACGAACATCCTTGGTTCTATCTAAATAGAACAGCATGAGGCTCTCTTAACATCCAAGGAATGAAGAGCTCTCCCTTCATTTTGGAAATTAGTAAGTAAGCGGGAAGTACCAGAGGTTGGTTCAGATGGAATTCTGACACAACCTTGGGAAGAATTTAGGATGAGTAATGGAGAACTACCTTGTCCTTATGGAATACAGTATAATGGAGGGTCCGTAACCAGGGCATGTATCTCAGAGACCCTGCGGGCTGAGGTAATGGCCACCAGGAAGGCAGTCTTCCAGGTAAGAAATTTTAGCTCACAGGTAGCTAAGGGTTCGAAAGGCTTCCGAGTGAGCATGTCCAGCACGAGGTTAATGTCCCAGACTGCAACTGGACGCTTAACAGGGGGTCTGGTATGGAGAATCCCCTTAAGAAATCTCTTCACCATAGGTAACTGAGCCAGAGTTAAGGAAGAAATCGGCTCATGGAACGCTGAGATGGCACTAAGGTGAACTTTAACTGTGGAGTACTGAAGACCTACGCTTGATAGGTCCAAAAGATACTCCAGAACCTTGCCAGGAGGACAGGAAAAGGGATTCCAAGAGGATTTTGCACACCAGAGAGAAAACGCTTCCATTTGGAAGCGTGACGTTTTTGGGTGGCTGGCTTCCGAGCAGCCAGAAGGATGTCTGAGACTCTACGAGAGACGTTAGGATTCTACTTCTATCTCTTCAGGAGCCAAGCATGAAGGTGAAGTGATTTCAGGTTGGGATGGACCAACGAACCCTGAGTCAAAAGACTGATTTAAAGGAAGTGGTCTCGGAGGGCTGCCAACATACTGTTGAGTAGGGAAACCATAGTTGCCGAGGCCAGGAAGGAGCAATGAGAATCATCTTGGTCCCCTGAGACTCGAACTTGAGGAGTACTCTCTGGATTAGAGGAAGTGGTGGAAAGGCGTAAAAAGCGCTTTGTCCACCGAGCCTGAACTGCATCCTGACAGAAAATGCCAGGCCCTGGATTTCTGGAGCAGAAGAGAGGCAGTTTTGCGTTGAGTGGGATGCAAAAGGTCCAGGTCTGGAGTCCCCCACTCTTTGAACAGAGACCGAGCTACGGCTGGATCGAGAGACCACTCGTGAGGGTCTGCCTCCGTTCTGCTGAGGTGATCTGCTAGGTCGTTTTGTATACCTGGCAGATAAACCGCTTGAATCGGAGACTTGTGCTCCAAGCACCACTCCCACACCCTCATTGCTTCCCTGCAAAGGGGATAAGAATGAGCACCGCCTTGCTTGTTGATGTAATACATCACTGCTTTGTTGTCCGCTTGAAGGAGAATGTTCTTGTGACAAAGGACATCCTTCAGAGCTCGGATTGCATAAGGACCGCCTCATCTCCAGGACATTTATGTGGAGATGAGTTTGAACTGAGTCCATACACCTTGAGTGTGGAGGAGAGACAGTGAGCTCCCCATCCCATTAGCGATGCATCTGTGGTGATGGAGATCTGATGATCCGGGGAGCAAAGGGAATCCTTCCAGGAGATTGTCTCTTGAGACCACCAGGTGAGAGACCTTCAAGGGCTCCGCCACCTTGATGGGATAAGACTGGGGTGAGAGGTCGGGGACCACTGAGTGGAGAGCATCCATTGGGTGGTTCTCATGTGCAGTCGGGCCAGAGGGACAGTGAAGACCGAGGACGCCATTGAGACTCCAACATGCTTGCATCGAGAGAGCTGTAAACCGATTGGTTCTCCTGATGTAACGGGCCATACGAAGGATGTCGAGTCTTCTGTCCTCTGGAAGGAAAGCCTTCGCTGAGGAGGTGTCTAGAGCGTCCCTATGAAAAGGAGCCTCTGGGAGGGTTGCAGTTGAGATTTTTTCAAATTCAGCAGAACTCCCATGGACGTGAGAAGACGAGAAGTCGTTTGCACGGCTTCCAAAGTCCCTTGGCGGGAAGGGCTTGCTAGAAGCCAATCGTCCAGGTAGGGAAACACTCGGAGCCCGACTTTCCTGAGATGCGCCGCAAGAACTGCACAACACTTTGTAAAAACTTGCGGCGCCGAGGATAGCCCAAAGGGCAGGACTCTGAACTGATAATGCTGACCCAAAGCTACAAACCTGAGGAATTTGCGGTGGGTCGGGTGGACTGGGATATGCTGGTAAGCATCCTGCATATCCAGAGAGGCCAGCCAGTCGTGCTGATGCAGCAAGGGTAACAGGGTACCTAGGGAAATCATCTTGAATTTCTCCCTGGGGAGGAATTTGTTTAACTTTCTGAGGTCTAGAATGGGGCGCATCCCCCCAGATTTCTTTGGAACCAGAAAGTAATGGGAGTAGAACCCTGTGTTTCGCAGATGCGGGGGCACCAGTTCTATTGCCCTGTTGTTCAGAAGGCCCTGGATCTCCGCGGTGAGGAGGTCTGACTGAGAGGCCGACAACCTGGGTTGTCGTATGGGAGGACAATTCGGGGGGGTTTCCAAGAAATTGAGAGAATAACCCTCGCGAATTATCCGAACATGGCGGCTTTGACCTGTTGGTTATTGGACTCAATACCTCTAATAACGGTCAGAAGAAGCTCTGACTTGGAATCCGAATCTGGAAGAGCATCAACCATTCTTTTCATAGAGTGCCACAGGATATACTCATACTGAGAAAAATAGCCTTGATAACTGGCAATACGCATACTTAGAGTGGAGGCAGCAAAGACTCTCTTACCTAATGTATCAATCTTACGAGACTCTTTGTTAATAGGTCGAGCTGTAGTAGTTTGAGGAAGAACGACCTTGTCATTCTCTGCCAGGACTACAATAGGATCCTAAAGGCTTGGGATGCCAAAATGGGACGATCCTTGGGAGCTGAATACTCTTATCAATGGATTTAGCCACTGAGGGAATAAGAGCAGGGTTATTATATACCATTTGAGACAGCGTCTCGAAGGAAGGCTGAATCGGAGGAGTCAAACCGTAGGGATCTCCGAAGCATGAAGATACTGGAGTCTTAATATCTTCCCAGGATCGATGTCTGTAGTCTGAGAGAAAGAGGGATCCCAGGTTCTTCAACAGAGACTTAAAGGACAGGTCCTCACCACAGGCTCTGTAGAAAAGAAAGATCCTGTTTCCTCCACTTCATCACCAACCAAGGTCTGGGTCAGGCTCAACATCATCTCCTGATGGTCCAGAAAGGACTGTTTGGACAGGAAAGGAGGAAAATTAGAGAGGAGGAAATGGCAGAAAACAAGGAGAGTCCCTAATGGCTGCGGGCGCCGGACGGCAAAACGGGCTGAAGACGGCACGAGGAGGCGACGGCGCCAAAGAGGCACGTGCCCTCGCGAACGCCGCTGGCGGCGCGCTGCCGACACCGCGAATGGTGTTACGGCCGACGCCGCCGCAGATGACGCCGCCCGATCCAACGGGCACCACTGGCGGCGCGCCAGAGACTGCACGGCGCGCCAACGGCGCCGAGACGGGCGCCGCCAACGGGCGCCGCAAGCTCCGTGGCCTCAAACGGCGCCCGACACGGCCACAGACCCTGCAGAAGGCGCGGAAAGCCCCGGAACCTGGAAAGCAAAGAAGGAAAAAACCAGGAGATAAGGGCATCGGTGAGGCCCCTGCGCCCGCAGCCATGTGAGGGGAAACACCTAAGCACGGAGTCGCTAGCACCGAAGAAGGCGCCACGCGACTAGGAAGGTCCAACCGCCCTACCTGATCGCCGGAGGAGCCCGAGGGCTCCGAGGTAACCGAGCCAGGCAGAAGAACCAACCTCCGAGCCCATCGCTCCATAAGAGCGGCCCACTGATGAAACTGCTCATCTGGAGCCCTACCTATAGGCGGGGAGGGGCTCCGATGTCGAGGACGACGATTATCGGAAGTTGGCGACTCCGAAGAAGGAGACCGGCAACTAGCAACGATAACCGACCGTCGACGCGCAGACATACCAGA
This sequence comes from Neoceratodus forsteri, assembly GCA_016271365.2. Lineage (NCBI taxonomy): Eukaryota > Metazoa > Chordata > Ceratodontiformes > Ceratodontidae > Neoceratodus > Neoceratodus forsteri. The sequence goes on from CM028130.1 coordinate 952,486,944, forward strand.
GGGCGACCTCGAGTGATGCCTTCTCTTTTTTGACCTGTGGGCCGAAGAAGAGCTCGAGGCCGAACGGCGCCGAGAATGCGACCGTTTATTTTTATGCCGGCGGGGGGACCGCCCATCCCCCCGGGCATCGGACTGACCGTAGTCGGAACCCCGCTGAGGAGAAGGAGGCTGACCGGACCCAGCCCGGCTGACTGAACAGCTTTCATACGAAGTCTCCCTACCGTCACCTGACCTGCTCATGGTCGCTCCATCCAGTAGGCCGAGACTTCTTCAAGTAAGTTAAATTTAAATATTAGAAAATTTTACGAAAAATAGAATAAAACTAGCGATACTACTATCGTGATAATGTTACAAAAAACAAACTGAAAACTATGCGCTAGTTTGAAGTTTGACTCCATCAGGCGGCGTGCGTCTGGAGCGCACTGGTAATGGGAAAAAAAGGAATTGAGATGGTTGGAGGCTCACGCCGAGATGGTCATTATCACCTCGAGCCGCCACTGCTAAACGGTAGTCTCAGCTGGCGCCTGCCTCTCGCACCGACCCTCCAGCAAAAAGTTTGCTCCCGATGGGTCTTAGTGCCTCCGGCGCCAATCCCACTAGTGTGAATGAGTGGTGGAGACTTATGTCCAGGAAGATCTAACAGATCGCAACAGAGTACCAAGACCTCAAAACATATCAACCACCCACGCCCTATAAGTTAAATGATACAAACAGAAAAAAAGATTGCCATCCATCTGTTACAGTGCTGCAAATCCATTGAGGGATTCCTGTGGTGTCATAAACCTCCAGTGTGCAGTTCAAAAGGTTTATGACCTCACAAGAATCCAGAGATGGATTTGCCAGCAACCGTAACAGATGGATGACCATCTTTTTTTTTTTTGTAGTAAGGGTGCCTTTTTTCCCTGTATGTATTTTAAATTTGTTGAGTACATAATAAGCTTACTTATCAACATCTCTGCCCATTACATTCACCGGTACAGACATTCAGGATAAATGGAACTAGACTGTGATGTGTCACCTCCAGTGTTGGGATTACACGTGGGCTTGCCAAGGCTCGTCCCCCCTCACTGTGATGTGATCCCCAGTAGCTCACACATCACTGCCATTTGCTTACAATGGGAAGGGGGCTCAATTTAAAGATAGTGCTCTTATAGGCACCCCCCCAGCTCCCAAAGTTCAAAAAGAGTAATTCCAACATTGGTCACCTTCCCTCCATAACACCACCCAGACAGACTGACAAGTGACAAACAAGTAAGGCTTGTATTTTCTGACAAAATTCCCACCATGTCAGCTGTTGGAGCCGCTCCTGTGACTTGAAAGGTGAAGTCTGACAGTGGTGACAGGAGCAGCCGCTGACAACAGTGTTAACAAAACGGTTACCCATTGATATACCATACATTATATTTTATAGTGTATGGTACAATTTAGGTTTCATACAAAAGAAAGCAGCTCCTTACTGCAGTTTTTTTTTTATGTTGCTGCTGCTCTGCCCTCACCGCTGCGGCCATTTCTAGGCCGTCCAATCCATTTGCACGCATGCCCAGACTGTTCCCGGTTGTTAACCCATCGATGTGACGTACCATCGATGGGTTAACAACATCATGACGTTACATCGATGGTAAAACAATGTTATAAAAGAAAAAATTACTCACCTTAGTAATGTTGTTTCTTCTAATGGAGTCTTGCTATATTATGACTATTGCAGTTTGTCCCACCATTAGAACTGCTCCGGAGGTGAAAGAGTTAACTCCATTCTAAGAATGGAACTTAGAACTCGAGCTCTATTAGAGAAGCTCTGTCTTGGTTATTTCAAACTCAAACTGTCACATCTTTACGAGCAGAAACTCACTAAGGTCTGTGTGGAAGCTGTAACCTACACTAGCCAACTGGCTACCTAAATATTAAACCCAATGCTGGTCCCAACACAAAGACTCAAGTCAAGGGACCAAAAGTAACAGTATAATATAATAATATGAGAAGTAATATAAGATAAAATAAAACACCACACCCAAAACCCCAAGAAGGTGGGAAAATATATAATGGGCATAACTAGTGCCCACACTAGGCTGCCCACCCCATACCCAAGTAGAAGTTCTGAGAGGGGCAGGTTAAGGAGGTCATAATATAGCAAGACTCCATTAGAAGAAACAACATTACTAAGGTGAGTAATTTTTCTTCAAACATCATGAAGTCTTGCTATATTATGACTATTGCAGACTACACAGCAGTACCTCCATGGAGGAGGGACAGAACCTACTTAGGGAATAGGCTCTGAAGCACAGTTGTGCAAACCGAGCATTTCTCCTGGCCTGGACATCCAGGGAGTAATGCTTGGTGAAAGTGTGTACCGTTTTCCAGGTAGCTGCTTGACATATTTCTAAAATAGGGATGTCTCTAGCAGCAGCTATAGATGCCGCTGTACCTCTGGTAGAGTGAGCCCTCAGGCCTGAAGGGGGAACCTTCCCCAGTTTTTGATGATAAAATTGGATACAACAGACAATCCACCTGGCAACCGATCTCTTAGTGGCAGGTCTCCCTTTTCCGACCTCACCATAAGTGAGAAAAAGTTGGAGGGATTCAACCTGTGACCCTTGAGTGCGTTCTATATAGTAACTTAGGGCCCTCTTAACGCCTAAACTGTGCAATCTCTCTCGCAGAGGAGAAATGATCAGTGAAAACACTGGAAGGAGATAGATTGGTTAAGATGGAAATCTGAAACCACCTTAGGCAAAACTTCCTGTTAGTCCTGAGGACTACCTTATCCTTGTGGAAAGAAATAAAGTCAGTTTCTACTGACAAGGCTTGTAACTCACTTATGCGCCTGGCAGAAGTGATAGCCACTAGGAAAACAGTTTTCAGGTTAATACTTAAGCTCTGCAGAAGACAGAGGTTCAAAGGGGTTGCATTAACTGAGCAATGCAAACATTAAGATCCCAGGCAGGGCGGATCCTAAAAGGTGGATTAGTATGAAGTAATCCTTTAAAAAACTTGGAAAATACAGGGTGAGCGGAAAGAGAGGAGGCTTTCCTGCAAACAAAAACAGAGACAGCTGCCAAATGTACTTTCAGGGTAGCTGGTCTCAGGCCCAAAGAATTAAGATGGACCATATAGTCCAAAACAATGGGCAAATCGGCAGATTCCGGGGAAATACATTTCCCAGAACACCAGATGGAAAAACTTTTCCACTTAGAATTATAAGTAGCCTAGTGGAAGGCTTCCTAGAAGCCTTTAGATTTCAAGAACACCTTGAGAAAGGTGTAGGTCAAATTCTAGCTCCTCAAGAGCCGGGCCTTGAGGTTGAGGGATTTGAGGTTCGGATACCAAACTCTCCCCTGGGCACAGGTTAACAGGTTGTGATTCCTGGGGAGACACAGGGGAAGATGGACTGCTAGGGACAGAAGGAGTGGGTACCAGGGCTGCCTGGCCCAATCTGGGGCAATCAGAATCACCCTGCAAGGCTGGGATCTGATTTTGACTAGCACCTTGAATAGGAGAGGGAAGGGAGGGAAAGGCGTAAAGAAACTTCCCTTCCCAATCTAAGAGAAAGGCATCCAGGGGGACTAAGCCCAACACTGGGGGCTTGCAACAGAACAGTGGAAGTTGGTGATTGTCTGGGGCTGCAAAAAGATCTATCTGAGGGGTGCCCCATCTGGCAGAAACTATCCCCAGTATTTGAGGATCCAGAGACCATCTGTGATGGCCCTGGGAAATCCTGCTGAGAGCATCTGCCAGGACATTGTCCTTTCCTGGAAGGTGAACTGCTACATGGGAAGTGTTCAGGGAATAGGCCAGAGACCACAACTTCATTGCCTCGTGCACAAGGTCAAGACCGAGTGCCCCTTGCTTGTTGATGTACCACATTGTTGTGGTGCTGTCTGTTCTGACTTGTACCACTTTGTTCTGAACAGACACAGAAAACACTTGAAGTGCTGGAAAGACAGCTCTGAGCTCCAGCAAATTGATGTGGAGCAGAGATTCCTGAGGGGACCACTCTCCCTGAGTGGAGAGGTCGCCCATGTGGGCTCCCCACCCCAGGAGGGATGCATCCGTAGTGAGGGTCAAGGAGTGAGACAGAGGAATGAAAGGGACCCCCAGCCTTAAATTGCTCTGATCCTGCCACCACTGGAGGGCCTGGATCAGGGTTCGAGTCACCGGGACCAACTTGGAAAGGGGGTCTCTTCTCTGAGACCAAAAGGCTCTCAAGTGAAACTGAATGTCCCTCATCTGAAATCTTGCTCCTTGCACTACAGCTGTGGACGCAGCCATGTGCCCCGGGAGCTGCAAGAAGTATCTTGCTGGTTGAGACCTGCAGAGTGAAGGAGGAGGCCAGAGCCACCAGGTTCCTTACCCTCTCTAAGGGTAGGAAGGCTCTGGCCTGCTTTGTGTCCAATTCTGCACCTATGAAGGTGAGCACCTGAACAGGTTCCAGAACTGACTTTGGAAGATTGAGCAATAAGCCCAGAGAGGTGAGCAGCTGCTGGGTAACTTGCAGGTGAGATCTGACCTGTTCTTTGGACTGGCCTACAATGAGCCAGCCGTCCAGGTAGGGAAAGACAGCAATCCTTTGCCTTCTTAAATGAGCAACTGCTACTGCCAGACATTTTGTGAATACCCTTGAGGCAGAGGAGAGGCCGAAGGGCATTGCTCTGAACTGGTAGTGACCTGAGGGCAGTTCGAATCTGAGGTACTTTCGGTGGAAGCTTCTGATTAGAACATGAAAAATAGGCACCCTTGAGGTCCAGGGAGGCTAGCCAGTCCCCTGGCCTAGAAAGGGTAAAATCATTGCCAGAGTTACCATTTTGAACTTTGGTTTCAAAAGGTGCTTGTTCAGATATCTCAGGTCTAAAATGGGCCGCCATTCTCCTGTCTTTTTTGGGGTAAGGAAATATCTGGAGTACAGACCCTTGCCCTGATGTAGGGGAGAAACCCTTTCTACAGCTCTGAGAGCCAGGAGGGATGAGACTTCTGTTTCTAAAGAAAAGGTCTCTAAAGGGTTTGCAGGTGGGAAAGATCTGATTCTCATCTTTGGAAATTTTTTGAAGCTGAGAACCAGACCCTGACCTACTACTTCCAGGACCCACTTGTCTGAAGTTAGAGACTCCCAGTTCCGAGCAAGTAAGCCAACCTGCCCTCTACAGGTAAAGGAGAATCGCCCTGGGCACCCCAACAGGGTGCCTGTTTGGCAGGTGCTTTAGGCTGAGGGGTGGGAGCAGGCCTGCTCACACCCCGTCTGCCTCTCCCTCTGAAGAACCCCCTCTGAACAAAAGCAGAGGAGGCCTGGGTTTGGTAAAAAGGCCTGTGAAAAGGCCTACCCCTACCCCTGGGGGTCTGCCTCTGAGGAGTGGCTTGCCGCTCCTTGGCCTGAGCACTCTTACAGGTAGTCCTATATTCATCCATTTCCTTCATATAATTCTCTGTCTGCTCCCCAAACAGAGAATTCCCTACCACAGGAAAATCCATAGCCTTAGTCTGGGTATCCTGTGACAAGCTAGTACACCTGAGCCAGGCCAACCTGCAGCTACAGATGTAGCCATGACTCTAGAGGATACATCATTAAAATCCACAGCAGCATTGGATGCCTCAATGCCATCAGCAGCCACCTGCTCCAGCTCATTAGCAAGCTGGCCAGAGGCCTGTTTGGCCAAAGCCATGACAGTGTCCCATCTAGATTTTTGAAACCTTGCTACATAAGCCATGTAATTTGCTTGCCTGAGTCCCAAGGACGCTGCCATGTTTTTTTTTTTTTTTTTTGCCATGGCATCAATCCTCCTGGAATCCTTGTCAGGAGGATGCGAAGCCAAGGGAATATTAGCTTTATCACAGGCTGCAGCCTGAACCACACCAACATGACTGCAATGCTGTGAAAGGAATTCTGTATCAGGACCTGACAGAGTGTACCTCCTGTCCATCTTTTTGTCCATAGGAGGCACAGAATTAGGAGCTTTTAAAATTATTTTTTTTTTTTTATTGTTTCCTAAATGAATTATGCAAGGGAATAGACAATCTCCTAGACTCTGGAATATCCATCCTTTCTACAAAATCAGGTTCCTCTTGCTCATCCACAGCTTCCTCCAATGGGAGCTGGAGGGATTCAGCAACCTTTTTATAAAACAAAAAATGAGAAGGGGACTCAGAAAGCATAGGGGGAGATTCTAAGGGTCAGTCTGGGGAGATGTCCGGTTCAATGGGCACATCCAGACTCTCAAAGTCACATTCACACTGTTCATAATCCTCCTCCCCCTCCTCTGGTTCATAAAAATCTCCAATATCATATTCTTGAACCGGTGGAACCGGCCGAACCAACCTTTTACCAGACAGAGGCGGTTCGGACGGAACCGGAGAAAGTGACTGTACAATTTGTATAGCTTTTGCTATTTCTGCAGCAGTTGGGGAAGGAATTTTGGACTCCCTACCTGCTGATTTTTTAGTTTTCTTAGCTGGAACTGGCTCCTCAGAGCCAGCTTTACGTTGCCGAGGAAGTCTCACCCTGGTCAGAGGCACTCCCTCCGGTTCGGTTGGCACCGAACTGGCTGTCCATCCAGGTCAGCGGACTTTTTGGCCTCTCGTTCCCGGAGCCTGCCCACTCTCTTATCCAGGGTGGCTGCAGGGAAATTTTTACCAATCTGGCAGTCTGAATTGAGGTGGTCAACCCCAGACAATAAACACATGTAGTGTGTGGGTCAGCCTTGGCAAAGGCTTCCCCACAGACACTACCGTGTTGAAACCCCAGTGGGCCCGGTTTTTTCTTGTGGGTTTCTCAGACATGATGCCAGCCTAACCAAGAAACTTGCCCTTTTAACGGCAGTGCCAGGCAAGACACCCTTATCGGTTCCCAACCGTGTCACGGGTCATGGAAAAAACCGTAATGAAATCTGGTTTGTTTAGAACCGATAAGAACCGGGAACCGCACTCTAAAAGCTTTAAAATGCTTACTCTTTAAAGTTTTAACCAACCTGATCGGTTCAAACCGAACCGATAAACATTTACAAGTTCCACACAGAAATAAAACCTGTCTATTACTTACAATACCACAGACAGAGCTTGAACCGATCGGTTTGCGGTTAAAATAATAATACTCACGGTTGAATTTAACCGAGAAAATACTGTTTAAACCGAGAAATGAACCGAGCAGTAGGAGAAATCTCCGGAGCGACTGTTCAGTGAGGCGGAGTAAAGAATCTGACAGTTTGAGTTTGAAATAACCAAGACAGAGCTTCTCTAATAGAGCTCGAGTTCTAAGTTTCATTCTTAGAATGGAGTTAACTCTTTCACCTCCGGAGCAGTTCTAATGGTGGGACAAACTGCAATAGTCATAATATAGCAAGACTTCATGTTGTTTGAAAGGTAGATTTCTGCCTATAACAACGTTCTACCATACGTCATAATGGTATTATGATTCTTGGTTGGGCTCACTCTCCCATTGACAAAAGACCCCCATATGTTTGAAAAAAAAAAAACAAGTCTTCTGGCTTAATTTCATGGCTACCACTGTTACTGACTGAGCTCTCACTCCTGCCACAGTTACCAACCGCTGATGAGACCCACTTTTAACAAAAAGTAAAATCAAAGCACTATACACTACATAAAATAGTGAATGACAACCACTGGCACAACAAGCCTGTGTTGCTACCACAGGGTCTGATTACATTTAGTCTTTCAAGCTTTGCTCTTGAGGCCAATGATGTAACCAGAACCCCTCTGTAGCAACACAGTCTTGTTGTGCATGTTGCCCATCCACTATACCTTTTGCAATAAAAGAAGCTTTGTTTTTGAACTTTGCAATAGGGTTTGTACAGCCCTGGTCTAAGGAACTTTTACTTACACACAGTTTCTATTGCTAGTACCTGCTGCTAGGAAAAATAAAACAACCAATATTTTAAATAGCTAATGATCTTTGATTTTGTTTCTTAGCAAATTCTCTAATTATCCCCCTTTGTCGTCAGAGGTGCCCTGGAATCAGCCAGGCAGCCTCTCATCCCCGTCTGCACGCATTCTTTGCCACTTACCCCTGTTCCTCCTCTGTCCATGGATGTATCACTCTGTGATTAAATCTTTATGGGGAAGGGGAAGCCCTAACACCCTTCTCCGCAGGACTACAGTGTTGAAAGGTGGGCATCAGCGGGGCCTGAAAATGCCAGCATCATGATGCTTGTACTAGGATTCTTCCTGTTCTCCCGCCCATGTAGGATAAAAGACTCTAAGGTGCACATGCAAGCTGGTGTATCAGGCCAGTACGCATACATACCCCTCAAAATGCAGTGCCAACTGTACAGCAACCTGAGGTCATCCAGGCGACAGTCTTCCAGCAGAGCCTGCAACCTGTCCTTCTCTAAGAAAAGCATCCTCTGGGATGATAACACCCCCCCCCCCCCAACTAGACACCATGGTCTTCTTCCTGAACGTGGACTGCTAGTATAGTGAGCGACAGCCTTGATCATGCACAGACAGTCTGGCCCAATGATTGTTCCAAAACAGGCAGCCCCATAAAATATGTCATCTTGTTTTTATGGAGACAGCAGCAGCATTAATTAATGAAACCAGGATGATTCGGGGCATGGAGGGGAAGCTTTATGAGGAGAGACTAGAGGAGCTTGGGCTTTACTCATTGGAGGAGAGGAGGGATAGGGGAGATATGATAGGGGTTTTCAAGTATGTAAAAGGAATAACCAGGAGTGGAACCAAGGAGCTCTTTAGGCTTAAGAAGGGGAGAACAACTAGGGGCCATAGGGTGGAAGCTGGAGGGGGAAACTAAAAGGGAGCGTAAGAGACATTTTTTCACTGAGAGGTGGTGGAACTGTGGAATGCGCTGCCTGGGAGCCTGGTGGAGGGATTTAAGGGGGAGATATGTACAGAAACAAACAAAACTAAAAAGGACCCTCTTGGGGGGGTGGTAAGGCGAGCAGCCATTAGGTTGCTGGCTTTCGAGCAGACAAGACAGATCATTTGGCCTATTCTGCGGGCTTCTTTAGTATGTTAGTATTAAGTAGAGCTAGTTCCAGTATTTCAAAAGTGCACACATAAAAGAATAAGTAATTACAACATACTTATCTGCATAAGTGCTTATGGCAGAGGAGGAGTTGTTACAGACTGTAATACCTCTGTGGCTTTACTTTGCATTCAGTAGCAGTAAAGCACTGACATTTAGGTTTCACAAGGACTTTGCCCAAGATATTATCAACCTGAACTGCCACAATAAACTACATTTCTGATTTTATTTCTTTTGTTCTAAATGACAATAACAGCATGGAGGCAACAGACACAAATCGGGCCCAGCTAAGGCCAGAGGGAAATAACTGCTCTTTTATAAAACTGACCTGCCTAATTAGCAGCTGTTCATTTTAGCTTGAAAAATAGCACTGCTTTCTTCTTCTTTTTCTAGCTTCTTTTTCTCCCCATGTTGGTCAGTCCTTGAGGCCTTTCTGTTGCCAGTGACTTTCTACCCCCGAATACAGCTACCATGGTGGAATCAAATCATTGGAGTCTGCTCAGTGCAGGGCTTGAAAGTGCCAGCAGCCATCATTTAGATGGCACAGTGACCCCATTTATGTGCTCCTTGACTCTCCCATCACTCCATGGCGGCATGCAATCCACTAAGTGGCTAAAGAGCACGCAGAGTTGTCCTGACAGGTAAGCAAACTGCCTGTCTTACTATCAGGGGTTGCTGCAGTGTTGAAATGTGCCGCTGTCCCTTCTTGGTGGAGATGCACTGCCTGGGGCAACACTTCTCAGCCTGGCTGCCTGTGCACCATCCCTGTGGGCCTGCTCCAAAGCCTAGGTCACCAGCACAGTCATAAGATGGTCTGCCACTACTCACTTACTGAGTAACTGTTAAACTAAAAAATTACTTTTTGTAATTAAAATTTGTATTGTGTTTCATAACAGATACATACCCTGAATGAACCATACATACAAAAAACAACCATGTTAAAAAAAAATTATCCAATAAAACAATTATTGGGTTTCTTTTCTGAGAATCTTAAGAAAATATGGTGTTGGCCTTCCCCCAACTCTAGACCAATGTACTGGGGTTGGGGGGAAGACAGCATCATCATTTTGTTGGATCCTGAGAAAATACCTATGGTTAATGAACTCACAATGCCTCAAATATTCCTTATGTCCTTGTTCATTCTTATAACTTGCATTGTTATCCCGGGTCGCCCCTGAAAAAGGGACCTTCGGGGCTCAGTGGGCCTACCTGGTCACCAAAATTTAATAAATAAATAATAAACTATTTTACCCAGAGTATTTTTAGCTTACAGCAGGCATTTCAGTAGTGGAGCCTAGACACACTCATACTGAGTGGCTTGTGAAAAAACAAACAGTGCTGTTTTATTTTCACAGCTAACAAGAACTGCTTATTCGAAGGGGAAGGGAGCATTACTGTATTCACAATTCATGCCTACTTACACCCCCGTTCTCTTTCTGTACCTCTATTTCTCAACTTGTTTTATAGCCCATCTACTGTACCACTGTAGGTGATCCAACCAGTGACATCAGTTGCAATCAAGTCAGCGGCTCCTGACACATGCTTACGCAGGTTGGGGCGACAAAAATGGTGCTAAATGAAGAGCTGCTCTATATTCATCAGTATGTGCAAGCAGCAGTATCTGAAGCCATGGAATGCCCAGCAATGAACTGGTAATGCTGAAATGGAATCCTTCTCCCTTCAAAAATAAATATATCTATTTCTTATGTTTTTATTGCCTTACCACCCCTAGTACTTCCCTCATTTGCTAAAATCAGTCGAAGAGGTCAAGCCCAATACATCTGAAAGGAGAGAGAATATGGAATAAGATTCCTACTGTTATGGAGACCATGCTGCAAAATTCACAAAGCACCACCTACTCGAAGAAAAGAACAACCCCCTTAAAAATGTCACTAAAAAAAATATAAACTGTATAGGGCAGCAAAGAGGAGGATTTTTCAAGCCATAACTCCAGAATGATGAAACTGGTATTCCTCAGCTCACAATAATCTGGTTACAGAACACCAGGGATTTCTGGCCATGCATCTGCATGTTCCATCTCTGCATGCAGGACTGACAAAACCATATTGCTAACAATCTCCTGCTGAGGGACCGCGTCACCATCTTTTCTCCAGATATGTGTACATTTTTTTCTGTTATCCTACTCTGCATTAGCACACAACCCTGGTTCGTGCCCCTGACGTTGGAAGGTTTGTTTGGGGCAAATCACATTTTGCTATTCATATCTGGTTTTGGCTATTTTTCTCTGGTCTCCAAATCACCAAACTCTGATGCTTCTGGCAGGTGTGTGTGTGTGTGTCTCTCTCTCTAAATGAAATATTTGGGTATGGCTAATGATTTGGGGATTTTATTACAAATTTTCAGTAGCAATCGGCGAAAAAACTGCAAAATTGAAATTTCCAGCTTATAACCCACGAGGGGTGGCTTCCACAGGATGCCCCTCCTCCTCGAAAGGAGATTGCTTGGGCATACTGCAATACCACCACCTGTTGACCAAAGAGGGTAATACAGGTCATGACTCCAACACAGATGGATGACAATAGGCCATCATGACACATTTTGGGTGCTCGTACCCATGTGTTAGAATCCTAGTTGAGGGACCAAACAAAGGAAGCAACACACCAATGCGCTGCAGGATGATGCTGGAGATGTTCTTGAACCCTGCCATGCCAAACCTGCCAAGAAGGATACTGGTGCCAGGGACCCATAGCTGCGGCCAAGCCCAGAGAAACTGGTTAAGTGGTGAAGATGGTATGGTCAGGGCAATCAGGCAGCCCACAGAGTCAGATGAGGCAGCTCTCCAGACAAGGGGATAGTGGGGAATTTTATTTCTAACCAGTAATTCTGTTCCTGGGGAAGGTTAGTAGATAGTCTGGACTTGCTATGTAGCCCTTCCCTCAGCCAAAGGAGGATGTGATGCTAAAGACAGTTTCCAGAATGCCTTCCTGTAAAATATTTTCTAGCACAGCAGCAGTTTTGTCTGGAAGACATAAAGTAGTTATGATATACTTAACTGAAACTCCAAAGCCAATAATCGCCTAGAGAGAAGATTTTGGTATAGAACCCCTCTCCCCTAATATACTATATGCACTGATTGGGGAGAAGCCTCCAGATCAACTACAGAGCCTTCCCCAAAATCGAACTACCAACATGGAATGAAATTCCTTATTCTGTGTCGGCTTATGATGGTCTAGACTGCAGGGACCTAAAGAAGAAGGGCAGGAAGGGGTATCACAACATTATTCCGAACGTGCTTGCCCAACACCCTGTAGCCTGATGCCAAAATCCTGAAACACAAAATCCTGGCAGTAGGATTTTTACATGTTAGTAATTCTAATTGGGGAGGGGTGCGGGGACAAGGAAAACGGGCAAAATCCCACTGTCAGGATTTTGTCATTGGGCTACAGAGTGTCAGGATATCATAATATATCCCAGGGAGGAACTCACTGTTGTACAACTGTGACTATACTAGCCCCAGGAGGACACTGAAAACATTAAACAAAAGATCAGAGCTTATAAAGTCTAACATTCACTGCGCTACTGAACCTCCCACTGCTCAGTCCTGCTCTGATGTCAGCTGCAGGGAATTCTGGGATTTGTAGTTACAGAAGATGTCAGCCTAGAAGCAAGCAACATTAGTCTGATGGGGAAGGGGGTGACAGATGGGGAAATCATGGAGGACTGAGTTCAGAAGGGTTTGAAGTCACTGAGGGTGGATAAGGCGCCAGGCCCAGATGGCATCCACCCCAGGGTACTGAAGGAGCTGGCAGAGGTCCTTGCAGGACCTTTGGAAGACCTATTTAATGCCTCACTACATTCAGGGTGTGTACCTCAGGACTGGAGGATGGCTCATGTGGTGCCCCTCCACAAGAGTGGCCCCAAGGATGAACCGGGAAACTACAGAACAGTGAGCCTCACATCCATTGTGGGTAAGCTAATGGAGACTATCCTGAAGGAAAGGCTGGTGACCCTCCTAGAAGTCAAAGGACTACAGGACAGCAGACAGCATGGCTTCATACAGGGCAGATCCTGCCAAACCAACCTGGTGGACTTCTATGACTAGGTAACTAGGCAACTGGACAGGGGCCATGCAGTGGATGTCCTGTATCTGGACTTCAGTAAGGCATTCGACTCGTTGCCGCATGGAAGGCTGGGAAGTGTTAGTAGGCACAGAGGCAGGTGCAAAGCTGGGAGATGGGTAGGGAATTGGCTTCAGGGAAGGCAACATAGGGTGGTGGTGGGTGGGGAGCTTTCACACCCAAGGGTAGTGACGAGCAGTGTTCCACAAGGCTCGGTGTTGGGACCAGTGTTGTTTGGGATATTCACTGCAGACATATCATTGGACATCAAGAGCAAGATCAGTCTGTTTGCTGATGATACCAAGGTAGGAGCAGTGGTGGATGACCTAGGGGGATGGCAGGGATTGCAGGATGATCTGGCAAAGCTTGAAACCTGGTCAGACACCTGGCAACTGGGCTTTAAAGCCAAAAAGTGCAAGGTGCTGCATTTTGGGATGAAGAACCCAAGGAGGAGTTACCAGCTGGTGGGAGTGCAGCTACCCAGACAAGAGGAGGAGAAGGATCTGGGGGGTGCTCATTACAGGGTCAATTAACAACTCGGCACAATGTAGGAGGGCAGCTGCAAAGGCCAACAAAATGCTGGGTTGTATTGCAAGGGGTATATCCTCGAGGAGGGAGAAGGTGATTCTGCCACTGTATAGGTCATTAGTTAGACCACACCATGAGTACTGCATGCAGTACTGGCACCCATATCTGAAGAGGGACATTAAGTTACTGGAGGGGGGTGCAGTGCAGGGCGACAAAGATGATCAAGGGGCTGGAGGACTTATCATACAAGAGGAGGCTGAGGGAGTTGAACATGTACTCACTGGAGGAGAGGAGGGACAGGGGGAACATGATTAAAACCTTTAAGTACATGAAAGGAATAAACAAGACAGGTACAGAGTGGCTGTTTAAAGTACGGGAGGGAAAGGACACCAGGGGCCACAATATGAGACTGGAGGGAGGAAGGTTCAGCAGGGAGATGAGGAGACATTTTTTTTTACAGAGAGGGTGGTGGCTGGGTGGAATGCGTTACCTGTAGAAGTGGTATCCAGTAGAACAGTGGACTGCTTCAAAAGGGGATGGGACAGGACAAGGGGGAGGGTCAATGAAGGGGAAGGGAGGGGCAGCTGCAGAATAAGGGGGTGCTAGCTGCACATTCAAGCAGACTTGATAGACCTCTAAATCTTTATCTGCTGGCAAATTTTATATGTTCGTATAAAATCTACTACACGACAGTAAACAGTAAGCATAGTAAAATGCTTCTGCACACATAGTGCACGTTGGGACCAGACTTATACTTGGGTGTGGGGCCCTTTGTGCTGACTGTTCCCCTTTAAAAATTTAAGTGGCCACGCAAACTCAAGGTAGCCAAAATATATATATATTTTAATATACTTTTTTTTTTCCTCATTTCGGTTTTCAATTACAGATAAATTCAGCTGGTGTTAGGTCACCACTTTGGCAATTAAAATTTTTTTTATTATCTTGTTTTTGGTTTCAGTTTTTTGGGGGGAGGGGGCTTTAAGGAAATAAAGGACTTAAAGGAACACTGCAATCCTTTTTGCATCATATTACTTCCTAGTTGCAAACCCACATTTTTAGGACAGTTTACTTTCTCTGTTAGTGGTTGTTTTATCATCTACTTTTCTTAGCAGAACTGTACATGCATGCTGATGGTGTAATTATATCAGACCTTGTTTTGTTTCAAATCCTTAATCTACTCTTACTGCATACTTCCTGAACATTAGGGACATATCAAGATGGTGCAGCCTCCCATGATACACAATCCCCATTCCTCCCATGGCATCATGAGTGGCAGGATTGTGTTTTGGGTGTTTCCAAATCCATAAAAGGTGCAGTGGTAGCTGATCAATTACTATAAACAAACACACTTTTTGTGTGGTGAACACCAGTATGGTGGGAAGACATTTTTTCACTTTTAAAAAAGAAATCAAACTAACAGCTACATCAGCAATCTATGGAATGTGACCAATCATAAAACACGCTAGAGACAATTTGAGGCCTAAGGGGGTTGACAGTGTCCCTTTGAACAAGAATATAAACAATTTCAACTGTTCATGGCCCATAAATATTCAGTTATTGTGCTGTGTAGATCATGTAAGGATTAAGCCACGAGAAAGGATGGGTCTACTACGGAATTAATCCATGGTTGGGGGGGGGGGGTCGGCCTCGTGGGTCCAACCAACCAACCATGGATTAATTCCACTGTAGACCCATTTATTTAGCTTTCGTTTACCGGGGTAAGTATACTAGACAAGTATTAGGCCTATTTTCAGGAACGACCCAGGAGAGTACAACATGAGGAACAACGGTCAAGGAGACATGGCAAAGAGAGTACAGTTTTTGTCACAGTAAACAAACGTGGGAAATGCATCATTTGACGCTAGGGGAAACATACAGTAGTAAGCACATTTCAGATTATACACTCTAGACTAGCTAGTTCAACTGACAGTGAGCGTATGACTAATAGTCTTCGAATAAATGAGTACAATCACACTGATTTACTTTCAGAATACTGTATGTTCAGCTGTTAAACATGATGTACATAATCATACTTCAAAACAACTGGAACACACCTATTGGAAATATTGTGGCTGCTATTTCACTTTTGTTAAAATACCTTTCATTACAAGCTTTAAACTTTCTAACATCAAAACATTTTACAACTTTTCAAAAACTTGCTATTCACTTTCTATTCTAGGTGCTTTGATTTTCCTCTCTGTGTATTAGAAGATATGGGCTGCACTGCATGATGGGAGTGTGCTATGGTACAGTTTAGTTTTCTTCCTGCAGTTCCTTAGCAGACCAATAGGTGGCTGTCAAACAATCCTAGTAGCACAAGCAACGTTTCTCCAAATGTACTGAATTAAGGCAATCTGAAAAACACTTTTGAACTATTTTGCGTAACATTATTTTCACTTTTTTTTCCCCTCTAAACTATCTAACTCAGCAGGACATGGAACAACATAACGTTTACTGCCTTCACCTTTCACATACTTGTTTTGACTAGCATTGTTAGTCTGTTTCTTTGATTTCTTTTTGTTTCTCTCAATTTATTTTTATTTTCACCCATAGAAGTATCCTCTCTCTTTGATTTTGCTTTGTTTATCTCACTGTCTGTTATTTTTGTTTTCGGTTACAGAAGCTGCATGCTCATCTTTACCACTGTGTATTCACCAAGAAAAGGCTAGGACAGATAATGTTATTCAGTCATCCACAATGCATTGCACCCACAGTTGCTTAGAAAGCAGTAGATTAGAAGGGATGGTAAGAGTATGTAAATGTTCACTTCTAAAGAAATATTGTTGCAGCATAATTAACAGTATATGTGGAGTTTACACGTACAATCTTTAGTAACTCATGAACTTCTGTCGCAGTTACAACATAGAACAATCTTGAAAATGTCAAAAACTCTGTGCCAGGAAAAACCTTAGCAAATACAGGCTGGGAGAACTGCAAACTATCTGCATATTGCTTTCAATTATGTACTGCTTCTTGCCTGTAGTGGATTGCCAAGGAATTACATCACAAACCATGATCTATTATGGTATTAGACCATGGTTTCTACTGTACCACATGGTGCGTTTGCACCTATCTGAGTGCTTCATTTCATTTTTCTTTTTTATGTCATGTTACAATCTTATTTAAGAGCAGCAGCCACACAGAATACAAACAGAACAGGCAGAATCTGGCCTTTTGACAGTTACCATGTGTAAAAATTATTATCCAAAACCATGGTCCTTTTTCTAATGCTGGTCTAATACAAACTTGCGATAATGGGGTACTAAGCCATTTGCTTTTCAACAGCAGCAGCAGCACATTATATGAAAAGGTCTAAAGATTAAAAAAAAAAAGTATAATTTCTTATTTTGAAATTCATTTCTCCGAGTTTTCTGTATCCTATCAACCACAACTGTAACCTCAAAATTACCAGGCAAAGAGGGTACCGGAGGCATGACCTAAACTATCTTGATTGGCAAATATGTGGAACTCGCCTTGGATATGCCATACTGCTCCTGCTGAAAACCTTAATTCTCTATTAAAACAGAAACCAATACCAGGCTTCACCAAAACACTATCTTATCAATTACAGAACCACAGAACAAAATAGTGGCAATGCAAACTTTGGAAAACTTCAGCAAAATATCTGGTTTCCAGTTAAATATAAATAAGACAGATCTAATCACCCTCTTTTTTCCCCGTCTCAGTCTCTTAAAAGTCAATATCCAATTAAATGGCACAAAACTAATTTTCGGTATTTGGGGGTGATAATCCCTCAAAGGCTGGAACTGCTAGAGTTATTGAACTACGAACCTCTTTCTATTCAAATCCAGAAAGATCTAAGGGTGTGGTCACAGCTACCATTGTCCTTTTTCTACAGGATAGAATCTATCCGGATGATCATCCTCCCTAAACTTTTATATCTATTCCTAAATGTCCCGACCTTTCCCTCAAATTTTTATTTCAAATCTTGGACAGGATGATTTCAAATTATATTTGGCAGGGTAGTAAACCCAGAATCAGATTGTTATTACTCCAATTGCCTCTTTCAGAGGGAGGGGCCAACTTACCAAATTTAAAGCTTTACTCTATGGCTTCTTACTGTAGAATACTGGCTCTCTGGCTTTCTCCATCCTACCATTCGCCTTGGAAAGATCTAGAATTTGCCATAAATGACCTTTATGATATAATTCGGATAACATTAACAGCAGGGAACCGCTCACCTCCCCTGAAGGATTTAACTTCATTCACGGCTCAAATAATAAAGGTATGGTATAAATTAAAGCAGCAAAAAGCATTTACAGAATTTTTTTCCCTTTATTCCTTGATATCGGAGTATGACCATTTTTTTCCCAGCAAAATTAGATCATACCTTCTCCAGGTGGAGACATCTGGGACTACAATTTTTTAAGCAGTTCTTCTCCTCTTCCAGAATAATCTCATTCGAGCTTCTACAAATCAAGTTTGGTTTGCCCAGTGGTGATATCTTCAGATATAATCAGGTGAAGAGTTATCTATTACGTCAAAGGGATATTTAATATCTGACTTCCAGAGCCACTACCTATGGCCTGGAGATTTCTAGAAGATAATATTAGGGGTAACCTATGGGCACATCAGGTGGGTCACTTTTATTAGATTTTAAGGGAGAGGTTGGGTGACTTTTCTATGTCCATCATGGATAGCTGGAATAAGGACTTAGATCTGGAAATAAAGCAACAGGAATGGCTAAATTCCTCTGTATCTGCATATAAAGTTACACACGCCACTAGATGGCGGGAATTTGCCTGGAAATGTAGAAGCAGATACTTTCGCTCTCCAGCTTTATTAACCAAATACCTCCCAATCTCATATGGGGTCTGCTGGAGGAAATGCTCCTGTAAATTAGCAGACCTGGCCCGTATCTTTTGGTCTTGTCCTTTGTTGACGCCATTTTGGTGTTCTATTCAAAATGAAATTTCTGAATGTATGGGGGAGTTCACTGAATTTACGCTGGAAACGGTTCTGCTCTCTATATATCCCAGGAAAACCCCTTGGCGACGTCATATTCTTTCACCTATACTCATCCAGCAGCCAAAAAAGCTATTACTGAGAGATGGCATTCCCCGATTGTTCCAACGGTACACAAATGGAGGGCTCTGGTTGCAGGCATCTATTATATGGAATCACTGACAGCGGAAATCCATAACAAACAAAAACAATTTGAACAGCAATGGAGATTGTGGGTATTATATTACTCTAGAAATGACCACGATTTTGTTCCCTGATTACATGCCCACAGTTCACTATCGGGAAGGGGGTAGAACTGGCTATTAAAAAAAAAAAAAAAAGACACAAGGAGGGGTGCATGCGATGGGAGTGTGGACCATTCATCAACAAGACAATGTGTGTCTGCAAAAAATATTCTTAAGGCCATGAATTTGGGTAGTACTAACTCTTTAATAATAGAAATGGAGACTCGAGGGCATTAATTTAACAATGTGATAGATTTCAAGGTATTCTGTTTTGCATATTAATATCTATACTATATATGTATCATCACAAGAGATGTTAACGATAAGAAAAGATGTAATGTCTAATGTAATCAAAAAAGAATGTATTTGTCACCTTCTACCAATAAAAAGATAAAAAAAAAAAAAAACATAATAGTGGCAGGAAGAATTAGATAAAGTAACACCAGAATACCTTCCCACAGACAAAACTGTCGCACACTATCCAAATCCTAGCAAACGATACACCACATAGAACTGTCTCTCAGACTTATGCAGGGAATCAGGTGGAGCGATGCGGAAATTTCCAAGGTAAAAAAATTACCCATTCCCAGTAATCTCCATAGCCTTGCATCTGCAGCTGTAACCTTAGGAGTCATAGCAAGCAGTCTACCTAAGCACCAGAAGCATTGTAGCTAAAATGAGATAGGGATAAATCTCTGAATTAACTGTCCTTTAACAACTAGCCTAACAGCGAGGCCACCATTACCCAAGTAGGATTTTATGTAGAGAGAATAGAGATTATAGGTGATAAACTGCTGCTTGCAATACTCTCCTGAAGGTTACATCTGCTGGCATCTAGACATCCATTCTAATGTGCTTCATGAAGGTATGCACCAGAGATCAAGCTGCTGCTCTACAAAGTCCAATGGTGAGGCCAGATCCTTCTCAGACTGTGATGCTGCCATGGCCCTTATAGCATGACCCTCTCTTTATTTTCCTTTCCATTTCTTTTTTTGCTCCTCTGCCCCACGGGTATACTGCCTTCAGTACAGGCCATCCCAGAACTTGGGCTGAGGGGATTTACTCCTTAAGTTTCCCCCAAGACCCTTGTCCCTTATAATGGCATGGGGGCCTAGGTACTGGCAGAAGTGTGCTGAACACTTCATAGCACCACCCCCCCACACACACACACCCCGACAGCTGTTCTGCCACCTATATTACTACAAGTGGCAGAAGCGTCATAGGACAAGCAGCACTGCCTCCCTGGAGGAGGAGGAGTGTCCACTAGGACGCTCCAGCCTTCTCCCCCTGACAATCCGGGCTATCCTTAACCCAGATCACTGGTGTTATGAACAGTAGCCCTACTGCTGCGTTAACAGGCCCATGTTCTTTTACTGCATTAGGCAGGGGCATCCCAGCAAGTTTACAGCCTCCCTAATCTGCCTGTAAGTAGTTATATACAATGCCTTTTACCTAATGCACTGGGATGTGCAACCATCATCAGCTGAATATTTCTATTTGCACCCTACCCAAGTATTTGGGTATTTATTATTTGTATTCATTACTGGGCCAGACCAGTAAGTAATTTGTAAAGCAAAGGACCTTTCCCCACTCCACAGATGGCCTGGGATAGTCCTCTGGCCATCCCACCCCATGACTTGAAATAACACGGCACCCGCCATGCAGGCTCCTGGCACTATGTCAGGAGCTGGCAGCATCTTCTGGGTAAGACTTCCTCCCATGCAGATGATCCCCCCCCCTCCTCAAAACATAATAATGGTCTCCTAGATCTATAATTTCAGAGGGGGTGGGTGCTGTGTCTTTTTGTTAATGTCTTTCATAAGTGGGCGACCCCACTGTGAACAAAAGAAGTGTGGAGAAGACTTAGGGAGCGACTGCTCTCTGCAGGTGGAGAAATAAATCTGACGTTAAGAGGGCAGGGGTGGGCGTGACCACACATCAGTTTGAATTTCATTCCAAAATTTTATAATTTTCATTAAATTCTAAAGCTCCAAGGATGCTCATTTCAGGGGTGTATTTGCTGTTGTTAAACATAAGTGAGGGATTGAGGGGTCTGAGGCTAACTTACCAGGAACAACAGACTGTCAACAGAATCACCTTCCTAGATCCACACATACACAGCTTGAGCCAGCAGGCACCAGGACCCCACTGGAAACTTTCCATAGCCCTGCTCTGCCTACCCTATGCTGACTAGGACAGCCTCTTGCAGTATCGTGTACATAAAGTGGGCCGGGCCATAACACAGTGGTTCAAAAGAGTCTGCTGACAAAACAAGTGGCATCACCAAGTCTGCGCCAGACATGGAACTACCCCCAGCATTTCCATCAAGGGGAGCAGGGAAGCACAGATGACTATCCTGTGCCTAAGGGCCATAATATACAACACGACACCCAGTGAGATAGGAAGCAGCAAGCATATATTGCCCGTCAAGCAGTAGGAAACCCAACCCTGCCAATCCCAGGAAGAAAAAATTACTCACTTTAGTAATGTTTCTTCTAATGGAGTCTTGCTGTATTCTGACATATGCAGTTAGGTCCTACCTTTCAACTGCCCCGGAGAACAAAGAGTTAAACTTTCCATGGCCAGCATGGAATGTTCACCTCGAGCTCGGCTGAAGCCCCTGTCTGCTGCTGTTAAAACTGCAACCGTCAGATATTTACGAGCAATACTCACTAGAAGTTCTGTGTGGAAACTGTAAAACTCATACTAGCCAACTGGCAACTATATCTATATAAAAGGGTTTTTGGTTTCAAAAGGAAGACTCAAGTCAGGAAACCCAAAAACAAAACGCATCCAAAACACAACCACTCACCCAAACTAAAAGAGGACACCCCAAGGGTGTCAACACTGCTTCTGCCCACCCACATCCCAAAAACTAGGTTCTGAGAGGGGAGGCGGGGTGGGGGTCAGAATACAGCAAGACTCCATTAGAAGAAACAACATTACTAAGGTGAGTAATTTTTCCTTCAAACAACATGAAGTCTTGCTGTATTCTGACACATGCAGACTACCAAGCAGTACCTCCATGGAGGAGGGACAGAACCTACTTTGGAAACAGGCTCTGAAGTACTGCTGTGCCAAACCGAGCATCACTCCTAGCCTGGATATCCAGAGAGTAATGCTTGGTGAAAGTATGGACTGTTTTCCAGGTGGCTGCTTGACAAATTTCTAAGAGAGGAATATCCTGGCAGCAGCCAGGGAAGCAGCTGCACCTCTAGTGGAATGAGCCCTCAGGCCTGAGGGTGGAGTTGTGGAGTTCTACCCAGTTTTTCATAGCAGAATTGTATACAAGAAACAATACACCTGGCAACAGATCTCTTAGTGGCAGGTTTGCCCTTACCAACTTCTCCATACGTAAGGAACTGGAGGGATTGAAACCTGTGACCCTTGGTACACTCTATGTAGTAGCTAAGGGCTCTTTTAACATCCAAGCTGTGTAGCCTGCTCTCTCCAGAGGAGGAATGGTCAGTGAAGAAAACAGGGAGAGATATAGACTAGTTGAGGTGGAAATCTGAAACCACTTTAGGTAAAAACTTTGTTAGTTCTAAGGACCACTTTATCTCTGTGAAAAGAGATTAAATCAAGTTCCACTTACAGGGCTTGCAATTCACTGATACATCTGGCAGAAGTAATGGCTACCAAAAACACAGTTTTCCAAGTCAAGTACTTAAGCTCTGCTGAGGACAAATGTTCAAAAGGGGGTTGCATAAGCTGAGCAATGCAAACATTAAGATCCCAAGCAGGAGCAGGATCCCTAAAGGGGGGATTGGTGTGAAGCAATCCCTTGAAAAACTTACAGAATACAGGATGGTATGACAGTGAGGAATACTTGCAGAAAGCAGAAACTGCTGACAAGTATACCTTGAGAGAAGCTGGTCTGAGGCCTAGGCCATTGAGATGGACCATATAATCCAGAACCGTAGGCAATTCAGCAGTGTCTGGAGAAATATTCTTCTTAGAACACCAAATGCTGAATCTTTTCCATTTGGAGTTGTAAGTCTTTCTGGTGGAGGGCTTGCGAGAAGCCTTGAGGATATCCAGAACCCCTTGGGAAAGATGCAGATCTGCAAACTCTAACTCTTCAAGAGCCAAGCCTTGAGATTGCGAGACTAAAGATTGGGGTACCAAACTCCCCCAAAAGAGGATGTTAACAGGTTGTTATTCCTGGGAAGAGACAGGGGAAGATGGACTGCTAGGGACAGCAACAAGGGATACCATGGCTGCCTGGCCCAGTCTGCAGCAATCAGTATCACTTTGCAAGGATGTGACCGTATCTTGACTAACACTTTGAACAGGAGAGGGAAGGGGGGAAAGCATACAGAAATTTCCCTTCCCAGTTCAGAATCAGAGCATCCAGGGGGACTGAGCCCAAGACTGGGGGTCTGCAATGAGGAAGTTGGTGATTGTCTGGGGCTGCAAAAAGATCCATATCTGGAGTGCCCCATCTTGAGAAAATCACCTTCAACACCAGAGGATCTAGGGCCCATTCATGATGGCCCTGAGATATTCTGCTCAGCGCATCTGCTAGAACACTGTCCTTCCCTGGAAGGTGAACTGCTATCAGAGAGGTTTGCAGGGAATAAGCCAGGGACCACAACTTCATTGCTTCTGTGCACAAGGCCATAGACCGAGTGCCTCCTTGCTTGTTGATGTACCACATGGTGGAGGTGTTGTCTGTTCGGACCTGAACCACCTTGTACTGTACTGATTTGGAAAAAGCTTGCAGTGCCAGAAACACTGCCCTGAGTTCCAAGAGACTGATGTGTAGAAGAGATTCTTGAGGCGACCACAGTCCCTGGGTGGTGAGTTCCCCCAAATGGGCTCCCCAGGCCAGCAGGGAAGCATCTGTGGTAAGGACCACTGAATGAGACTGAGTGGCAAATGGAACCCCTGGCCTCAAATTGTCCTGATCCTGCCACCATTGCAGGGCTTGGATCAGAGTTCAAGTCACTAGGATTAGTTTGGTAAGGGAATCCCTTCTTTGGGACCAAAAAGCTCTTAAGTGGAACTGAATGTCCCTCATTTGGAATCTTGCGCCTTGGACCACTGCTGTAGAAGCTGCCATGTGGCCCAACAGCTGAAGGAAATGCCTTGCTGGTCAAGACACCTGAAGGCTGAATGAAGAGGCCAGCTCCATGAGAGCTCTTGCCCTTTCCAGGGGAAGGAAGGCTCTTGGTTTTACAGTATCCAGCTCTGCCCCATGAAGGTGTGGAGCTGCACTGGGTCAAGAACTGACTTTGGTAGGCTCAGAAGAAATCCTAAAGAAGTAAGCACTTGCTGGGTCACTTGCAGGTGTGACTTGACTTGGTCTGGGGACTGGCCCACTATAAGCCAGTCCTCCAAATATGGAAAAATGGAAATCTTTTGTCTTCTTAGGAAGGCAACAACTACTGCCAGGCACTTTGTGAAGACCCCTGGGGCTGAGGTTAGTCCAAAGGGCATTGCTCTGAATTGATAGTGGCCTGAGGGCAACTTGAACCCGAGGTGCTTTCTGTGGGAGCACCTGATGGGAATGTGAAAGTAGGCATCTTTGAGGTCCAGGGAGGCTAGCCAGTTCCTTGGCCTTAGAGAGGGAAGGATAATTCCCGGAGTTATCATCTTGAACTATGGCTTTAAAAGATGCTTGTTCAGGTATCTTAGGCCCAGGATGGGTCGCCACTCTCCTGTCTTTTTGTGGGTTAGGAAGTACCTGGAGTACAGCCCTTTGCCCCAGTGTAGGGTAGGTACTCTCTCTATAGCTCTTAGAGCTAGAAGAGAAGAAACCTCTGCCTCTAGGGCAAGGGTCTCTGAGAGATTTGCAGGTGGAAAAGATCTGGCTAGTACATCTGAGCCAAGTCATTCTCCGAAGAGCCACAGATGCAGCCATGCCTCTTAATGATACATCATTGGAGTCCACAGCAGCATGAAACTGAACTTTTGATGCATCAATCCCATCTGCAGCCACCTCCTCCAGCTCCTTGGCAAGCTGGGAGGAAGCCTGTTTTGCCAGTGCCAGTACAGTGTCCCACCTGGACTTCTGGTACCTGGCTGCATAGGCCATACAACTCGCCTGCCTGAGTCCCAAGGATGATGCCATGTACTGCTTCTTTGCCATGGCATCAATCTTCCTGGAGTCCTTGTCTGGGGGGTGTGATGCCAAGGGAATGCTTGCCTTATCACAGGCAGCAGCCTGTACAACCCCAACATGGCTGCATTGTTGATAAAGGAACTCCGTATCTGAGCCTGAAAGAGTATACCTCTTGTCCATTCTTCTATCCACAGGAGGTATGGAATTGGGAAACTTAAGAATTTTTTGTGTCTGTTTCCCAAAAGATTTGTGGAGGGGAACAGACAGTCTTCCTGGACTCTGGGATGTCCATCATCTCTACATAGTCAGGCTCCTCCAGATCCTCCACTGCCTCCTCCACAGAAAGCTGGAGGGTATCAGCCACCTTTCTGTAAAACATGAAGTGTGAAGGGGACTCAGAAAACCTAGGAGGAGAAACACCTGAAGGTCCGTCTGGGGAGATGTCCGGGTCAATAGGCACACCCAGACTTTCACCATCACCATAATCATCTTCCAACTCTCCTTCCTCCTCAAACTCCAGTTCATAAAATTCTTCAAGGGGATAATCCTGAACCGGGGGAACCGACCGAACCAAGCCCCTGCCAAAAGGTGCCGGATCAGTTGGAACCCAGAGAAGCAATTCCACAATACGAATCGCTTTGGCTATTTTATCAGTGGTTGGAGTATGAGATTCTGGATCCGAACCGGTCGACTTGTCTTTGCGTTTTCTTTTTGTCAGAACCGATTCCTCGGAATCGGCTCTCCTTTTGCCCGAAGAAGTATCGCCCTGGTCAGAGGGCACTCCTCCTGGTTCGGTCGGAACCGAACCGGGCTGGCCATCCGGGTCAGCGGACTTCTCGGCCTCCCTTTCCCTCAGTCTACCTAATCTCTTTTCCAGGGTAGATTTGAGAAAATTTTCACAAATTTGGCAGTCTGAATCGAGGTGGTCAAACCCCAGACAATAAACACAGGTGGTGTGGGGATCAGCATTAGCAAAGACCTCCACACACACACTGCAGTGTTGAAACCCAGTGGGCCCGGTTTTTTTCTTGGGTTTCTCAGACATGGCCAACCTAACCAAACTTACCCTTTTATCGGCAACCGCCAGGCAAGACTCCCCTATCGGTTCTTGACCGTGTCAGGTCTTGAAAAATCACTAAACCCCCCTTTTTTTTTTTTTTAGAACAGTAACCACACACTAAAGTACAAAATTTATTTGAATGATCGGTTCAGCTGAACCGATTCACACTTTTTACAAGTTCCACACAGAAAACAGAACAAAACCTATCTAGTACTCACAGTACCACAGACAGAGACTTGAACCGACTATGCGGAAACAAAATTTCGGTCGAAAGCAGACACTTCAACCGACTTTGAACTGAGCAGCGGGAGAAATCTCCGGAGCGACTGTTCAGTGAGGCGGAGTAAAGAATCTGACGGTTGCAGTTCGAATAACAACAGACAGAGACATCAGCCGAGCTCAAGATGAACATTCTATGCCATGCATAGAAAAGTTAACCCATTGTTCTCCAGGGCAGTTTAAAGGCTGGGGCTAACTGCACTTGTCAGAATACAGCAAGACTTCATGTTGTTTGAAACAAAGTTTACACTTTTTTCATGGTCCACAAGGTCACTCTTGACATACCAATCTGAGAAAACCTTGAAATAATAAAAAAAAATCATGCAGTACAAGAGCGCAATAGTAAAAAAACAAACAAAAAGAAAAAAAAAAAAAAAACAGCTCTTCTATTAAGAAACCTGTGCAATAGGTCAAACTGACTCCTGCAACAGGAACCAGAGGAGGCCAGAGGAAGTGGTGGGGGCTGAAACAATCACGGGATTTAAGAATGCATGGGATAGACATAAAGGAATTCTGGAGGTCAGGGGTAAGGGGCAACAGACTTCTAGGAAAACATACACTGAACTTACAAGCTCAAATGGGCAGACTGGGTGGGCCATAGGCCCTTATCTGCCGACACTGTCTACGTATCTATGTATCTATGTAACTGATTAAGGTGAAAGGGCACAGAAAGAAACGGAAAGCGATCCATTATCTGTAGCATGTGTAACTAATAAATACTAAACCACTGCTAACCAAGTAAAAAGTGGTTTAGTTTAGCTAAAAAATAGCTGAAAATAAAAAGGCAGCCAGCTAGGTTAGTCTCCATTTCCTGGCAATCAATTGTGAACTGGAGAGACCACAATTACTTAACAGAACCTCGGTTAATGCAGAATAATTGAAAAATTAAATAAAATATACTTTTAAATAAATTACAAACAAACTGACTGGAGAACCAGCCATTACTTCCTTACTATTGCGCTCTTCTATAGGTCACTTTGGGAAGACTGCTCTCCTCAAGCAGAGAAACAGATCTGAGCAATGGCCAGAGTGGAGCATGGGTGCAGAATTCAAACCTGCATTCCAAATTCTAAAATCTGCATAGGTTCTAATCTCCAGTCCAGGGTGCTACTCTCAGCCAAGATGACATCATAAAGTGTATTAAGTGAGGGATTCCTGTGGCTGGAATGCACGGCAATGTGATGTGCCTTCACCACTAGCAGAATAGAAGGATTTTTCTTATCAATTTTATAAAGGTTTATAAATTGAACAATAAAAAAATAAAAACTGTGTTCTTACGTGGTTCAGTACTGGGGGTGGCAGTGGGATGACAAAAGAGAGGGGGGTTGGAGCAGCTGCAAACTAATGGTGTTGGCTGCACACTCGAGCAGGCTTAGATAGACCGGGTGGGTCTGTTTCTGGTGGCACATTCATATGTTCGTACTATGATAGAGAAGTCTGGTACTGTGTGTAGCTTGGGGTGGGGGTGGCTGTAGCTGTAAAAGGGGACCTTGAAGCTTACACAGTAAAATTTATTTATTTATTTTTTCTTCACTGGATTTCAGTACCAGGTAGGCTGACTGAGACCAACTGTCCCTTTTTCAATAGTGTCCTGTAATCAACTACAAACATAATAACAGGCAATCTTCACACGGTGAACCCACAGGATTTAAAATTAACAACGTGCACAGTTCAGGTATTAATTACAAGCAAATAACACACAGACCGCACTATGGGCCTACAGAAAAACCAGAGCCAAAACTACCTTAGCCGGCAGCAGTCTGTCAAATACACGTTAATTCTTCTGCACTGTTTAGTTATTGTGGCCTTTTCACCAAGGCAGCAAATAAAAAACAGAAAGTAAAAATAACTTACTTTCAATCTGGAAGCATATTATCAAAAACAGCTCTGCACTAAAAAGTCTCAAGTGTTCCTACCTGATGACAAAAAGATGAACGCTGGCATGCTTGGTCGTCTCTGACTGCTAGCAAGCTGAGTCGTTTATCCCAGTTAAGTCACAAGACTGTGATGTCAATGTTTATGTTTACATAGCTCCTTCCTCTTTTGCTGCCTCCCTCTACCAATTCTGCTTTCTGTTTCAATACAGTTAGCTTGGGGAGCAGATTAAAGCTGTACTTTCTCTAACAGTGTACCACTGCACTAGGGCTGTCTACAAAGACAACAGCTCACTGGGCAGACAGTTCCACTCCTGCAAAATATTTGCAGGATTCTTTGAACTGAAGTCAGGCTACAGTTAGGCTGAGCTCTCCTTCCCAGCCACAAACCCTTAATCTCACGCCTACTGGAACGATCACCACTGATCCAAGACACTGCATACCTGCGAGGATAGGTAAAGGGAAACTAGTGTCAAGGGTCCTGGGGGTTCATGTGCCATAAATGGTAGGTAGAGTGTGGTGCTATCCACCCAAGAACTACCAATGTTTCCACCTGGTTTAAAGCAATTCGATTTTAAGGAGAACCGGAAAGGCTCTTGAACCAGACAGGTCCATTCTGAAGAGCGTCTGGGGCAAAAAGAAATGACAGTGACGGGTTACATACATAAATACACTGTAGTACACATAAAAGTAAGAGAAGGAAGCTGTGCACAACAGTATCAATCACAACAACATTTCTCAGGATCACTTTAAAATGAGTTTAAACGAGACTGCTGTGTGTATCAATAGGAACAGAATTCCAAGTCTGAATTACATGATACAATATCCCTCCCATGCCCCTTCATCACCCCGCTGAGGTGTCACCCAAGACAAAATACCTTCAAAATTGGGCTGGGACCAAGTCCAAGCACTACACAATGATTGACACAGGACAGGACAGGGACATGCGTCTGCATCCCACACCATTCGTGCCAGTGGCAAACTTTCACCCACTGGTTTGGAGCACTGCATTCCGGCCCACATGATTCTCTCTAAAACTATTCCCTTAAGAGCATCTCAAAAACATAAAACTGCTTGATGGTCACTTCAGAACTGCAAACAACTTTAGTATACATAGCTAAACATTTTATCTGTGTACCTAGGTACACAGGTAATTATGGCACTATTACTGCAGTACCTGTGACAGACATTGAATGTTTTTTTCTCTTTTCTTATTTAAAAGCTACCTTTTGAGGGTTACAATTCCAATCTGAAAAGGGAGATGCTCATTAAACGCAAATCAGAAAGTAACTACCAGGACTGCTGTGATAAACTAGCATTCATCAAACGCTTTTACAGCATGAGAGAACCAGTCATGCAAGTCAAACCGGGCTGACACTCAGTCTTTGTATTCTTTTCTGTGGCAACTACTACTTCCTTTCCACTATTCTGACAGCATTATTTTTTTTATTTATTTGTAAAATCAGTTTACAACCTTTGAGCCAGAGGCTCGTTTCCAAAGGTACTTCGTCACATACAGACATACATAGTGTTTTTGGTTACATAGCATAGGTTTGCAAAACAATAGGCGTTCAACAGAGGCGCCACGTCACACTGTGGTCAGACAAATACATTTAGGTTACAGGGTACATGTAATTGAGAACAGGTGTTACACAAGTTGGTATCAAAAGTGAGCAATCTAATAGATAAACACTGAAACAGCTGGCACTGGCCAGGTTAGACATAGGCACGGTGTACAGGGAAGTGGTGGTGGGGATGGCTAGGTGGAGAGCAGCCCAGAGGGGCGTTGTCATGAGAAGTAGAGGTGGAGGCTACTTTCAGAAACAGGAGCAGTTACGAGTGTTGACGATGTGGTTTCGAAGGGTGGTTTTGAACTTGGAGATGGTGGTGGCATTGGTGATGGTGTCAGGGAGAGAGTTAAACCAGGTTGGGGCTCTATAGCAGAAGGACCTCTGGCCACAGCTGGTTCTAGATTTGGGGACCATTAGAGTGGTCTTGTTGGATGACCGTGTTGCAACAGTGGGAGGGCTTTGGTGGATAGATGCCGTTACCCGGGGGCTTAAGTGATTTTTTGTGAGGAGACAGGTTTGATATCGGAGCCGTTCGTCCAGGGTAAGAAGTTTAGCCTCGACATACAGCTGACAGGTGTGTGTGAGCCTGGGGGCACCAGTAATTAATCTGCAGGCTTTATTCAGGGTTAAGTGAATTTTTTTGAGTGCAGTGGTGTCGGCAGCACCATAGACTGGTAGACCATAGTCTACAAGGGACAAAACGGATGACGTAACAGCGAGCCGGAGAGCATTTGGGGGAAGGCAGGTTCTATGGCGGAAGAGGATGCCAAGCCGTGTGTTAGTGGCGGATGTTAGGGCATTGATTTGGTTGTGAAATGTGAGGGCTGAGTCGAAGGTAACCCCAAGGTACCTGTAGGAGCAGACTTGTTCCAGTGGCTGATTGGTACTTGGAAGGATATGGAGTGGGTGGTTGCTAGCTTTGTTTTGGGGGTGGGAAAAGAGCATAGCTTTGGTCTTTTTAAGATTGATGACGAGTCTGCGCTCCTTAAGCCAAGCTTCGGCACTGTTGAAAGACTGCTGTAGGGTGTCCTGGAGGGAGACGGATTGCGGTGGGTGGCAAAAGGACAGCGCCATCTGCATACAGTAGAATTTTGCCAGTGCATGCACTGGGCAGGGTGTTCAGATAGAGCGAGAAGAGAAGGGGGCCCAGGATGGAGCCTTGGGGGACCCCAGAGTGAATGGGACGGGTATCGGAGAGTGTGCTATTGATTTTTACACACTGTGATCGGGCATCAAGATAGCTTGTGCACCATGCTAGGGGGCCAGCCGAGAGACCAGTGTGGCAGAGAGCATTCAGCAGAAGTGGATGGGAGACGGTGTCGAAAGCCTTTGAGAGGTCGATGAACACTGCACCAGCTAGGGAGCTGGTATCCAAGGAGGAGTGTAGGAAGGTGGAGAATTCAATTAGGGCAGTGCTGGTACTGTGACCAGCATGGAAGCCATGTTGCTCTGGGCATAAGATGTTATGCTTAGCCAGATAATCAGTGATTTGAATGGCCACCACTTTCTCCAGGGCTTTAGAGATTGGGGGAGGATGGAGATTGGCGGTAGTTGTTGGCCAAGACCTGTCGCCTCTCTGGAATAGGTGTGATAATGGCTGTTTTCCAAGCTGTGGGAAATTGTCCCAGGCAGAGTGATTGGTTAATTAGGCTGGTGAGTGGGGCAAGGACTTCATCTAGCACCAGCCTGAGGATACTGGGGTCCAGTGAGTCACTGCCGGGACTGTTGCCATTCAAAGCTTTGATTAGGATGGGTCTGGCTTCCCGGGTGGAAATCTTGCGCAGGTGGAAGCTGGGGTGCTGGAGGACAGGGGGAGGTTGGTTGGTTATACAGCAGCAAATTGCAAAAATGTTGGGGTCAACTAGTAAATACAGCGTTTCTTCTTATGCCAGCAACCAGGAAAATCCACCCCTTCTTTCGGAACTTTAGCAATGTTTATAAGACTGTTTTGTTGTCCTGTTGTCTGTTATTGCTCCCACCTCTGCAATGCAGTTGTGCGTTCACACTACAGCCTCCTGCATCAGTGAAGATTCAGGCTGCTGCGTCCAACTGTATTTCCGAGGTTTTGCACATGTGCCAAACATGCCAGAAATACAGTTCGTCTGTGAAGGGGACACCTTTAAAGACATGGACAACCAGCCCCATAGCTCCCAAAACTCATAAAAAGTAATCCCAACTCTGGTACATCCTGTTTCAGTGCACAAACCACTAGCTGATTTGTCTTGGACTACAGGGATCTTTACCATACTCCATTTCGGATGTAGATTTGATTGCATTTTAGGACACAGAAGTGCGAACTGTCCATTAGCTGAGAGTCATGGAAATAATCCGATACCATAGCCATTCAGATGGTGCTAAGGAGGAACACGAGCGCAGTTGAGAGTGTCAGTAAAGTTCTTAACTCTTGTGCTATGTAAATCTTCTGAACGGAGGTGTGGGAGAAAAGTGCATCACGGGGCTGCTTCGGTGGTGGCAAAGCAGCGTGTTTACAGGCTAGGGAAAAAATGTGTGCACCAATACACAAACCCACAAAAGCACTGTCTGCTTTGCACTGAGACTTAGAATGCTCTGGCAGCTGTGTACACTACTGGATCTGCACCTGTGGCAAAGGTGCAAATCAGGTAGGAAATGCTGGATTTACTAGCCTACCTCTACTTTTGTTGCACCTTTGGAGGCACTCTTTTCACCAATAACATAGAAATGTTAGAGAGGCTTAACACACACACTGCGGACTATCCCCCCACCCATCCAAAAATGTTCAAGCCAAAAAAAAAAAAATAACAAATCCGCAGGGAAAACCAGTCGCTAAAGTATCCTCACACAGCCTCCTGCTTGTGCAGCTGCTCCTGTATTATATTCAGGTTTCGGACTGATGCTACTACAACTGTACAACATTCCTAGTTCAACTGCCTGTGTAACTGACAGAAGTGTAGGCAATTATGGGGGGTTTGTAGCCAGCTACAAAGCTCTGTAAGCCATAAGATTAGAATCAAAGTCCTACGATGGCAATAGTAGTGGTACCATTGAGAAACATAGAAACATAGACTTTGACGGCAGATAAGGACCGCTTGGCCCACCTAGTCTGCCCATTTCCCTACCTAACAGATAAGCTGCAGATCCTATTTAACCAACAGCCTATTTCTTCCTACCCCCCCCAAAACTGCCTTATGTCTGTCCCATGCATTCTTGAATTCCTCCACAGTTTTAGACCCCACAACCTCCTCAGGAAGGCTGTTCCATGTGTCCACCACCCTCTCTGTGAAAAAATACTTCCTCACATTACCCCTGAGCTGTCCCCCTTCTATCTTCAAATTGTGTTCCCTTGTTCTTGCACATCTCTTTTTCTGAAAGATGCTACCCTCTTGGACTTTGTTGATTCCACTGAGGTTGTTAAATGTTTCTATCATGTCCCCCTCTCCCTCCTTTCCTCAAGGGTATACATATTAAGCTCCTTTAGCCTTTCCTCGTATGGCTTCTCTTGCAGACCCTGCACCATTTTAGTTGCCCTCCTCTGAACTGCCTCCATCCTGTCTATGTCCTTTCGGAGATGGGGTCTCCAGAACTGGACGCAGTACTCCAGATGGGGTCTCACCTACTCTCTGTGAAGGGGGATAACAACTTCCTGTTTTCTGCTGGTGATGCCTCTCCCTATACATCCCAGTATCCCCCCAGTCCACCCTACAGCCGTCTCACATTGCTTGCCAACCTTAAGGTCATCTGACATGATTACCCCCAGGTCCCTTTCCATTTTTGTTGTTGTTACTACCTCCCCCAAATTGTGTAATCTTCCCTTGGGTTTTTGTTTCCCAGGTGCATTACTTTACTTCTTTGCATTGAATCCAAGCTGCCATACTTCTGACCATTCCTCCAACCTTGCCAAGTCCCTTCTCATCCTTTCTACATCTCCTTGTGTTTTAACCCTGTTGCAGATCTTTGTGTCATCTGCAAATAGGCATACTTTCCTTCCAGTCCCTCTGCAATGTCACTTATAAAGACACTAAAAAGGACAGGACCAAGTACTGAACCCTGCGGTACCCCACTAGTAACCCCTCTTTCTTCAGAGTGGACTCCATTTATAATTACCTTCTGTGTCCTGTTGTTCAGCCAATGTTTTACCCAGGCTACCACCCTGGGACCCACTCCCAGGCTGGTTAATTTGACTACTAATCTTTTGTGTGGGACTGTGTCAAATGCCTTGCTAAAGTCTAGGTAGGCCATGTCCACAGCCCCTCCCTGGTCTACTACTTTGGTCACCCAGTCAAAGAAATCAATTAGATTGCTCTGACATGACCTTCCCGCTGTGAACCCATGCTTCCTTGGGTCCCTGCCCCACTGGCCTCTAGGTACTCAACAATTCTTTCCTTCAGAAGTGATTCCATCACTTTCCCTACCACAGAGGTCAAACTGACAGGTCTGTAGTTTCCTGCCTCTGTCTTGCTCCCACTTCTGTGAAGGGGAATCACATCAGCCTTCTTCCAGTCCTCAGGTACCACACCATCCTCCCATGAATTGTTATAAAGGGTAGTGAGTGGTGTCACTAGTTCTCTGCGTAATTCTTTTAGAATTCTGGGGCGAATTCCATCTAGCTCCATTGCTTTGTCCACCTTCAGTTTTAGGAGTTCTTTCAGAACCCTTTCTTCTGTGAAAGGACTGGGATCGACCCCCCTCTCCAGAGTGCTTCTGTTAATTGGATTAGGCACTTCCTCTTTTGTGGATAATGAGCAGAAGTATTCATTCAGTATCCCTGCTTTTTCACTGTCACTCTCTGCCCACCAACCATCCATTCTATTCAGCCTCACTATCCCTCCCTTTGTCTTTCTACGCTCCCTGATATACCTATAAAAGGTTTTATCCCCCTTCTTAACTGAGCTGGCTATCTTTTCCTCAGTTTGTGCCTTTGCTATTCTGACCACCCTCCCTGCTTCCTTCTGCCTTAACTGGTACAGTTCTCTGCCTTGCTCCTTCTGCGTTTCCTTATACTTCCTAAATGCTGTCTTTTTCTCCCTAACCTTCACCGCCACTTCTTTTGAGAACCATAGTGGCTTTTTCTTTCCTTTTGATTTATTTGCTTCACACAAAGGCTTGTTGCCTCTGTGATGGCGGTTTTGATGTTTCCCCATTGTTGCTCCACCCCTCCTTCTAGCCTGTTTGCTAGTGCTTTTCTAAGGCACTCTCACATCTTGCCAAAGTCAGCCCTCCTGAAGTCCACAGAGAACCCCTCACTTTTGTATGCTGGCTTGACTCTTAGCTGAGTTTATCATAAACCACACTGTTTGGTGGTCACTTGTTCCCAAATGGCTACCCACTTCTAGATCTGAGATCCTCTCTCACTGTTCCATTTGAGAGTCACGAGGTCTAAGATTGCTCCCTCACGAGTAGGTTCCAAAACTAGCTGTCTGAGGCATGCCACCTGAAGGGCATCAAGAATGGCCCTGCTTTGGATGTGGCTGCAGCAAAGGTGCTCCAGTTAACATCTGGCATATTAAGGTCCCCCATCAACAGTATCTCCCCTTTCTCTGCCATCCTAAGTATGCCTTCTATCATATCCTTGTCCATTCCCTCCCCCGACATGGGGGTCTGTATACAACCCCTGTGCGGACTGTGGTGCAATTTCCAGACTCTAAGGTGACCCACAGTGCCTCCTCTCCTCCCTGTTTACTCTTTTGTTCAGTTGCTTTTATCCCTTCCCTTACATAGAGAGCTACTCCCCCATCCTCCCTGTCTCTCCTGTAGGTTGTGTACCTGGTATGTTAACATCCCAGTCATGGTTCTCTGTGTACCATGCTTCTGTGACTGCTACGATATCCAGGCATCACTCTTCCATCAAGGCCACCAGTTCAGGGAGCTTGTTGCCCAGACTACGGGCGTTGGTACTCATTACCCTCCATTTCTTGATGGCCTTACCCCTTTTTGCCGCATCCCTGTCCTCACTGCGTTTCTCACTTTCTCCACTTACCCCTACGCTTCTCCCTATGGGCATCTCTATGTTGGTGTCTACCTCACTTAGTACCCTGATTTTTTTTTTTTGGGCGCTAGGATTTCCCTGCTCCTTTCCAGTGCCTCCCCCCTTGAGAAATTTTAAGTATAGTAATCATCCTCAGCAGAACTCTGTTAGAAATGTAATTATAGGTAAAGGAGGCTCAGTTATCACCACCACTTTATCACCTGCATGGTGTAAGCCCAGAGCACTGCTAGGTGACAGCTGTTCCCTATACTGGCTCTTCAACTTGGCAAACCAGAATGGACAAGTGAGCTGCTGACTATATAGCAAAGCCAGCAAATAAGATCTTAGCATAATAGATGCTCAAAACTGAAGGGGGGGGGGCAGGCAGCTCCACGACACTGAGCCATTAAGGATCTGACGGAGGGTCACCTAGAAACCTGAAGCACCGGGATTTGATTCCACTTTCTCCTGTGTGGAGCTCTGCTATACATAAAATTAAGTGTTTTGAGACTGCAATATTGAAGCTTTTGTTTTCTTTACTGGAGTGCAGTTTTACTGTGCAAGGATCTCTCTGTCATGTTGGCAACCCAGGTTTGTGCCCCGAGTAGGGATGTCATAATATCAAATTTTTAATGTCACATATTTGTGTAAAAAGTATTATGAAATATTTATTATCACAATAATCTGTGGCATTTCTATTATTAGAAAAAATAGTAAAAATCTAAAAGGATGAAGATGGGGTATCCGGAATCATGGTCGCACTCGGAGATGGATACAGTGCTGAAGCAGCCAACTGAGCCAGTTTATCAAAGTACACTGTGCTGCACTTTAATCGCAATATTTTTTTTTTTACAGCAATACAGGATTGTCAGTGGGAATCATCATAATGTATCGTCTTTGTGTTAGTGTGACATTCCCAGCCATGAGTGCGGGATGTCGGGAGCGAAGGCCAGCAGAGAACATTCAGAGCAGGGTTTTAAATAATTGATTAGCAGTTTTTTTCTTGGGATGATACTAACTAGACAGAAAGTATTTATATAGATTTTTCAAAAGTGCTGTGTTTGTTAAACACAGTGAGGCAAGAGCTATGCATTTTCACAAAGATTTAGCACTTTTATGAGCAGAACGCTAATCAACTTTTAGAGTTAAATAAAACCCTGCAGAGCATAGCGTTCAGAGCATCGAGTGGTTGCTTTCCTACTTGGGTGGGATGGAATGCAGTGCCACTCTCGCAGGCACGAGCAAATGTGACCCTGTGCAGATGCCATTGTCGACACCCTTCCCTAGGGCAGTCATAAGTCATGCACACAAAATCCTCAAGATGATGGTCTGACTCCATGAGCTTTGAGCAGTGAGGCATCTGCTTGGCATGCTGGAGAACTGGGTTCATGCCCCACACCAAGGACGACTGGAGCAGAGACCAGCGGGAAGGGTTAGGAGCTTCTGCTCTCCTCTCTGGGAAGGAGGGTATGGCCGGCACCACTCCATGAGTGACTCCTGGTGGTAGGTCAGTGCAGTGGAGGTGCGGGTGACCACGTGGTGCTGTTAAGTCCTTCCCAGGACACCGTGACATACAGCCATCATGTGGGAGGGGGTGGCAGGAAGGGAGAAAACAGGAAAATGGCCACACCACAGTCCACCCAGCATACCATCTTTAGCCCCCCCCCCCCGAATGTCACCCTGGTGGCAGTGGGGGAGTGCAGGGCACGCTTGGAACACAAGGGTGTTGAGGATCTTGGGGAACACAGAGGCAGGACGGCAGCAGGGATTGAGTATGGTGTGCATAGGGGACAAATCTGGGAGCCTGAAGGAGTGGGGCTCTGGATAGAGGGAAAAAAAATCCTCAAGATGGAAGCTGGGCTTTAAGGGGACAGATTTCCTTTGGCTGGATGCAGGGTGATGGGCAAGAAAAAATTACTCACCTTAGTAATGTTGTTTCTTCTAATGGAGTCTTGCTATATTATAGACATTAGCAGTTTGATCCAGCTCTAGAACTGCCCCAGAGTGAAATGGTTAAAACCATTCCAAAATAGAATTTTGGCTCGAGAGCAGCTCTATCTGTGTCATTTCAAATTTGAACTGTCAGATCTTACGAGCCAAACTCACTAAGGTCTGTGTGGAAGCTGTAACTCACACTAGCCAAATGGCTACCTAAATAATAACAACCATTGATGGTCCCAACACCCAAGACTCAAGTCAGGGGACCAGAAATACTAACACCATTCTAATAATATGAAAATGGAACATAAGTATAATAAAACACACACGCCGCATACACACACCCCAAAGTCCCAAAGGGACAAAATGCTAACAGGACATAAGTAGTGCCCACACTAAGTTGCCCGCACCCCACCAAGTAGAGGTTCTGAGAGGGCAGGTTGAGGAGGTCTATAATATAGCAAGACTCCATTAGAAGAAACAACATTACTAAGGTGAGTAATTTTTCTTCAAACAACATGAAGTCTTGCTATATTATAGACATTAGCAGAATACACGGCAGTACCTCCATGGAAGAGGGCAGAACCTACTAGGAATAGGCTCTGAAGAACAGCTGTGCTAAACCGAGCATCTCTCTGGCCTGGACATCCAGGGAGTAATGCTTGGTAAAGTGTGTACCGTTTTCCAAGTAGCAGCCTGGCAATCTCTAATAAAGGGATATCTCTGGCAGCAGCTAGAGACGCAGCTGTACCCCTGGTAGATGAGATCTCAAACTGGGGGCCTGCCCACTCTCTGATAACAAATTGGATACAAGAGACAATCCACCTGGCTATTGATCTCTTTAGTGGCAGGTTTGCCTTTCCAAC
The DNA here is from genome assembly GCA_016271365.2 of Neoceratodus forsteri. NCBI lineage: Eukaryota > Metazoa > Chordata > Ceratodontiformes > Ceratodontidae > Neoceratodus > Neoceratodus forsteri. Next base: position 952,525,346 of record CM028130.1, read on the forward strand.
TTCACCATAGGTAAGGAAAAGTTGGAGGATTCAACCTGTGACCTTGGTACGCTTCATATAATAACTAAGAGCTCTTAACATCCAGGCTGTGCAACCTCCTCTCACCCAAGAGGAGTGATCAGTGAAAAATACTGGAAGGGAGATAGATTGATTAAGATGGAAATCTGAAACCACCTTAGGCAAAACTTCCTATTAGTCCTAAGGACTACCTTATCCCTGTGGAAAGAAATAAAGTCAGTCTCCACTGACAAGGCTTGCAATTCCACGGCGCGCCTGGCAGAAGTGATAGCCACTAGAAAAACAGTTTTCCAAGTTAGGTACTTAAGCTCTGCAGAAGACAGAGGTTCAAAAGGGGTTGCACTAACTGGGCAATGCAAACAACAAGGTCCCAAGCAGGGGCGGTTCTCGAAGGGAGGATTAGTATGGAGTAATCCTTAAAAACTTGGAAAACACAGGATGAGAGGAAAGAGGGGATGACTTTCCTGCTGACACAAAAGCAGACACAGCTGCCAGATGAACTCTCAGGGTAGCTGGTCTAAGACCCAAGGAATTAAGATGTACCATGTAATCTAACAAAATGGGCAATTCAGCAGATTCTGGGGAAATATTTTTCTCAGCACACCAAATGGAAAACCTTTTCCATTTAGAACTATAAGTAGCCCTAGTGGAAGGCTTTCTGGAAGCCTTTAGGATCTCAAGAACACCCTGAGAGAGGTGTAAATCAGCAAACTCTAACTCCTCAAGAGCCAGGCCTTGAGGTTGAGGGATTTGAGGTCCGGATACCAAACTCTTCCCTGGGTACAAGTCAACAGATTGTGATTCCTGGGGAGGCACAGGGGAAGATAGACTGTCAGAGACAGAAGGAGTGGGTACCAGGGCTGCCTGGCCCAATCCGGGGCAATCAGAATCACCCTGCAAGGCTGAGATCTGATTTTGACTAGTACTTTGAATAGGAGAGGAAAGGGGTGGGGGGAAGCATAGAGGAGCTTCCCCTCCCAATCCAGAAGAAGGGCATCCAGAGGAACTGAGCCCAGCACTGGAGGCCTGCAACAGAACAGAGGAAGTCTGTGATTGTCTGGGGCTCAAAAAGATCTATCTGAGGGATGCCCCACCTGGCAAAAACTATCCCCAGCACTTGAGGATCCAGGGACCATTCGTGATGGCCCTGGGAAATCCTGCTGAGGGCATCCGCTAGGACATTGTCCTTTCCTGGAAGATGAACTGCTATGAGGGAAGTGTTCAGGGAATAGGCCAGAGACCACAACTTCATTGCCTCGGTGCACAAGGCCGAAGACCGAGTGCCCTGCTTGTTGATGTACCACATTGTTGTGGTGTTGTCTGTTCTGACTTGTATCACCTTGTCGTGGACAGATGCAGAAAAAGCTTGAAGAGCTAAAAGACAGCTCTGAGTTCCAGCAAATTGATGTGGAGCAGAGATTCCTGGGGGACCAAACTCCCTGAGTGGAAAGGTCGCCATGTGGCTCCCCAATCCAGAAGGAGCATCTGTAGTGAGAGTCAAGTCGTGAGAAGGGAAATGAAGGGACCCCCGCCTTAAATTGCTCTGATCCTGCCACCACTGGAGAGCTAGGATCAAGGTTCGAGTCACTGGGACCAACTTGGAAAGGGGTCTCTTCTCTGAGACCAAAAGGTTCTCAAGTGAAACTGAATGTCTCTCATCTGAAATCTGGCTCCCTGCACAACAGCTGTGGATGCAGCCATGTGCCCCAGGAGCTGCAGAAAGTGTCTTGCTGGTCGAGAGACCTGCAGAGTGAAGGAAGAGGCCAGAGCCACTAAATTCCTTACCCTTTCTGGGGGAAGAAAGGCTCTGGCTAGCTTTGTGTCCAATTCTGCCCCTATAAAAGTGAGTACTTGGACTGGTTCCAGAACCGACTTTGGTAGGTTTGTAGAAAACCCAGGGAGGTGAGAAGCTGCTGGGTGACCTGCAGGTGAGATTTTACCTGTTCTGGGGACTGGCCTACAATGAGCCAGTCGTCTAGATGAGGAAAAACAGCAATCCTCTGCCTCCTTAAGTGGGCCACTGCCATTGCAAGACACTTTGTGAATACCCTTGGAGCAGAGGTAAGGCGAAGGGCATTGCTCTGAACTGGTAATGACCTGAGGGCAGTTCGAATCTGAGGTACTTCGATGGGATCTTCTGATTAGGACATGGAAATAGGCATCCTTGAGGTCCAGGAGGCTAGCCAGTCCCTGGCGTTAGGGAAAATAAAATCATTGCCAGAGTTACCATTTTGAACTTTGGTTTCAAAAGATGCTTGTTCAGATATCTGAGATCTAAAATGGGCCGCCATTCTCCTGTCTTTTTTGGGGTAAGGAAGTATCTGGAATACAGACCCCTGCCCTGATGCAGGGGAGGAACCCTGTCTACTGTTCTGAGAGCTAACAGGGATGAGACCTCTGTTTCCAAAGCGAGGGTCTCTGAAGCACTTGCAGGTAGAAAAAGTCTGCTTCTCAACTTGGGAAACTTTTTGAAGCTGAGAACCAGACCCTGGCTTACTACTTCCAGAACCCATTTGTCTGAGGTTAAAGAAGCCCAATTCTGACTGAAGTAAGCCAGCCTGCCCCCACTGGTTCAGGAGAATCGGCCCTGGGCACCCCATCAGGGTGCCTGTTTATAGGAGCTTTAGGCTGGGGGGTGGGAGCAGGTCTGCCCACCCTCGTCTGCCCTGCCTCTGAAGAAGCCCCTCTGAGCATAGGCAGAGAGGCCCGAGTCTGGTAGAAAGGCCTGTGAAAGAGCCTACCCCTACCCCTGGGGCATGCTTTGAGGAGTGGCTTGCGCTCCTTAGCCTGGGCACTCTTGTAAGTAGTCCTATATTCATCCATCTTCTTCATGTAATTCTCTGTCTGCTCTCCAAACAGAGAATTTCCCACACAGGAAAATCCATAGCCTTAGTCTGGGTATCCTGTGACAAACTAGTACACCTGAGCCAGGCCAACCTCGACTACTAGATGTGGCCATGACCCTAGAGAAAACATCATTAACATCCACAGCAGCATGAAACTGAACCTTAGAGGCTTCAATGCCATCAGCAGCCACCTGTTCTAGTTCACTAACCAGCTGGCCATGGGCCTGCTTGGCCAACTGCATAACAGTATCCCATCTAGATTTCTGATACCTAGCTACATAAGCCATATAATTTGCTTGCCTGAGTCCCAGAGAGGTTGCCATATACTGTTTTTTTGCCATGGCATCAATCTTCCTGGAATCCTTGTCAGGAGGATGTGAAGCCAAGGAATATTAGCTTATCACAGGCAGCAGCCTGAACTACTAACACGACTGCATTGCTGAGAAAGGAATTCTGTATCAGGGCCTGACAATGTATACTTTCTGTCCATCATTTTATCTACAGGAGGCACAGAATTAGGAGCTTTTAAAATTTTTAATTGTTTGTTTCCTAAAGACTTATGTAAAGGAATAGACAATCTCCTAGACTCTGGAATATCCATCATTTCTACAAAATCAGGCTCCTCTTGCTCATCCACAGCCTCTTCTAAAGGAAGCTGGAGGGTTTCAGCAACTTTTATAAAACATAAAATGAGATGGGGACTCAGACAGCATAGGAGATTCTAAAGGTCTGTCTGAGGAGATGTCCGGTTCAATGGGCACACAGACCTTCCCAGCCACATTCATACTGTTCATAATCCTCCTCTGGTTCTTAAAATTCCTCAATATCATAATCCTGAACCACTGGGACGGACAGACCGACCTTCTACCAGAAAGTGGTGGTTCGAGACGGACCCTGAACAGTAAGACTGGACAATTTGTATAGCTTTTGCTATCTCTGCAGCAGTTGGAGAAGAATTTTGGACTCCAGACCTGCTTATTTGCTTGTTTTCTTTACTGGAATTGGTTCCTCAGAACCAGCTTTTCTTTGCCGAGGAAGTCTGGCCCTGGTCAGAGGCACTCCCTCTGGTTCGGTTGGCACGAACCGGGCTGCCATCGGTCAGCGGACTTTTTAGCTTCGTTCCCTGAGCCTGCCCAATCTTTTTCCAGGGTGGCTGCGGGAAATTCTTATACCTGGCAGTCTGACTGGAGGTGGTCAAACCCCAGACAATAAACACATGTGGTGTGTGGGTCAGCCTTGGCAAGACTTCCCCACAAACATCACAGTGTTGAAACCAGTGGGCCTGGTTTTCTTTGGGTTTCTCAGACATAATGCCAGCCTAACTAAAAACTTTGCCTTTTAACGGCAGTGCCAGGCAAGACACCCTTATCGGTTCCTAACCGTGTCACGGGTATTGGAAAAAAGCGTAATAAATCCGTTTTAGAACCGATAAGAACGGAACCGACTCTAAAATAGTAACTTTTAGTTTTAAATGAGTTTTAAACCCACTGATCGGTTCAAAACCGAACCGATAACTACAAGTTCCACACAGACAAAACCTTCATTTACTTCGAGTTACCACAGATAGAGCTTGAACCGAACAGTTTTGCGGTTAAAATAAAACTATTCTCGGTTAAATCCAACTGAGAAAACACTTTTAAACCGAGAAATGAACCGAGCAGAAGGAGAAATCTCGAGGCGACTGTTCACTGAGGCGGAGTAAAGAATCTGACAGTTCAAGTTTGAAATGACACAGATAGAGCTGCTCTCGTGCCAAAATTCTATTTTGGAATGGTTTTAACCATTTCACTCCGGGGCAGTTCTAGAGCTGGATCAAACTGCTAATGTCTATAATATAGCAAGACTTCATGTTGTTTGAACAAATAATTTACCCACACCCACCTTGCACTCTAAATGGTTGGCTATTCCCCTGATGCTGGGGCTTCACAGAATGTCTCCCCCTTCCCATGAATACATCAGAGCCAAGCTAAAAAAGGAGAGGGAAGCCAAACTGCAGACCTCCAGGAGTCAATGGTCACTCAAGAAAGGAGGGGACCAAAGCGACTAGGAGTTTTGGGAAGCGGGCTGAACGCGAAGTGAGAGCAATACAAATGAAAGAAAAATATAATGAATGATCATGGAGACCATGAAAGACTCTCATTCCCAAAATAGGTACTAGATCAGGGGACCCACATTTGTACCTGTCACACTACATTACTCTTGTACACACAAGACATTAGTCTCTGGTGCTTTCCATTCCTTTATGGTATGCCCCCATTTCCCACACCTCTCTCTCTAAGGAACTGTCGCAGCTGCACTAGTCCTCATGCCTGAAGGAAGGAAGCGCAGCTGCCGCTTAACTGATGTCAAGATCTCTCTGCGGTTGTCTGATGAGCCTGCAGATCAGAAATGCTGGTGGACAAGGAAACATCCCCCCACACACACCGAAATGCACAGAATTACACTGCCCACCATCATTAAAAATCTTGGAATCTTCAATATGTCTTTTAATGCCACTATAGTTAGGGCTGTATAGTTCTAAGTTTGCTCAAGATTTTCAGTTACTTGTAACTGTTGTCTTTAGCGCTAGGGACCTGAAACTCGGGCAAGGTCTTGAATCACAACAAAATGTGCCAAGTTAGTTTTAATGGTGGGGTGAGGATGGCAAAATTAACCATTTTTTAAAGATTAGAAAATGGAAAACAGTAATAATTTGAAACATAAAACTTTCAGGTTAATGACTGAGGACACAAATGTGGTTTGTGGTTATGAGAATTAGACAGCAGCGGGTCAAGGAGTAAGTGTTGGGGGGGTTCTGAATGACATTTGGAATGGATGGGCTTGAAGTGCCACAGAAACTAGGGAATGCTTGGCATGAGATGGGGGTACCACTAGTCACTAGATACTACTTGGCATAGAACGGCTGATAGGGTGGGGAGACATTATAATCAGGGAGCGTTAGCACAAGACGTATTACTGACAGACACCAATAAGTGCTTGGCATGGGATGAGGATAGTAAGGAGGGCACTGGGAACCAGCAAGTGCTTGGAATGGGACAGACCCTCACTGTATCATTGCACACCAGCGCGACTAGGGGAAAAAATAAAAATTACATACTGACTGTAATTCTTGATCTTCTTGGACCATCTAAACCATTGATTCACACTGATGGGTTCTGAGCCGGAGACACTAGGATGCTGCAGGACCCAAAAATCTTCAGGCGGTCCGGCGCTGAGACAGGCTGCGCACATGCGCAGCACTGCGAGACTAGCTTGTGCTAGATAACCTATCTCAGCAAACGCCCTCAACCACCTCAGTACCTTTTTTACCGAGGAGGTGCAGTGTAACCTAACTAAACAAACATCTAACCTAAAAAAGGCCTAACATAGCCCTTGGGACCCGTATAAGAAGGATCAACAAGAACACTGCCTTCACAGCCCAAAATTAAACAAGAGAGGTGAAGATCAATTAACAGAGAGAGTGAGCCTGGGGGATGGTGGGTGGACATGTGAACTGATGGTGAAGATGGTCCAAGAAGATCAGGAATTACAGTTAGTACGTAATTTTTTTTTTTATCTTCCTGGACTGTATCTTCACCATCGATTCACACTGATGTGTTTGAGTATCAAGCTCAGAAAAAATTCCCCGGAGCAGAGCGGTAGGAGACAGAGCTCACTCGGGACAAGAGTTCATTAAATATCGTCCTGCCAAAAGAAGCATGCTGTCTGGCATGGACATCTAGAGCACAGTGTTTGATGAAAGTGTGCACTGTGCTTCAAGTAGCACTCCTGCAAATGGCGATGGGAAAAGAGCGAATTTCTGCCAGGGACGTAGTAACCACTCTGGTTGAGAGGGCACAAACCTGACCTTCCAACTTGACCTGTGCCATAGAATAATACTGGTGAAGGCAAGCCACTATCCAAGTAGAAATGCCTTTGATCGTAACTGGCTGACCTACCCGGTTTGGGTGGAAAGTGATGAACAGCTGCTTGGACTGTCTGATGTCCTTAGTTCTATCGATCTAGAACCTGAGGATTCTTTTAACATCCAGACAGTGGAGGGTGCGCTTCCCTTTGTTCTTGAAGTTGGCAAAGTACATGGGCAATACCAAAGGCTGGTTTAGATGGAACTCCGAAACCACCTTAGGCAAGAACTTGGGGTATGTGTGTGTGTGTGTGTGTGTGTGTGGAGAACCAACTTGTCTTTATGGAAGACAGTATACAGATGGTATGTGACCAAAGCATGCATCTCAGAGACCTTATGGGCAGAGGTGATGGCCAACAAAAATGCAGTTTTCCAAGTTAGGAATTTGAAATCACACATAGCCAGGGGTTCAAAGGGCTTACGAGTGAGCATGTCCAACACAAGGCTGATATCCCAGGGAGCGACAAGTTTCCTTACTGGGGGTCTAATGTGCAGGATACCTTTCAAAAACCTCTTGGAGAGGCAGCTGAGCCAGAATAAGGTTTTAGACTGGCTTGAAGTACGCGGAAACAGCACATAGATGGACCTTAACAGAGGAATATTGTAATCCAGTATCGGAAAGGTCCAACAGATACTCCAAAATCTTGTCCGGTGGACACTGGAATGGATCTGTACGGGATTTGGAGCACCATTCAGAGAAACGCCTCCATTTGGCTGTGAAAGTCTTTCTGGTGGAAGGTTTATGAGTAGCCAGGAGAATCTCAGAGACCCTCTGAGAGACCTTGTACCTTCTCACTTCTATGTACTAAGGAGCCGAGTATGAAGATGAAGGGAGCATAGGTTGGGATGGACCAGAGACCCCTGTGTCAGAAGATCCATCCGTAGAAGTAGAGGCCTCAGAGGGGCAACTGACAAACTGTTGAGCAATGGAAACCAAATTTGCCATGGCCAAAACTGGGCGATCAGAATCATTACGCCCCATGTGCCTCCCGCTTGAGCAGCACCCTGTGAATTAGTGGAAGAGGAGGAAATGTGTACAGAAAGCGATTTGTCCACTGCAGCCTGAAAGCATTCTGCTAGAAAATGCCAGGTTCTGGATTTTTGGAGAAGAACTGAGGCAGTTTTGCATTGAGTGGGGAAACAAAAAGGTCTAGCTCTGGAGCTCCCCACTTGTTGAAGAGACACTGTATGACGTCTGGTGCCAATGATCACTCGTGAGGATCTGCTTCTGTCTGACTAAGTTGGTCTGCCAGATTATTCTGAGCCCCTGGCAAGTAAACTGCTTGGATCAGAGCATCCTACTCCAGACACCATTCCCTGCACAGAAGGTAAGAGTGTGGTCCCAACCGCTTGTTGATGTAGTATATGACTGATTTGTCTGCCTGAAGGACGATTACCTTGTGACAGACAAAGTCCACTAGTGCTCGAAGAGCATACAGGATTGCCCTCATTTCCAAAAAACTGATACGGAGATGGGAATCCACTGGACCCCAGATTCCCTGCGTGTGGTGGCCCTGACAGCGGGCTCCCCATCCCAGGAGAGATGCATCAGTGGTAAGGGTTATCTGCAGCTCTGGTGAAGAGCAGACCTTGAAGAGGGTTGTCTTCTTGTGTCCACCATGTAAGCGACTGAAGCAAAGGCACTATCACTTTGATGGGGTAAGACTGGGGATGCGTTGTCTGACACCACTGCGTGCTGAGCATCCACTGAGTTGTCCTCATATGCAGTCATGCCAGAGGCACTGTGAAGACTAAAGAGGCCATGAGACCTAACATCCTATGCATGGAGTGAGCCGGAACAGACTTGTCCTCCATGATGAAGTGCGTCATCTGAAGGATAGCTTTCCTCCTGTCCTCTTCGGTAGTGTCCAGGAGAGCCTCTATGAAGAGGAGCTGCTGAGAAAGTTGAAGCTGTGACTTCTCCAAGTTCAGTAGAACCCCCATGAAAGTTAGGAACTGAGCTGCTGTGGTCACTACATCTTCCATGCCCTGTTTGGATGGGTTTGCTAGTAGCCAGTTGTCTAGACATGGGAAGACCTGTAGCCTGAGCTTTCAAAGGTGTGCAGCAAGAACTGTGAAGCACTTTGTAAAGACTCAAGGCACCGAGGATAGCCCACAGAGCAGGACTCAAAGTACAGTTATGTAAGAACTTACCATAAGAGTAGATCTTCGAGAAGAGCTCTTGCAGCAAGTAATACCATTAGGACTGAAACCAGCAGGTGTCAGGACCCCACAGAAAACTTGTAGCTAGCAGTCTGAGGCAGAGGATGCCCCCGACGTCGTCGACGCCAGATGTCAGACGTGGTATAAAGGGGGAAGTCCCCTGGCGCCATTTCAGTTCTCCTGCCAGAGACCCGGCTGGAAAACAAACTGGAGAACCAAGCAGGAAATCCCCACCATGTTCTGGTGATATAACAGCCAAAATACTATCCTGAGGGATGGAGGGTGGGAAAGCCACCTGCTGCAAGAGCTCCTCTCTAAGATCTACTGTTGCAGCAAGTTCTTACATATCTGTCTTCAAGGGTGGAGCTCTTGCAGCTGGTATTACCATTATGACTGAGTCCCAAGCAGCATCCAGGGATAGGCCCAGGTCTGATGGTGGTTGGGAGAGATGCTGAAAAACAGCTGAAATATATTAGAAAGGCATCTAAGAGAGTAGACCCTGCAGGACTGCTAGTCCCAAACCTGCTCTCCTTCTGGATGCAATGTCCAGGCTGTAATGTCTAATGAAAGTGTGGACTGAACTCCATGTAGCTGCAGCACAAATATCTGCCGAGGAGATATTTTTGAGTGCCGTGAAGGAGGAGGCCACTGCTCTGGTAGAGTGGCCCCTGACTGTTCCCGGAAGTGGTTTGTTATGATGCTGATAGCAGAAAGTAATGCACTGCACCAGCCAGTGGGCTATTGACTGTTTTGAAACAGCAGTCTCTAACATTTACTTGGCGAATGAGACAAACAATTGGTTCAACTGTCTGGAGGAGCGAGTCCTGTGGAGGTAATACCTCACAATTCTTGGTTAACAAATTCCAGATAATAAGCCAGAAGGTTGATGTCCTGGTTAAGAGTCAGCATGGACACCACCTTCGGCATGAACTTGGGGTTCGTATGCAAGGTCACACTCTCCCTGTGGAAAATTATGCAAGGTTCCTTACACATCAAGGCCTGGAGCTTGGAAACCCTTCGAGCAGAGGTAATGGCGACCAAAAGGAGGGTCTTCCATGAGAGGAAGCGCATCTCGCAAGAGACTGCTGGCTCGAAGGGAGTAAGGGTGAGTTTCTCCAGGACAAAAAGGAAGTCCCAAGGAGGAACGATGTCTCTCCTGGGAGGTCTGATATATACAACCCCTCGTACAAAAGTCTTACAGACGCTGAGATGTGCCAGAGTTTTATCTCCGATAGGATCATGATATGCGGAAACCGTACATGTGTACCTTAATGGACGAATAGCTCAGTCATAAATTCAGAAGATGACGGAGATATTCTACCACACGCCTAGCTGGGCAACCCAGGGGATCTAGGGCTCGGGCCATAGCCCATAGACAGAAGCGTTTTCCATTTCAGAGTGTAGGTGGCCCTGGCGGAAGGCTTCCTTGCTGCAACCAAGATCTCAGCCACCCTGCTTGACACCCCTAATCTCTCTTCCACTAGGACTGCAGGATCCACGCGTGCAGGAGAAGAGAGTGAAGAGCAGGATGGACAAGTGTCCCCTGCTCTTGTGAGAGCAAATGGCTGGAGAGTGGCAACTGAACTGCAGACTCCAGTGACAGTAGCTGGAGTAATGGATACCAGATCTGACGGGGCCAAAGAGGAGCCACCATAATCATTCTGGCTCCTTCTCACTGCAACGTGAGCAGTACTCTCTGAATGATGGGAAAAGGAGTGAAGGCGTACAGGAACTTCCCTGTCCAAGAGAGGGACAATGTGTCTCGCCAAAAAACACCAGGCGCTGGAACGAGCGAGCAAATATTTTGCAGTTTGGCATTGCACGGTGATGCAAAGAGGTACAACTCTAGACAGCCCCAGCAACCGAACAGGTCATCTGTGACTTCTTGGAGCAGATCCCACTCGTGATTCAGAGAGGTAGAGCAGCTGAGACTGTCGGCGAGAACGTTCTGGACCCCAGGCAGATGAACTGCGATGAGATCCAGGTGGTGTTCCACTGCCCAATCCCACACTCTCATAGCCTCCCTGCAAAGGGCGTACGAATGAGTCCCCCCAAGCTTGTTGATGCAGAAGACCACTGGTGTGTTGTCTGTCTGCAATGAGAGAGGACCCACTGAGAGTTAGCCTCTGAATGCGATAAGTGCATTCACCACGGCTCTCATTTCCAGAACGTTTATATGTAGAGACCTCTCTATGGCAGACCAAGACCCCCGGGTCCTGTGATCCCTTAAATGAGCCCCACAACCACACAGAGAGGCATCTGTGGTTAAAATCTGGAGAGGGGTGGGTCTCCAGAATGGAACTCCTCCCTCTGGACTGTCGTGATGGAGCCACCATTCGAGGGAATGGTCTGCAGCCAGAGACATCGGGATTCGGAGAACCAGATCGTCCACTGACTGGTCCCATTGGACCCTGAGATGCCACTGGAGGGTCCTTATATATAGTCTGGCTAAGAGTACTGTGGCTATGGCAGCTGCCTTATGGCCTAGAGGAAAAAAATTACTCACCTAAGTAATTATATTTCTTCTAATGGAGTCTTGCTGTATTCTGACAATTGCAGTGGTTCCCAACCTTTGAAGTGCCCTGGAGAACTAAGGGTTAACTTTCCATGCAGGGCATGGAACGCTGAGCTCGAGCTCGGTTGAAGTCTCTGTCTGGAGTGTTTTGCACTCAAACCGTCAGATTCTTACGAATCCAACTAAGCTAAAAATTCGATACGGAAATTGTAAAAATTCTACTAGCCAACTGGCTGAAAAGTTTGGGATTCCCAAGGAGGACTCAAGTCAGGAAACCCAAAAACTAAACCCAATGTACTCAAAATATAATAATAAATAAGCACCCAAACAAAAAGGGAGGAGGGTGCAAGCAAATACACCCCTGGGATGCAACACTGCACCTGCCCACCCACTTAGCCAAAACAGGCTCTGAGAGGGGAGGCAGGGAGGGAGGTCAGAATACAGCAAGACTCCATTAGAAGAAATATAATTACTAACTAAGGTGAGTAATTTTTTCTTCAAAAAACATGAAGTTTTGCTGTATTCTGACAATTGCAGACTATCAAGCAGTACCTCCAAGGAGGAGGGACAGAACCTACTTTGGGAATAGGCTCTGAAGTACTGCTGTGCCAAACCGAGCATTACTCCTAGCCTGGATATCCAGAGAGTAATGCTTGGTAAAGGTATGGACTGTTTTCCAGGTGGCTGCTTGATAAATGGATATCCCTGGCCGCAGCCAGGGAAGCAGCTGTACCTTCTGTGGAATGAGCCCTCAGGCCTGAGGGTGGAGTTTTTCCCAGTTTTTCATAGAAGAATTGTATACAAGACACAATCCACCTGGCAACAGATCTATTGGTGGCAGGTTTGCCCTTTCCCACTTCTCCATAAGTGAGGAACAACTGGAGGGAGTCAAACCTGTGACCCTTGGTACGCTCTATGTAGTAACCAAGGGCTCCTTTGACATCTAAACTGTGTAGCCTCCTCTCTCCTGAGGAAGAATGATCAGTGAATAAAACAGGGAGACACACAGACTGGTTTAAATGGAAGTCTGAAACCACTCTGGGCAAGAACCTTCTGTTGGTTCTAAGGACCATTTTATCCCTATGAAAGGAGATAAAAACAGGTTCCACTGACAGGGCTTGCAATTCACCGATATGCCTGGCAGAGGTAATGGCTACCAAGAACACAGTTTTCCAAGTCAAGTACTTAAGCTCTGCTGAAGACATAGGCTCAAAGGGGGGGCTGCATAAGTTGAGCAATGCAAACATTCAAATCCCAGGCAGGGGCAGAGTCTCTAAAAGGAGGATTCGTGTGAAACAATCATTTAAAAAATTTACAGAACACAGGATGGGAAGATAGTGAGAAGGCTCCCCACAGACAAAAATGCAGAAACAGCTGACAAGTGTACCCTGAGAGTAGCTGGACTGAGGCCTGAGCCATTAAGATGGACCATATAATCCAGAACCGTGAGCAATTCAGCAGTGTCTGGAGAAATATTCTTCTTAGAACACCAAATGCTGAATCTTTTCCATTTGGAGTTGTAAGTCTTTCTGGTGGAGGGCTTTGAGAAGCCTTGAGGATGTCCAGAACCCTTGGGAAAGATGCAGATCTGCAAACTCTAACTCTTCAAGAGCCATGCCTTGAGATTGAGAGACTGAAGATTGGGGTACCAAATCCTCCCCTGAGAGGATGTTAACAGGTTGTAATTCCTGGGAAGAGACAGGGGAAGATGGACTGCTAGGGACAACAACAGGGGGTACCAGGGCTGTCTGGCCCAATCTGGAGCAACCAGAATCACCTTGCAAGGTTGAGACTTTATTTTAACTAAAACTCTGAACAGGAGTGGGAAGGGGGGGGAAGGCATATAGAAACGTCCCTTCCCAATTCAGAATCAGGGTGTCCAGGGGGACTGAGCCCAAGACTGGAGGTCTGCAACAAAAGAGAGGGAGTTGGTGATTGTCTGGGGCTGCAAAGAGATCTATCTCTGGAGTTCCCCACCTTGAAAAAAATCATTTTCAACACCTGAGGGTCCAGGGACCATTCGTGACAGCCCCAAGAAATCCTGCTCAGTGCATCTGCTAGCACATTGCCCTTGCCTAGAAGGTGAACTGCTACAAAAAGAGGCTTGCAGGGAATAAGCCAGGGACCACAACTTCATGGCTTCTGTGCACAAGGCTATGGACCGAGTGCCTCCCTGCTTGTTGATGTACCACATGGTGGTAGTGTTGTCTGTTCTGACTTGAACCACCTTGTTCTGAACTGACCGTGAGAACGCTTTTAGAGCCAGAAAAACTGCCCTGAGCTCTAGGAGACTGATGTGGAGAAGGGATTCTTGGGGGGACCACAGGCCCTGGGCAGTAAGGGACCCCAGGTGGGCTCCCCAGCCCAGAAGAGAAGCATCCGTGGTAAGGATCACTGAACAAGGCTGAGCAACAAAGGGAACACCTTGCCTTAAACTGTCCTGATCCTGCCACCACTGGAGGGCTTGGAACAAGGTCGGAGTCACTGGAATCAGTTTGGTAAGGGGAGTCCTTTCTCTGAGACCAGAAAGCTCTCAGGTGGAACTGAATATCCCTCATCTGGAATCTTGTCCCTTGGACCACTGCTGTTGAAGCTGCCATGTGGCCCAAGAGCGAGAAGAAATGCCTTGCTGGTCGAGATACCTGAAGGAAGAAGCTGGTTCCATAAGGCTCTTGCACTGAGTATGTCCAGTTCTGCCCCTATAAAGGTAAGGAGCTGGACTGGTTCGAGAACTGACTTGGGAAGGTTGAGAAGAAATCCTAGGGAAGTGAGCACTTGCTGGGTCACTTGTAGGTGAGACTTGACTTGGTCTGGAGACTGACCCACTAATAGCCAATCGTCCAGATAAGGAAATATGGAAATCTTTTGCCTTCTTAGAAAGGCAACTATTACTGCCAGGCACTTTGTGAAAACCCTTGGGGCTGAGGTTAGGCCAAAGGCATTGCTCTGAACTGATAGTGGCCTGAGGGCAACTCGAATCTGAGGTACTTTCTGTGAGAGAACCTGATGGGAATGTGAAAATAGGCATCTCTGAGGTCCAGGGAGGCTAGCCAGTCCCTTGGCCTTAGAGAGGGAAGGATTATTCCCAGAGTTATCATCTTGAACTTTGGTTTTAAAAGATGTTTGTTCAGATATCTTAGGTCCAGGATGGTTCGCCACTCCCCTGTCTTTTTGGGGATCAGAAAGTACCTGGAGTACAGTCCTTTGCCCCAGTGTAGGGTAGGTACTCTCTCTATAGCTCTTAAAGCTAGGAGAGAAGAAATCTCTGCCTCTAGGCCAAGGGTTTCCGAAAGATTTGCAGGTCTGGCTCTCATCTTTGGAAATTTTTGAAAGCTGAGAACCAGTCTCTGGCTTACTACTTCCAGGACCGACTTGTCTGATGTAATAGACATCCAGCCCTGGACAAAGTAAGCCAGCCTGCCCCCTACTGGAATAGGAGAGTCGACCCAGGCAGACCCATTAAGGTGTCTGCTTGGCAGGGGCTTTAGGCTGAGTCATCGATGCAGGCCTGCTCATCCCCCTTCTGCCTCTCCCTCTGAAGATCCCCCTCTGCAAAAAGGAAGAGGAGGCCTGTGCTTGGTAAAAAGGCCTTTGAAAAGGCCTGCCCCTGCCCCTAGAGTGCTGCCTTTGAGGAGTTGCCTGCCTTTCCTTGGCCTGAGCACTCCTGTAAGTGGTCCTGTGCGCGTCCATTTTCTTCATGTAATTCTCTGCCTGCTCCCCAAACAGAGAATTACCCACTACAGGAAAATCCATAGCCTTAGCCTGGGTGTCCTGTGAGCGGCTAGTACATCTGAGCCAAGCCATACTCCGAAGAGCCACAGATGTAGCCATGACTCTTGATGACACATCATTAGAGTCCACAGCAGCATGAAACTGAACCTTAGATGCCTCAATCCCATCTGCAGCCACCTCCTCCAGCTCCTTGGCTAGCTGAGGGGAGGCCTGTTTAGCCAGTGCCAGTACAGTGTCCCACCTGGACTTCTGGTACCTGGCTGTATAGGCCATGCAATTCGCCTGCCTGAGTCCCAAAGAAGATGCCATGTACTGCTTCTTTGCCACGGCATCAATCTTCCTGGAGTCTTTGTCAGGAGGAGTGTGAAGCCAAGGGAATATTTGCCTTGTCACAGGCAGCAGCCTGCACTACCTCAACATGGCTACATTGCTGATATAAGAACTCTGTGTCTGAGCCTGAGAGTGTATACCTCTTGTCCATTCTTCTATCCACAGGAGGTATAGTGTTAAGAGACTAAGATTTTTTTGTGTCTGTTTCCCAAAAGATTTATGGAGGGGAATAGACAGTCTCCTGAACTCTGGGATATCCATCATCTCTACATAATCAGGCTCTTCTTGATCTTCCACAGCCTCCTCCATAGGAAGCTGGAGGGTTTCAGCCACTTTTCTGTAAAACATAAAGTGGGAAGGGGAGTCAGAAAGCCTAGGAGGAGAAACACCTGATGATCTGTCTGGGGAGATGTCCTGTTCCACAGGCACATCCAGACCTTCACTTACATCATAATCCTCAAATTCCTCTTCCTCTTCAAACTCTGATTCATAAAAATCTTCAAGGGTATACTCTTGAACCGGGGGAACCAACCGAACCGAACCCCTGCCAGAATGGAGCCGGATCGGTCGGAACAGGATGGAGTGATTCCACAATCTGAATCACCCTGGGTATCTCTTCGGCGATTGGAACATGAATCTCTGGATCCGAACTGGTCGATTTATCTTTGCGCTTTCTGTCAGAACTGATCCCTCAGAATCGGCTCTCCTTTTGCCCGAAGAAGTATCGCCCTGGTCAGCGGGCACTCCTTCTGGTTCGGTCGAAACCGAAAGTGGCTGGCCATCCGGGTCAGTGGACTTCTCGGCTTCCTTTTCCCTCAGTCTACCTAATCTCTTCTCAAGGGTAGATTTGGGAAAATGTTTACATATTTGGCAGTCTGAATCGAGGTGGTCAAACTCCAGACAATAAACACAGATGGTGAAGGGATCGGCCTTGGCAAAGACCTCTCCACACTCACTGCAGTGTTGAAACCCAGTGGGCCCGTTTTTTTTCTTGTGTTTCTCAGACATGGGCAACCTAACCAAACTTACCCTTTTTTCGGCAACTGCCAGGCAAGACTCCCTTATCTGTTCCTAACCGTGTCACGAGTATTGGAAAAAAACAGTTAAAACATGTTGGTTTTTTTTTAGAACCGATAAGAACTGGTAACCACACACTAAATATAGCAAAATTCACAATCAAATGGTTGGTTCAGCCGAACCGACCGCACTTTTACAAGTTCCACATAGAAAAATAGAACAATTCCTATCTAGTACTCACGGCACTACAGACAGAGACTGAACCGACTATGCGGATATTTTTTTCCGGTTTAAACTGACGAAAAACTGAAAACTTTAACCGACTTCGAACCGAGCTGAAGGAGAAATCTCCAGAGCGACCGTTCAGTGAGGCAGAGTAAAGAATCTGACGGTTTGAGTTCAAAACACTCCAGACAGAGACTTCAGTCGAGCTCGAGCTCAGCGTTCCATGCCCTGCATGGAAAGTTAACCCTTAGTTCTCCGGGGCAGTTCAAAGGTTGGGAATCACTGCAATTGTCAGAATACAGCAAGACTTCATGTTGTTTGAAGCTGCAGAACAACCTGGGCTGGGGCTGAGGGGGCCTTCTGGAGCCTGCTGGCCAAATCCCGGAGGCGGTCTGCCCTGTCTGGAGGCAGAAAGGCTCTGCCCTGCCTGGTGTCCAGAATAGCCCCTATGAATTGCAGCCTTTGGGTCGGCCAAGGGTGCGA
Source organism: Neoceratodus forsteri (assembly GCA_016271365.2). Taxonomy (NCBI): domain Eukaryota; kingdom Metazoa; phylum Chordata; order Ceratodontiformes; family Ceratodontidae; genus Neoceratodus; species Neoceratodus forsteri. The sequence continues at coordinate 952,542,579 of CM028130.1, forward strand.
TTTTGGCCAGTTTACTGTGATTCCCCAGGGAGGGAAATATAACCTGCGTGTCTCGCAAGGTGATTAGAAGCTCTTCCTCCGACTGAGTGGAGAGGAGCCAATCGTCCAGGTAAGGGCAGACAAAGAGGCCTCTCCTTCGTAGGGCCGCCGCTACCACCGCTAGACACTTGGTGAAACTCCTGGGAGTGGAAGAAAGGCCGAAGGGGATTACCCTGAATTGGTAGTGCTCATTCTAGAAGCTGGAGCTCGGAAACCTTCTGTGAGATTTCAGGACCTTGATATGTATGAAGGCGTCCTGTGCATCTAGGGAGAACAACCAGTCTCCTAGCTGAAGTAAAGGGAAGAGACCTGCCAGAGTGACCATCTGAAACCTCTGGTATTTTACAGAGAGATCGAGCTGGCTCAGATCCAGAATGGGACGATGGTCTCCCGTTTTCTTCGGACTAGAAAGAAACGGGAGTAGTAACCCTTTCCCTTCTGGGACTATTGAACCTTTTGGATGGATCTCTTTTCTAGGAGCTACATGAATCTCCGCTTTTAGGAGGAGACTGTGTTCTGGTTGACAGTGGGTCGGAGGCTTGTCCGGCAGGACAGAGGTGAACTCTATCGTGTACCCTTCTCGAATGGTATCCGGTACACACTGGTCCTCAGTGATACTGGATTATTCGAGTGGGTAGAGCGCAAACCGCCCTACTACCTTCTTGTTCTGCCTGTCCCTGAAGGGAGGAAGGGGGCCGAGGCGTCAGGCGTGGGGGGCCTGGGAATTTTGGGCTGCTTGGGTCCCTGGGAACCTTGATGGGCAGGGTGACCCCGCCTCTTGAACCCCATACCGTGGGACTGTTTACTCCCCTGTCCCTGTCCTTTGCGAAAAGGGTGCTGCCGGGGTTCCTGAGGCTGAGATTTATACATGCGGTGCAGGTCAGCAATTGCTTTTCCCTAACTCCTGAAGTTGCTTAACCATTTATTCAACTTCTGGGCCGAACAGAATGGGACCCTGAAAGGAGGAATCCATAACAGACTCTTGTAGGCCTGGTTGGAAACCCATCAGCCAAAGCCATGACTGCCTTCTCAAGCAGACCCCCGAGGCGGCTGCTCTGGACGCCATATCCACAGCATCGTAAGAACACCTAAGGGCGTGTTTGTCGACATCTAATCCTGACTGGGCACGTGACAGAATTTCTTGTTTCGAGGCGGAGTCAGGCATAGCTTCGACGAGGTCCACTGTCTTCCTCCACAGCAACTGTTGAAAGGTAAATGCAGGTTACTCATCTGTAACAGGAGTTCTAGGAGTGGTATATGTTGTTCATCCACAGATGAACAACATATACCAGCGGCAGATACCTTGCCGCTTTAAGACGTACCGGAAAATCTTCAAGCTGGCTCCTCTCACCCACCGGGTGGCAAAACCCTCGACTCCACCCCATGATGCCAGATCTAGCCCGCTGGAAGCCAGGTTGTGCACAGAAGCCGGGGAGGTGGTGTGGATGAACAACAAATACCACTCCTTGAAAGTACAGTTACGTAAGAACTTACCGTAACAGTAGATCTTCGAGAGAGGCTCTTGCAGTAGGTAATTACATATAGGACTGACGTCGGCAAGCGGCAGGACCCCACGGAAAAATTTCTAGCTAGCAGTCCCTGGCGAGGTACAGCCCCCACGTCAGGTGACTGGCGCGGGAGATGTCGGTATAAAGGCGGTCCTGACGCCGCCTTCAGTTCTTTCCCGCCACAGGCCAGAAGAGGCCGGACGAGAGGAGCGGATATTTCCTTTAATGGAAAAGGAGCTGAAAAAGCTTATGGGATGGAGGGCGGGAAGGTATTACCTACTGCAAGAGCCTCTCTTGAAGATCTACTGTTACGGTAAGTTCTTACGTAACTGTACTATCTTACTTCGAGAGGGCTCTTGCAGTAGGTAATTACATATAGGACTGAATCCCAAGCAGTCTAGAACAAGGAGAAGCACCGGCAGGAGGAAATCTACTCCAAGTAGAAGGTCTAGCTGTGCAAGCTTTAAGATAAGAGGCCTTGCAGGACAGCCAGCCTGAAGCCTGCTCTACGGCGAGAGGCAATATCCAAACTGTTGTGTTTTGTAAAGGTATGGACGGAGGTCCAGGTGGCGGCAGCACAGAAATCTGCCGCTGACACATTCTTGAAACAAGCCGCTGAGGCAGCTACTCCTCTGGTGAAATGGTCTCTTACTTGACTCTGCACGGTCTTGCTGTACTTGTCATAACAGAAAGTGATGCAATGAGCCAACCATTTGGATAGGCATTGCTTAGAAACAGCACTGCCTTCTCTTTTTATGAGCAAAAGAGACGAACAGTTGATCAGTCTTTCTGAGACCCTTCGTCCTGTTGGTGTAGTGTCTCAGAATCCGGTGAACGTCCATAGTATGGAGTAAATACTCCCCCTATTAGAGTACTGCGTAAAAAAGGTGGGTAACTCTATGGACTGGTTAAGAGTAGACTCCGCTACTACCTTAGGGAGAAACTTAGGGTTAGTGCAGAGAGCAACACATTCCTTGTGAAAAATCAAGTATGGAATTTTACACATCAGGGCCTGGAGCTCGGAAATTCTCTGAGCGGAAGTAATGGCCACCAGGAAGAGAGTCTTCTATGAAAGGAACTTCAAGTCTGCTGAAGCTGCCCGGTTCAAAAGGAGGCAGAGTAAGTTTCTCGAGAACAAAGTTCAAGTCCCAAGGGGGAGCAGGAGTACGTATAGGAGGTCTCAGATGGAGGACTCCTCTGAGAAAGGTCTTAGAGACCTCCAGTTGAGCAAATGTCTTGTCTGCAAAGGGGACATGATAGGCCGAGATGGCCACCACGTGGACTTCCAGAGAAGAATGACTGAGACCCAGGTCAAAAAGATGGCGTAGGTACTCCAGCAGAAGCCCCGCTGAAAAGGGTTCCACATGGTTAGAAGCAACCCAGATAGTGAACCTTTTCCACTTCATGGCGTAGGTAGATCTAGTGGAGGGTTTTCTAGCCTCCACCAAAATCTCCGCCACTTGGGGAGAAACCACAAAACGGGATTGAGCTAAGTCTGCAGGAGCCATGCATGCAGCTGAAGAGATATGAGGCCTGGATGGACCAGGGTCTCCTGATCCTGGGTCAGCAAACCTCATGATAGAGAAAGAGGAACAAGAGGATCCTCTGAGAATTGTTGTAGAAGAGAGAACCAAACTTGCCTGGGCCAGAAAGGAGCAATCAGAATCATTAGTGCTCCTTCTGAGGCTAGTTTCTGTAAGACTCTAACTGATCCCACTGGGAGCGGAGAGTCTACTGAGAGACTCTCATGTGAAGCCGAGCGCAAGGAACCGTTGGGATAGCAGCCACCATGAACCCGAGAAGGCGAAGGACCGACCCTGCACTGACCCGCCTGCGGCCGGACAACAGACTTATTTGAGTCTGGAGGGTGGACACCCAGTCCAGTGTCAGGAAGGCCCTGCCAATGGTCGTGTCTAGAATCGCCCCGATAAACTGTAGTGTCTGAGACAGGATCTCTGTGATGGGATCACGTGAGACTTTGAATGGTTGATGGTAATACCCAGGTAGGCAAAAACCTGCTGGGTAAGGGTGAGGCAGCGCAGCAGTTCCTCCCTGGTTAAGGCCACCAGGAGCCAATCGTCCAGGTACGGGAAAACCTGCACCCCCCCAGGTATGCAGGTAGGCCGCCACCACTGCTAGGCAGTTGGTAAACACTCGGGGCGCCAAGGATAGGCCAAACGGAAGTGCCTTGAACTGGTAGTGGTCCCCCTGGAACGCAAAACGAAGATATTTGCGATGAGACGGGCTAATGGAAATGTGCAGGTAAGCATCCTGCATATCCAGGGCACATAGCCACTGACCCGACCGGAGGAGGGGCAGAAGGCTCTGCAACGAGAGCATTCTGAACCTTTTGCATTCCACAAAAAGATTCAGGGAATTGAGATCTAGAATAGGTCTGAGATCTCCTGTCTTCTTTGGGACCAGGAAGAAATGGGAATAGTAACCCGTCCCTTGAAGATGAAGGGGGACGGGTTCTATTGCTTCCTTCAGTAGCAGAGCTGACATCTCCTCCTGGACCAAGAGAAGATGTTCCTGTGAATACGACGACTTTTTTTGGGGGGGGGTCGAGGTGGTTTCTGTAGAAATTCTATCAAGTGTCCTTCTGCGATCAGCTGGAGCACCCAAGAAATACAGGTTACTCACCTCTAACAGGAGTTCTAGGAATGGTGTATGCTGTTCATCCACACTGTCTGGCAGGTTCCTTGCCACTTTAAATCTTGCCGGAAGGTCTTCAAGCTGGCTCCTCCCACCCACCCGGGTGGTAAAACTCTCGGCTCTGCCCCATGACGCCAGATCTAGCCCGCTGGAAGCCAGGTTGTGCGTCGAAGCTGGGGAGGCCGGGTGGGTCGTGTGGATGAACAACATATACCATTCCTAGAACTCCTGTTACAGGTGAGTAACCTGTATTTCTAGGGACATGGATATGTTGTTCATCCATACTGTCTGGCAGACTCCTAGCAGTTCTCCGGGAGGAGGGAGGAAGGCGCACACACCCTACTTAGGGAATAATGACTGGAGAACCGAGGCCCCAAAACCAGCATTCCGGCGTGACTCAAGGTCAATGTGGTAGTGGGTAATGAAGGTGTGTGCTGACTTCCAGGTAGCAGCCCTGAAGATTTCCTGGATAGGGACGTCCCTGGAAGCAGCCACCAATGCAGCGGTATGGTGGGTAGCATGAACTCTTATCCCTCTGGGAGGCTCCATGCCCCCAACCTATAGCAGAGATCTATGCAGGAGGTGACCCACCTGCCTATCGTTCACTTGGCTGCAGGTCTGCCACGTGCGGCTTCAGCGTAGGTGACAAACAGCTGGCGAACCTCTCCCCGAACTGCAGCCGTCCGCTCCTTATAATAAGCGAGTGCTCTTCTAGGGTCCAGAGTATGGAGCCTATACGTGGCCTCCGATGTATGACTGGGGTAGAACACCGCAGAGTCAACAGCTGATTCAGGTGAAACTCCGACACCACCTTGGAAGGAATTTCGGGTGGGGGCAAAGGACAGCCTTGTCCCTGTGGAAGACCAGGTACGGAGACTCTATGGAAAGCACCTGGGGCTCTCCCATCCTTCTGGCTGACATGATACCCACCAAGAAGGCGGTCTTCCACGACAGGTGGGAGATATTGCACCTGTGCATCAGTTTGAATGGCTTGCCCATGAGTTTGGCCAATACCAGCAGTAGATCCCACGGAGGTGGAGGTTCTTGCACCGGAGGGGATATGTGATCTAAGCCTTTGAAAAAGCACCAGCCCACCTTCCCCTGCGCCACCGACTGCTTACCAGCCCGCGCCTGGTAAGCAGAGATGGCTGCCAGGTGCACCTTAAGGGTCGTCGACCTAAGCCATAGCTGAGAAAGGGACCACAGGTAGTCCAAAATGCTAGCCAATGGGCAGAATAAAGGGTCTAACCCCTTGCCCTGACACCAAATGGAGAATCTCTTCCATTTAAAGGCATAACATTTTCTAGACGACTCCTTACGGGACGCTTCAACGATGTTGAGGACCTCATTGGAAAGACCAGAGGCCTGGAACTCTAGCCGCTCAGAAACCAGGCCGTCAGGTGCAGGGATTGAAGGTCTGGATGGAACACCTTCTCCTTGCTGACTGAGATCAGGTCCGGGCAGGTTAGAAACCGCCTCGGGAGCCTGGAGCTGAGGCTGAGGAGAGCTGGATACCAGAACTGGCGAAACCAGTCTGGGGCTACCAGAATCACCTGCGCCTTGTCCTTCTTCACCTTGAGAAGCATCTTGTGGAGCAAGGGAAATGGAGGGAAGGCGTAGAAGAGGCCCGGGGTTCATGGCCTCGAGAAGGCACCCCCCTGCAGTGAGCCCCACTGAGGGGGGAAGACATGAAACAGCCTCAGCTACGCGTTCTCCCTGGAGGCAAACAGGTCCACCTGAGGGGTGCCCCAGTGGGAGAACATGTATTGAACTACCTCCAGCAGGACAGACCACTTGTGAGATGCAATGCCTATCCGGTTGAGGGCATCGGCCAGACTGTTTAAGGCTCCTGCCACATGGATGGCTAGGAGATCCGCCTCCAGGCTGATCACGAGAGACCAAATGTGGAGAGCTTCTTTGCACAAAGACAAGGAGTACATCCCGCCCGGACGGTTGAGATAGCACATGGTTGTGGTGTTGTCCATCTGGACCTGAACCACTTGACCCTGCACAAACTGAGAGAAGGTGGTAATGGACCGGAGTGCTGAGACCACTGGCGACCAGCCCCCATTGCAGGGAGGGGGTGGGGCATATGCCAGTGGGCCCAACAGACCACGCTGGTGCAGGCTGCCATGAGACCCAGAAGGTGCAGGAAGTTCCAGGCAGGGCGCAATTGCCCAACTCAAAATGACTGAGCAAGCCGGCCCGTCGGCGCAGCGGTGGGATTTCCACTTGCGACGCCAGCGACCGGGTTCGGGACGGATCCGGGTCGTCGAGCTTGGCGAGGAGTAGGATCAGCGTCCGTTGGGCAGCTCTCCTTCTCGGGGGAGGGTGTGGGTTGCACTCGGTGCGTTAGAGACTTCCTGGCGGAGGCCGGAGTTCTCACGTGCAGCCGAGGCTTGATGGGGGAGGCGGGGCGACGCCTGGCGCCATTGCACGCCCCGCGCCTCTGGGGAGAAAAAGGAGGAAAAAGATGGCAGGGCAGGACCACCGATAATAGAAACCCTCCCTGGAGAGCCTCGCATCACCACACCACTGCAGGACCCCGACCAGTTACAGTTCCGGGGTCACGAAGGTGGCCCACGTCCCACTCCCTCAAAGCCGGGGGTCCCTCTGCAGCAATAGGCGTGGTAGAGGTCCCGGGGCCGTGACCAGGGCGGAGAATGTACCTGGTGGTCCTGCCAGGGGATAAAGAAAAAAAAAAAAAAATGACTGAGCAAAGGAGGAAAGGACCTCAGCCCTGTCCGCCGGGAGCTGGCTTGAAGGGAGTCGAGCTCTGCCCCAATGAACTGAACCACCTGTGATGGTACGAGTTCTGACTTGGCCTCGTTGATCAGGAGGCCAAGTTGGGAGCAGACCTGGAGGCCAAGATCTCTGGACCGCTCCACCTCCAACCTGGAGGGGGCTGCTATCAGCCAGTCATCCAGGTAAGGGTACACCCGGACCCCTCGGCACCGCAGGAATGCTGTCACCACTGCCATGCACTTGGTGAAGACCCTGGGAGCTGGAGAGAGGCCGAAGGGCACGGCCTGGAACTCATCCCTCTGCTCTAAAGTGGAGGAATCGCCGATGAGACGGATGGATTGGGACGTGAAAGAACACGTCCTGGAGATCCAGAGAACAAAACCACATGCCTAGTTCAAGGGATGGTATGATCTGAGCCAGAGTGACCATCCTGAAGGTGCACGGCCTTAGGAACTTGTTCAGGTCATGCAGATCGAGAATGGGCCACCAGCCCCGTTATGGGACCAGGAAGTACCTGGACACAAACTCTGAGCATGGAGGGGGATCTGCCACCTTGCTGACCACCCCCTTTTGGAGGAGCAGAGCTATGTCAGCTCAACGGGCCGACAGAGAGGCTGTGGAACCGGTAGCCCCGTGAGGGGCGCTGGCTCGGAAGGGAGGAGTCTGCTCGAATTCCAGAGGCAGACCCCTGCCAACCACTTCCAACACCCAATGGTCCATGGTTATAGCGGACCAGGCGGAAAGGAAGTGGCTGACCTGGTCCCCCACGGGAGGACCCAAGGGAGGACTGCTGAGGTTGGGAGTGGCACCCCTCAACCCATCACTGGGCAGGCTTGGAGGAAGGGCCGGCCGAGGAGCTGCCTATGGAGAGGCCTATGGAGGTGGCAGCATAAACTTAGCGCCCGAAGTCGTCCAGCTTTTTGGACTCCTTGTCCGGGGGCTTATCTACGTCCCTAGTGTTTCCAGAGCACCCGGAAAATGCCATCGGTCACCGGCCCTTCAGCTGAGGGGTGCTCCGAAAAAATAAAGAGGGAACCAGTCGGGACTGTGTACTTGTGGGCCATCCTGGCCGAAGGCGCAGGACATGAGGTAGGCCGCTGCCACAACTGCAAGGCCGAACCAACAATGGCCTCGGCCACGGGAAAGGCCTCTGTAGGGGAATCCTCTCTGTCCAAAATCTCTGTGAGGGGGATATCTGGCCCGTTTCTGCATAGGTTCGAGCTGCATCCCAGTAGCCTCTGAGATGAGCCGAAGAATACCGAGGAACGAGGATGGGCTCTCGTCCACCAACAGACCCTCGGAGGATTCCAGGTCAAGGGGCCTGGAATACAGAGAGGAGTCGTCGGACTCAGAGGAGTCCACAAACAGCTGCTGACCGTCTGAGCCACCCTCCACTCACCGAGGCCAATCGCGAGTGAGGGAGACAGAGAACCTGTGGGGCAAGCCCTGACCCGACCAAGAATCCTTGGCCGGGGCCCCAGTCTTCCGCTGAGGAGGTTCCACCACAGTGGGTGGAAAAGCTGGCGTTGGCTGAGCAATCGGCGCTGGAGTCGGCTCCTCGACCAAGGAACTGAGGACAGTAAATTGCTTTGTCCGCTCGGGCGACAGCCATTTTACTGCCTGGGAAGGTGGAGTCGGCTTGTCGTCGGCAAATAAGAGCTGCAGCCACAACATATCCTCATAGCGCCGACGCAACTTGCGCCAGAGCCTCTCCTCCGAAGAGGATGATGATGAGGATGAGTGGCGACGCCGCTTTCCGTGATGTCAGGACAGAGACCGCCGGCGTCGACGGGACTTGCCTGACATGGAAGAGGACTGAGACCATCAGGGTCACCGATGGTGGGTTGAAGAAGGGGCGGGGGAGACCTGCACATCCTCCAGTTCAGGGTCCCTGACTGGGGACTTCGGCTCAGGAGGCCAAGGCAAGTCCTCGGTAGGCACCGAGGGAGCCAGTGAAGGAGGGTTGTCAGCCTCTCCAGTCGACAGCCCGTCTAACGGGTCGAGGAAGATCTCGACCACATCGACAGGTGTCTCGGTCGGCTGGCCTGATGGGGACACCGAGAGGCCGCAACCTCGACCGAAGTCAATAGAGGACGATCCGGGGAGCGAGATCTCTCCCGCTCCCACGAACGTCGATGGTGAGACTTCCTTTTCGGGTCCTTCTTTTTCAACTGAGAGAAGTGAGTCCCTAAAGGCCCCTCTTCCTTGGTGGAGAGGGACTGACAAAGCTCCCGAAAGAAAGCAGTGTAGGAGGAGCCCAAAGAAAGCGTGATAAACGCCAACGCCAAGGATGATGAAGCTGCGGCCAGGGCTGCCTCCTACTCCTTGAGGGGAATTAACTGATCCAGCTACGCCGTGGAGCCCACTGCTGGACACCGCCCAACGAGCCTCCTTCGACTTCACCGGCGGAAACCGTTTTTCTGGGCGCCCCAGATGGAGTCGGGCAGCATGGTCTTTGAGAACCGATGACGAAAAGGACTTGCACAGATCATAAGCCTGCGGATCATGGCTAAGACCAAGGCAGTAGATGGACGTGGCATGCAGATCGGTTCGAGACATCTTCTGCCCGCAAGGGCACCGACGGAAGCCGGGCGTGAATTTAAAGTCCACCGCAGATGCGAAGGAAGGTGAAGACTGAAGCCGCGTAAACTTAAAAACAATTTTTGATAAAACCAAAGGTTTAGGATCCAGGCCTAGAGACGTAAGAACACTAAGGAGGGAACCTGAGCTTCCAAACGGTAAAAAAGATCTGGCGTCACAGGGCGGAGCCGAGGGTTTTACCACCCGGGTGGGTGGGAGAAGCCAGCTTGAAGACTTTCCGGCACATCTTAAAGTGGCAAGGTACCTGCCAAGAAGTGTGGATTGAACAACATATCCACATCCCAAGAAGAAAAAATTACTCACCATAGTAATGTTTCTTCCAGTGGAGCCTTGCTGTATTCTGACTATATGCAGTTATCCCCAGCACTTGAACTGCTCCGGAGAGTAAAGGGTTAGCTCTATGCAAAGGCATAGAACGTTGAGCTTGAGCTCTGTTTTCAAACCTCTGTCTGTGGTACTCTGAAGTGTAACCGTCAGATTCTTACGACCACTAAACTAACTAACTCAAGGAAGAAAATGTTTTCAAAATTTTGTGCCAAATGGCAAAACAAGGTTTTTAGGGTCAGAAGACTCAAGTCGAGAACACCCAAAAAGATCACAACAGGTAGTGATTTACCAAAATGCTTAATAAACAAACCAAAAGAAACTGCCTAAGAGATGGAGACATGTCCAGTACACCTCTGGGGTGCAGCACAGTGTCTGCCCCACCACATCCCAAAACTACTAGGTTCCAGGAGGGGCGGCAGGGAGGGAGGGAGGTTAGAATACAGCAAGACTCCATTAGAAGAAACAAGATTACTATGGTGAGTAATTTTGTTTCTTCAAACAACATGAAGTCTTGCTGTATTCAGACTATATGCAGACTATCAAGCAGTACCCCCTTGGAAGAGGGAGTCACAGAACCTATTTTGGGAACAGGCTCTGCAGCACAGCCGTGCTAAACCTAGCATCACTTTGTGACTGGATGTCCAAAGAGTGATGCTTGGTAAAAGTGTGAACAGATTTCCAGGTAGCTGCTTTACATATGTCCACTAAAGGTATATCTCTAGCTGCTGCGACCGAAGCAGCTGTACCTCTGATAGAATGAGCTCTCAAGCCTGAAGGAGGTTCCTTCCTAATTTCAGAATAGCAGAATTGAATATAAGAGACAATCCACCTGGCAACTTACCTCTTGGTAGCAGGTTTGCCCTTTCCCACTTCACCATAAGTGAGAAACAACGGAGAACAGTCCTTTCTATGGGTCTTAGTATGCTCAATATAGTAACTAAGAGCCCTTTTTACATCAAGACTGTGTAACCTTCTCTCCCCAGAGGAAGAATGATCAGTCAAAAACACAGGCAATAACTGACTGGTACAGATGAAAGTCCGACACCACCTTGGGAAGAAACTTTCCATTGGTGCGGAGGACCACCTTATCCCTATGAAAGGAAGTGAAATTAGGTTCCGCTGATAAGGCCTGTAATTCACTGATTCTCCTGGCAGAGGTAATAGCCACCAGGAACACAGTCTACCAAGTCAAGTATTTCAGCTCAGCTGAAGACAAAGGTTCAAAAGAAAAAATTACTCACCATAGTAATCTTGTTTCTTCAAAGGGATCACTCATTATGATTAAACTTAATGCAGTCAGCCTCCTGTGTTGAACTGCCCGGAGGGATGGAATTTTATGTAAATTATGGAACTCTCAGTTGGCTCACGCCACTTTCAAACTGCTGCCCTAGCAACTGCTGCACTCTGAGTGCGTCAGATTCTTACAGAGCCTAACTGGGTAAAAGACCAACTAGCTAAAAATTAACCAACCTTAAAAATATTATTTTTGCCCTTTCAGGTCAAAACATCCTTAACCAACAAACCTAAGAAACTTGAGACCACCTGGACACCAACTGGCTAAACAAAGTGAATCTCTATCTTAACCTACAGTATATAGGAAAAAGAAAAAACCCTAATGCAGGGATGCAGAGCAACTTCTATAGGTTCTAGTGGGGGGGGGGGTGGGGAGGGTCTTTAATTATAATGAATGATCCCTTTGAAGAAACAAGATTACTGTGGTGAGTAATTTTTTCTTCTAACCCCAGGAATCACTCATTATGATTAAACTTAATGCAGACTACCAAGCAGTACCTTTGGAGGTTGGGCAGAGAACCTGTTTGGAAACAGGCTCTGCAGTACTGCTGTACCAAACCTAGCATCACCTCTGGATTGCAAGACCAGGCTGTAATGCTTTGTGAAGGTGTGTACTGTTTTCCATGTAGCTGCTTTACAGATTTTCAGTGTGAATTTCTCTTGAAGTTGCCAGTGAAGCAGCTGTGCCCCTGGTGGAGTGTGCTCTCAGGCCCAGAGGTACCCGTTTACCCACCTTACTATAACAAAACTGTATACATGCCACTATCCAGCGAGCAACTGTACGTTTTGTTGCAGCTCTGCCCTTACCAACTTCACCATATGTGAGAAAGAGCTGTGATTGACTTGTCCTGCAAGACTTAGTTCTGTCAACGTAGTGGCTAAGAGCCCTTTTGACATCAAGGGAGTGAAGTCTCCTTTCTGGAGAACTGGAGTTGTCTGTAAAGAAGACAGGTAGAGTGATAAGACTGATTTAAGTGAAAATCAGATACCACCTTGGGAAGGAATTTTCTATTAGTCCTAAGGACTACCTTATCTCTGTGGAATGAGATGTAGTCCACATCTGTGCACAGGGTTTGTAATTCACTGATCCTTCGGGCTGAAGTGATGGCAACCAGGAAAACAGTTTTCCAAGTGACATACTTCAAATCTGTGGTTGCCATAGGTTCGAATGGTGCATCTATGAGTTTAGCAATGCAAATATTTAGATTCCAGGCCGGAACCGGTTTCCTTAGGGAAGGGTGCAGAAGATTAAGGCCTTTAAAATATTTTCCAAATACCGGATGAGAAGCCATAGAACTCTCCTTACCAACTGACAGGTAAGCAGAGACTGAAGCTATGGGAACCTTGAGGGTGGAAGGCCTCAGGCCTAAGGAATGTAAATGTGTAAGGTAATCTAGAAGAATAGCCAAATTAGCCCGGAAAGGGCTCAAGGCTTTACTTGTACACCATATTGTAAATCTTTTCCACTTAGATGCATATGTCTTAGTAGAAGGCTTCCTGGAACCCCTATGCACTGTCAGCACCTGTTCTGATAGATTAAGGTTAGCAAACTCTAAGTCCTCAAGAGCCACGCCTTGAGCCTCAGTGATTTTAGATTGGGGTACAGCATCCTGCCCAGAGAGGAGGTTAACAGGTTGTGCCTCCTGGGCAGATGGATTGGGGAAACCACCAACAGAGATAGCAGAAGAGAGTACCAGTGCTGTTTCACCCAATCTGGAGCCACCAGTATCATTTTTGCTGGTTGGGACCTCAGTTTCAGTAGGGTACTGAATATCATAGGGAAAGGAGGGAATGTATACACAAATTTGCCTGTCCAATTCAGGGCCAAGGAATCCAGCGTGATTGTGCCCCTTAGAGGAGGCCTGCAACAGTACATTGGAAGCTGGTGGTTTTCTGGGGAGGCGAAGAGATCCACCTCTGGAGTGCCCCATTTTCTGAAAACTGTACTGAGTACCTGAGTATTCAGGCACCACTCGTGGTAGTCCTGACTTATCCTGCTTAAAGAGTCTGCCAGCACATTGTCCTTTCCTGGAAGGTGTATGGCTGACAGGGATACTCCCATGGTCGGAGTATACTAGGGACCACAGTCTCATTGCTTCTGTGCACAGTAGATGTGACCTGGTACTTCCTTGCTTGTTGATGTAATACATGGTTGTGGTGTTGTCAGTTCTGACTTGCACCACCCTGTTTTGCAGGTAAGGAGCAAATGTTTTCAAAGCCAAATAAACAACCCTGAGCTCCAAGAGATTTATGTGCAACAGACACTCCTGGAGGGACCATCTGCCACTTCCTGTGTGCTCTAACATGTGTGCCCCCCAGCCTAGAAGAGAGGCAGCTGTTGTGAGGATTACTGAAGGTTGTGCCCTTATAAAAAGCACACCCACCCCGAGGTTGTGCTCGTCCAGCCACCATTGTAAGGCGTGGACTAAACTTTCTGTGACTGGAACCAGTTTGGACATAGGATCCGTCCTTTGAGAACAATACTGTCCGAGATAGAACTGAATATCTCTCATTTGAAATCTGGAGCCCATTACCACTGCCAGTGGCAGATGCCATGTGGCCTAATAACCTGAGAGAAATTCTCTGGCTGTTCTCGGTCTCCCAGAGACAAAGGATTTTACGATCTGCAGAATGCTCGTTGCCCTGTCCTGTGGCAGGAGGGCTCTGCCCTGTCTGGTATTTAGTTCTGCTCCAATAAACTCCAGCACCTGGAGTGGTACCTGTTGAGATTTTTCTTCGTTTATCAGAAATCCCAGGGACTATACTGTGGATTTTGTGAGTGCCAGTGACTGTACTGCATGCTGCAGAGACTGTCCTACTATTAACCAGTCGTCCAGGTAGGGGGAAGACTGTTATACCTAGTTTTCTCAAAAACTCTACCACCACTGATAGGCACTTTGTAAAAACCCTTGGTGCCGAAGTTAGCCCAAAGGGGAGAGTTGCAAACTGATAATGGCCTGAAGCCAGCCTGAATCTCAAGAATTTTCTGTGAGAAGGTGTAATGGAAATAAGCATCCCTTTTTTTTTTTAGCCAGTCTCCCTATTGCAAGGAAGGAATGATTATGGCAAGAGTGACCATTTTGAACTTTGGTTTCAAAATGTGCTTGTTCAGAAGTCTTAGATCCAAAATAGGCCACCAATCCCTGTTTTTCTTCCTTATGAGGAAGTATCTGGAATAAAAACCCTTTCCCCTGCTCATTAGAGGTACTACCTCTACTGCTTTGATTGCTAGCAGATGTTTTACCTCTGCTTCCAACAAAATCCCATGTGCAGCTGTTGCTGGAGCAAAGGTTCTTGTTCTCAGTTTTGGGAGTGATTTGAAACTGAGTGCCAAGCCCTGGCTCACTACCTCCAGCACCCACTTGTCTGTGGTGATGGACTGCCAAGCGTGAAGGTAATGAGCCAGTCTGCCACCTACTGGTGGATCTGTAATAGGGGATGCGACCTGCACTAGCCCGTCAAGGATTCCGTGCAGGCTGTGCCTGAACCTGCGGTGCAGGAGCTGCTCTTTTCATAGCTCTCCTGTCCCTTCCTCTAAAATAACCTCTAGCCTGCTGCTGAGGCTGGGAGGCTTGTACCTGAAAGAAAGATCTGGGGGAAAAAAAAAACTGCCCCTACCTCCCCTACTTTGGAATCTATAAGAGGTGAAGGGCCTATCCTTGGAATTGCTCAGATGGGTGGATTTATATTCCTCCACCTTTTTCATGTATGCCTCAGTTTTATCCCCAAACAAGGAGTTGTTCTCCAGGGGGAAATCCATTGCTTTCGCCTGGGTGTCTAAGGTTAGGTTGGTGGCTCTAAGCCAAGCAAACCTTCTGAGTGAAACTGACAAAGCCATTAACCTGGATGCAGTATCACTGGCATCCACTGCCATATGAAACTGGTACCTGGTAGCATCAAGTGCAGCCCTTGCTGTATCTTGTAAGTCTACAGCCACGTCATCTGGGACCCTATCAGCCAAAGCTAGAACAGTGTTCCATAGAGCTTTTTGGTACTGCACTGAATATGCCATGTAACTGGCCTGCTGGACTAATAAAGAGGCAGCCATGTACCCTTTATTTCCCATAGCATCAATTTTTCTTGAATCTTTGTCTGGTGGATGGGTAGCCAATGGGATCCTGGCCTTGTCACAGGCAGCAGCTTGGACTACTCCCTCAGGATCAGGATGTGTAAATAGAAAATCAGCTGTAGTTCTGTCCAGCTGGTATTTCTTGTCAGCTTTCTTATCCACACCAGTAATAGAGGTTGGAGTTTTAAAAATCTGCACTGCAGCCTTCTTTAAAGATTTATGCATGGGCAGAGGTAAACGTTTCATGGGGTTAACCCCATCATTTCTAGAAAGTCTGCCTCCTCCATATCCTCCACTGTTTCCTGAAGAGGAAGGTTCCGGGTTTTCACCATGTTCTTAACAAAAGCATAGTGGGAGGAGTATTCCTCAGGACCCCTGGGAGGAGATCCAAACTCTTGATCAGGAGAAACCTCTGGATCTATAGGTTCCCCTTCAAAGTCATCCTCTTCCTCCTCCCCAAACACTTCCAGCACTTCTTGCCTTGCTGGGGCTGTAGGAGGAACCAGGGCAGTCTGTGTAGGAACCGGGACTGCACCCTGTAGGGCTTGTAATACTTGTAATGCCTTAGCAATGTCCTCAGCCGAGCGCATAATGTGCTTGTCTGCTGGGAGCTCCTTAGCCTTCTCGGACGGAGGCGCAGCGACATGTTTTTCTTTACACTTTTTCTTTAATGGAACAGGTTCAGTGCCTGTTTCCACAGCCCTTTTTTGTTTTACCTTGTTCAGACTTATCTGAACTCCTGTCAGGATCCTTGGCTTTACCTCCATCCTTTTTGTGAGAGGAGGAAGAAGCAAAATTATACCCAGAAGCAGAAGCCATCTCTTCCAAAATTTTAGACCTTTTCTTTAATGTTTTTGGGCAAAACGTCTTAGAAATATCACAACTGGCAAATATGTGACTTATACCCAAACAAGAAATACAGAGAGAATGTCTGTCTGCTTTTGCTATAAGTTGCCCACAAGAATCACAACATTTAAAACCTGTGCGTCCTGTGCATTTTTTAGGTTTATCCAAATGGACCTCTGACATTTAAGCTAGGCAAAAAAAGATTACTTCAAAATACCGTTATTTAAAGTAACTCGAAACTGGAGATTACTGTAAAATAACTACTGCTAGTGGTTCCTGGAACCGAGCGCTATTTGGTTCCTGAAGAAAAAGGAACCGAGAAAATTACTAAATTTAGACAAAACTAAAGCGGTTCAGGGAACCGATCGCTAAATCACTCTAAATAATAATAAATTGAGATAAGAAACCTTTAAAATAGACACGGAACCCTCGGTTCCAAAGAACCGTGAGGGAACCGCGAATATAAAAAACTACTAAAACACTAATTTACTATACTAAACAATGTTTCTAAGGCAGCAATTTAAAAATAAACTGAAAATGAGTACTTATCTATAGATAAACTTCAGTCAGAGACAGTTCAAGGAGAGCTCTCCGGGACGTCCTTACTAGACAGGCGGAGTAAAGAATCTAAAGCACTCGGAATGCAACAGTTGCTAGGGCAGCAGTTTGAAAGTGGCATGAGCCAACCGAGAGTTCCATAATTTACATAAAATTCCATCTCCCCGGGCAGTTCAACACAGGAGGCTGACTGCATTAAGTTTAATCATAATGAGTGATTCCTGGAGTTAGAAGGCAGCTGCATAAGCTGTGCAATACAGATGTTCAGGTCCCAAGAAGGGGTAGGCGCCCTAAAGGGAGGATTGAAATGAAGCAAACCTTTGAAAAATTTCTTGAAGACTGGATGAGAAGCTAGGGAAGAGCTCTTACCAGCAGAAAGAAAGGCAGACACAGCTGCCAAATGTACCTTGAGAGTAGTGGGCCCGGAGGCCTAAACTGTTAAGATGCACCAAATAGTCCAATACAGTGGCAATACCAGCCAGCTCTGGCTTAGTATGCCTCTGGGAACACCCAAAACCCAAATCTTTTCCATTTGGAGTTGTAAGTCTTTCTAGTAGCAGGTTTCCTGCTAACCTTTAAAATATCCAGAACTGATTGGGAAAGGTGCAAGCCTGCATATTCTAGCTCTTCAAGAGCCAGGCTTTGAGCCTGAGAGTCTGAAGATTGGGATACAGAATCCTCCCGAGAGGAGGTGAGGAGATTGTGCTGTCTGAGAAGACACAAGGGCAGTGTTGCTGACAGTGACAACAGTAGAGGATACCAAGGCTCTCTGGCCCAATCAGGAGCCACCAGAATCACCTTGCAAGGTTGAGACCTGATTTTGATCAGAACCCTGAATATCAGAGGAAAAGGAGGAAATGCATACAGAAACCTGCTTGTCCAATTCAGCAGAAGAGCATCCTGAGGGACAGGGCCCAGAAGAGGTTGTCTGCAACAATAAAGAGGAAGCTGATGATTGTCCGGGGCTGCAAAGAGATCTATCTCTGGAGTGCCCCATCTCTTGAAGATGGCTCTAAGAACTGGGGGATTCGGGGACCAATCGTGATGTCCCTGGGAAATTCTGCTTAGAGTATCTGCTAGAATACTGTCCTTCCCTGGGAGATACACAGCCAGCAGGGAAGCCTGAAGGGAATAGGCTAGAGACCCTACCTTCATGGCCTCTGTGCACAAGGCCGAGGACTGAGTGCCTCCCTGTTTGTTGATGTACCACATGGTTGTGGTATTGTCTGTCTTGATTTGCACCACTTTGCCCTGAACAAAGGTTGAGAATGTCTGAAGTGCCAGAAAGACAGCTCTTAATTTCAGAAGATTTATGTGCAGAAGGGACTCCTGGTGCGACCAAGTTCCCTGAGCTGTAAGATGATCTAGGTGGGCTCCCCACCGCAGCAGGGAGGCATCTGTGGTGAAAGTCACAGAAGGGACCTGATTGATAAAGGGGACACCCTGTCGAAGTTTGTCTTCCTCCAGTCACCACTGGAAGGCCTGGACTAGGGTTTGAGAGACTGGAACCAGTTTGCAGAGAGGACCCTTTTTCTGAGACCAGCAAGATCTGAGATGGAACTGTATATCTCTCATCTGAAATCTTGCTCCCTAAACTACTGCTGTGGAAGCTGCCATGTGGCCCACCAGTTGTACAAAGTGTCTGGCTGGACGAGACACTAGAGTACGAAAAGAGGAGGCCAGAGTGACCAGTGACTGAACCCTTGAGAGAGGGAGAAAAGCCCTTGCCTGAATATTATCTATTTCCACCCCTATGAAGGTGAGAAGCTGGGCTGGTTCTAGAACAGACTTCTCTAGATTTAGAATGAAACCCAATGATTCTAGCAGTCTTTTGAGTGACCTCTAAGGTTGACTTGACTTGGTCTGAGGACTGGCCCACTAGGAGCCAGTCGTCCAGGTATGGGAACAGAAGGATGCTCTGCCTCCAGAGGAATGCCACCACTACTGCAAGACACTTGGTGAACACCCCTGGAACAGATGTTAGGCCGAAGGGCATGGCCCTGAATTGATAATGACCTGAGGGCAACCGAACCTGAGGTACTTTCTGTGGAAATGTCTGACAGGTATGTGGAAATAGGCATCCTTGAGATCCAGGGAGGCAAGCCAGTCTCCTGGTCTGAAAGAGGGAAAAATTACTCTCAGAGTCACCATTTTGAATTTTGGTTTTGTCAAATGTTTGTTTGGGTACCTTAAATCTAAGATGGGTCGCCACTCCCCTGTTTTTTTGGGGTAAGGAAGTATCTGGAATACAGTCCTTTCCCCATGTGACAAAGTACCACCTTCTCTGCTGCTTGCAAAAGCAGAAGAGAGGAGACTTTTGCCTCTGAGGCCTTTGTCTCCAAGGGAGAGGGAGGACTGAAGGACCTTGCTCTCATTCTTGGGAACCTTTTGAAACTGAGAGCAAGTACCTGGCTCACTACTTCCAGGACCCATTTGTCTGAAGTAATAGACTCCCAGGCCTGAGAGTAGTGAGCCAGCCTGCCCCCTACTGGGATTGGGGAGGCGACCCTGACTGACACCTCAGGGTGTCTACTTGGCAGGGGGCTTAGACTGAGTAGCTGATGGGGTCCTAGTTACCCCTTGTCTACCTCTTCCCCTAAAGAACCCTCTCTGCTGAAAAGAAGAGGAGGAGGCCTGAGCTTGGTAAAAAGGCCTGTGAAAAGGCCTGCCCCTAAACTGCTGCCTCTAAAGAGTGGTCTGTTTTTCTTTGGCTGCAGCACTCCTATAGATGGACCTGTACACGTCCATCTTTCTCATGTAATTCTTTGTTTGATCCCCAAACAGAGAATTATCTGTTACAGGAAAATCTATGGCCTTAGCCTGGGTATCCTGAGAGAGGTTGGTACACCTAAGACAAGCAGATCTCCTCATGGAGATAGATGTAGCCATGACCCTGGAATGAACATCATTAGAATCTACAGCAGCGCGGAATTGCACTTTAGATGCCTCTATACCATTTGCAGCCACCTGCTCCAGCTCCTTGGCTAGCGGGGGACATTTCTAGCTAGTTCCAGAACTGTAACCCACATTGACTTCTGGTACCTAGCTGTATATGCCATGTAATTAGATTGTCTGGGTCCCAAAGAGGATGACAAGTACTGTTTGTTTGTCATGGCATCCACTTTCCTGGAATCCTTGTCTGGGGGTTGAGATGCCAGGGGAATATTAACCTTGTCACAGGCTGCAGCTTGTACTACCCCAGCATGGCTGCTGTGATTAGTAAGGAATTCCGTCCCAGGACCTGACAAAGTATACCTCTTGTCCATTCTGTGTCAGTGGCTCAGTACGTAGCACACTTGCCTCTGAGGCCGAGAGATCAGAGGGCTGTGGGTTCAGTTCCCACATCTGGCACTTGGGTTAATATCCCAGTACTGACACTGTAGTGCAGCATGAGAGGGGGTGCTGCACTTCTGAGGTGCCGTTTTTCGGATGAGACGTTAAACCGAGGTCCCATATGCCTGGATTGGTGGTAGTTCAGGTGGATGTTAAAGATCCCATGGCACTTATCGAAAAGAGTAGGGGAATTTCCCTGGTGTCCTGGCCAAATTTCCCTCATTCACTATAAATACCACCAACGGCTTAATCAGGTTCAAAGTCAGTTGGCATTCATCTGTATCCCCCCTCCCCCGGGTCGTGCCTGAAAATAGGTAGGATTTGTCTAGTGCACTTACCCGGTCAAGAAAAACTTAAAAAAAATGATTTTTTCCACAGGAGGTATGGATGTAGGAAACTGTAAAATTGTTTGTGTCTGCTTCCCCAAGGATTTGTGTAAGGGGATAGACACCCTTTTTGGCTCCATTACATCCATCATCTCTAAGTAGTCAGGTTCTTCCTGATCCTGTTCAGCCTCTTCCAAAGGAAGCTGAAGAGTCTCAGCCACTTTCCTGTAAAAACAAGACAAGGGACGGGGACTCAAAGCCTGGGAGAAGAAACCCGAGAGGGACTGTCTGGGGAGATGTCAGGCTCTACCGGCCCATCTAGGCATTCATCTTCTTCATCGTAATCTTCCTCCTCCTCCCAATTGCCCTTATAGTAAGCTTCAGGTTCTATGTCTGAAGCAGACATTTCCAACCGAAGCCGGTTTGGTCGGAACCGGGCAAAGCGGTTGGACTATAGAAATCGCTTTCGCTGTCTCTTCAGCTGTTGGACCATGGGAAGCCGGATCCGAACCGGCTGATTTTCTTTTACTTGTAACTGATTCTACAGAATCGACTCTCCGTTTGCCTGAGGAGGTATCGCCCAGGTCAGCGGGCACCTCCTCAGGTTCGGTTGCAACCGAACAGGGCTGGCCATCCAGGTCAGCGGACTTCACGGCCTCCCTCTCCCTTAGCCTACTCAAACGTTTTTCCAGAGTGACTTTGGGAAAGTTCTTACATATCTGGCAGTCTTCTTTGAGGTGGTCAAACCCCAGACAGTACACACATATGAGGTGAGGGTCGGCCTTAGCAAAGGCCTCCTTATACTCAGTACACTGCAGAAACCCAGTGGGTCCGGGTTTCTTTTTGGGTTTCTCAGACATGCCTTCAAATCTAAAGTCACCCCAAACAGCAGTTAAGTCAGGCGACTACAAACGTATCGGTTCCAACCATGTCACGGGTCGGTTAACAAAATCCTAAAAGTCGAATTTTTTATAGGAACCGATAAGTACCGGAAAAACCACAGTCAAAAAATACAATACACAAACAGAATAGGTTTCTGTTCCAAACTGTACCGACCAGCAAAGAACCGAAAATAAAACAATTTAAGAAAAAAGAACCACTACTACTTACTGGTACTGAGACAGAGGCAAGAATACCGATTTTCTGTAGAAACGGTTTGAAAGAACTGACCGATTCGAACTATAACCGAACCAAAGTGCAGGAGGGATCTCTGGAGCGATTTCACAGTTAGGCAGAGTAAGAAATCTGATGGTTACACTTCAGAGTACCACGGACAGAGGTTTGAAAACCAAGCTTGAGCTCAACGTTCTATGCCTTTGCACAGAGTTAACCTGTTACTCTCCGGAGCAGTTCAAGTGCTGGGGCTAACTGTATAAAGTTAGAATACAGCAAGACTTCATGTTGTTTGAAACATGTGTGCCATGAAGTTCAAAGACCTGATGGCCCCAGTGGCTGAGGAGAAGACTTTTTGGCCCCACCCATCTAACTTTTTAGAGACGGGATCTGGAGGTTGGGAACTCAAGTGCTTTGGCTGGGAACCCCTGCCGTAGGCGGCTGTGAGGACCAACGAATTGGCCTTTCGTTGCTCGGCCAGAAAGGATTCGGACTTCGGAGGCTTATAAAGCCTGTCCGACTTCCGAGGGATTGCTGGTATGGAAGACGGCATATGCCAGGTAAGGCGTGTTATGTCCTGGAATGGTTCCACGAATGGTGGAATCGCCAAAGATTTGGGTTCTTTCTCTCCAAGGAACTTGGACAGGCGCTTGCGCACTGGGTCTAGATCCTCTGTGTCCCACTTGTATACAGCCTGGATGTGCCTCAATGTCCAGAAATGAGGGATCATTTGGGGGGGGGTCTTTAGGTCCCAGGGAGGGAAGGACAAAATTCCCTGGCACAGTAAGGCTCTGAATCCACGTCGCCCTCATCCGAGGAGGACGTGACAGGAGGGGAAGGAGGAGACAGAGATGAAGGTCATTTCCTTCTCTTCCCCTTAGGGTCAGGGCGTGGGTGCTCGCCCTCACCTCCGAGGTGGGAGAGGGACCCATGGATGGAGGAGGAGGAGGAGGGACAGTGTCAGGGGATCTATAAAGAAGATCCCCTTTCACTGTATTCCACAATGTAGTAAACAGACTCCCGATGTCCGCTACTGGGATGACTGCAGGGGCTGGTGCCGGGTTTGAGGGGCCGGGAGTCGGGTCCTTAGGTGCGGGCATCTGGGGGTCTGACTTGACAGGCGTCGGATCCGGGATCTCTGCAGCAGTAGGCCGACTACTGGCAACGCCATCTGTTGGTCTGGTGTCCAGTGTGGCTTTGTCAGGCGTCTGGTCCCTCGGAGGAGGGGCAGATGGCTGGTCTTCATCAGGCGACTGCCCCGTGTTAGGCGTCAGGTAGCGGGTTGATGGAGTAGGTGTCCGGCTAGGCTTGCACTCATCTGGAGGAGGGCGCACCTTAGCCAGAGGGAGAAGTGTCTGAGCCCAGGCGACCTACTGGCTACCTGAGGGTTCTTCCAATCACTTGTGCTTATCAGAAGAGCTGGGCCTGTCCTGAGCTCTGGACAGGCTTTCCTGGGTTGACCCAGAGGGTTTTAGGGGTCGATGAGCTAGGGAAGAGTGACGGTGTCTTGACGAGGCTGACTCCCGATGTTTGCCCTGAGAAGAGGCGGAAACGGACTTAGATGTGCGGGAAGGTTCAGACGGCTGGGCTGGAACCGAACCAGACATCTGGCTGGAGGACAGGAAGATGAGGCCTGCTTGGCTGGTGACTTAGGGTGGGATTCAGACCTGGCCTAATCCTTATCCCTGTGGTGAAGCTTCCCCCCTGATGACCCATCTTTGGGTGGGAAATCCCTGATGGGAGAGGATGAGCTGGCTCCTGATCCTCGCTGCATGGCCGCAAGCTCCTTTTCTAGCAGGAAGGTCTTGAATGCGTTGGCCCTCCTGCCACGTGTCTTCTGGTTGAACTTCTGGCAATGTGTGCAGGCGTCGGGCTGGTGTTCCGGGCCTAGGCAGAGGAGGCAGGACGCGTGGCAGTCTTTGGCCGGGATCTGCTTCCTGCACGCACACTTTGCCTTTTGCCATGGTGGGGAGGGCGACAACATACATGAGGTGTTGTTTGAAAGGTTTTTTGAAGAACTAAGAACTTTTGACATTCAATGGCTGTCAACTGCAAAGGAAGGCATCCGAGGAGCCGAACTACATAGGTCGACGGCGGGAAAAGAACAGAGATGGCGCCTGCCTCAGACTGCTAGCTACAAGTTTTCCGTGGGGTCCAGACGCCTGTTGGCTTCAGTCCTAATGGTATTACCTGCTGCAAGGGCTCCACCCTCGAAGACAGATCTGATCATTTTGGCCCAAAGCCAAGAAGTGGAGGGAACTTCTGGTGGCTGGGGTGTACTGAGATGTGCTGGCAGGCATGTTGCATGTCCAGGGACACCAGCCAGTCCTGTGGCTTGACAAGTGGCAGTAGGGTTCCCAGGGAAACCATTCTGAACTTCTCCCAATACAGAAACTTGTTTAGTTTTCTGAGTTTGAGGATGGGGAGTGTGCTCCCCCCCCTTCTTCTTTGGCACGAGGAAGTAATGAGAGTAGAAGCCAGTGTTGCATTCTGCATGAGGCACTACTTCCACTGCCCTGTTATCTCAGTAGTGAGAAGGTCTGACATGGCAGCTGACAGTGTGTGCTGCCTCTTGGCTGGATAGTTGGGGGTGGGGAGGGAGAGATTTCTGAAAAGTTCAGTAAGTATCCCTCTTAGATGATCCTTAAAATTTATTTGCCTGTGGTAATGGAGTTCCACTGATGGTAAAAGTGAGTCAAACGTCCCCCAACTTGGGAGTAGAGGTCTGCCTCGGACAGCTGAGGCAGTGCCGGGGCTGGAGCTTCAGAGGGTGGCACAAAGTGTTTTCGGGGCCTTTGCCTTCTGCAGCATTTTCCTTTCTGGTTGAGGAGTCTGGGGCTTGGCATGGTCTCCTCTGCCTTTTCCACAAAAGGAATGCTTGTTGCAGAACAGCTGATGGCCCATCCCTCTTTGTGGTTAAGGAGGGGCTGGTCTTGCAGATTTGATGGCTGACCTAGTCTTCCAGCAGCGGCAGAGCAGGAGGTGGTGTCATATGCATCCATGGCTACTTTTAGCTAATGACTGTTGGATTCTGTATCATGAGTAACAGTCTGAAGGATTTTCTGTTTAGCGTCAGACTCTGGCAAAGACTCTGCAAATGACTTAAAAGGGGTCCAACAGGCATATTCATACTAAGAGAAATGCCCTTGGTAACTGGCTATTCGAACTTTCTGGGTAGCAGTTGCGAAAGCTCTCTTCCTCATGGTGTCAGTCTTATGGGATTCCTTATTAATGGGGTGCGCTGTAACCTACTTAGGGAGGACAGCCATGTCATTTTCAGCAAGGATAACAATTTTACTTGCAATAGGCTGGGAAGCCAAAATAGGTCTGTTTTTACGAGAAATATACTTACAGTCTTACTGCTTGCAGACAGAAGGAATGGAAGCAGGCCTGGCCCACACCGCCTCCAAAAGGGGTTCAAAAGCCAGAGGAACAGGAGGTGTGAGGTTAACTGGAGTGTTACAAAATGAAGCCACTCTAGATGCAGCTGCTTACCTGGGTGAGGGGCAGAAGTCTCGAGGGAAAGGGCTTCCTGCATGTTCTGCATCAAGGTCTGGAAAGAAAGAACCTCCTGAAGGCAAGAATGGGACCTGTAGCTGGATTTTCCCAGCTGTATAAAGTGTCATCATTGGACTTCGGGGCTCAGCGGGGCAGGATTGAGCGGCTGCGAGGCGGCTCTCCTCTCCCGGGGAGGAATGCGTGCTTGCCACCCCCCCATAGTTCCGCTCCCACTGGGTGGCAGCCTGATGGGAAGCATAGGCAGAGGGAGTGGCAGGCGACTGCCAGGGTGGGGGCGGAAGGGGCAGAGCCTGTACTTGGCATGCGTATGCGCCTCCACGCGCGTGTCTGCCGGGGTCCTGGGTGGGGAGAAAACCAGAAAAGAGCACAAACTACATATGGAAAAGGAAAAAAAAGTGTCATTGTCACTGCTCTCGGACAGAATGAGGTTGGGGTCAGACTAATAGAAACATAGAATTTGATGGCAGATAAGGACCGCTTGGCCCATCTAGTCTGCCCATTTCCTTACCGAATGGATAAGCTGCAGATCCTAATTAACCAACAGCCTACTTCCTCCTACCCTCCACTAGAATTGCCTTATGTCTGTCCCATGCATTCTTGAATTCCCCCGGTTTTTGACTCTACAACCTCCTCAGAAAGGCCGTTCCATGTATCCACAACCCTCTCTGTAAAAAATACTTCCTCACACAACCTCTGAGCCATCCCCCATCTTCAAATTGTGCCCTCTTGTTTTCACATCTCTTTTCTGAAAGATGCTACCTCTTGGACTTTGTTGATTCCCTTGAGGTATTTGAAACTTTCTATCATGTCCCCCCCTCTCCCTCCTTTCCTCGAGGCTATACATCTTTAGTTCCTTTAGTCTTTCTTCATATGTCTTCTGATGCAGACCCTGCCCCCTCCAACTCCTCTCCTGGAAAAGGAGCTGGAAAAGTAGTAGACCTGAAAATGCCTAGTTTGGGCCTAGGAGTTGTCACTGACAAGGGATCAGGATCTGTTGACGGAGCCAAATGCTCTACCCGACTTGAATGCCCCAACTGCAAGTCCGAGGTGCCTAGGCCTGAGGGACCCAGCACCAGATCCGCAGGAAGTGGCAAACAAGCCAGAAGCTGTACAAACTGCTCCATAAAAGCTGCCCAATAGTGAAACTGCCCACCGGAATCCCCACAAGAGGACACTGAGGAGCTCTGGGCCTGAGGACTAGAATGACAGTGAGCAGGAGTTGCCAGGGAAACCGACAGTGCTGGGGAAGGCCTCTTAGCAGACTTACCAGAGGGTGACCTTCAGCAGTATAGTTTCTTCCCCTTTTGATGGGAAGAGGAACCTGAAGTCGAGTGGTGCAGGCTCCCCAACCTGGACTGAGAACAGGCCCACTTTTTGTGTTCGTGGGAGTACTGCCCCGCGCCCCCCAGAGGACTGTCCATCGTCAGAACCCTCCCCTGGAGAGGGAGGTGGACTGGACACAGCCCCGCTGTCTGAGCAGCGTGCTTGAAGAGGCTCCTGACCATCACCGTCCATGATCGTAGCCCATTGTTCGGCAGGGCTGAGAGAAAACTGATAAAAGATATATATTTTTTTAAACTGACAGAAATAATAAACACTAGCTATATTACTGTAAATGGATCGAACGGAACACTATTGTTGCACAGACGTGAAGATGACTCCCAGAGGGTGAGCGTCGTCACTTATGCACATTCAACGGTGCGGAAAAAAGGAACTTAAACAGTTGGGGGCCGTTGCCTGGATATGCTATGTAACGCGAGCTAATCTCGTGGTGCCGCGCATGCACATAGCCTATCTCGGCGCCTGCCCTCCTGAAGACGTTTGGCTCCCACAACGTCCTAGTGCCTCTGGCTAAGAACCAATCAGTGTGACTCAATGGAGAAGATACGATTCAGAAAGATCTGGAGTTAGAAGGAATATGTCTAATGTGCCCTATGCCACCCTCCATCCCAACAGGCTCTGGCACGAATGACATGGTTAGCCACCCACCAATACTTGGAGGTGGTGGATAACCAGTATGTCTGTGAGAACACTGGTTACGGGACAGGGTTGGGCTGGGGGGAAGGTTCAGTCAGGCCGATCCGAGGAGCAAGACAAGGCAAAATGGAATGGGTGAGCAGTCATTTGGTGCCTGCATACTTACTATAGAACAGCCTTCCATTCTCAGTTTTCAAATGTTGGACTGGTAAACGGGAAATTTGACTAGGTCATGAAACATTTCTATTCTTACAGAAGTGCCATGTGATTTTAACACCAACCTGAACAACCATAAGACACACGACACCTCGGTTTTAGCATCTCATGACACTGCCTCTCTGCCCCACCCAGTTGGGAAGCAGATCCCTAGGGCCACACCGCCTCTCTTGTCTCGTTCAGTCTTGTAAGGGACCCTTCCATGTCCTTATCCTTAGACTTTGATAACCATTTCTCAGCCAATGATGAGGGATAAGCAGATTCAGCCCTCTTCCTTCTCCATGACTTTCAACGCCTTTAATGCAAACAAATTTTCCAGAGCTTTCTTACAGCGTTGCTTTGTCGCCTGGTTGAAGTTCTTATGCTATGAGATAGTCCCAGACAGCACATACAAACCATGTGCATCTTCCTTGTAAATTTTTGTATCCGCACATATAATATCGAAACAAAGAGTCTTTCGACTTCAGTGGCATACAAAGACAAAATGATAGTGAACTAATAAAAAGTACAATAATTAATGAACAATGGTTTGGTTGACATTTCCTTCAGAAGGTCCGAAGAGCGAGATCAACAGCAGAAGAAAGCACTGAAGAGCAATGGGGCCCACCCATATCATGTGTGTGTCGACGCTGCACATCACTGTGTGTGACCCCCAGCTAGCAAAACAATTCAGAGTGGTCCTGATGCTGATGACTTAAAGTTCTAAAGATACGGCCTAGAGGAGGAGATATTTTCATTTCTGGATTATCAAAGTGAAAACAACCACTTCTACACACTGAAAATAGTACACATGCAAACAACAGGCAGAAGGCAAAACATTATCTGGTCAGAACATTCAAAAATAAGAAAACACCAATACATTTCAGAATATTTCTCTCAGATAAAGGCCCACCACTCCCAAATAGATATAGGAGTAAATAGGAAGAGAGAGTAAGCACGTAGGGTTTCGCACTCTCACCACAGGATAGGTGAATTAAAGTTTCTGCACTAAGCTTTTCTCCCACTCGCAGGCCTGAGAACTGTAGTGGGGGGAATACATACGCAAAGGGGACACTATTCAGCAATGCAGATCGTCTGGGCTTGGTTAAGTTAACTTATAACCTTGCAGATACAGGGCACCACCAAGGGACCGTGCAGGGGGAAGAACAGAATATTAGGAGAACACAGAGTTCACAAACTGAGCGGTGCACATCAGCACACCAGTAAATAATCTGTCTCTGCATAACAGAAAACCTAGCAGGCAAGCAAATATGTTAAGAAGAAACATCAGGAAAAACGTAAAACTTTTTGTTAGACAGTCCTGCCTGCATAGAACATTGTTCACAGAGCATACTCAGATATAACCCGTTGTAATATGTCCATGGGACCTAGCAAGTCACCCCTTGGTGGGGGGGAGGGGATTAGGGAATCGGTGCAGTCCCGCTGTAGTCACTCTGGTTCCCCATCAGGATCAAGATCAGGATCCGAAGCATCTGATTCCATCTGAGCAACTAGTTTTTCTGAAAAAATAGCAGCTGCCTCAGGGTCGGTAAAAATATGTGACTTTTACTTGCAAGTAACTTGTAGGCGTGCTGGGAAAAGTAGCTGCGCTTTCACTCCCTTTGCAAGTAAGGACTTTTTGCTAGTTTGTAGTCTCTTCTTGCGATCCTGTGTTCGAAAAGACAAATCTGGAAAAAATCAAAAGCGACTGCCTTCCCATACGATAGCGCCTTTACTGCATGCAGTTTGCAGCAAAGATATCCTAGCCTCTGGTGCAGACAGCATTACAACTGCTGTTAAGGGCCGCTCAGTAGAACCTCTGTGGGACCTAGGGTGCAAAGGAATTGCAAATCCCTGCACCACGCGGACTCCCATATCTCTCGGCATTAAGCCCAGATAATCAAACATTAGTCTGTCCACTGATGACATCAATTCTGTACGGCTGGCAAACTGAGGAGGAATCCAAAGATCTGGACATTCCGCTGCCTAACTCCGTTTTCCAGTGTATCTACCCTTGGCCCTTAGGAAACTCGCATCGCGGATCAGGCCTGCACTGACTTCCGATTTGTGTTCCGATGAGTTGGTAAGTTCAGCAATCACAGCTTTGTTTGCAGATATCTTGCCATCTAGGTCTGTAAGCTTTTGATCCATCATCGCTAGTCTTTTATTGGTTTCATCTCCTATCTCCTGTAGTTTCGTACCTAAACTCTGAACAGGAGTGGGAAGGGGGGAAAGGCATACAGAAACTTCCCTTCCCAATTCAGGATCAGGGTGTCCAGAGATACTGAGCTCAAGACTGGAAGTCTGCAACAAAAGAGAGGGAGCTGGTGATTGTCTGGGGCTGCAAATAGATCTATCTCTGGAATGCCCCACCTCGAAAAAATCACTTTCAACACCTGAGGGTCCAGGGACCATTCGTGATGGCCCTGAGAGATCCTGCTCAGTGCATCTGCTAGCACACTGTCCTTGCCTGGAAGGTGAACTGCTACAAGAGAGGTTTGCAGGGAATAAGCCAGGAACCACAACTTCATGGCTTCTGTGCACAAGGCCGTGGACAGAGTGCCTCCCTGCTTGTTGATATACCACATGGTGGTGGTGGTGGTGTCTGTTCTGACTTGAACCACCTTGTTCTGTACTGACTGAGAGAAAGCTTTAAGGGCCAGAAAAACTGCCCTGAGCTCTAGGAGATTGATATAGAGAAGGGATTCTTGGGGGGGACCACAGCCCCTGGGCAGTGAGGGACCCCAGATGGGCTCCCCAGCCCAGGAGAGAAGCATCCATGGTAAGGACCACTGAACAAGGCTGAGTAACAAAAGGAACACCTTGTCTTAAATTGTCCTGATCCTGCCACAATTGGAGGGCTTGGATCAAGGTCAGAGTCACTGGATCAGTTTGGTAAGGGAATCTTTCCTCTGAGACGAAAAAGCTCTCAGGTGGAACTGAATATCCCTCATCTGGAATTTTGCCCCTTGGACCACTGCTGTTGAAGCTGCCATGTGGCCCAAGAGCTGGAGGAAATGCCTTGCTGGTCGAGATACCTGAAGGCTAAAAAAAGAAGCTAGTTCCATAAGAACCCTTGCCCTTTCTAGAGGAAGAAAGGCTCTTGCTCTGAGTGTGTCCAGTTCTGCCCCTATAAAGGTAAGAAGCTGGACTGGTTCGAGAACTGACTTGGGAAGGCTGAGAAGAACTCCTAGAGAAGTGAGCACTTGCTGGGTCACTTGCAGGTCAGACTTGACTCGGTCTGGAGACTGACCCACTATTAGCCAATCTTCCAGATATGGAAAATTGGAAATCTTTTGTCTTCTTAAAAAGGCAACTACTACTGCCAGGCACTTTGTGAAAACCCTTGGGGCAAAGGGTTAAGCCAAAGGGCATTGCTCTGAACTGATAATGGCCTGAGGGCAACACAAACCTGAGGCACTTTCTGTGGGGGCACCTGATGGGAATGTGAAAGTAGGAATCTTTGAGGTCCAGGGAGGCTAGCCAGTCACCTAGCCTTAGAGAGGGAAGGATTATTCCCAGAGTTACCATCTTGAACTTTGGTTTTAAGAGATGTTTGTTTAGATATCTTAGGTCTAGGATGGGTCGCCACTCCCCTGCCTTTTTGGGGGTCAGGAAGTACCTGGAGTACAGTCCTTTGCCCCAGTGTAGGGTAGGTACTCTCTCTATGGCTCTTAAAGCTAGGAGAGAAGAAACCTCTGCCTCTAGGGCAAGGGTTTCTGAGAGATTTGCAGGTGGAAAAGATCTGGCTCTCCTCTTTGGAAAATTTCTGAAGCCGAGAACCAGTCCCTGGCTTACTACTTTCAGGACCCACTTGTCAGATGTAACAGACATCCAGTCCTGGACAAAGCAAGCCAGCCTGCCCGGGCAAGCCCATCAGGGTGTCTGCTTGGCGGGGGCTTTAGGCTAAGGAGTGGATGCAACCCTGCTCATCCCCCTTCTGCCTCTCCCTCTGAAGAACCCCCTCTGAGAAAAGGAAGAAGATGCCTGTGCTTAGTAAAAAGGCCTTTGAAATGGCCTGCCCCTGCCACTAGACATGAGGGGCAGGGTGAAAAAAGGACACCCTAGGGTGCCAACACTGCTCCTGCCCACCCACATCCCAAAAGAAAAAATTACTCACCTTAGTAATGTTGTTTCTTCTAATGGAGTCTTGCTATATTATGACATATGCCGTGAGTCCCAACCTTCGAACTGCTCCGGAGGTGAAAGAGTTAACTTTCCATGCCAGGCATGGAACGCTGAGCTCGAGCTCGGTTGAAACTCTGTCTTGTTGTTCTTCAAACTCAAACCGTCAGATCTTTACGAGCTAAACTCACTGAGGTCCTGTGTGGAAGCTGTAAACCTACACTAGCCAACTGGCTACTAAACATAAGAACACATTTTTTGGTCCCAAAACAAAGATTCAAGTCAGGAGACCCAAAAAATGAAAAACACAACACCAAGTCACCCCAAGAAAGGAGGAGTGAAAACAACAAGGTGGGCACCTACTAAGTGGCAACACTGCACTGCCCACCCACATCCCAAAAATACAGGTTACTCACCTGTAACAGGAGTTCTAGGAATGGTATATGTTATTCATCCACACTCATAGGCAGTATCCTTGCCGCTTTAAATCTTGCCGGAAGGTCTTCAAGCTTGCTCCTCCCACCCACCCGGGTGGTATAACTCTCGGCTCCGCCCCATGACGCCAGATCTGGCCCGCTGGAAGCTCAGGTTGTGCGTCGAAGCCGGGGAGGTCGGGTGGGTCGTGTGGATGAACAACATATACCATTCCTAGAACTCCTGTTACAGGTGAGTAACCTGTATTTCTAGGGACATGGATATGTTGTTCATCCACACTCATTGGCAGACTCCTAGCAGTTCTCCGGGAGGAGGGAGGCAAGACACACCCCCATATACTTACTTGGGAAAGAGAGACTGGAGAACCGAGGCCCCAAAACCAGCATCCCGGCGTGACTCAAGGTCGATGTGGTAGTGGGTAATGAAGGTGTTTGCTGACTTCAGGTAGCAGCCCTGCAGATTTCCTGGATAGGGGCGTCCCTGGAAGCAGCCACGTTGCAACAGTATGGCGGGTAGAATGAGCTCTTATCCCTCTGGGAGGCTCCATGCCCGCCAACCTGATAGAGATCTATGCAGGAGGTTACCCACCTGCTTATCGTCCGCTTGGCTGCAGGTCTGCCAGATCGCGGCTTCAGCGTAGGTGACAAACAGCTGGCGAACCTCTCCCGAATTTCAGCCGTGCGCTCCTTATAATAAGCGAGCGCCCTTCTAGGTCCAGAGTATGGAGCCTATATTCGGCCTCCGAGTGTGATTGGGGTAGAACACCGGCAGAGTCAACACCTGGTTAAGGTGAAACTCCGACACCACCTTCGGAAGGAATTTGGTTGAGGCGCAGGACAACCTGTCCCTGTGGAAGACCAGGTAAGGAGACTCGATGGAAGCGCCTGGAGCTCTCCCATCCTTCTGGCTGACGTGATAGCCACCAAGAAGGCGGTCTTCCACGACAGGTGAGAGAGAGCACACCTGTGCATAGGTTGAATAGCTTGCCCATGAGCTTTGCCAGTACCAGCAGTAGATCCCACGGAGGTGGGGTTCCCGCACTGGAGGGAAATGTGATCAAGGCCTTTGAAACGCCAGACCACCTTCTCCTGCCACCGACTGCTTCCGTGCCCGCCGGTAAGCAGAGATGAGCTGCCAGGTGCACCCATAGGTCGTCGACCTAAGCCCTTGACTAGAAAGGGACCATAAATAGTCCAAGATGCTTGCCAAGGAACAGGAGGAAGGGTCCAAGCCCTTGCCCTGACACCAAATGGAAAACCTTTTCCATTTGAAGGCATAACATTTTCTGGTCGAACTCCTTGCAGGGGCGCCTCAACTAAATTGAGGACCTCGTCGGAAAGGACCCAAGGCCTGGAACCCTGGCCGCTCGAGGACCAGGCCGTCAGGTGCAGGGATTGAAGGTCCGGATGGAACACCTTCCCTGATTGACTGAGAGCAGGTCCGGCGAGCTGGAAGCTGCCACGGAGTCCTGGAGCTGAGACTGAGGAGATCTGGGTACCAGAACTAGCGAGGCCAGTCTGGGGCTATCAGATCACCTCGCCTTGTCCCTCCCGCCTTGAGAAGCACCTTGTGGATCAAGGGAAATGGAAAAGTAAAAGAGGCCGGGGTCCATTGCCTCGAGAGGCATCCCCTGCAGTGAGCCCTGCTGGGGCGGGCATGGAACAGACTCAACAGCGTTCTCCATGGAGGCAAACAGGTCCACCTGAGGTGTGCCCCAAAGGAGAACAGATGCTGTACCTCGGCAGGAGAGACCACTGTGGGATGCAGCCCCTATCCGGCTCAGGGCATCGGCCAGGGTGTTGGAGGCTCCTGCCACGTGAATGGCTAGGAGATCCGCCTCCAGGCTGCCACGAGTGACCAAATGCGGAGAGCTTCCTTGCATAGAAGCATGGAGGCGCGTCCCCCCCTGGCGGTTCAGATAGTACATGGTCGTGGTATTGTCCGTCTGGACTCGGACCACTTGACCCGGAGGAGCAGAGCAAAGGCGGTGAGAGCTAGGCGGACGCTCGGAGCTCCAGCAGGTTGATGTGGCATCGGGACTCCGCGGGGACCAGAGGCCATGAGCCCGTGTTCCCCAGATGGGCACCCCAACCCATCAGAGAGGCATCGGTCGATGAGAGCAATCCGGCTCGGGCGGACGAACGGGATGCCCTCCTGCAAATGAAAATCCACCACTGGAGAGCGTTCCACATCCCCTGTGTCACCGACTCAAGCTGGTCCAAGGGATCGCAGCGTTGTGACCACTGGCTGGCCAGTCCCCACTGAAGGGGACGCATGTTCCAGCGGGCCCAACGGACCACGCTGGTGCAGGCCGCCATGAGACCCAGGGCGCAGGAAGTCCCGGGCAGGCGCGGTGCCCAACCAGAAATGATCGGGCAAGGAGGAAAGAACCTCGGCCCTGTCCGCCGGGAGCCGCTCTGGCTCGAAGAGAGTCGAGCTGCGCCCGATGAATAGAATCACCTGCTTGACTCGAATTCCGACTTGGCCTCGTTGATAAGGAGGCCCAGTTGAGAGCAGACCTGGAGGCCAGATCTCTGGACCACTCCGCCTCCTCCCTGGAGGAGCTGCTATCAGCCAGTCGTCCAGGTGAGGTACACCCGGACCCCTCGGCGCCCGCAGGAGAATGCTGTCACCACTGCCATGCATTTGGTGAAGACCCTGGGAGCTGGAGACAAGCCGAAGGGCATGGCTTGGAACTCGAAGAAGGATCCCTCATTTCAGGCAGAAGGAATCTCTGGTGAGACGGACCGGATAGGGACATTAGAAAAAGCAGCGTCCTGCAAGTCCAGAGAGCAGAACCACGCACGCGTTCAAGGATGGTATTATCTGAGCCAGAGTGACCATCCTGAAGGTTCGAGACCTTAGGAACTTGTTTAGGTCGTGTAGGTGAGAATGGGGCGCCAGCCCCCCGTCCGTTTCGGAACCAGGAAGTACCTGGACACAAACCCTGGGTCTGAAGGAGGGTCCACCACCTCTCTTACCACCTCCTTCTGGAGGAGGAGAGCGATGTCGGCTCGACGAGCCGCCAGTGAGGCTGGGGATCCCGAAGCCCCCGAGCGGCGGCTCTGAAGGTGGTGCTACTCAATTCCAGAGGCAGGCCTCTTCCACCACCTCCAAGACCCACCTGTCCGTGGTAACAGCGGACCAGGCGGAACGGAAGTGCGGGCCGTCCCCAGGGGACCCAGGGAGTGGTAGCGGGGATGGGCGACACCCTCAGCCCGTCACTGGGCAGGCTTGGAGGAGGGACCGGCCGAGGACCTCCTGGGCCTTTCCTCCCTGCCTCCTGTTAGAGGAAGCGGCTGGGTTTGGGATGCCAGGGCCGAGCCTGCTGGCCCCTGGCGTTGCTGGGCAGGGCGCCGAGGGCACAGAAGGGCGAAAGGGCTTAGGCTGTGGTTTGCGGCCTTTGTCCTTCTGGGGAAGAGACCGAGTCCAGGTGGCATTGGACTTCTCGATCCTCTGCAGGTGACCTTCCACCCCAGGGCCAAGAGGTCAGTCCCCAAAAGGAACATCCGCCAACTTGTGCTGGGTATCCGAGTAAAGTGGATATCCTCAGCCAAGCCCGCCGACGATAGCCACTGCGGCCGCCACCCGATCTAGCACATGAGTCCCCTATATCCAAAGCAGTCTGGAGCTGTTGTTTGGCCACTGCCCTGCCTCTGGTCCCGCACCTGCTTAACCGTAGTCTGCAGATCGGAGGGAAGATGAGGATGACCTCATCCAGGAGCCCAACAGGGCATGAGAAAATGTGCCATGAGGACGGCCGAACTGGCCTGACAGGCCGAGAAGGGCAGCGTAGACTTTTCGCCCGACATAGTCCAATTTCTTGGACTCCTTGTCAGGAGGTTTGTCCACATCCTGGCGTTGCGTGGCGAGCAGCTGTCGGTAACCAACCCCTCAGCAGAGGGTGTTCAAAAACCGGACAAGGAACCGATGGGACGCATACTTCCTGGCCATCCTGGCCGAGGCGCAGGGCAGGAAGCAGGCGCTGCCAAAGTTCCAGTGCCGGACCCACTATGGCCTCGGCCACGGAAGAGCCTCCGTCGGAGAATCCTCGGTCCAGAATCTCCGTGAGGATACCTGGCCCGTTTGGAAGCGGGTTGAGCTCCATCCCGGTAGACTCCGAGATGAGCGAAGCAGTCCTAGGAAGGTCGACGGGCTGCCGTCCCATTGACTGACCTCCTGAAGACTCCAAGT
The DNA here is from genome assembly GCA_016271365.2 of Neoceratodus forsteri. NCBI lineage: Eukaryota > Metazoa > Chordata > Ceratodontiformes > Ceratodontidae > Neoceratodus > Neoceratodus forsteri. Next base: position 952,578,437 of record CM028130.1, read on the forward strand.
CCAGTCGCTTGGAGAAGGAGGAATCATCTCGGACTCGGAAGAGTCCTCGAGAAACTGCCTCTGGCCTGAGCCACCCTTCACCTGCCGAGGTCAGTCGGAGTGAGGGTAACTGACAACCGATGGGGTAAACCCTTGTGAGCCGAGAATCCTTGGTCGGGCCCCAGGTAAGTGGCTGTGGGCGGAGGTTCCACGAATCGAGTGGAGCAGCTGGTTTTGGCCGAACAACGGCCTGGATATAGGCTCCTCGGACAAGTCGAGGGGTTGTGTGAAACCCGTTCGGTGACAGCCATAATGGCGGGGAAGGCGCGGGTCGGCTTATTCCAGCCAGGAGAAGCTGTTGCAACATAAGGTCCTCGTAACCGCTCGGACGTAATTCGCCAAGCCTCCCCTCATCCGAGGAGGGGGCGAGGGCGAGCGGCACGCCGCTACGCGGTGCCGAGACCGAGACCGCCTATGGCGGTGGGAGCGGCTGGACACGAAGGTCCGAGACGAGAGTCCCGGAATTTCGGGGTCGGTGCGAGGAGGTGTCGGCGGAACCGGCACTCCCTTCGGCTCGGAAGGTCCATCCGAGGCTCCGGACCGGAGGCACAAGCGAGCCCACGGATCCTCAACTCCTCCCGGGGAACCGGGAGAGGAATCTCGGCTGCTAAAGGCGACAGCCCGTCAATGGGTCGAGAAAATCTCGACTTCATCGGTGGGAGTCTCGGTCAACTGACCTGGCAGGGGACACCGTGAGGCCAGTGGCGGCCGGCCCGACCGACCCGAAACCCCGACAGTCGGCCCGGCCCGGGGAAAGGACCTTCCCGCTCCCAAGGCGTCGACGGAGGGACTACCCTGTCCCTCTTTTGGACCGAGAATAAGGTCCACGAGCGCAGGCCCTTCTCCTTTAGTGAGAGGGACAGACAAAAGCTCATAAAAGAAGCCGTGTAGGAAGAACCCAGAGAGGCGGGATAAATGCGTGAGGAAGGCTCTGACCCGTGCCGCCTCCTCTTGAGGCGACCATCCGCTCGAGCTGATCCGCCAGCCCCGCCGCCGCGGACACCGCCAACAGGCCTCCTTGGACTTCACGGAGAAGCGCTTCTCGGGGCGGCCCAGTTACAATCAGACGCACGGTCTTCGAGGGCGTGGGCGAGAAAGATGAGCACAGGTCGCAAGCCTGCGGGTCGTGCTCAAGGCCTAGGCAGTATACACACGTGGAGTGAGGATCCGTCCGAGACATCTTCTGCCCGCATGGGCATCTCCGAAATCCGGGAGTCGATTTGTCCATCGCAGCCGCGAGGGATAGAAGACTGAAGTCTTTTTGCAAAATTTTATTTTTAAATCCGCAAACGGAGAAATAGGAACCAGTCGCAAACGCAGAGCGTTAAGGAGGGAACCTGAGCTTCCAAGCGGTAAGGAAGATCTGGCGTCATGGGGCGGAGCCGAGAGTTATACCACCCGGGTGGGTGGGAGGAGCAAGCTTGAAGACCTTCCGGCAAGATTTAAAGCGGCAAGGATACTGCCTATGAGTGTGGATGAACAACATATCCATGTCCCTAGAAACAGAGGTTCTGAGAGGGGCAGGCAGGAGGAGGTCATAATATAGCAAGACTCCATTAGAAGAAACAACATTACTAAGGTGAGTAATTTTTTCTTCAAACAACATGAAGTCTTGCTATATTATGACATATGCAGACTACACAGCAGTACCTCCATGGAGGAGGGACAGAACCTATTTAGGAAATAGACTCTGCAGCACAGCTGTGCCAAACCGAGCATCACTCCTAGCCTGGATGTCCAGGGAGTAATGCTTGGTAAAAGTGTGAACTGTTTTCCAGGTAGCTGCTTGACATATCTCTAGAATAGGGATGTCCCTGGCCGCAGCCAAGGAAGCAGCTGTACCTCTGGTAGAGTGAGCCCTCAGGCCTGAGGGAGGAACCTTACCCAGTTTTTCATAGCAAAATTGGATACAAGAGACAATCCACCTGGCAATGGATCTTTTAGTGGCAGGTTTCCCTTTACCAACCTCACCAAAAGTGAGGAACAGTTGGAGGGAGTCAAACCTGTGACCCTTGGTACGCTCTATGCAGTAACTAAGGGCTCTCTTCACATCTAAGCTGTGCAACCGCCTCTCGCCAGAGGAGGAATGGTCAGTGAAGTACACTGGAAGAGATATGGATTGATTAAGGTGGAAATCTGAAACCACCTTAGGCAAGAACTTCCTATTAGTCCTGAGGACCACCTTATCTCTATGAAAGGAGATAAAATCAGGCTCCACTGACAAAGCTTGCAATTCACTTGTGCGTCTGGCAGAAGTGATGGCTACCAGGAACACAGTCTTCCAAGTCAAGTACTTAAGTTCTGCTGAAGACAAAGGCTCAAAGGGGGGTTGCATAAGCTGAGTAATGCGAACATTAAGATCCCAGGCAGGGGCAGGGTCCCTGAATGGAGGGTTGGTATGAAGCAATCCCTTGAAAAACTTGGAGAATACAGGATGAGCTGAAAGAGAAGAGGGCTTACCCACTGAAATAAAAGCAGACACAGCTGCCAAATGCACTTTTAGGGTAGCTGGTCTCAGCCCCAAGGTATTTAAGTGGACCATATAATCCAGGACTGTGGGTAAATCAGCAGATTCTGGGGAAATATGCTTTCCAGAGCACCATATGGAAAACCTTTTCCATTTGGATTTATAAGTAGCCCTGTTGGAAGGTTTCCTAGAAGCCTTCAGGATATCCATTACACCTTGGGAGAGGTGTAGATCAGCAAACTCTAACTCTTCAAGAGCCAGGCCTTGAGATTGAGAGATTTGAGGTTCGGGTACCAAACCCTCCCCTGAGCACAGGTTAACAGGTTGTGCTTCCTGGGAAGATGGACTGCTAAGGACAGTAGGAGTGGATACCAGGGTTGTCTGGCCCAATCTGGAGCAATCAGGATCATCTTGCAGGGCTGAGATCTGATTTGGACTAGCACTTTGAACAGGAGAGGGAAGGGAGGAAAAGCATAGAGAAACTTCCCTTCCCAATTGAGGACTAAGGCATCCAGAGGGACTGAGCCCAACACTGGGGGCCTGCAGCAAAAAAGGGGAAGTTGGTGATTGTCTGGGGCTGCAAAAATATCTATCTGCAGGGTGCCCCATCTGGCAAAGATCACATCCAAAACCAGGGGGTCCAGTGATCATTCGTGATGGCCCTGGGAAATCCTGCTGAGAGCATCTGCCAGGACATTGTCCTTGCCTGGGAGGTGAACTGCCGTAAGGGAGATGTTCAGGGAGTAAGCCAGAGACCACAACTTCATTGCTTCGGTGCACAAGGCCGTAGACCGACTGCCCCTTTGCTTGCTGATGTACCACATTGTGGTGGTGGTGTCTGTTCTGACCTGTACAACTGTTTCTGAACAGATTTGGAAAAAGCTTGAAGTGCTAGAAAAACTGCTCTGAGTTCCAACAGCTTGATGTGGAGCAGAGATTCCTGAGGGGACCACAACCCCTGGGTAGTGAGGTCGCCCATGTGAGCTCCCCACCCCAAGAGGGATGCATCTGTAGTAAGGATTAAGGAGTGAGACTGAGTGACAAAAGGAACCCTTTGTCTCAGATTCTGCCACCACTGTAGGGCCTGGATCAGGGTTCGAGTCACTGGGATCAATTTGGTTAGAGGGTCTTTCCTTTGAGACCAAAAGGCTCTCAAATGGAACTGGATTTCCCTCATCTGAAATCTTGCTCTCTGCACTACTGCTGTAGAGGCAGCCATGTGTCCCAGGAGCTGTAGAAAATGTCGTGCTGGTCGAGAAACTTGCAGGGTGAATGAGAAGGCCAGAGAGACCAGGGTCCTTGCCCTGTTCAAAGGAAGGAAGGCTCTGGCTTTCTCTGTGTTCAGCTCTGCGCCTATGAAGGTGAGGAGCTGTACAGGCTCTAGAACTGACTTTGAAAGATTCAGAAGGAAACCTAGAGAGGTGAGCAGTTGCTGAGTTATCTGTAGGTGTAAACTGACTTGGTCTGGGGACTGGCCTACTATGAGCCAATCGTCCAGGTAAGGGAAGATGGCAATTTTTTGCCTTCTTAGGGAAGCAACTGCTACTGCCAGCCATTTTGTGAATACCCTTGGAGCAGAGGTGAGGCCAAAGGGCATTGCTCTGAACTGGTAATGGCCTGAGGGCAGCTCGAACCTGAGGTACTTTCGATGGGAGCTTCTGATGAGAATATGGAAGTAGAGCATCCTTGAGGTCCAGGGGCTAGCCAGTCCGGCCTTAGAGAGAGTAGAATAATTCCCAGAGTCACCATTTTGAATTTTGGTTTTAAGCGGTGCTTGTTTAATAATCTGAGATCAGGATGGGCCGCCATTCTCCTGTCTTTTTCGGTGAGGAAGTACCTGGAGTACAACCCTTTGCCCTGGTGTGAGGGTGGAACCTTTCCACAGCTCTGAGAGCCAGGAGGAAGAGACCTCTGCCTCTAGGGCAAGTGCCTCTGGAGGATTTGCAGGTGGAAAGGATCTGGTTCTCATCTTTGGAAACTTTTGAAGCTGAGAACCAGTCCTTGGCTTACTACTTCCAGGACCCATTTGTCTAATGTCAGAGACTCCCAGTCCTGGACAAAGTAAGCCAGCCTGCCCCCTACAGGTAGGTGAGAATTGGCCCTGGCAACCCCATCAGGGTGCCTGCTTTGCAGGGACTTTGGGCTCAGGGGTGGAAGCAGACCTGCTTGTACCCCGTCTGCCTCTCCCTCTAAAGAACCCCCTCTGGGCATAAGCAGAAGAGGAGGCCTGAGTTCGGTAAAAAGGCCCTTTCCTTGGCCTGTGCACTCCTATAGGTGGTCCTATACTCATCCATTTTCTTCATGTAATTCTCTGTCTGCTCTCCAAACAGAGAATTACCCACAACAGGAAAATCCATGGCTTTAGTCTGGGTATCCTGTGACAGGCTAGTACATCTGAGCCAAGCCATTCTGCGAAGTGCCACAGATGTAGCCATGACTCTTGATGACACATCTTTTGAGTCCACTGCAGCATGGAATTGCACCTTGGATGCCTCAATACCATCAGCAGCCACCTGCTCCAGCTCCTTGGCAAGCCGGCCAGGGACCTGTTTTGCTAGAGCCATAACAGTATCCCATCTGGATTTCTGATATCTAGCAACACAAGCCATATAATTTGCCTGTCTGAGTCCTAAGGATGCTGCCATGTACTGTTTCTTTGCCATGGCATCAATCCTCCTGGAATCCTTGTCCGGGGGGTGTGAAGCCAAGGGAATATTTGCCTTGTCACAGGCTGCAGCGTGCACTACCCCAACATGGCTGCATTGTTGTGTAAGGAACTCCATATCAGAGCCTGACAATGTGTACCTCTTGTCCATTCTCTTACCCACAGGAGGTATAGTGTGAGGAATTTTTAGAATTTTAAAAGTCGGTTTCCCAAAAGATTTATGCAAGGGAATAGACAGTCTCCTAGACTCTGGGATATCCATCATTTCCACATAGTCAGGCTCTTCTTGATCATCCACAGCTTCCTCCATAGGGAGCTGGAGGATTTCAGCCACTTTTTTATAAAACATAAAATGAGAAGGGGACTCAGAAAGCCTAGGAAGAGATACTCCTGAAGGTCTGTCTGGGGAGATGTCCGGGTCAATGGGCACATCCAGACTTTCAAATCCACATTCACTCTCCTCATACTCCTCTTCCCCCTCCTCCGGTTCATAGTATTCCTCTAAATCATAATCTTGAACCGGTGGAACCGGCCGAACCGGGCGCTTATCTGAAGGAGTGCGGTTCGGTGGAACGGAAAGCGACTGGACAATTTTATCGCTTTGGCTATTTCTTCAGCGGTTGGAGAGGAAAGTTTTGGCTCCACACCAGCCGATTTCCTAGTCCTTTGCTGGAACCGACTCCTCAGAGTCGGTTCTCCTTGCCGAAGGAAGTCTAGCCCTGGTCAGAGGCACTCCTCTGGTTCAGTTGGAACTGAACCCGGGCTGTCCATCGGTTCAGCGGACTTTTTGCCTCCCTTTCCTGAGCCTACCAACTCTCTTTCCAGGGTAGCTACAGGAAAATTTTTACAAATCTGGCAGTCTGCATTGAGGTGGTCAAACCCCAGACAATAAACACAGGTGGTGTGGGGTCAGCCTTGTGAAGACTTCCCACACACTGCAGTGTTGAAACCCAGTGGGCGGTTTTCTTGGGTTTCTCAGACATGGCCAGTCCTATCCAAAACGTACCCTTTTCTCGGCAATCCGCCGGGCAAGACTCCCCTATCCGTTCCTGACCGTGTCACGGGTCTTGGAGAAAAATGTAATAAAATCTGTTTTTTTTTTTTTTTAGAACTGATACGGACCGGTTACCACACTCTAAATGAATCAAACACTTTTTTACCTCAAACTCCACAATTTACAAGTTCCACACAGAAACTACACTGAAAACCTATCTAGTACTCATGGTACCACAGACAGAGACTTGAACTGACTGAGCGGTAACAGCAATTCAGTAGAAACCGACCGAAAAAAACGACACTTCAACCGACATTTTTGAACCGAGCAAAGGAGAACTCTCCGGAGCGACTGTTCAGTGAGGTGGAGTAAAGAATCTGACGGTTGCAGTTTAAACAGCAGCAGACAGGGGCTTCAACTGAGCTCGTGGTGAACATTCCATGCTGGCCATGGAAAGTTTAACTCTTTGTTCTCCGGGGCAGCTGAAAGGCAGGACCTAACTGCATATGTCAGAATACAGCAAGACTTCATGTTGTTTGAATACCTTCTGAGCAGATAAGCACCGGGGGTGCTTTTAAAATGGGTGATAGGAAGGGATCTTGTAAGTGATGACTCTATATGCCCAAAGGTAGATGTTTCTCCTATTGCTGAGCGAGCACCATCCTAGCTGTTCATAGAGATGGCAATGGTGTGTGTTGGAAGGGGCGCCAGTAATAAATTTTAGAGCTCTGTGATAAAACTTCTCCAACTTCGCTAGGGCGGTTGTTGGACAGTGACTATAAATGAAGTCAGTGTAGTCAATAAGTGGAAAGAATGTGGTCTGCACCAGATGAGTTTTGGCCTCAAATGTGAGCAGTTTTCTAATTCTGAAGATGCCTAGTCCTTGTTTTAGTTTTTTCAGGAGTTCCTCCCTGTGCACAGTAAAGGCAAGTTTAGAGTCAAGCTAGAGGCCCAGGTACTTCAATTTTTCTACAACCTCAATTGGTTCCACCAGGAGGGTGAGAATTTGGGGCCGAGTACTTGCTGGGTGGGTGTATGCTGAATGGGTGTGAGGTGAAAGGAACATCACTGTTTCTTTTGGCATTGAGCAACAATTTAAGGTGCAGGATATTTTGTTGCAACAGGTCAAAGTCCTGTTGCTACTCTTTACAAGCCAACTCAAGAGTGGGTTTGGCGACAGAGAACGGTGTCGTCCACGAAAAGATGGACGTTAGCCAATGTTGATATTGGAATTTATGTCATTAATATAAATTGCGAACAGTAAGGACCCCAGGATGGACCACTGAGGAATACCTCTCAAGAGTGGTTTGAGGGGGGTGAGAGGTCGCCTTGGGCTTTTACCTGCTGCTGTCTGCCAGCCAGATAAGCAGGAGAACCACTGTAATGCTATTTCGTGAAGGCCTAGGTTGCGGAGCATAAGAAGTAAGTAAGTCATGGTCCACGGTATCAAAAGCCTTGCTCAGATCCAGAAAGAGTGCACTGACGTAGTTTCTGGAATCTAAGGCGGCTTGCCAATCGTTCGTCACTTTAGCCAAGGCGGATACCATGCTGTGGCTGGGTCTGAAGCTGGATTGTAGGGGATTAAGCAAGTTAGTGGATTCTAAGTAATCTCTTAGCTGGGCGTTAACTAATTTTTCAAGCAAGTTTGATAAGATGGGTAGTAATGATTTAGGTCAGTAATTGTTAAGTTTGCATGGGTTGCCAGACATGAAGAGGGGGATAATGTGGGTGATTTTCCATATGGAAGGGAAAGTTCCATGAGAGAGAGAGGGAGAGACTGACAAGGCGAGTAATGGGAGGAGACAGATAGTGGGTGTCTATTTTTAGGAAGAATGGCTCAATTTGATCAGCTCCAGCGTTTTTTTTTTTTACATCTAGGAAGAGCAAAAGGTCTTCGACCTGCTTAAATGTAACAGGACTGAAGCTGAACTTCGGTGCTTGGCTTACAGCTCTATGCGAACGGAAGGACAGGGTGTTCCTGTTGGTATGTGCGTTCAGTTTACTTGCTGGCGAGGTGTCAAATGCTAGTCCAGCATTAGTGAAGTGACTCTTCAGTTGTTCGAATACACTTTGTTTAGTGATATGGAGGGGGGGGGGGCAGGGATGAGGAGGAGGTGTGGCCTTCGATTTCCCGAAGGATTTGCCAAAACTTAGCTGCGTTTGATTTGGAGATTTAGAATTTAGATTCCTATGTTTAAGATCATGCAGCAAAAGGGAAAGCATCTTTTCTGGCAGTACCCATGTGCTACTACGCAATCTTTTAAAACTAACTGCACATGTAATTGTAGGGTATTACCCCAACTATCTTGGCTAATATTCCTTAGCCATCCAAATTGTCATGCCACTGTCCACATGTGCACGTGGCTGTGGAGCACAACTGCTGCAGACGAATGCGTACAGTCCCAGCACTGCTAATACCCAACTCAGAAGTTTGTTTAGCGCACTTCGATTTGGAGTGTGTCAATTTTCCTGAAGGCAAGTTAAGTATTTTGCTAAAGATCTGTACCCCCATTGTTTGTCCTGGGAATCAAGTCTTAGCATGCTATCTGATTAGTTGTTCCTGATGACATCATTAAAGCACCCGATTTAATATGCGTTTGCCACCGCCAGCAATACGCTGTTTTGTGTTAACACACAAATAGAAACAGAAACCTGGTGATATCTAAGTAACTACATAATTTCTTCTGCTCTATGGCTCGAGTAAAGAAGCAGAAAACTGACACAGAGCATAGAAAGTTTAACAAACTATGCCAGCAAACGGCAACACTTACGGACCTCACAGTCTCCTATAAACTCTGATGCAAGGTACTTTATTAATCTCCACTATTGTTAAACACGCTGTAAGATCAGGGCGGAGTCCTGACATGTGAATTTCAATCAGTATCTGTGCTGAATACATTAACTGTGCTAAACAAAGAACTTATTGGTTGAAGCAAAACAAACGGTGATGAAATTGAAAGGAAAGGCAGTTATTTGGGGTCTGTATCGCACTGGCATATGCCAATCAGTAACTGTGCTAAATCACCTGCTTTTACTCAATTAATGAATGAAGGAGAGTGGACCAGTGACTGACTGTATGTTCCTACCTTTCTGCACTTCCCCTTTATGTTGTATTTTCATTATTTTGTATTGTTACTTTTATTGACATGTGAATAATATGTGGATAAATAAACAGACTAGTAAACATATGTTTGATTACTTTTAATGAGTCATCATGGGATGTCAGACAGTGGACCTTGGCCTGGCTCAGGTTTTCTTTGTGGCCCTCCACCAAAACAAAGTTGTGCACCAATGGTATAATAGGTTATATACAGCCATAAATCCCCAACAGGTTTTTGGAGTATTCTAATATCACTCACCTTTTTCCCAGTTTGTTTCTCTACCATGTCGTTGTTGAGCAGGAGATCCTCGGACTGCGGTGTTTTAGAACACCCGCCCTTGGGCATCGTTCTACCTTCCTTACTTGAACTTCATTCACTCTGCCATCGCCTCGTCATCGACTGTCTACAGTAAACAAAATCAGAAAATAATAGACCCCGATCAGAAAAAAATAATCAACAAATGAACACTGTCAGGAAAAAGAATTCCTCATGAGCGAAAGAATTACCTTCAGGATTCATTGTGTATAAAGTTTAAGACTCTGATGTAATCAGTACTTTTACTAGCATAAACAAGTCATTGATCTAAGTAGTATAACAATTTTAATGGGCCAACTCCAGAATTCCTCCAAGCCAATCAAATGCATTTGCTTCAGGGCCTTCAGTTCTTTTGGGGGTACATGTCTGCAACATGAAGTATCAAGCCAGTGATGCTTTATGTGCAGCATGAGTCCTGGAATTACTGGTCAGTTAAATGACTGATGATGGTTTCTCCAGGCAGTGCAGGGCCCATAAATACTGGCAACCGTCATTCAGATAGCTGGTAATGGGCTCGACAATCAACACAGGGCCCAAGGTTGTCAGCAGCTGTCATTTAGATAACAGATAATGGTTTCTCCCAACTGCGTAGAGCATGAGAGTACACACAGCCACCATTTAGATGAAAGATAATGGTTTCCCCCAACAGCACACAGCCTGAGTACTGGCTACTAGATCATTTAGATGGTTGCAGATGGTCTCGTCATGCAGCATGGAGTCAGAGTACTGGCAGACGTCATTCAGATGACAGACAATGGTTTCACTCAGCAGCATGGAGTTCAAGAGTACTGGCAGCCATCATTTAGATGGCAGACGGTTTCTCCCTGGGCTTTCTCCCTCAGCCATCCACCTCTCCCAGGCTGTCCAGCCCCAAGTCTGCGATGGACCTCACTGACCCTGCAGAGGTGAACTTACATTGCCCCAGCCCACCACAGGGGTTACTGTGGCAGCATAAGGTGGTGACCCCCTCCCTCGGTAAAGGATGCTCTGTAGCAGGCAGCTCTCCTCGATGAAGAGTGCCCCATTACAGATGACCAGGACTCGCTCCTGAACTCGGGTTGCTGGTAAGGGAACACCCCAGGATACTGCTGGGCAATCAATTCACCCCTAAATGTAACTGGATTTTTAGGAATTGTTAGAAGTAACCGTTCCAACCAACAAAGTTAGAGCCAATAAAGCTGCAAACAAAATTAAAGTTAAAAACCAAACACCGTTATGCCCACTTGCTGGCATGTAGCAGTGTGGGACTGTTTAGACTTTTATTTTTTTGTAATTCAGATGTTTTCATGCTCCCCATTTCACTGCCCACTGACTCCTTCCAGGCACCCACGGCCCATTCATACCACCTTACCTGATCGGAGGTGCCCTCCTCCATGATGCCTCAGATATTCCCTCATGTGCAGTGACAGGAGTACGAGATATACACACCCTCCCCCGAGCACACTGTGTTTAGACAGGCAGCAATTTTCCTCTGTCGGCTGGGCTGGCCCCAAAAGGTCTAGGAAGCTATTTCTGCGTTCCGTTTCAACTCCTATGGGACTTCGCCTGAAGGGAAATCAATGGGTCATGCACTCACGGTAAGCATAGCGACACCCTGACATCAGCGATGTCATGCCCACCATTAGCCCTCCAGCTGCACTGCCACCTGTGGTCACCAAGGTGGCAGTACTGTGGTTGAGAACAGTACCCACCCTCTACAAAAATGACAGTGTCCTATGGAACACCCCATGCTTCTCCTCCTGGCCGCCGATGAGCCAGGCTTGCTACCATACCTGTGTTGCCAGCGTCAACAGCGTCACAAGCGGTAGTGCTATTGCTGCGATGCCTGCTCGAACACAGTAGTGATCTGGGATTGTGCCCCAAGTCTGGAACTTGAGCAAATTAGGCAGGGAGGGCTCAAAACATTGAAATGGATGCTCTCCTTTCAGGGTGTGGAGGTTCTTGATGCCACTCAATGATACCATGTGATGGTGCAGAGTCACTGAAGCTGCAGAGTTGGGTAGAGCAAAGCAAGAAAAAACCTTTCCCATTGGTTGCTCGACAGGAGTTCATCAAGGCCACCCAAACCCATGGCTGAATGAACGTGCTGCCTATGCCCACTATACCACCACTAAATTTTTCTTCTCCCCTAAACACAAGTGCCAGGACAGAAAAGTAGTCCACCTCAGAGTCAAGCCAAAAAAAAGAGTCTGACGGTGGCGGTCCATGGGGTCTTGAGCTGGAGGGACACCAGCATGCTAGTAGTGCAGATACCAGATGGGAATCCTCTGGAGACACAGAACTGGAGGAATTGCTGGTAAGGTGAAGAACAGAAAGTGACATTTAACAACAACAAAATTTTTTTTTTTTTTTACAAATTTCACCCGTCAGAGCAGACATTTTCTCTCCCCCAAGATGTGACACACAACACTTGCATTCTGGGTCTCATCTACTGACAGCAATGAGGTTCTAAAGCCTAAAAATAAATCCATTTACATCTCGCCTCAACTCATCTACAGGATATAAATTTGTGGTGACTCGAACAGATTATATCTGGAGTAATGTACACAGCCTAAATGGGCACAGAAGAAAACTAAATTTAAATATCTGTAAATTTTCTTTCTCCGACGGCTGGTCTCTGGGCTTCCATACAATTGGGCTGTACCTCCTAATTCAGATATGCAGGCAGGAACTAAGCTCTGCAACTTGGGATATCCAGCCCTCCACTTCCTGTTTCCATCAGTTTTTCCAAAAGCAGTCCAAATGTGGCAATACTACATGAACTTGGAAACAAAAAACAAGAATATTAAGCCATTCATGGCCAATTGGCCAACTTTATACATTCTGGGAGGGAAGCAGAAGCCCGGAGACCAGCCTGAGAAAGAAAATTTACAGGTATTTACATTTCGTTTTCTCTCTCCTAAGCTGGTCTTCAGGCTTCCATACAAATGGGATATAAAAAAGCAGTACATCCCCAGATATCTCAAGAGGGAAGAATATAAGTGCCTTTAAGGGTCCACCACCGCCTGAAGAACTCAGCGGCCAAAGGACGCCTCCACCGAGGCCGTCACATCTAATTTTTAAAATTTTGTGAACATGAATGGATGATCAAGTGGCTGACTTCTGTCTGCTGGAGATGCTTCTCTCAAGTCCACCCACGAAGTGGCCATAGCCCGGGTAGAATGGGCCCTCACTGGGCCAGGCAAGGTTACTCCAGCCTGATTATAAGCAGTGGTGATGACAGAAAGGATCCATCTGGCTAGAGAGTCCTTCGAAACTTTTTTACCCATATTTTGACCTGTAGTTAGGATGAACAAACAAAAGTTTTTCGAATAGAATCTGTTTGTTTAATATATATTTTCACTGCTCCTCTTTGATCCAGCATGTGAAATTCTCTTTCCTTTTCACTTTTAGGGTGTGGGCAGAAGAAAGGCAGAATCAACTCCTAGTTGCAATGGAATCATGACTTTTGTTAAAAAACCTGGATCTGTTCGGAGCACCAGAGTGTCCTGATGAAACACAGTATACGGCTCTTTGGTGGATAAAGCTCCTAGCTTGCTGATTCTCCCGGCTGAAGTAATAACTATGACAAAAGTGACCTTCATTATAAGATGTATGAGGGATGTCTCCTTGAGAGGCTCAATTGGAGCCTTGGTCAAAGCTTTGAGAACCAAATTAAGCCTCCAAGGTGGTACCGTTGGCTTGATTGGAGGGCACTTTAATGTTGCTGCCCTTAGAAATCTCCTGACATGGTGATGTGAACCCAGTGAGTCTCCGGAAGCCACCAACAAGTGCGCCCCCAGTGCGGAAACCTGAACCCGTAAAGTGGTTGGTTAAAGTCCTTTGACAAATCTATCCTGAAGAAACTGCAGTAGTACAGGCAATGATATTGGCTGGCTCTTTAGTGTTTGGATTGGACCTAGAACAAGAATTTCCTCCAAATTCTGTAACACACTTTAGAGGAAGAGGGACAACGTGAATTCACCATCATTTCCATAACAGGAGCTGCGTAGCCTAGCTCTTTGAAAGTTCACCACTCAAATCTCCAGGCCGAGAGGGAGAGATTGTTCAGACGGGGGTGCAGCATCGGACCCTGATGGAGAAGGTCCAGGCTGATCTGGAAGGACAGAGGTGGTCGCCTTGAAAACTGAATGAGAAGTGGGAACCATGGGCGACAAGGCCATCGAGGACAGACTAGAATCAGTTATGCCTGATCCAGAGCCACTTTGTGTAGGACTCTGGATAGAAGCGGTATTGGAGGAAAGGCATACAGGAGACTGAACTGACCCCAGTCCAGGGAAAAGGTGTCCTGAACCACTACTAGTTCATCCCTGGCCAGGGAGCAGAATTGTTTTACCTTGGAGTTTCGCCGGCAGGTGAAAAGATCTGAGGATTGCTCCGCTGCTGTTAGGATGTGGAAGGCACTGTCCTTCAGCTCCCATTCCCCTGGCAGAACATCTTGGCGACTGAGCCAGCCTGCTGTAACATTTTCCTGTCCTGGAATGTACACTACCCTTATGCTGGCCAGGTGGTGCTCGGCCAACTTAAAGAGAAGAAGGGACTCCTGTAGCATTTTTGAGATTCTTGATCCATCCTGATGGTTGATGTATGCCCTTGTTGTTCAACTGTCTGTTAGAATCAGTACATCCTGACTGAGGACTTGCTGTTCGAAGTGTATGAGGGCTGGGCGTACTGCTTTCATCTCGAGGACGTTTATGCTGTACCTTGTTTCTAACAGTGACCACTTGCCCTGAGCGGACAGCTGATGCAAGTGAGCCCCCTAACTCGAGGCTGGCATCAGTAGTGATTCGGATTTGGTGTGGATGGCCCAACTTGCGACCCCTCATGACATTTGACCTCTGAGTTCAACACTGGAGGGAAATTTTTATCTGTTGAGAAATTGGGATCTGTTGGTGCTGGCTGTGTCTGGACTGGGACCACAGCTTGAGCAAGTGTGCTTGATTAGGCCGCATGTGGACTGGGGCCCAAGGGACTGAATTCACCAGCAATACTAGAGTCCCAATTAGCTGCATGAAGGAGTGAGCTAGCAGCAGAGGAGCTGTATGAAACTTCTAGATGAGCTTCAACAGGTCCCTGAATTTCGCTTCTGGGGGGAAGATCTTGTTGGCTTGTGTCATGAAGTCTGCCCCTCGTGGTTCAAAGTCTGGCTTGGAGTTAGAGAACTCTTTCTCCAGGTAATGACAAATCCGTGTGCTGATAGGCACCGGACTACCTCCGCCACTGTTTGTACGGCTTGGTCGAGCTGCAGGGCCTTGATGAGAATATCGTACAAGTAAGGGAAAAATGGAAATTACATACCTAACGTAATTCTTGATCTTCTTGGACGAGTCTCCACCACTCATTCACACTAATGCAATCGGTGCCAGAGGCACTAGGACCCAGCGGGAGCAAACTATTTTGCTAGAGGGTTGGCGCCAGAGATGGAGCCGCGAGGAGCGGCACCGCGAGCCCCAGCTCGTGTGGTAATGACTATCTCGTCCAACCTCCAACTCCTCAGTACCTTTTTTCTGAGGAGGTGCAGCGTAACTAACCTAGAAGGATAGCCTAACCAAAAACCGGACATAAGATAGTACGGACAACCCGTATAAGAAGGGTCAACAAGGAAGTCCTCACAGCCTAAAGATTGAGGGAGTTAAGACCAACAACAGATGTGAGCTTGGGGGATGGTGGGTGAGCGTGTGAATGAGTGGTGGAGATTCATCCAAGAAGATCAAGAATTATGGTAGGTATGTAATTTCCATATCTTCCTGGACATAAAGTCTCCACCACTCATTCACACTAATGGGAGAGTACTGAGCTAATAATCCCCCCGAGAGGGCGGCAGGAGAGATCAAGAGCTCACAGTTGTAGGAGAGGAGTCCATTAAGGATGGTTCTGCCAAAAGAAAGATGTCGTCTGGCATGGACATCCAGGGCATAGTGTTTGACAAAAGTATGCACTGAGCTCCAGGTGGCCGCGTTGCAAATATCCGCAATGGCCACATTGTGGATTTCCGCTAGGGATGCCGCGATCGCTCTTGTAGAGTGAGCGTACACTCTGCCCTCCAGCTTAACCTGCACCATGGAATAACAGTGGCGAAGGCATGCCACCAGCCATGCTGAAATACATCTGATAGCGACAGGTTGACCCAGCCAGGTCTCGCTGAAGGAAACAAACAGTTGTTGAGCTTTACGAAAGTCTTTTGTTCTGTCTAGATAGAAACACAAAGCTCTTCTGACATCCAAGGAATGGAGAGAATGCTCTCCTTCATTTTGGAAGTTCGCAAAGTAAGATGGATGGACCAGAGGCTGGTTTAGATAGAATTCTGAAACAACCTTAGGGAGAAACTTAGGATGGGTCCTAAGAACCGCTTTGCCTTTATGAAACACAGTATATTGAGGGTCTGTGACCAAGACATGTATCTCAGAGACCCCGCGGGCAGAGGTAATGGCCACTAGGAAGGCCGTCTTCCAAGTGAGAAATTTCAACTCACAGGTAGCTAGAGGCTCGAAAGGTTTTCGAGTGAGCATGTCTAGCACCAGATTAATGTCCCAGGCTGCAACTGGACATCTTATAGGAGGTCTGGTATGCAGAAAAAGACACCTCGTAACCACAACTGAGCCAGTGACAAGGAAAGTACTGGCTCATGATAAGCTGAAATGGCACAAAGGTGAACCTTAACTGTAGAGTACTGCAGACCTGAATTTGAGATGTCTAAAAGGTACTCTAGAACTTGTATCTGATGGGCAGGAAAAAGGATTCAAAGAGGATTTTGCACACCAGGGCGAGAAACGCTTCCATTTGGCTGTGTAAGTTTTCCTAGTGGCTGGCTTGCGCGCAGCCAGAAGAATATCTGAAACCCTGAAGAGACACTGAACCTGGTCACTTCTATCTCTTCAGGAGCCAAGCTTGAAGGTGAAGCGACCTCAGATCGGGATGGACCACAGGCGCCTGAGTCAGAAGGCTCGTCTGAAGGGGAAGCGGTTTCGGAGGAGTTTTCGACATACTGTTGAGTAGTGGAAACCTTATCTGTCGAGGCCTGAAGGGAGCAATGAGGATAATTTTGTACCCCTGGGACTCTAATTTGAGAAGTACTCTCTGAATTAGAGAAAGAGGCGGAAAGACGTATAGAAAGAGTTTGTCCACCGCAGCCTGAACGCATCCTGACAGAAAATGCCAAGCCCTGGATTTCTGGAGCAGAAGAGAAGCAGTTTTGTGTTGAGTGGGGATGCAAAAAGGTCCAGGTCTGGAGTTCCCCACTCTGCGAATAGTGACTGAGCTACGCCTGAGTCAAGAGACCGTTCATCAGGATCTGTGTCTGTTCTGCTGAGACTGTCTGCTAGTTCGTTCTGCACCCCCAGCAGGTAGACCACATGAATTAGAGCCTTGTGCTCTAAGCACCATTCCCACACCCTCATCGCTTCCCTGAATAAGGGGTAAGAGTGAGCACCGGCCTATTTGTTGAAGTAATACATCACTGCTTTGTTGTCCGTTTGAAGGAGAACGTTCTTGTGACAGGGAATGTCCTTCAAAGCCCAGACTGAATAAAGGACGGCTCTAATTTCTAAGGCATTTACGTGAAGCTGGGACTTGTCCTGAGTCCACGTACCTTGAGTGTGGAGAGTCTGACAGTGACCTCCCCACCCCATCAGGGACGCGTCTGTGGTAATGGAAATCTGATGATCCAGAGGAGCAAAAAGGATATCCTTCCAGAAGATTGTCCTCTTGCGACCACCAGGTGAGTGATCTCTTCAGAGGTTCTGTCACCTTGATGAGAAAGGACTGAGGGTGAGTGGTTGGGGACCACCAAGTACTGAGCATCCATTTAGAGGTTCTCATGTGGAGGTGTGCTAGGGGTACAGTGAACACCGAGGATGCCATGAGACCTAGCATACGCTGCATCTAGAGAGCTGTCACCAAGCTGCTTTCTCCGATGTATCGGGCCATCTGAAGGATATCGCTCCTCCTGTCCTCTGGAAGAAATGCTTTTGCACAGGTGGTGTCCAAGACAGTTCCTATGAAAAGGAGCCTCTAGGAGGGCTGCAGCTGCGATTTTGAGGTTTAGCAGGACTCCCATGGATGCAAGAAAGTGTGAAGCCGTGGCTACGGTGTCGAGAGTTCCCTGCATGGAAGGACTTGCTAGAAGCCAATCGTCCAGATATGGGAAAACGTGTATTCCCGATTTTTCTGAGATACGCTGCGAGAATTGCACAACACTTGCTAAAAACTTGCGGTGCCAAGGATAGCCCAAAGGGCAGGACTCTGAACTGATAATGCTGTCCCAAAGCCACGAACCTTAGGTATTTGTGATGCTTTGGGTGTATAGGAATGTGTGGTAAGCATCCTGCATGTTCAGGGAGGCTAACCAGTCATGTTGATGAAGCAAAGGTAACAGGGTTCCTAGTCATATCATTTTTAATTTTTCTTTGGGAAGGAATCTGTTTAATTTTCTGAGGTCCAAAATGGGGCGCATGCCCCCGGTTTTCTTTGGAACCAGAAAGTAATGGGAGTAGAACCCTGTGTTCCACTGATCCAGCAGAACTACTTCTACTGCCCTGTTGTTCAGAAGGCTTTGTATCTCGGAGACGAGAAGTTCTGAATGAAGAACTAACAGTCTGGGCTGTCGTCTGGGGGGACGATCCGGAGGGGTCTCCAAAAGATTGAGAGAATACCCCTCACGGATTATCCGGAGGACCCATTTGTCCGAGGTTATGGACTTCCATTGATTGTAGAAGTGAGTCAGATGATCTCCCACCACTGAGGAAGAGTCCACCTCGGGCAGCTGAGGTGGGACTTGGGCCAACAACTCAGAAGACGGCACTAGGCGCTTTGGGTCCTTGCGCCTTCTGTTGTGTTTTCTTTTCAGGCTGGGGGGCTTGGTTTTTATTAAAACTTCCCCTCCCTTTGCCTCGAAAGGACTGACGGTTATGAAACTGGCGTTTGTTAACACCCCCTCAAGAGGGGACGGGAGGAGGGCGAGCCAATTTAATGGCTAACGTAGTCTTTTGTGTGGCCTCTAGAGCCTGTTCTACTTGAGGGCCGAAGAGATACATACCATCAAAAGGCAACACCATTACCTGTTGCTGGGCATCATTCGTGAAAACTGAAGTGCGCAGCCAGGAATGACGGCAGGTACAAATGACTGCCGCCGCAGCCGCTCAGGAGGCAGTATCGAAGGCATCCATAGCTGCTTTAACCTGCTGGTTGTTGGACTCGATACCCCTGGTTATGGTTTGAAGAAGCTCTGAATTAGTGTCCGATTCCAGTAGAGCTTCAACCATTTATTTGAGCGAAGGCCAAAGGATATACTCATACTGAAAGAAATAGCCTTGGTAGCTGGCAATATGCATACCTACGGTGGAAGCAGCAAAGACTCTCTTACCTAAAGTGTCTATCTTACGAGATTCTTTGTTACTAGGTCGAGCTGTAGTAGTCTGGGGGAGGATGACCTTATCATTCTTTGCCAAGACTACAATAGGATCTGCAAAGGCTTGGGATGCCAAAATGGGTCGATCCTTGGGGGCAGCATATTTCCTATCTATGGACTTCGCCACAGAAGGAATGAGAACAGGATTATTCCATACCATTTGAGAAAGCATCTCAAAGGAGGGCTGTACCGGAGGAGTCAAATCCATAGGGATCTCCGGAACATGGAGGTACTGGAGTCTTAACAGTTTCCCAGGATCGATATCTGTAGTTTGGAGAGAAAGAGTGGAACTCAAGTTTTTCAGCAGAGACTTAAATGACAGGTCCTCGGCCACAGGCTCTGCAGCAGGAATAGATCCTGTTCCTTCCACATCGTCACCCAGCCTAAGGTCTGGGTCAGGCTCAATGTCATCTCCTGACAGCCCAGGAGGGACTGTATGAACAGGAAAGAAGTGAAAATCAGAAGGCAATGAGGAAGGAAAAGGATTCAAAGAAGAGAAGCCCTGAAGACTGGATGACGCCCTAACAGGTCTCGGTGCCGAAAACACGCACGGCGCCGAGAGGCCGTGACGGCACCGAGAAACTCAACGGCACCGACAGACGCCGTAGGGCTGAAGACAGTGCTGGAGCGTGCTATTGACGCTTTAGCGTCAAAACATCCCAAGACTCAAAAACAGGATTTGAGAAAAGAAGAATGAATACCAGGAGATAGAGGCATCGGTGTGGCCCTCGCTTCTGCAGCCATGGGGGGACACCTAAGAGCAGAGTCGACAGCACCAAAGATGGCGCCACGCGACTAGGGAGGCTCAAACGCCCTACCTGATCTCCCAGAAAGTCTGAAGGACCCTGAGTGACCGGGCCAGGCAGCTGGACCAACCTCCGAGCCCATTGCTCCATAACAGCAGCCCACTGATGAAACTGCTCATCTGAAGATCTACCAGAGGCGGGTAGGGCTCCGATGTCGAAGATGTTGGCTATCAGAAACAGAAACCGGCGACTCCAAAGGAGGAGATCGGCAACTAGCCCCAATAACTGACCATCTATGCGCAGACATATCAGAGGGCGACCTCTAGTGATGCCTTCTCTTTTTTGACCTGTGGGCCGAAGAAGACCTCGAGGCTGAATGGTGCCGAGAGTGCAACCGTTTACTTTTCTGCTTTCGAGGGGACTGCCCACCCTCTCTGGCACTGGATTGTCCGTTGTCAGACCGCCCCTCTGGAGAAGGCGGCGGACCGGACCCAGCACGGCTGACTGAACAGCTTTCATACGAAGTCTCCCTACCATCACCTGACCCGCTCATGGTCGACTCCATCAATGTAGGTTGAGACTTCTTCCTTAAATAAGAATAAATAAACTAAGCGATACTTTATTCGAGATATTACTACAAAACAATGAAAGTGAAAAACTATGCTGCTAGTTTGAAGTGTGACTCCCAGCGAGTAAGCGATGTCGTCACTGAAGTGCACTCGACAGCAGGAAAAAAGGAACTAAGGTGGTTGGAGGGTCGACACCGAGATAGTCATTACTGCACGAGCTAAGGATCATGGTGCCGCTCCTCGCAGCTCCATTTCTGGTGCCGACCGACTAGCAAAAATATTTGCTACCGCTGGGTCCTAGTGCCTCCGGCGCAGACCCCATTAGTGTGAATGAGAGGTGGAGACTTTATGTCCAGGAAGATGTTGTATTCCTCGGTTCTGAAGGTGAGCTAAGACTGCTACTAGTACCTTGGCCAATGTCCTTGGGGCAGAAGAAAGCCCGAATGGCAGTGTTTTGAATTGGAAGTGCTGCTCCCCCACCTTGAACCTGAGAAACTGCCTGTGTAGTTTCTGGATGGGAATATGCAAACAGGCATCTTGCTGAATGGATGCCAGAAAATCCTCTTGTTGCAACTCCCTGATGATTGATGACAAGGTTTCCATTTTGAAGGGTCTGCTGCGGACAAAATGATTCAGGAATTAAGAGTTCTAGGACTGGCCTGAAGCTCCCTGTGCATTTTGGCACGATGAAGAACAGGGAGTAGACCCCACCCCCCCCGACTGATCTCTGTTGGGGGGGACTTGCTCGATAGCCCCTGCTTGAAGGAGGTCTGTAATGGCCTATAACATAACCTGTCCTTTGGATGGGTTGTCCGAGATAGAGGAGGGCACCACATGAGGTAGTGGGGCTTGGATTAGAATTATATTAGGTAATCCTTGCAGATGGTGTCTAGGACCCATCTGTCCGAAGTGGTATGAACCCATTCCTCGAGAAAGAATGAAAGCCTGCCCCTTACTCAAGGATGGGCCTGGATAGCTTCATTGTGACTTCTTGTTGCTGTTCCCAGTGTCTGGTGCAACCACCGCCACCGGAATCACCTCCCCTGAAGTTACGCTGGTTACATGGGGAGAACCATGTTCTTTTTCCACAGAAATTAGAGTTTTGACCCTTGTTGTAACCTCGGTCATGAAAATTGCATCTGGGGCCGTAGGGCCATGATTTGCCCCTGCCACGTGACTGGGGCATATGCACCTTAGCCATCTCCCCCGGATTCCTTCACTGCCTTCTTTGGAGCCGAGCCAAACAGGAGATTACCGTCATAGGGGGCATTTACTAAATGGCTGTTCGAAGAGGCGTCTGCTTGCCAGGCCCGAAGCCAGAGGTTACGGTGAGCCGAAGTTTGATAAAACATGGTCCAAGCAGCGCGCCTGACCGCCTCCCCTGATAAGTCTACTGCATAAGCCAAAGCCAAACCCATTAATCGCAGCTGATGAATAATAGCCTTGTTCTTCTCTAGGTCCTCAGTGAATTGAAAAGCTAATTCTGAGGCCCAAGACAGAGCGTCTTGGGCTGAAAAAAGATTCGCTGCTGCCGCCTTCAGAGACGTTGCTGATGCTTGGAAGGCCTGCTTGAGTGAGGCATCCACTTTCCTGTCCACTGGGTCAGAGTGAACTTTCAGATTGTTTCTTGTCAAACTTAAAGGGCTTAGAGATTCGCTGGGGCACTGAATATGTGCGTTCTGGACCGTGCCATTCCTCCTTTAGCAAGCCCTCTATGGCTGGAGGAATAAGGAAGGCTGTGGCCAGTTTGGTGGCAGATGCCAGGCGAAAGGCCCGTTTTGGCTGTGATGGAGCCACTAGGGAAGAATCAAGATGAATTTCAGCTATGACCTTCTTAATGAAAAAATCTAGGTCCTCCAGGACAAAGTTTCTGGACGGGGAGTCATCCGAGTCTGAGGATGAGTCCATTAGCTCCCCCTCTTCCGGAGAAGAACTGGAGTCTGAGAAGCCCGGGGCATGGTCCCTGCAACGCTTTCCCTTGTGGGTGCTCCTAGATCTGCTACGAGAGCTTTTCTTCCTCTTGTGGCGTGAGGAATGCTGATCCTCCTCGTCCGAGGATCTGCTCCTGTATTGGGATTTCTTTCTTTTATCAAAGTGCTATGAGGACAGCTGTCCCTCTTCAGATGAGGACAGGGACGGGGTCCTCTTTCTTTTAGCCCTCTTGTGAGGCCACACATCTGGTGGCCTCAGAGGTTGCCAGTCGAAGCATGCAGGGTCCACTGCAAAGGCACTATTTAGCTTGTCTATGAGGTCTGGGGCCAGTGAGAGGGTTGCAGTCTGCTGGGTCTCCCTAGTGGTCGCTCTTCTCTCAGACATAGTGGCTGCTACTGGCTCCGACCTCTGTCTGCTGGCTATCAGTCTGAGCCAAGGCATGGGACGTCTCTGCCATACCCTCCCCAGTTGCAGATGCTGCCTTCTCACATTTTAGGCACAGCGAACCTGCAAAGGTGATTAGAAGAGGGGATTTGCAATGCTGGCATTTTCTGCCCCTGGCAGGCTTGTCTGAGGCCATGACTGAAAATGTCTCTAATCCCCTTTGATTCAGCGTACTCCCCCCCCCCCCCGAAAGATTCCTGATAAAATGGGAGGCTGCCCGGAAGAATGCTGAAGCTCTGATGGAGCACTGCTGCTGGCCCTATAAGGGCAAAAAGCTGAACTGTTTGAACTACTGCCTTGTTCCTGATTAGTTAATTCTTGCTCCCTTAGTGCTGAGGGGGACCTGCAGCACAGGTGAGGAGCTCCGTTATGTCCTGAGCAGCACTCCTGATGAACTGCCGCGCTCATCGACGAGAGAGCACTGGACCATCGATGAGCGGCTGAATTAGAGCTGCAGGCCCACCGTCGACGAGCAGCTGAAAGAGTCAGGGAGCCAGCCATTGATGGAAAAAAAAAAAACAGCACTGCCATCGACGAGGAGAGAATCTTCTCAGAACACTGAGGTGCTATTAATGTCCAATTGCCAAGAAATGGCACCCGTCCATGAAATCCACCAGTCGATGAACTCCAAGGCTAAAATGAACACTGGGTTGAGCTCAGAATCGCAGGAAAAATGTCCGCGGTAAAGTGGGGTCAGTCTGTGCAGCTTGCAAGACTGAGACTGGGACCCATGCAGGTGTGCTTTAAAGTGCTGCGTTTCTTCAGCAATCCCAACAAGAAATTGAATTTTGTGACTTACAGTCTGATGTCTTCAGCTCTGCCACATGGTGACAGAGCTCTGCTGTAAAGTATCTGCTAGTTGGAAGGCAGGAAGAAAACTGATGGAGACAGGAAGTGGAGAGCTGGATATCCCCAGCTGCAGAGCTCAGTCCCTGCCTGCATATCTGCATCAGGAGGTACAGCCCATTTGTATGGAAGCCCAGAGACCAGCTTAGGAGAGAAAAAACTGTACTTGTTCTCATAAAGTGAAGCATTAATTCAGTACTGAAGATATGCAAAAAGTCAGCGGTCACTGCCTGACCAGCATACAACTGGCCATACTCTATTGCCTTCATACAAAAAAAAAAAAAAAAGATTTTACTCGTACAGTAAATCCAGTTACTACTGACCTGCCATTGTAATTGCTACACACTTTTTGGTATAAAAATTATTACTGAAGTTTAAGGCCTACAGAGTTCGGTCACATGGCAGGCAAATGGATGAGAGTCCTAGAACTCTCATGGTGGTCATGGATAGTGTGGGTACCTGGGACAGGCTGTTGAACATGGTCCACAGACCTGGATCCTTAACTGTGGACAGCAATTCAGTACGCTTGTTCCCTGATGTCTCATATGCGACACAGCAACGCCGGAAGAAAATGTGATGGCATACGCAGCAAACTATGGCAACTGGGGATCTCACACATCATATAATTGCCAATGGACAGATTTGTTTATGGATTACACAGCTGCAGAAAAATCTGAGAAAGACTGAAGCTGTTAAACTGGAATGCTCAGATCAGCAAGATCAGGAGGAAGGTGGAGTTG
Organism: Neoceratodus forsteri; assembly: GCA_016271365.2. Taxonomy (NCBI): domain Eukaryota; kingdom Metazoa; phylum Chordata; order Ceratodontiformes; family Ceratodontidae; genus Neoceratodus; species Neoceratodus forsteri. The sequence continues at coordinate 952,602,701 of CM028130.1, forward strand.
ATACCTCAACTTCTAATGCTTTTGAGACTTTAATTTCATACGAACATACGAAAATGCCGTCAGAAAAAGGCCCAGAGGTCTACCCAGTCCGCCAGAGTGTTCAGCTCACAGTATATTTTATTGCAGCTGCCCCCCCGTCCGCCACCCTCCCTAGTCTCCTTTCTGTACTTACTTTTCCTTTGAACCTATCCCACCCACTTTAAAAACTGCCCACAGTCTTCAACGAGATCACCTCTTCTGGTAGTTCGTTCCACCCTGCCACCACCCTTTCTGTAAAGTAGTGTCCCCTTCATTTCCCTCTTGAATCTTCCCCCCTCCAATTTCAGACTGTGTCCCCTTATGACGGGTTTGTATCATGTTCCCCTTCTCCCTTCTATCTCCCAGGAAATACATGTTGCGCTCTCGTAATCTTTCCTCATAAGGTTTTCCCCAGTCCTAGGATCATCTTTGTCATCCTGCTCTGCCCCAGTAATTTAACATCCTGTTTTAAACGGGCACTAGAACTGCACACAGTACTCCAAGTGTGGTCTCACCAGTGACCTGTACAGTGGCAGGATGACTTCCTCCCTCCTAGAGGTGATTCCTCTGGCTTTGCAACGCAGCATTTGGTTGTTTTTTTGATGCTGCTCTACAGCACTATACCGAAAGCTTCATGTCCCCTGTGACTAGCACCCCTAGGTCCTTTTCTACCTCTGAAATAGATATCTGCAGTGCCCACAGCCAGTAGCTAGTCCTGGGGTTTCTGGTTCCTAGGTGCATAACCTTGCACTTCTTAGCGTTAAACCCCAATTGCCATATACTTGAGTTTTGCCAGGTCCTCCCGAGTTCTTGCCTCCCTTCTGCATTGTCCACTGTTGCACAGATCTTTGTGTCGTCTGTGAACACTGTGATCTTACTCTTGATCCCTTCTGCTATGTCCCTGATAAAGATGTTGAATAACACCGGTCCGAGCACTGAGCCCTGAGGTACGACACTGGTCACTACAGGTAGCCCAATAGTAAGCCTGCACTTCTTCATGTTTATAGTCAGTGCTCACTACAGTTGTCATGTTATCCTTTGTCATTGGAGTTTGTGGTGACGGAGCAGTACGTGCACATTGTTCCTGTTTTCTTGAGTCATGCTGCATCTGCCAGCTTTTAGACATTTTCGGGATACTTAGATCATTTTAAGATGGATACAATATTATATGCCATGCACTGCCGCTCTGCCTGCCATAATTACTATTTCAGAAGGTTATAAACTGCAACATTTCAATTGTAAGTGAGGAATTTCCAGGGGAGGGGTTTAACTAAGCTTCTTACTACTTTAAGCAAAGTTGCTTTATATCTTTTTTTTTTTTTTTTTTTAAATGTTGAGGAAATTCTGCTGATCCATCTCAATTTCCACAAAGAAGTATTTCTTCTTTGCCCACATAGTAACTTAAGGGAGTACATGTCACCCAAGGCCCAATAGGCAGGGACTATTTTACCTGGTATAGCGCAGCAAAAGAAAACCCCCAATTTTTATCTATTGCTACACAAAACTGTATATATGTAGCAAAAGGGGTCGTGGAGCTGCTTTACATAAGGCCGCATACAAAACGCTACTCACATTTCTCCTATTACACCTTAAATGAGGGCCTGTAACACTGCAGTTGCCAGGCAAACATTTTTTTAATACAATTTTCCTTACCAATACAGGCAAGGCATATACAGGACTTTCTTACAGACTTTCATTTTGGTCACTGGCCATGTGCTCCTGGGCTATCAATTACACAGCAACAGAGAGATTAGTATTCCGTGCATATTCTGGATATTTATAGAAGGCCATACTCCATACACTATACATGATATATATCTATACATCATATAATACACGGATAGGACCTTTCCCCCATAGGAGTCCATTATTGTGTATTTCCCTGTATACCTCACTAATTAATTCTGCATACATCCAATTAAAGCTGCATTCCTTCGCACTGAAATCTGAATACCGTTGGGGGGGGGGGAGGAGAGACCCACAGACCAACATTATGATCACAAAAACAAACAACTTATTATACAATGGGCTCTCAAAATCCACTAAAATGACTGGTCAGCTGGAGTCTTTACCCGTAGATAAATCCCAGCAAAACCCAAGGGTAAAGTTCCAGCTGTCTCGGGTGACCACTACACATTATAAAAAAATTACTACTTCCGGTTTAGCTGCAGCATCAGCTCCGTCCCCTCAATCTCTACAGCACTTCAAATCGCAGCCTCTACACGCTCCTTGAATGTACTTCCTGCCAGCCCGATGGCGCTGAGGGTTGAGGTGCTGGATGGCGAGGGTTGGCAAGGAGGAAGAAGGATCGAGTGTCCCATGTACTGCCCTCCTTGGGAGGGGGGTGTCTTCAGCAGTTGGCGGATGCCTGGTCCCTAGCGGAGGCTGGGGGCAGCTCACAGACGCTGCCAACGTGGGATCAGAGGCAGGGCAGACACCTGACGGGACACGCACTACCAGCGCCGGTGTCATTGCACACTCAGCCTCTGAGAGGGCTGCACACTGGAGGAAAAAAAGATACTCTGGAAGATGAAGGAGGGATGCCTCACAGGTTCTGCCCCCAAATAGCCATGGCACCAGCCCACACTGGATCCGGTCTTCAGTGAGGTTTGGGCTGTCCTGTTGGCCCAGCTGGGGGCCCTAGGGGTGTTGGTCGGCACCAGCTGGTGGACGACGGAGGACGGGACTGGGGGCTCTCTCCAGAACCAGGGGGGCGCGAGCAAAGGAGTATAAAGTGATAGCTAAAAAAGAATGTACTTCCTCTCTCAATCACTGTAACCCCCCCCCCACCCAAAATACAAAAACAAAAGGAAAGAGGGAAAACAAAACTGAGTGAGAACCTCGTGAACTGATCAGGCAACTGATGTACTGTTGCTTATCTTTGTGTGGCCTGCCCATGTTGGTATATGTTGTTCATCCACACTGTCTGGCAGGTATCCTTGCCGCTTTAAATCTTGCCGGAAGGTCTTCAAGCTGGCTCCTCCCACCCACCCGGGTGGTAAAACTCTCAGCTCCGCCCCATGACGCCAGATCTGGCCCGCTGGAAGCTCAGGTTGTGCGTCGAAGCCGGGGAGGTCGGGTGGGTTATGTGGATGAACAACATATACCATTCCTAGAACTCCTGTTACAGGTGAGTAACCTGTATTTCTAGGGACATGGATATGTTGTTCATCCACACTGTCTGGCAGACTCCTAGCAGTTCTCCGGGAGGAGGGAGGCAAGGCGCACACCCCCTACTTAGTGAATAGAGACTGGAGAACCGAGGCCCCAAAACCAGCATCCCGGCATGACTCAAGGTCGATGTGGTAATGGGTGATGAAGGTGTGTGCTGACTTCCAGGTAGCAGCCCTGCAGATTTCCTGGATAGGGACGTCCCTGGAAGCAGCCACCGATGCAGCAGTATGGCGGTAGAATGAGCTCTTATCCCTCTGGGAGGCTCCATGCCCGCCAACTTATAGCAGAGATCTATGCAGGTGACCCACCTGCCTATTGTCCGCTTGGCTGCAGGTCTGCCAGGTGCAGCTTCAGCGTGAGGTGACAAACAGCTGGCGAACCTCTCCCGAATTCAGCCGTGCGCCCTTATAGTAGGCGCAGCACCCTTCTAGGGTCCAGAGTATGGAGCCTATATTCCGGCCTCCGAGGTGTGACTGGGGTAGAACACCGGCAGAGTCAACACCTGGTTAAGGTGAAACTCCGACACCACCTTCGGAAGGAATTTCGGGGGGGCGCAGGACAACCTTGTCCCTGTGGAAGACCAGGTAAGGAGACTCGATGCAGAGCGCCTGGAGCTCTCCCATCCTTCTGGCTGATGTGATAGCCACCAAGAAGGCGGTCTTCCACGACAGGTGAGAGAGTTCACACCTGTGCACTGGTTCGAATGGCTTGCCCATGAGCTTTGCCAGTACCAGCAGTAGATCCCACGGAGGTGGAGGTTCTCGCACTGGAGGGGAAATGTGATCAAGGCCTTTGAAAAAGCGCCAGACCACCTTCTCCTGCGCCACCGACTGCTTCCCGGCCCGCGCCCGGTAAGCAGAGATGGCTGCCAGGTGCACCTTAAGGGTCGTCGACCTAAGCCCTTGCTGAGAAAGGGACCAAAGGTAGTCTAATATGCTCGCCAAGGAACAGGAGGAAGGGTCCAGTCCCTTGCCCTGGCACCAAATGGAAAATCTCTTCCATTTGAAGGCGTAGCATTTTCTGGTCGACTCCTTACGGGACGCCTCAACTACGTTGAGGACCTCGTCGGAAAGACCCAAGGCCTGGAACTCTAGCCACTCAGGAACCAGGCCGTCAGGTGCAGGGATTGAAGGTCCGGATGGAATACCTTCCCCTGACTGACTGAGAGCAGGTCCGGGCGAGCTGGAAGCTGCCTCGGGAGCCTGGAGCTGAGGCTGAGGAGATCTGGGTACCAGTACTGGTGGGGCCAGTCTGGGGCTATCAGAATCACCTGCGCCTTGTCCCTCCTTGCTTTGAGAAGCACCTTGTGCATCAAGGGGAATGGGGAAAGGCGTAGAAGAGGCCCGGGGTCCACGGCCTCGAGAAGGCATCCCCCTGCAGCGAGCCCTGCTGAGGGGGGCGGGCATGGAACAGCCTCAGCACGCATTCTCCCTGGAGGCAAACAGGTCCACCTGAGGTGTACCCCAATGGGAGAACAGATCTTGTACTACCTCCGGCAGGAGAGACCACTCGTGGGACGCAGCCCCTATCCGGCTTAGGGCATCGGCCAGGGTGTTGGGGGCTCTTGCCACATGAATGGCTAGGAGATCCGCCTTCAGGCTGCACACGAGTGACCAGATGCGGAGAGCTTCCTTGCATAGAAGCATGGAGCGCGTCCCACCCTGGCGGTTTAGATAGTACATGGTCGTGGTATTGTCCGTCTGGACCCGGACCACTCGACCCCGAAGAAACGGAGCAAAGGCGGTGAGAGATAGGTGGACCACTCGGAGCTCCAGCAGGTTGATGTGGCATCGGGACTCCCGCGGGGACCAGAGGCCGTGCGCTCGGTGTTCCCCCAGATGGGCACCCCAACCCATCAGAGAGGCATCGGTCGACAGAGAGACCGTTGGCTCGGGGCGGACAAACGGGATGCCCTCCTGCAGATGAACTGGAACGGTCCACCACTGGAGAGCGTTCCACATCCCCTGGGTCACCGTCACTAGCTGGTCCAATGGATCGCAGCATTGGGACCACTGGCTGGCCAGCCCCCACTGAAGGGGGCCCAACGGACCACGCTGGTACAGGCCGCCATGAGACCCAAGAGGCGCAGGAAGTCCCGGGCAGGGCGCAATTGCCCAACCAGAAATGATTGGGCAAAGGAGGAAAGAACCTCGGCCCTGTCCACCGGGAGCTGTGCTCTGGCTCAAAGAGAGTCGAGCTCTGCCCCGATGAAAAGAATCACCTGCTTCGGCTCGAGTTCCGACTTGGCCTCGTTGATGAGGAGGCCGACCTGAGAGCAAACCTGGAGGGCCAGATCTCTGGACCACTCCACCTCCTGTCTGGATGGGGCTGCTATCAGCCAATCGTCCAGGTAAGGGTAAACCCGGACCCCTCGGCGCCGCAGGAATGCTGTCACCACTGCCATGCATTTGGTGAAGACCCTGGGAGCTGGAGATTAGCCGAAGGGCATGGCTTGTCCTCCACTCGAAAGCGAAGGAACCTCTGATGTGACGGACGGATAGGGACATGAAAGAACGTGTCCTGCAGGTCCAGAGAGCAGAACCACACGCCGTGTTCCAAGGATGGTATTATCTGAGCCAGAGTGACCATCCTGAAGGTTCGAGACCTTAGGAACTTGTTTAGGTCGTGTAGGTTGAGAATGGGGCGCCAGCCCCCCGTCCGTTTCGGAACCAGGAAGTACCTGGACACGAACCCCGGATCTGAGGGAGGGTCTGCCACCTCTCTGATCACCTCCTTCTCGAGGAGGAGAGCGATGTCGGCAACGAGGCTTCGGACCCCGAGGCCCCCCGAGGTGCGACGGCTCTGAAGGGTGGGGCCTGCTCCAACTCCAGAGGCAGGCCCTTTCCCACCACCTCCAACACCCACCGGTCTGTGGTGATAACGGACCAGGCGGAAAGAAAGTGGCGACCCCCACGGGGGGCACCTGGGGTGAGGCGACGGGGTTGGAGGGCGACACCCCTCAACCCGTCACTGGGCAGGCTTGGAGGAAGAACCGGCCGAGGGACCTCCAGGGCCTTTACCTCCCTGCTTCCTGGAGGAGGAAGCCGAGGGCTTGGGTTTAGGATGGCAAGCTCGTGCCTGCTGGCCCTGACGTTGCTGGGCCGGACGTGTTGCGGGCTCAGAGGGACGAAAGGGCTTAGGCTGTGGTCTGCGGCCTTCTGTGTGGATGAGACCGAGTCCAAGGTAGCATTGGACTTCTCGATCCTCTGCAGGTGACCTTCCACCCCAGGGCCGAAGAGGACAGTCCCCAGGAAGGGGACATCCGCCAACTTGTGCTGGGTATCCGAAGTGAAGGTGGATATCCTCAGCCATGCCCGACGGCGCATAGCTACTGCGGCCGCTACTGACCTGGCACATGAGTCTCCAATGTCCAGAGCAGTCTGAAGCTGCTGTTTGGCCACTGCCCTGCCCTGGTCCCGCACCTGCCTAACCGTGGTCTGCAGGTCTGCCGAAAGATGAGGAACTACCTCATCCAGGGAGCCCAACAGGGCATGAGAGAAATGTGCCATGAGTACGGCCGAACTGGCCTGACGAAGGCTGAGGGAGGACGCAGCGTAGACTTTTCGCCCGGCATAGTCCAATTTCTTGGACTCCTTGTCGGGAGGTTTGTCCACGCTCGAGCGTTTCGGCGCCGGAAAACGCTGTCGGTAACTAGCCCCTCGGCTGAGGGGTGTTCCGAAAAACCGGACAAGGAACCGGTAGGGACCGCATACTTCCTGGCCATCCTGGCCGAGGGCGCAGGACAGGAAGCAGGGCGCTGCCAGAGCTCCAAGGCCGGGCCCACTATGGCCTCGGCCACCGGAAAAGCCTCCGTAGGGGAATCCCCTCGGTCCAGTATCTCCGTGAGGGGATATCTGGCCCGCTTAGACACAGGTTCGAGCTTCATCCCGGTGGACTCCGAGATGAGCCGAAGCAATCCCAGATAGGATGAAGGGCTATCGTCCATTGACTGACCTCCAGATGACTCCAAGTCTACTCGCCTGGAGAAAAGGGAGGAATCGCCGGACTCTGAAGAGTCCGCAAAAAGCTGCCTCGGGCCTGAGCCACCCTCCACCTGCCAAGGTCGATCGGGAGTGAGGGTGACAGACAGCCTATGGGGCAGTCCCTGAGCCGACCGAGAATTCTTGGTCAGAGCCCCAAATAACGGCTGTGGAGGCAGAGGTTCCACCAGAATTGGTGGAGCAGCTGGTTTGGGCCGAACAACCAGCCTGGGAACAGGCTCCTCGGGTAAGTCGAGGGGTTGTTTCGGCCGCTCCGGTGACAGCCACTTAATGGCCGGGGAAGGCGACGGCGTCGGCTTGTTCCCGGTCAGAAGGAGCTGTTGCCACATGAGGTCCTCGTAACTGTCGACGTAGCTTACATCGAAGCCTCCCTCGTCCGAGGAGGAGGACGAGCGGCGGCGCCGCTTACCACGGTGCAGAGACCGCCTATGACGGCGGGATCGGCTGGACCGTGAAGAAGTCAGAGACCGAGAACCTCTGCTTTTCTGAGGGCGGTGCGGGAGGGGACGGGGAACCGGCTCTCCCTCGGCTTGAAGGGTTCACCCGAGGCTCCGGAACCGGAGGCACTGGCAAGCCCACGGGATCCTCAACTCCCCACCGGGGAAATGGGAGAGAGGATTCGCTTCGCTTGGCGACAACCCGCTCCAACGGGTCGAGAAAGATCTCGACTGTGTCGACGGGAGTTCGGTCCACTGTCTGACGGGACACCGTGGAGACCAGTGGTCGGTTAATGATCGAACAAGTCGATGGCCGACAACTCGGGAGAGGGACCTTCCCGCGCTCCCAAGAGCGCCGACGGAGGGACTTACCCTTGTCTTTCTTTTGGACCGAAAGAAGGTCCAGAGATATTGGTCCCTCTCCCTTAGTGGAGAGGGACAGACAAAGCTCCTTAAAAGAAGCTGTATAAGAGGAACCCAGGGAGAGCGGATAAATGTCGCGGCCGAGTAAGATGCGGCGCGCACCGCCTCCTCTTCGAGGGCGATAATCTGCTCTAGCTGATCCGCCGAGCCCGCCACCGCGGGAGACCGCCGACCGGGCCTCTTTTGACTTTACCGGAGGAAAACATTTCTCGGGATGCCCCAGTTGTAAACGGAAGCACGGTCTTCGAGGACGTAGGCTGAGAAGGAAGAGCACAGGTCGCAAGCCTGCGGGTCGTGCTCAAGGCCTAAACAGTAGACACACGTGGAGTGCGGATCTGTCCAAGACATCTTCTGCCCGCAAGGGCATCTCCGAAAACCGGGAGTCGATTTGTCCATCGCAGCCGCGAGGGATAGAAGACCGAAGTCTAGAAGTGCAAAAACTTTCAAATTCGCAAAACCAAAGAATTAGGAACCAGTCTTATACGCAGAGCGTTAAGGAGGGAACCTGAGCTTTCGCCGTAAGGAAGATTCATGCTATGAAGGAGTCGAGTTTTACCACCGGGGGTGGAGGAGCCAGCTTGAAGACCTTCCGGCAAGATTTAAAGCGGCAAGGATACCTGCCAGACAGTGTGGATGAACAACATATCCATGTCCCTAGAACTGTATGTTATTCTATACTACTGTATAATGTGTGTTATTTGTCTGTTCTCCCCGACACATTTGGAAATGAGTTATTACTGCTCAGTAAGCCTTTCTTGGTGAAACTTTAAAATATAAGAGTGTGTGTATATATATATATGGATGCATAAATACATTTTTTTAATTGAATAAACTGCTGCTTAAATTGCATTAAACATCAACTCAGACGCCTGTGTTTCACTACCAATTCATGGATTTTATATTTTAGTCTGCATCGCCCTATATAAATATCTATACCTACATTAAATATACATAGGTGGGATTTTCCCCCATAGAAGTGGTTAGCAGTTATTTCCCTGTATATGCAATTGTGAATAAATCTAACAGTGACCATCCACGTGTATTATACAAAATAAAAGATAAGTAAACCTGTTGAGGGGGGTATCCTGATAATACAGGCACGAACTCGGGGGGAAAAAAAAATATATATATCTATATCTACACAGAGACACACACACACACACACACACACACAAGAATGGGGTTAAAAATGAGTAACAGCAACACAGAAAAAAAAAACTTACTGTTGTCACAATGAATGTTTTTAAGGTTACTATCATCACAGTGGGAATACTGAACCAAACAAAGAGCAGCTTTCACAATGTATCACTAGGGGTAGAATTTAAGAAAAAAAAAAAGGGGGTGGTATTCTTGGCGGAATACCAGATTCAGAATGTTGGTATCCTGTCTGGAAATCTGGTATTATGCCTAAATTCAGTGGGTTTTTATGTTACACGTGTACGTAGAAAAGTTTGAACACCCGCAAGAAACTGCCATTTTTAGGAGTTTTTTCACCAAATTTTCAACATGGCTTTTTTGGGACCCAACCTCATGAAGGGTGCCACTGTCATTTCTTTCATTTGTCCCAAAAGGTGATTTTGCACAATGACCACACCATTCTGCACCACAAGCGTGAAAACACATTTCGGGCAGGAAGTGAAGATGTTTATGAGGGGGTGTAAAAAAATGGCAACGTTGTGAATTTGGAGTGAAAATATTAAAAACTGCCGAAGTTGCAAACATGGTAGAAACATTTCAACGACCGTGCATATCTCAGCCATTTTTCAATATTTTTGCACTAAATTTTTTAACACGGGCTTTTTGGGACCCCACCTCATGAACACTGGTTTTGTTACTTGGTCCCAAAAGGTGATTCCGTGCAGCGACTATGAAATCAGCTTTTGGGACAGAGTAACAAAATGACTGTGTCAGTGTTCATGAGGTGGCGTGCCAAAAGCCCCATGTTGACAATTTGGTGTAAAAATATTGAAAAATGCCCAAGATATAAATATAAGTTGAAAATGCCATTATGTGGCATGTAGCTTGATTCTTCAGTTTGCAGTTCGGCTTTGAAGAGCACAGACGTGTCTCGGTCGACAAACTATGACAGCCACCGGCCTTGGATGATAAGTATAGGGCAAGGGTGTGTGTGTGGTGATGGGTTACTCTGTGGGAGGGTCGGGATGGGGGAGACGATGAGGGAATGTTTACTTTTTTTGCAGGGGAAAAAAGTCGTCAGGGAACCTTTAACAGAGGGGATTACTGGAACATTTCGGGACACTGGGAGTGGGCTCCCCAGTGTCCCAAGGTACCGGGAAAAAGAGGGGGGGGGTCAAGCACAGACATGGGGATTGGGTCCCCCGTTGTCTGGTTGAAAAATCGGGCATCTCCCACGGTGCACCAGGGCTCAAATTTTGGTATTCTGGTACGAAATTTGGTACCCGAAATGTACCGGAATACCATTACGTTCTAGCCCTGATCACAATGCCTAGTACAGCACTGAAGCCAACTGTTAAAATCAAAGAAAAACAGCAAAATCTTCAGACAAACTGCAGATTTAAAAGCTATGACTTGTAAACTACTGTTGTATATATGAAATATACAATAGCTTAACTCAAAATAGACAGTTTGTCATCACTTTTGAGGGGTAGGACATTCATAATTGAACTCGTGGTTCCGTCACTCATGTGGTCAATATAGGTCATAAGAAAAAATTACTCACCATAGTAATGTTGTTTCTTCTAATTGAGTCTTGCTGTATTCTGACTATATGCAGTTAGCCCCAGCACTTGAACTGCTCCGGAGAGGAAAGTGTTAACTCTATGCCAAGGCATAGAACGTTGCGCTCAGGCTCAGTTTTCAAACCTCTGTCCCAGGTACTCCTCAGTGTAACCGTCAGATTCTTATGAGCACTATGCTAACTATTAAAATATAAATTTTTTTAAAATGTTGTACCAAAAGGCAATAAACAGATTTCTAGGGTCCAAAAGACTCGAGTCGAGAACCCCAAAAAGAATCCAAGTAGGCAGTAAAACGTAATATATATTTAAAGTAACAACAAAAACCTCATCGTAAGAAGAGACCCAGGTACACCTCTGGGGTGTAGCACTGCGCCTGCCAACCCATATCCCTAAACAACTAGGTTCCAGGAGGGGAGGCAGGTCAGAATACAGCAAGACTCCATTAGAAGAAACAACATTACTATGGTGAGTAATTTTTTCTTCAAACATCATGAAGTCTTGCTGTATTCTGACTATATGCAGACTACCAAGCAGTACCCCCTTGGAGGAGGGAGTTACAGAATCTATTTTGGGAAAAGGCTCTGCAGCACTGCTGTGCCAAACCTAGAATCACTTCTTGACTGGATGTCAAGAGAATAATGCTTGGTAAATGTGTTAACAGTTTTCCAGGTGGCTGCTTTACAGATTTCCACTAGGGGTATGTCTCTAGCTGCTACAACCGAAGCAGCTGTACCTCTGGTGGAGTGAGCCCTCAGGCCTGAGTGTGGCTCTTTGCCCAACTATGAATAGCAGAACTGGATACAGGGGACAATCCACCTGGCAATAGTTCTCTTAGTGGCAGGTTTACCTTTTCCCACTTTTCCATAAGTGAGAAACAGCTGGGAACAGTCATTTCTATGGGCCTTAGTGTGGTCTATATAATAACTAAGGGCCCTCTTTACATCAAGACTGTGTAGTCTTCTCTCCCCAGAAGAAGGTCAGTGAAAACTACAGGCAATGACATACTGGTTCAAATGAAAGTCTGATACCACCTCAGGGAGGAACTTTCTGTTCGTTCGAATGACCACCTTATCCCTGTGAAATTAAATGAAATCGGGTTCCACTGATAAAGCCAGTAATTCACGGATTCTCCAGGCAGAGATAATGGCTACCAGGAATACAGTTTTCCAAGTCAAGTATTTTAACTCAGCTGAAGATGTTTCAAAGGGGGGCTGCATAAGCTGTGCAATACAGATATTCAGATCCCAAACAGGAGAAGGGTCCCAAAAGGGAGGATTGATATGAACCAGACCTTTGAAAAATGTTCTGAAAACTGGATAGGAGGCTAAGGAAGAGCTTTTCCCAGCTGAAAGGAAGGCAGAGCTGGCTGCCAAATGCACTTTGAGAGTGGTAGGCCTGAGGCCTAAACTGTTAAGATGTATCAAATAGTCCAAAGCAGTGGCAATGTCAGCTAAATCTGGCTGAATATGCCTCCTAGAACGCCAGAAACCACATCTCTTTCATTTGGAATTGTAATTTTTTCGATTGGAAGGTTTTCTACTAACCTTAAGAATGTCCAAGACTGATTGGGAAATATGCAGGCTTGCATATTCTAGCTCCTCAAGAGCCAAGCTTTTAGTCTGACAGTCTGAAGGTTGGGATACAGTATCCTCCCTTGCGAGGAGGTGGAGAAGATTGTACTGTCTGGGAAAACACAGTGGAATTGTCACTGACACTGACAATAGTTGGGGGTACCATGGCTGCCTGGCCCACTCTGGAGCCACTAAGATCATTCTGCAAGGCTGAGATCTGGTCTTGACACGAACTCTGAGTATAAGACGAAAAGGAGGAAAAGCATACAGAAATCTGCTTGTCCAATCCAATAGGAGAGCATCTTGGGGAACAGACCTCAAAGGAGAAGGTCTGCAGCAGAATAGAGGAAGCTGGTGATTTTCTGGGGCTGCATCTCTGGAGTGTCCCACCTCTTGAAAATGACTTGAAGAATTAAGAGGATTCAGGGCCCATTTGTGGTGACCTTGAGAAATCCTTCTAAGAGCATCTGCCAGTACATTGTCCTTCCCTGGGTGATGCACAGCTATCAGGGAAACCTGAAGGGAATAAGCAGTGACCATATTTTCATGGCGTCTGTGCACAAGGCCGAGGACCAAGTGCCCCCCCAGCTGGTTGATGCACCACATGGTTGTGGTGGTGTTTGTCCTGATCTGCACCATTTTCCCCTGAATAGTGTTTGAGAATGTCTAAACTGAGAAAGGCCAAGACAGCCCTGAGTTTGAGAAGATTTATGTGCAGGAGAGACTCCAGATGAGACCATGTTCCCTGAGCAGTGAGCTGGTCCAGATGGGCTCCCCATCCCAGTGGGGAAGCATCCGTGGTGAGAATCACTGTAGGAACCTGACTAAGGAAAGAGACACCTTGCCTTAGATTGTCCTCCTCCATCCACCACTGGAGAGCCTGAACCAGAGTTTGAGACACTGGAACTAACTTGGAGAGAGGATCTTTTTCCTGAGACCAAAAAGATTTTAGATGAAACCGAATATCTCTCATTAGAAATCTTGCCCCATGCACTACTGCAGTGGAAGCTGCCACGTGGCCTAGCAACTGTAAGAAGTGCCGGGCTGGTCAAGACACTAGTGGACGAAAAGAGGAAGCCAGGGTGATGAGGGACTGAACCCCTGGAAGAGGAAGAAAGGTCTTTGCCTGGACAGTGTCCAGTTCCACCCCTATAAATGTGAGAAGCTGGACTGGTTCCAGAAGAAAAAATTACTCACCTTAGTAATGTTGTTTCTTCTAATGGAGTCTTGCTATATTATGACAAGTTGCAGTTTGTCCCACCACTAGAACTGCTCCGGAGGTGAAATAGTTAAATCCATTCCATGAATGGAACTTTGAGCACGAGCTCTAAGACAGAAGCTCTATCTGTGTAGTTTCAAACCTGAACTGTCAGATCTTTACGAGCAAAAACTCACTAAGGTCTGTGTGGAAGCTGTAACCTACACTAGCCAACTGGCTACCTAAATAATAACACCCATTGCTGGTCCCAACACCAAAGACTCAAGTCAGGGGACCAGAATTAATAATATAATTTAACAATATGAAAAATAACACAAGAGAATAATAAACACCACACCACAAACACCAAAAAGGGGTGAAACGCCTAAAAAGGGCATAAAATAGTGCCCAAACTAGGTTGCCCACACCATACCCAAGTAGAAGTTCTGAGAGGGGCAGGCTGGGGAGGTTTCGCAAATAGCAAGACCCATTAGAAGAAACAACATTACTAAGGTGAGTAATTTTTCTACAAACAACATGAAGTCTTGCTATATTATGACAAGTTGCAGATATACACAGCAGTACCTCCATGGAGGAGGGACAGAACCTACTTAGGGAATAGGCTCTGAAGCACAGCTGTGCCAAACCGAGCATCTCTCCTAGCCTGGACATCCAGGGAGTAATGCTTGGTGAAAGTGTTACCGCTTTCCAAGTAGCAGCCTGGCATATCTCCAATATAGGATGTCTCTGGCAGCAGCTAGAGACGCGGCTGTACCTCTGGTAGAATGAGCCCTCAAGCCAGAGGGGGGATCTCTGCCCAGTTTCTGATAACAAAATTGGATACAAGAGACAATCCACCTGGCAATTGTTCTCTTAGTGGCAGGTTTCCCTTTCCCAATCTCGCCATAAGTGAGGAAAAGTTGAAGGGATTCGAACCTGTGACCCTTGGTACGTTCTAAATAGTAACTAAGGGCCCTCTTAACATCCAAACTGTGCAATCTCCTCTCACCAGAAGAGGAGTGTTCAGTGAAGAATACTGGAAGGGAGATAGATTGGTTAAGATGGAAATCTGAAACCACCTTAGGCAAAAACTTCCTGTTAGTCCTGAGGACTACCTTATCCCTGTGAAAAAGAAATAAAGTCAGTGTCTACTGACAAGGCTTGCAACTCACTTATGTGTCTAGCAGAACTGATAGCCACTAGGAAAACAGTTTTCCAAGTTAGATACGTCAGCTCTGCAGAAAACAGAGGTTCAAAAGGGGGTTGCATTAACTGGGCAATGCAAACATTAAGGTCCCAGGCAGGAGCTGGATCCCGAAAAGGTGGATTAGTATGGAGTAATCCCTTAAAAAACTTGGAAAACACAGGGTGAGCGGAAAGAGAGGATGACTTTCCTGCTGAAACAAAAGCAGAGACAGCTGCCAAATGAACTCTCAGGGTAGCTGGTCTGAGGCCCAAGGAATTAAGATGGACCATGTAATCTAACACAATGGGCAAATCAGCAGATTCTGGGGGAAATATGCTTCCCAGAACACCAAATGGAAAACCTTTTCCATTTAGAATTATAAGTAGCCCTAGTGGAAGGCTTCCTAGAAGCCTTTAGAATTTCAAGAACACCCTGAGAGAGGTGTAAGTCAGCAAATTCTAACTCCTCAAGAGCCAGGCCTTGAGGTTGAGGGATTTGAGGTTCGGATACCAAACTCTCCCCTGGGCACATGATAATAGGTTGTGATTCCTGGGGAGACACAGAGGAAGACTGACTGTCAGGGACAGAAGGAGTGGGTACCAGGGCTGCCTGGCCCAGTCCGAGGCAATCACAATCACCCTGCAAGGCTGGGATCTGATTTTGACTAACACTTTGAATAGGAGAGGGAAGGGGGGAAAAGCATAAAGAAACTTCCCTTCCCAATCCAGAAGGAGGGCGTCCAGGGGGACTGAGCCCAACACTGGAGGCCTGCAGCAGAACAGTGGAAGTTGGTGATGGTCTGGGGCTGCAAAAAGATCTATCTGAGGGGTGCCCCATCTGGCAAAGACTATCCCCAGTACTTGAGGATCCAGGGACCATTCGTGATGGCCCTGAGAAATCCTGCTGAGAGCATCTGCTAGAACATTGTCCTTTCCTGGAAGGTGAACTGCTATGAGGGAAGTGTTCAGGGAATAGGCCAGAGACCACAACTTCATTGCCTCGGTGCACAAGGCCAAGACCGAGTGCCCCTGCTTGTTGATGTACCACATTGTTGTGGTGTTGTCTGTTCTGACTTGTACCACTTTGTTCTGAACAGATGCAGAAAACACTTGAAGTGCTAAAAGACAGCTCTGAGTTCCAGCAAATTGATGTGGAACAAGAGATTCCTGGGAGACCACACTCCCTGAGTGGAGAGGTCGCCCATGTGGGCTCCCACCCCAGGAGGGAAGCATCTGTAGTGAGAGTCAACGTGAGCAGGGGGAATGAAGGGACCCCAATCTTAAATTGCTCTGATCCTGCCACCACTGGAGGGCCTGGATCAAGGTTCGAGTCACTGGGACCAACTTGGAAAGGGGGTCTCTTCTCTGAGACCAATAGGTTCTCAAGTGAAACTGAATGTCTCATCTGAAATCTTGCTCCCTGCACTACAGCTGTGGATGCAGCCATGTGACCCAGGAGCTGCAAAAAGTGTCTTGCTGGTCGAGAGACCCGCAGAGTGAAGGAGGAGGCCAGAGCCACCAAGTTCCTTACCCTTTCTAAGGGAAGAAAAGCTCTGGCCCGGTTTGTGTCCAATTCTGCACCTATAAAGGTGAGTACCTGGACTGGTTCCAGAACCGACTTTGGTAGATTTAGCAGGAAGCCCAGGGAGGTGAGAAGCTGCTAGGTGACTTGCAGGTGAGATTTTACCTGTGCTGGGGACTGGCCTACAATGAGCCAGTCATCTAGATAGGGAAAAACAGCAATCCTTTGCCTCCTTAAGTGAGCCACTGCTACTGCCAGACATTCTGTGAATACCCTTGGGGCAGAGGTCAAGCGGAAGGGCATTGCTCTGAACTGGTAATGACCTGAGGGCAGTCTCGAATCTGAGGTACTTTCGTGGGAGCTTCTGATTAGGACGTGAAAATAGGCATCCTTGAGGTCCAGGGAAGCTAGCCAGTCCCTGGCCTTAGAAAGGTAAAATCATTGCCAGAGTTACCATTCTGAACTTTGGTTTCAAAAGATGCTTGTTCAGATATCTGAGGTCTAAGATGGGCCGCCATTCTCCTGTCTTTTTTGGGGTAAGGAAGTATCTGGAATACAGACCCCTGCCCTGGTATAGGGGAGGAACCCTTTCTACTGCTCTGAGAGCCAACAGGGTTGAGACCTCTGCTTCTAGAGCAAGGGTCTCTAAAGAACTTGCAGGTAGAAAAGGCCTGGCTCTCATCTTGGGGAACTTTCTGAAGCGGAGAACCAGACCCTGGCTTACTACTTCCAGAACCCACTTGTCTGAGGTTAAAGACACCCAGTTCTGACTGAAGTAAGCCAACCTGCCCCCTATTGGTAAAGGAGAATCGGCCCTGGGCACCCCATCAGGGTGCCTGCTTGGCAGGAGCAGGCCTGCCCACACCCCGTCTGCCTCTGCCTCTGAAGAACCCCCTCTGAGCATAAGCAGAGGAGGCCTGAGTTTGGTAGAAAGGCCTGTGGAAAGGCCTACTCCTACCCCTGGGGGTGTGCCTCTGGGGAGTGGCTTGCCACTCCTTAGCTTGGGCACTTTTGTAAGTAGTCCTATATTCATCCATCTTTTTCATATAATTCTCTGTCTGCTCCCCAAACAGAGAATTTCCCACCACAGGAAAATCCATAGCCTTAGTCTGGGTATCCTGTGAGAGGCTAGTACACCTGAGCCAGGTCAACCTACGAAAAGCTACAGATGTGGCCATGACTCTAGAGGAGACATCATTAACATCCACAGCAGCATGAAACTGCACCTTAGAAGCCTCAATGCCATCGGCAGCCACCTGTTCCAGCTCACTAGCAAGCTGGCCATGGGCTTGTTTGGCTAATTCCATAATAGTATCCCATCTAGATTTTTGATACCTTGCTACATAAGCCATATAATTTGCTTGCCTGAGTCCCAAGGATGCTGCCATGTACTGTTTTTTTGCCATGGCATCAATCTTCCTGGAATCCTTGACAGGAGGATGTGAAGCCAGGGGAATATTAGCTTTATCACAGGCTGCATCCTGAACTACCCCAACATGACTGCATTGCTGAGAAAGGAATTCTGTATCAGGACCTGACAATGTGTACCTTCTTTCCATCTTTTTATCTACAGGAGGCACAGAATTAGGAGTTTTTAAGATTTTTATTGTTTGTTTCCTAAAAGACTTATGCAAAGGAATAGACAATCTCCTAGACTCTGGAATATCCATCATTTCTACAAAATCAGGCTCCTCTTGCTCATCCACAGCTTCTTCCAAAGGAAGCTGGAGGGTTTCAGCAACTTTCTTGTAAAACATAAAATGAGAGGGGGACTCAGAAAGCATAGGGGGAGATTCTAAAGGTCTGTCTGGGGAAATGTCCGGTTCAATGGGCACACCCAGACCTTCCCAGCCACATTCATACTGTTCATAATCAACCTCCTCTTCCTCTGGTTCATAAAACTCCTCAACCTCATATTCTTGAACCGATGGAACCAGACGAACCGACCTTTTACCAGATAGTGGCGGTTCGGACAGGACCGGAGACAGTGACTGGACAATTTGAATAGCTCTTGCTATCTCTGCAACAGTTGGAGAAGGGATTTTGGACTCCAAACCTGCTGACTTCCTTGTTCTCTTTACTGGAACTGGTTCCTCCGAACCAGCTTTTCTTTGGCCCGAGGAAGTCTCGCCCTGGTCAGAGGGCACTCCCTCTGATTTGGTTGGCACCGAACCGGGCTGGCCATCCGGGTCAGCGGACTTTTTGGCCTCTCGTTCCCTGAGCCTGCCCAATCTCTTTTCCAGGGTGGCTGCAGGGAAATTCTTACAAATCTGGCAGTCTGACTGGAGGTGGTCAAACCCCAGACAATAAACACATGTGGTGTGTGGGTCAGCCTTGGCAAAGACTTCCCCACAGACATCACAGTGTTGAAACCCAGTGGGCCCGGTTTTTCTTTTGGGTTTCTCAGACATAATGCCAGCCTAACCAGAAAAACTTGCCCTTTGAACGGCAGTGCCAGGCAAGACACCCTTATCGGTTCCTAACCGTGTCACGGGTATTGGAAAAAAACGTAAATAAATCCGTTTTTTTTTTAGAACCGATAAGAACCGGGAACCACACTCTAAAATGACAAGCTTTAAAATTTTTAAGCTTTTAACCCAGCTGATCGGTTCAAAACCGAACCGATAAACTTACAAGTTCCACACAGAAAATACAATTTTAAATTACTTACGATACCACAGACAGAGCTTGAACCGAACAGCTTTACGGTTAAAATAAAACTATTCTCGGTTGAATCGAACCGAGAAAACACTGTTTGAACCGAGAAATGAACCGAGCAGTAGGAGAAATCTCCGGAGCGACTGTTCAGTGAGGCGGAGTAAAGAATCTGACAGTTCAGGTTTGAAACTACACAGACAGAGCTTCTATCTTAGAGCTCGTGCTCAAAGTTCCATTCATGGAATGGATTTAACTATTTCACCTCCGGAGCAGTTCTAGTGGTGGGACAAACTGCAACTTGTCATAATATAGCAAGACTTCATGTTGTTTGAACAGAAGTTTCTAGATTTAGGATGAATCCTAAGGAGTCCAGAAGCTTTTGAGTGACCTCTAGAGCTGACTTGTCTTGGTCTGAGGACTGACCCATTATGAGCCAGTCATCCAGGTAAGGGAACAGTAAGATGCCTGGTCTCCTAAGAAAGGCCACCACTAATGCCAGACACTTGGTGAACACCCTTGGAGCAGATGTTAGGCCGAAAGGCATTGCTCTAAACTGATAGTGACCTGAGGGGAACTCGAACCTGAGGTACTTTCTGTGAGAATGCCTGATAGGTATGCGGAAATAGGCATCCTTGAGATACAGGGAGACAAGCCAGTCTCCTGGTCTCAGAGAGGGAAGAATTATTCCCAGAGTCACCATTTTGAAATTTAGCTTTAGTATGCGTTTGTTTAGGTATCTTAGATCTAGGATGGGTCACCACTCCCCTATCTTTTTTGGGGTAAGGAAGTGTCTGGAATAGTCATTTTCCCCTGTGACAAGGAGGTACATTCTATACTGCTTGTAGAAGCAGTGGAGAAAAAACTTCTGCCTCCAAGGCCTTTGTCTCCAATGGAGAGGGAGGACTGAAAGACTTTGCTCTCATTTTTTGGAACCTTTTGAAACTGAGAGTAAGTCCCTGGCTCACTACCTTCCAGGACCCATTTGTCTGAAGTAATAGACTTCCAGGCCTGGAAATAGTGAGCCAGCCTGCCCCTTACTGGAACTGAGGAGGCGACCCTGACTGATGCCTCAGGGTGTCTGTCTCGCAGGGGGCTTAGACTGAGTGGAGGATGGAGTCCTGGTCATCCCCCTTCTGCCTCTTCCCCTAAAGAACCCCTCTGCTGGAAAGTGGAGGAGGCCTGGGCTTGGTAAAAAGGCGTATAGAAAGGCCTGCCCCTGCTAGTCCTAGATTGCTGCCTTTGAGGAGTGACCTGCTTTTCCTTGGCTGAGCACTCCTATAGGTGGTCCTGTATTCGTCCATCTTTTTAATGTAAGCCTCTGTTTACTCCCCAGAGAATTACCCGTGACAGGAAAATCCATGGCCTTGGTCTAGGTATCCTGTGATAGACTGGTACTCCTGAGCCAAGCAAATCTCCTCAGGGAGACAGATGAAGCCATAACCCTGGAATGTACATAATTCGAGTCAACAACAGCATGAAACTGGACCTTTGATGCCTCAATACCATCCACAGCCACCTGCTCCAGCTCCTTGGCCAGCTGGGGAGAGGCATTCTTAACCAGCTCCAGAACCGTATCCCACATAGATTTCTGGTATCTGGTTGTATAAGCCATGTAACTAGCTTGCCTGAACTCTAAAGAGGATGCCAAGTACTGTTTCTTTGCCATGGCATCTGCTTTCCTGGAATACTTATCTGGGGGGTGAGATGCCAGGGGAATGTTAGCCTTGTCACAGGCTGCAGCTTGCACTACCCCAACATGGCTGCAATGATTTGTACGGAATTCCATTCCAGGACCTGACAAGGTATACCTCCTGTCCATCTTTTTATCCACAGGGGGTATGGATGTTGGAAACTGAAGAATTTTTTTGTGTCCGTTTCCCCAGGGATTTATGCAGAGGGACAGACACCCTTTTGGACTCTGGGACATCCATCATCTCAACATAGTCAGGTTCCTCCTGATCCTATTCAGCCTCTTCCACTGGAAGCTGAAGAGTATCAGCCACATTCTTGTAGAACAAGAAATGGGAGGGGGACTCAAAGTCTGGGAGGAGACACATTAAAAGGTCTATCTGGGGAGATGTCAGGCTCTACTGGCTCATCTAGGCCTTCATAATAATAATCTTCTCCTTCTCAATTGCCCTCATAAAATGCTTCAGGATCATATTCAGAAGCAGAAGCTTCTGACCGAACCTATCCTCTTTGAGTCGGTGAACATTCGGTCGGAACTGGGCAAAGCGATTGTACAACAGTAAATTGCTTTACCTATTTCTTCACCGGTCGGAACATGGGGACCAGGATCCAAACCAGCTGACTTGCACTTTTTCTTAGACGGAACCAATTCCACAGAATCGTCTCTCCTTTTGTCCGAGGAGGTATCACCCAGGTCAGTGGGCACCCCCTCAAGTTCGTTCGGAACCGAACCAGGCTGGCCATCCGGGTCAGCTTACTTCTCGGCCTCCCTTTCCTTCAGCCTACTTAAACAGTTATCTAAAGTGGCTTTGGGAAAGTTTTCGCAAATCTGGCAGTCTTCCTTGAGGAGGTCAAACCCCAGACAATAAACACAGATGAGGTGGGGATCAGCCTTAGCAAAGGCCTCCCCACACTCGGTGCAGTGCTGAAACCCAGTGGGACTGGTTTTCTTCTTGGGTTTCTCAGACATTCCTATAAAATAATAAGTTACTCTTACCAGCGTTTAAGCCAGGCAACTATGAACCTACCGGTTCTAACCGTGTCATGGGTCAGTTAAAAAAATTTAAGAAAATGTCTTTTTTTAAGGATCCGATAGGTATCGGAAACCACAGTACAAAAAGTAGAAAAAATACAAAGAAAAACCAATACAGAATTTGCTTCGGTTCCCAACCGGTCCAACCGTGAAGAAACCGAACAAAAACCTATCTCTACCAACAAAACTCTACCTACCTACTAAATACACTTACTGTACCGTAGACAGAGATTTGAATACTGAAAAAATAAGAAAACGGTTGATAAACCAACCGATTTTTACTTGAACCGAAATGAAGGAGAAGATCTCCGGACAGGGATAGAAATTAACTTTTTGTGGTACCTGCACTACGGTGCATGTGGTGACAAAAGTTACATGCACTACAGTCAGGTTACCTGCACCGGATAGACGACAATGATAAAAATTGAAAAAAAGATACTGAATTTTGAAACAGTAGTATACGGAACAACTGTAGTATTAGATTGTAAAATAAACAGCAACTGCCCTTAGTCCTTTGCTTGGGCTGCAGCTAATCTGACAATGAAAGGCAGTCTTTGCTTAAATGGGTTTATTTTATATCACACACTCACTCACATAAGTATATTTTTTTTTTTATGATTTCCAGGCCTTTATTCCCACACACTTTTAGACAGAGCAGACACCGGACTGGATGCAACAGTGCTTTGCTTAATTGCGTTTTGTCACGCGTCTGTTGGCCTGGGACTGACTGACCCACACACACTCTGAGGGATTTGACTGTTGCTGCTCCTGCTAATATATATTAAAGAGCTTTGTTCACATACTTCCCCCACAAACAAAAGCAAAGAAACACCAGGTCCCTCAAAGTATTTTTTGTTCCACACAAAAATCGAGGATCAAAATGTAGCAAGGTTGTGGTAAAAAGTTAACCACAAAATTCACTAGTACAGATTCTAAGACAGACAGTTAAGTCCTTAGTTTCTTTAGATTAATATATTCAACAAAGAGAAACTGTGGTACTGCTCTCTCTGTTTAATAGTATGGTATTAAACCACAGGACTGAAAATCCCCTTGCTTGGGGGCGGGGCAGTGAAGCCCCGATTTACTTTGGTTCTGCCACTGTTAATTTCCTCGATAGATTTGTTTCCCTTAAATTGCTACCTTTAGCTTGTTAAACACCTCTTCCTGCCTACAAACAGCTAAAAATGTTTTTTGTTGGCGCACAAAAAAAAGTTTGATTTGGTCACGGAGCTTCCCGCCTAGCGACTGCACTCTATTAAAGTCTCTCAAAACAGCATAGTTACAATGGATGCATATGCCTATGTGAACCTTACTGTACCACATGTGAGACAGAAAGACACATGTGGTATAATAGAGTTAACATAGCATGCTGCCACATGCCAGTCAAGCCAGATTTGGACCCGCCTTAGTTCAGCAGCTCCCCAAGTGACCGTCCCATGCCACCCCTCACCCCACTGGCACAACTCCCATCTCAGATTGCTTGCTTTTCAATGCTGCAGCCTGCCCCGCCCCAGTGCAGTGCCACGCCCACCCCTTCATACCAATCACCAAAAGCATCCTGGCAGGTCATTAATATTGATATTGCCACTGCCAGCCCAGCCAACCTTCCATGATGCGGCTTCTGTTCTGATAAGTCCTGCTGCTGGCACTGCCACACTGCATCCCGCCTCCTTCTTAGTGGCACTCCTCCAGGCTCTGGCTAGCGATGCAGCTGCTGTTCAGGAGGCAGGCTCTCTCAGACGCCGTTGCTCACTCCCGAGTCATCCTCACAGTAGCGCGTGTGCACGATTGCAATGTCATTTAAAAAAATAAAGTTTGCCTGTGCAAGCGGTGATGTACCCCTAGTGGTGCCTCTTGAAATTGCAGCCTGAGAGAAAAAAAAAAAAAAAATACACACCACATGCACTATGGTGCAGGCAAGAAATAAAACTACTTGCACCAGCCTGTTCCTACTTGCAACTGGAACAGGCTGGGTATGTTAGTTTCGACACCCCTTGCTCCAGAGCGATTTCACAGTGAGGTGGAGTAAAGAATCTGACGGTTATACTGAGGAGCACCAGGGACAGAGGTTTTAAAACCAAGCTCGAGTTCAGCATTCTATGCCTTGGCATGGAGTTAACCCTTTTTTCTCCAGAGCTGTTCAAGTGCTGGGGCTAACTGCATATAGTCAGAATACAGCAAGACTTCATGTTGTTTGAACCAGCCATTCAAAATAAATCTTATTTTCATGCAGCCAATGGTGTGCATAGTTATATATCTTTATAAAAAATGCATGTTTGGGCCCTCATCCCCATAGAAAAAGCTATTGTTTAGTTCCCTGTATACTACCATAACCAATCAGGGTATATGAAAAAGAAAAAAACCCAAAAAAACTAGTGTCTATGAAACTAACCGGCTAGCTACGCTGTATTAATGTGCTAATAACGCCTTAACACCTAATGCACTACAAACTACCCTATTATATATTACACCCACCCACCCAACTCATGTAATAAGCACCTTAACACATATACCACCCACCTTAATAACCCTAACAAATCTGGGCACAACACCAACACATGTCTAACAGCCCCTACAAACAGCTCAAATGGTAAAAAAATATTCCTACCTTACTAAGGAGTACACCACTTCTCACCCACACACCATGCCCTTGACTCCAGTACTCACCTTAAGCACCAAGCCCTCCATGCTCCTACCGTCTCCAGCATGCTACTCCAGCTTTACTCCCCACCATTACACTCTGCACTGTGAATGCCGCTCCCATTCATGCTCCCGACCTCATGTGACACTGCAGTTTAACACTGACTGTACACACAAAAAAGGAATCCCGCTGGCACCTCAGATACCATCCCAAAAGGAAATCCAATTAAAACCTGTCCCCCATTTATAGGGGGAGTGTTAAAATGGTGTGCACGCCCATGCTACACTATGGAAAAACACTAACGGCAGAATGCAAAAAAACACAAAACACAGCACCACTCAGAAACAGAACTGACAACAGTGACCAAAACTATGCATTATATAAAATAAATGATGGCAAAGTGTGGTATACGAGGCAATAATACCACCTTAGGGTCGAACAAGCTCATAAATGTTACTCACTCTTCGGGCTCATGGCTTTATTGCTTGTTTGACCCAGAGATGGTACTATTTCCTTGTATACCACACTTTGCCATCATTTAGTCTTTCTCTGTCTCAAAAGATATATATATCTGTGTGTGTATAGAATTATATATATCCTGTTACTGTATCTATGCTATGTATTCTGCTTTGTATGTGTGCATGTTTAACCCCCCCCCCACTCATGTTAATGGGAGTTCCTATTCAAGCCAGTTACCAAATGCAGAAAGCAGCAGTGCATGTTAAAGTAGAAAAATCTGATGTTTCAAAGGTGAAAGGAACTCAAGGTAGGAACTCTAACTCCTGTTTGAAAAACAAAAAAATAAACACAGACATCCCTTGGAGGCCCTATTTAACTTGTATCACAGTCAATGATGACATTCAGCATGGAACATAAGACTGCACGGTGCTAGCGGTTTTTCAATAAGCCGAGGAGCAGTGCCTTGAAAAGAGTTTAAAATTGGCATGCAGGGGATAGGTTCAGGTACATCCAGATCAGAAACTTTGTTCAGACCCGACTCTGGCTGGCACAAAGAGAGGAACGAGACATACCCAATGGCCCCACGTTGGGGCGATTGATGAATGAACACGGGCAAAAAGGGGAAATACCCAGAAGTTACCAATACCTTACCCAGACAAGAACCAATAGTGTAACATACCTCACCACCAAATGAGAACAAGAAGCAACTCTTAATTTAACACAAAAAGAATGGATGACGATATGGGAGGGTTCTTTTAGAACCTCATCATCTAGATGGCATGAATATGTCTGGAAAATGAAAAAGAGATACTTTATCACCCCCAGCGTTGAGGCCAAGTAAGACCAAAACAGGACCCCGAAATGCTGGAGATATTGTGGGAGAAAATGATGCTTCACATATACATATTTTTAAAACGTATGCAGCCCTGAGAACTTTCTGGGAAGAAATCTCCATATGTTAACAGGGGTTATTTCACAAACCAACGCCCCTCCACTTTCAGAATTTAATACTGGGGTTATCACCACCATGAATAAAAGGGGCAAGTTCGCTCTATATCTGCATCGCAGCAACTGGAAAAGCCATAACCAGGAAATGGCCTCAGGCAGAACCTCCTGCGATTACAGAGTAGGTAAAAGTAGTGGAAGAGATGGAAGGAACACATATGCTTACAGGATAGGTTGGAAAAATACGTGGAAAAATGGACAGTATGACGTGCAGAGGAAGACACTGGACAATCCTCTGAAGAGGGTGATGTGGGATAAGGGCTCTTTCCCGAGAGGTGGCAGATAGGGTAGACACACACACACACACACACACACAGGAACACTGACAAGGAATTTATTTTAACGTAATATAATATGGGAAGGGGACTCCTCTTCCCTTCACCACCAGGAGATGATCAACATTAGAATCAAGGATATCTCAAAATAAAGATGCCTCACACCGGAAAAGTTGTTGCATTTTGTTGTTTTGTACAAACAAGAAAAATGGGAATGCATATTGTACTTTTTTATCCTTCTGCAAGAGCCATGTATTCATTAACAATGTACCTTTGGATCAGTACCATCTTCGTAAAACTGACTGGTGTGATGTATGTGTTGCAGAATTCCTTAATAAAGTACAAGCTCCGTTGGGGGAAATCGACAACCTTCTGTGTGATGAACCATCAGAGTCCAAACTGAACTGAATGATATCCAAAAAGGTGAGTTGACATTAAACTGCACACTACACATCCCAGTTCCAGCTCAGTATCTGTACAGACAGATAGGGATTGAGCCAGTTACTGTACTGGGGTCTGCAGAACCAAAACTTGTCTTCCACTGGAACAATCCTGACAACCCAATGATAGAGTAATCAATAACATGACCACTCACCATGAAAGCTGCGTTTTCTTCAGACATACCCTTGACAAGTGTTCTTCTTAAGCTGTCCTCCTAAAGGACCTTAGAAGACAAGTCAAGAAATGGGCAGCTCAGCTAACTCTACAAAGCGGTTTCAGGTTTTCCTTTTGTGTTTCCTTTCTCTTATTTCCAGTGAGACTGGAAAGTGCCCAAGGAGGCAGAGTTTCGGCTTTACCAGCCAAAGGGAGTACAGCGACACTTGTTATTTGGCTGTGTCTGCATCACAAAGGAGACGTCCTCAAATCTGTGAGCACTTATCAGGCTGTCATAATTGCAAGGGATTTATTTTGTAATTGACATAGGTTGTATATTGCACTCATAATACTGCCCGACTGAGCTAACAGAACAAATAGGCCAAGGGCATTTAATATAAAGGTGATCAGTAATGGGTATGAGTATCAGGCCGTCACAGTCACATACCCTGGATGTCTTCTATTATAAGAGTCTTCCGTTAACATACTTCATAAAATAGGTAAGTAATACAGAAAAATCAATGATTGAAAGCCATCACATAATCATGTATCGTTATAGCTGGTACACAGTTATCCTGGTGCATAGCCTTATTGTAAATTAGTTTGCCCCCACATATTTTTTTAAAACAATCTGGCAGTCATTTTTGTACCTCCCAAAACTCATTTCCATAGAAAAGAATAAAGTGTTCAGTTCTCCTTCCGCTGTATAACTGCTTGGTTAGACCACACCTTGAATACTGCGTGCAGTTTTGGCAGCCTTATTTGAAGAGGAATACTGCTCTTCTGGAGAGAGTCCAGAGGAGGGTGACCAGGATGATACAGGGACTAGGGGAAAAGCCCTATGGGGAGAGGCTCGAGGAGAGGAGGGACAGAGGCGATATGATCGAGGTCTTCAAGTATCTCAAAGGAATGAACAGGGTAAACCTAGAGGGGGTGCTTCAGCTGAAGGAGGTAGGAGCCACTAGGGGTTACTCGATAAGGCTGGTCGGGAAGACTAAGGGGGAGGAGGAGACGCTTACTTCACTGAAAGGGTGGTGGAAGATCAGCGTGCCTGTCTGCAGCTGGTGGCTGTTATAACTGTGGAAGGTATTTTTAAGAAGGGCTGTGATATGTATAGGGGAAGGTGCATCCCAGAGCACCGCTGGGGGGTGGGGGACCCTGTAGGGAGGGGAGGGTGGGGTGGCATACAACGGTGCCCCGGGTAGGCATTGATACTGAGCAGATTCGATAGACCATACGGCCTAATCTGCTGACTTTTTAGTATCTTAGTTCAATACATTTTTTCAATCTTAAATGATGATTATCACAAAATACAGATGACACATTACAAAGACAAATACATTAATACATTAATACATAATTACAATGAATGCAATGGCAAAGACATTGTGTACATAACTGTGCGTGAGATTTGAAGTTAACAGATTATGAATAAACTACAATTCTATACCAGGCAGGCAATGTTCCTAGACTCAAGATAGCATAATGTTTCCACTGTTGTACTTGCCTAAGAGCAAATGACTCTTTTTCTCCTTATTTTCCTTGTAAGGAATAGGAATTTCCCAACACTATGAATTATTAACGGATCCTCGGCAGTGAGAAGAACCAGCATTAGTTCTGTCTCACTGCTAGAAGATACAGAATTCACGATTGGGAATAACCAATTATTTCTGATTTTATTATACCAGGTGCATCTTGACACATGCGCTAGATCTTCTCTTTTGCTTTGGTTGCAGCCACACAGAGTATCCTTAGTGCCCCTTGATTTTTTTTTATAGAAGGCAATTTAACATTTAATTCAAACAACTCCAGTCTGAATCTTGTAAAGTTTTTACGCATGTTGGGATTCTCTAGAACATCAACATAGTACCTAAACTGGTGATGATTATCATTACATTAATACCATTTGGCGTAACTGGAAGCACCATTACATGCCAAGTCAATATCCCTATGATACTGCAAAATTTTCTTTTTAATGTATGGTCTGTACTGTACACTGATGCCAACATTTTTGTGCCTATATTCCACAAAAAAAGGAAGCATATACTTGCCTACAAGTCTATTCAGGTGTTGAAACCAAACAGAACTCTCTGAATCCCGATTTTTCCACTCTTCTTTTTCCAGCAGACATTTTTTACCCATCTACCATTGGGAAAACCTAAAATTCGTAACCAGTAATTTATAATCCTAGTATCAGCCCAGGCTTGCAGCCTGATTAAACCTAGATCGGCTCGTATGGATTGGGCTGGAGTTGCTTTTTCTCAAGAGCTTAATCACTGGTTTCTCTAGTTGGTCAATGTGGCTAAAGCCCAATATTTCCACACCATAAAGTGTTTGTGCGTTGAATTTGCTTGTAGAGCATGAAGTAAAGATTTAATGGAATAGCCTCCATAGGCATAATTGAATCTAGCCAAAGCACCCATGGTGTTTTGGAAATTATGTATTCAAAATGGTGGTTCCATAATCCGCCATTTGTATAGACGATTCCCAAATACATACAACTCTTAACTATCTCCAGGGTCCTATAATTAATTTTCCATGAATATCTTGTTTTCCTAGCCTCTGTAACTAAGATTTTAGATTTTCCCAAGTTTATCTTTAAAGATAGGGAGTCTGAAGTTTTAGCCAATAGGTCAAGTTTTTTTTGTAGGCTTGAAACAGTAAGGGAACACACCACCAAATTGTCAACCTAAGCTAACCTAAGCACTTTGTTCTTGTTGTTACATCTATGTTGGTCCATTAAAAGGTATCAAATCATTTGCTTCTGGATCTATTCTCAACCTAAGCTAAGGAAGAGCAAATAGTTGAACCAATTTTTGGAGAATCAGAGTTTAGGTTCTGTAATTCAAGTAACAAGTTATCAAGATAAATACAAAATAACATAGGTGCTAAAACGTACCCTTTGCCTTACGCACTTGTTGGACCTTAAACTACTTGATAGAACATTTCCTGCTCTAATTTGAGCCCACGCGTTTGAATAGAAGTTTCTAATATTAACAAGGACAGCACAGATGCCTCTACTCAACATAACCTCCCATAGGGTTGATCTATTTATCTATATATCAAACGCAGCGCTATAATCTATAAAAGCTAAATATAGTTTCTGTTTTCTAATTGTGACATACATCCCTATCAAATGTGAGAGTATGAAACAATTGTCCAGAGTGGAAAACTGCTCATGGAAACCTGCCTGAGCTGGAGCTAAGCCTCCAAGTGCTTCAACGTCCTCTTTCAGTCTGTCCAGCAAGACATTTGCAAACACCTTGCCCAAAATATCTAGTAAGCTAACTGGTCGGTACATTGAGGGGTCATCTCTTGGTCACTTTTTATAAATAGGTACAATTATTGAAAAGAATAAAGTGTATGTTCCAATGCCTGCATGGCACCCCACCATACAGAGGCGGACACACACACTGAAGTTTTATATGTATTTTATAAGTACAAATTTAGTCCAGGTTTCATTGTTTTAGTGGCTGTATGCCACAACGGTATTGTGGTTACCAGTACCTAACACCCCCCCAGGCTGAGTCTGTCCTACCACAGTAGTCTATTTAACCTTGCTCTGTGTCTCCCTGAACTCGGTGAACAGTCACTCCCCCACCCCAAGAAGTGTGACTGCACAAACAGCGGACCACAGCACACAGTACCACACAGAAGAAAACTACATAGACTACAAGTATAAGGGACTCATTAGGCCAAAACAGTAAAAGCGAAGTAGAAAACAGCATGAAGATTTAGCAGGCGGAATAAATTGTATTTCCCCAAACATTTTACACAATTATGTTGATTTCTAATTACATAATCTTCTTATAAATGTTTTTTTCACATGTAAACTAAGTAAACTCATTTTATAATGAGTATAATGCAGATGCAACCACTGAGGAACATCCTTTTACTTCATGCTCCGGGCTCTCTGGCATTTTGCTGCCTTTCTTGGTAGAGCCTATTGGTCTACTTAATTTACAACGTGCAATATTTTTGATTTACAAAGCTTAAACTCATTGTGTTCTCTATCTTTGTATGTATATAACCCATGCATGATATCTGTTATGTTGGACCAATTATTATCTTGGTCTTATTATTGTATTTCTGTGTGCACTAGCCTACACCAAGTATGTTACTGACCTGTAACATCTTTTTTACCAGTGACTCGTGTAATACTTAAGGAATAAACCATGACAGGGTGTGGGTTATGGTGGGATTTACTTACGCCTGGTGTGGTTTTGTCACGAGGCTGCAGGCCGAGTTAGTAAACCACACCAGAAGTGGGTAAATCCCACCATACCCACACCCTGGAGTGGTTTATTCCGATTATACAATAGCCCCCTTCACATGCTATATCAAAAATTTACAGAACAGCACAGTTTTTTGCCAGTTTTAAGGTTTTTTTTTTTTATTTATTGTTGTGCCAGGAAAAAGAGTTTCCTGTTACTAGGTTAAATCTTTAGGAGATCCTCCCCCAACCCCCCGCAGCTGATACAGTAATATATCATAGCCCTTCCCCGTGCCTTTTTTTTCTTCTTCTTCCTATTTTGTTTCATGTTTTTGTCACGTAGTGGTGTCTGGAAAGCGAGCACTGCTGTAGTACGGAAAACTAAGGAGCATGTTGCAAGTGGGGAGCAGCTGCCAAAGAAAGAGACCAGAGCTTTGTAGAGCGAGTTTGCTTCCTGTCGAATGGAAACAACAATCAGGACAGAGGTGATGAAAAGACAGGGTGACACTTACTCTAAGCATTGCATTGTCCCCCGTTTTCAGGTGCGATACAGACCCAGGACAGCACCTCTGACTGAAGATTTCCCCTCACTTTACGCTGCGCTGGTGTGCCTGCTCTGTGGTACAGATGGCAACTCCGGCAGTAACCCTGGATATTGTTACAAAAAGTGTGCATGTCAGTAAAGTTACCCCTCTCTATGTGCTGCTCGTTCTGTGCTGCAGATGGGGCACAAAACACCCTAGGCATTGTGAGTTTAACCACATTTTAGTGTATCTCATGGGCTGCAATCTGATCGGGGTTTACCAGGGGACCAATATGGCGGCATTACTGTTTTGATTTTTGGGGGCTGGATTGATTTTGGCAAATGCGATTTACCCGTAAAAGTGCCAAGATTTACAACGGGTAAATCGTGCCAGTCAACCAATCCAATAAAAGAATTCTTGGACCCCACTGTATAATTACTAGTGTATGTATGCAATATGTAATTCATGTGCATTATTTCCCACTGTATGTATACTGAAAGTAATTAAAGGGAATGTGTACAATTTCCTATATAACTATTTCAACAGTTACCACTATTATGCAGACATTAGTTGGAATGGATATATGTAGAAAGGGACCCTAATAAAACATTGAAAAATACTTTTTGGGATATGGAAGCAACCATTTTCTGGCTATGGAAACATCCATTCTGTGGACAGGATAGGTAACAGTGTGCAATGCAGCACGTGATAACAGTTCATTTGTGCCGGTAGGGATCCTGTTAACACTGTGAATAATACCTGGAGTTTATGTTTGTGAGTGTACCAAGGGAATCTAGTGCTTTACTTCATGGTTTGACAGGATCCATGTCTGTAGGAACAATTTGTTTTAACCTTCTTCACTGCAAACTGTTAGAGCTGGTGAGGTACTGGCATCATCACAGCACCCTTCCTGTCCACAGAATGGATGCCTTCATATCACAGTTTTAAAAGTACTATTTTTCTGTTTCGTTTAGTTTGTTTTTGTGTAAAATATGTTTACTGAAAGTTTTCATGATTTACAATTCATAACATGGCAATACAGCGTCACTTTTATTACATAGAGATTTAAATCAGAAACATTACATAGTAGATGTACATTACACTTACTACTACGGCCTTAAATTTAGTGTTCATTCATTTGATGCAGGTCATGGACAATGACAGAGGTTTCCCACATCTTCTTCAGGTATATCGGGAAAAGGCAAAAGACCAAGGGAGGGATTCTGAGGCTTCATGGGGGGGGGGTTTGCGCAGAGGAGGAACTAGAAAAAGCAGAAATTCTAAACGAATACTTCTGCTCAATAGTTACACAAGAAGGGGAAGGACCAAAAATAGGGGGTAGAAACACACATGGAAGAGAGACAGACCCCAGTCCATTCACAGAGGAGAGAGTCCTATAGGAACTCTCGAAAGTAAACGTAGACAAGGCAACGGGGCCGGATGGGATGCATCCCAGAATACTGAAAGAGCTCAGAGAGGTACTGGGGGCACCAATGACAGCCCTTTTCAACAAATTACTGGAGGAAGGAGTGGTACCAAAGGACTGGAGGATGGTGAATGTGGCACCACTACACAAGAGTGGGAGCAAGGTGGAAGCTGGGAATTACAGGCCAGCCAGTTTAACCTCAGTGGTGGGGAAAATAATGGAATTTATGCTTATGGAAAGGATTGTTGCATATCTCGAGGACAGTGGGGCACAAGACCCGAGGCAACATGGATTCACAGCAGATAGATCTTGTCAAACAAATCTCATAGATTTCTTTGACTGGGTAACCAGGGTGGTTTATCAGGGAGGTGTGGTAGACATGGCCTACCTTGATTTCAGCAAGGCATCTCACACCATCCCACACAGGAGGTTAGTAAACAAGTTGGGCAGTCTGGGAGTGGGTCAAAAAGGTGGTAAATTAGGTTAGACATTGACTGAACAACAGGACACAGAGGGTGGTGGTTAACAGAGTTCAATCCCGGGAGAGGGATGTGACCAGCGGGGTGTCGCAAGGTTCAGTCCTCTTCAATGTCTTTATTAGTGACATTGCGGAGGGGCTAGAAGGGAAGGTAAGCCCCTCTGCAGACAACACCAAGATCTGCAATAGGGTGGACACTCCAGACGGGGTGGAAAGAATGAGAAGGGACCCAGGCAAGTTGGAGGAGTGGTCAAGAGTGTGACAGCTTAAAGAGCACCTGACGCCTTCAGGAGAACTATAACAAATCATAATATTTAAACACAGTTCAGCTTATATTTCACATTAGTTCTGTATTTCTCCTCACCATTATTTATTACTGGGGCCATCTGCATGAAAACAAGATCTTTGCACCTGAAGAGTTCATGTATTCCTGTTGCTTTCTCCCTGAAGTTGTAATGCACTGCTTGTGACATCGCAGTTACTCCCATGGCAACAGAATGTGATGTCACAACAGAGAATTATGACGAAGTAGGGAGTAAGCTATAGAGGTAGATGAACTCTAAGGAATAAAGATCATGTATTTACACAAAGGTCCTCAGTAATAAATAATAGGAGAAATCTATAGAATATATATGGAATTAAAGCTGAATTATGCCTAATTACTATGTTTTTCAAACTTTTCTTTGTAGTGTCAGCAGCTCTTTAAATTCAATACAAAGAAGTGCAAAGTCATGCACTTGGGGCACAGGAATCCTGGAGAGGAACAATTTTGGGGGGGAGTTAGATACTAATGACAACAAAACTGGAAAGGCACCTGGAGGCAATAATAAAACACAACCTAAAAATATCCAAGTACTGTGAGAAGGCGGTGGGGAGGACTGGAGGGATGCTGGGGTGCACAGGGAGAGACATCACCAGAAGAAAACAGGAAGTTGTGATGCCATTGTAAAGACAATTAGTGAGGCCACATCTGGAATACTGTGTTCATTTCTGGAAGCCACATCTCTGGAAGGACAGAGATCGAATGGAAGTGGTCCAGAGAAGGGCAATGAAAATGGTGCAGGAAATGCACCATAAACCACATGAGAAAAGACTGAAAGACCTCATTGTGTATATCCTGGAGGAAAGGAGGGAGATAGGGGATGTCATATAGACATTCGACTACCTCAACGGGGTAAACAGGACACAGGAGGGCAGCATCTTTCAAAAAAAGAGATGGGCAAGAACTGAAAATTGCGTACCTATTGTAATTCTTGATCTTTCTGTGTATCTTCACCATTCATCACTGGTGGGTTCTGGCTGGAGGAGCAGTACCCCGCAGGAGCATTTATTTATTTATTTTGTAATGGGGGAGGGGTTGGAGCTGTGGGTGGCACCGCCCTAAAGGCTGACGCACTGCATGGCGCTCGCGGGTTGGCCAGTAACCAACACCAACTACTCCTCCATCCCAGTTCTGCACGCCAGACAGTGGAGTTAGGAAAAAGAAAAAAGGAGGGCGGGGCAAGGGAGCCGGGGAGACAGGAAAAGGAAAGGAAATAAACAGAAGAAATAAAGCCGGCTTAAGAGGACAGAAGAAAAAATTACTCACCTTAGTAATTATGTTTCTTCTATTGGAGTCTTCTGTATTCTGACAAGTGCAGTTAGCCCCAGCCCCAGCCTTTAAACTGCCCCGGAGAACAAAGGGCTAACATTTCTATGCAGAGCATAGAATGCTGAGCTCGAGCTCGGTTGATGTCTCTGTCTGTTTCCCTTTGAACGCTAACCGCCAGATACTTACGAGCAACACTCTAGTAGTATTCTACGTGGAAATTGTAAAACAAAATTTTTAATAGCCAACTGGCAACAAAAACTTTTGGACTACCAAAAGACGACTCAAGTCAGGAAACCCAAAACTCAAAACCCAAACAGGAATATAACAAAATAAACACCCATACAAGAAGAGGGTGTGAAAAAAAGCACCCCTGAGGTGCAACACTGCACCTGCCCACCCACTTCCCAAAAATAGGTTCTGAGAGGGGAGGCAGGGAGGGAGGTCAGAATACAGCAAGACTCCAATAGAAGAAACATAATTACTAAGGTAATTTTTTTCTTCAAACAACTTGAAGTCTTGTTGTATTCTGAAAAGTGCAGACTACACAAGCAGTACCTCCATGGAGGAGGGACAGAACCTACTTGGGGAATAGGCTCTGAAGTAATTGTTGAAGCAAACCGAGCATCACTCCTAAGCCTGATATCCAGAGAGTAATGCTTGGTAAACGTATGGACTGTTTTCCAGGTGGCTGCTTGACAAATTTCTAAGAGAGGAATATCCCTGGCAGCAGCCAGGGAAGCAGCTGTACCTCTTGTGGAATGAGTCCTTAGGCCTGAGGGTGGAGTTTTTCCCAGTTTTTCATAGCAAAATTGTATACAAGACACAATCCACCTGGCAACAGATCTCTTGGTGGCAGGTTTGCTCTTTCCTACTTCTCGATAAGTAAGGAACAACTGGAGGGAGTCAAACCTGTGACCCTTGGTACGCTCTATGTAGTAACTAAGGGCTCTTTTAACATCTAAACTGTGTAGCCTCCTCTCTCCTGAGGAAGAATGATCAGTGAAGAAAACAGGAAGAGACAGACTGGTTTAAATGGAAGTCTGAAACCACTTTGGGCAAGTACCTTCCATTGGTTCTAAGGACCAATTTATCCCTGTGAAAGGAGATAAAATCAGGTTCCACTGACAGGGCTTGCAATTCACTGATACGCCTGGCAGAAGTAATGGCTACCAAGGACACAGTTTTCCAAGTCAAGTACTTAAGCTCTGCTGAGGACATAGGCTCAAAATGGGGTTGCATAAATTGAGCAATGCAAACATTCAAATCCCAGGCAGAGGCAGGGTCTCTAAAAAGAGGATTGGTATGAAACAATCCTTTAAAAAAATTTACAGAACACAGAGTAAGAGGATAGTGAGGAAGACTTCCCCACAGAGAGAAACGCAGAAACAGCTGACAAGTGTACCTTAAGAGTAGATGGTCTGAGGCCTAGCACATTACGATGGACCATATAATCCAGAACAGTAGGCAATCCAGCAGTATCTGGAGAAATATGCTTCTTAGAACACCAAATGCTGAATCTCTTCTATTTGGAGTTATAAGTCTTTCTGGTGGAGGGCTTTCGAGAAGCTTTGAAAATATCCAGAACCCCTTGGGAAAGATGCAGATCTGCAAACTCTAACTCTTCAAGAGCCATGCCTTGAGATTGAGAAACTGGAGGATGTTAACAGGTTGTAATTCCTGGGAAGAGACAGGGGAAGATGGACTGCTAGGGACAGCAACATGGGGTACCAGGGCTGTCTGGCCCAATCTGGAGCAATCAGAATCACTTTGCAAGGTTGAGACCTTATTTTGACTAAAACTTTGGACAGGAGTGGGAAAGGAGGGAAGGCATACAGAAACTTCCCTTCCCAATTCAGAATCAGGGCAACCGGGGGACTGAGCTGAAGACTGGAGGTCTGCAACAAAAGAGAGGGAGTTGGTGACTGTCTGGAGCTGCAAAGAGCTCTATCTCTGGAGTGCCTCACCTTGAAAAAATCACTTTCAACACTTGAGGGTCCAGGGGCCATTCGTGATGGCCCTGAGAGATCCTGCTCAGTGCATCTGCTTGCACATTGTCCTTCCCTGGAAGGTGAGCTGCTACCAGAGAGGTTTGCAGGGAATAAGCCAGGGACTACAATTTCATGGCTTCAGTGCACAAGGCCGTGGACTGAGTGCCTCCCTGCTTGTTGATGTACCATATGGTGGTGGTGCTGTCCGTTCTGACCTGAACCACCTTGTTCTGTACTGATTGAGAGAAAGCTTTCAGGGCCAGAAAAACTGCCCTGAGCTCTAGGAGATTGATATAGAGAAGGGATTCTTGGGGGGACCACAGCCCCTGGGCAGTGAGGGCCCCCAGATGGGCCCCCCAGCCCAGTAGAGAAGGGTCCGTGGTAAAGACCACTGAACAAGGCTGAGTGGCAAAAGGAACACCTTGTCTTAAATTGTCCTGATCCTGCCACCATTGAGGGGCTTTGATCAAGGTCAGAGTCACTGGGATCAGTTTGGTAAGGGAATCTTTCCTCTGAGACCAAAAAGCTCTCAGATGGAACTGAATGTCCCTCATCTGGAATCTTGACCCTTGGACCAATGCTGTTGAAACTGCCATGTGTCCCAAGAGCTGGAGGAAGTGCCCTGCTGGTCAACATACCCAAAGGCTGAAGGAAGAGGCTAGTTCCATATGAGCCCTTGCCCTTTCTAGAGGGAGAAAGGCTCTTGCACTGACTGTGTCCAGTTCTGCCAATATAAAAGTAAGAAGCTGGACTGGTTCGAGAACTGACTTGGGAAGGTTGAGAAGAAATCCTACAGAAGTGAGCACTTGTTGGGTCACGCAAGTGAGACTTGACTTGGTCTGGAGACTGGCCCACTATTAGCCAATCATCCAGATATGGAAAAATGGAAATCTTTTGCCTCCTTAGAAAGGCAACTACTACTGCCAGGCACTTTGTGAAAACCCTTGGGGCTGAGGTTAGGCCAAAGGGTGTTGCTCTGAATTGATAGTGGCCTGAGGGCAACTTGAACCTGAGACACTTTCTGTGGGAGCACCTGATGGGAATGTGAAAGTAGGCATCTTTGAGGTCCAGGGAGGCTAGCCAGACTCCTGGCCTTAAAGAGAGAAGTATTATTCCCAGAGTTACCATATTGAACTTTGGTTTTAAAAAGATGTTTGTTTAGATATCTTAGATCTAGGATGGGTCGCCACTCCCCTGTCTTTTGTGGGGTCAGGAAGTACCTGGAGTACAGCCCTTTGCCCCAGTGTAGGGTAGGTACTCTCTATGGCTCTTAAGGCCAGAAGAGGAGAAACTTCTGCCTCTAGGGCAAGGGTTTCTGAGAGATTTGCAAGTGGAAAAGATCTGGCTCTCATCTTTGGAAATCTCTTGAAGCTGAGAACCAGTCCCTGGCTTACCACTTCCAGGACCTGTAACAGACATCCAGTCCTGGACAAAGTAAGCCAGCCTGCCCCCTACTGGAAAAGGAAAGTCGACCCGGGCAGGCCCATCAGGGTGTCTGTTTGGCAGGGGCTTTAGGCTGAGGGGTGGATGCAGCCCTGCTCATCCCCATTCTGCCTCTCCCTCTGAAGAACCTCCTCTGGGAAAAGGAAGAAGAGGCCTGTGCTTGGTGAAAAGGCCTGCCCCTGCCCCTAGACTGCTGTCTTTGAGGTGCTGCCTGCCTCTCCTTGGCCTGAGCACTCCTGTATGTGGTCCTGTACTCGTCCATTTTCTTCATCTAATTCTCTGTCTGCTCCCCAAGCAGAGAATTAGCCACTACAGGAAAATCCATGCGAGAGGTTAGTACAGCTGAGCCAAGCCATTCTCCGAAGAACCACAGATGTAGCCATGACTCTTGATGACACATCATTAGAGTCTACAGCAGCATGAAACTGAACTTTAGATGCCTCAATCCCATCTGCAGCCACCGCCTCCAGCTCCTTGGCTAGCTGGGGGGAGGCCTGTTTCGCCAGTGCCAGTACAGTGTCCCACCTGGACTTCTGGTACCTGGCTGTATAGGCCATGTAATTCGCCTGTCTGAGTGCCAGGGAAGAAGCCATGTACAGCTTTTTCGCCATGGCATCAAACTCCCTAGAGTCTTTGGCTGGGTGGTGTTAAGCCAAGGGAATGCTTGCCTTATCACAGGCAGCAGCCTACACAACCCCAACATGGCTGCATTGGTGGTATAAAAACTCTGTTTCTGAGCCTGACACTGTATACCTCTTGTCCATTCTTCTGTCCACAGGAGGTATAGAATTGGGAGACTTCAGAATTTTTTGTGTCTGTTTCCCAAAAGATTTGTGGAGGGGAAGAGACAGTCTCCTGGACTCTGGGATGTCCATCATTTCTACATAAACAGGCTCCTCCTGATCCTCCATTGCCTCTTCCATAGGAAGTTGGAGGGTCTCAAGCCACATTTCTGTAGAAAATAAAGTGGGAAGGGGACTCAGAAAGCCTAGGAGGGAATACACCTGAAGGTCTGTCTGGGGAGATGTCCGGTTCCACAGGCAGATCTAGAGACTTTCACCATCACCATCATCATCATCAAATTCCCCTTCCTCCTCAAACTCTGGTTCATAAAATTCTTCCAAAGTATAATTGTGAACCGGGGGAACCGACCAAACCGAACCCCTGCCAAAAGGTGCCGGATCGGTCAGAACCGGGCGAAGAGATTACACAATCCAAATCGCTCTGGCTATTTCTTCGGTGGTCGGAACATGCACTTCTGGATCCGAACCGGACGATTTTTCTTTTCGCTTTCTTTTTGTCAGAACCGACCCCTCGGGATCGGCTCTCCTTTTGCCCGAAGAAGTATCACCCTGGACAGAGGGCACTCCTTCTGGTTCAGTTGGAACCGAACCGGGCTGGCCATCCGGGTCAGCGGACTTCTCGGCCTCCTTTTCACTCAGTCTACCTAATCTCTTTTCCAGGGTAGATTTGAGAAAATTCTTGCAAATTTGGCAGTCTCAATCGAGGTGGTCAAACCCCAGACAATAAACACAGGTGGTGTGGGGATCGGCCTTAGCAAAGACCTCCCCACACTCACTGCAGTGTCGAAACCCAGTGGGCCTGTTTTTTTTCTTGGGTTTCTCAGACATGGCCAACCTAACCAAACTTACCCTTTTTTCGGCAACCGTCAGGCAAGACTCCCTTAATC
The DNA here is from genome assembly GCA_016271365.2 of Neoceratodus forsteri. Lineage (NCBI taxonomy): Eukaryota > Metazoa > Chordata > Ceratodontiformes > Ceratodontidae > Neoceratodus > Neoceratodus forsteri. The sequence continues at coordinate 952,642,657 of CM028130.1, forward strand.
GGTTCCTAACCGTGTCACGGGTGTTGGAAAAAAAAGTTTCAAAACACGTTTTTTTTTTTTATAACCGATAAGAACCGGTAACCACACACTAAACACACTTTTTACAAGTTCCACACAGAAACACAGTACTATCTAGTACTCACGAAACCACAGACAGAGACTGAACATAATTATGCGGGGAACTTTTTTCAGTTGGAAACCGATGAAAAAATGACACTTAAACCGACTTTCGAATTGAGCTGCAGGAGAAATCTCCGGAGCGACTGTTCAGTGAGGCAGAGTAAAGAATCTGACGGTTAGCGTTCAAAGGGAAACAGACAGAGACATCAACCGAGCTCGAGCTCAGCATTCTATGCTCTGCATAGAAATGTTAATCCTTTGTTCTCCGGGGCAGTTTAAAGGCTGGGGCTAACTGCACTTATCAGAATACAGCAAGACTTCAAGTTGTTTGAAAGGATAACCTAGGGGTCTGGGACAAGGGGCCCCAAACCTCAGAGCAGGCAAGGGAGGGACAGAGTAAGGGAGGGAGAGTAAGAGAATAGGAAAGATAAGGAAGAGAGGAAAAGAGACACTGTGCAACCCCTGCAAATGTCCGGACGACTCTCTGGGGCTCTGTAGAAGGGGACCGCTGTCTTCAGCCACATTTAAGCTTTTCACATTTCCACCATAGTGGAGCTGAATACAACACCCCAGGTTTGAGAAAGACAAATAAACTTGCGGGGGGCTAGTTGTGCAACAGTCCAGAAGATAGACCAAGTCAGGGCACTAGACTTGAAAAAGCCCTCTCCGCCAGCCCAAAAGAGGTGGAAGGGAGGCAAGTGTCTCCCACTCCTGTCTTTAACAAACCCCTAGGGTGGAGACAGGACCCACGCTGCTGTAGAGTACCCCTGAAGAGGGAATCCTCTCACAGAGGACCTAGAGATGGAGCATCCCCGAGACAGAAGGGGAAAGGATGTCAGGAGGAAAAACCCCCCTTAAGACAGTCTCACAATTCCAAGGGGGGCCCTGCATAGGGAAAAAGCCAGCTGTAACCAGCAGGGGAGAAGAGGGAGCTACAGCTCCTGAAGGAAGGATTTTAGGGGATCACAGGGGCCCTCATGACTACTATAGACCTGAGGAGGATCCCAAGGGTCGAGAATTCAAGCTGGCAAATCGAGCCCAAGAAAGGGGCTCGATACAGCCAGAGGAGGGGTCCTTATCAGGAATGCAAGAAAGGGCCCGGGTGAGCCCTCATATGAGGAGACAAGCGCCCCTGCTTGCCCTCCTCCAACAGTGAACCTCTTTCACTTCACCCAAAGGAGCAGAGAGTTCAGAGATACCAGCAGGACCAAGACCACAATTGGCTTCAATTGGGGAAGAACAAGCAGGGAGGAGGCACTGCCCAGAGTCTGAGGCCCAAGAGGAGAAGGAGGGCGGGAAGCAGTGATGAATGAAGATACACAGAAAGATCAAGAATTACAGCACGTATGTCATTTTCATATCTTATCTGTGTCAATCTTCACCATTCATCACTGGTGGGTGATTACCAAGCCCCCCGAAGGGGACCTGGTACCTCCTCGAGGGAAGAATGTCCCTCAGCCTCCTGTGGGGGACACACAGAAGGGGAGAGACCTTTACAGGCTTAACTAGGCCTGGGACCAGTCAGGGTGAGGCGGGGTCTCCCTCTGACTAGGAGAAGAAAGTCACCCCTTAAGTTCCCACCTTACTCTGTGGGAAAAAGGCGGGTTCCCAGGAAGGAGGAGGAGGTAATCTCCCTACGCCGGGCCACGGGTGATAACCGGGCTAGATGAAGACATGCCGTCTGCCTCACGCAGATCGCTGTCCCCGCTAGCCTGGACGCCACCTCACTGGTATCATATAATGCCCTTGTCTGTTGCCTTGCAAGCTGCAGGCCACATATGGAGAGGGCAATGGCTTGTCTGGTTGCCTACATATCAGGCATGGATGCTAGGATTTATCCTAGCAAAGACCATAAGTGCCTGTTGTAGGCAGCAAGATGGGCTTGATGCGCTGTGATGGAAAGAGAGAGACATGCTGAGGAAACACTCTCCTCCTCCAGGAGTCAAACCCCATGGAGTCTGCATCCAGGGGCAAGGTCATGTCTTGGGCTTCTATGCAAGAGGGACTGTCCAGGAGCGGCACGCCCAAAGAGGGGTGAGGTAGGTCTCCTGGAGATCCATGGGATGCACAATACCTGCGCCGGCAGTCCATCAGGGCTGGGGAGGGGACTGATGTCTGCTGTCAAGCGTGGTACGATGCCTCCCAAAAGGTGGAGGGCCAGGCGGGTATCACCTGGTTGCCCGCACTGTACTCGCTTACAAAAGCGCGTGCTGCCCGCTCAGGATTGTGTCTTGCCAATCTAGATATGTGGAGATCATTGGCCATCCCCAAAAAGAAATGCTGTCAGGTGGTCTGGTCAGCATCCAAGGAAAGGTGGACAGAAGGATCCTCTTTCTCACGTGAGGAAGACGAGGAAGCAAACGAGTCCAGCCACCCCGGGGGAGAGTAGTTAAACACCTGCTCGTCCATGGATCTAACGTGGGCTGGGAAAAGGGCAGCTGTGGCTCTAGACTGCTCCCAGGTTAGAGGCCCCATAGGACCAGAGTGGCCCGGGGCAGGGGGAGGGGTTGGCAGAGGTAAAGGGGCCAAACGTCTCTGAGGAAGAGAACGACCTCTGCCAGGACTCAGTGACTGAACAGGTGAACCAACACCCTGGAAGGATCTGTCAGTCGAGGTAGTCACTGGCCATTCAACCATTCTGAAACTGTCAGGACTGAGCCCTGAAGGGGATTCCCCCCCTGCCATGCGACCGGGCCAAGTGGGTCAAGAAGGGCAGCCCCTAGCCTCAAGAGATGAGACCCCCCCCCCCGGGGGAAACTTCAGGGGAGAAGACAGGGCCGGCACTGTTGCTTCTACCTGAGCCCCTGCCAGGGAAGGATACTGCTCCTGACGCTGTCCCTTGAACCCCTCAGACACAAAGAGGGACCTCTTCCTCAGGACCAACCGAGGAAGCTCAACCTCACCTGCCAACTCCTGATAGGCAGCAGATGAGGGAACCTTCTCCCTTCCCAGACGCCCTAGCAGATCCAGAAGTGGGCCCAGCCTGGACATCCAAAACAGGGGGTTCACCTCCTCAGAGTCCAGAGGCTCCACCGGCTCCGCTGGACCCTCCGGTGCCACCCCCAGCACCGGATGATCGTCAGTGCCGCTAGCGGCTCCAACACCAGTAGAAACCACCGTTCCGGGCAGGAGGGGTGGACACACAAAGTGCTGGGGAGTTGAGAACTGAGCCAGTCCGGATCAGCCTCCGAATCGTCGTTGTCCCCGGAGGTACAGATACAGGAAAACGTCCTGCCCCCTCCCCCAAACAGCACCGCGAGCCGGCCCAGCATTGCCCACGGCGCCGCCCCAACGGGTGGTGCTGAGGAAACCACCGGGCCAGGCCTGAGAGACACAGGCTGCAACACCAGGGGAGCCTTTACCTCCGAAGAGGTGATTGCCAAAACGGTGCCTCCAACCCCCAGAGGAATCGGACCTGACCTCCGGCACCGCTAGAGGGGCCTCCGCCGTGGCGAGGTTAGAAAGGGAGGAAGCCTCTCCCTCCACGATCCGTACAGAACCAGGAGGAGACCTGGAGGAAGGGTCAAGGGAGCTACGTCTGGTGTCCCTAGTGTGCACCTGCCCTCTGAAAGTCAGTGGCGTACGGCAGACTTTAAATGCACAGTGTTCCAGAACTCTGTGATCCATGGAAAAACAGGCATCGCAATGGTCCATAACGTGGTCAGGGCCCGGGCAGGTCAGGCAGCAATCATGCCAGTCTGAGACAGAATAAAGCCGGCCACAGGGACATCGCCATATCGGGGGCCAGCCAGCCTTCAAAGTCTTTTTCTTGTCCTCTGGACAAGACATGATCGGACGAAAAATCAACAGCAAAAAAGGTCTCGGTGCTGAAGTAACAAAATTAAAGGTCTAACTGGAGTCGATGGCGCTGAGAACGGATGGCTTTAGCAGAACTAGGACAGATGAAAAACTGGATCAAACGGACTATGCCTGATGACGCAGCTAAAAACGCTCCACACATGAGGTCGTGCTTGCTCAACAGCGGGAGAAGCAGAACTGGGATGGAGGAGGAGATGGCAATGGTTATTGACTAACCCACAAGCACCACGCAGTGTGTCGACCTTGAGGGTGACACCGCCCACTGCTCCAACTCCTTCCCCTTTTACAAAAAAAAAAAAAAAAAACATTGCTCCCTTGGGGTCCTGCTCCTCCGGTCAGAACCCACCAGAGATGAACGGTGAAGACTGACACAGATAAGATCAAGAGGTCACAATATGAGGCGGGGGGGACGGGACTCGAGGGTAACTTGAGACAGTACTTTTTCACAGAAAGGGTAGTGGCTGCATGGAACAGCCTCCCTGTGGAGGTCATGGGGCAAAAAAATAGGTGAATTAAAGAGTGCATGAGATAGACAGAAGGGAACCCTATTGGCAGAAAAGAGAAGGTAAATTGCAAATCAATTAGGATTGGCAGTTGAGGTAGGTAGGGAAATGCGCTCACTAGGTGGGCCAGGCGGTCCTCGTCTGCCATCATATTCTATGTTTCTATCCCCAGCTCCAGACCCAGAGGCACCAAAGCCATTAGGGCTTGTATGACAAAGGGGCAGGCTGGAGATGGGGCAGGTCCCCACTCCCGTTTCAGATTAGCAGTCCACCCTTCCCCACCCAGTATTATTCATTTGACAACAATAATCATCCTGTACCTCTGGTGTCGGGCCGGGGACTCCACCTCTCCCCCCTCCTGGTTTGGAACAGCCAAGGCCCCAGGACAGTTAAGGTCTCACCACTACTCGGGGAATGATCAGTCATCCATGGCCTTCAATATGCGCTGCCAGATACACTCAAATAGTTGCATCTGTCCTTTTACTCCACACGTAACCTTTTCTAGCTTAAAGTAGTCTCTTACGTTGTTGGCACCCTGTGCTGGAGTAGGGGCTACTGCCTTCACCCAATTTTGTGCTATCATTCTTTTTAGCACTGATTAGAGCTAGCCCCTAGATAGGATGTTTTCTGGACAGCCTGGCAGAGAACTCTCCTCCCAGAAGCAGCTCCAAGAGAGAAGGGCAGAGAAATGCCCAGAAACTTCTACTTGATTCAGTGGACTGCCTACCAGAGGCTTCTAACTCTTGGACAGGATAATGCCATATCAAGGAAGGTGCCTTCAGTTTTGCACTTGGGGCATTTCAGATCAACCTCTGTTTTCATTTTATGCAATCTGCTAGGGGTAAAGTGGATCCTGTACATAAAATTACACTGGATATGTTGTAAGTTTATTATTTCCCTAAATTGCGCGTGGTGGATGAATCTACATCAATTCTCGCCCGTTATGCTTCTCCACGTCATTTGTCCAGACAGTCATTATCCTTTCCATTGGGTCTATGAAGCTCCCCAGTAACAGTTTATAGTGTGCTGAAAGGGGTTCGCGATGCTGGTTTGGGGCTGCAGATGATGGATTCAACAGGCGAGAGTTCTGGACGCCTGCCCCTTCCCAGTCCCACCCTCTCCAGTTGTTTCCGAAGCATGAAATAAATGAGAAAGCTTCTTGGATCAAGGCCAAACTGCCTCAACTGTACAAATGACTTAAAGGTGATAGGAAACAGGGTTTACACCTCTAGATGCCCTCCAGTTCTATTACTGGCTATCCAGTATTCTGATATGATTCTGACCTTTTTTATTAAATTAATAATCCAATTTTGCTGCCTTTTTAACTCCTTTGAATCCTTCTCTCCTCAGCAGTTGCTGCTCTCTCTTTTCATACTGCCCGAACATTCTATGACATCAGAAACTCCCATTCCAGGCCATTCAGATGAATAGCATAGAATGGGAGTTACTGATGATATAGAATGTCTTAGAAATATGAAAATCAAGTTCAGTAGCTGGAGAGGAGAGTTGAAACTCTATGTAGATCTGAGGGCACCCCAAAGCTAGATTATTTATCAAGAAATCATTAAAGCATATCAGAATGCATAACTGGCATGTTAAGAAAGATGGAAGGGCAGTTAACCATGTAAAAATAATTTCCTGTCTCTTTTAAGTGTGCTGCCTGGTAAAGCATTCCCACCTGTGTATGGCCAGCCCTTCCCCAGAGCAAGTGTCCTGGATGCAGGAAGACATCATAGCCTGCTGTCTTTTTAAATGCCATCTCCGCAGGCTCACCACTGGAGAAATACCCAATGGATGAGCAAGGAGTTTGTGAGCAGGCACCCAGGCTTTATAACACGAGTGAATGGATTCTTAATACTTCCTAATGACCCTGAAAGAAATTTGCTACTTAGTGCCCCCTAGTATCTCCTCCTCCATTTTTAGCCAGGGGACGGAATCACCTCCACCTTACAGGTATGCCAAAATGTGATGCCATGAAGTAGAGCCAAAGGTCCAGAAGGGCCATACCACCCTCTCAGACTCCCCCTGCACAGTCCTGGTATTCACATTTATTCTGCCATATGAAGGCTCTAAAACTCCCATCCAGCTGTGCATAGAAGTTATTTGGGATCTGGACTGGGAGGGCCTGAAACAGGTAGCGGTTCTTAGGGCATACCTCTCAACTGCTATGCATTTTGCATAGCGCTATGATTTTTACACTCAGATTTACCCTTGCTCCTCAAAGGTTTAGTGATGTTCTTAAGAATGTTAGTAACTATTAAATAATTTCACTTTTTTTTTTTTTTTTTAACTTTTTATTTATAGGTTTTATGTTAAATATAGTCATTAAACATACTGGGTAACGCAGTACATCCAGTGTCATTCAGAAAAGGTGATATACAGATTGGTGAGATATTTAGCACATTTGATACAAGATATAGGGGAATTCCCTGTTTTTAAAAAGAAAAAAAAAAGATTATTTCACACGCAGATTGTCACTTAAAGAAATGCCATCAACGCTATAACTAATTCTATCCATTAGGTAGACAAAAAGAAGATAATATTTCAGCCTTTAAGCCTTTGTATAAGTTTCTCAAGAACTGTTAACTCCAGTATCCCTCTCAGCATATCCCCAACAGACATACCAACATCCATCCTAATGAGTATGATTTAACAAACACATTCCCTCCTGTCATTTACTGTATATACTAGATTACTTTAGACCTATTTAAGAAAAAAAAAAAAGGTGAGGTACAGAACTCTATATGGGCTTATTTTGTCCAAATGTCCGACTTATTGTCCAGCATATAAGAGTATGGATGGTCAATAGTGACTGGAGGCCAGAGAATAAACAACGCAACTAAAAGAAAAAAGTCCATATAAACGCTGACCAAAGAAATACAGTAATGCTGCTCGTAGATTCTCAGTGGTGGAGGAGGTTAGAAATTAGGTCCTCTTGTTACAGTTACAAAGAGGAATAAGTAGTGAAATAGTCACAAAATGTTTCAAGTGTCCTCTTGTTCGGAGTCTGAAGAGGGGTCACCTTCCCTGGCAGCCCTCTCAGACTCAAGTTTATCGAGCAGTTTTGCAGCTTCTTTGGAGTCTGTGTAGATGTAGGCCTTCCAACCCACAGTTACATGTAGTCGAGCTGGCATCAGCATACTGTTTGGTACTTCTAAGTCCCTCAGCCTTCTCCGGATTCCATCAAAGCTTTTCCTCTTTGTTCGTGTTGCATACGACAAGTCTGGGAACATTAGGACTCTATTGCTATCCACCTCAACCCCACGCCTATTCCGGGCCACCTGAAGTAGCCGATCTCTCACAGCCATAGACATGGTTACCATCATGATAGTGCGCATTCCTGCAGACTGATCATTAGCCTGCCTCAGGTTTACTCTATAGGCGCAAACAATTAGGCACTCTAGATCCAGTTCGAAAGTTTCCGACACCCAGTTTGTCAGGGAGGTCATTCCCCTTGACACTCTCCGGCATCCCGATGATTCAAACATTCGCAGCTCAAGTCACATTCTCGAGGTGCTCCGATCTGGACTTCAGGAGGGTTTGTTCTTTCACACAAGGCGCTGCAGCTGCATAGGCCCTCTCCGACGATCGCTCAGCGGCTTTCGCTGTGTCAACAACAGCGTCCAGATTTTGTTCAACCACGACCAGCCTTTCATTATAGGCATCTATTTCTTTTGTCCATTTGTTGCACAGTTTTAGTTAAGGTGTTCATCGCTAGTTGTATTGATTCGAGCGTTGCCGGTCCAGACCCATCAAGACTCAGCTGTTCTGCGGTCATTGCTGTGGAAGGCATAGATGGGGTTTCAAAGGCCCTGCCACAAGGTGCGAAAAAGTTTGTCTTCTGATCCACTGTTTTTCAGCCCATCTCTGGAAACAAAGCTCAAGAAGCAGTCTCCACACCACCGGGAATCATGCTGGGTAATCGCAGAGCCACAAAGTAAAGTATAAAACACTGCCTGATATCAGTTTTTGGATGTCAGTAAGGGAGCTCACCGAGAGCACGTCCTTCCAGCTAGATAGCAAGCCATGCGCCCCCCCCCCATTTAACTAACTTGACAGAAACATTCCTTAACACTAAATATATTTTTTTTATTTTAGCCTTTGGTGACCAGGTAAGGCCCACTAGGCACAAGTGCCTGTTTTCAGGGCGACCTGGGAGCACTGGACGGTTAAGTGACTTGCTCAGAGTCACACAGTATGCAAGTGGAGGTTGTGAGAATCAAACTCAGGTCTGGTCTGCTGGATGTACCAAGATATCGTTCACACCTCGTCCCTCTAACCTATATATATATATATATATATATATATATAAAGGGGCTCACTACTTGTAGACATGTTATTCTTTAAATTAAGAAAGTGCTACACACATTCTGGCCATTTGTTCTGAATTTTGAAGCCCACTGCTAAGAAATTGATTGTTAAGAGGATGAGATAAATGTCTTGTGGAGAACACACATTTTTGTACTGTTGAGTCTCCCTGAGGTAGACAGTGGAAGCGTGGTCCAACTCAACCCTCCAACATGCTTTTGATGTTTTTTTACTGGGGGGGGGGGCTGGCCTCACAGACATCTGGGACTCTTAGTGACAGTGATCCCCAAGAATTTTTCTGTTTTAGTGAAGACATTTGCGAACTATAACCCAGTGGTTTGCATACTTTCTTTTGCATTCTTTATAATAATTATATAGGGAATGATATGCATTCCCTTCAACTGTGGGTCACTCCTGAAAAAAGGGACATGCTGTCTCAGTGGGCCCAACCAGTTATCAAAATTCAAATAAGTGCAATAATACACTCCAGGGTGTGCATCGAGTTTAATCAATGCACTTCCCAGGTGGATGAAGACACATTACTTCTGGCCTCATGCCTCACAGTGCACCTGGGTATGCATCAATTTAGCTCAAAGCACACCCTGTCATATGTTATTGCTTACTTGTTCCACAGACTGTATTTTACAACATTATGCCATATATTGTAGACAAACAGGGAAGCAAAAATGGAGCTATGTGGCACCTGACAGTAGCAGCAAAAGCTTAAGAGACATGGGATAGGATTCATGATGTAGATCTTGTTACTGCTGTGACTGAGATAGCAATGTGGGGGTATTACTTCAGAATTTTTATTGTGTTAACAGTGATCTCAATGTTTAAAATGCTCTAGAGCTACATTTGACCTAAAAGTTGATGTATGATTACTGTTTTGTTTTTTTTTCAACCTTTCTCCGGTGTTGTTCGATTCTGCCTCGGCTACCTGCAGTCCCATCTGATACCTTCACTGTCACTAGCCTCAGTCTCCAGGGGTCCATAGAGTGCAATGCTCCCCACGGTGGATTCTGTTCAGTAGTTTCTTCCTGTAGGTCCATCATATGTGGGAGACTAGTCAACGATCCAGATTGGTGGAGCCAGAGAGTGCTGGAGTTATGCTGCTGTGCATCAGGGTTTCCTTCCTTGGTTTCTCCCGTTCCCAGGACACAGGCAGCAAGGGCTCCATGGAGCGCATTCACACCAATGCTTAGCTGCAATGCGGAGCCTCCCAGTATCCTCCCTCTGTCCCACCTGAGATCACCCAGGTGATGGTACAGTATTGGAGACTGTTACCCACTCCCGAACCCCCACCGAGGAAAGCATCCTTTAAGATGCTTGATTTTTCTCACCATAGTTGTACTGACAACATCCTGGACTTATTCCTGAACCCAGCTGGCCAACATCATGGCATCAATGCTGCACCACATGGCCAGTCCATTTTTAGTTTTATTTTAAATATGAAAACCACTGTTGCTATAATTAAAACTCTAATGAAATATCTGCACTCCTACCCCAGTCACAGAAGAAGTGGGATCTATGTCATGACTCATTCTATTTTATGCAGGGACAGCGCTAACATGCACCAAAAGGGCAAATGTATCCTGCTCAAAAAAAGTAAAACAATAATAAAGTTGAAGAAAACAACGGTGTTGTTTCTCTGCAGGTTTGGTGAGCAGTTGACGGCGGGAGGAAGAACTGATAGGCAATGTGATCTACTACAAATATATGGGTGTCGACACCGGACAGCCACTGGCTAGAAAAAGTTTAAGTGGTCCCGACACCGACGGCTGACAGTTCCAGAGGTGTTGCCCAATGGAAGAGGTGCCAGCGATGAAGACAGACTGTTCTTTTGATCTATTTAACCCTTTTTTAGGAGTACAACAAAAGCCAGGGTGTACAGTTATGCTACAGTAATTGCACTTTCTGGATAACTGAAGACACTGGGCTGCACCATATACCTCGGCTATTATACAGTTACCGCACACGCTGCTGTTCATTAATTATCGGTTACATGACTGTGTACTCACTGATCAGTATCACTGCTTAACAGATCTAACGTATTGTTAGTAAGCAATAACACAAGATAGGACATGGGTTGAGCTCATTTACTGCACGACCTTGGTTCTGTGGCTCAAGGTATATCACAGCACCTTCAATCACTTAGATAGTGCCAATTAGCTTAGAGCATGTCCTGGGGTTTGTTACTGTGCTTATAAAATACAGCTGTAATCAAATGAAATGTTACAAATAGGAAAGCTTCCTGCACAGTGGCGGGTAATGTACTGCACTTAGACAAGAGTAACACAGAATCAGGGACATTGCTAGAGGACAAAGGACCAACGCTGATTTAGGGATGACATGGCATCATGGTATATTACGGTATCAAAAGTCACAATATTAATATCGTGTGTGATTTCTGATACAGTGATAACTATGGTTCATGGTATACTTTTCAAGTAATTTTTGAGGATTTTAGGAGCAATCGTTCTTTCTGCACCAACCTTTTGACACAAGAGTTTGAAGAGACTTCTTTTGTACAAAAACCACATCCGTAATAATCATCTGGTGTTTACAGTAACTACTGTATTATGTGTCACGGTTATTTTACCATCAAAATTTGATACTGTGAAATCTGTAGCACAGCAGTACACTACGTTATCTGTACTAGATTTAGTTAGTGCCAAATAATGGTAATAAGTTTAGATTTATGCTTAAGTTGAAGGGTTCACCCATACACCTGTCTAAAATTAACAATAAAGACAAAAAAAGAGTAGTCACGGGGGCCTCCAGTTTAAACAAATTAGAAAAGAAACACCTCAGCTATAATGGTGAACTTAACTAGCACAAGTACCATAATGTACCACATTACACAGAGATGGTCCTTAGTCCTCCACCAACAGCAGGTCAGGACCCAGCCTGGACATCAGAGACAAGGAGAAATGGATGGTTTGGACGTTCTACTGGCAGCAAGGCTTCCCAACTGGGACAAGTGATGCCAAACTCTGTGACCACAGCAACTGTTGCGGTGGGCCACCATGAGTTTGCCCTCTGCAGGGTACGCCGAGCGTTGACAAAGAGTCAATGACAATGACTCAATGGCCTTTGGGCCCTGCAATGCGTCGAGTGGCCCTCTACAGAGAAGCTGTGAGGACAATCTGGTTGGAAAGTCCCCTGTACATAAGCAGAGACACAAGCTGTTGGAAGGAGATAAAAAAAAAAAAAACAGAAAAAAAGGAGCATTACTTATTTAAAAATGGTTGGATCCGGTTTTCTGAGGAATATAGTTCCTCAGTCTGAGCTCTCTCCACTGGACCTTACTGTGTCTTTCTCCACTAGGGATGGCAGGATAACACAATATGAAGCGCTATCATAATAATTCCCAAAGACAATAATTTATCATTGTAAAAAGCCAATATCACAATTATTGTGCAGCACAATATGCATGCAGTAATACCTGATAGGATGGTCGGTATATGGCAATACTGGACCGCCAAGGGGCATAATGAGACCCAAAGCCGCAGGTGGATGGCTTTATGGCTCCTGGAAGGTCCGGTATTGCTCAATACTTCCTACCCTGGAGGGTATGACTGTGCATAGAAAATGGGCTATGTGTATCACATTTTTCTTTCCTTTCGTTTTTTTTTACCCCAGAGGCCTAGCAGGCAGCTCACACGGCCTCCGAACGGGAGGGACACTCTCTCTCTCTCTCCGTCCTGCCGCCTGCGGCTAGGCGGCCTCCCGGATTGTCCCCACGGCAGGGTCAGGAGGAGGTTGCCGCCCCCCAATCCAGAATCTAGGGACCGCCTCCCCAGGAGCGGCAGATTTACCATTGAGCCTGTCAGGCCTGCTTTTTCCTTTTTACCCGGCCCTCCTCCCTTCTAACGCAGAGACATCAGCTTCTAGCCTCCTGACTCGTACTGCCCTCCAGCCACCGCCAGAGGGCAGTCAGTGAGCGGGACAACTGGTCACCCTCCCCTCCAAGAGAGGAGAGCAGTCCTCCGGATGCTCAATACTCTATTTCCCCCCTGCCAATCCCTGGCAGCCCAGGCTCATTCCAGAACCCGGGTCGCCGGCGTGGGGCGAGGTGTGGCATCCAGCACCACAACCCTCAGTGCCATCAGGCCAGCGTGTCACATTTTTACAGGCCAACAAAAATTTAATGCTATAAAAAATGATTGCAATTAATTTTTAGTCATTTTTGGGTAAAGCAACCCTCCTGCTGCTCTTACCCAGTAGATGGCACTGCAGTGTTTTGTAAGTGTTTCTTGCCTGTTTAGGTAGGTTTTCGTTGTGAATTCTCTGCCATGTGCTTTGCTGCCTGGTATTCCTCACAGTGACATTTGTGGCCTCTGATCCATTTCTGTACCGCTAGCTCGATGATGAGACCAGCTGTACTTTCTCCTTTTCAGCTCCAGCAGGTGGAGGCCCAGTGTTGACCTGACATCGTGTGAACGGTGGGCAGGCAGCTGGAGGATGGGGAGACAATGTCCGGGAGAAGGCTGAAAGGGCAGGCTGCCATCGGGCCCTGTTGTAAAGTATAATGCCATTTTCTGGGTGTATATTTATTATTACAAACAGGAAAAAAAAAAAAAAAGACGATTTGATTTTTTTTGGCTGTTCTACAACTTGGCTCAGACTCAACAGCGCTGAGCATGTGACATGGTAACACTGCAAGTTCGTAACAAAAAAAAACTTTTTTAAAAGGACAAAACGAGTGGTACTTTTTTTTTCCATCTGGCATGTTGCTTCTTTGTATTTGCGCTGTATCTGTACTTGATAGTGGTCATGGGTGGGTGGGGGGGCAGGGATGACTAGGTAAGTGAGGGGAAATATGTGAGATTTGAAAGACCAGAGTGGCACATTGATGCTACTTTGGTACTGTGACAGGCTGGGCTGGCAGTTATTAGTTTCCTGGCCCTCTAATGAAAGTTAATGTACCCCAGCGAAATATGATCAGAAGAAATAAAAAAAAAACTGAAATTTAAATACCTGTAAATTTTCTTTCTCCGACTGCTGGTCGAGGGCTAAGGTATAGCTAGGATCCGCTTCCTGTAGCAAAGACTGAGGCAGAAAAAAAAAAAAGCTCTGCAGCAGGGGTAACCTCACCTCCCCATCCAGATCCCGCCAGTAATTTGCCAAGCAATTCACCTTGTAGAGAAAACATAACTGGAAGATAGGAAATGTTAGAAACAACATGGCCAACTTTATATATTCTGGGAGGTAAGTAGCCCTGTGACCAGCAGTTGGAGAAAGAAAATTTACAGATATTTAAATGTCAGTTTCTCTCTCCTAAAGCTGGTCACAGGGCTAAGGTACAGATGGGATATATAAAAGTTGTGTCCAACTGACACATCCCCGGGTGGGAAGAACGTATGAGAGGTGTATAGGTGTATCAGTCCACAACTGCCTGTAGAACCCTACGGCCAAAAGAGGCTGCAGCAGAGGCAGTCACATCCAGCTTGCAAAATTTGGTGAAGGTGTAAAGTGAAGACCAGGTAGCCGTATGGCAGATGTCAGCTGGGGAAGCGTCTCAGAATTCTGCCCAGGAGGTAGCCATGGCTCTAGCAGAGTGGGCTTTTACCGGACCTGGTAGAGGTACGCCTGCTTGTCTGTAAGTGATGCCAATGGTAGAGCGTATCCATCTGGCTACAGAGGCCTTTTTACCCACGTTTGGACCTGCTGTTACAATGAAAAGGCTTGAGGACTTGTGTAGTGGCTCCGTTTAAGATATAATTTTAGTGCTTGCCTAGGGTCCAAGGCATGCAGTTTTCTCTTTGTCATTGCTGGGGTTAGGGCAGAAGGAAGGGATAAATAATCACATTATCTTTGGTGAGAAACCTGGGTCCGTGTGGAGAACTACAGAATCCTGGTGAAAAACAGTATAAGGTTCCTTGGTAGACAGTGCCCACAGCTTCCTGATCCATCGGGCAGAAGTAATGGCTACGAGAAAAACTACTTTCATTGTCAGATGGAGAAGGGGTATTTCCCCCCAAGGGCTCGAAGGAGGCTCTAATGAGAGCCTTGAGAACTGGATAGAGGCACCAAGGGGGAACTGGCTTTACATGAGGATGCCTTAAGGTACCTAGTCCCAGGAACCATTTGACATGAGGATGAAACCCCACAGATTCTCCCATGTCAACAAACAGTAGATAGAGCCCCCAAGACAGAGACCTGGACCCTTACGGTTGCTGGTTGCAAGCCCTTCTCAAAACCTTCCTGAAAAAAATGGAGAAAAATAGGCAAGGATACAGAGTGATCAGCTAGTTTCTTGGACTGAAACCAAAATAAAAATTTGTACCAGATTCTGTAATACACCTTAGAGGAAGGCTGGCGTCAAGACTGTATCATCATCTCAATCACATCCGTAGAGTATCTGAGGTTCTTGAGGGTTTCCTGCTCAATCTCCACACCGTGAGAGACAGTGTGTAGATTTGGATGAGTTATCGGACCTTCATGAAGAAAATCTGGGCTGATTTGGAATCCAATTGCAGGTTCTATCGCCATGTGGCTCAGAAGGGGGAAACAAGGGCACCGGGGACAATGATGACTCACTAAGATTACTTCGGCTTGGTCCCAGGCTACTTTGTGGAGAACCCTGGATAGGAGGGGAATGGATAGGAAGGTGTAAAGGTGATTGTAGTGACCGCAGTGAAGGTAAAATGCATCATGGGTTATTGCTAGCTTGTCCCTGGCAATGGAGTAGAATTGTTCAACTTTTGCGTTTTTGTCTACAGGTGAAGAGATCCACCTGAGGGCAACCCCAGCGGAGTGCGAGTTGCTGAAAAGCACTGTATTGTAGCTTCCACTCCCCTGGTAGAATATCCTTGCCAATTCACTGTAATGTTTTCCTGACCTGGGATGTAGACAGCGACCTGACTGGATACATGCCGCTCGGACCACTGGAATAATAGGAGAGACTCTCTCAGCATGCAAGTGCTCCTTATGCCTCCTTGTCAGCTGATGTAAGCCATTACGGTGCGGTTGTCAGAACCAGGACATCTTGGTCGAGTACATGTTCCTTGAGCTTTGGAGAGCTAGGCAAAGTGCCCTCATTTCCAGCACATTGATACTGAGGTGGGATTCTAGTAGGGACCACTTCCCTTATACCAACAGATGATACATATGTACTCCCCAGGCCATGAGGCTGTCATCGGTAGTAATTCTCGCCTCACGTAGATGGCCAAGCTTTGCGGCCCCTCGTGCTATTCGTTCTGTCGGTCCACCAACGAAGACTGCTCTTCATATGCTGCGGAACAGATATCTAGCGGTTCTGGCTGTGCCTGTGTGGGTACCACTGCTTAAGGAGGTTCTCTTGTGGATTAAGGCCCAAAGTACTGTGTCTGCCAAGGAGACCATCATCCCTATGAGTCACAGCAAGATCTGTGCTGGTAGCTTGGAGGCATGTTGAAACTTTTGCAGAAGGGATTTTAAGTCCTTGAATTTTTCTGGGGTTGGAAAAATCTTGCCCCCTTGTGTTTTGAAGTCCACCCCTAGATGGTTCAGAGTCTGAGCTGGGACTAGGGAACTCCTTTGTCTGTTGATGACAAATCCATACGTGGATAAGCACTGAACGACTTCTGCCACTGTGTGAAAGGCTTGTTCAAATTGCGAACTCTGATTAAGATGTCCAGATACTAGAAAAGCTGAATCCCTTGGGGATGCAGGTGTGCAATCACTGTCACTAGGACCTTGAGAGAAAACTCTTGGGACTGAGGAAAGCCCAAATAGTAGCATTCTGAATTGGAAGTGACTGTCCTGCACCCTGAATCTGAGATATTCTCTGTGAGACTCTCGAATTAGGATATGCAAGTAGACATCCTGCAGGTCGACGGAGGGAAGCATCTCCATCTTGAAGAGCCTATGGCAGACAAAGCGATACAAGAATTTCAGGTCTTACACTGGTCTGAACCCCTGTGCATTTTGGAATAATGAAGAAGAGGGAATAAATGCCCCTGCAGTACTCTGTTGGGGGGGTACCGGTTCTATGGCCCTTTTCTGCAATAGGTCTGTTATTGCCTGCAGCATCACTTGCCTTTTTTGGGGTTCTGTCGAAAGAGGCTAGAGAACAAAATGAGGCAATGGGGTTTTGAGTCGAACTCTATTAGATATTCCTTGCTGACAATATCCAGTACACATCTGTCCGTAGTGGAATGGACCCATTCCCTGAAGAAATTGGAAAGTCTGACACCTATGCGGGGATGGGTCCGAACTGTCATTGTGAGGAATGTTTGGCCTGACATCCAGTTTCACAGTTGCCGCTTCCTCCGCCTCTGTTACTGCTTGGTTATGAGATGAAAACCAGGTTGTCTGTCTGAAAACCTTCTATTTTGTTCCTTGTTGTAATTTTGACCATAAAAAGGCCACCTAGATTTGCCTGACCAGGATTTGTCTCAGCCTTGATTGAGGCATGCGCATTTTAGCCATTTCTCCAGATTCCTTTACTGCTTCCTTGAGTGCGGAGCCGAAGAGAAGGTTTCCTTCGAAGGGGGCATTTGCCAGATGGATTTTTGAAGAGGTATTTGCTTGCCATGCCCAGAACCAAAGGTTTCGTCTAGCTGAGGTTTGATAAAACATGGTTCTGGATGCACGCCTAACTGCATCCTCCGACTTAACTTCAGAATAGGTGGAGGCTACACCAATGAGCTGGAGTTGTTGCAGTGTATCCTTATTCTTTTCTGCGTCCTCCGTCAGCTGAAATGCCAGGTCTGTGACCCAGGAAAGGGTGGCCCTGGCTGAGAAAAGGTCGTGTCAAGGACACCACAGATATCTGAAAAGCATTTTTTAATGAGGAATCCACCTTGCAGTCTCACTGGGTCTCTGAGTGTAGCCCCTCCATCCGCCAGAATGATTGTCTTCTTCATGAGGTTTGAGATCAGAGGGTCGATCCTGGGCAGATTCAGCCGTGCCTCTAATTGCTTTCAGTCAAATGTTAGCAATTTGGAAATCTGTCGCGTAACAAGGTAAGTCTTTTCAGGGCCTTGCCACTCCTCTTTGAACAGGTCCTCAATTGCTGGCGGAATAGGAAATGCTGTGGATGGTTTAGCAGTTGATGACAACTTGAAGGCAGGTTTTGAGGGCTTAGTAGTGGTCCGAGTGGAACCTGGACGAATCTCCTCTATGATGTTCCTGATGAAGAAATCCAGGTCCTCTAGATCAAAGTGCCTGACAGACTCCGTGTCTGAATCAGAGTAGCTCTCTGGAAGTTCTCCTTCCTCTGGAGTAGATGGAAGTGGTGTCTGAGGAAGAAGGTGATCTCTGTCCATGCTTCTTCTGTTTATGAAGGGAAAACTGTCTCTAGTCTTGTCCTTAGTGATAGGAGAGTGGTACTGTTTATTTTACTTGGTGTGATGATGCCCCGTGGGTTCTTCATCGTTCGAAGGGGACAGAGTGCATTTCCACATAGCTTTTTTGTGGCTCCTGCTTGGTGAGGTAGGGGCTGCAAATCAGAACAGGCTGGGTCTAAGGCAAATGCCCTGTTCAGCTTCTCAATTAATTCAGGGGCCAGAAGAAGCAGAGTCTGTTGCTGAGATTCTCAGGAGCGAGAGGCCGAAAAGGACACCTCTGGGAGTGTGACCTGGGTACCCTCCAGAAGGCGGGAGGATGATGAGGAGCCCTCTCCAATGTCAGCAGAATCCCGGGAAGCTGCCTTCTTACATTTTAAGCAAACTGATCCTGCAAAGGTGGGCAACAGTGGAGATTAACATTTGTGGCATTTTCTGCCCCTGGACGGTCTGTCCACTGGTTTTGCCAGAGCTGTTTCCAACGACATGCTCGCAGACGTGGTGACAAAAAATGCTTCTTGGTAGACCCAGAAGTACACTAGGGTACCTAAGAGGTCCTGAGGGTGTGTCTCGGCTGGTTAAGTGCACTGTACCTGCTGGTCCCACCCTCCCCACCCCGCCGAGACAGGCAAACAATTGTCTAGACTAGGTTACTTCCCTCGAGTTATATGCAAGGCCCCTAGAATCCTGCGGCCACAGAATTTTGCGCAGAACTTGCAATCTACTGCAGAATATCTGCAATTCCGCAGAATTCACTGTTCTTGGTGATTCTTTATTTAATATTTCCAGTTTATATGTAGCACCTGGTTCACTTCCCCACCTTCTATATCCAAACCCCCTCTATGCTCAGCATGTGATGTTAATCCGTGCTATCACATCATATATTAGCTAATGACAGGGCTGCATTCCGCCACAGAAATGAATAGTTACTTATCTACCACAGCTCCCACTCCCAGAGGAAGCGGCAGAACACATCAGGTACTGTGATTATTTGCTCAACCTGTTCTACAGCCTAATAAAATTTTCAGTCTTAAGTTATTACACTAGGGCCAACTTAAATACTTGACGATAGCACAGACCTGTTAACTCCATACCTTACTTTGTACTGATTTATTTGTGCCTTTAAGGTATATGGATGTCATCTGAAATGAATAACTGGTTAAATCAATTAACCTGTCATTTTTAAGAAAAAGAAAGTAATTATGCCCAGAAAGGTGGAATATAATAATGTGTAAAGAACAGATTGACTGTTGAAAGAATAGATCTACTAAATGAATAACTGTGCTGTACACATTTTCAAAATTGTTTAGTAAAGTTCAAGGGTAATCTCTTCTGAATAAATCCAAATGTTCTTATTGTGGAGCTTAGTCGCAAATGTGTGTTCAAGAAATCCAAATCCAAAAGAGAATGACTGCTCTGGCAATTAAGCCATACACACAATTTCTTTAAAATCGTCAATGTTTATTTAAGTATCCCAACATTTTGCCACCATGTGGCTTCTTCTGGGGAACTGTTAACAAATATAATGATTTTTATTTTTCTAAAGTATATAATAAAATAAGTATAAGCATCTCAAAAAATATATTTCTGTTCACCAGTACAACATAACTCCTTACTTTACATATACCACAACTTAAAGAGGCTCACAGAAATTAAGAGAATGTAATGCAGGCATATTTCATCAAATTTGTTCATGTCCTACAAGTAAGCATTAATCACCGACGGAGGGCTGTACCGGTGGATTAATGCCCGCTGGGGGGGCGTTGTTGCACGAGGGCGAAGCCCAAGGGTTTTCAACCCTCCAAGCGGGCATTAATCACCAGTAAACCCGGCGCTGAAGTGATTAATGCCACTTCTCTACGACAAGTCGACGGCATAGTAGCCATCACAGTTGAAAACTTACCTCTTCCGATGGCTTCTTCTAGTCCTGTGTCTCCGTTTCTGCCTGCGAGTCCTGCCGTCATGCTAGGTCCCTAGTGGAAGGCAGTCAGCTGGTAGGAGAGGAACACGGCATTATGAGACGATAATGCCGTGTTAGGCTTGTGAACGCGCAACAGCAACACGGCATTATGACAGATAATGCCGTGTTGGGCTCGTGAACGCGCTTCCCACAACAGCAACATGGCATTATCGTCTCACAATGCTGTGTTGCTCCTGCACCACATGACGCCGTCCCGCCTATCGCGTGGCGCCCTGGCACGGCTCTCCATAATGCCGTGTTACAAATCTCAATAGTGCATAGCTTCTACACCAATAACTGACCACTAGGCGCCCACCTCACTAGTAACCAGGCACACTAAGCAATAACATTATCTTGTTATACAAATCAATAACAAAATTAAGAATTACAAAATACATTTTTGAAATGCAAATCAGTTTTTGAGAACTTACTTCTTGTATAGTTAAACTAAAAATAAACACTTCGCTTCTTGCATGTTTCCAGCGCTCCACTATCTGGAATATATAATCAGCTAAATTCTGGGATGGATATGATTCTTACAAACATCATGCCTGCATTTCTAATTTATAAACCATGAACCAAAGCATCAAACTTACTAAGTTAAGGAGCACACTGAAATATAAATTCACTCAACTTCTCAGGTGTCATGATGTAACATTATCTAAAATGACAACCATTGTAATTCTTATCTGTTAATATGAAAACCTTCCTCAATATCATTCAGAATCACTAAACAAGCTTTAAAGAAAATATTTTTTGAAAAGAAAACATTTCATACACTAAATACTCAAATGCTACTTCCGCGTTACATGCCAGCTCATTTATCAAGCACCTTCAGCTTGAGTTCAAAGTATGTAAACCATTTCAAACGTTCTCGAGTAAGCTCAACGGTCACCTGAAGTATAAATTAATATGTTTATAAGCTCACTGGCATAAACAACAATACTAAATTCAAAAAGTGTCTTTTTATTAAGGGAAAGTTTTACTCACTGAAGCGCATTAGCGTCCTTCTCTACTCCTCCTCCACCACGAATTCTACTCTGGTCAGATGGGCACCCAGATCAAAGGCCTCTTATATCCACACTGAAGGCCATGCCTAAGCCAACGTAATGACGTCACTGGCTTCCACAGATCCGGATGGCAACCGCCCTACAATGCGGATATACAGACAGAACTAAAAGCAGCAGATTAAAATCACGAAATTGCAGAGATTTTAATAAATGGCATAGGGAATAAGATCTAAATGACATAAACAGAGCTCCAACTCATTGATACGGGGTAAACTAAAAGATCAAAGTTTTAAAATTATTTAAATGACTATATGGGGACTGGAAAGGGGCTGGCAGGGTGTTTCGGACCAAGATCTCATGAAACCTAATTTTTACATTTTATCACCAGCAAACCTGCCAGTTAATTTCCTCGTTGAGACCCCAGTCCTTTTCAAATGTTCCCAATTCATATATCCATCGTGTTTCTTTACTTTCCAATATTTTCTTATAGTCTCCTCCTCTCTCTGGGTTTTGTATACTTTCTAAACCCCAGAATCTCAGCTGTACCACAGTGTGTCCTCATTCTATAAAATGACGTGCCACTGATGAATTTTCATTTTTTGAGCGTATTCTGCTTTTATGCTCTAGTATCCGTTTCTTAAGTTCCCTAAATGTTTGTCCCACATAAAGGTGGTCACATGGGCATTGTAATACATAAATAACCCCAGTTGTATTACAGTCTATATGCTGCTTAATGACATACTCTTTCCCCGTGTAAGGGTGTTCAAAACTTTCCTTTCTGGACATGTTACCACATGCCACATATCTATTACATACTAAAATGCCAGCAGAATAGGCCTAGCGGTCTTTCGCTTCTGCTTTCGTTTAATTAAACCCCCCACCCTGAGGAGCTGACCTTGCTGCCCCTCTTCTCTGATTTCTCCCTTTCCAGTTCCGGATATTCTCGCTGCATTGGATTTTGCTTTCAGAACCCTTCCCCTGTACCTGTCCCACCCCCTGGATGTATATGGGTACATCCAGAGGAAAACTGACTGAAGAAACATATTTTGAAATCCCAAATAGAACTAGAGGAGTTTAATAAGTGGCTAGAGGGTGTTAAAGAGAAATTAAAAATATGGAAATTCTATTAAAGAAATGAAAATGAAAATATTCTACAGGGATACCATAGACTATCAGGATAATCAGATTTACACATATAAACGTTTTAAATATCAGATATCAAGATATGTGGAAAGCAGTATGGACAGTTCGGATAGTTACACTAAAAACACATTTAAACCAGTTAGAAATAAGGGTCCTTTTTTGGACAAGAGACAACAGATAAGTACGTTAGACAAAGACTTGCCTCAACCCAGTACCTCAGGTATGGCACAGGGAGAACAGAATATATCAGGACAGCAAACCAAAAGATACAAATTGAGGGACAAAGGTCGGAGGAGGACCTGGAGGAGCAGGAGGTCGAGGACCAAGGTTTCAGAACAGAGGAGGCAGGGGGACACCTTAGTTTTCAACTTAAGTAAAAGACAACTGTCTCAAGAGGGTATTAACACTCTATCCTTAAGTTTAAGTATCACAAAAAAGTTGGATCCATTCCAACTGGAAGCTGATTTACAGACATTTTACAGGAATTTGAGGTTAAAAGCACAGTTTCATCATGTAGAAGATGTAAATCCAGAGAGGACAAATTTAAAGTTGGCATTAGGGACTAGGTCTAAATACATGCCCCCTGTAGTTAATACTCATACGGTTGAAACCTATAGGAATATTGTTCAAAAAGAAGTGAGGATGTTTATACCGAAAAATCAGCAGATGCTAAACTTTAGATATAATCTTTCAAGGAAACAGAATGAGGTTATAGAGTTTACAGAATGATTCACAATTAGTCATAACATCTGCTGATAAAGGTGGAGCAATAGTACATATGGATTTCAATCAATATAGGGGAATGTGTTTAGATCACTTAGGATGAAACAAATTATAAAAAGTTAACAGGTAACCCCCTTCCCCAAATACAAATGAAAATACAGAGGACTCTGGAAGAAGCAATAGCAATTGGATGGTTACACACTTGGGAGGCAGACCTGCTAGTGAATAGTTCTCCAAGAACTCTGGTATTCTATTGTTTGCCTAAAATACACAAACATTTACAACAACCACCTGGAAGACCATTAATCTCAGGTGTGGACTCTGTTTTAGAACCTATTTCTAAGTTTATAGATTTTCATGTGCAATCTCTTATCAAACAGATCCCTACATATGTTAGACACTACCCATATTTTACAACTTCTCCAACAGTTTAATTCACAAACAGTGATGGTTGAGCATACTGTTTTGGTTACAGTTGATGTGAAGGATCTTTATACCTCTATTCCACATAAAGAAGGTACAGAAGCGCTGGGTCAGTTATTAAGAAATAGTGGAGAGGAACAAAAAGCATCAACAAATTTGATTATGGAACTGGCAGATATTGTACTGAATAGTAATTACTTTAAGTTTGAAGATACCTTCTATGGTCAAATTAAAGGGACTGCAATGAGTAGTTCGATGGCACCCAGTTATGCCAATGCATATATGCATGCTTTTAAGACAAAATTTGAC
This sequence comes from Neoceratodus forsteri, assembly GCA_016271365.2. Classification (NCBI taxonomy): domain Eukaryota; kingdom Metazoa; phylum Chordata; order Ceratodontiformes; family Ceratodontidae; genus Neoceratodus; species Neoceratodus forsteri. The sequence continues at coordinate 952,666,250 of CM028130.1, forward strand.
TTTCATCCGACACATCAAGTTAACATCTATGAACAAAATATTTTATTATGGAAATGTTTTATAGATGGTATTTTGTTGATTTGGCAGAGAGAGAGGTTAGTTCTTTGGAATTATTTTTGGAATCCTTGAATAGAGGTGATCAGAATTTGAGTTTTACATGGAAGTATAGTTTGGAATCTGTTGACTTTTTAGACGTCACGATTACAAGGAGTAGAGATGAGTTACAGACTACCCTGTATTGGAAAGATACTGACCGTAACACAACCCTTCACCACAGGAGTTTTCATCCGTTGAGCCTGAAGAATAGCATTCCTTATTCTCAATTGCCAAGATTAAAAAGAAACTGTTGCTCTCAACTCTCGCTTATAAAAGAGAGGAGAAAGAAATTATCTACAGGTTTAAGGAAAAAGGCTATCCTAGAAAAGTACTTGAAGTACAAAATAAGATTACACAGGTTCCTAGGTCCTCTGCTTTGCAATATAAAGAATGTGTGTAGTCTAGTAATCAACCCAAACTTACATTTAGTACAGTGCATTGTGCAGAAATGAATATTAGGAAAATTATGCATAAGAATTGGAATATTTTACGGAACAGTACAGAAACACAAGACATTTCTGTAAATCATCCATTTGTAAAGTCCAAAAGGGCACCAAGTTTAAAAGACCGTTTGGTCAAAACAGATCATTATGTGAATAAGCCCATAATGGGGCAATTGTTATTGGGACCCCTTAAACCAGGGATGTACCCATGTAATAGATGCGTGACATGTAGTAACACATCCAGAAAGGAAAGTTTTGTACACCCTTACACAGGGAAAGAGTGCGTCATTAAGCAGCATATAGACTAATACAACTGGGGTTATTTATGCATTACAATGCCCATGCGACCACCTTTATGTGGGACAAACATCTAGGGAACATAAGAAACGGACACTAGAGCATAAAAGTAGAATACGCTCAAAAGATGAAAATTCGACAGTGTCACGTCATTTTAGAGAACGAGGACACACTGTGGTACAGCTGAGATTCTGGGGTTTAGAAAGTATACAAAACCCAGAGAGAGGAGGAGACTAAGAAAATATTAGAAAGTAAAGAAACACGAAGGATATATGAATTGGGAACATTTGAAAAGGACTGGGGTCTCAATGAGGAAATTAACTGGCAGGTTTGCTGGTGAAAAAATTAAAAAATTAGGTTTCATGAGATCTTTGTCCGAAACACCCTGCCAGCCCCTTTCCAATCCCCATATATTCATTTAAATAATTCTTCAACTTTGATCTTTTAGTTTACCCGGTATCAATGAGTTGGAGCTCTGTTTGTGTCATTTAGATCTTATTCCCTATGCCATTTATTAAAATCTCTGCAATTTCGCCATTTTAATCTGCTGCTTTTAGTTCTGTCCGTATATCTGCATTGTAGGGCAGTTGCCATTCGGATCTCTGGATGGCAACGACGTCATTACGTCGGCTTAGGCACGCCCTTCAATGTGGATATAAGATGCCTTTGATCCAGGCACCCATCTGACCAGAGTAGAATTTGTGGAGGAGCAGAGGACGCTAACGCGCTTCAGTGAGAAAACCCGTCCCTTAATGAAAAGATACTTTTTGAATTTAGTATTGTTGTTTATGCCTGTGAGCTTATAAACGTATTAATTTATACTTTAGGTGACTGATGAGCTTACTAGAGAACATCTGAAATGGTTTACATAGGTTGAACGCAAGGTGAAGGTGCGTGATAAATGAGCTGGCATGTAATGCGGAACTAGCATTTGAGTATTTAGTGCATGAAATGTTTTCTTTTCAAAACATATTTTCTTTTAAAGCTTGTTTAGTGATTTTGAGTGATATTGAGGAAGGTTTTCATATTAACAGATAGGAATTACAATGGTTGTGATTTTAGATAATGCTGCATCACGACACCTGAAAAGTTGACTGAATTTATATTTCAGTGTGCTCCTTAACTTAGTAAGTTTGATGCTTTGGTTCATGGTTTATAAATCAGAAACGCATGCATGATGTTTGTGAGAATCATATCCATCCCAGAATTTAATTTAACTGATTATATATTCCAGATAGTGGAGCGCTGGAAACATGCAAGATGCGAGCGAAGTGTTTTAGTTTAACTATACAAGAAGTAAGTTCTCAAAAACTGATTTGCATTTCAAAAATGTATTTTGTAATTCTTAATTTTGTTATTGATTTGTATAACAAGATAATGTTATTGCTTAGTGTGTGTGGTTACTAGTGAGGTGGGCGCCTAGTGGTCAGTTATTGGTGTAGAAGCTATGCACTATTGAGATTTGTAGGACATGAACAAATTTGATGAAATATGCCTGCATTACATTCTGTTAATTTCTATGAGCCTCTTTAAGTTGTGGTATACGTAAAGTAAGGAGTTATGTTGTACTGGTGAACAGAAATATATTTTTTTGAGATGCTTATAATTAATATTTTATTATATACTTCAGAAAAATAAAAATCATTATTTATATATTTGTTAACAGTTCCCCAGAAGAAGCCACGTGGTGGTATCAAACCTGCCTCTTAGCCAAAAAAGTCCTTCTCGGGGTCACGCCCCCGGGCATTGAAAAGCTCCTCATTGACCACCACAGCACCCAGCAAACTAGAAGTTCACAACAACTAACCTTCCTTGTCCCCAGATGCCGGACTACCATGGGCCAGAGGGCCTTTGCCCACAGAGCACCACACTGGTACAATACTCTCAACAAAGAAACTCTTACTGCTGCTGCTCTTGGCCCTTTTAAGAGACAACTCCGACTTCATCTCATTTCAACTAGTCGTTGTGACTGCCTCGCCTAATCAGGGGCCCACCGCTCACTGCCCTCCACTTCAGTCTTGACAGCTACCTCTCCCCACCTTGCCCCTTCTACCTGCCTACCCCCTTGCCCCCTCTCCCTTCCCCCAGGCATTTCCTGACTTTTATCCCTCCCCTTTACAGCTCTTACCCTCACCCTCCGACAATGGCCTTCCTGCCTTCATACCCCTTCCCTCTCTCCTGCAGTGCTTATTTCTAAGATTGCCCTTGGCTGGTATGTCATGCTACCTAACATTTGGCACATTTTGAATTACTGGAATTTCCTATGCCTCAGTCTCTTACTTCTATTTATTGTGTAACTATGTATTATTATGTTGACCTTTGTATGTATGTATACCCCCCATTCCTTCGACATGGAACCTTTGTAAACGAGCAGTTCCTGCTCAAAGTTATTTGTAATCCTAGATTTCAATAAAATAAAAAATAAATAAAATGTTGGGATAGCTAAAAGAACTTAAATAAACATTGAAGATTTTAAAGAAATTGTGTGTATGCCTTAATTGCCAGAGCGGTCATTCTCTTTTGGATCGGTATACATTTTTGCCAGGTTTACTGATTACATGTTATCATGGGTTGATAGAATTACCTAAAAGTTATGGTGAAATGTGTGCAGGGCCAGCAGATAGCATGTTGTGCTCCCGTGCGGTGACTCAGGTTGGCCGAGGCAGCACAAGGATTGGGGGTGACAGCTCATGTACACACCACCACTCTGCGCCTGGGAAGGTATGGCAGTGTTCTATCACACGGTGACACCTTATGATGGACTGGGAGCCTTCTCTCACAGAGTTTTCACATGCATGTCATGGCCTGATGGGGTTATGTAGTGTGCCAGGAGTAGGTTGGCATGAAAAATGAGTCATGCAATATCTCATCTATTCTGTTTATTCCACCTTTAGACCTGTATGAATGAGGATACAATTTCATAGTCACAAAAAGAGAAATTTTTTTTTTTTTTTTTTTTTTTAAATTATGTTACAGATGGCATATAAATATGTAAGTGATACACAGTGGGGACCTCACAAGTGGTGTAAACAGCATGAGTATATAAATAACTTATTTATCACATAAGGTTCCCTCTGTGTATTGCACTTACGCAACTGAATAGGATCTTAAGTGATAGAATTTTTAATAGCTTTTTTTAAAATAAAATTATTTCTAAAAAGTGTCTTATTTTTGTAAACTAGTGTTACTGTGCGTTCCCCCATCCCGATTGTCATAGCCACTGCTATGGACAGGAAGTCAGGATGACAAGCTGACGCTGTGATGTAGCAGTTCATTGGTGCCACAGAACTTCCACAGAAATTATAAACCACCGTCGCAGAAGTTCTGCAGCAAATGGTAATCCTGCCGCAGAACCTGGTCCCAAAGTGCCACAGAAAAGTAGGGGACTTGGTTATATGGGAAATCCCAGAGGGGACTGTTGGGCCTGGAAAAACTGATTGCTCCAGGTCTGTTACTTGGGAGCTCTGAATGTGAGATGGGGGATCACATGGAACAACAGCCCGACAGGTGCTCCCAAGATGGCCACCAGTGCAAATTCGTGCACTTTTTTCCCCAACTCGAGAGCTGTCTTCCTCACCCCCAATGGTCATGCTTGTTCCCCCACCAGCCCGAACCCACAGGAGTACTCACTGCAAAAATGCTGTGGACATCGGGAGATTCCTGCTGTGCTCCCGCGTCAGGAGGTTCCTGGACCACAAAGAGATAAAGGAAGGAGGTCCCATGACAACGTGGCTTGCGACTGGTGTTGAGAGAAGCGGCCGATGCTGAGCATGAATGAACGATAACTGGAGGTCTCGTGAGCAGTGCTTCTTTGTCTGATGCTGTCCTTGTCCCGATATTGTGGTCTGCGGACTTTCCTTTGCGGTTCACCTCTGTCTCTCCGGTCGCATCTGGGGGGGAGGCTGTGCAGCATGCATTGCTGAGCCTGGAACCACCACCGACCAACAGGGTGGAAAAATGAGTTAGATGAAGGCAAAACGTCCTTGAAATAAGCCAGTGAAAGGATAATCCACAGTAAAATAAAGAAATATGTTCAGATGGCTGCTCTGTCACCAAGAGACAGAGCTCTGCAACAGAGAACCGAAACAGACTGGCGGGATCTAGATGGGGACATGAGGATACCCCTGCTGCAGAGGTTTTTGTTTCCTGTCTGAGGCTTTGCTACAGGAAGTGGGTCCCATCTGTACCTTTGCACTGCAACCAGTTTTACGAGAGACAAGAACAGGTTACTCACCTGTAACAGTAGTTCTAGGAGAAGTATATGTTGTTCATCCACACTGTTTGGCATGTCCTTTCCCTTTAAGATTCTTGCCAGAAGGTCTAAAAGCTGGTTCCTCCCACCCGGGTGGACTATGCCTTGGCTCCGCCCCTTGATGCCAGATCTTGCCCGGTAGAAGCTTAGGTTGTGCGTCGACACCGGGGAGGTCAGGCAGGTTCATGTGGATGAACATATACCACTCAAAGAACTACTGTTACAGGTGAGTAACCTGTTGTTCTAGGATCGTGGATATGTTGTTCTATCCACACTGTTTGGCAGACTCCAAGCAGTTCTACGGAAGCAAGGCACACACCCCCACCACCCAAAAATACTTACTTGGGAAACAGAGATCGGAGAACTGAGGCCCCAAAACCAGCATCCTGGCGTGACTCTAGGTCGATGTGGTAATGAGTGATGAAGGTGTTTGCTTACTTCCAGATAGCAGCCCTGCAGATTTCCTGGATAGGGACATCCCTGGAAGCAGCCGATGCAGCAGTACGGCGGGTAGAGTGAGCTTTTATCCCTATGGGGGGCTCCATGCCCGCCAATCTATAGCGGAGAACAATGCATGATGTAATCCATCTGCCAATCATCCACTTCACTGCAGGTCTGCCAGGTGCGGCTTCAGCGCAGGTGACAAACAGCTGGCAAACCTCTCCCCGAACTTCCGCCATTTGCTGCTTATAGTAAAAGAGTGCTTGGCCTCAGAGGTGTAACTGGGGTAGTACACCGGCAGAGTCAGCACCTGGTTAAGATGAAACTCTGACACCCCCTTCAGATGGAATTTCGGGTGGGGGCCGAAGGACAACCTTGTCCCTGTGGAAGACCAGATAAGGAGACTCAACAGAGAGCCTATAACTCCCCAGTCCTTCTGGCTGACATGATAGCCACCAAGAAGGCGGTCTTCCACAACAGATGCGACATCTCACACCTGTGCATCGGTTCGAATGGCTTGCCCATGAGCTTTGCCAGTACCATCACTAGATTCCATGGTGGTGGTGGTTTACGCACCACAGGGGAAATATGGTCGAGGCCTTTAATGAAGTGCCAGACCACCTTCTCCTGTGCCACTGTCTGCTGACCGGCCCGCGCCCGGTAAGCAGAGATGGCTGCCAGGTGCACCTTAAGGGTCGTGGACTGAAGACCCCCTTTGGACTGAGACCAAAGGTAGTCGAGGGATACTAGCCACTGGACAGGACAAAGGGTCCAGACCCTTGCCCTGAAACCAAATGGAAACCCTTTTCCACTTGAAGGCATAGCACCTCCTGGTCGACTCCTTTCTGGATGCTTTCACGACTGTGAGTACATCCTCAGAGAGACCCAAAGCCTGGAACTCTAGTCGCTCAGGAACCAGGTTACCAGGTGCAGGGACTGAAGGTCAGGATGGAATACCTTCTCCTGACTGACTGATAACAGGTCCGGGTGTACTGGAAGATGCCGCGGGGGCCTGGAGCTGAGGCTGAGGAGATCTGGATACCAGAACTGGCGGGGACAGTCTGGGGCTACCAGGATCATCCTTGCGTTGTCCCTCCTGACCTTGACGAGCACCTTGTGAACCAAGGGAAGTGGAGGGAAGGCACAGAAGAGGCCTGGGGTTCATGGCCTCGAGAAGGATTCCCCCTGCAGCAAGCCCTGCTGAAGGGGCGGGCATGAAACAGCTACAGCTTCATGTTCTCCCTGGAGGCAAACAGATCCACCTGAGGTATGCCCCAATTGAAGAAAAGGTTGTGTACTACCTCTGGAGAGACCACTCATGGGACGTCTCGCCCACATGGCTGAGAGCATCCACCAGTTGGCTCAAGGCTCCTGCCACATGGATGGCTAGGAGACCTGCCTCTAGTTGGTGCACAAGGGTCCAGATGTGGAGCACTTCTCTGCACAGAGGCCAGGAGTGAGTGCCGCTCTGCTTGTTGAGATAGTACATGGTCGTCACATTGTCATTTGGACTTACACCACTTGACTCCAAAGGAGTGGAGCGAATGCTGACAGTGCCAATCTGACTGCTCTGAGCTCCAGCAGGTTGATATGACATCAGGATTCCTCGGGGTCCTGAGCCCGTGGACTCTGATTCCCCATATGGGCACCCCAGCCAGTGAGAGAGGCATCGGTCACGAGGACGACTGTCAGCTCGGGACGGACAAATGGGATGCTTCCTGCAAATGTGCTAGGATGGTCCACCATTGGAGAGCGTCCCACATCTTCTGGGTCACCGTGACCAGCTGATTGAAATGACCATGGTGCTGAGGCCACTTGCTGGCCAGCTCCCATTGAAGGGGGCGCATATGCCACCAAGCCCATCGGACCACGGCGGTGCAGGCCACCATGTACCTCAGAAGTCGCAGGAAGTCCCGGGAAGGGCGCAAGTGCCCAACCCAAAATGACTGGGCAAAGGAGGAGAGAACCTCTGCCCTGTCCATCAGGAGTCTGGCTCTGGCTTGGCAAAATTCGAACTCTGCCCCGATGAAGCAGATCACCTGTGAGGGTACGAGTTCAGACTTGGTTTCGTTGATCAAGGGACCAAGATCGACGCAGGTCTGGAGGACCAGATCCCTGGTCCTCTCCACCTCCGGTCTGGAGGAACACGCTATGAGCCAGTCCCGAGATAAGGGTATACTCTGACCTCAACGCCGAAGATGGGTTGTCACCACTGCCATGTATTTGGTGAAGACCGGGGGCCAATGACAGGCCGAACAGCACAGCTCGGAACTCGAAGAGGGCTCCCTCCTCTCGGGAGTGAAGGAACTTCTGGTGAGATGGATGTATCGGGATGTGAAAGAACGCGTCCTGAAGATCCAGAGAGCAGAACCACATGTTCTGCTCAAGAAACAGTATGATCTGCTACTGAGTTACCATCCTGAATGTGTGAGACCTGAGAAACTGGTTCAGGTCGTGCAGATCTAGAATGGGGCATCAGCCTCCCATCCATTTCGGGACCAGGAAGTACCTGGAAACGAACCCCGGGGTGACGGGGCGGGGGGGCACGACTCTGGCCACCACCTCCTTGCAGAGGAGTTGGGCGATGTCGTCTCGGAGAGCCGACTGAGTGTGTACAGACACCATTTCCTACCGTGGGGTGTGGGCTCGGCTTGGTGGGTACTGCTAGAATTCCACAGGCAGTCCCTGGCCTACCACTTCTAAAACCCACCTGTCCGTTGAAACAGCAGACCAGGCAGAAAGAAAGTGGCGGATCCAGCCCTCCATGGGAGAATCCAGAGCTGGTCTGACTGGTATGGGTGTGGCCGCCACCATCCGTCACTGAGCAGGCTTGGAGAAGGAAGGTCCGGTTTGGAGACCACCTGAATCCTCCGGGTTTACAGGCTGCCAGGAGCCCAGACTTCGGTCGAGGGCACCAAGGTCGAGCCTGCTGCTGATGCTGCCCCGATTGGAAATGGGGCTACTTAGCCGCAGGGGCAGGATGCCGAAAAGGCTTCTTCTGCTTTTTGGAACCCTGGGATTTCTTCTGAGCAGAAGTAACAGAGTCCAAGGTGGCACTGGATTGTTCGATGCGTTGGAGGTGACCGTCCACACTTGGGCCGAACAGGTAGGTATCCACGAAAGGGACGTCCATCAGCTTGTGCTGGGTGTCCGCCCATGAAGGTGGAAACCCACAACCAAGCCCTGAGGCACATGGCAACCGCGGCCACTACCGAGCAGGCGCAGGAACCTCCGAGGTCCAAGGCCATCTGGAGCTGTTGTTTCGCAACCGCCGACCCTGGTCACAGACCTGCCTGATGGTGGTCTGGAGGTCTGCGGGGAGGTGAGGTAGAACCTCATCGAGAGAGGCTAGTAGGGCATGAGAAAAATGCGCCATGATGATGACCAAGCTTGCCTGACATTGGTCCAGCGAACAGGCAGCACTGACTTTTCAGGACGAGTGGTCCAATTATTTGGATTCTTTGTCCGGAGGTCTAGCGGTGTCTCCCGTATTAACCAAGCACCAGAACATAGACCCAGTCATCAGTCCGTCGGCCGAGGGATGTTCTGTGAATCCCGAAAGGGACCCAATGGGCAACACATACTTGTGGGCCATGCGGGCTAAAGGCAGGAGGCAGTGTGCTGCCACAGCTCCGAAGCCGGGCCGACAATGGCCACAGCCACTGGGAAAGCCTCCATCGGTGAATCCCCTTGTTTGAAGATATCACTGAGGGGGTATTCGGCCTGTTCTGAATGTGTTCTAAAGGCATCCCCGTGGATTCGGAGATGAGGCGGAGGATACCCATGAAGAAAGAAGCGCCTTCCTCCGTAGAAAGACTACCGACGGATTCTTCGTCCAAAGGGCAAGAATGTAGGTCCGAGTCCTTGAACTCCGAAGAGTCTGGATAACTCGGCCGGCCACCAGTATCGCCTCGTACCTGCCTGGGACCATCAGGTATGAGGGTGACAGACAACCTATGTGGTAGGCCCGGAACAGGCTAAGACACTTTAGAAGGAGCCCCTGATGGAGGCTGCTTCAGTGGCAGCTCCACCACAATCGATGGAGAGACTGGTACTGGCTGAGCCGGAATGGTCTTGACAGACTCCATGGGCAGAGGAACGGTGCGGACCGGCTTCTGAGGAGTAGGCGTCGGCCTAGGAGGCAACATCTAAGTAATGGCCAGGGTAGAAACCGGGGCAGACTTCTGGCCAGACATAATTAGCTGTTGCCACATTAAATCCTCGTAGTGTCAGTGTTTCTGTCAAGCCTCACTGTCAAGGAGGACTAGGAAGTGTAACAGCGGTGCCGCTGTAGACAGCTTATCGCCTTGCCTGACCTGTCGGTCCAAGACCTCAACTTGGACTGGGGCTGACGGGTCATTCGAAGGAGCTGGGGAAACCACGGCTCTTTCTGGTCTGAACTGGACCACGAGGGATTCCCAGTGGCCTGGGTCTCCTCCTCGGTGGTAGGCAGGACCGGGGTCCTGAATAAGGAGTTGTCAGCCTCAATGTGCGACGACAGGTCAATGGGGTCGAGAACAATCTTAACTGGATTATCGTCCTGCATCTGAGCCGGCTGGCCTGACGGGGTTACCGTGAAGCCAGCGGCCAAGATCACAACCTTGACCAAAGTCAAGACAGCAGATTCCTGGGACACAGATCTCTCATGGTTCCGGGAACGATGTCAGCGAGACTAAGTTTCCTTAGACTCCTTGTTCTTTTTACAGGACCGAGAGATGTGAGTACCCAAGGGTCCCTTTCCCTTGGTGGGAAGGGACTGGCGCAACTCCCGAAAGGAGCCTGAGAAGGTGGAGTCCAAACTGAGCAGGATGAAGATGGACATGGAAGAGGACCGATCCACTGCCTGAGCCGCCTCCTCTTCAAAGGTCTTTATCTGTTCGAGCTGCTCGGTGGACCCCGCAGCCTCGGAGTCCGCCCAACAGGCTTCCTTGGATTTGACTGGCGGATTCCATTTTTTCCGGTCTGCCCAGTTGCAGTTGTGCGAGACGATCATCCAAAACTTTTGGATGAAAAGCGCAACACATTTCGCATGCCTGGTCGTCATGGCAGACACCCAGGCAATAAACGCACAAAGGCATGCGGGTCCAGTGCGAGACATCTTTTACCCATACGGGCAGCTGCAGGAACCAGGTGAGGACCTGTCCCTCCATCGTGATCAGGAATTCACAAGAGAGCGATTAGGAAACTTTCTTGAGTCGAGTTTGGGTAAACCGTAGATTGCCAGGGTCTACAGTAGCGTGTGAGTGATAAGGAAGAAACCTGTATCTTCCAGTGGAGCGGAAGATCTGGCGTCAAGGGGCGGAGCCGAGGCATATACCACCCGAGTGGATGGAAGGAGCCAGCTTTTAGACCTTCCGGCAAGAATCTTAAAGGGAAAGGACACGCCAAACAGTGTGGATAGAACATATCCATGATCTTAGAAAAGCCAATTTCCTAAACACCTACAATCTGAACTTGCTGCTCCGGCAGGATGTCCTTCTCCAGGTGTGATATGACCATGATTGCCCAATTCCCCCATTCCTCCAATCAGGTTTTCACTATTTTTCCTAAAATTATAAATGCTGCAGATCATCATGAAAATCAATATATCGTAATTCCAACCCCCCACACACAAAAATTTTAACACTATAAATGTGATACCGTGATATCCCTATTCTCCATCACTCCCACAGACAATTTTTGCTTTAGGCCGGCCACCCTTGGGACATCTGGTACTGTTTATGTTATTATGTAGGTGGCTGGAGATTGCATGGAGTTGCACTGATGGTAATAGCGACCAAATACTGTTGCAGCTGTGTCACACGATCTGTGACAGAGTGGAACTCTGCCCATTATACATTTACATCTACCCTAAAGCAGCTAAGGATGGAGAAATATGTCAAGTGGAATGAGGGGGGAGTTTAATTTTAGTATTCCTCTGGCCTCATCTTATGTTTCGCCAAGTGAGTTTTTAAAGGGGAACAGTCATCACGAACAGCCCCACACTCAATTGTGGTGCTGGTCCCAATGTGCACTTTGTGTGCAAAAACATTACGGTTGACTTCTTGTTTACTGTAGTACAGTAGACTGTCAGACTAATTCAGTTTACTTCTACGCTGACATCTTCCATTACTACAAATCTCAAAATCTACTGCAACTTACATTATACCAGTAGGCAGAAGTAGGACATTCAACAGTCTGCAGTGCATGTTAGAGCTTTTATAATCTCCAACCGTATGCTTTCCGGTTCTGCTTTTCTCCAGGGCTAAAGTACGGTCTTTTGTGACAGTACTTAGGCCAGGGAGGACAGCAGGACCAGCAAACAAAAGATCAGAGCTTATATAAACGTGCACACTGAATCCAGCAGCACACTTAAAGAGCTGCTGACGCTTCCAAGAAAACTGTGAAAAACATAATACTTTGGTAATTAGATACAGTTCAACTTGCATTCCATACATATTCTATAGACTTGTCCTCCCCTTTGTTTATTACTGAGGACATCTGCACGAATTCTCAAGCTTTATCCCCAAGAGTTCATCTGCCTCTATAGCTTACTCCCTACTTAAAGTCATAATCCTCTGTTGTGACATCACAATCTGTTGCCATGGGAGTAACTCTGATATCACAAGCAGTGCATTATTCCCTCACGTAGCAAGAAAGCAATGGAAATGGAGGAACTCTTCCAGAGCAAAGCTCTCGTTTTCATACAAATGACCTCAGCAATAAAGAATGGGGAGGAGAAATCAATCAAAATTTTATTTATAAAGCAAATACAGAACTAATGTGAAATAGAAGCTGAACTGTGTCTAAATATTACATGTTGTTAAAGTTCTCCTGAAGGTGTCAGCTGCTCTTTAAGCATGGGGCCCTTTGTGCTGACTGTTCTCCTTTAATATTTATTCAACTTTTTGTTATTTTTCCTTTCTCTCTGCTTCCCACCCTTCCATTCTCCCAGGCTGCTTCTATAAACAAGACCGCAGCTTGCCTCAGTAATGTTTATTTGGTAAAATAATTACCAACAAATAAACAGCAAGGCCGCTGTTGCGCTATTGGATTTTATTTTGGCTCACACACTTTGTATAAGTATAGCAGTGATATAGATAGTGTAAGAAGTACAGGTCTCTATACTAGCTTCACAAAAACAAGTACTGATTGATTAAATGTTTATTTGCAGACTTTTTTTCACTATCAAAGTACATATAACCAGCAGTGAAACAGTAGTCTATAGGTTCTTTTACACGCAGCTTACCTATGAGGGCTGCAGTTTCAATCCATTCCCTCTGCTTGTTCTGCGCCAATTACCTTTATTTTTACACCTACTGATCTGAATCGGTCTCATGGCTCTTACGGTGTTTCACTATCTTTCTGCCGGCGGAGAGCCCGAGACATTAGGAACCGCGGTGTGTATTCTCAACCACGAAGAGCCAGGAGGCTCGCGCACGCATCCCATACTGAAGGAATAATGCATGACAGGGTGTGTGTCGTGCTGGGACAATGGCACGTCTGGGGGTTTGGGCACCAGGCCGTAGGCAGAGTGCGTCCAATGCCCCAGGTGTGGCGTTATCCCAGTACGACACACACCCTGGAGTGCATTATTCCTATTATACTACATACTAAAAAGCCAGAATAGGCCAAATGGTCTGTCTTGTCTGCTCAAAAGCCAGCAACCTAGTGGCTGCTCGCCTTACCACTCCCCAAGCCCCCAAGAGGGTCTTCTCTAGGTTCAGTTTCCCTTTGTACCTATCCAACCCCTTCTTGAAGCCCTCCACTGTGCCCTCCTCTGCCAGTCTCCTGGGCAGCACATTCCACAGCTCCACCACCCTCTCAGTGAAAAAATGCTTACGACGCTCCCCCTCCCATAATTTTCCCCCTCCAGCTTCCAATCATGGCCCCTGATTGTTCCTCCTTCTTTAGCCTAAACAGCTCCTTGGTTCCACTCCTGGTTATTCCCTTTACATACTTGAAAGTCTCTATTATACAATAGCATATTGTTATATATAAAATAAAAAAATAATTTTAAAGAATGTTTTTATTAGTGTGGAAAAATATTTTTGTTTCTTAACAGGAGATGGAAAAAAGAAAAGAAATAAAAGCCTGACAATAGAGCTGTGGTGGTGTGCTGGGATAACGCCATGGGTTCAGCCCCAGATTGACCAATCACAGTCCAAGATTCTTTCTTGCCATTGTATAATCAAGATTACACAATGGCAAGAAAGAATCCTAGCTCCTGATTGGTCAGTTGGCCATCACAGCAGGGATGTTATCCTGGCATAACATCCCTGCTAATCAACTAGATGAGCATCACATTGATTGTTTCCATCTTTTCTAAAAAAAATATATATATATATATATATATATATTTAAACACTAAACAAAATTCTTTAAAATTATTTTTTGTGTATAAAGCAATAAGCCATTGTATAATGAAATAATGCCCTCCAAGGTGGGTGTTATGCTGTGATAACATCCCTTCTCGGGTGTTGGACGTCCTGGGCCTGTGGCCTCGGGCCTAACCACCCGAAGTGGGATGTTATCCCAGCATAACACCCACCCTGTCAGGCATTATTCCTTTATTAAACTATACACATAGGGTCCGTGATTGGAGAGTGCTGCATATTTTAAAGTATGCCATAATGAAAACCGAGGGCAGCAAGCTGTAAAAATCACCTCCAAAATAATCCAAGCGGTGATACTGGGCATGCGCCAATACATATGTATATCCTTGGGATGCATATGTAGGCGCGCCCATGTATCACCGCTGCTGAGTGATTTTACAACTATGCTCATTTCGGATCATAACGCTGCTAAAATATCAGCACTTCCAGCTCGACCATATATATTTTCAATCTCAGTATGGGATGCGTGCACAAGCCTCCTGGCGCTTAAGTGCCATTTTCCTTTATGACCGACTGTAGCATTGTGAGCACCCGTGTGTTTACGCAGCCGCCCGATCTGTTCCACAATGACATGCAGAAATAGCGAAAACAGGGAACGCTGTTTCAGTGAGCGCTCATTTTGGCAGCAGTTTGGGTGCCTGTACACAAAGAAAAGGCAACACTGCAGTTGATCTGCACCGATGAATGTGGTGTAGACCATGGCAAGTAAAAGGGGCTTATCTGCAGTTATCCGTACAACGGATGTGCAAACAGCTGTATTATGTAACAAATAATACTGGCAGTAAAAATAAAATGAACAGGACAGATGGCACCAACGCATGAAAGGGAAAACCAGTGTTAAAGTGAAATAATTGGAGCCTGTGAAATGCTGGGCCTGTTAGTAGCTACTTGTCTGGAAAAAAAAAAATGGTTCTATTTAATTAAAGTGGTCGGTGAGTGTTATGATTCATACAAATTTTGTACATATAGTCAACTGGAGAACAGCATCTCCCATTGTCATGCACTTTCCTTCCTTTCTTGTAGCTGCAGACCTGGTCAGCCTGGATTACTGCAGCCAAACACAGCATGATCACAGATCTAAGGATTTTAATGTATGTCATTATACAGGTCTCAACCAATAATATCACTTAGGTTTTCTTGCCAATTTTAATATTTTTAGCCAGTCTACTCCCGCTGCTTTGGTTTCCTCCTTTTACCCTAGTAGAAATGGGATGCTGCATCACAGCGGGTTTCCTGGGTAATTCTTTCAGTAAATAAATGCGTCTAATCATGAGGACAGCATGATTTCTGATTGGCTGCTGCACCAGGCAACTCTTAGAAAGACTCAGTACACCTTTAAAGGGAAGGTCCCATCAGCCTTTTATTCTGTTTACCTGTGTAGATTATTGGCATAAAGACTGACTATTGGACCTTCCTAATTTCATCAGGGTTGAAATGTAAATGAAGGTACTTAAGTCTGGTGCGATGACCCAGCTCATGTAAGGCACCCTGGAATTTTATGATGTTTTAATGCTAAAGCCTGCAGTAGCTACGAACATACGAATGTACGAAATTGCCAGCAGATACCGGCCCTTCGGTCTATCTAGTCTGCTCGAGTGTGCAGCACGCTGTTTATTAACCTGCAGCTGCCCCCCCCTTGCATGCTCATCTGACTGAGTGGCCCCCACCTCTGACTTCTCTCCCACCACCTTCTCCACAGTTTTGACCCTCCCTTTGGCCCTATCCCACCCCCTCTTGAAGCTGCCCACTGTCCGCAGTGATATCACTTCTTCAGGCAGTGCATTCCAACCTGCCACCACCCTCCCAGTGAAATACTGCCTTATCTCCCTCTTGAACCTTCCTCCCTCCAATTTCAGACTGTGGTCCCTGGTGTCCAACCCCCCTCCCAACTTAAATAAACTTTCAGAATTTACTGTGTTTATGCCCTTTAGGTATTTGAATGTCTCAATCATATCCCCTCTTTCCCTTCAATTCTCAAGGGTATACATGTTGAGCTCCCGCAATCTCTCCTCATATGTTTTCTACCCCATCCCCAGGATCATCTTCGTGGCCCTACACTGGACCCCCTCCAGTAGTTTGATGTCCTTCTTCAAATAGGGGCACCAAAACGGCACATAGTATTCCAAGTGCGACCTCACAAGGGACCTGTACAGGGGCATAATGACTTCCTCCCTCTTAGAGGTGATTCCCCTGGCAATGCATCCCAGCATTCTGTTTGCCTTTACTTCTGCCTTCCTGCACTGTGCCAAGTGTTTCATGTCCTCTGACACCAGATCTTTCTCCTCGGCCAAAGGGGTTAACTGCACTCCCCCCAAACCAGCAGCTGTTCTCTGGGTGCTTGCTCCCAAGTGCAAAAACTTAAATTTTTTAGCACTGAACCCCAGTTGCCATGTGGCTGACCAGAGCTCAAGTGTTGTCAAATCCTCTTGCAGTGCCTTACCCACTTCTACACTATCCACCTCGGCATTGATCTTAGTGTTGTCTGCAAAGAGGCTGATATTGCTCCTTATCCCTTTTGATATGTCGGTAATAAATATTATGTTGAATAGTATCGGTCCCAGCACCGACCCCTGCGGGACCCCACTGGACACAGCCCTGGGTGCTGAGAGCTCACCTCCAACTACCACCCTCTGTTGCCTGCCCTGCAACTAGCTCTTAATCCACCTAACTAGTTTCTTCCCTGCTCCCAGGCTATTTAACTTGCTGGTCAACCTTCCGCGGGGCACCGAGTCAAACACCTTGCTGAAGTCCAGGTAAAGGACATCCGCTGCATATGACCTTGTTACCCAGTTGAAAAAGTCAACAAGGTTGGTCTAACATGATCTGCCAGATACAAACCCATGTTGCTTGTAGTCTTGCAGACCATTCTACTCCAGGAAACTCACCAGCCTTTCCTTAAGGATAGTCTCCATCAGTTTTTGCACAATAGCTGTAAGGTTCACTTGTCTGTAGTTGCCAGGCTCATCCCTGGGTCCACTCTTATGGATTGGCACCACATGTGCCATCCTCCAGTCCCTTGCGTCCAGTACTCAGGGAAGTGTTGAACAACTCTGCCAGTGGTTCTGCCAGGACCCCTGCCAACTCCCTGAGTACCTTGGGAGGCACTCTGTCCGGTCCAGGCACCTTATCCACCCTTAGGGACCTTAAGCACTCCAATACCCTTTTTTGACTGGGATCTCCACGCTCGTTACTTCCTCTCCCCCTGAGGTATAGGCCCATCCCTCTCCCTGGTAAACATGGAGCAGAAGTACTCATTTAGTACTTCCACCTGTTCTGCCCCCTGCTCTGCCCACTCTCCCTCCTTCCTAATCCTTACAATCTGGTCCTTGCACATTCTCTTCTTTCCTATGTACCTGAAGAAATCCTTGTCCCCTTCCCTGATCCCCTGCATCAGCCTTAGCTCTTTTGAAGCCTTGGCTGCCCTCACCATACTGCTCACTTCCCTGGATTTCCTCACCTATTCCTCCCTGTCCTCCTCCTGGTAGGATCTCTTCTACTCTCTAAAGGCCACTCTCTTTTCCCTCACCCTATCCACTATATTTCCATTCAACCAGCTTGGTTTCTTGTTCCTGGCCTTTTAGCTATACTGTATTAGTGCTGCTGCAATCCTCTACAGTCCCTATGTTCTTGACTTATGCTGTCCATGAATCTTTTCAAGGCATAGTAAGAGCCCCGCTGTTTTCTGTAGTTCAAAGTGTACCCGAGTTAGAAAAAAATGCTTTTAGGGAATACAGGGCCTTCACAAGACATGTAACATAACTAAATCAGAGTGTAACTTCTGCTGACTTGTGCAGGTGTGCATCAACTCCCATGATGCACTGCATGAGTGGGGTCATGACCTTTGCAATGGAAACGGGTTTTCATACCAGGGAAAAATGAAGTGAAGCAATCTCAATTATATTTAAATTAGGATGAAAATAGGAGGCTACAAGAGTGGGAATCACTGTTCATGCCTACAAACTACACAGGTATACAGAAAATAGGTTGAGTGGACTTTCCCTGCAACTCTGAATGGAATTGTGTAGCGAGGTTTGCTTGTGTTTTTGGTAAATGCCAAAGTTTTGTTTTTTTTTTCTTCTCAACATACTGTCAGACTGATAAGCACAGTAATACACTTACAAGCAAACATTTCTAGGGATGACTACTGAGAACTGGGTTAATGGCCCTCAGCTTCACTTTGGGCCATCAACACTCCCAAGCTGGACATTAATCTCTTGGAAATGCACGCCTGTTCATGTGTTACTGCTTAAATAACCAACAGAGTATCTGAGCATTTTATCTCTGTATCAGCCTGTTTATGCCTTTACTGGGTAACTGCAACCCATAATAAATGCTGATGCAGTAATGTATGAAAATGGTACTGTCACCCCTCACTAAACTTCCTGAGAAGGATAGAAAATTAAAAAAATAAAACAAATCACAGGCAGCTTGACATGTTATTAAGGAAACCTGAGTGAATTAAATATAGTTGCACATAAAATAACAGCCTGTCATCTGGAGTCCACATTTTCCCTCCTGTTAACATCGTGGAAGCCCAATTAATAACATATGTTGTCACTTCTATACAACCCAAATCTCAGCAATATTGCCATGCAATGCACTTCCTACTGTCGCTCAGCACAATGCCTCTCCAAGCTGCCAGGGAGCCCCCCTCAAATTGCCATTTTTCTCTTTGCACTTCACTTTACCGATCGCTTTTTTTACCTGAGGAGCACAGAAATGAAATCAGTGCAGCTAATTTACCTACAAGAATTGCATTGTAAACACACGCAGTGCAGAATACATGGAAACACACAGTAGGAGAGACTGATAGAATCACACCAACAGTTACAAATCAAAAACAAAAGTCACTTATTAGGCAGTGTTGCATATTTTATAGTTTCTCTTCATCTGGGCTGGCAATATAGCCCAGAGGTTAGAATAATAAGCTGTGAATGAGCTTCGTACAGCCAGCAAACCTGGCTTTTATTCCCACAACCTCCACTTGCATATTGGGTGACTGCGCAAGTAACTTAACCTTCCCAGTACTCCCGGGTCATCCCTGTAAACTCGCCTTGTGGTCTACTGGCCCTTACCCGGTTAACATGGGGGAAAAAAAAAAAAAAGAAACTCTATGATGTAACTGCAACTTAAGTAAAACACAAAGTCTGACCTGGTTTATGTGCAGGAGTCACACCTATCCCAATCTGAAAATGGGGAAACTTGCCAAATTCAGATTTTCTGTAGTCTTTTCTTCTTACCATGGGTGTAGAAAATGAGGAGTAGCGATCCTAATCCCTTACCACAACACATTCCAGGCGGT
This sequence comes from Neoceratodus forsteri, assembly GCA_016271365.2. Taxonomy (NCBI): domain Eukaryota; kingdom Metazoa; phylum Chordata; order Ceratodontiformes; family Ceratodontidae; genus Neoceratodus; species Neoceratodus forsteri. The sequence goes on from CM028130.1 coordinate 952,685,456, forward strand.
CCACACCTGTGGAGACCACAACGGACGCCTAATAATAGTGCAAGATCTACTTCATAATCTTGAAGTTATGCTGGCCAATTTATAGCTTTCCCCTCTCTTCCAAACCAACTCCCCAACAGTTAAAATGCTCCTGGATAAAATTCTCACTATGACAAAGGGTCTTTCCTTCTTGCCAGAGACTTCAACATAGCCCCGGTCCCTAGCTGGGACTCTTCCAATACTACCCCGCAAAGGCAACCAACAGCACACAAGTTCTTCAAATGCTACACTGAGAAGACGGGATGGTCGGATTCCTACATCCCTGAACTCGCAACTACACCCACTACTCTGCAGTGCATGGCACATAATCCAGAACAGACCACTGTTACACCCAAATTGAAAACCTGATAATTCTGGTCGATTATGAACTGGGCGACATCATCCATTCAAGTCATGCCCCAGTGAAAACCCAATGGAATGTGGGACTGAAGAACCGTAACACTCAGTGGTGGCTTAACCCCTTCTACCTACGAGAACTTCCCTTTAAGGACACCCTGAAGAGTAAAGTTGAGGAGATACTCAGAGACAATGATGCCCTAGAAATGTCACACTCAATCCTCTGGAACACCCTAAAGACTGTCCTACATAGGCATATTATACAGTGTAATAATGCTGAGACCAAACTGAGACGTGAATACCAAAACAGCTGGAGGATACACTGAACTTCTTGCACATGGCTCACCAACAAGGGGTCACCTCTGTCTCCCCACAACTTAAAGTACGGCAGACTTAGACACCCACTGTCTACATCAGAGTTAAATTGCTCTCATATTTCCTCTACCGATGCTTCCATGGGTAGGAACAAGAGCCACACATTTGATGGCATTACAGTTCCGCAGACAGCATCACATAGACAATCACTAGGGTGAACCCCCTGACTTCTAGGGACCAATTTAAAACTTTACACAATATAACCCAAGCCTTTTCCTTCTATTATCAATCCTTATAGTCAGTGCCGCAGGAATCCCATGAATTCTTTTTTAGACTCACTAACCCTCCCTACCCTTTCAGAAGACCACAGAACCCATTTCATGGATCCAATCATGGCTGAAGGATATTTTTTTTATTTTATTTATTTAATTATTCGGAAACAACCTTTGAGCCAGAGCTCATTTACAAAGGTTCCATGTCATGAGACACAATACAATGCACAGACATAAAAATAACACAATATACAACAGGCTTAATTATTTACAGAGATCTGTTGTCATAGAAACATTATAACAGCTAATCTCCAACTAAATACATAAGAAAACATTGATTACTGCAATAGGTCGAGAAAGGTCCTACATATCAGCCGTGCTCCAGGATAGCAGCATGGCAAGGGGGGGGATAAGAAGAAGAAGGGTAAGTAGAAAGGAGCAGCCTGAAATTACCTAGGCCTTGTCTTCAGAGAAGAAGGTGTGGGGGGGGCAGGGGAGGCAGAGCGTGAGAGGGGTTGGGGCAGGAGGTCCACCGGACTAAATGGAAGGGGAGACAAGGACGTGAGGGTTTAGAAGGATGGGATGGAGCCATCAGACACTCCAAGACCGCAAAGGCCCTGGTCCCAAACGGATATTGAGCAGAGTTCTACAAAGTTACCAAAGATCAGATACTTCCTCCATTTAGGGTTACCACCTTTTAAGAAGCCCAAAGTGTGACACTTCTTAATGAAACATGATTTTTTCACAGGACAATATGTAACCTCGACCAATACAACAGATGTGTTTTCACTAAATAAGCAGAATTAAGACTAAGTGTTGTAGTTTTTAAGTTGTTTCTAGTGTTCTTTATCATTTTAAGGTATTTTAATAAAGGTATTATAGTTTTTTGCAACATTTAGAGGAAAGTAAGAAGATATTTTTTCTACTATAATGTAAGGACAAGCAGTATTTTTCATGTTTTTTCACAGGACACAGCTGCCCAAATCAGGACTGTCCTGCAAAAATGGGGACAGGTGGTAACCCTACCTCCATTCCGTCAGGCACTCGAAGTTCTGACTATACAATTCTCCACCCCCACACCGGACATAATTACACTGCCATCTCAGTAACCCCGAAGCCTGACAAAACCCCACAGTTATGTGTCTTGTACCGGCTCACATCAGTTCTTAATGCCGATTATGAACACTTCAACGTCCATCATGGACCACAGACTGGATGGGGTTCTCCCTTGACTGGCGTGGGTCCGTTCCAGAACTGCTGCTCATAATACCAGATGGACGCTACACATTAACCATGAAATGCAGAGATGCCAGCTTCCCTCTGTCCTTCTCAGCTTAGATGCTGAAAAGGTGTTCGACCAGGTCACCTGGCCTTTCCTAAATTCTGTCTTAGGCAAGCTGGGCTTCCTGATTATCCCTGTTCAGCTATTATTAAACATATATGAGGCCCTGCAGACTTGCATTCACATCTCAGGCCACCACTCTGAGTACTTTCCTCTTTACGGTGGAACCAGGCAGGGATGCTCCCTCATCCCTGCTCTGCACACTCTACTTTGAGCTCCTGGTCCAGGCCATCTGTGGGGCCACAATCATTATGGGGATACAACTGGGTGGAGAGAGGACCACCATATTGCACTTTATGCCGATGATCTGCTCCTACATTAAGATGCTCCTGGGTCGAGCTACAAACCATGTTCCTCCCTAAGGAGAAGGGTGGAATTGGTTTCCCAAACCTGAAGCTACATTATTGGGCAGTATACCTTTATTATATTATATAGCTCTATGACAACACCTAGCCCGCCCGCCCCACCAACCTCTAAATTCTGGCAACAGCTGGAGGTCGCTATATTCCCCCAACACAGAATTTATGCTGGTCATGTACCATACGGATGCATACCCCAAAATACTAGCCAGCCTCAATCAGTGGCTTAGATACTAGGTCTCTACTTACATTTCATTCCACTCTGTCTCCTTTTAAAGCCTTCTGTGCTATATAAACATACATTTGATAGCAGATATAGCTTGCCTGACCCTCCTAGTCTGCCCATTTTTCCCTGCCTATAGTATCACCGCAGATCCTACCTGATCTCCGGCCCATTCACCCACACCCCCTTTCCTTTCCCTAAGATACCCTTAAGCCTATCTCATGCATTCTTGAACCCCACCACTGTTTTCACCCCCACCACCTCCGCTGGAAGACAGTACCATGAATCCACCAATCTGAAGTGTTTCCTCACATCTTTCCTGAATCTATCCCCCTCCAGCCTCTTATCGTACCCCCATGCTCTTGAGCACCTTTTTTTCTGAAGAATACGTCCCTCCTGTACCTTACTTACCCCATGAGGTATTTAAAGGTCTCTATCATACCTCTTCCAGGATGTACATATTCATATCCAGCCCTCCACTTCCTGTTTTCACCAGTTCTTCCGAAAGTAGTCCAAATGTGACAATACTATCTGAACTTGGAAACAAAAAAAAGAAAATTAAGCCACACATGGCCGATTGGCCAATTCTGTACATTTTGGGAGGGAAGCAGAAGCCTGGAGACCAGCTGTCGGAGAAAAACAATTTACAGGTATTTAAATGTTGCTTTTTCTCTCCTAAGCTGGTCTCTGGACTTCCATACAAATGGGATATACAAAAGCAGTCCATCCCCAGATATCCCGGGTAGGAAGAATGTAAGTGCCCTTAAGGGTCCACCACCGACTGAAGAACTCAGCGGCCAAAGGACGCCTCTGCTGAGGCCATTATATCCAGTTTGTAAAATTTTGTGAATGTGTGAATGGATGACCAAGTGGCTACCCTGCTCAGGTCTGCTGGAGATGCTTCTCCGAAGTCCGCCCACGAAGTGGCCATAGCCCGGGTAGAATGGGCCCTCACTGGGCCAGGCAAGGTTACTCCATCCTGATCATAAGCAGTGGTGATGACAGAACGGATCCATCTGGCTACAGAGTCCATCGAAGATTTTTTACCCATATTTTGACCTGTCATTACGATGAACAAACTGGAAGTTTTTCGAATCAAATCCGTTCATTTAATATACATTTTCATTGCTCATTTTGGATCCAGCATGTGAAATTCCCTTTCCTTTTCATTTTTTGGGTGTGGGCAGAAGGAAGGCAGAATCAACTCCTGGTTGCAATGGAATGGAGACATAACTTTTGTTAAAAAACCTGGATCAGATCAGAGTACCACAGAGTCCTGATGAAACACAGTATACGGCGGCTCTTCGGTGGATAAGGCTCCTAGCTTGCCGATTCTCCTGGCTGAAGTAATAGCTACGAGAAAAGCAACCTTCATTGTAAGATGCATGAGGGATGTCTCCCTGAGAGGCTCAGACGGAGCCTTGGTCAAAGCTCTGAGAACCAGATTAAGCCTCCAAGGTGGTACCATTGGATTGATTGGAGGGCGCTTTAATGTTGCTGCCCTTAGAAACCTCCGGGCATGGGGATGTGAACCCAATGAGTCTCTGGAGTCCACCAACAAGCGCGCCCCTAGCGCGGAAACCTGAACCCGTAAAGTGGCTGATTGCAGTCCTTTGTCAAATCCATCCTGAAGAAACTACAGTAAGTACACGCAATGATATTGGTTGGCTCTGCATGTGTTTGGATTGCAGCCAGAACAAGAATTTCCTCTAAATTCTGTAATACATTTTCGAGAAAGAGGGGTGACGTGAGTTCACCATCATTTCAATAACAGGAGCTGTTTAGCCTAGCTCTTTGAAAGTTTCCCGCTCAATCTCCAAGCTGAGAGGGAGAGGTTGTTCAGATTGGGGTGCAGCACCAGACCCTGGAGAAGGTCCGGGCTAATCTGGAAGGATAGAGGTGGTCACCTTGAAAGATGAAGCAGGAACCATGGGTGATGAGGCCATCTGGTGTAGACTAGAATCAGTTTTGCCCAGTCCAGAGCTACTTTGTGTAGCACGTTGGATAGAAGCGGTATTGGAGGAAAGGCATACTGGAGACCGAACTAACCACAGTCTTGGGAAAAGACGTCCTGAGCCACCGCTAGTTCGTCTCTGTCCAGGGAATAGAACTGCTTTACCTTGGGAGTTTTACCGGTAGGTGAAAAGATCTATCTGAGAATTGCCCCAGTGCTCTGTTAGGATGTGGAAGGCACTGTCCTTCAGCACCCATTACCCTAGTAGAACATCTTAGCGACTGAGCCAGTCTGCTGTGACATTTTCCTGTCCTGGAATGTACACTGCCCTTATGCTTGCCAGGTGGTGCTCGGCCCACTGAAAGAAAAGAAGGGACTCTCATAGCATTTTTGAGCTTCTTGGTCCACCCTGATGGCTGATGTATGCCCTCGTTGTTAGACTGTCTGTTAGAATCAGTACGTTCTGACTGAGGAGTTGTGGTTCGAAATGCATCAGGGCTAGGTGTACTGATCTCATCTCAAGGACGTTTATGCTGTACCTTGTTTCTAACAGCGGCCACTTGTCCTGAGCTGACAGCTGATGCAAGTGAGCCCAAGGATGGCATCGGTCAAGATTCGGATTTGGTATGGATGGCGCAACTTGCGACCCCTCATGACATTTGACCTCTGAGTCCACCACTGCAGGGAAGATTTTGTCTGTTGAGAAATGGGGATCAGTTGGTGCTGGCTGTGTCTGGACAGGAGCCATAGCTTGAGCAAGTGTGCTTGAATGGGCTGCATGTGGACTGGGGCCCAAGGGGGGCAATCTTCTAGTGATACTAGAGTCCCAATTAGCTGCATAAAGGAGTGAGCCGGCAGCTGAGGAGCTATATGAAACTTCTTGATGAGCTTCAGCAGGTCCCTGAATTTTGCTTCCGGGGAAAAGACCTTGTTTAACTGTGTCATGAAGTCTGCCTCAGGTGGTTCAAGGTCTGGTTTGGAGTTAGGGAACGCCTTCTCCAGTCGATGACAAATCCTTGTGCAGACAGGCACCGGACTACCTCTGCCACTGTTTGTATGGCTTGCTGAGCTGCAGGGCCTTGCTGAGAATATTGTCCAATTAAGGGAAAAGTTGTATCCCTCTGTTTTGAAGGTGATCTATGGCCGCTACTAGCACCTTGGAGAAGGTCCTTGGGGCTGAAGAAAGCCATAATGGTAGTGTTTTGAATTGGAAGTGCTGCTCCCCCACCTTGAACCTGAGATACCGCCTGTGTAGTCCCTGGATGGGAATATGCAAATAGGCATCTTGCAGATCAATGGATGCCAGAAAATCCCCTTGTTGCAATTCCTTGATGACAAGGTTTCCATCTTGAAGTGTCTGCTGCGGACAAAATGATTCAGGAGTTAGAGGTGTAGAACTGGCCTGACTCTCCCTGTGTGTTTTGGCACGATGAAGAATAGGGAGTAGATCCCCCTCCCCGATTGATCTCAGTGATGTAATGGCCTGTAACACAGCCCGTCTTTTGGACGGGTTGCCCGAGATAGGGGAGGGCACTACATGAGGTAGTGGGGGCTTGGATTCGAATTCTATTAGGTAACCCTGGCTGATGATGTCTAGAACCCATCTGTCTGACATGGTCTGGACCCATTCCTTGAGAAAAAAATGGAAGTCTATTCTCTACTCATGCATGGGCCCAGATAACTTCATTGTGACTTCTTGTTGCTGTTCCCGGTCTCTCTGGTGCCACCACTGCCACTGGATCCGCCTCCTCTGAAGTTACACTGGTTAGGCAAAGAGAACCATGTTCTCTTTCCAGAGAAATGAGATCTTTGACCATTGTTGTAACCTCGGTCACGAAAATTGCATCTGGGGCCAGAGGGCCATGATTTGCCCCTGCCACATGACGGGGCATATGCACCTTCGCTGTCTCCCCAGATTCCTTCACCGCCTCCTTCAGAGCTGAGCCAAACAGGAGATTACTTTCATAGAGGGCATTTACCAAATGGCTCTTCGAAGAGGCATTTGCTTGCCAGGCCCAAATCTAAGGTTACGGTGAGTCAAAGTTTGATAAAACATGGTTCGAGCGGCACACCTGACCACCTCCTCTGATACATCTGCTGCATAAGCCGATGCCAAACCCACTAACTGCAGCTGATGAATAATAGCCTTGCTCTTCTCTGGGTCCTCAGTGAACTGAAAAGCTAATTCTGAGGCCCAGGACAGGGAGGCTCGGGCGGAAAAAAGATTGGCAGTTGCCGCCTTGAGTGATGCTGATGCTTGGAAGGCCTTGTTGAGTGAGGCATCCACTTTCCTGTCCACAGAGTCCATGAGTGAACGTTTCAGATTGTTTTATGTCAAACCTGAAGAGCTTAGAGATCCGCCGGGGCACTGGATATGTGTGTTCTGGACCCTGCCATTATTCCTTTAGCAAGTCATCTATGGCTGGAGGAATAGGGAAGGCTGTGGCTGGTTTGGCGACAGATGCCAGGTGAAACACCCATTTCAGCTGTGTTGGAGCCACTCGGGAAAAATCAAGATGAATTTCAGCTATGACCTTCTTAATGAAAAAATCTAGGTCCTCCAGGTCAAAGTTTCTGGACGGGGAATCGTCAGAGGATGAGTCCATTAGCTTCCCCTCTTCTGGAGAAGAAGAACTGGAATCTGAGGAGCCCCAGGGAATGGTCCCTGCGACACTTCCCCTTGTGGATGCTCCTAGATCTGCTTGGAGATCTTTTCTTCCTCTTGTGGCGTGAGGAATGCTGATCTTTCTCATACAAGGATCTGCTCCTGTATCGGGATTTCTTTCTTTTATCAAAGTGATGTGAGGACAGCTGTCCCACTTCAGATGAGAACGGGGTACTCTTTCTTTTCACCTTCTTGTGAGGTCGCACATCTGGTGACCCCGGAGCTTGCCAGTTGAAGCATGTAGGGTCCAGTGCAAAGGCCCTATTTAGCTTGTCTATGAGGTCTGGGGCCATAGAGGGGGTTGCAGACTGCTGGGTCTCCCTGGTGGCCGCTGCTCTATCAGACCTAGTGGCAGCTACTTGCTCAGACCTGTCGGCTGGCTATCACTCTGAGCCGAGGCATGGGAGGTCTCTGCCATATCCTCCCCAGTTGCAGATGCTGTCTTCTCACATTTTAGGCACAGCGAACCTGCAAAGGTGAGTAGAAGAGGGAATTTGACACACTGGCATTTTCTGCCCCCTGGCAAGCTTATCTGAGGTCATGACTGAAAATGGTTCTAATCCCCTCTGATTCAGCGTACCCCCCCGGAGGATTCCTGATAAAACGGAAGGATGCCCAGAAGAATGTCGAAGCTACGAAGGAACACTGCTGCTGCCCTTTAAGGGCAAAACCTGAGCTGTTTAAACTGCTGCCTTGTTCCTGATTAGTTAATTCATGCTCACTTAGTGCTTGAGGCCTACAGCACGGTGAGAAGCTCCGTTATGGCCTGAGCAGCACTTCTGATGAACTGCAGCGCTCGTCAACAAGACAGCACTGGACCGGCAACAAGCGGCTGAATTAGAGCTGCAGGCCCGTCAATGAGTGGCTGAAAGTCAGGGAGCCAGCCATCAATGGGGAAAAAAAACGGCACTGCCATCTACAAGGGGCGAATCCTCTCAGAGCACTGAGGTACTATTAATGTTCAAGCTCCGAGAAAATGGTACCTGTCGATGAAATCCACCAGTCGACGAACTCCAGGCTAAAATGAACACTGGGTTGAGCCCAGAATTGTGGAAGAAACCTTTGTGGTAAAGAGGGGTCAGTCTGTGCAGCTTGCAAGGCTGAGACTGGGACCCATGCAGGAGTGCGCTGAAGTGCTGCGTTTCTTCAGGAATCCCAATAAGAAATTGAATTTTGTGACTTACAGTCTGATATCTTCAGCTCTGCCACATGGTGACAGAGCTTTGCTGCAGAGTACCTGCTAGTTGGAAGGCAGGAAGTAAACTGATGGAAACAGGAAGTAGAGGGCTGGTTATCCCCAGTTGCAGAGCTTAGTTCCTGCCTGCATATCTGCATCAGGAGGAACAGCCCATTTGTATGGAAGCCCAGAGACCAGCTTAGGAGAGACTAGAGAGAACATTTTTGATTACAATACTGTTATCAGCTCATGTTCAGAGTCTCTCTAAAATCCTTTGCTGAAGCCCAAGCAGAGTTCAGTCTTAGGCTGATAAAGAGTCCTTCAACTTGGACATTATTTTACCTAATTCCCATTAGAAGCATGCAACCCTGCATCCCACCCAACAATAAACTCCCCCCTCATCTCCCTAATGAGAACTGGGTATATCAACACATGATTTCCTTTCTCTACAAGCCTTCATTAAATCCACAGGAGACTCCACACAGTACATACTCCAGCAGTGGCAGGATAAGTAACATTTTATTTGTTAAGCACCTTTTCCCTAAAGCTCAGGGTGCAGACAGTACAACATAAAACACAATTCATAAATGTTACAAACCAACAAACATACAAAAAACTGTAATATACAAATAAACAGACAATAAAAAGGGGAAAATTAGTAACTGAATTCTCCAATAACCAAGGAGGACTGGTAGAAGATGTGTCAACCTCCAGAGTCATGAGTTCCCACCAGTGGAAGGAATACTCTAAGAAGCATCAAATAAGATTCTTTTGTACGCCGGTTATAACAGCACACCACCTTACAACCAGAGATGTCTCCAGCTGGAGACCTTGTAGAGAAACACAGGCTCACCACACCCACATTATATAGACTTGCCCTGTCTTTCACCCCTTCATCCAAGCATTAAAAGGAGTTCAAAGAGTTGCACGGTAAACCAAACCCTCCTGTCGGCAGAGATGTTCCTACTCCTTCAACTCTCACGAGAGCTACGAGACTCACAATACCTACTGGGCATCCTGCTTATGGCTGCAAAGAAAACCATCACAAAAACATAGCTCGCACCCCAAACTCCAGCTATTGCAACCTGGTGCGCCACAGTCATTTTGACTTACAGAATGGAGAAAATCAAGCACTCCCTGAAAGACAGTAGAGCTCTGCTCCTCTCGGTGGAATGGCTGGCTGCTGCATGTGATGAGCAAGGATCGGGATTTCATTCCATGAGTCCATACAATGAGTCCTTTAACTCACTCTTCCCACTACAGTGGAACCCAACACTTGCACCACCATGATGAAGACCCACACTACCCCAACTCTCACCACATGGTTACAGACCAGCCCTCTCCCTTCCCCTTCCCCCAACAGGAGACTCCAGAAGGCCCTCCTGCTGCCTCAATATAGAGACACAATGTATAACTTTGGCCCTATGCACTCTTGGGGGTTCAGGGTGGCATTGGTACTGCTGTTTATTCCAGCCTCCCTCCCCCTGCGCTGTAATATAGGAAGCAGAGGGAATAATAACCACAAATACAGGTTACTCACTTGTAACAGGAGTTCTAGGAATGGTATATGTTCATCCACACTCACTGGCAGGTTCCTTGCCGTTTTAAATCTTGCCGGAAGGTCTTCAAACTGGCTCCTCCCACCCACCCGGGTGGTAAAACTCTCGGCTCCGCCCCATGGCATGAAACTAGCCGGCACCAAGCCAGGTTTGCAGCGTTGAAGCCGGCGAGATCGGGGTGGGTTATGTGGATGAACAACATATACCATTCCTAGAACTCCTGTTACAGGTGAGTAACCTGTATTTCTAGGGACATGGATATGTTGTTCACTCCACACTTACTGGCAGACTCCTAGCAGTTCTCCGGAGGAGGGAGGCAAGGCGTGCGCCCCCCTACTTGGGAAATAAGAACTGGAGAACCGAGGTCCCAAAACCAGCATCACGGCGTGACAAGCTCGATGTGGTAGTGGGTAATGAAGGTGTGTGCTGATTTCCAGGTAGCAGCCCTGCAGATTTCCTGGATAGGGACGTCCCTGGAAGCAGCCACCAAAGCAGCGGTATGGCAGGTAGAATGAGCTGTTATCCCTCTGGGAGGCTCCATCCTGCCAACCTATAGCAGAGATCTATGCAGGAGGTGACCAACCTGCCTATCGTCCGCTTGGCTGCAGGTCTGCCAGGTGCAGCTTCAGCATAGGTGACAAACAGCTGGTGAACCTCACCCCGAACTGCAGCCGTTCGCTCCTTATAATAAGAGAGCACTCTTCTAGGGTCCAAGGTATGGAGCCTATATTCGGCCTCCAAGGTGTGACTGGGGCAGAACACCAGCAGAGTTAACACCTGGTTAAGGTGAAACTTCGACACCACCTTCGGAAGGAATTTCGGGTGGGGGTGCAGGACAACCTTGTCCCTGAGGAAGACCAGATAAGGAGACTCTATGGAAAGCGCCTGGAGCGCTCCCATCCTTCTGGCTGACGTAATAGCCACCAAAAAGGCAGTCTTCCACGACAGGTGGGAGATATCGCACCTGTGCATCGGTTCGACTGGCTTGCCCATGAGCTTAGCCAATATCAGCAGTAGATCCCATGGAGGTGGAGGTTCTCGCACCGGAGGGGATATGTGATCAAGGCCTTTGAAAAAGTGCCTGACCACCTTTTCCTGCGCCACTGACTGCTTTCTGGCCCGCCCAGTAAGCAGAGATGGCTGCCAGATGCACCTTAAGGGTAGTCGACCGAAGCCCTAGCTGAGAAAGGGACCATAGGTAGTCCAGAATGCTGGCCAAGGAACAGGAGGAAGGGTCCAACCCCTTATCTTGACACCAAATGGAGAATCTCTTCCATTTGAAGGGATAGCATTTTCTGGTCGACTCCTTAGGGGATGCCTCAACAAGGTTGAGAACCTCGTCGGAAAGACCCAAGGCCTGGAACTCTAGCCACTCAGGAACCAGGCCATCGGGTGCAGGGATTGAAGGTCTGGTTGGAGTACCTTCCCTTGGTTGACTGAGATCAGGTCCGGGCAGGCTGGAAGCCGCCTCAGGAGCCTGGAGCTGAGGCTGTGGAGATCTGGATACCAGAACTGGCGGGGCCAGTCTGGGGCTACCAGAATCATCTGCGCCTTGTCCCTCCTCACCTTGAGAAGCACCTTGTGGATCAAGGGAAATGGGGGAAAGGCGTAGAAGAGGCCCGGGATCCACGGCCTCGAGAAGGCATTCCCCTGCAGCGAGCCCTGCTGAGGGGGCGGGCATGAAACAGCCTCAGCTTTGCATTCTCCCTGGAGGAAAACAGGTCCACCTGAGGTGTCCCCCAGTGGGAGAACAGATCGTGAACTACCTCCAGCAGGAGAGACCACTCGTGAGATGCAGCACCTATCTGGCTTAGGGCATCGGCCAGAGTATTGGAGGCTCCTGCCACATGGATGGCTAGGAGATCCACCTCCAGTCTGCTCACGAGAGACCAAGTGCAGGGAGACTCCTGGCACAGAGGCAAGGAGTGCGTCCCGCCCTGGCGGTTTAGGCAGTACATGGTCGTGGTGTTGTCTGTCTGGACCTGGACCACTTGACCCCGTACAAACAGAGCGAAGGTGGTGAGGGCTAGTTGGACCGCTCGAAGCTCCAGCAGGTTGATGTGGCATCGAGACTCCTGCGGGAAACAGAGGCCGTGCACTCTGAGCTCCCCCAGATGGGTACCCCTAACCCATCAAAAAGGCGTTGGTCGTTAGCGTGACCGTCGGCTCTGGGCGGACAAACGGGATACCCTCCTGCAGATGAGCCGGAACGATCCACCACTGGACAGCGTTCCCCATCTCCTGGGTCACTATCACTGGCGGGTCAAGAGGACTGGAGAGCTGTGACTATTGACACGCCAGCCCCCATTGCAGGGGACGCATATGCCAGCGGGCCCAATGGACCACGCTGGTGCAGGCCGCCATGAGACCCAGGAGGCGCAGAAGTCCCGGGCAGGGTGCAATTGCCCAACCAGAAATGACTGGGCAAAGGAGGAAAGAACCTCAGCCCTGTCCGTCCGGGAGCCGGGCTCTGGCTCGAAGAGAGTCGAGCTCTGCCCCAAGAAACTGAATCACCTGCGTTGGCACGAGTTCCGATTTCACTTTGTTGATGAGGAGGCTAATCTGAGAGCAGACCTGGAAGGCCAGATCCCTGGACCACTCCGTCTCCAGCCTGGAGGGGGCTGCAATCAGCCAGTCGTCCAGGGAAGGGTACACCCGGACCCTTCGGCGCCACAGGAATGCTGTCACCCCTGCCATGCATTTGGTGAAGACCCTGGGAGCTGGAGAGAGGCAGAAGGGCATGGCCCGGAACTCGTAAAGGGATCCCTCTAGCAGGCCCGATCGCGCTGAGGGTTGAGGCACTGGACGCCACACCTCGCACCATGCCGGCGACCCAGGAGAAGGAGGATTGAGTGTCCCAAAGGATGCCCTCCTCCTCCTCCTTCGGGGTGGGTTACCAGGGGTGCTGTATGCACCCAACATCCCTGGGGGCCGGTGGGAGCACCGGCTCTCACAGGGCACTAGCGGCTTCAGAAGGGCTGGAGTCAGGGAGGGGAGAACATTGTTAGGCACTTGGCAGGCGTGCGTCAACACGCACTTGCCCGAGCCGATGTCCTCCGGGAAGGGGGGGGACGGCAAGCACAGAAAACAAACCAACCTCGGTGGTCCTAGATGATGGCCACTCCAGCTGCCCAGTCCAGGAACCACGGGCAGACCCCGCTGTGTCAGGGTGCTCCAAGAAAGATGGGAGAAAAAGGTAGGAGTCACCCATGGGCATTCTAAGGGCAGACTCAGTGTCGGGGTGGGTAGCATGAGTGAGCCCGGAGTGGAACGACAGGGCGATAGGAGGGGATAAAAAGAAAGTGGGAAAAAAAAAAGGACCCCTCTTCCCAGAAGCGGAGGAATCACTGGTAAGACAGACGGACTGGGATGTGAAAGAATGTGTCCTGGAGATCCAGAGAGCAGAACCACAAGCCCCGTTTCAAGGATCGAATGATCTGAGCCAGATTGACCATCCTGAAGGTACGAGACCTTAGGAACTTGTTCAGGTTGTGTAGGTTCAGAATGGGGTGCCAGCCCCCCCATCCGTTTTGGGACCAGGAAGTACCTGGACACAAACCCTGGGTCTGGTGGAGGATCAGCCACCTCCCTGATCACCTCCTCCTGGAGGAGCAGGGCAATGTCGGCTCGATGAGCCAACAGAGAGGCTGCGGAACCCGTAGTTTCCCCATGGGGAGACGGCTTGATAGGGTGGGGACTGCTCGAATTCCAGAGGCAGACTTTTCCCTACCACTTCCAGCACCCAGTGGTCCGTGGTGATATCGGACTAGGTGGAAAGAGTGGAGATCCCCACGGGAGAACACAGGAGGGTAGCGAGGTTAGAGGCGACACCCTCAACCCGTCACTGGGCAAGCTTGGAGGAAGGGCCGCAGAGGGGCCTCCTGGACCTTTCCCTCCTGGCTTCCTGCTGGAGGAAGCTGCAGGCTTGGCTTTGGGATGCCAAGTGCGAGCCTGCTGGCCCTGATGCTAGTGTTGCTGGGCCGGATGTGCAGCAGGGGCTGAAGGCCGAAAGGGCTTACGCTGCTGCCAGCGGCCTTTGTTCTTCTCGATCCTTTGCAGATGACCCTCCATCCCGGGGCCGAACAAGTCGGTACACAAGAAGGGAACATCTGCCAGCTTGTGCGGGATATCCGCTGTAAAAGTGGAGATCCGCAGCCAAGCTCTGCGACGCATGGCCACTGCGGCCGCTACTGACCGGGCACACGAATCAGCTATGTCCAAGGAAGTTTGGAGTTGCTGTTTGGCCACCACCCTTCCCTGATCCCGCATCTGCTTGACCACTGTCTGGTGGTGAGCCGGGAGATAAGGAATCACCTCATCCAGGGAACCCAAAAGGGCGTGCGAAAAGTGCGCCATCAGAATGGCCGAGCTGGCCTGACGAAGGCCTAGGAAGGAAGCAGCATAGACTTTCCTCCCGGAGTAGTCCAGTTTCTTGGACTCTTTATCGGGTGGCTTGTCCACATCCCGAGCATTTCCGGAGCGCCAGAAAATGCTGTCGGTCACTAGCCCCTCCACAGAGGGGTGCTCCGAGAAACCGGAGAGTGAACCAGTGGGAACAGCATACTTTCGAGCCATCCTGGCCGAAGGTGCTGGACAAGAAGCTGGTCGCTGCCATAGCTCCAGGGCCGGGCCAACAATGGCTTCAGCCACCGGGAAGGGCTCCATGGGGGAATCCCCTCGGTCCAGTATCTCCATGAGAGGATACTTGGCCCGCTTTGAAACGGGTTCGAGCTTCATCCCAGTGGACTCTGAGATAAGCCAAAGCATTCTGAGGAACGAGGACGGGCTCTTGTCCGCCGAATGACCTCCAGTGGACTCCAGGTCGAGGGGCCTAGAGAACAGGGAACAGTCATCGTCAGACTCCGAGGAGTCTGCAAACAGCTGCCGAGGGCCTGAGCCACTTTCCAACTGCCGAGGCCGATTGGGAGTGAGGGTGACTGACAACCAATGGTGCAAGCCCTGACCCGACCGAGAATCCTTGGTCGGGGCCCCAAATTTAGGTTGTGGAGGCAGGGGTTCCACCACAATGGGTGGTGCAGCCGGTTTCGGCCGAACAACCGGTGCCAGCTTCGGCTCCTCGATTACAACGAGGCATTGTTTCAGCCGCTCTGGTGACAGCCACGTAATGGCCGGGGAAGGCAACGGAGTCGGCTTATTCCCAGTCAAAAGGAGCTGCTGCCACATCAGATTCTCGTACTGCCGATTCAATTTGCGCCGAAGCCTATCCTCCAAAGAGGACGAAGATGAGGATGAGCGGCACTGCCGCTTTCCATGGGGCCGAGACCGCCAATGTCGGCGGGATCGGTTGGACCAGAAAGAGGTCCAAGACCGAGACCGTCTGTGTTTCCGAGGGTGGGTCCGAGAGGGGGCAGGGAAAACCCACTCCTCCCTCGGTTCAGGGACCTTAACCGGGGACTCCGGCACAGGAGGCACAGGCAAGTCCTCGGTTTCCACCGGGGGAACTGGTGAAGAAGGGTTGTTGGCATCTCCAGTCGACAGCCCGTCCAACGGGTCGAGAAAAATCTCGACTGCGTCAACGGGTGTCTCACCTGACAGGGACACCGTGAAGCCAGCGGCCTTAGCTGCAACCTCGACCGAAGCAGAGTGTCGACTATCCAGGGAAGTGGACCTCTCCTGCTCCCACTAACGTCGACGGTGGGACTTACCCTTAGAGTCCTTCTTTTTGGACCGAGAGGAATGTCCCGAAGGCCCCTCTCCTTGATGGAAGTGACTGACAATGCTCCTTGAGCGAAGCTGTGTAAGAGAGCCCAAAGAAACAGGATAAATGCGACGAAGATGATGCTGCGGCTGGGGCGCTTCTTCCCTGAGGCGATCAGTTCGAGCTGTTCAGCCGAGCCCACCGCCGCGGACACTGACAACGGGCCTCCTTCGACTTGACAGGAGGATAACGTTTCTCAGGGCGCCCAAGTTGCAATCTGGCAGCGTGATCCTCTAAGACCTTGGCCGAAAAGGACTTGCACAAGTCGCACGCCTGCGAATCGTGCTCAAGCCCAAGGCAGTACACGTACGTGGAGTGCAGATCAGTCCGGGACATCATCTGCCCACAAGGGCACCAACAAAATCTGGGAGTCGATTTGCCCATCGCAGCCGCAAGGGAAAATAAAGACCGAAGTCTTGTAAATTTTAAAATTAGTTTCGGGTAAACCGAAGTGTTTGGATTCAGGCCTAAAACGCAGAGTGCAAAGGAGGGAACCTGAGCTTCCAAGCAGTAAGGAAGATCTGGCGTCATGGGGCGGAGCCAAGAGTTTTACCACCCGGGTGGGTGGGAGGAGCCAGCTTGAAGACCTTCCGGCAAGATTTAAAGTGGCAAAGAACCTGCCAGTAAGTGTGGATTGAACAACATATCCATGTCCCTAGAACTGTCTATTCTGCCTAGAAGAATGAAATTATATTCATAAAAAGAGTAAAACTGGGTGAAGACACATACGAGATCAGCTTAATAAGCTACTGTAAGATGATTTGATTTGAGAGTCTGATCATAAAAGGATGCAGCTGGCTATGAGACTGGAGTATACACTGCTTACAATCACACACTCTCTCTCTCTGTGTAAGCTCCTACTGGCAGTCAGATGTTACGGTCGGTCCCCCACCCACAGCCCCGCTACCTGGAATATGTTCTAACAGTTAGAGAATTCATAAGTAGGGGATGCCACAATATAAAGTTTTAGGTATTGTGATATTTGTGTAAAAAAATCTCAATATGTTTTCAAGAGAAATGACAGAAGGAAACCAAAAAGAAGGTCAACCACCTACAAAGAGAGACTAATAAAGACAGGTAATTCCCACTATGTGATAGGGCCAAGGCCCTCACAGCTGAAGAGTGGAACCGAACAGAGATAAACACTTTGGCACCGTGCTTCACAGAGCAGTACAAGGTGGACAGCATGGACAATAAGACATAGGAAACAGTACCTATGAAGGACGTAAAGAAAACTAGTTAGAAGGCAGGGGGAATTGGTCGTTATTGGCAGGGTGGTGCCCATTCTTTACAAAGCAGCTGTCAGCCCCATAACTACTGGCAGCTCATGCTATGGAGCTGCCTATTGAAGAGTTAAACAAGCCAGGATTTAAATTTTTGTTCTAGGAATTATTTACCCAACACCTGCTATGATATAACCTCAGAGATTACACTGAGCACCGCCCGTAGCCCTGTCCCCAAAATCCAAGTTTTGATGACGCAAAGTAAGAAACGGGGCTACACTGCATAGAATACTAACATACTAAAAAGCCAGCAGAATAGGCCCAATGGTCTGTCACGTCCGCTTGGTAGCCAGCCACCTAGTGGTTGCTCGCTTTCCGGCCCCCCCCCAAAGCCCCCCTAGAGTGTCTTCATTACATTTATATTCCCCTTGTACATATCTCCACCCCTTCTTGAAACCCTCCACTGTGCCCTCCTCCACCAGCCTCTTAGGCAGCGCATTCCACAGCTCCACCACCCTCTCAGTGAAATAATGTCTCTTACGTTCCCCCTATAATTCCCCCCTCCGTTTCCCTCATGCCCCTCATTGTTCCCCCCTTTTTCAGCCTAAACAGCTCCTTGTTGCCACTCTCAGTTATTCCTTTTACATACGTGAAGACTCCTATCACATCTCCCCTACCCCATCTCTTATCCAGTGTGTACATCCCAAGCTCCTTCAATCTCTCCTCATAGGTCCTCCCCTCCATGCCCTGAATCATCCTGGTTGCTCTCCTCTGGACTCTCTCCAACAGTGCTATTATCCTTCTTCAGATGAGGTCTCCAGAACTGAACACAGTACTCAAGTTGCGGCCTGACCAAGGCATTGTATAGAGGGAGGATCACCTCCCTCTTCCTGGACGTAATTCCCCTGGCTATGCAGACCAGTATCCTGTTTGCTTTGGCTGCGGTTCTTCTATAATTTGCAGAGTTATTCATTTTGATATCTACCACCACCCCTAAATCCCGTTCACCCATTGTGGCATACAGTGTGACACCCCTCTCCCCCCCACCCCGATGTAAATATGGCCCGGATTTCTGACCCCCAAATGCAGTACCTTACATTTCCCGGCATTAAATTTCAATCCCTACCTCCTTGACCACCCCTCCAGGGTATCCAGATCCCCTTGGACTACCTCTCTCGCTTCTTCCCAGTCCACCAGTGCTCCCAGTTTGGAATCATCTGCAAAAAGACTTAGCCCACTCCTAACCCCCCTCCCTATGTCCGAGATGTAGGCATTAAACAGGAGTGGCCCCAACACTGAACCTTGAGGGACCCCAAATGGGCAAAAGAGCAAGTGTGATTGGCAGTAGTACAGTCGTTTACAGTACTATCATTACCAATGCCATTTATATCAGGATAAGCAATGGATGGTTTGGACTTCAAGCTGAGCTACAGGATACAATGAGCTAAGTGAAAGTATATAAATGTAATACTCTGCCTTCAGTGAGGGTGCAACTACCCAGTAGTAGGAGTGACAGATGCACCCTACATAGATATATACATGTAAATATATATACACACATACATCACATAAATATACACACTGTATATATCTACACAGATATATATATATATATATAGAGAGAGAATATACACAGACATATTTTATATATCACTAAATAAATAAGGGATGCACCCAAGGGAATACCTGTGAAATCCATACCTCCCAGTGTAGCTTGACATCTTGAGTGGCAACGCCACGAGTCCTATCAAAGGTAAAGGTGCAAGAGGGAAAATATCACTGATACTCCCAGCTGGGCTATGGCGTGTCTGATTCCATGCCCCATCCCCTTTTATTCTCTTTACACGGATATGTTTTTCTGTTCACTTTTCTGCCTTGTTTTAATTCCTTATTCTAAAGAGCGTCCACGTTTTCGGATGACAGAACAGTTGTGGTAGGTGACACAGATAACAAATCTATGTGTTATTGCGTCATCACATCAAAGTAGTACGGGCACAAGCAATGGGAATGAGTGGCACATTGCATTCAGGGTAGGGGTGGTCAGGGTCTGAACTGGTCATTGCTGGCTTGATCTGTGCTGCTGATTTTGTTGGAGACTACATGCTAGTGCTGTGGAAGGAGGTAAGCAATGGGGAAAGCGGGCAGGAGGTGTAATTTCAGGTGGTGAGGGGGTAGTAAGAAGTCCTTCTAATGTTTACATTTTTTTTGTGTTTTGCAGATGTTAGGTTTTTATTTTAATTACTGTAACCAATGTGGCACATAGGTTACTTTTACTATAAGTGAAAGTTTTAAGAGGGAGCCGGCACGTTACTGAACAAATGAAATCTAAAAATAGAACAGTACGGCGCGTGCTGCCGGCTCCAACCAATCTGGCCCTACACACTAAGATATCTTTTTATCTTGTCATTTATACCCCCACTCCGGGTATGTGTGTGTCTGTGGATAGGTATATGTGTATAAAATACATGGATGGGCAAGGCCATCATTTATTTCCCTGTATACCTGTGACTAATCTACCAATTAGAAGTATACCTGTGACTCATCTATCAATTTAAAGTATGTACCTGCACTAATTGAACAATTACAGCTATGCCAGTAGTAAACAAGAAAAAATTACTCACCTTAGTAATTATGTTTCTTCTAATGGAGTCTTGCTGTATTCTGACAATTGCAGTGATTCACGACCTTTGAACTGCCCCGGAGAACAAAGAGTTAACTTTCTATGCAGGGCATAGAATGCTGAGCTCGAGCTCGGCTGAAGTCTCTGTCTGGAGTGTTTCAAACCTAAACCGACAGATTCTTACGAGCCCAACTAACTAAAAATTCTGTGTGGAAATTGTAAAAATTCCTACTAGCCAACTGGCTGAAAACAGTTTTGGATTCCCAAGGAAGACTCAAGTCAGGAAAGCCAAAATCCAAAATAATACAAATAATAATAAATCAGCACCCAAATAAAAAGGAGGAGGGTGCAAGCAAAAAACACCCCTGGGGTGCAACACTGCGCCTGCCTACCCACTTCCCAAAAACAGGTTCTGAGAGGAGAGGGAGGGAGGTCAGAATACAGCAAGACTCCATTAGAAGAAACATAATTGCTAAGGTGAGTAATTTTTTCTTCAAAAAACATGAAGTCTTGCTGTAGTTTGATTACTTCTGAACTACCAAGCAGTACCTCAAGGAGGAGGACAGAACCTACTTTGGGAATAGGCTCTGAAGTACTGCTGTGCCAAACCGAGCATCACTCCTATCCTGGATATCCAGAGAGTAATGCTTGGTAAAGGTATGGACTGTTTTCCAGGTGGCTGCTTGACAAATTTCTGAGAGAGGGATATCCCTGGCAGCAGCCAGGGAAGTAGCTGTACCTCTTGTGGAATGAGCCCTCAGGCCTGAGGGTGGAGTTTTTCATAGCAGAATTGTATACAAGACACAATCCACCAGGCAGTAGATCTTTTGGTGGCGGGTTTGCCCTTTCCCACTTCTCCATAAGTGAGGAACAACTGGAGGGAGTCAAACCTGTGACCCTTGGTATGCTCTATGTAGTAACTATGGGCTCTTTTGACGTTTAAACTGTGTAGCCTCCTGAGGAAGAATGATCATTGAAGTAAACAGGAAGAGACAGACTGGTTTAAATGGAAGTCTGAAACCACTTTGGGCAAGAACCTTCTATTGGTTCTAAGGACCACTTTATCCCTGTGAAATGAGATAAAATCAGGTTCCATTGACAAGGCTTGCAATTCAGTGATACGCCTGGCAGAGGTAATGGCTACCAGGAACACAGTTTTCCAAGTCAAGTACTTAAGCTCTGTTGAAGACATAGGCTCAAAGGGGGGTTGCACAAGTTGAGCAATGCAAACATTCAAATCCCAGGCAGGGGCAGGGTCTTTAAAAGGAGGACTGGTGTGAAGCAATCCTTTAAAAAATTTACAGAACACAGGATGGGACGATAGTGAGGAGCATTTCCCCACATACAAAAACGCACAAACAGCTGACAAATGTACCTTGAGAGTAGCTGGTCTGAGGCCTAGGCCATTAAAATGGACCATATAATTCAGAACCGTAGGCAATACAGCAGTGTCTGGAGAAATATGCTACTTAGAACAACAAAATCTGAATCTTTTCCATTTGGAGTTACAAGTCTTTCTGGTGGAGGGCTTTCGAGAAGCCTTGAAGATATCTAGAACCTCCTTGGGAAAGATGCAGATCTGCAAACTCTAAACTCTTCAAGAGCCATGCCTTGAGATTGAGAGACTGAAGAATGGGGTACCAAATCCTTCCCTGAGAGGATGTTAACAGGTTGTAATTCCTGGGAAGAGACAGGGGAAGATGGACTGCTAGGGACAGCAACAGGGGGTACCAGGGCTGTCTGGCCCAATCTGGAGCAATCAGAATCACCTTGCAAGGCTGAGACCTTATTTTGACTAAAACGTTGAACAGGAGTGGGAAAGGGGGAAAGGCATACAGAAACTTCCCTTCCCAATTCAGAATCAGGGCTTCCAGAGGGACTGAGCTCAAGACTGGAGGTCTGCAACAAAAGAGAGGGAGTTAATGATTGTCTGGGGCTGCAAAGAGATCTATCTCTGGAGTGCCCCACCTTGAAAAAAATCACTTTCAACACCTGAGAGTCCAGGGACCATTCGTGATGGCCCTGAGAGATCCTGCTCAATGCATCTGCCAGCACATTGTCCTTGCCTGGAAGGTGAACTACTACAAGAGAGGTTTACAGGGAATAAGCCAGGAACCACAACTTCATGGCTTCTGTGCACAAGGCCGTGGACCGAGTGCCTCCCTGCTTGCTGATGTGCCACAAGGTGGTGGTGTTGTCCGTTCTGACTTGAACCACCTTGTTCTGTACTGACAGAGAAAGCTTTTAGGGCCAGAAAAACTGCCATGAGCTCTAAGAGATTGATGTGGAGAAGGGATTCCTGGGGGGGACCACAGCCCCTGGGCAGTGAGAGACCCCAGATGAGCTCCCCAGCCCAGAAGAGAAGCATCCGTAGTAAGGACCACTGAACAAGGCTGAGTAACAAAAGGAACACCTTGTCTTAAATTGTCCTGATCCTGCCACCATTGGAGGGCTTGGATCAAGGTCAGAGTCACTGGGATCAGTTTGGTAAGGGAATCCTTTCTCTGAGACCAAAAAGCTCTCAGGTGGAACTGAATATCCCTCATCTGGAATCTTGCCCCTTGGACTACTGCTGTTGACACTGCCATGTGGCCCAAGAGCTGGAGGAAATGCCTTGCTGGCCAAGATACCTGAAGGCTGAAAGAAGAAGCTAGTTCCATAAGAACCCTTGCCCTTTCTAGAGGAAGAAAGGCTCTTGCTCTGAGTGTGTCCAGTTCTGCCCCTATAAAGGTAAGAAGCTGGACTGGTTTGAGAACTGACTTGGGAAGGTTGAGAAGAAATCCTACAGAAGTGAGCACTTGCTGGGTCACTTGCAGGTGAGACTTGACTTGGTCTGGAGACTGACACACTATTAGCCAATCATCCAGATATGGAAAAATGGAAATCTTTTGCCTTCTTAGAAAGGCAACTACTACTGCCAGGCACTTTGTGAAAACCCTTGGGGCTGAGGTTAGGCCAAAGGGCATTGCTCTGAACTGATAATGACCTGAGGGCAACTCGAATCTGAGGTACTTTCTGTGGGAGCACCTGATGGGAATGTGAAAGTAGGCATCTTTGAGGTCCAGGGAGGATAGCCAGTCCCCTGGCCTTAGAGAGAGAGAGAGAGAGAGAGAAGGATTATTCCCAGTTACCATCTTGAACTTTGGTTTTAAGAGATGTTTGTTTAGATATCTTAGGTCTAGGATGGGTCGCCACTCCCCTGTCTTTTTCGGGGTCAGGAAGTACCTGGAGTACAGTCCTTTGCCCCAGTGTAGGGTAGACACTCTCTCTATAGCTCTTAAAGGTAGGAGAAAAGAAACCTCTGCCTCTAGGGCAAGGGTTTCAGAGAGATTTGCAGGTGGAAAAGATTTGGCTCTCATCTTTGGAAATTTTTTGAAGCTGAGAACCAGTCCCTGGCTTACTACTTCCAGGACCCACTTGTCTGATGTAATAGACATCCAGTCCTGGACAAAGTAAGCCAGCCTGCCCCCTACTGGAATAGGAGAGTTGACCCGGGCTGGCCCATCAGGGTGTCTGCTTGGCAGGGGCTTTAGGCTGAGGAGTGAATGCAGCCCTGCTCATCCCCCTTCTGTCTCTCCCTCTGAAGAACCCCCTCTGAGAAAAAGAAGAGGAGGCCAGTGCTTGGTAAAAAGGCATTTGAAAAGTCCTGCCCCTGCCTCTAGACTGCTGCCTTTCCTTGGTCTGAGCACTCCTGTAGGTGGTCCTGTACTCATCCATTCTCTTCATGTAATTCTCTGTCTGCTCCCCAAACAGAGAATAACCCACTACAAGAAAGTCCATGGCCTTAGCCTGGGTGTTCTGCGAAAGGCTAGTGCATCTGAGCCAAGCCATCCTCCGAAGAGCCACAGATGTAGCCATGACTCTTGATGACACATCATTAGAGTCCACAGCAGCATGAAACTGAACCTTAGATGCCTCAATCCCATCTGCAGCCACCGCCTCCAGCTCCTTGGCTAGCTGGGGGGGAGGCCTGTTTAGCCAGTGCCAGTACAGTGTCCCACCTGGACTTCTGGTACCTGGCTGTATAGGCCATGTAATTTGCCTGCCTGAGTGCCAAAGAAGATGCCATGTACTGCCTCTTTGCCATGGCATCAATCTTCCTGGAGTCCTTATCCGGGGGGGTGTGAAGCCAAGGGAATATTTGCCTTATCACAGGCAGCAGCCTGCACTACCCCAACATGGCTGCATTGCTGATATAAGAACTCCGTGTCTGAGCCTGAAAGTGTATACCTCTTGTCCATTCTTCTATCCACAGGAGGTATAGTGTTAGGAGACTTTAGGATTTTTTGTGTCCATTTCCCAAAAGATCTGTGGAGGGGAATAGACAGTCTCCTGGACTCTGGGATGTCCATCATCTCTACACAATCAGGCTCCTCTTGATCTACCACAGCCTCCTCCATAGGAAACTGGAGGGTTTCAGCCACCTTTCTGTAGAACATAAAGTGAGAAGGGGACTCGGAAAGCCTAGGAGGGGAAACACCTGAGGGTCTGTCTGGGGAGATGTCCGGTTCCACAGGCATATCCAGACCCTCACTTTCATCATCATCCTCAAATTCCCCTTCCTCTTCAAATTCCGGTTCACAAAAATCTTCAAGGGTATACTCTTGAACCGGGGGGAACCAACCGAACCGAACCCCTGCCAGAAGGAGCCGGATCGGTAGGAACCGGACAGAGTGATTCTACAATCTGAATCGCTCTGGCTATCTCTTCGGCGGTCGGAACATGAACCTCTGGATCTGAACCAGTTGATTTGTCTTTGAGTTTTCTTTTTGTCGGAACCGATCCTCGGAATCGGCTCTCCTTTTGCCCGATAGTATCGCCCTGGTCAGAGGGCACTCCTTCTGGTTCGGTCGAAACCGAATCGGGCTGGCCATCCGGGTCAGCGGACTTCTCGGCCTCTTTTACCCTCAGTCTATCTAATCTTTTCTCAAGGGTAAGTTTGGGAAAATGTTTACATATTTGGCAGTCTGAATCGAGGTGGTCAAACCCCAGACAATAAACACAGGTGGTGTGGGGATCGACCTTAGCAAAGACCTCCCCCACACTCACTGCAGTGTTGAAACCCAGTGGGCCCGTTTTTTTTCTTGGGTTTCTCAGATATGGCCAACCTAACCAACCTACCCTTTTTACGGCAACCACCAGGCAAGACTCCCTTATCAGTTCCTAACCGTGTCACGGGTATTGGAAAAAAACACACTAAAACACATTTTTTTTTTAGAACCGATAAGAACCGGTAACCACACACTAAGCAGAACACACAAAACACAATATTTCACTATCAAAAGGCCGGTTCTGCTGAACCGAGCCGCACTTTTACAAGTTCCACACAGAAAAAACAGAACAATTCCTATCTAGTACTCACGGCACCACAGACAGAGACTGAAGCGACTATGCGGATACTTTTTTGGTTTAAAAAACAGACGAAAACTGAAACTTTAACTGACTTTCGAACTGAGCTGAAGGAGAAATCTCCGGAGCGACCGTTCAGTGAGGCAGAATAAAGAATCTGACAGTTTAGGTTTGAAACACTCCAGACAGAGACTTCAACAGAGCTCGAGCTCAGCATTCTATGCTCTGCATAGAAAGTTAAATCTTTGTTCTCTGGGGCATTTCAAAGGTTGGGAATCACTGCAATTGTCAGAATACAGCAAGACTTCATGTTGTTTGAATACCGGGTTTTTTTCTTGGTCTTTTTGATTTTCATTCCACTATTTACTTGGTTGTTTTGGCAACACGCTCCTTGTATAAACCAGATATAGTATTGCTGAGCATGTCATACGGTTTTAATTTTCATTCGAGGGCTGCGACTGCTTGATCCCTCACTTATGGCTATGCTGCTCATGAGGGGTCAAGAGATCAAAGACCTCTCAGGAAGATAAAAACTTTATGACATGCTCACCCATTCATATCATATTCCTTATTTATGTTTATAAATTTATACTCATGCCTGTTCTGTCTATATGGGATATGCCATAGTCCTGTGGTATCACTGCTGTTTCTCCTGGGTGCAGTTTGACATTATGACATCATGAGCGGCGAAGCCATGGGTGATGTCAAAGGTCAAACTGCATAAGGGGAAATATCGGCCGTATTTCAGGGAGGGACATGACCTACTCGATTTATGCAATGTCCTACTTCTTATTTATATAGTTTTACTTTGTTTTTGTGTATAAAAAAAAAAATATATATATATATTTTTTTTTGTAAAGTTTAAGGTCCGAGTGCTGTCAGGGTGACCAAGCAGCTTTTGTTTGTGTCGACACAAGTGACATTTATGTGTGTCACCGCATCATGCTGTCCTGTTCGTGATACACAAATGAGAGGGTGGAAAGCGGTAGAAGGTATGGTCTGAGAAGTGACCAGGAAAATCTTGTTTCATTGCTGGCATGGAGCTGAAGAGTGTTTGTTGAGGAAATGAGTCAGTGAGCAGGCATGCAGTGGTGAGTTCAGGGGCTGGGAAAGCTGTTAGATAGCTGTACTAAGGCATGGGGAAAGTAGTTGGGAAAGGAAACAAATTTTGTTACAGATATTTTTCTTTTGCCATTTGAAAGTTTTGTATTTAAAACAGGGGAGAAAGTATGTCAGGGAGGAAATGAAAGTGGCTGGGTACAAGCCAGCGCGCAAGTGAGCAGCTGGGTTCTAACTGTGCTGCTCACGTTGCCAGGATATGACCACTCTCTAGATACTGAAAATATCTGCCAGAATTTATCCTCACAAGCACTGCATATACATATATTAGTTAGGGTTGTACGGGCGCGTCTATGTTAAATTTGAAATTTTGCACTTTAATAACTTTGCAGCCATTCAACAGATTTGCAAAAATTTTGCATTCCCCATCAGAGACACAAGATGTCTTGATGTGGCAAGTTCCGGGTAAGATTCATGGGTGTGGAGATATGGAGTGTAAAAAAAGTGTGTAATTTACCATGTTTTTGGCAGTTTGTCACTCTGCAGCACAGAAATGGTTTGGAAGTTTGGTACGAAATTTTCAGGGTAGAAAGGGATTGCCTCGAAGATGTGCCTTTTGCTTGTTTGGTAAAAAAAAACATTAATCTGGTCTGGAGTTATAAGAATTTGAAAATTCGGGCTGTGAACAGATTAAGTAAGTAGCACTCAGTTTGATGTGCCGCTCAAAAAAGGATCCTTTTTTTGCAAATGGGTAATCTTTTTTTGCAAACGGGGCATCTTGTGTTGCAAACAGGAAATCTTTTTGCCTGCCGCCATCATTTTGTTTTTCAGTTAGCAAGGAAAACAAAATTAAATAACTCAATAAAATGATTGAATAAAATGATGAGACTGGCTAGTTGCTGTTCCACAACACCATTAAAGGAATATGTGTGTTTCAAGGGAAAACTCAGGAAGCTTAATGACTTATGGCTCCCATGGCTCAAGTGATTAAGAGGATGCCATGGAATGGCAAGGTCCCTGGATTCGAAACCCGGCAAGAGTTATACTTTTACTTTCATTTCTACAATTGGATTTTAAAAATTGCCTTGCAATGGCTTATTAACTGCATGGAGAGAAAGAAATAGGAAGTAATTTGAGTCTTTAAAGACTGGCTAGTTGCTGTTTCGCAACACCATGAAAGGAATATGTGTGTTTAAAGGGAAAACTCAGGAAGCTTAATGACTTGGGGCTCTTATGGCTCAAGTGGTTAAGAGCATGCCATGGAATGGCAAGGTCCCTGGGTTCGAATCCTGGTAGGAGTCGCACTTTTCCTTTCATTTCTACAACTGGATCAATAAAATGATGTGATGAGTAGAAACCAACATGTGTTCTGCTAATCGGGATCCATTTCACCCGACTGTGGTGTCAGTTTTGGGAAATGAGTTGGAAAATCAAAATTTAAATACCTGTAAATTTTCTTTCTCCAACAGCTGTCCTCCGGGGCTTCATTACACTTGGGCTGTACCTCCTGATCCTGGTTGTCAGGCAGGAATATAAGATCTGCAGCAGGAGGCATTCAGCCCTCCATTTCCAACTTCCTCCAGTAGTTTCGAAAGCAGTCCAAATATGGCAATACTATGAGAACTTGGAAACAAAACAAAAGAAAGTTTAAGGCAAACATGGCCCTGAGGCTAGCCAACTATGTATATTCTGGAAGGGAATCCGAAGCCCGGAGACCAGCCGTTGGAGAAAGAAAATTTACAGGTATTTAAATTTCGATTTCTCTCTCCTAAGCTGGTCTCCGGGCTTCATTACACTTGGAATATACAAAAGCAGTACATCCCCAGATGCCCTGAGTGGGAAGAATCTCCAGTGCCCTTAAGAGTCCACCACTGCCTGAAGCACTCGGCGGTTAAGATGCCTCTGCCGAGGACATCACGTCCAGCTTGTAAAATTCTGGAAATGTGTGAATGGATGACCAAATGGCCACCCTGCATAAGTCTGCTGGAGATGCTTCTCTTAAGTTCGCCCATGAAGTGGCCAAAGCTCTAATGGAATGAGCTCTTACTGGGCCAGGCAGAGGTACCCCAGCCTTGTCGCAAGCCATGGTGATGACTGATCTGATTAATCTGGCTATTGAGTCTTTTGAAGCTTTTTTACCCATAGTTTGGCCTGTAGTTAAAATGCACAAGCTTGACGTTTTACGTACATTCTCTGTCCTCTTAATATACATTTTTAATACTCTCCCCGGGTCTAGCGTATGAAATTCCCCTTCCTTTTCATTTTTGGGGTGTGGGCAGAAGAAAGAAAGAAAGAATAAGCTCTTGGTTGCAATGGAAAAGGAAACATAACTTTGGGTAAAAACCCTGGATCTGTACGTAGTACCACAGAGTTCTGATGAAAAACCGTGTTTGGCTCCTTGGTGGACAACGCTCCCAGCTCGCTGAGTCTCCTTGCTGAAGTACTAGCTACCAGAACGACCACCTTCATTGTGAGATGCATGATGAAGTCTCCTTAAGAGGTTCAAAAGGCACCTTGGTTAAGGCTTTGAGAACCAGGATAAGTCTCCAAGGTGGAACCGTTGGCTTGACTGGGGAGGTGTTTAAACGTTGCCGCCCTTAGAAACCCCATGACATAAGGGTGTGAGCCCAGTGAGTCTCCAGAGTCTACTAACAAAAGCGCCCCCAGGGCTGAGATCTAAACTCTTAGGGTGGCTGGTTGCAGCCCTTTGTCAACTCCTTCTTGAAGAAATTGTAATAGCACAGGTAATGATATTGGATGGTCCTGTATATCTTTGGATTGAAGCCAGAACAAGAATTTCCTCCAGATTCCATAATACACTTTAGAAGAGGAGGGGCGATGTGAGTTCACCATCATTCTGATTACCAGAGCTGTATAGCCTAGCTCCTTGAAAGTTTTCGGCTCAAGCTCCAAGCCGAGAAGTACAGATTGCTCAAACTGGGGTGCAGGACCGAACCCTGATGGAGAAGGTAAGGGCTAAGCTGGAACGATACAGGCGGTCCCATTGACAGCTGAATGAGAAGTGGGAACCAAGGACTGCGAGGCCATTGGAGACAGATTAGGATGATCTCTGCTCCACCTCAGGCCACCCTGCACAGAACTCTGGAAAGCAGTGGTATCGGGGGCGCAAGGCATACAGGAGACCGAACTGACCCCAGTCTAGGGGAAAAGGCATTCTGAGTTATTGGTAGCTCGTCCCTGGCCAAGGAGCAGAACTGTTCTGCTTTGGAGTCTTTGCGGAGATGGGGTCTCCAGAACTGCACACAGTATGCCACATGGGGTCTCACCAACTGTCTGTACAGAGGGATAACAACTTCCTGTTTTCTACTGTTGATGCCTCTCCCTATGCATCCCAGTATCCCCCCAGCCCTCCTTACTGCCTTCTCACATTGCTTGCCCACTTTTAGGTTATCTGATATAATTACCCCCAGGTCCCTTTCCATTTTTGTTGTCAGTATCTCATACCCCCCCCATTGTGTACTCTTCCCCTATAGAAAGAGAATTTGACAGCAGATAAACACCGCTTGGCCCACCTAGTCTGCCCATTTTCCTACCTGATGGATAAGCTGCAGAGCCTAGTTAACTAACAGCCTACTTCCTCCTACCCCCCCACTAGAAGAGTCTTATGTCTGTCCCATGCATTCTTGAATTTCCCCCACTGTTCTTGACTCCACGACCTCCTCAGGAATGCTGTTCCATGCATCCACAACCCACTCCGTGAAAAATACTTCTTCACATTACCTCTGGCGTCCCCCCTCCAAATTGTGCCCCCTGTTTTTGCACATCTCTTCTTCTGAAAGATACTACCCTCATGGACTTTGTTGATTCCCTTGAGGTACTTGAAAGTTTCTATCACGCCCCCCCCTCCCTTCTTTCCTCTAGGGTATATATATTAAGCTCCTTTAGTCTCTCTTCGTATGTCTTCTGGTGCAAACCCTGCACCATTTTAGTTGCCCTCCTCTGGACAACCTCCACTCTGTCTAGGTCTAAATTACACATGGATGCAAACAGATCTACCTAGGGATTGCCCCACTGCTCTGTCAGGAGGTGGAAGGCGCTGACCTTCAGCTCCCACTCCCCTGGCAAGACATCTTGGCGACTTAGCCAGTCTGCTGTGACATTTTCCTGACCTGGAATGTACATGGGTCTTATGCTCGCCAGCTGTTGCTCTGCCCACTGAAAGAGAAGCAGTGATTCCCAAATCATTTTTGAGCTTTTTGTGCCTCCCTGATGGTTGATGTAAGCCATCGTTGTCAGATTGTCTGTTAGAATCAACACATCTTGATTGCGTACTTGTTGATGGAAGTGTATCAGGGCTAAGTGAACTGCCCTCCTCTCGAGTACGTTTATGCTGTACCTTGATTCTACCAGGGACCATTTGCCTTCTGCAGACAGCTGATGCAGGTGCACCCCACATCCCCTGAAGCTTGCATCGATCATGATTCTGAGTCGGTGTGGATGTCCCAACTTTCGCCCTGTCATTACATTTGATCTCTGAGACCACCACCAGCAGGAGGAGTTTATCTGCTGAGAAACTGGGATTAGCTGGTGCTGGCTGGGTCTGGACTGGGACCACAGTCTGAGCAGATGGGCTTGAATGGGCCGCATGCGCACTAGAGCCCAGGGGACCAAATCCGCCAGTGACACTAGAGTCCCAATTAGCTGCATGAAGGTCTGTGCTGGCAGCTGGGCTGCTGTGAGAAATTTCTTGATGAGCTTCAGCATGTCCCTGAATTTTGATTCTGTGGGAAAAAACGTTGTTGGTTGGTGTCCT
The DNA here is from genome assembly GCA_016271365.2 of Neoceratodus forsteri. Classification (NCBI taxonomy): domain Eukaryota; kingdom Metazoa; phylum Chordata; order Ceratodontiformes; family Ceratodontidae; genus Neoceratodus; species Neoceratodus forsteri. The sequence goes on from CM028130.1 coordinate 952,716,441, forward strand.
GAAGTCTGCCCCAAGGTGGGTCAAGTTCTGGCTCGGAGTTAGGGAACTCTTCCTCCAGTTGATGACAAATTCATGTGCCGAGAGGCACCACACTACCTCTGTCACTGCCTGTACTGCATGGCTGAGCTTCGGGGCCTCGATGACGATATCGTCCAGGTAAGGGAAAAGCTGTATTCCTTATTCCGAAGGTGAGCAATGACCGCTACCAGCACCTTCAAGAATGTCCTTGGGGCTGATGAGCAGCAGACAGGAAGGGTTTTTTCATTGGAAGTGCTGCCTCCCCACCTTGAATCTGAGACACTGCCTGTGTATCCTCTGGATGGGAATATGCAAGCACACATCTTGCAGGTCGATGGATGCTAGAAAGTCTCCTTCCTGTAATTCCCTGATGATTGACAACAAGGTTTCCATCTTGAAGGGTACGCTGTGCACAAAATGATTTAGGAATTTGAGGTCTAAGACTGGTCTGAACCCCACCGTGCGCTTGGGCACGATGAAGAATAGGGAGTATATCCCTCGACTGAACTCTGTGGGGGGAACCTACTCGATCGCTCCCGCATGCAGAAGGTCTGCGAGGGCCTGTAACGTCGCCTGTCTTTTGGACGGGTTGTTCGAGAAAGGGGAGGGCACCACGTGTGGTAGGGGTGGCTTGGACTCAAATTCTATCAGGAAACCCTTGCTGATAATATTAGTATCCATTAGTCCAATGTCGTATGAACCCGTTCCTCGATGAAATTTGAAAGTCTGCCCCCTACTTGAGGATGGGTCCAGATGGCTTTGCTGTGACAACTTCTTCTTGTTGCCGGTGTCTCTGGAGCCTCCACTGGCACCGGATCCCCCCCCCCCCCAAAAAAAAAGATACAATGGTTATGGGAGGAAAAAAACAGGTTATTCCAGGAGTGGTATATGTTGTTCATCCACACGTCTTAGCAGGTACCTTGCTGCTTTACGATGTGCCAGAAAGTCTTCAAGCTGGCTCCTCCCACCCACCCGGGTGGTATAACCCTCGGCACCGCCCCATGACGCCAGATCTTGGCCCGCTGGAAGCCAGGTTTGTGCGTCGAAGCCAGGGAGGTCGAGTGGGTCAGCGTGAATTAACAACATATACCACTCCCAGAACTACTGTTACAGGTGAGTAACCTGTTTTTCTAGGATTGTGGATATGTTGTTCTATCCACATTTCTTGGCAGACTCCTAGCAGTTCTCCGGGAGGAGGGAGGGAGGGAGGCAAGACGCACACCCCCTATTTAAGAAAAAGGGACTGGAGAACTGAGGTTCTAAACCCAGCATCCCGGCGTGACTCAAGGTCGATGTAGTAATGGGAAATGAAGGTGTGTGCTAACTTCCAGGTAGCAGCCCTGCAGATTTCCAGGATAGGGACGTCCCTAGAAGCAGCCACCAACGCACTGGTATGGCGGGGTGGAACGAGTTAAGTCCTACAGGAGGCTCCCTACCTGCCAACCTATAGCAGAGGTCAATACAAGATGTAATCCATCGAGCTACTGTCCACTTGGCTGCAGGTCTGCCAGGTGCGGCTTCAGCGTAGGTGACAAACAGCTGGCGATCTCCCCGAACTTCCGCTGTTCGCTCTTTGTAGTAGGTGAGCATTTGTCTCAGGTCCAAAGTATGGAGCCTGTACTCGGCCTCCGAGGTGTGACTGGGTTAGAACACCAACAGAGTAATCACCTGGTTAAGGTGAAACTCCGACACCACCTTCGGACAGAATTTCTGGTGGGGGCACAGGACAACTTTATCCCTGTGGTAGGCCAGGTAAGGAGACTCGATAGAGGAACCTGTAACTCCCCAATCCTTCTGGCTGATGTGATAGCTACCAAGAAGGCGGTCTTCCACGACAAATGTGAGATGTTTATATTTGTGCATCGGTTCGAATGGCTTGCCCATGAGCTTTCCCAAAACCAGCAGTAGATCCCACGGAGGTGGAGGTTCACGCACCGGAGGGGATATGTGAAGCTCCAGACCACCTTCTCCTGCGCCACTGACTGCTGCCAGTCCGCGCCCGTTAAGCAGAGATGGCTGCCAGGTGCACCTTTATGGTAGTCGATTGAAGTCCCTGCTGGGAGAGGGACCAAAGACAGTCCAAAAAGCTAGCCAATGGGCAGGACGATGGGTCCATCCTTTGCCCTGACACTGGATGGAGAATCTCTTCCATTTACAGGCAAAGCATTTTCTGGTCGATTCCTTATGGGAAGCCTCAACAATGTTGAGAACCTCAGAGGAGAGACCCAAAGCCTGGAACTCTAACCGCTCAGGAACCAGGCCATCAGGAACAGGGATTGAAGTTCCAGGTGGAGTACCTTCCCCTGACTGACAGAGAGCAGGTCTGGGCATGCTGGAAGCCGCCCCAGGAGCCTGGAGCTGAGGCCGAGGAGATCTGGATACCACAACTGGCGTGGCCAGTCTGGGGCTACCAGGATCACCTGCACCCTTTCCCTCCTGACCATGATGAGCACTTTGTGAATCAAGGGGAAATGGAGGGAAGGCGTAGAAGAGGCCTGGGGTCCACGGCCTCGAAGAGGTATCCCCCTGCAGCGAACCCTGGTGGGGGCGGGCGGGCATAATACAGCCTCAGCTTCCGTTATCCGTGGAGGTGAACAGGTCCACCTTAGAGGTGCCCCACTGGGAGAACAAATCTTGTACTACCTTCTGGTGGACAGACCACTCGTGAGATGCACCACCCACTTGACTGAGGGCATCAGCTAGCTGATTCGAGGCTCCTGCCACATGAATGGCTAGGAGATCTTCCTCCAGGCCGAGCATGAGGGATCAAATGCAGAGAGCTTCCCTGCAGAGTGGCATGCAGCGCGTCCCACCCTACCTCTTGAAACAGTACATGGTCGTGGTGTTGTCCGTCTGGACCTGAACCACTTGACCCTGAACAAATGGAGCTAATGCGGTCAGTGCTAGCCAAACCGCTCGAAGCTACAGGGGGTTGATGTCATATCGGGACTCCTGGAGGAACCAGAGCCCATGGGCTCTGTGATTCCCCAGATGGGTACCCCAACCCATCAGAGAGGCGCTGGTCATCAGGATGACCATCGGCTCGGGTGGACAAACGGGATCCCTTCCTGCAGGTGGGATGGGACGAGCCACCACTGGATGCCGTCCTACATCCTCTGGGTCACAGAGACCAGCTGGTGGAGATGACCTGAGCGCTGAGACCACTGGCAGCAGGCCCATCGGACCACGCTGGTGCAGACCGCCATGTAGCCCAGAAGACGCAGGAAGTCCCAGGCAGGGCGCAATTGCCCAACCATGAATGACTGGGCAAAGGAGAAGAGAACCTCCGCCTTGTCCACTGAGAGTCGAACTCTGGCTCGGCAGGAGTTGTCCTCGGCCCCGATGAACTGAATCACCTGCGAAGGAACGAGTTCAGACTTGGCCCTGTTGATCAGGAGGCCAAGGTTGAGTCTGGAGGGCCAGATCCCTGGACCGCTCCACCTCCCACCTGGAGTAACATGCTATCAGCCAGTCTCCAGGTAAGAGTACACCCGGACCCCTCGGTGCCTCAGGTAAGCCGCCTCCACTGCCATGCATTTGGTGAAGACCCTGGGGGCTGAAGACAGGCCGAAGGGCATGGATTGGAACTCGTAAAGGGTTCTCTTGGCTCGGAAGCGGAGGAATTGTCGATGGGACGGACAGATCGGTACATGAAAAAGTGTCCTGAAGATCTAGGGAGCAGAATCACATGCCTTGCTCCAGTGATGGTACGATCCCCCCGTCCATTTTGGTACCAGAAGTACCTGGAAACGAACCCTGGGTCTGAAGGCAGGTCCGCTACTCTGAGCACCACATCCTTGAGGGGTTGCAGGAGGAGCTGAGCTAAATTGTCTCGGAGAGCCGACTGACAGGCTGCAGACACCAGATCCTCCCAAGGGGTGCAGGCTCGATATGGAGGGGCCTGCTCGAATTACAGAGGCAGGCCTTGACTGACCACTTCCAGAACGCAATGGTCCGTGGTGATAGCGGACCAGGCAGAAAGGAAGTGGCTGAGCCAGCCTCCCATGGGAGGTCCCAGGGGGAGGTGTGACGGAATTGAGGGAGGCATCCCCCCAACCCATCACTGAGCAGGCTTGCAGGAGGGTCCGGCAGAGGAGCCACCAGGACCTTTTCCCCTGGCTTCCTGGAGGAGGAGGCCACGGACATGGCCCGAGGACGCCAAGATTGAGCTTGCTGGCCCTGCTGCTGCTGGGCCAATCTGGCCACAGGAGTGGACGAACAAAAGGGTCTGCGGTTCAGACGCTTGGGGCCCTTGTCCTTCTAGGCAGATGTGGGGGAGTCCAAGGTGGCATTGGACTTCTCTATACGTTGGAGATGGCCCTGCACGCCAGGCCCTAACAGGTCGGTGCCCAAGTAGGGGACATCTGCCAGCTTATGTTACGTATCAGCCATAAAGATCAAGATGTGCAGCCAAGCCCTGCAGCGCATGGCCACTGCGGCCGCTACCGAACAGGTACAGGAGTCACCAATGTCCAGAGCTGTCTGGAGTTGTTACTTCGCCACTGCCCTACTCTGGTCCCAGACCTGCTTGACCGTGGTCTGGAGGTCCACCGGGAGATGAGGGATCACCTCGTCCAGGGAGCCCAAGAGGGCATGGGAGAAATATGCCATGATAAGGGCCGAACTGGCCTGATGAAGGCCAAGGGAGAAGGCTGCATAGACCTTCTTCCTGGAATGGTCCAGTTGTTTGGATTCCTTGTCCGGGGGTCTGTCCACATCCCCTTTGTTGCCCGAGCACCGAAAGACAGAGTTGGCCACCAACCCCACCACAGAGGGGTGCTCCGAAAACCCCAAAAGGGACCGCATATTTGCGGGCCATGTGGGCAGAAGGGCAAAATGCAGGATGCTGCCACAGCTCAAAGGCTGGGCCCACAATGGCCTCAGCCACTGGAAAGGCCTCTATCGGAGTATCCCCTTTGTCCAGAATCTCTGTGAGGGGATACCTGGCCCGTTTCTGCGCAGGCTCGAGCTCCATTCCTGTGGACTCAGAAATGAGCTGACAAATACCCATCAGCGAGGTACTTGTTTATTTAAATTTTGGTAACCGGGTAGGCCCACTGAGACTGACGGTCTCTTTTTCAGGGGCGACTCGTGATTGGTTACATGTACCTAGAGGGGAAAAGAAAACCAATGCTTTTGATTGTACTATAGTATATGGTACATTGATCATGTATACGTGTTGCAGAGATAGACATTACTACAGTTGACACAGGCAAGTTTACGTACAAACAACCTTGTTAGTTACACACATTCATGAGTAGATAGTAGACATAAGTGCAGTTCAGTACATTATGCCCTTCCTTACTGTTCCTCCCTCCCTTTTTGTCTGTATTTATGTGAGGCATCCCCCTTTAGCAGAGGTGCATTTATGGGTTGCGGTACCTGCAATGAGACCCACTGCTTAGGTGTAGTTTTAACCCTTTCTTGTACCCCTCAAGAGAGGTGCAGGTAGGGCCCTCGTCGACTGAGAGACTCCCCAAGAGACTCTGCATTGACAGGACGGGAGACCATGGAGGAACCTTCGGACTCAAAGCGGGCGACCACCTGTGTCACTCTCAACCTGCCCTGAGCGGTTGGGAGTAAGACTGACCGACAACCAACAGTGCAGGCCTTGGGCTGACCGAGATTCCTTGGTCGCAGCCCCGGACTTTGGTTGCTCGGGCAGTGGTTCCACCCGGATCGGTGGAGTAGACGGCTTCAGCTAAGCCAGTGGAGCCTTAATCGGCACCTCGGTGACGGTGGCCGATGTTGGTCGCTTGGGCAAAAGCCACTTAATGGCTGGGATAGAAACCAGAATCTGTTTCTATCCGGACAGGACCAACTGCTGCCACATTAGGTCTTTGTAGCGCCGACGCAACTTGAGCCGTGCCTCTCCTCACCCAAGGATGAAGACAAGGAGCGGTGCTGCTGCTTACCATGGCGTCGGGAGCGAGATCGCCAATGAGGGACAGTCTTGTCCGACGTCAAAATTGAAGAACAAGACTGAGACCTCAACTGTCGGCGGGGCAGACGGGGGACCTCAGAAGGAGTCGGGAAAACCCGTGGCTCCTCCTGGTCAGGTACTTCCCAGCGGGCTGAGCCGACCCGCTAGAGGGCACCAGAAGCACCAGTGTCCGAAATAAAGAGTCATCAGCCGGATTGGGCAACAACCTGCAGATTGGCTCGAGAAAAATCTCAGCCGCGTCGACAGCCATCTCAGCAGACTGCTCTGGCGGGTTTACCGTGAAACCACTGGCCTCAGATGCAACTTCGACCAAAGTCAGAACAGGGGTTTTCTGTGAGCGAGACTGCTCCCGGTCCCAAGAGCGTCGACATTGGAACCTTGTCTTTTTTCGACTTCTTCTTCCGAGAACACAAAACATGCGACCTCGAAGGGCCCTCTCCCTTGGTAAAGAGAGAGACTAGCACAACTCCTTGAACTGAAGGCCGAAGCTGAAGAGGAGCCTGCCGCGGTCTGAGCCACCTCCTCAAAGGCCTTAAGCTGTTCCAGCTGCTCGGTGGACCCCACAGCCGCGGAGACCACCCAACGGGCATCCGTGGATTTAACCGGCAGGTAACGCTTTTTTCAGTCACCCCAGTTGAAGTCTGGCAGTGTGGTCTTCCAGAACCGAAGGTGAAAAAGGCCGACAGTGATCGCAAGCCTGCAGATCGTGGTCGTGTCCCAGGCAGTAGACGCACGCAGTGTGTGGACTGGTGCGAGATATCTTTTGCCCGCAGGGGCACCAGTGAAACCCAGGAACCGATCTGTCTTCCATCGTGGTAACAAGAGAAGGTGAAGACGAAACTCTAGAGTGTTTTAAAGTAAGTTCTGGAAGCGAATCCAAAGATTCTAGAGCCAGGGCCCACTACACGCAGAAGGACTAAGGAGGGAACCTGAACCTTCCAGCAGAAAGGAAGATCTGGTGTCATGGGGCAGAGCTGAGGGTTATACCACCCAGGTGGGTGGGAGGAGCCAGCTTGAAGACTTTCCAGCACATCTTAAAGTGGCAAGGTACCTGCCAAGAAGTGTGGATAGAACAACATATCCACAATCCTAGAAACCATGTTCTTTTCCCGGAAAAGTTAGGGTTTTGACCTTTGTTGTAACCCCGGTCACAAAAATTGCGTCTGGAGCCTGAGGACCATGATTTGCCCCTGCCCCTGGACTGCGGCATGTATACCTTGACCGTCTCCCTGGATTCCTTCACCGCCTGCTTCAGGGCTGAACCGAACCGGAGATTTCCTTCGTATAGCGCATTCACCAAATGACTCTCTGAAGAGGCATCAGCTTGCCAGGCCCGAAGCCAGAGGTTGCAGTGAGTCTCTCAAAAGGTATCAAATCATTTGTTTCTGGATCTGTTCTTGCAAGGACCAATACAGCCAATACTAAATCTAGCTCTTGGGAAGCATTCTGGTGCTTAATTATGTATTCCCCCTTGCCTGAAAAGACCTGTAAAATTCAGCTTTGGCTAGAGCTAAAATCACGGGAAAAACGAGCCACTGAGAGGTGAGGCCAGTCTGTGCAGCTTATAAGCTTGAGAATTGATCCCACCGTGAAGCGTCTGGATATAGCTCCTCGTTGCTAATCCTGAATATCTGTTTTTTTTTAAATAAGATTTTATGACTTGGACTCCACGTGGCAGGGCTCTGCTGCAGAGTACCTGCTCCACTGAAGGCAGGAAGTAAACTGAAGGAAGCCGGAAATGGAGGGCTGGATGCCCCCTGCGGCAGATCTTTGATTCCTGCTTGACGACCAGCATCAGGAGGTACAGCCCAAGTTTAATGAAGCCTGGAGACCAACCAAGGAGAGTGAATGTTTTGGTTTTTTTTTTCCTCCTCAACATTTTGAAATTCTCTTCCATGTCTTTTTGTGCTCGGGAATCCTTTTTCTAAAATTGCAGAAAAAAATAAAACATAACATGAAAAAGGATTCTGTTTCACAAATAAGGGGTCGATTCTGGGGCAGTCTAACCACTTTTCGGATTGCTTCTCGTCAAACTTCAGAAGTTTAGAGATCCATCGGGGGACTGGATGTGTGCGTTCTGGGCCTTGCCATTCTTCTTTTAGCAAGTCCTCAATGGCGAGGGGTATAGGGAAGGCTGTAGCCAGTTTGGAGGCAGATGCCAAGTGAAAAGTCTGTTTGGTTGAGAAGTGACAGGTGGAGACTATCAGAGGTGTATCTCGGATAAGACCTTTTTAATAAAAAAGTCTAGGTCCTCCAGGTCAAAATTTCTGGATTTTGGGGTCCGATGAGGAGCCTACTATCTCCCTCTCCTTGGTGGAAGAACTGGCAACTGAGGAGTCCAGGAAATAGCCCCTGCAACGTTTGTCCTTGTGCATGCCCCTAGATCTATTCCGGAAACTAGACCTTTTCTTCCTCTGTGGCGAGAGGAATGGTGATCATCCTCCTTGGACGATCTACCCCTGTCTCTGGATTTCTTCTTCTTGTCAGAGCGATGCAAGGATAGCCCCCCTCGTCGGATGAGGATGGGGTCCTTTTCCCTTTTTGTGGGGTCTCATATCAGGGGACCCTGGAGGCTGCCATTCAAAGCAAGAAGGGTCCATAGCAAAAGCTCTATTTAACCTGTCTATAAGTTTAGGGTCCAGGGAGGGGGTCGATAGTTGTGTATCCCTGGTCGTTGCTGCTCACTCTGACCTGGAAGTAGCTGGTCGTTCAGACCTTTCTTGGATATTTGTCTGTGTCGAGAGAGAGGTTGCATCCGCTGAGCCCTCCCCATTAGCAGCCGCTTCCTTTTCTCATGTGAGGCAGAGTGAGCCAGCAAAGGTGAGCAGAAGTGAGGATTTGCAGCGTTGACATTTTTTGCCCCAGCTAGATTTTTCTGAGGCCATGATTCTGAAGACAATGTAATCCCCCTCCTTTTGCGGAGTCACAGATGTTGATGCTGTCCCTTTAAGAACTGCTCTCCTTCCAAAAGTACCGAAATCCTGACCTTTAAGGCACCCTGTTGCTGCTTATTTCCCAAAAGTACAGAAATCCTGGCCTTTGAGATACCCTGTGCTGTTTTTATTGGGAAGTCCACAGGTGCTAATCCCAGGTCCCGCTCCTGCCAGCGCTGCAGCACTACTGCCTTGCCACACCTTACGTCTTCCTCAGGCTCATCGACGAGCAGCCTGGCGCCGTGGAATGCACTACAGCTGCGAGGCCCCTTCAGTGCTCGTTGATGAGAGGTCTACGCTGACTGGCGCCTGGGTGCTCGAAGCCGCACCTACGAGATAGCTGTCCATGAGCGGCTGAAACGTTTCCCCAGAGCCACTCGGCAGTCATTAAAAAGGCACTGCGGGGCTCGATAAACCCTCCGGTGCTGAGCAGTGCTTTGCCAGGGATTTTTCTTCTCACTCCTGTGTTGCTTTCACCCCCTCTTGAACAGGCTACAAGCGACCGTTAAGTTGTCTCCCAAAATTGTGGGAAAAAGTGGGCTGCTGCAAGGAGGTGCCAGTCTGTGCAGCTTGCAAGGCTGAGACTGGATCCCACCTAGGCTGGGTGATAATACATCCTTAGAGCAGAATAAGTGAAAGTAGAATCCAAAACAAACTTACAGTTTCTTCAGCCCTGCCATGTGTGACAGGAAGTAAACTGGAGACGACTGGATGTGGAGGGCTTCTTATCCCCCTGCTGCAGAGCTTTAGTCCTGCCTACAACCAGCATCAGGAGGTACAGCCCAGGCGTAATGAAGCCCTAAGACCAGCTTAGGAGACAGAAAGGATTCCTTTTTTGCAAATTTCGAGAAAAGCACACACAAAAGGATTCTAACAGTCGTTTTTTTGTCACTCCACAGTGAAGAAAAAGGTTTAGAATTTTGGTCTGAAATTTTCAGGGTACAAAGGGCTTGCGCCCCACAAATGTGCATTTTGCTGGTTTGGTGAAAACATGCTAATTTGGTCTGGACAGGCTTGAAATTTTGCTTCACTTCCCACAGGATAAAACTGTAATGTGATGTGTTTCTTTGGCGCTGTGCACCACAGAAACACTTTGCAATTTTGCTCTGAAGTTTTCAAGGTACAAATGGCTTGTCTAATAGATGTGCTCTTTTCTAGTTTGGTGGAAAATTATTAATGCGGTCTGGAGTTATAAGGTTTTGAAAATTAGGGTTCTGAGCATGCTCAATATGTACTTTTGGATACTTGTACTTCGTCGTACTGAGGCTTGAGGTGTAATACTCCACCTACCTATATTGGGTTCATGAAGTGGGGTACTAAGAATGGTATGCTGACAATTTTGTGGTGGTTTTGCTACAAATGGAAGTGCAGGGCCCAGTGGAACAACATACATGTACACATCAATGGAGGGATGAGAGTGCAGGAACCTCCATACACTTTACATAAGCAGCCATGAAAGCACAGGGCCCTTCCGCACCGCGTGTATGTCTTCAGGTCCGAGTCACAGCCAACTGTTACTATGCCCTTGGGCTCAATAATGCATGAGGCTTACTACTCTCTCCCTGTAATGGTTCTTGGTGAGAAGTAGGATACAATTATGCTGTTTCAAAAAGTAAGGAAATCCTTTACAAAAAAAATTTGTTACACTAGTTAGGGTTAAAGTGACAGCAGTAGGGAAATGTGGTGTCAGGATGTCCAACCTTAACACCCCACCCTGAAGGTAGCAACGGCAAGAAACATAATGGTTTCACCTTTCTTGCCTCTTTGCAAATCAGGAGCAAGGTGTGCCTTGGGGTTGTCAACCCTAATGCTCCCCTATTCCATCAGTAAATAATTGAGATGGGTACAGTATATGAGAATGGGGTGAGCATTAGGGTTGACAACCCAAAGGTAAACCCCACACCTGATCTGCGAAGCAGCAAGAGAGGTGAAACCGTAATTTATTTTCCCCGTCGTTGCCAGTGGGGTGTTAGGGTTGCAAACCCCAACGTCACATTTCCCTACTAACCTCAACCGGTGCATTAACCAAGTTTTTCTGCAAAGAATATAGATATATACAAACATATGAAAAGAGCCAGCAGAAGACTACCACTTGGTCTATCGCGTCTGCTCGTATAGATAAACAGTATTGTCTTAAACTTATGCTACTGACCCTGCCCCCCAACCGCCCCTCTCTCTTCCTCCTTCCCTTGGTCCCAAGGGTTCCCTCTGAGTATGTCCCAGACCCTCTTGAATGCCCCCACTGTCTTTGCTGATACCACATCCTCTGGCAGCTCATTCCACGTGGTCACCACCCTCTCCATACAGAAAGGTTTCCTTACATCCCTTCTGAATCCCCCCCAAAAAAACACAATTACAGATTGTGCCCCTTAGTAGTAGTGTTTTCACTCATTTTAAAGAGACCCTCCTTTTGTACTGTTAATTCCCACCATGTATTTGAAGGTCTTTATCATATCCCTCCTCTCCTCCAGGGAGTACAGCCCCACGGCTCCCAGCCTCTCCTCATAGGACATATCCTGTAGCCTCTCTATCATCTTGGCTGCTCGCCTCCAGACCCCCTTCAGCATTCTGATGTCCTCTTAAGGTATGGATGCCAGTACCTCACCCCATATTCTAAATGTGGTCTCACCAACGACCTGTACAGTGATAAAATGAGCTCGCTCCACCTGCTACTGAATCCCTTTGCAATACACCCCAGCTTCCCTTCAGCCTTCGCCACTGCCTTCTTACACTGGGAAGTGTGTTTCAGGTCACTTGTAATCACAACTCCTAGATCCTTTTCCTCTTCAGAAGCATTTACCTGAACCTCTCATATGTAATACACTGCCCTAGGGTTCTTGGTGCCTATGTGCATCACTTTGCACTTTTTGGAACTGAAACCAAGTTGCCAGATTCCTGACCATCTCTCTAGCCTGGTGAGGTCCTCCCTCGGGTCCTGTACCCCCCTCCTTGGTGTCCACTCTCCCAAAGAGTTTGATGTCGTCCGTAGAAAGGCATATTTTGCCTTTAATGCCTTACCTGATGTCACTTATGAAGACACTGAACAACACTGATCCCTGCGGGACCTTGCTGGTGACCTCCCTGGTGCTGAAGAACTCACCCACAACCACTGCACTCCGAGTTCTGCCCCCAAACCAATTTTCAATCTATCTTACCATATTCTCCCTACCCCTTGGTCCCTCAGTTTCATCATCAACCTTGTGTCTGGCACTGAATCGAAGGCCTTACTAAAGTCCAGGTATAAGGCCTTTGTCCACTGTCCTCGTGACCCAATCGAAAAACTCAATCAGGTTCGTTTGACATGATCTGCCTGCCACAAACCCATGCTGTCTATCGTCATGCAGACCATTCTCTTCCATGTACTTCACCAGCCTCTCCTTTAGTATGCTCTCCATGAGTTTACATACTATCGATGTCAGACTGACTGGCCTATAGTTACCCAGGTCATTCTTGGTTCCGCTTTTGTGGAGTGGCACCACATGTGCCATTCTCCACTCCTGCGGCACCACACCCAACTCCAGAGATATACTGAAGAGAACAGCCAGCGGCTGCGCCAGATCGTCTGCCAACTCTTTCAGCACCCTGGGGTGTATTTCATCTGGTCCCGGGGATTTGTCCACCCTCAGAGCCATCAGCCCCTCTCTCACTCTTTCAATCCCAATTACACCTACTGCTTCCTCCCCTGTTCCCTCCTTCCCTCCTTCTTCCTATATGTGGCACCGGTCCGTCCTTTTCCTTTGCGAAGACAGTACAGAAGTATTCGTTTAATACCTCTGTCTTGCTCTCATCTTCCTCTTCCCAACCATCCTCCTTTTTCAGCCTAACAATGCCGTTCTTTTTGTCCCTCCTTCCACTTATGTAGCGAAAGAAGGTGTTTTCTCCATTCTTTATTCCTTCGGCTATTTTGAGTTCTTTCTGGGCCTTAGCCTGCTGTACCCCCCTTCTTGCCACCTTAGCCAGCATCCGGTATTTTTCCTCATCCTCTTTCTCTGCTATTCTTCTGAATTTTCTATATGTTGCCCTCTTATTGATTTATTTTTTTTATTTCAGTTTGAGATTTATACCTTTGAGTCAAGGACTCATTTTCAAAGGTTCCACATCAGTGTTGAACAAACATTACAAAGATACAAGTTTTATGGAGGACAAAAAAAAAAAAAAAAAAAAAAATATTGAGGCATATAGACAGGCAGTATTAGTAACATTTGAACTTGTACACATCAAATTAGTAAATATTAACATAGAAACTGATTAGATAAGAGACGGGGGAGATCAGCAGAAGTTGGCATCATCTGAGGTGGAACTTTCAACCAAGTGAAGCCATTGTCAGGTAATTGGGGTAGGGGAGCGGGTTAAGAAAAAAGTGGTATATAGCAGAAAGATGGGGGGGGAGGTAAATGGAAAACTGGGGGCAAGGTACTAACACATTAGCGTAGGCAGGTGGCATCGTCTGAGGTGGGAGAGAGGCGGAGCTTTCAACCAAGTGAGGCCACTGTCAGGTAACTGAGGGTAGGGGAGTGGGTTAAGAAAAAAGGGTTATATAGCTGAAAGATGTAGAGGGGGTAGGTAAATGGAAAACTGGGGACAAGATACTATCACATTAGCGCAGGCAGGTACAATTCATTTTCGAGTCAAGGAGAGATTTAAGCCCAGCTCTGAAGGTACTAATCTTGGTAGTACCAGTAAGAACAGCAGCTAGTTCATTGTACCATTTCGGACCTTGACACAGGATGAAGTTCTAGGCAAGTTTCGTCCTTTTGAAGGAATCACCATCTTATGTGACTGCACTACGGAGTAAATTTAGATTTGGAATGATAAGCAAAGTGTCTGCCCAGTGTGGGGGATGTCAGTCCAAATAGTACTTTTTTTTTTTTTTTAGACGTAGGCAGGTTTGGTATTGCCCTCTAAGATGGAGTGGGAGCCACCCAGTTTCAGTGTACAGCAAGCAGGTGTCGAGAGTAGCCCCCAAAGTAAGACGACAGGCCTTACTGAGGAGTGTGTTGATCCTGCTAAGAGCAGTTTTTGTGCCTGCCCCATATATAGGCAACCCATAGTCAATGGTAGACAGTATTGAGCTACTGGTGGCTAGTTTGAGTGCATCCAGTGTCATTGAATGTCTGTGATGATAAAGTACACCAAGTTTTATATTTGCAGTCTTGATGACAGAGTCATTGTGGTTTGAAAAGGTGAGCATGTCATCAAAGGTAATGCCGAGATATCTGAAGTTAAATACTTGGTCTAGGATTTTACCCTTTTGGTTATGAATATGTAGGGGCAGGTATTTCTTTTTGCTTTATGAGGTGGTGAAGAGCATACTCTTTTTTTTTGACATTTAGTAGTAGCTTGTTTTCTGTAAACCAAGATTAAAGTTTATGGAAGCTGCTTTGGAGTTCAGTTGTGATGGACTGTTAGTCTTTGCCAGCGACTGAGATCACTGCATCATCAGCACAGATAACTGTGCTTGCTGAGCAAGCCATTGAGGCGAAGTTGATAAAGAGCAGAGGACCGAGGACTGACCCCTGGGAACCCCGAGGTGCACCTCCTTAGCAGCGGATAGGGTATCACCAATTTTGACTCGTTGTGATCTGTTAGAGAGATAGCTGCCAAACCACAGTATCGTATCTGGGGACAGACCTGTAGACAGAAAGCAACTTAGGAGGTTGTGATTAACAGAGTTGAAAGCCTTCGTGAGGTCGATGTAGACTGATCCAACTGCCTGACCACTATCGAAGGCGTTATATAGTTGGGATGAATAATCAACTAGAGCGGTGAGTGTGGAGTGCTTTTTACGGAAGCCGTGCTGTTGCAGGCAGAGTAGGTTATGGTTATCAAGGTATTCAGTAAGCTGCTCCGAGACCATTCTTTCGAGTACTTTCGAAAGGGGAGGAAAGATGGATATAGGTCTGTAGTTGGATGTTTGGGTTTTATCCCCCACATTAAACACCATGGTAAGAGGACCAGCAAGTTCGTGAAGGAGCAGACCAACCGGCTTCATGTCAAGCAGATCTACCCCATCCTGGTCTTGCCAAGCACCCTTTTAATATGCTTGATGTTTTCGGCTTTGGTGACACGACTAAAGTAAAAGAGTGGTACATCTTTCCTTGGGGGATCTTGAGGGGCAGTTGGGCGTTGCTGAACACGCATATCTTTGACGTAGTCACCAGGGAGTACACTTGAAAGGTCAGTGAACGCATTGTTGAGCTCATTGGCAATTTCAATGGATTCCTGTAGGGGCCCTTTCACAGTCAACAGCAGATCTGGGGGGTCTTGGGGGCTTTGCCCATTAAGGATTTAAGAGAGCACCAAAAGTCTCTTCCAGAACCCTAGGTTTTAGTTAGTAGATCCTTATAGTAGGAGGCTTTAGCCTGTCAGATGAGTCTGGTGTAGGCGTTTCTAGCTGCCTTGTAGGTATTAAATGCAGCAGGTGTACCAACTGCTTTTGCTATTTGCCAAAGATTGTCTCTGCTCTTCATAAGTCCAATAAGGGAGTTGGAGAGCTAGGAATTGGAGGTTCCCTTAATTGTTTTAGTTTTATATGGTGCAAAAATATCACAAGCACGGTTGAAAACCATTATGAAGTGGTTAAGTGCCTCATTACCATCTATATCCCCAGCTAGCGGGAACCAATCCTGTTGTGTCACGTACAGCTTGAAATGTTCAAGTAGTCCAGGCCTCAGGCAGTGGTTTTTGAATACCTCAGGTGAACTCTTGGGGAAATTGTTAGACCAGGAACACTTCACAGGGGAGTGGTCACTAAGGCTGTCAGGCAGGACAGTGACATCAGATATATGCTCAAGTTGTGTGGTCAGGAGCCAGTCTATGAGAGAGCTGCTCCCTGTTTTGCAGTTAATCCGGATGTCAGCAGTGACCATCTGTTTTAGAAAAAGGATAGTAATTAGATCCTTGGCTTTTGTTTCTTTCTGTGAGTGCCAGTTTATGTTGACGTCACCTACAATAATCTTCTCCCAGTGGGTGCCTAGTTGCTCTTGGCTTGCGATGACATGGTTTAGCCCAGCAGGTTGGTGCCCTGGAGGTATGTATACTGTGGAGACCAGCAGGACTTTATTCTGCATCCCTATGTTTAATTTGAGGTTAATTTGGGCCTCTTTTGTATTAAGACTATTATCAAGGGCCTGCACCTTTATTCCAGACCTGACATACACTAGGCACCCACCCCCGCGTTTAGCAATCCTATCTTGTCGGAACGAGTTGTAGCCAACAAGGGAGACAGATGCATCAGGTGTCTTGGTGGGAAAGCCAGGTTTCAGTGAGTGCTATGTCTGGGTTGATCGCCTGCACCCATGCCTGGAATTGTGCAAACCTGGCGAGGAGACTGTTAATATTCAACGATACTATAGTAAATTGACCTTTAAGCTAAGTCATTTTAGAGTGAGGGGGTCCAGAGTTTGGGTGAATACTCCCTGACAGTAGCAGGAGCAGCAGGATTAGAGAGCAGAGAAAATGACAAAGTACAAGTAAAGTTGATTTAAAAGGAAAATGCTGATGGTTAATTACATCCAGAGGAAATGATGAACTGTTGAGATCCAGGGTCACATAATATGTTAAGATTCCTGAAAAGTGATAAACTGTGGCCTGGACATATGCAAGGTGTGAAATCCTTTTGTCTGTACGTTTCCTTTGATCTTTAAAGTCCTGAGACAAGTACAATACCTTTGGTAGCAGGTCAGACAAAAATGTTGATTCAGTCACAGAATGTGTTAAAATTCCTGAAAGGTAATAAACTGCAGCCTGGGCATATGCAAGATGTGAAATCCTTTTGTCTGTATGTTTCCTTTGTTTTTTGAAGTCCACAACTACATCTACTTTAGGAGTGGTCAGACGAAAATGTTGATTTAGTTGTAGGACCCAGCATCACCACGTTTGTCAGACTAGTTGCAAGACATATACTTCCTTGGGAAGGCTTCAAAAAAGTTGATTTAAAATTAAAAAGCCGATATCTGGTGATGATATTTTGCAGAAATTCAATGCAGGAGTCTTTCATAGATGACGTGTGCAAGAATGGCGCACGTATTCCAAGCAGAAAAACATGTAAACTACAGACCAGTCAGTCTTACCTCAGTAATGGGCAAGATTATGAAAGCACTCCTTAAGGAAAGGATAGTGCAACACCTGGAATCCATAGGAGCACAGGATCCAAGCCAGCATGAGTTTACAAAAGAAGGTCCTGTCAAACTAATCTCATAGATTTCTTTGACTGGGTAACCAGAGTGTTGGACCAAGGGGAAGCAGTTGATGTCACCTATCTCGACTTCAGCAAAGCTTTCGGTACTGTTCCACACAGAAAATTAATAAGCTGGGTAGGCTCGGGGTGGGTCAGAAGTTGGTCAACTGGGTGACAAATTGGTTGACGGGCAGAAAACAGAGAGTGATGGTAAACGGTATACAGTCAGAAGAGATGCAAGTCACAAGTGGGGTACCTCAGGGATCAGTCCTGGCTCCAGTCCTCTTCAATAGCTTCATCAGTGACATTGCAGATGGACTGGAGGATAAGATTCATCAGTTTACAGATGACACCAAGATCTGCAACAGAGTAGATGATCCAGATGGGGTGGACAGAATGAGAAGAGATCAGGATAAACTAGCAAAATGGTCGGAAGAGTGGCAACTGGGGTTTAATGCAAAGAAGTGCAAGATCATGCACATAGGGAAGAGAAACCCTTAAACCACCTATAGGCTGGGAGAGGAGTTGCTGGCAGTCACATGGGAAGAAAGAGACTTGGGCATCATCGTCACCGATAACCTGAAATCATCCAAGCAGACCATTACAGCAGTAGGTAAAGCTAGGGGGATGTTGGGTGTATTAGTAGGGGCATCACAAGTCGGAAGAGGGAGGTAATAATCCCTCTTTACAAGACACTGGTTATGCCCCATCTGGAGTACTGTGTGCAGTACTGGAGGCCACACCTTCACAAGGACATTAATCAAACTGATGCAGTCCAGAGAAGGGAAAACATATGAGGACAGATTAACAGAGCTCAATATGTATACCCTAGAGCAAAGGAGGAAGAGAGGTGATATGATCGAAACATTCAAACACCTTAAGGGCATTAACAAGGTGAAAGAGTCTAACATATTTCAATATAGGAAAAACAGCAGGACAAGAAGACACAGCATGAGATTAGAGGGAAGTCGATTAAAGGGTAATGTGAGGAAGTTCTTTTTCACAGAAAAGGTGGTGGATGCATGGAACGGCTTATCTCAGGAAGTGGTGGATATGAATACATTGCAGGGCTTCAAACAGGCATGGGATAGGCATAAGGGAGCAATACAGATGAGAGTGAATTAATAGGCCATTGACAGAGAAAAGGCCAATGGAACATTTATAAGGTAGAAAAATATTTTTTTTTATTTTAGTCTTTGGTAACCGGGTAAGGCCTAATAGGCACACGTGTCTGTTTTCAGGGGCGACCTGGGAGCACTGGGCGGTTAAGTGACTTGCTCAGAGTCACACAGTGTGCAAGTGGAGGTTGTGAGAATCAAACTCAGGTCTGGTCTGCTGGATGTACCAAGCTTGTTCACACCTACTTCCTCTAACCTCTAGGCTATACTGCCAGAAATGGTCAGACTGGATGGGCCTTGCAGTCCTTATCTGCCGTCAACTTCTATGTTTCTAAATTAACAAAAAATGAAAATTACGTACCTACTGTAATTGTGATCTTTCTGTGTATCTTCACCATTCATCACATATGGGTTCAGGGCTGGAGGTCATGACCCCGCGGGAGCTCTTTTTTTTGGTAGGCGGAGCCAACACACCATCGGGTGCCGCCTCGAGGCCGACATATTGCATGGCTCGTGGTTGGCTGTTACAGTTGTCGACCCTGCCTGCCAGTGTCTGGAGTCGGCGGAGAGGTAAGAGGAAGGGAGGGAGTGGAGGGTGGGACAAGGAAGTCCAAGGGACAGGAAAAAAGGAAAGGATATAAAACTAAAAGGAGAAATAATGACTGAGAGGACAGAAGAGAGAAGTTGGGAACTAAAGGGATTGGGAGTGGCCCCAATCTCTGGAAATAGAGAAGGGAGGTAGGGTGGGGTAAAGAATGTAGAAGGTAGGAAGGAAGGAGAAAGGATAAAAGTATCCCAGACCCTGGTCCTTCTCCAGATTGTATAGGAACTGCAAGGAGTAACCAAACGCTTCTTGCCAGAATTCAAGGCACAGAATAGCTGGCAAAAACTCCAGATGAGCGGAGTCGTTTATTCTGGAAGAAGGACAGGGCACAGGGGATTAACACCTCTGAAGGAAAAAATTTTGATGAAAAAGGAAAAGATTTTTTTTTTAAAGGGTAATCCAGGGATAAGAAAAATGAGATGGATGGGAAAAGGAGGCGGAGAGAATGGAGGGCAACCTACAACTCCCACCCCATAGGGTGGGCTAAAGCACTGCAGAAGAAGTGCCCCCATGCTGACCACTCTCCCAGAACCTTATTCCCTATGTGCCCCTGTTCATCCCACTCGGGGCACAGAGGAGGTGGACCCAGAGACTGGGGCCCCAGGATGGAGGCGGGATTGTGATGAATGGTGAAGATGCACAGAAAGATCACAATTATGGTAGGTAATGCACTTTCATATCTTATCTGTGTCAATCGTCACCGACCATCACCTTTGAGGGAGTGCCGAGCCCCCCCCCCCCCGGAAGGGGGTTTTAACCCTAAAGGACAGAGTTCCTTAGCTCTAAGTGGGTGACACACTAAGAGGGAGAACCTTTGGGGCCTGGGGAGGCCCGACAGTGAGACTGGGACTCCCCAGAGGGGAAAGGAAGTTGCCTCCAACAAACACCATTTCGCTCTACGGAAGAAGAGATAGGTTCTCTGGTGAGCGAGTTAATCACCCTACGCCGGGCCAAAGGTGACAACCAGGAAAGACGCAGCCATGCCATCTGCCTAGTGCAGATCGCTATCCCTACGACCCTGGTAGCTACCTCGTTGGCATCATAGGATGCCCTCGCTTGGTGCCTTGCTAGCTCCAGGCCACGTGCAAAGAGTGCAATAGCTTGTCTGGTTTGCTCCATGTCAGGCAACGAGTCTAGGAGTTGACCTAGCCTAGACCACAAGAACCTGTCATAGGCTGCATAGTGGGCCTGTGTGCAGAAATGGAAAGCAACAACCGTGCCAAGTAGAAAGCTCTCCTACCCCAGAGTTCAAAATCCGAGCAATCTTGATCTGGGGGCTGGTCACGATGAAGGGCGCAAAGCCCATCAGGAGTGTCCAACTGCGTCAACCCGGACTGCAGAGGAGGCATGGAACCTGGAGACTGGGGGCGCAATACCGCTGGCAGAGATCCCTAGGGGCAGGAACTCTGGAGAAGGGCCTCTGCCAGAAGCGCAATGACACCTCCCGAAAGGGAGCAGGCCAAGGAGGCACCACAAGGATGGCCTTCCTGAAATCACCTAGAAAGGCGTGCGCCGAGTGCTCTGGATTGCTTATAGTGGCAGGGGTGAGGTGCAAGTCCTCCAACATCCTCACGAGGAAACGCTGATACTCAGCGAGATAAGCGGCTGGAGAGATGTGGACAGAAGGCTCCTCTCCCCCAGAAGAGGGGGGGATGAAGAGTTGGAGGGCACCTACTGCTCAGAGGGCGGTTGAAAAACCTGTCTGTCCATTGCCCTAACGTAAGCTGGGAACCGAGAAGCCACAGCCCTGAACTATTCCCTGCTAGGACGAAGGATGCCTGGGAGCGCAGGAGAATGTGGCAGAGGGATGGGGACAGAGCAGAGGAGAGATGTCGGCTGACCTCCGCCTGGGCTAAGGAGCGGACCAAGAGCACCCGAAGAAAGTGCTCTGGAAGACTCCACAGCCGACAGCTGAACAACCATTTCGGTACTGCCTTGGCTGTGCCCGGAAGAATCCCCCCTGTGAGGCGACCGGGGCCGTATAGGTCCAGAAGGACGATCCCCTACCTCAAAAGAATGGGGCTCCCTCAAAGAGACCGAGGAGGAAGAGCAGAAATCCGCACTACGGCTTCTTCCAGAGCCCGGGTGGGCCCCAGAAAAAGGTCGTCGTGCAGATCCCATGCCCCTCGACCCCTCGGAGTCCAAGAGAGCCCTTCTCCTCAAGACGGCCAGCCTAGGTAGCTGACAGCCCTGGCCAGCACCCGAGGGAGCTAACCAGGGCACAGCACCCTTCCCTCCCTTAGAAGCCTTGATCGGCCCCAAAGTTGGGCGATCTAGGCACATCACAGGCGGGGGTACCACTGCTGCGGGGTCAATGAATTCACCAAGACCGGGCTGCAGAGCAATGGTGGCCTGCACCACTGCCTGCTTGTCAGCACCCCTGACCCCAGTCTTGGCAGCCACCGATCCCACCTCAGAAGGGGGCTGACTCCAGCTTGTCAAGGACACTACAGGGCTGCCCACACCAACAGTCAATTCTAAGGAGTCAGACTGCTCGTCTGACTCAGAGCCCGACTCCACCTCCGAAGAGGTAGAGGCCGAGGCCCTGTGCCAGACCATAGGAGGGCGCCCGGTGCCATCCCTGCCAAATGGGGTGCCGGACTCAGAGACCACACCCGAGCCAGCGCCCCCCACAGCACCGTGAGCGGTGCCCGCAGAGGACATGGCTCAAGCTCGAACAGCAGCCCCAGAGTCAGAACCAGTCACGGCGCCGTCAGGCCCCACAGTGCCGAGGATGGGGATGGCGTCGATGACAGCTCCGACGGTACCATCGGCGCCCCAGACGTCCGCCAACCAGCTCCATAGCACTGCGAACTGTGCCAGAGCAGGGGCGCCCGGACGGCGGCGCAGACAGTAGAATCCGATGCCCCCACAGCACCGAGTCCCGATGCAGACACAGCGCCGTGCTCAACATCGGCGCCGCAAATGGCTCCGAGGCGAGAAGAAGACAAAGACGGCATCATAGGGCCTCCCATGACGCCACTAGCAGTATCAGCGCTTCGAATGGTGCCAAGAGTAGCCATGGCGCAGAGAGACAAACCGGCGCCGATGACAGCTCAGTCAGAGCTCACGGCACCGCGAGCGGTGCCGACCGAACCTTACCAGCCGTATGCGACACTGGGGAGCCTTCATCCCCGAAGGCGACTGCCTCGCGGTGCCTCCGCCCACCCCCAGAAAGGAGCAGAGGCCGGCCTGCACCACGGAAGGAGCCTCAGCAACGGCCAGGCTACAAGAAGCCAAGGCTCCCTCCTCCTCCTCGGTCCGTGTAGAACCAGGAGGGGACCTGGAGGAAAGGCCAAGAATATGTGGCTTGGCCTGACGAGTGCGCACCCAACCCCCGAAATTCGGCGGAGCTCGCCCCACTTTCCACGCGCATTGTTCGATGGCCCGGCGGTTCATGGAGAAGCAGGCGTCACACGAATCCATGTCGTGAAGCGGGCCAAGACACGCAAGGCAATGGTCATGCTGGACGGTAATGGAACATTTACGGCCACAAGGGCACCGCTGCATGGGGGGCTGTCCCGTCTTTTAAGTCTTCTTGCCCTCCAACCAAGACATGACCTACGAGGAAAAACGCACCAAAAACAGACTCAACGTCGCCAAGAATAAAAATAAATGGAAAGATCTTACCAAGCGACGTCGAGTAGGCAACTAGAACTGGCAGGAACAGGACCAACGGACTGCGGCATGGAAGAATAAAGGCAGAATGAAACTGCATAGGCGGCAGACCTCAAGTTCAGTAGAGCTTCCACACGAGGTGCCCTCAACGGCGGGAGACGAAGAACTGGCAGGCAGGCGGAGTCGACAGCACCTTAGCGGCCAACCCGCGAGCACCATGCAATTCATCGGCCTCGAGGGCGGCGCCAATGGTGCGTCGGCTCTGCCTACCAAAAAAAAAAAAAAAAGCTCCCGCGGGGTCATGACCTCCGACCCTGAACCCATATGTGATGAATGGTGAAGACTGACACAGATAGGATCTGACCTACAGACAAGCACAAACAACCACCCACTCAACCCCAGGAGGAGGAGGAGCTACCCTTACCACTCTGGCCACCTTCCCATTGAACCAGCTTGGTGGTCTGGCTTTCGATTTCTTCCGCCTCAACCAGATACAGCTGCTTGTGGCCATCTCAATGCTCCCCCAATGATGGCCCATAATTGGTCCACCCCAATGCCCTCTTCCATGCTCTCCAGGTTTTCCCTTAACACCTCTCTCATCTTTTTAAAATTTGCCCTCTTGAAGTCCAATGCTCCGGTTTTGGTAGGGATGTCATCCTTGCCCGTGTCCAAACTGAAGCGCACTGTCCCGTGGTAGCTTCCACCCAGTGGTTCCCCAACTTCTAGCTCCTGTACGTGTTTCCCCATTGGTGAGCACTGGGTCCAGGATTGCCCCCCCTTGATAATAGCATCAGTCACACACTGAGTCATGAAGCCGTCCTGGATTGCATTTAGGATTTCCTGACTTCTGGCGCAGGATGTGGCGGGAGTTGCCCAGTCCACTTTAGGCAGGTTAAAATCTTCTACCACTACCATCTACACCTTTCCTGCTGCGTTCCTCAACTGGGAACACAGCTTCTTGTCCTTGTCCTCAATCTGGTTGGGCGGTCTGTACACCACCCCATACTGATCTTTCTTCCTCTGCCAATTTGTAACTGGTGCTACAATGTTTTTACATTCCCCTTTTCATTTTCCACTTCCCTCATGCAAATTATTCCCTCCCTGATGTATGCTGCCACCCCCTTTCCTTTGCCTACTTCTCTGTCCCCTCTGTATGGCTTATAACCGGGGATTGAGAGATCCCAGTCATGGTGTGCTGTAGCCCATCTCTCGGTGACTGATATTATATCCATCTTACCCTCCGCTAAGAGGGTGTGCATTTCTGCCACCTTGCTCCTGAGACTGCAGGCAGTCAGCGACATCATCCTGCAGTTTGTCCTTATGATACCTTGTCTCTTCTGTTTAATAACCTTGTCCTGCCTTGCCCCCCCACCCCCACCCTTAGCTGCCTCCTCTTTCCCTTTTGTTGTTACTGCCTCTACTGCGGAGAGGTCCGCCAACCTCCCCTTTTTTGATTTGTGTGGGACTTTGACCTCCTCCCCTCCCCCTTAGCAGTTTAAACCAAGTTCCTTTCCCATATATTCCCCCAGCCTATCCTTCAGTATTTTCTGACCCTTCCAACTAAAGTGCAGTCTGTCTGGACAATAAAGCCCCTTATCTGACCATGTGTCCCCCCACCCCCTATAAGACTGCACCCCTCCCTCTTTACACCAATCACCCAGCCACTCACTGATATCTGCTATTCTCCTTTTCCTAACTGTGCTGGCCCTGGGGACTGGACTTACTTCCAAATAGGCCGGCATGTTCACAGACTCCCTGCATGATCCTGCTAACTCCTTGAATCTGTTCTGTACCACCTACTCCTCTTCACCTGCTAGATCGTTGGTTACAAGGTGTACAATTAAGTCAAGCTTCCCTCCTGTCTCCCTTACCATCTCTCTGATCTTAAGTGTTGCTCTCCCCGCCTCCATTCCCAGCATGCAAGCTACCAGCATACTGTTTCATGGGTCCCCCTTTCTCCTCCACTGTACACCTTTTATTACTGAATCCCCCAAAGATCACTACCTTTCTATTTGTGTGTCCGTACGCCGACCCTCTCTCTACTCTACTTGAGCTATTGCCCTCTCCCCCATCCTTCCTTGCCCTTTGCTAGAGTCTTCCTGTGCGTACCAACAACCTTTTGTCCTCTTGCCCCTTTGCTTCCATTTGATCCCCTCTCTCCCTGGTTCTCCATCCTTGTTCCTAATATGCCTTCCCCTTTCCCTTCTCTAACCCTAACTCCGTCCTTGTTCTTTCCCTTCTGGCTCCCCTCCCTCACCCCCGCCCTCTTGAGCTACTCCTCTTCCTCTTCCCCTTGTATGTACGTACATGGATTCCATTCTGAAACCAACAAACAGTCCAGCCAAGGAGGCCTCAAGCTTACTGTACTGACATACTGGCTTGCTTAGTCATTCTCAAGTGATCTTTCCCATACCCGAAACAAGGAGGAGTCTCCGTCTGGTCCAGTGCTAAGGCATGGAAAAAACCTGGCTTCAGCAGGTACGCACCTTCCTGTTAGAAGGCAGCAGTGCTTACAGGTTGTGTTTTTACTGCACTGAAAGCCAGTTCCAGTTCTGCTACTGTTCCATCTTTTCAGGCTTTTTAGCTACAGTGTAACAAAGGAAAAAATAAGCCACTCTACTACACCTACGGTGTTGCTACCATAAACAAGTAAATACCTGATAAGTAAAAATACTGTGTGCTCATCTAGGACCTTACACTGCAGCACTACTGTGCTCTAAGTAACATACTCAGCAGTCATCTAATGTGCTTGGCATTTAAGCAATAACAACCAAGATGCTGGTCATTTCCGAGGGATTAATGACTGGTTGGGGGTGGGGGGGGGGCACCTCTCTCCAGCCGGTTGTTAATCCAAGGAAATGACCAGCTTCGAGGTTGTTTCTGTGATTATAAGTCTAATTGCAACAACAACTAATTTTTGCCAGTTTTATTTAGGTTTCAGCTGTGTGGTGTAAAGCTGTGCAGGCCACACTGCGTCAGTCTGCAGCTGGTTCAGTCATTTCTAAGACATTAATGACCAATCCAGTAACCAATCCAGACCCTTGCTAGGCTTGTGAATGACTAATTAGAATTATATTTTAAATGACTGCAAAACAACACAGTACAAATACAGGGCAACATGCCCTGGCAACAAACTCGGACCAGCAACTAACATTTTGCCCTCGTTCAAGAAGGCTTCTTTGGAGTCTTTAGTTATCCTAGTGTGCATTTCTGATTTATACCGCCAGTAAGTACCACTTTAGAACTGTGTGATGCGTGATGTATGTTAATACCAACACAGAGACAATGTTTTCAAGATGGCAGCCATGCTGGTCTGTCGTCTGTGTTAGCTCTGATTTTTAGAGCACTGCCAGACTTTTAGAGCATTGTTAGAGCTTGGTTTCAGAGTTACTTAAGAGTTATTTATTTTGTAACTAAGTTAAGTTCGCACCTTATCGCTGCTTAAGCCACTTGAGTGAGACTCTTGCCTGGGGTCCTCGTGCAGGTGAAGATGGAATGATTTGCTTCTCGTTCTTAGCGCTGTGGTGCTTGTATGCTGTTCGATCTCCTGTGACTGTGTTTGTTCGCTTTGCGGTCGCTGGAGACTGAGCCTGAAGTGGATTTTTGTGGACTCTTGGATCTGGACTTGGGGAGACCAGCGGCATTTGTCTAGCGAGGGGACCGACTGCTGTTGGCTGTTCGAGGCGAGGATTTTCTCAGACGGCCGGTTTCTCTTGCGACCTTCCCAAGGCACCACTGGCACTCCGAGTTTGGTGAGCTGACTTCTTTTCCACATGGACGCCATGCTGCTTTGATTTATTGGATAATTGCCATTTTGTTGAGTAGAGCCTGATTTGGGCATTTGGTGTGTTTTTCTCTGCTCGTTTTCTGGGGATGCCCGTTTGCCGCTGGGGCAGCGAGAGCGCTGATGCACATCTGGTGAAGAGAGGATGTGCTATCAGAACCTCTAGGTTTCTCGGGGTCTTCTTTTAGCGGTCGACGAGCCGGGGACCATAGTTGCGGCTCCTTAGCATGGGGTAATTTGCCTCCTGGGGCGAACAGTGGTGGGGCTTCTCCTCTGTCCCCACAATCTTCCAGCCTTTTCTGCTTTCACTGCTACAAGTAAAAAACGTTCAAACAAGGATTTTTGCAAGCTGAATCCAGGATTTTCCTGTCAAAGAACTTACTGGGACCCTATCTGCTGTATTAAAACTAATTTTCTACTTCAGAGGCAGTGACAGAGCCTCTGTGGTTTTAATTATTCATTGAAAGTTCTTTCCTAATTGGCAGTGAGAGTGCCATTTTGGGATAATTCATGTATGGATTAGGCGAGAGCTAATCCTGTGCGAACTCTGAAGGACCTTCTGGGACATTAATGGGACACTAATGTATACAAGCTAACATTACAGTAGTTTTTGGACATTAATAAGTTATCTTAGAATCTGTCCTTGTTTTAACTTTTTGGGTTCTGGGGATTTTTGGGTGGGTTGGGATTGTTTTTCTCCGGATATTGTATTAGTTATTTGGAGTGAGCTGGTTTTAGTTAGTAATCTTATAGTGGCAGCATGTGTTGGGATCAAGCCTCTGTGGGCAGGCGCTATTCCCCCTCTAGGCTGAGGGACCTGCGCCCCTTCGACAGCCCCCCGTTGCAACCCGAGGTATATAGACACTGTCGTGCCTAGCGGATTGCAAGGTGGAGGCGGAGGGGTTCTTTGGCCAGCTGGAGAGCAAAATGGGCGGATAAGGGTGGTGAGGTCAGGGAGACGCCCTGGGGTGAAATGGGTCCAGGATAGGGGTGTGCGTTGCCTGGTTCTCATACCCAAGGGCTCCACGGATAGTGGGCAAGTGGTCCGCTCCTCCAAGGCCTCTCATCCAACCTGAGCGGTGTTATGCAATGCCAGGTCTATAAAGAACAAGACAACAATTATTGTTGATCTTGTTGAGTCATCTGACCTGGCTTGCATCACTGAGACCTGGCTGGATGAAAATGCTGGTCCCATATTGGAGTCAGCTATTCCAGCCGGGTATACGGTGATACACCACCCGAGACTGGATCGAGGGCGGGGATTGCCATTTGTTTTAAATCTGAATTGGCCCTTGTGGAGGTTCCAGTGGTGACCCCCAGATGCTTTGAGTGTATCATGGGAGCAGGTGTGGGCAGCAGAATTCTACTTGTCTATCGTCCACCCAGTGTTGAGAAAGTTTTTCTGCAGGAAGTTGCAGACTTCATTGTCGACCTGGTGTTGGAGCCCTCCAGGTGGTTGGTCCTGGGGGACTTCAATGCCTGGGTCGACAATGAACTCTCGCATTTTGGTCAAAACTTCCTCCAACTGATGCCTTTGTTGGGCTTTACACAGGTTGTTACCGCTGCTACCCATATTCAGGGTCACTCTTTGGATCTGGTGTTCACCCTGGGGATAGAGATCACGGAACTGGTGGTGGAACCAGTTGGGTGGTCTGACCATCACTCTATAAGGTTAAATTTCACAGCCCCCTCCCCCCCATGAGACCAACCCCTTTGGAGATGGTCTAGTACCACCCTTTGAGGGGAGTTACCCCTGAGGGTCTGATGGCGGTGCTTGACCCATTGAGTTGGCCTATGGACTGCATGGAACCAGATGCCTTACTAGTGCTCTATAATAATATGATGCTGAGGGCTCTGGATTCTATAGCTCCTGTCCGTGTTCTCCCCCGCTCCCTTCGCCCTCGGTCCCCTTGGTTTGATGGGACATTGAGGGAGCTGAGAAGAGTGGGACGAAGATTGGAATGCTGCTAGCAGAAATCTGGCCTGGAAGGTGACAGACAGATTGATGGTCCATTATGTTGACTATCAATCAGAAATCTCCTGTAAGAAGGCAGAGTTCCTGTCCAGGGAGATAGCTGCATCAAGAAATCGACCTGCTCAGCTCTTCCAGACTGTGGACAGACTGTGCAATCCAGCCTGTCTGTGGGGTCGGAGAGCTTTTTCACAAATAAAGTGTGATGAGTTTGCTCAGTTTTTTGATAAGGTGTCATCGATCAGGTCAGAGATTCGCAGTATGCATTCAAATGAGCATGGTGGTGATTGATGCGAGGTTACGGGCCCTCAGTTTATCTGGACGGACTTTGACCAGCCACTGATCATGGATATAATGAAGATGGTCCAGGGCTTGCGACCGACTTGCTGTAGGATGGATCCTGGTCCTACATGCCTCCTTGTGGGGTGTATGGATGCAATCGGACCAGTCCTTGCTGAGACAGTCTGGTGCTCTTTGGACCAAGGAGTGTTTCCGGAGTCTTTAAAAGAGGCTATCGTAACACCCCTTTTGAAGAAATCTTCCCTTAACATAGAAACATAGAATTTGACGGCAGATAAGGACCGCTTGGCCCACCCAGTCTGCCCATTTCCCTACCTACTGGATAAGCTGCAGATCCTAGTTAACCAGCAGCCTACTTCTTCTTACCCCAACCCCCCAGAATTGCCTTATGACCATCCCATGCATGCTTGAATTCCACCACTGATTTTGACTCCACAACCTCCTCCGAAGGCCGCTCCATGCATCCACAACCCTCTCGTAGAAAATACTTCTTAAATTACCTCTGAGCCCCCTCCTCTATCTTCAAATTGTGCCCTCTTGTTCTTGCGCACTTTTTTGAAAGATGCTACCCTCTTGGACTTTGTTGATTCCCTTGAGGTACTTGAAAGTTTTATCATGTGCCCCCTCTCCCTCCTTTCCTCGAGGCTATACATATTAAGCTCCTTAAGTCTCTCTTCATGTGTCTTCCGGTGCAGACCCTGCACCATTTTAGTTGCCCTCCTCTGGACAGCTTCCATCCTGTCTATGTCTTTGAGGAGATTGGGTCTCCAGAACTGCACACAGTACTTCAGATGGGGTCTGACCAGCTGTCTGTACAGAGGGATAACAACTTCCTGTTTTCTACTGGTGATGCCTCTCCCTATGCATCCCAGTATCCCAACAGCCCTCCTTGCTGCCCTCTCACATTGCTTGCCCACCTTTAGGTCATCTGATATGACTACCCCCAGGTCCGTTTCCATTTTTGTTGTTAGTATCTCACCCCCCATTGTGTACTCTTCCCCTGGGTTTTTGTTTCCCAGGTGCATTACCTTGCACTTCTTAGCATTGAATCTAAGCTGCCATACATTTGACCATTCCTCTAACCTTGCTAAGTCCCTTCTCATTCTTTCCACCCCACCTTGTGCATCAACTCTGTTGCAGATCTTTGTGTCATCTGCAAAGAGACATACTTTTCCTTCCAGTCCTTCTGCAATGTCGCTTATAAAGACATTGAAGAGGACCGGTCCTAATACTGAACCCTGCGGTACCCCACTAGTAACCCTCCTTTCTTCTGAGTGGACTCCATTTACTATTACTCTCTGTGTCCTATTCTCCAGCCAATTCTTTACCCAGGCTGTCATCTTGGGACCCACTCCCAGGCTGGCTAAGTTGTATATTAATCTTTTGTGTGACCTTGACCCAGATTGTCTCGCTAACTACAGACCGATCTCTAATCTGCCCTTTTTGGGCAAGTTTACTGAGAAAGTAGTCGCGTTGCAGCTCGAGGACTTTCTTACCACCCATGAAGTCTATGATCCTCTCCAGTCCGGTTTCAGGAAGAGGCACAGTACCGAGACAGCGTTGGTTCGGGGTACTGAATGATCTCCTAATAGCGAGAGATCATAGGAGTCGTTCGATCTTGATTCTCCTTGATCTCTCTGCAGCATTCGACACCGTGGACTATGGGATGTTACTAGAACACCTGTGGCTGCTCTGCGGACTGTCGGAACAGTCCTCAGATGGTTCCATTCTTTCCTCATGGGCAGAACCCAGAGGATATTATCAGTAATTTTTTCCTCTGCTCCCTTTGCTCTGCCCTGTGGGGTACCGCAGGGTTCTGTGCTTTCTCTCATGTTGTTCACGGTGTATATCAGCTCTATATATCCTTTGTACCAGAACAGAATGACACTTTATCGGTCTTTAACAACTGCCTCGCTGAGATTCAGGACTGGATGATTACTAACTGGTTAAAACTGAATCCGGACAAGACTGAGGTGCTGGCGGTGGACCTGGGTCACTGTGCAGAGAAGCTGACTCCTGGGTTCTCCTCTGGCCCTATGTTAGGGGGTACCCAGTTGAGACCTTCTGAACAGGTGCGGAATCTGGGCATAATTCTTGACATCGAACTGACGCTGAAGGCACAGGTGTCAGCCGTTGTCAAGTCTTCCTTTGACCATCTGAGGAATATAGCCCGGATAAAACACCTTATTCCACACGATGACCTTCCGATACTGGTTAATGCCTTTATTTCTTCGCGTCTTGACTACTGTAATGCTCTATATCTAGGGTTGCTGGGGGTGGATCTCCGTCACCTGCAGCTGGTGCAGAACGCTATGGCCAGGTTGTTGACTGGGTTGCCAACAACTTGCCACATCACACCTGTGCTGCGCGAACTGCACTGGCTGCCGGTGCGGTGGAGAATCACCTTCAAGGATCGCGTTGCTGACCTGTAAGACCTTACACAGTCAGGGACCGGGCTACTTGCAAGATCTCCTTTGACCCTACCGCCCTCCCCGTCCACTCCGCTCCGCCAACGAGGGATTGCTAGAGATTCCCAGAGTTCGCCTTCAGTCATCTGGGGCCAGAGCTTTTCCTTTTGTGGCCCCAACCCTGTGGAATTCTCTACTTCGTTGGATTCGAGAGTGCCTGTCCACAGAGTCATTCAAGGCATCCTTGAAGAGTTATTTATTTGAACAAGCCTTTGAATAGGTCACCTTGTTGCCTTTTAACTGTTTTTATATTTATATTTACTGTGATGATTATTATTGTTATGTACTTGCGCTTTGATATTTGAAAAGCGCATTATAAATACAATTTGATTTGATTTACTCTTGTAAGAGTAAGTCTCAAGCATATTCTTACGGTATGAGAACCGCAAATCGAAGGTGAGCAGTTCTGATACCCTAAGAATGTAAGGGAGACCACTCTTGCAAGCAAAGAGTAGTCTCCGCAGCAGTACTGATATATTACTGATCGAGCTTGATCAAGAATATAAAGAGAGATATATATATATTTTTGAAACTGTCCCAGAACATGCTCATTTCCAGGACATCTGCAGATGAGATACTTTTCAGCCTTGGCTCAGTGTGCCTTTCCTGGTAATCAAATAAAAGAAAAACAATAAAATAAATAAAATGTTCTACTACAGAACTCTGTAGTTGAGCATGACAAACTACATCACGCAGTTCCAAAATGGTACTTTACACCAGAGTTTAAATCGTGAACAGCCAAAGAGGTTACTGATAAGCCCACATAAAGGGTGTTAAATAAACTAAAAAAACTGAATAGAAAGTTCACACGTGAAAATGCTAATCAGCTGTAAATATATATAGGACATGGCACAAACTGGTGAGCAAAATGAATATTTTTTTGTGTTATGAATATGTAAACTTGAATAAAAACCAAAAAATGTCTAGCAGTCTATTGCTATACAATTCAGAAAATGGTTAGGATTACCTTCCAATATGCATAACACTCTGCTATGCTATACCAGCTATTTAATACCCTGCATATACATGGAACAACAGAACTGGAATGCAGTATTTAAAAAAAAAAAAAAAAACCTACTGGGGAAAAGGATTTATAGGTTCCATGCAGTTCCCCCATTTAAGTGCAACTAGGACTGCCATGTCGCCCTTGTGAGCCCTGGATACCTGGATGTGAGGCGTGTCCACGGAAACTCGTGTGGTAATGGGAAATATATTTCTATTTAGAATCACCAATAATGCTCATCTGTCAACACTATCTTTGGTTCTTTCTCTTTATGAAAACAGCTGCGCTGGCTCTTATGCAAGTCTCTCAAAGGCAAAGTGAATAAATGCAATAGTAATGAAGAGCCTGTGAACATTTTCTCATGCATAATGCATTCCTTACGTGACAACGAAGACTGCCTGCATCTGGGTGCTCAAGACAGCACTATTACTGGAAGACTATGCTTTCCCTCAATTTAAGAGTCCTTTATACTCCATATTCAGCACAATAAAAAAGCTCATCTTTCTATATTTAAACTTATATTAAATATCTGCCCTCATCTGTTAACTCGTTAAGAATGACTGGACTCAAACTACAAACTCCCTATGTTGTCGGTAGTGACTCATGTTTGGCAAAAGCACCACTAAGTTTTCTGGTTGGAAACCTTGTTTAAAGCAGTACTATCCCATACATGGTATAGCTTGTGATATTTAACTTTATTATATTTTTACGGCTGTTACAACCGTCCTCTCCTGGTTTAGTTAAGGAGCTACTCAATCAATTAAGTATTTCTACTCAACACTGTGATTGGCGAACACCATCATGCCACCAAAGGGTCATTCTGTGGTATAATTTACTGCATGTGTTACTCGTAATCCTAGACCAACTATCCACTGTAACTGACCTGCCCAGATAGCAGCCAGCAGCCACAGAGGAGAGTGGCATAAATGTAACTGCACCAACCCAACTGCTGTGCCCTCTTTTTGGGCTACTAACGAAGAGGCATCTGCACCTGCTCGGACATAGCTCTCTCTCTACCACCTTGCTTGCAGTTGTGGCATACATGCCTGCAAGATCTTCCTTCTTCTAGTCATTTCCAGTAATACCAAAAGTAACCCTGACCCTGTGGATGACATACTAATAGCTAAGGAGATCAGATGGCTTGGCCATAAGGGCCTTTGGCTAATGCACCCAAATGTTCCAAGTCTAGTCCCCAAGATGAATGAAACTGAGGCCTTTGTCACAGACTATAACTCACATGTGCTAGTGATCTCAAAGACCTGGCTAAGGCCTACCATTACAATCTCTTGAGGTTACAATCCCAAATTACTCCGTCCACCATACAGACAAATTAGGCAAAAGCAGTCAGTGAAGGTGTCCTGTTCAATGTTAAAGGAGACTGTGACAGGAAAGGGAACCAGAGCCATGCATTCTTTTGATTCATTTATTCTTTTCAGAATATGTATCTGCTTCAGGTCCAAGATGGCCGTGGGGTCACATGATCAAGTAGTATATGACAGCTTATGTCAGTCAGGGTGGAGGGACTGATGTTCTCATGGGAAAGCTAACAGGAAGGCTGGGAAGGGGGCAATAAAGCAATAAACCCAGAAGGGAGCCCTTCTTGGAGATGTTCACATGTTGGACAAAGGACCCATGTGCATGTCATAATGTTAGCAAGGAGGTGCTGAAGGGTGGACACACACACTCAGAGGTCTGGGACAGCACGAAACTGTCACTCAAAGGGAATGAGACCCCTCTCCCCACAGTGAGTAAGAAATAAACTGAGGTGCTATAAGAAAGCACGTCCTCTTGGACTTGGAACGTCTGCAGACCAGGGACCCTGCCATACAAAGACTAGCTGACTGGTAAAACAGCACAGTAAGGGACAATGCAATTCTATAGCTAGGGCAGGTGAAGGATTTTAGGTGAGAATAGCTCAGAATTCTGCTGTACACCGGCCTGGTGGCGCTGAGGGTTGAGGCGCTGGATACCACACCTCATGCCACGCTGGTGACCTAGGTTTGAGAACGGACACCGGTTGTGCGGGAGTCGGCCGGGGAGAGGAAGGATTGAGCGCCTGTAGACTACTCTCCTTCCTCAGGGAGGGGGGACCATTCGGTGCACTGTAGCCTGATGCCTAGTGGTGGCTGGATGCCAGCACAGGCACGCTGACCAGAAAGGGGGTGGTCCCATGACCGGTGCATTCGGCTACTTCCTCGGAGGTGGGGGTCAGCCACCTTGCTCATTGCACGGATCGGGGGCCAGGGAGAAAATTGAAAAATAAGAGCTGGCAGGCTCCACGATGACTGGCGAACCTGCGCCGATCCCTGGGAACCAGATGTAGGCTTCCAGGTTGGGGAGAAAGTCGACCCTCCTCTCCCTGGCCCTGTTACCGGGGTAACCCATGGAGGACTCAGTGGGGAATCAGTTGTGGGACACCAGACTGGAGTAATGAACCCCCTCTGAGAGGAGGGAGGGGCCAAAGTGCCTGCCACCTCCAGAAAAAAAAAACTACTACCAGAATTCTGCTGTACACCAATTGTCTGTTCAACTTGTTTTATGTTCTGCTTCTTAGTAAATGTGCAACCCTTTTGTTTTCCTGTAAATGCATCCTGTTGTAAATATTTTTAGTTTTTTCAGTAAAGAATCATATTTGTTTAGAATCAGTGACTGCTTGTTTTATTTAAAAGGGTAATTCTACTATTTCTGCTGGACTCTGTTTGCAGTCTGTCTCTGAAGGGGCACTCTACCCACAGTTATCGTGTTTGACCTTCCTGGCTTTGTGCAAAGGAGGAGGTAAAAAAACAGGTTTCCCTGGGTCCTGTTGGTAAAAACCCACGGTGGTGGCAGTGAACTTGAAGTCCCTGTTGAGGGACTTGTGTCACATTGGTGGCAGAGTAGTACAGTGTGCCAGCAGAAATATATCTTAACAGTCAAGAAACAGGATTTCAAAAGGTTGCATTGGTTAGTACTTTTTTTTTATTATTATTATTTCTAGACAGCTTAGTGTAGCATAGCTAGAGAATATGAGCTCCTCAGGCTATGTCAAATTTCATATACAGCAGTTTCATGAGCTGTGCGCGCAGGGAGGGGAATTGTCTATGAGGGTATGACAAAGAGTGCGCTTATGGAAGCCCTGTTGGCACACGACCAGCTGTAGGAGGGGCAGACAGTCTCAGAGAGGTATGGCTCAATGCCTGGTCAGCAGGCGGCTGCTGAAGACAGTGACCCAGGTAGCGAGACTAACGTCACAGCGGCTGGGGGGGGCACCTTGTGGCACAAGCTGGGGAAGCTGTGCAGCCCAATCAACCTCAGCTTGAGATTCTGAAGGCAGAGCTTGCGCTGCAGGATGCCGAACTGCAGAGGGAAAGGCTGGAGGCTGAAAGGGAGAAAATAAGGCTGGAGACACAGGAACGGGAGAAGATTCTCCAGCATGAGATCTTACATGAGAGGAAAGAGAGAAGGAACGAGCAGAGCGAGAGAAGGAACGAGCAGCGCGCGAGAAAATAAAACAAATTGGACAGCTGGTATACAGCAGAATTCTGAGCTATTCTCATCCAAAATCTTTCGCCTGCCCTAGCTACAGAATTGCACTGTCCCTTACTGTGCTATTTTACCAGTCAGTCTTTGTATGGCAGGGCCCCTAGTCTTCAGATGTTCCAAGTCTAAGAGGACGTGCTTTCTTACAGCACCTCAATTTATTTTTACTCACTGTGGGGAGGGGTCTCATTCCCTTTGAGTGACAGTTCCATGCTGTCCTCGCAGTATATGCGTGTGTCCACCCTTTAGCACCTCCTTGCTAACATTATGACATGCACCAGGGTCCTTTGTCCAACATGGAAACATCTCCAGGAAAGACTCCCCCTTAGGTTTATTGCTTAATTGCCTCCCCCCCCCCCCCAGCCTTCCTGTTAGCTTTCCCATGAGAACATCAGTCCCTCCACCCTGACTGACATAAGCTGTCATATACTACTTGATCATGTAATCTGGTAACCATCTTGGACCTGAAGCAGATGCATATTCAGAAAAGAATAAATGAATCGAAAGAATACATGGCTCTTGTTCCCTTTCCCATCACAGACACTGTTAACCCCTTTAGGCCTCAAACTGTCCCTTATTTAAAAAACATATTTTACGACTGTTTCCATTCCGTACAATGTGCTGATGAAGCTGGAAGCTTGATTTGGATTTTTCTTTTTTTACCCCTCCCCTTTTTTTCTTTTTACAAGTTAATAATAGACTGCCCACCATACTGGTGTTACCACACCAAAAATGTGTGTTTGCATTCCTTAATCAACTCCCACTGCATCCTTCCAGGACTTGTGAACACTCCCAATGCAGTCTAGACGTTCAAGATGTGGTGGAAGCAAAGGAGAATATTGCATCATGAGTAGCTGCACTGCTTGGAGTGTCCTTAATGTTCAGGAAGTGAGCAATAAAAGCAGATAAAGGATTTGAAACAAAACAAGTTTGGGTATAATTACACAATTATGCATTTCAGTTCTACTAAGAAGAGAGGTAGATTAGACCACCAGCAACACCAGTGAATTTTAGAGAAAGTAGTCAATCATAAAATGTAGGTTTTCATCTCAAGATAATATGATGCAAAAAAGGTTGACAATATCCCTTTAAATATGATCTGAATGCTGAAAGATCCTTTCTCACAGTCATGCACCTACCACCACAACTTGTGAATGGTCAGTATTACAACTTAACTTGGGTATAAAGAAACCAAATGTATGTTCTGCATACAACACGCCCACAGCAGATGTAGAATGTCTAAAGAACATGTAACTCATAGCATCTACCCTAGGTCACACCAAATTAAATGTTTAGGGTGACTCCAACCAAAGGTTATTCAATGCTGTGTGACATACAGGGATGTATTGGTGGGACACTGTCTAACTCAGGTCCTTACTGCCCTACTAGAAGGAACATGAAAACACAGAATCATTCCCTCATCGACTGGGTCCTCGTTAGCAACCCGGTCAAGGTTACAGTTTAACTTAATTGCTTTAGCCAACTGCTCTCTGCCACTCTCTTGGAGCCCTTATTGTCTCGCTTCTTTACTTCTGGTCTCTGCCCCCTACCTCCTGCTGTTTTCATGTCTGCACTATTGTCCTCTCCCTACCTCAATTCTCCATTTAATTCCCTGATTCTGCTTCCCTCCCCAGCTGTGAGAAGCCCTCCAGGGCTCACACACTCCCACAGACCACCGAACTTGGAAGCGGACGGCTGGCACCTCCACGTCCATGCTCTGCTGCCTGCTAATACTCCGTATTCCCCATGTGACCTGGTGCCTTTTTCTAAGTATGGGATTTCACATTAGCTCCTTTAATAGCACAACCACTAGGGGCGTCACTACAACTTCCTTCAAGTTGGCCCTCTGCGAGCCTCCAACTGCACTGCAGTAAGCTTCTACTTAATAGTTCAAATTCGCCTTTTTGCTCAACCCAATAAATCACAAATGCTGCTGACCACCTGCTGCCTCTTACTGCTATCTCTCCCCCCTCTTTTCATCCCCCTGTGCCCGTGCTCCAAATGATGCTACGCAAAAATCGCCTAATACCCCAATCCCTCACACTCCTGCACTCATATACACAATTACTTCCACCCCAGCTATACCTGTCTGGAACTATTTCCCCCTCCGCCCTTGTCCCTCTCTAACTGCCTCAGTGGACATAGTAGCTACCCTCCACCTCTTAGCTACTCCAAATCTGGCTACTATGTGGCGTGTACAAATGCCCTAAGCTTCTTTATTTTATAATATTGCTGCTACTTCTTACAGCGGGGGACATAAATCCCAACCTGGGCCCTAACCCATTGCTAAGGCAGGGGAACCCTCTGCCTAACTCCACTCCCTTATCTAATACCCCCCTCGTCCTCCCTAGGGGTCTAAAGATTTTTCACTTAAACAGCTGTAGCCTTCCACCAAAAATAGCGTTGCTGCAATCCATGGCAATCTCCTACTCCCCTGACATATTTATTATCTCAGAAACATGGCTGAACAATGGTATCCCTAACCAAGCGGTCTCCATCCCTGGTTACACAATTACCTGCCAGGATAGAGCTGGCAGGGGTGGTGGAGTGGCTATATATTTCTCCTCTACATTATGATTTACTACTACTTTATCCACTGCTCTTCCCTCCACTTATGAAGCAATCCTTTTAAACATCCAACTCCATTTTTCTGCTCCCATTTTCACAGCCAGCGCTTACTGTCGCCCTGGCCTCTCCTCAAATATAGTTACAGACCTCATTACCAAACTAGTCTCATATGCCCACTCTGGTGAACTGTATATTTTGGGTAATTTTAACCTTAATTGGCTATCCTCCTCCCATAACAAAGCCCACTCAGAGACAGCAGCCCTCAACCTCACCCAGTTGATATAGGAACCAATCCGCCTAAACACTGAAACCAACAATCACTCCCTACTAGACTTGGCCCTCACCTCACATACGCATAGGATTGTTCAGTCTGTCCTCCTCCCTGACACCCTAAGCTATCACCACATGATCTACCTCGTGCGCAAACTCCACAGACCCAAAGCTCCCCACAAAATCCTGCTCACTCGTGCTTATAGATCGCTTGACCTGACCCCCCCTGCTCCATGACCTCTCACACAGACTGGTGTCTGGCTGGTTACATCAGCTACCAATGCTGAAGAAGCCCTGAGCTCCTTCAAAGAGTTTTTTTTAACCACTTGGCACGGTCATGCCTCGATGCAGAAAACCAGGGTAAGAGGAAATCACCTGTCGTGGTTATCCCAGAACTCCTGGCTTGTCAAAGAGTATGTGACCAAGCATGGCGGAGACACAAATCCTCTAAACTCCCGTGCGACTACCAACGTTACCATAGGCTTCGCAATTCAAGAACTAAGGCAATCCACCTAGCCAAGTCTGAGCAATTCCGTTCCAATTTCCAGTCCAATATAAATAACCCTTCCAAATTCTGGAACGTGATAAATGCTCTCTTCTCTCCAGCAGCTCAACCACCTACCCCTATGATCAGTCAGAATAACTTGCTAATCTCTGACCATATGTCTGTAGCCGAGTGCTTTAACTCAACCATTACCACTTGTGCCTCTGGCCTCCTAACCTCCCTCTCCCCAACAGCACCCTGCTCCCCTTCACCCTCTTGCAGTGACCTTTACCACCCCCTCTTCCTCCTCCCCCTCATCTTTTTTTTTCTAATTATTCCTACATATACCCTTAATGCTCTCCTTGCAACAAATCCCTCCAAGGGGCGTTCCCCAGATGGCCTGATCCTAAGCTGCGATATCTATCTGCCCTGCCATCTCCTACCCCCCATCTCTACTCCTAAACCTGTCTTTTGAGACTGCCATTGTCCCTTCAGCCTGGAAGCATACCACAGTACTCCCTCTCCCAAAGGGCGGCGACCCCACCTCTACAGGCAACTATCGTCCTATTTCGTTGCTCCCTACACTAGCAAAGCTGCAGGAACACCTGGTCCTCTCTCAACTCTCCTCCTTTTTCACTCCTTAGCAGTCTGGTTTTAGGAAAAACCTCTCCACCACTACCTCACTACTGAGGCTTACTGACGCCATCTCATCTGGAATGGACGGTGGTCAGGTTACATCTGCCATCTTTGTCGACTTAGCCAAAGCTTTTGACACCGTCTCCCATACTCTCCTACTAAATACCCTCACTTCAGCTGGCCTCACCCCCTCAGCCACCAACTGGTTCAAGGCCTACCTAATTGATAGATCGCAATCAGTTCGCATTGCTGACTCCATCTCCCCTCCTCTCCCATCGACATCAGAGTCCCACAGGGCTCAGTGCTTGGCCCACTCCTTTTCTCCATCTTTCTGAATGACCTCCCAAAGGCTTGCACATCAACAACTATACATATGTATGCGGATGATACTGTTATTTATACTTCTGGCAAATCCATCACTGACATAACCAGACTGTAGCAGGCTTTCAATAAGGTCCAACTCTGGCTTAGTTCGCATCAGCTATTTCTCAAAGTCAAAAAGACAGTCTCCATGACCTTTGGTACAAGGCAGAGACTCACAAGGCTTACTGGTATGCCCACTTTCCACACCCTTGATGGGACTTCATTAGAGGACACTTCCTCGTTTTGTTACCGTGGGGTATGGTTTGACCAACACCTCAACTTCTCTGTACATACTTACGCCACTTTGAAAAAGATGCGCCCCAAGTTAAGTGCCTTGTACAGAAACTGGAGCTGCATCCCACTCATGTCAAGGCATGAGATTGTACAGAAGATAATCCTCCCTATATTTGACTATTGCGGCATAGTCTACAGTGCCGCCCCATTGTCCTCCCTAGCCAGACTAGATGCCCTTTTTAACTCCTTCTGCCATTTTGCTCGACTCCTCTCCCCTAACCCATCACTGTGAACTCTATTGCTCCCTGGCTTTTCCCTCGCTTACTAACAGGCGTACCCTACACGCTGCAAAATTTATCTCAAAATACTGGCTTGGATCTCTCCCCACTACACTTTAAGATCTTGTGACATGAGGATCCTTGCAACCCCTTGATGCAGTACTAACACAGGACTAAATGGCTTCTCCCACTGCCTCCCTAGTTTGTGGAACCTCTCCCCCCCCAAA
Source organism: Neoceratodus forsteri (assembly GCA_016271365.2). Lineage (NCBI taxonomy): Eukaryota > Metazoa > Chordata > Ceratodontiformes > Ceratodontidae > Neoceratodus > Neoceratodus forsteri. Next base: position 952,756,961 of record CM028130.1, read on the forward strand.
TACGACACTCATCATCTACTGCCTCTCTAACTGCCGCCCTTCACAACTTTCTAGCCATCTACTGCTCATGCAACTGACACCTGAATTACTGACTAGATCACTGTCATCTGTCCACTTCCCTATCCGCTCCTCCGCAAATCAGTTGGGAGGGGCCTTGCCCTTAACTGCATGGTCCTCCGAACTCCAGTACCTTTTACTCAAGTCTTTTCTACTATCTCTAGATAGCACTTATTCAAACAACTTGCACATGCACTTGCTGTTTACAACTCGCACTTTGCACATGCTGGTTAGTGCTAATTACCTACGACTGTATGTATAAATTCTGTCATGATGTCTATGCTGCTGTACTATGTTACCCAATTGTTACCCTCCCCCCAGGATGTTCCGTGAGACGAGCAACTTGTTGCTCAGTGTACTTTTCCTGGTGAAACATTTCAATAAATAAATAAAATAAATAAGGTCAGACTAACCAGCCATCTGTTCGACTAAGGGATATAACGATATTACAATTTTAGTATCACAACATTTTATTTTCAAACATCACAATATATTGATTATCATGATAATCTGCAACATTTTTAATTTTGGGAAAATCTAACTGGAGGAAGGTGGGAAATTGGGAATCATGTTGCACCCAGACAGGGAAACAATGCAGGAGCAGCAAGTTAAGACACTATCACGGTATATCGTGGTATACTGTGCTACACAATAATTGCAATGTTTTTGTTAACAATGAAAAATTATAATCGGTGATAATTATCGCACTATATTATATTGTATTATTGTGACATCCATAGATGGACTCGATCAATGGCCACTCCGCCACCTACTGCCTTGGGCACAGAAGTGCAGCATACAACCCAAAGTTGCTTACCGAACCTGTAAAGGTTTTCAACCATAGGCATTTCAACCTGACCTGGCACTAATGGACTCCTTCACGGATGCAGTTCCCAATGTGACCGGTGCATTAGATTTGTTCTTCACTGAATTCACTGCAGTGCTTGATAATTTTTCCTCTGACTAGGCACAGAGAGTGGTCCAGTTAAGGGGTGTATCGGAGTATTTTACACCCAGTTTTGCCCTTTTTACACCCTGTGTAGAATCCTGGGTAGTATCATCACTACCAGGTGTTTTCACGGACTTCGCACATTCGCACTTCAGTTCACCAGAACAGGGTGACCATGTCGCAAAATACTACCTAGCATACTGAAATACTACCAGCTTGGAAATCTAAGAAGTTTTTACTTCCTGGCCTAAAAAGTTATCTGGAGCACTGGGCACACAATAAAAAAAAAAAACAACTAAATTCTCTGACCAGGCACAGAGTAAAACCCCTAAATTCTAACATATTAAACAGTGACTTTTATAGATTAATTAACGATAGAGACTCTGTATGGTCTGCCTTCAACAAAAGGCAAACACACTCTCTGGCCAAATGGGAAGCCTATAAGAAGCAAGTGGGAGCTTATTCTAGCTAAGAACTTGTATTTAAAAACACAGCAAGAAACCAGCCTAAGCGACCCAGAAAAACACTCTGCAACTGTATTAGCAGTATTCTAACCCAAAAAACTTCTGATCCTCCTATAATCGTCAATGTCATCAAACATAATGACTCTAAGACAGTGGTTGATCTGTTTAATAAGCATTTCTGCAACCTGGAAAAATGTTATCATCCTAATTCCAACGAGGGGCACAAATGTTAGACAAGAGGCAGGCCCAGAAATGCACACTCCCCATTTCCTCCTAAAAAAGGTCACAGCCAAGGAAGTACAGAAACTGCTGTCCTGCTTAAACGTTGATAAATCTGCGGGTTGTGATGGCTTGCCTCCCAATCCCCCAATTTTTTTATTTACTTTTTTTTTTTTTTAAATCCTCCTGGGCACCCCGAGGACAGAAACTCCGCCCCAAACCACCCATCTGCCAGCCCGACCATCCCAGAGACTCCCCCATGGATTTCCCTCTGTGGCAGGGCCAGGAAAAGAGCTACCTCCCTCCCTGGAGCACAATCCAAATCCAAGGAGGCCGCCATGGTGGACCGGCAGAACGAGGTTGGGACATTATGGAGCCCCCGGCGTTATTTTCCATTTTTTGCATCCACCCCTCCCGGCGTAAGGTGTAGGTACACGCATGCCACGCCCACTGGTGCCTGCTTCCCGGCATCACTCTCCAGCCCACACAAGAGAGCGATCAACAGGCGTAGACGACGATCCTCCACCGAGAGAGAAGAGCGTCCCTCTGGACGCCCGATCCTCTCTCGCCCCTGCTGACCCCCAACAGTCCGGGCTCGTTCCCAAACCCAGGTCACTGGCGTAGCGACGGGTAAGGCGTCCAGTGCCTCAACCCTCAGTGCCACCAGGCCAACCGAATCCAAATTTTTTATTTAGCATTCATGATGAAAATAGTCCCAGAATCTACAAGCGGGCTATGGTAGTACCTCTCTTGAAATGGGGCAAAGCCACTGTTTTGGAAGACTACAGGCCCATATCCATACTCTCGGCCCTACCCAAAATGCACAAGAGGATAGCTCATAATCTGCTAACCTGTTCCCTAGATCAGCACAACCTTCTCTGAGGAGCAGCACTGCTTCAGAAAGGGCCAAGGAACCTGCACAGACTAGATCAGCTTCAAAAGCTCTGAGTACCAAGCTATGGACAAAGGGCTTATGACAGGCGCAGCGTTCATGGACCTAACCAAAGCTTTTGACCTTGAAGACCATCGCCTGCTCCTGCAGAGGCTAAGCATGCTCAGGGTGAGCCCAGCAGCAACGCAATAGTTCTCGAGCTATCTGCAAGATAGATCCCATGTGGTTAAGCTGGATAAGGTAAGCTCACTGGCCAGTACCATTACTAGCAGTATACCACAAGGCTCTATACTGGGCCGCGGCTACTCAACTGCCAGATCCCTGCTTTGTGCAGATAATGCCGTTGTCTACGTTCATGGAAGTTACAGCTCTGATAAACACAGCACTCGAGCAAAACTTCCATACTCTCCAACACTGGTTCCTTTATAAAAAGCTGGTTTTGAATGCACCCAAGACTAAGGCCATCCACAAAATTAAATGGCACTTACAAGGCCTCAACATCTCTACCATAGACGGTACCCAGCTTGAAACAATTGTGGAATTCAAGCACTTGGGAATAACCCCTGATCCTTGCCTCACTGTCAAGGTTGTTCCATCAAAAACTAGGACAACTCTTCTTCGTCCAAAGGTTACTCACAGCAGATACCAAAGTTAGGATTGTGCAAATCAACCTTCTTCCTCTGTTAGATTATGGGGCACTGTATTGGATATCACTCCTAAGTCAGTCTGGGAAAAAATAAATAAAATATAAAGCTCTTTATCATAAGGTGGCTAGATCTGCAACCACCTACTGCCCCATGTCCCACAACTGCACCAGCCTTATGCAGCTTAGCTGCCTGTAGCTGGAGCACAGGGTCCAACTCACTCTGGCCAATTTCATATACAAGACTCTACAAGACAACATGCCACAGTGTCTAAAAATGGCTGCTCTCACCTGTCAACCTCCCTCACTCCTGTTCCACAGTCAACAACTTATTTCTAACCCCACTTATACAGATACAAATGGGTCCGAAATCTTTTCGCTACAGGGCCGCCTCCCTCTGGAACATGATACCTGCCCCCATCAGGCTGTTCCCATCTCCAAAGGTTTTCTTTATTTATTGAACCTCAGCACCTGTACCTGTTTCTTGTAGCCAAGCCTCTGGCATTATCCACTGCATATATTACTGTCTATTATGCTCCTCATGTTTTGCCTTGTTCCTGTAAACTGTAAGATATCAACCTGTACCATCTCTGTACCATGAGCTTTGTACCAAGAACTGTGATATTATTCCTATTCTTCTGTTCACCCTACGTACTTGTAATACTTAGGCCGTGCCCGAAAGGCACCTGGCCGCCAGTGCACCAACCCGGTAATCAAAGTATAAATAAAAATTTAACCCCCCCTGCAAATGGGGGTTCCCAAAAGCCTCCTAGGAGCTTGCCTAAGTGCTCCCAGCCTGAATGGTGTTCGGCGTTTAAGTCGTTTATCTGCAAGTGCTTTTAGAGTTGGCTTCTCCTTCGCCTCTGGTACTGTCTCTTTAAGAGCTGTCTGCTTGCAGGCATAGTTAGTTACATGGGGGGGACTGTGCGTTTCCCTGCTTGAATCCCGCTAGAGTTGCTAACAAATCGCTCTTTTACTGCTGTCGCTAAGTGGGCAGAAGGAGCACTTATCAGAGATGTAACTGTTTGCCCCCTATCATTTAGAGTATTAGTGGAAATGTAATTTGTCTAACCTGCCTTTCTTGCAGCTGGGACTCTCTGTGTTTTGCCCCCTCCATTTTGGATCTGAACTGCTGACTAGATCCAATCAGGCAGGAGGGGCATCTAAAATGGAGTTTAAGCTGACCAACCAGGATCAGGACTCTCTTGGCAGCCGGCTTGCCATAAGAAATATAGCTAGTAATTCTGGGAAGTGAAGTTCTGGACCTTGGTGCTTATTTACACCAATAAGGGGAGTTTTGAGTGATTGGCAACTGAAGTCCACCAATTGGACCGGGTGGCGCCCGAATGGAATACCCTGCCTTATGTCTGGAAAGGCAGATCCGTTGTTACCATGACTGGGGAAGGAGCTCCGAGCTTCTGCGCTACAGAGTTTCGCGTGGGAAGCGCGTGTTGAGGCCTAAACTTGGGTGGCACGTTGCCGTGGCGATTCGGACTGAATCCGCAGCTACCGAGGAGAGGCTGAACAATTGGGAACCAGGCTCACCCTGTAGAGGACTGAAGAAACTGCTTAATGGCGCTCGGTCTGTCAGGAAAGTGAAGCTGCCGTGTGAACTCCCGGGTTAGCAGTAAGTGCAATCGGGACCTGAGAGCAGCTGCCTGGTATAGCAATTCCCTTTATATATAAATGTGTGGGGTGTTTGTGAAGGACAGCTAAACAAGTCCTCTTGTCCTGTGCATGTAGATGGGAAGGCAACTGCATGCAGGTGGAGTAAATCCTTTGCTGCTTGAAGCTGTGTGCCTGCTTGTAGAATTTCATCCCCCTGCTGTGCGAGGGCGTGCGGCAATCCATAACCCCCTCGGGGACAGCTTTCAGCATCAAGTTTGTGAGTGCAAATCAGGGTAGCTCCCTGCCATCTGTACATTTTATTGCAAGTGTTTCATCGGATTTCTTTGTTTTTTCCTTCATGAACCGAGCCAACCGGCTCCGGATTACAACTGGGTACTGTGCCAGTGTTTTCCATCACAGGGCCCTAACCAGCTGCACCGATCCTGGCTAGCCTCCCACCATCCTGGGTACCCAGCAAAGTGACATTTTGGGACTCTGAATATGCGCACAGTGCTGTGATTATTCATGTGCCTAACCTAATTAACCTGATTCCCCCCGTCCTTGTTATAGCCCCTTAAATAAATCAGATCTGTTTGTTTCAGCAAAAGTTACACTGACTGAGGTATTCGTTTATGTTAAAGTATTGTACTGTGGATATCGTATTGCATCATCTTGTTTTACAGGGGGTCCCCAGAGTCAAGCTGACCGAACCAGTCCTGGGGGTAAGTGTAAATACCGAAGATACTCATGGTGTACTGTGTGGGCCACTAGTAGGAATAAAAGGGAGTCTCAGTGTCCCAGAGGGCTGTGACCAAGTTGTCCAACTACTGCAAACCCTGACCTCTGGGTGGAGGCACCAGCCATAGAACCTAGGCCCCTCAACCTGTTAGCAGTTAAGCAGGCAGGGGTAGTAGCCCTTGGGATAGCGCCACCTGGGGGTTACAAAAGGAAAAAAATACTCACCTGTAGTAATCTTGTTTCTTCCAAAGGGATCCACTAATATTATTACTTTTGCAGTGCTCCCTTAAGCCAGCACTGCCCCAGAGAGAATAGAATGCTATGCTAATCATGGAATGTTTAGCTGGTGAATCTATTGTCAAACTGCCCAGTGTCAACTGCCTACATTCTACCTCAGATTTCTTAGAAGCCTGCAAAGAGGCCATGACAACATGTGCATCATTAAATAGTTATAGAAAAATAATGCCAAACTGGGAAAATAACATTAACCAAAGGACTAGTATAAACAAATGTCCCCTTTTTCTGAAGTCAGTTATGTCTTTAGAAAAGAACCTATACAAGTTAAGACATTACTAGAAGGTGCCAGAAAGTGGCATGCCACTCCAATTATACATCTTATCAGCTGTGGAGAGGATTTTTCTTGTTACTGATTCTGAAAGGGGAGGCAAGGGTGGGGAGTAATAGTATTAGTGGATCCCTTTGGAAGAAACAAGATTACTACAGGTGAGTAATTTTTTCTTCTAACCCCAGGAATCCACTATTATTGTTACTCTTGCAGACTATGCAGCAGTACCTCAAGGAGGTGGGCCAGAATCAATTTAAGAAAAAGACTCTGCAAGACTGCTGTGCCAAATCTGGCATCACTCCTGGACTGGGTGTCCAGGCTATAATGCTTAGTGAAGGTGTGGACTGACCTCCAGGTAGCTGCTTTACATATTTCCATTAGAGGTACCTCTCGAGCAGCTGCAATAGTGGCAGCTGCGCCCCTTGTATAGTGGGCCCTAAGACCAGACAGAGAAACCTTACCTGCCTTTGAGTAGCAAAACTGAATACACTGGACTATCCATCAAGAGACAGTCCTCTTTGACGCAGGACTACCTTTACCTACGTCTCCATATTTGAGGAACAGTTGTCTGTCCTGCCTATGATCTTTGGCATGAGTCGTAATAACTCGGTGCTCTCTTTACATCCAAGCTGTGCAATCTATGCTCACCTGAGCTAGAGTGTTCAGTAAAGAAAACTGACAATGTTATAGACTGGTTCAAATGGAAGTCAGAAACCACCTTGGGAAGGAACTTCCTATTAGTTCTCAATACTACCTTGTCCCTATGGAAAGAAACACAGTCGTTTTCCACACAGAGGGCCTGTAGCTCACTTATCCTTCTGGCAGAAGTGACTGCTACTAGAAAAACTACCTTCCAGGTAAGAAATTTAAGTTCTGCAGATGCCATAGGTTCAAAGGGCGGAAGCATAAGCTAGGCAATGCAAATATTAAGGTCCCATGCTAGCACTGGTTCCCTGTGAGGGGGGAAACAAATGAGAGAGCCCTTTAAAGAATCTTTTGAATATAGGGTTTGATGCCAGGGAGGTATCCTTTCTAGCTGAAAGGTATGCTGAAACTAAAGCCAGGTGCACCTTCAGAGTTGAGTGCTGCAACCCCAGGGAGTGCAGGTGACAAATAATCAAGAAGGATTGGGATCCCGGCCTGGGCTGGGACTATACCCTTGTCACTGCACCAAATGGAAAATCTTTTCCATTTTGAGGCATAGGTTTTCTTGGTGGAAGGCTTCCTGTAACCCTTAAGGACTTCTAAATCTGCTTCAGAGAATTGGCAATCTGCATATTCTAAGTTCTCAAGAGCCAGGCTTTGAGCTTGAGAGACCTGAGATTGGGACAGATTACCCTCCCCTGGAAGGAAGTCAGTAGATTGTACCTCTGAGGGAGGTGAATCGGTTTGCTCACAGACATTGAGAGCAGCAGGGAGTACCAAGGCTGTCTTGCCCAATCCAGGGCTACCAGAATCATCGAAGCTGGTTGTGACCTGAGCTTGATGAGCACCCTGAGTATCAGAGGAAAAGGAGGAAAGGCATAGAGGTACTGCCTGTCCAATCCAAATCAAGGCATCCATTGGAACTGTCCCCTTCACTGGGGCCCTGCAGTAATAGAAAGGTAAGTGGTGATTTTGGTGGGAAGCAAAAAGGTCTATTTCTGGGGTCCCCCACCTCCTGAATGGAGTATTCACTACTTGCTTGTTCAATGCCCATTTGTGATGGGCCTGGTTTATCCTGCTCAAGGTGCTGTCCTTGCCTGGCAGATGACTTGACTGTAGAGAGGCATTTAGAGAGTAAGCAAGGCTCCATATCTTCATTGCCTCTGTACACAGAGGAGTGGACCTTGTTCTCCTTGTTTGTTGATATAATACATTGTTGTGGTATTGTCTGTTCTGACTTGTACCACGTTTCCCTGCATGAGATGAGAGAATGCCTGAAGGGCCAGATGAACAGCTCTTAACTCCAGCAGGTTTATGTGCAGGAGTGAGTCTGCACTCTCCCAAGTACCATGGATGGTATGATCCCCTAAGTGAGCACCCCAACCAAGCAGGGAAGCATCGGTTGTGAGAACCAGGGAGGGAGGCTCCTGCAGAAATGGAGCCCCTTCTCTTACATTTTCTGGTTCCCTCCACCATTGGAGGGCCTGTAGTAACATTTGTGTGACTGGTACTGGCTTTGAGAGGAGGTCCCGCCTTTGGCACCAGTGTGCTCTGAGGTGGAATTGAATATCTCTCATCTGAAACCTGGCATCTATGACTGTGCTTGTTGCTGCAGCCACGTGCCCGAACAGTTGAAAAAACTGTTTTGCTGGCTTTGGCCTGCCGAGGGCAAATGAGTCTGCCAGAAGCTGAATGCTTTCTGCTCTCTCCTGAGGGAGAAAAGCTTTTCCCACTACTGTATTCAGTTCTGCACCTATGAACTGCAGAACCTGCACAGGGGTCAGGACTGACTTTTTGGTATTGAGAAGGAATCCAAGGGAGATCAGCATATCCTGGGTTACCCGAAGGTGATTTGACACCTGTTGGTGAGATTTCCCTACGATTAGCCAATCGTCCAGATAAGAAAAAATTGTGACACCCAGTCTTCTGAGGTGTGCCACTACTACTGCTATGCACTTGGTAAAGACCCTTGGTGCAGAGATAAGGCCGAAGGGAAGTGTTGAGAACTGGTAGTGGCTAGAGGGAAGTCTGAATCTGAGATACTTTCTGTGCAACTCCCTTATGGGAATACGGAAATATGTGTCCTTTAGATCCTAGGAGGCTAGCCAGTCCCCTTTTTGCAGCGTTGGCAAAATCATGGCCATTGTGACCATTCTGAACCTGGGCTTTATCAAGTACCTGTTTAGCAGTCTGAGGTCTAGTATAGGCCGACACTCTCCATTCTTTTTTGTTGTTAGGAAACATCTGGAATAGAACCCTTGCCCTCTTTGGTTGTGGGGGACAGGCTCCACTGCTTTTGCCAGCAGTAGGACCTGTACCTCCTGCTCCGGTAGTTTTCTTTCTGAGAATGAAGCTGGTGCAAAATGTTTTAACCTTGGAGGAGGAAGGGACTTGAAGTAAAGGGAGAGACTCTGACTATTTCCAGGACCCACTTGTTGGTGGTTATTTTTACCATTCCTGGAAATAGTGGGTGAGTCTTCCCCCCCTACAGGATGTGGAGAGGCAGCCTGAAGGAAAAAGTCAGGGGTTCTGTTTTGCTTGCTGCTGAGGCTGAGCAGACTGGAATCCTCTCTGAGAACCCCTTCTACCTCTAGCTCTGTAAAATCCAGTCTGCTGTGGTTGGTACTGCTGCTGGGAAACAGACTGTACCTGACAGAAAGGCTTCCTAAAAGAGGACCTGCCCCTGCCTCCACTAGAATAAGACGAAGCTGAAGTAGAGGGCCTGTTTCTGATCGAGTCGCTCCTAAAAGTAGCTTTATATTCATCTATTTGTTTCACACATGCCTCAGTCTGTGCACCAAAAAGAGAGTGGCCTTCGACAGGAAAGTCCATTGCCTTAGTTTGGGTGAGGTTGGTAGCCCTCAGCCAGGCAAATCTCCGTAGAGCAATGGTACCAGCCATCCACCTTGCAGCTGTATCACTGGTGTCAGCTGCCATCTGAAATTGGTATTTGGAAGCCTCCAAGACAAATTTTGCTGTGTCTAGCAGCTCTGACATTGTTGAAGAGGGGTTAGCCTCAGCACTGCCCACTACTGACTGCCAGAGAGCTTTTTGATTAAGGGCTGCATAGGCCTGGTAGCTGGCTTTACAAATTGCCAGGGATGCCGAAAGGTACCCCTTTTTTTGCCATGCTGTACACCTTTCTCCAATCCTTCTCCGGGGAGATAAGGGAGTTTTAGCTTTCTCACAGGCAGCCTGTTCTACAATACCCTGGTGGTCTGGGTGACTAAAAAGAAACTCAGCACCACATCTTTCTAACCAATACTTCTTGTCACATTTTTTGTCTGTGGGTGTGACCGTATTGGGAGCCTTTAGAATTTCTAAAACATCCTTCTTAAAGAATTTGTAAATAGGCAAAAGGAGCCTCTTTGAGGGTGTCAGCCCAATCAGCTCCATATATTGTGCCTCCTCTTCATCCTGGATCTCGTCAGCTGTTTGCAGACCCAGGGTCGCTACCATTTTCTTAAAAGAAAAATGGGAAGAGAAATCCTCTGAGGGTCTGGGAGGGGAGCCAAAATCCTGTTCTGGTGACACCTCAGGTTCAATTCCCTCTTCATCTTGGTCATCTTCCTCATATGCCACTGTAGCAGTAGGCAAAATTGGGGTAACAGTAGTTGCTTTTTCAACAGTAGTAATCACAGGCTGCTGAGGTGGTAATAAACCCTGCAGCACCTGGAGTAAGGCGAAAGCCTATGTCAACTCAGCAGGAGAAGGAGCATTAACAGGCACCTGAGGGACCCCTTGAAGTGTTTCAGCCGGGGTATCAGTGTGTTTGGTTTTCTTTAATTTTTGGGGGCAAGCACCGAGGAGTCAGCCGGTTGACTGCCTCTCTTACCAGTGCCCTCACCCATATCGGGGTGGATTTAGAGGCTCTGGAAGGAACTGCCACAGTCTTAGAGGGGGTAGACTGGTGAGAACCCATGGACCCCTCCTCTAGTTTTCTTTTAAGTCTCTCCCTGCGTTTTTCCACCGTCTTAACAGGGAAAGACTATCACAGTCTTCATTGAAGTGCTGTTACCCAAGGCAGATCAAGCAAAGATCATGCTTGTCAGCCTTGGCAAACACTTCAAGCAATTCTTGAACCCAGGGGGTCCTGTTTTCTTTTTAGGCTTGTCTGACATTATAGAAAATCGGAACCAGTAACCGACCAAAAAATAGACTAAATTTAAATATTTGCTGTTGGTTTTAATAGAATAACTGTTGGTTCAGGAATTAATAAAGTGAGAAAACTATTGGTTCCGATCGGATCCGGAACCAAGAAACCGTTGAGGAAAGCTGATAAACCTCGCTTCAAAAGCAGTTAAAATTAAATAATATTTAAGAATAAAGTAATTGGAACCCTCTAAAAAGGTTCCGATTAAATAAAAAGAGAAGGTCGGCTGCCCCTCGGTTCAAACAAACCACAAAGAACTGATAAACAAGTTTAAATTTAAAACTTATGACGTATAAAACACTAGAGAACAATGACACTAGGCAGTAATGAAAAATAAAACAAAAATACTTCAGTTTTTTTGTTCTATGCACTACAGGAATCCATCCTGATTGAGAGAGAGCTCCAGGGTGTCTGAACTTTGCAGCAGAGAGAAGAAATCTGAGGTAGAATGTAGGCAGTTGACATTGGGTAGTTAGAAAATAAATGCACCAGCTAAACATTCCATGATCAGCACAGCATTCTATTCTCTCTGGGGTAGTGTTGGCTTAAGGGAGCACTGCAAGAGTAATAATATTAGTGGATTCCTGGGGTCAGAATAAATAAAATTATGTGTGGTCATGTTTACCCTGTTTGTAGCATCACATTATCATTATTTGTATATTTATCTACTTATTGTGTTTTATTTACTGGTCCTCACTTTTTACGTCTGACAACCAGACTTTTAAATCCCGTTACAACCACCCTTGCGGCTAGGCTCTGACATACAACGACTGCATCGCCAATGAACCACGACTAACTATGTTTCGCACTGTAATAAAAAAAAAACACAAATGTGTGTATGTGTGTGTGTAAAAAAATGAGGACTGGTAATTAAATAAAACATGGGTGTGTGTAAAATTCTGGTTATACCCACTCATCTATTATTCTATATGTAATATATGGGTGTCATTTTTTCTCTCCCCTAAAGCTGGTCTCCAGGCTTATAACTACTGGGAGGTCCTTCCTGGTACCATGTGACAGGTAGGGTAAAGATCGCAGGGCATGCCGGTTGCCAGATCGTAGGTCACACAGGAAAGCCACCCAAAAATGAACACCCCTCCCCATCCTCTGATGAGAAGGGGCACCACTCCTTGCAACATGACAGGAGGAAAAAGAGGTCTAGATCCAGGAGCAACTCCAAAGATACCCACAAGGGGAAACGCCGTCGAGACAGGTCCCCAGACCCATCAGAATTCAGTTACTCCTCCCCAGAAGAGGGCTGAATTTCCGGACGATGACTCCGATTCAGACACTTCACCATCCAGAAACTTTGACTTGGATGGCCTAGATTTTTTCACCAAGCAGGTGACAGAGGAGATTCACCTGGGACCCTCCTCTCCAGCTCCTAAACACTCAAAACCAGCTTTCAGACTCGCATCGGCCTCCAAACCGGCCACGACTAACCCCATACCTCCAGCCATAGAGGATCTCCTCAAAGAAGAGTGGCAGGGGCCAGAACGTACATATCCAGTCCCCTGCCACCTCTCCAAGCTACTAAAATTAAACAAGAAGCACTCTGAGAAATGGCTAGACTGCCCCAAGGTTGACCCATTAATCTCCAGCCTTACCAAAAAAAAAACAGTGATCCTAGCAGAGGGTGGGGCCTCCTTGCGGGACCCAGTGGATAGGAAGGTGGATGCATCTCTCAAGAAGGCGTTCCAGTCTGCCGCAACCTCGGTCAAGGCAGCTACAGCCAACCTGTTCTCAGCATGAGCCATACTATCATGGGCCACCAACCTGGCATTCCAGCTTGCTGAAGAGCCAGATAAGAACAAACCTGCCCTGCAGTAACTACAACTCATGGAGCTAGCTTCTGCCTACTCAGCTTGCGTGTCTGAGGAGGCAGTCACATGTGCAGCAAGAGCCATGTGTTACCAGACTTTGGTTCGACACAACCTGTGGCTGAGGGCATGGGCAGGCAGACGCCTCCTCAAAGGTGCAGCTGGTGAATGCCCCCTATAAAGGAGGCCTTTTTTTTTGAATCGGCTCTAAAGGAGGCAGTCAAAGAATCCGGAGAAACAGCAAAAGTTCGCATGCCACAAACCAGGGGCATGAACAGGTCCTAGTCGTCGGGATCCAGACAGAATTTTCAGGCCCAAAATTATTCAAGGGAACAAAATAAATAATTTTCAGGCAGACAAACTTGGTTCTCCTCCTGCAACCAGCGTGGGTTCAGAGGAGGAAGAGGTGGCTCGAGGGACACCAGAGGAGACACCAAAAAGTCTCAATGAGGATCCTCGGACCCATTCTCGAGTAGGGGGCAGACTTTCCAGTTTTTTCGAGGAATGGGCCTGCTCCACCACAGACAATTGGGTGCTAGATATAATACAGAGGGTTACTTCATCAAGTTCGGAGCGAAGCCCCCCCCACCCCATGTAATGCCCTTGCCCATATCCAACAATCACGGGAAAAAAGTGCCGATGTTCCAAGTGATCACAGACCTTCTCCAAGCACAAGTGATCGAACAGGTCCCCATCTCGGAATGGAACAGGGGCGTTTACTCTCCATTTTTCATAGTTCCAGAACACTCAGGAGGATTCAGGCCCATATTAGACCTAAAATTTCTTAACAGCTTTGTTTGCAACAGAACATTCAAGATGGAAACCCTTTCATCCATCATCAGGGAAGTCCATCAGGGGAATTTTTTGACCTCAATGGATTTGTAAGATGCCTATCTACATATCCCCATCCGAAGGGTTCACAGACAATTCCTCAGATTCAAAGTGGGGGAACGCCACTTCCAATTTTCAACACTCCCCTTCGACCTGGCCACAGCCCCCAGGGTCTTCTCCAAGGTCCTAGTGACAGTGCTCACTCACCTCAGACAACAAGGGATCCAGCTTTTACCTTATCTGGATGACATCCTAATCAAAGTCCCACAGTATGATCAAGCAACTCAAGCAGCGACGGAGGTCATTCAATGCCTCTCCTCTCTAGGTTTTGTTGTCAACCAGAAAAAGAGCTCTCTAATCTCATCCCAAACCTTGAACCATCTAGGAGTGGGCTTCAAAACACTACAGAACAAGTTTTTTCCCCACAGAATCGAAGTATAGGGACCTCAGGACTCTTGACAAATTCCAGTCAGCACAATGCCTGCTAGCCCACACCTTCATGCAACTCATAGGACGATGGTCTCCCTGGCAGACTCAGTCTCCCTGGACACTGATTCACATGTGTCCCCTCCAGTCGAGCCTTATCCAACAGTGGTCCCAGTCAAGGGACAATCTGGACCAGCAGATACAAATCTCTCGCAAGCTGAAGGCATCTCTACACAGGTGGACTCGACGATACAACTTCATTAAGGGTCTCAAACTGGGGCATCCTCACCAGATGAGAATCACTACCGACGCCAGTCTACGGGGCTGGGGAGTGCACATGGATCAGCTATTGACACAGGGCAAGTGGTCTCTGACAGAAACACGTTGCAGCATCAACGTTCTGGAGATGCGAGCAGTCCACCTGGCACTTCAAAGTGCACATCTCCAACCAGGATGTCCTCATCCTCACAATCAAACGACAATGGCCTACATCAATCACCAGGGAGGCACAAAGAGCTCTCAGATGCTACAAGATACCCTGTTGCTCTTCCAGTGGGCAGAGCACCAACTGTAAAGCATGATGGCATTATACATCCCAGGTCAAGAGAACATTACGGCAGATTGGCTTAGTTGAATGGATGTTCTACCAGGATAACAGGATCTGAAGGACAGCGCTTTCCACCTCCTTTCTGCACAGTGGGGCCTTCCACAGGTAGATCTTTTTGGCTGCCGACAAAACTACAAAGTTCTGCTCTCTAATCAGGGACAAGCTGGCAATAGGGCAGGACGTCTTCTCCATAAACTGCAGTCAGTATGATCTCCTGTATGCCTTTCCCCCAATCCCACTAATCTCAAAAATCTTGCACAAAATCACTCTGGATCAGACAGAGCTGATTCTAATCAGTCCACGCTGGCCCCGCTGGCCATAGTTCCCACAACTGGTTCAAATGTAGCTACAGTCTTCACTGATCTTTTGGGTCAGTCTAGACCTGCTGCATCAGGGCCCAGTGCTTCACCCCAATCTGCGCAATCTGTCCCTCTTGGCATGGAGATTGAGCGGGAGACTCTCAAGGTGTTAAGTTGCACTCCACCCGTCATTGAAATGACGATCCACTCAAGATGGCCTTCATCTTCCAAGGTCTATTACAGAGTACGGCAAAGATTTCTCTTTTGGTTGCAATCCATACATATACCAGACAACATGGTGTCTCTCCCCACTATTCTGCAATTCCTGCAGGAAGGTTTCAACAAGGGTCTCCAACCAACAACCTTGCAGGTACAAGTTTCCGCTCTGGGTGCACTTCTCCTGGCAGATTCAGGAGAATCCTTGGGTGCTCACCCTCATGTTAGACGATTCCTGAGAGCAGCAATGCTGAATCGTCCTCCAATCACGCCCATTGTCCCACCTTGGAGACTCAACCTGGTCCTCAAGGCCCTAACCAAGTCCTCCTTTTAAGCCTCTTAAAGAAGCATCCCTTCTCCACCCGATGATGAAGGTCGTTTTTCTTACAGCAATTACCTCAGCCCACTGCATCAGTAAGATAGGAGTCCTCTCGACCAAAGAGCCACACAGTGTGTTTCATCAGGACTCAGTGGTCCTATGAACAGATCCCTCTTTTTTACTGAAGGTGATGGTTCCCTTCCACTGCAAACAAGAACTGAACCTTCCTTCCTTCCGTCTGTCCTCACCCTAAGAACGAAAAAGAGAAGGAATTTCACATGCTGGACCCTAGAAAAGCACTCAAGATATACATCAAAAGAACTGATTCCTTGCGTAAGACTTCAAGTTTTTCATTCTCACTTCAGGGCAGAATATGGTCAAAAAAGCATCAAGAGACCATTGCCAGATGGACTCGTTCCACCATATCCATCGCCTACCAGAAAGCGGGAGTAGCCCAACCAGGCCCAGTGAGGGCTCATTCAACAAGAGCAATGGCAGCATCCTGGGCGGACTTCAGAGAAGCCTCTCCGTCAGACTTATGCAGAGCAGCCACCTGGTCATCAATCCATACCTTTGCAAGGTTCTACAAATTGGATGTGTATGCCTCCACGGAGGCGTCCTTTGGCTGCCGGGTCCTTCAAGTAGCAGTAGACCCGTAAAGAACTACTGACATTCTTCCCACCCAGGAAGCAAAGGGATGTACTGTTTTAGTACATCCCAGTAGTTATGAGCCCGGAGATGAGCTATAGGAGAGAGAAACAGAAATTTAAAATACCTGTAAATTTTCTTTCTCTGACTGCTGGTCTCCAAGCTCCTTCCCTCCCAGAATGTTTGAAGTCGGCCTTTTGGCCACATGTTCAGATTAACGTTTCTTTTTGTTTCCAAGTTATATAGTACTTCTGTGGACAACTGCTTCAGAAATAACTGAGGGCTACAGGAAGTCGAGAGGAGGATGTAGCCTTCCTGCAGAGATCTTTACCCTGCCTGTCACATGGTACCAGGAAGGACCTCCCAGTAGTTATGAGCCTGGAGACCAGCAGTCTGAGAAAGAAAATTTACAGGTATTTAAATTTCTATTTTTATGGGAAGGGGGATTGTTTAACTAGGAAAGGCACACTAAGCTGAAGCTTTTTTCCAGGTGTGACCTAGGAGCACAGTAAGTTAAGTGACTTGCTCAGGGTCACATAGTATGCAAGTGGGGGCTGTGGGATTCAAATCCTGGTCTCCAGGTTTGCAGCTCAGAGCCCTAAACCTCCGCGCTATACTGCCTCCTTATTCCATAGGGAATCAGTGACATGAGAAAGTCATAATACTATCATCATGACATCAGAACGATGGTACTGTGACATAAAATGTTTGGAGTGTTCCATGGTTTACAAAATAACAGACAGGAAACCAGCCATAACTAGAGTTGGAATTCCATCTTGTTACTCCGGTGACATCATAAATCACGTGAGATTTGCTATCGTGGTTTATGATTTCACCAGACTCTCTCAATGGAATTACAGATTTATAATGTATGGTTGAACGTTGTAAACCCTCAAAATTCATCTTTTCCTAGTGTTGTTCTACCCTTGACGTGATATCACGATGTTTTTATACCATCGTTTGTATGTCATAGATGGTACAACAAGAAGGAATGCTCTGCGCATGCGCGTTCAGTGAACCACTGGCCTACTGACAAGGCCACAATGGTTACAGCTGGACCTGGACAGAGTGGCAGTGAGAGTTTAAAAGTAAGGATCCTGACTACAAATGGTCTTTTTTTTTGTTTAAACTGAATGGACCAATGCCCACACACTATAAAAGACAATGTATGCGCAGCGATCACTCTATTCTTGCTTCTCGTGGTTGCCATGACAACTTATGGAACCCTCTTGAGCTGCGCTCGAGGTTTATCCAAGTTGTTATGGCAACCACTCGAAGCGATAATAGAGTGGTTGTTCATCGATGCCCATACATTATCCTCTATGTTACTGATGATTCCCTAGATATCATTCAACAGTATCTGTAACACTTTCAGGCTGTGCCTGAAAATAGGCCATCTACTGTAGTGCATTAACCTGCAGAACAAGGACAAAGTAAATAAATAACCTTTTAAAAAATCTTGTCAGATTCCAATCTTACCAGCCACAGCTTCTATAAGACAGAATTAGTTTAAAGACTCTGGAAATTACACAATCTTGTTCGAGACTAGCTAACCAATGAAAAGCATGCCAAGCCTGCTAGTGCAGCAGTAGCACTGCCGCTTGCAACACCAGTAACCCAGCTTTGGGAATAGACTTGGGTTGTCAGAGGCTGAGGGAGGATGGCTTACACATTCCAGGGACAGCTTTCTTCAAGTGGGATCCTGCATCCTGCTGCTTTTTATTTTTATACATATTTATTCTCCCAGCCGACCAGCTCCGGAGGGCTCTCACCCTGTCCCTGCCACCCCCAACCAGCATCTGCCAACCTGACTGACCACCCCAGGATAGTGATCATATGGCAATACAGGAGCAGGGGCAGGCAGGAAGGGCTTCACTAGTCTGGAGCCCTCCCTTTTCCATTTTCTTTCCCAGTTCCCCACATGCACGCAATGGAGTCCTGCAGCCATCACTTCCATTGCCCTCCATCAGGTGGTAGTCATTTGACAGAGCATGCAGGTCCTCCACCCACCTCCCCCTGGAAAGGAGAGCAGCCGTCAGGCGCTCAATCCTTTCCCTCTAGGCCAACCCCCAGCAACGCTCAGCTGCATATTGCAGAGGAAGGGACCGCCGTCAGGCATCACTGCACACATATGCAAGTGCAATTTTCCTTTATCACGTCGGTGAGGAAACATGGTGGAAAAAGCCCCAGAATGCTAAAGTGGATGTTGGCACCCCTACAAGTCCATGCACAACTGATATGGCATGCCACCCACCTCCACAGTAGTGGTTAACTTTTAAATCCATAAGATCAGTGAAAGGGAGGGGGAAGGGTGCTGTTTGGAAAGCAGTGAACCCAAGAGCCAAGGAGCAGACAAAGCAGAATAAAAAAGTGACCATTCTCTAAACTTTTATTTCATTCTTGATGTATGGGTGTTTGGGGGTGCAGGGTTTTAAATAACTGATTAGCACTTTTTTCCTTGGGATAATACTAACTGTACAGAAAGTATTTATATAGGTTTTCTAGACGTGTTATGTTTGTTAAACACAGTGAGGCAAGTGGTATGCATTTTCACAATGTTTTAGAACTTCTATGAGCAAAACGCTAATCAATTTTTAGAGTTAAATAAAACCCTGGGGTGAGACTGTCTCTTATGCTTGGTTGCATAGCTGAGTCCCACTCACTGAACTGGTGGTGGGGCCACTACCGTCACAATGTCGGGGGAGGCACTGTGAAAATCAATTACAAGAACATACCCTGCTCTATCTCTGTTAAGGAAGCTTTGAAGCTAACTGACAGTAACTAGGGTACGTATTTCACACCTTTGTTGATGCCGGCATTGCTTTTCTAAATCAGCAGACATGCTGTATAGACTATGGCCAAAGTGACATCATCTACCCATATGCTAATGCAGCTCTCAAAACCAAAGAAGATTTCACCTATGGACAAATGAAGGCACCCAGGACAGTAACAGGGGGTTACTTCTGACAGTAAAAACAAACCACATCTCAAACCCTTAACAGCTAGAGAAATGGAACAGACTGGTGGGTGATAAACATATCAAATTTGCAACATATGTGGCTTTAGGTCACCTTTACTATGGGGTCTGGTTGGACTGCCACCTTGATTTCTTGATGCACATGGATCATGTCATCCACCATAAAGTGTACCTCTAACTTGGTGTGCTCTATGGGAATATATTAAGTATCCTGCTTCCTGCCTGTCATGAGATTGTGTCGAAGATGACTATTTCACTATGGCGCCACTCCTAAGTCCACCCTTGCCAGCGCCTGGACTCCTTTCACGCCTCCTGTTTTTCCCTGGACCATCCCTCACACTCACTGTTCCCTACACACCTCCCTCTCCCTCTCTTGATGCCAGGAACCTTGCCTATTGTACCTACTTCATATCCAAATTCTGGCTTGGCCCCCACCATACCTCTCTCCTCTCAGTTCCCCCTACCTCCACATATTCACTCTGCTACTTACACTCTCATTCCTTTTCCCTCCCCAAAGGAAATCTATTGCTGGCCATGCTTACTTCTCCTTTCTTTTCCCATCCATCACCTCTGCCACTTCCTCCTGTTCCCCTTTGTGACCTCACATCTCACTCCTGCAACTGCTCCTGAAGCCAGCTCTTACCGGCCACCTAGCACCCTCCAGCCATGGCTCATTCAAGCACTGCTTTGCACTGTGATTCCCAATCTTCACTGCTTCTATGATTTACAGTACTGTTCACTGTTCTTGATCATTTGTAATTACCTTACCACAGACTCCTACTTGTACCGTACTACCCTGCAGTGAATACTTGCTGCTTTGCACAACTGTTAATTTATTGTACTTCGTGCACCTTATTTTGTCTGCTCTTCAGCATGCCCTCCCATCCAAGCATGCATCTGGACATGAGCTGCTACCGGCTAAGTATGTATTTCCTGGTAAAACTTTTAAAATATTTAATACATCATGACACTGTTCTCAGCCAACCTGGATTGTTTATATAAGCAACAATGCAAGACAAGGTGTGGCTTATCATGGGATACTGTCATAACTTGGGTGCACTGTGAGTCAAGAGGCCGCGAACTGGGTAGTTTATGTACCCAAGAAGTGACAATATCCTATGATGACACATCCTGGAATATATTACTGCTATTGTGTAACACAAAGGAGGACCTGAAAAACAGGTTACTCACCTGTAACAGTAGTTCTAGGAGTGGTATATGTTGTTCATCCACACTGTCTGGCATTGTCCCTTTCCCCTTTAAATCTTGCCAGAAGTCTTCAAGCTGGCTCCTCCCACCCACCCGGGTGGTATACACCTCGGCTCCGTCCCATGATGCCAGATCTTAGCCCGCTGGAAGCAAGGTTGAGCACCTTAAAGTCGGGGAGGTCGGGTGGGTGCGTGTGGATGAACATATACCACTCCTAGAACTACTGTTACAGGTGACTAACCTGTTTTTCTAGGAGCATGGATATGTTGTTCATCCACACTGTCTAGCAGACTTCTAGCAGTTCTCCGGGAGAAGGGAGGCAAGGCACACATCCCCTACTTAGGAAAGCAAGACTGGAGAACTGAGGCCCCAAAACCAGCATCTCGGCATGACTCAAGGTTGATGTGGTAGTGGGAAATGAAGGTGTTTGCTGACTTCCAAGTAGCAGCCCGACAGATTTCCTGGATAGGGATGTCCCTGGAAGCAGCCACCGATGCAGCAGTATGGCGGGTAGAATTAGCTTCTTAACCCTCTGGGAGGCTCCTGCCGCCAACTCATAACACAGACCTATGCATGATGTAATCCATCTTGCAATAGTTCGTGATGGCTGCAGGTCTGCCAGAAGCTGCTTCAGCGTGGTGACAAACAGCTGGCCCGAACCTCTCCCAATTTCGCCGTCTCTTATAATGGGAGAGAGCACTTCTGAGGTCCAAGTATGGAGCCTGTATTCAGTCTCTAGGTGTAATTAGGGTAATATACCGCAGGGTCAACACCTGATTAAGGTGAAATTCTGACACCACCTTCGGAAGGAATTTCGGTTGGGGGTGCAGGATAACTTTGTCCCTGTGAAAGACCAGATAAGGGGAGTCCACCGAGAGCGCCTGGAGCTCCCCTGTCCTTCTGGCTGACGTGATAGCCACCAGGAAGGCAGTCTTTCACGACAAGTGTGAGAGTTCACACTTGTGCATGGGTTCAAATGGCTTGCCCATGAGCTTTACCAAAACCAGCAAGAGATCCCACGGAGGTGGAGGTTCACGAACCGGAGGGGATATGTGATCCAGGCCTTTGAAAAAGCGCCCGAACACTGTCTCCTGTGCCAATGTCGGCTGACCGGCCCGCGCCCGGTAAGCAGAGATGGCTGCCAGGTGCACACTAAGGGTCGATGGCTGAAGACCCCCTTTGGAGAGGGACCAAAGGCAGTCTAGAATGTTAGCCACAGAGCAGGATAAGGGGCCCAGACTCTTCCCTGACACCAAATGGAAAACCTTTTCCATTTGAAGGCATAACATTTCCTGGTTGATTCCTTTCAAGATGCCTCCACCAAAGTGTAGACATCCTCGGAAAGACCCAGAGCCTGGAACTCTAGCCACTCAGGAACCAGGCTGTGAGGTGCAGGGATTGAAGGTCCGAGTGGAATACCTTCCCCTGGTTCAATGATATCAGGTCCGGGCGTGTACAAAGCCGCTCTGGGGCCCTGCAGCTGAGGCTGAGGAAATCTGGATACCAGAACTGGCGCGGCCAATCTGGGGCTACCAGGATCACCTTCGCCTTGTTCCTCCTCACCTTGAGTAACACCTTGTGGATCAAGGGAAATGGAGGGAAGGCGTAAAGGATGCCTGGGGTCCACAGCCTCAAGAAGGAATCCCCCTGCAGCGAGACCTGCTGAGGGGGGGCGGGCTTGGTACAGCCTCAGCTTGGTGTTCTCCTTGGAGGAGAACAGGTCCACCAACGGTTTGCCCCAACAGGAGAACAGACTGTAAGCTACTTATGGATGGAGAGACCACTCGTGGGATGTCTAACCTATGCAGCTGAGAGCATCCGCCAGTTGGTTCGAGACCCCTGCCACATGGATGGCAAGGAGATCCGCCTCCAACCAGCTGATGAAGGTCCAGATCCAGAGCGCCTCCTTGCATAGCAGACGGGAGTGCATGCCGCCCTGTTTGTTGAGGTAGTACATGGTCATGGTATTGTCCGTCTGGACTTGAACCACTTGACCCCGGAGCTGAGGAGCAAAAGCTGACAGTGCCAGTCTGACTGCTCTGAGCTCCAACAGGTTGATGTGGCAACGGGACTCCTCGAGGGTCCAGAACCCGTGGGCTCTGTGGTCCCCCATGTGGGCTCCCCAGCCCATGAGAGAGGCATCGGTTGTAAGGACGACCATCTGCTCGGGGTGGACTAACAGGATCCCTCCCCGCAAATGACTCGGGACGGTCCATCATTGGAGAGCGCCCCACATCCTCTGGGCGACAGTGACCAGCTGGTCAAAAAGACCCTGATGCTGAGACCACTGAGCGGCCAGCTCCCATTGAAGGGAACGCATGTGCAATCTGGCCCAACGGACCATGTCGCCATGTAACCCAGAAGGCTCAGGAAGTCCCGGGCAGGGCACAAGTGCCGAACCAGAAATTAATGGGCAATGGAGGAAAGAACCTCCGCCCTGTCCGCCGGAAGCCAAGCTCTGGCTTGATGAGAGTCAAGCTCTGCCCCGATAAAGCCCATCACCTGAGAGGGCACGAGTTCTGACTTGGCCTCGTTGATCAGAAGGCCCAGGTGGGAACAGGTTCGGAGGATCAGCTCCTTGGACCTCTCCACCTCCTGCAAGGAGGAACCTGCTAGGAGCCAATCGTCTAGATAGAGGTATATACGAACCCCTTGACACCGTAGATGGGCTACCACCACTGCAATGCATTTGGTGAAGACCCGTGGGGCCGATGACAGGCCGAACGGCATGGCTCTGAACTCGTACAGGGTCCCTTTGACCCCGAAGCGGAGGAATCGCTGGTGGGACGGACAGTTTGGGACGTGGTAGAACGCGTCCTGAAGATCCAGTGAACAGAACCACATGTTTTGCTCCAGAGATGGTATGATCTGGTTCAGAGTTACCATCCGGAAGGTGCGAGACCTGAGATATTGATTCAGGTCGTGGAGATCTAGGATGGGGCGCCAACCCCCCCATCCGCTTGGGCACCAGGAAATACCTGGACACGAAGCCTGGGTCTGTAGGAGGATCCGGCACTGGAGCTATCGCCTCCTTGTGGAGGAGCTGAGCAATGTCGTCCAGAAGGGCTGACTGAGCGCCAACTGAGATCCTTTCCTCCTGTGGGGCACGGGCTCGGCTGGGGGGTACTGCTCGAACTCTAGAGGCAGCCCCTGCCCCACCACTTCCAGAACCCACCTGTCCAAAGTGATACCAGACCAGGCGGAAAGAAAGTGGCAGAGCCGGACCCCCCACGGGAGGACCCAGAACTGGCGTGACGGGTGTAGGGAGGGCCACCTCGACCTGTCACTGTGCAGGCTTGGAGGAGGAGGAGGCACCTGGACCAGCACCTCGGCCTCCTTTGCGGGGCTGTTGGGGACCCTGCTTGGGCCTAGGGCGCCAAGCTTGAGCCTGCTGTTGTTGACCTCCCTGGAAGGAGGGCTGTCTAACTGCAGGGGAAGAGTGCCGAAAGGACGACTTCTTGCGCTTCTGCTGGTTCTTACCCGAAGAACCCTTAGCAGAGGTGGCATCAGACTGCTCAATGCGCTGGAGATGACCTGCCACTCCCGGTCCGAAGAGGTCGGTGCCAAGGAAGGGCACGTCAGCTAGCTTGTGCTGAGTATCCGCTGGAAAGGAGGCTAACCTCAGCCAGGCCTTGCGGCGAGTGGCCACTGCGGCAGCTAGTGAACGGGTACAGGAATCTCCAATGTCCAGAGCCATCTGGAGCTGCTGTTTAGCAACAGCATGGCCCTGGTCACGGACCTGCTTGACCGTGGTCTGCATGTCTGCTGGGAGATGAGGGAGGACTTCATCAAGTGACCCCAGCAGGGCGTGAGAGAAGTGTGCCATAATTACTGCCGAGCTGGCCTGACGAAGGTCCAGGGATGATGCCGCATAGACTTTCCGGGCAGTGGTCCATATTTTTGGACTCCTTGTCCGGAGGGCGGTCAGTACCCACAGAGCTGCCCTTGTGCCGAAACACTGAGGCAGTCACAAGGCTCTCAGCCAAGGGATGCTCGGTGAAGCCCGCCAAGGACCCCATGGGCACCGCGTACTTGCGAGCCATATGGGCCGACGGAGCCGGGCAAGAGGCAGGGCTCTGCCAAAGCTCAAGGGCCGGGCCAACTATGGCTTCGGCCACTGGAAAGGCCTCTGTCGGGGTATCCCCCCTCTTATGAATATCCGTGAGAGGATATTCCGCCTTCTTTTGTATAGGCTGCAAAGGCATACCCGCGGACTCAGAAATGAGTTGAAGGATGCCCTGGAAGGAAGAAGGACCTTCCTCCAGGCCTGTCACTGACAGCTCATCATCGGGGTGTGAGTGAAGGCCAGTAGTATCAGAGTCCAATGAATCAGGATGCAGGGATCTTCCACCTATGTCCTCTTCGATGCACCTAGGGCGATCAGGAGTAACAGTAATGGACAACCTGTGGGGCAAGCCCGTAGTTCTCCGAGCCTCCTTAGAGGGAGCCCCTCCCTGAGGCTGTTTAGGAGGAGGTTCCACCAAAATTGGTGGGGAGACCCTAACAGGCTGACCAGAAAGCGTGCGGTCCACGGGAGGAGACCGGAGTCCTCGGTACCGAGAGAGTCTGTGTCGGCCGAAGAGGCTGGGGCCAAGTAATGGCCGGTACAGCCGGAGTGGACGGCTTTCGACCAGTCAAAAGTAGCTGCTGCCACATGAGGTCCTCATAACGTCGACTGAGCTTCCGTCTAAGTCTCTCCTTGTCCGAGGTGGATGAGGAACGCCGGCAGCACCTCTTCCGGGATTGTTTATGACCCTTTTTCGGCTTTTCGACCGACGGGGTCCTACTCCTCGATCAAGACAGATGGCGTCGGCTCTGTCAATCGGGAGAAGTCGGATCCGCCGAAAATCGAGGTTCCGGCTCTTGTTCCTCGATCAGGATGCTCGAAGGACGGGTCTCCTCGTCAGGGAAGGAGAGGATGGGAGTCCTCTCCAAGGAGTCGGCGACAACGGCTCAATCGGGTCGAGAGAAATCTTGGCCGGTTCTGTCGTATCCTCGGCTTCAGTGCCCTGGCCTGACGGAAGATCAGAGAGGCCGGCGGCCGAGGAAGCGATCTCAACTGAGGCCGAGACCGCCTGCTCCTGAGTATCGGACCGCTCGGTCCCAAGGCGTCTTCTTCGGCTGAAAGAAATTTGTCCTTTCTTGGAGTGGGAGGGTGCGAGCCGGCGCCTCACCCTTGGTAGGAGAGACTGGCACAACTCCCGAAAGGACCCGTGAAGGTGGAGCCAGGTTGAGTGGGGCGAAAAAAACTCGGTTGGCTGAAGCTTGGGCAGCTTCCTCCCCAAAGCCGCCATCTGTTCGAGCTGCTCGGGCGGATCCCACGGCCACGGAAACCGCCCACCTGGCCTTTTTCGATTTCACCAGTGAGTTGCGAAGCTCCAGTCTCCCCAGCTTAAGGCGCGCCTTGCGGTCCTCCAGGACGGTGGGATGGAAGACCAAACAGATGGTGCAAGCCGAAGTATCGTGCACAGCACCCAGGCAATAAACGCACGAGAGGTGGGGATCGGTGCGAGACATTTTCTGTCCACAAGGACACCGGCGAAACCCGGGAACGACTTGTCCTCCATATCCGAAGCGTTCGGATCAGAGTCATAAACTCTAACGAGTTTTAGAGACAGTAAGTGCGGCAAAAACAGTCGATTAGACTCCAGGGCCTACGGTACTTGCAAAGTAGCACGAGGGAACGTGTACCTTCCAGCGGAAAGGAAGATCTGGCGTCATAGGGTGGAGCCGAGGTATATACCACCCGGGTGGGTGGGAGGAGCCAGCTTGAAGACTTCCAGTAAGATTTAAAGGGGAAAGGGACAATGCCAGACAGTGTGGATGAACAACATATCCACGCTCCTAGAAGAAAAAATTACTCACCTTAGTAATGTTGTTTCTTCTAATGGAGTCTTGCTATATTATGACAGTAGCAGTTTGATCTAGCTCTAGAACTGCTCCGGAGGTGAAATGGTTAATACCATTCCAAAACAGAACTTTGAGCACGAGCTCTAAGAAGCAGCTCTATCTGTGTAATTTCAAACCTGAACTGTCAGATCTTACGAGCAAAAACTCACTAAGGTCTGTGTGGAAGCTGTAACCTACACTAGCCAAATGGCTACCTAAATACTAACAACCATTGCTGGTCCCAACACCCAAGACTCAAGTCAGGGACCAGAACTACTAATACAATTCTAACAACATGAGAATAAAACAACAGTATAATAAAACACACCCCAAACCCCAAAGGGAGAAACGCTAAAGGGCACAAAATAGTGCCCACACTAAGTTGCCGCACCCCACCCAAGTAGAAGTTCTGAGAGGGGCAGGCTGGGAGGGTCATAATATAGCAAGACTCCACTAGAAGAAACAACATTACTAAGGTGAGTAATTTTTCTTCAAACAACATAAGTCTTGCTATATTATGACAGTAACAGACTACACAGCAGTACCTCCATGGAGGAGGGCAGAACCTACTTAGGAATAGGCTCTGAAGAACAGTTGTGCCAAACCAAGCATCTCTCCTGGCCTGGACATCCAGGGAGTAATGCTTGGTGAAAGTGTGTACCGTTTTCCAAGTAGCAGCCTGGCATATCTCTAATATAGGGATGTCTCTGGCAGCAGCTAGAGATGCAACTGTACCCCTGGTAGAGTGAGCCCTCAAGCCAGAGGGGGGATCTCTGCCCAGTTTCTGAAAACAAAATTGGATACAAGAGACAATCCACCTGGCAATTGATCTCTTAGTGGCAGGTTTGCCTTTCCCAACTTCACCATAGGTAAGGAAAAGTTGGAGGGATTCGAACCTGTGACCTTTGGTGCGCTCTATATAGTAACTAAGAGCTCTCTTAACATCCAGGCTGTGCAACCTCCTCTCACCAGAAGAGGAGTGATCAGTGAAAAATACTGGAAGGAGATAGATTGGTTAAGATGAAAATCTGAAACCACCTTAGGTAAAACTTCCTATTAGTCCTAAGGACTACCTTATCCCTGTGGAAAGAAATAAAGTCAGTTTCTACTGACAAGGCTTGCAACTCACTTATGCATCTAGCAGAAGTGATAGCCACCAGAAAAACAGTTTTCCAAGTTAGATACTTAAGCTCTGCAGAAAACAGAGGTTCAAAAGGGTTGCATTAACTGGGCAATACAAACATTAAGGTCCCAGGCAGGGGCGGTTCCGAAAGAGTGGATTAGTATGGAGTAATCCCTTAAAAAACTTGGAAAACACAGGGTGAGTGGAAAGGGGATGACTTTCCTGCTGAAACAAAAAGCAGATACAGCTGCCAAATGGACTCTCAGGGTAGCTGGTCTGAGACCCAAGGAATTAAGATGGACCATGTAATCTAATACAATGGGCAAATCAGCAAATTCTGGGGAAATATTTTCCCAGACACCAAATGGAAAACCTTTCCATTTAGAACTATAAGTAGCCCTAGTGGAAGGCTTTCTGGAAGCCTTTAGGATTTCAAGAACACCCTGAGAGAGGTGCAAATCAGCAAATTCTAACTCCTCAAGAGCCAGGCCTTGAGGTTGAGATTGAGGGTCCGGATAACAAACCCTTCCTGGGCACAAGTTAATAGGTTGTGATTCCTGGGGAGGCAAAGGGGAAGATGGATTGTCAGTGACAAGGAGTGGGCACCAGAGCTGCCTGGCCCAATCCGGAGCAATCAGAATCACCCTGCAAGGCTGAGATCTGATTTTGACTAATACTTTGAATAGGAGAGGGAAGCGGGGGAAAGCATAAAGAAACTTCCCCGCCCAGTCCAGGAGGAGGGCATCCAGGGGGACTGAGCCCAACACTGGAGGCCTGCAACAGAACAGAGGAAGTTGGTGATTGTCTGGGGCTGCAAAAAGATCTATCTGAGGGGTGCCCCATCTGGCAAAGACTATCCCCAGCACTTGAGGATCCAGGAACCATTCGTGATGGCCCTGGGAAATCCTGCTGAGAGCATCTGCTAGGACACTGTCCTTCCCTGGAAGATGAACTGCTATGAGAGAAGTGTTCAGGGAATAGGCCAGAGACCACAACTTCATTGCCTCGTGCACAAGGCCGAGACCGAGTGCCCCCTGTTTGTTGATGTACCACATTGTTGTGGTGTTGTCTGTTCTGACTTGTATCACCTTGTTGTGGACAGATGCAGAAAATGCTTGAAGAGCTAAAAAGACAGCTCTGAGTTCCAGCAAATTGATGTGGAGCAGAGATTCCTGGGGGGACCACACTCCGAGTGGAAAGGTTGCCCATGTGGGCTCCCCAACCCAGAAGGGAAGCATCTGTAGTGAGAGTCAAGTCGTGAGAAGGGGAAATGAAGGGGACCCCTAATCTTAAATTGCTCTGATCCTGCCACCACTGGAGGGCCTGGATCAAGGTTCGAGTCACTGGGACCAACTTGGAAAGGGGGTCTCTTCTCTGAGACCAATAGGTTCTCAAGTGAAACTGAATGTCTCTCATCTGAAATCTTGCTCCCTGCACAACAGCTGTGGATGCAGCCATGTGCCCCAGGAGCTGCAGAAAGTGTCTTGCTGGTCGAGACCTGCAGAGTGAAGAGGAGTCCAGAGCCACGAATTCACCCCTTTCTAAGGGAAGAAAAGCTCTGGCTAGCTTTGTATCCAACTCTGCCCCTATAAAGGTGAGTACCTGGACTGGTTCCAGAACCGACTTTGCAGATTTAGCAGAAAGCCCAGGGAGGTGAGAAGCTGCTGGGTGACTTGCAGGTGAGATTTTATCTGTTCTGGGGACTGGCCTACAATGAGCCAGTCGTCTAGATAGGGAAAAACAGCAATCCTTTGCCTCCTCAAGTGAGCCACTGCCAGACACTTTGTGAATACCCTTGGGGCAGAGGTGAGGCCGAGGGCATTGCTCTGAACTGGTAATGACCCTGAGGGTAGTTCAATCTGAGGTACTTTTGATGGGAGCTTCTGATTAGGACGTGAAATAGGCATCCTTGAGGTCCAGGGAGGCTAACCAGTCCCTGGCCTTAGGGAGGGTAAAATCATTGCCAGAGTTACCATTTTGAACTTTGGTTTCAAAAGATGCTTGTTCAGATATCTGAGGTCTAATATGGGCCGCCATTCTCCTGTCTTTTTGGGTAAGAAGTATCTGAATACAGACCCCTGCCCTGGTGCAGGGAGGAACCCTTCCACTGCTCTGAGAGCCAACAGGGTTGAGACCTCTGCTTCTAGAGCAAGGGTCTCTGAAGCACTTGCAGGTAGAAAAAGTCTGGCTTCTCAACTTGGGAAACTTTTTGAAGCTGAGAACCAGACCCTGACATCTACTTCCAGAACCCACTTGTCTGAGGTTAAAGAAGCCCAGTTCTGACTGAAGTAAGCCAGCCTGCCCCCTACGGTAAAGGAGAATCGCCCTGGGCACCCCATCAGGGTGCCTGCTTAGCAAGTGCTTTGGGCTGAGGGGTGGGGCAGGCCTGCCACCCCTCGTCTGCCTCTGCCTCTGAAGAAGCCCCTCTGAGCATAGGCAGAGGAGGCCTGAGTCTGATAAAAGGCCTGTGAAAAGGCCTACCCTACCCCTGGGTATGCCTCTGGGGAGTGGCTTGCCGCTCCTTTGCTTGAGGCACTTTTGTAAGTAGTCCTATATTCATCCATCTTTTTCATGTAATTCTCTGTCTGCTCCCCAAACAGAGAATTTCCCACCACAGGAAAATCCATAGCCTTAGTCTGGGTATCCTGTGACAGGCTAGTACACCTGAGCCAGGCCAACCCTGAAAAGCTACAGATGGCCATGACCCTAGAGGAAACATCATTAACATCCACAGCAGCATGAAACTGTACCTTAGAAGCCTCAATGCCATCAGCAGCCACCTGTTCTAGTTCGCTAGCCAGCTGGCCATGGGCTTGTTGGCTAATTCCATAACAGTATCCCATCTAGATTTCTGATACCTAGCTACATAAGCCATATAATTTGCTTGCCTGAGTCCCAGAGAGGCTGCCATATACTGTTTTTTCACCATGGCATCAATTTTCCTGGAATCCTTGTCAGGAGGATGTGAAGCCAGGGGAATGTTAGCTTTATCACGAGCTGCAGCCTGAACTACCCCAACATGACTGCATTGCTGAGAAAGGAATTCTGTATCAGGACCTGACAATGTGTACCTTCTGTCCATCTTTTTATCTACAGGAGGCACAGAATTAGGAGCTTTTAAAATTTTTATTGTTTGCTTCCTAAAAGACTTGTGCAAAGGAATAGACAATCTCCTAGACTCTGGAATATCCATCATTTCTACAAAATCAGGCTCCTCTTGCTCATCCACAGCTTCTTCCAAGGGAAGCTGGAGGTTTCAACAACTTTTTGTAAAACATAAAATGAGATGGGGACTCAGATAGCATAGGGAGATTCTAAAGGTCTGTCTGGGAAATGTCCGGTTCAATGGGCACACCCAGACCTTCCCAGCCACATTCATACTGTTCATAATCATCCTCCCCCTCCTCTGGTTCATAAAACTCCTCAACATCATATTCCTGAACCACTGGAACCGACGAACCGACCTTTTTGCCAGATAGTGGCGGTTGGACGGAACCTGAATCAGTGACTGGAAAATTTGTTATGGCTTTTGCTATCTCTGCAGCAGTTGGAGAAGGATTTTGGGCTCCAAACCTGCTGACTTTCTTGTTTTCTTTACTGGAACTGGTTCCTCAGAACCAGCTTTTCTTTTGCCCGAGGAAGTCTCGCCCTGGTCAGAGGGCACTCCCTCCGGTTCGGTTGGCACCGAACCGGGCTGGCCATCCGGGTCAGCGGACTTTTTGGCCTCTCGTTCCCTGAGCCTGCCCAATCTCTTTTCCAGGGTGGCTGCAGGGAAATTCTTACATATCTGGCAGTCTGACTGGAGGTGGTCAAACCCCAGACAATAGACACATGTGGTGTGTGGGTCAGCCTTGGCAAGAGCTTCCCCACAGACATCACAGTGTTGAAACCCAGTGAGCCCGGTTTTTCTTTTGGGTTTCTCAGACATAATGCCAGCCTAACCAGAAAACTTGCCCTTTAAACGGCAGTGCCAGGCAAGACACCCTTATCGGTTCTAACCATGTCACGGGTATTGGAAAAAACGTAATAAAATCCGGGTTTTTTAGAACCGATAAGAACCGGGAACCGCACTCTAAAATGTTAAACTTTAAAATTAATGAGTTTTAAACCCAGTTGATCGGTTCAAAACCGAACCGATAAACTTACAAGTTCCACACAGACAAAACCTTTTAATTACTTACGATTACCACAGACAGAGCTTGAACCGAACGGTTTTGCGGTTAAAATAAAACTATTCTCAGTTGAATCGGACCGAGAAAACACTGTTTAAACCGAGAAATGAACCGAGCAGGAGGAGAAATCTCCGGAGCGACTGTTCACTGAGGCGGAGTAAAGAATCTGACAGTTCAGGTTTGAAATTACACAGAGCTGCTTCTTAGAGCTCGTGCTCAAAGTTCTATTTTGGAATGGTATTAACCATTTCACCTCCGGAGCAGTTCTAGAGCTGGATCAAACTGCTACTGTCATAATATAGCAAGACTTCATGTTGTTTGAAAGTTGTATTTTTTGATTTCAAAGAATTCATATGGGGAAAAAAAAAAAGAAGAAGAGGCCCAACTTTAGGTTACCAGGTTGAGAAACAATAGTTACATTTACCTTAAGAATACTTGGTATGCTGTGACTCATCTAAGGTAAGCTACTCTGAAAAGGGTGGCAACGTAGTGATTTATTGTTTATGAGGTGTCTGACTGAACTTTTTTGGGAGGGGCTGTTATATACTGATTTATGGCTGCTCTCAGCCAATTAAGGTTTTTTATTTTTTTTTTTTTTTTTTAATTCAGATTGATGCATCTTTTAACATTCCAGGTTTTCTTAGAACCATTATAGATTGAGGGAAGAGTTCGAGAAATCTGATCTCTTTTCCCCTGCTCACAAGACCTTCATACTGTAAAAAGTGTAGCACACAGGTGCCCTGGAAACTAGCACATTCAGAGAAATTTTCAGAAATTAATGTAGTACAGAATTGATATTCCATTATCAATAATGTTTTAAGCGTCCTCGGAGACCACATTTACGGTTGTCAGAGTGGTCTCACACTCTCACTTTTTCAGAACTGCCCAGCCGAGGTTCTCAAATCCTAAGAATGCATACTTGTCTTTTCTTAAAATCATATGAATGGTCTCCAGGGACCTATTAACAAGAGGGTGAATCCATCTGACACATGGGGGGGGGGTTTGTTTCTCTGTCTGTCAAGTAAGTTCACATTTCTTTCTTTTTTTCAAACAGTAATATTTATGATTTATTATAGGTTTATATGCACATATCTCAAGTCCTTTGAACGTCAGAATGATCAGCTTCGCATCACAGTTCTCATTTGAGCTCGAGAATGCACTCTTATGACCCCAAGGGAAAAAGTAACTGTACATTAATTTATTGTGTTCGGAGGACCTTTGAGCTCAACAGCCCTTTTCTCAAAGATGTCCCAAGTCAGAGGGGGTACCACAACACCAGCAACAAAATAACATCATGAGCAGAGTACAAAATAAATAGGAAACAAGTGCAGTTGGGAGATACAGCCACAGTCAGCTCCAAACTGTGAGCAGTTAAGAGGGCACAGTGGAGGGCTTCAAGAAGGGGTGGGACAGGTACAAGGGAAATCTGAAAAAAAAAAATAAGACCACCTTCTTAGGGGCTTGGGGGTGGTAAAGCGAGCAGCCACTAGGTTGCCGGCTTTCGAGCAGACAAGACAGACCATTTGGCCTATTCTGCTGGCTTTTAGTATGTTAGTTACATTTATGTTTCTGGAGAAATAAAGCAGCAGCTTGTGCTTAGAATAAATTGAAAGAGTAGAGTGTTTATAAATAATATGGCATATAAGTCGCCCCATCCAAATCATGTACTGTATCTTCCACACTATCATACATGCATAATTTTATTTTCAGTACAGTGATATGTTTGTGTTTTGTCAGGGTAAATGCCACCGATTCATTTAATCTCCGGCTGCGCCATACTTTGACAAGTAATATTACAAGGCTCTGCACAAGCTCATGCCCATTTATTGCTATTCTCGCAAGATAAATAAACAAAATGAAAAACAAGATAATTTCAAAACAAATTAAATAAACAGCCGCCCCAAAAGCAATGTTGGAAATGGTAAAAATTCACCTATCTGACTGAGGTCTTGGGACATGTTTCTTCATTATACATTTCATTTTTACACGTTATTTAGTCACTTTTGTATTTTTACACAGTATCTGGTTCTTTTGCATTTTTATACTTTAGTTAGTTCTATGCCTTTAGGGGGGTAAGTTTTACGCAAGAGAAGTCCCTATTTTGCTCCCCAACAGTCAGACTTTGAATTTCACTCCTGGAACTAAGTTTCCACTCATTACCACCACTGGCCACAAGCAACCAGAAAGGTTGCTTCTGCCTGAATACCAACTGTTAGCACAGCACAGTGTGCAGACAAAGCTTTAGGACCTGTAACAACTAAATGCAGTGTAGGTCTTATGGTTAGAAGTGAGAGATTAGGGCACAAACACTTGAAATCACATTGATATAATTCACCTTCTAATACAATATTTTCGATTAAAAAATGAAGAGCAAAAGTCAGTTCTCTCTCTCTGCCTATTCCACCCGCACATTAGGCACTGGCCTTCTGAATGCAAAAAGGTTGCAAATCATGTGACACAGAACCACAGGAAATAACCCAGCAATACAGAGTTTTACAGTAATGAGTTATCATACAGTCTGCTTTGGCTCTAAAACACTTGAAGTGCAATGTGGTACAAAGGAAACACTGTGTGTTAACAAAAACAAACAAAAAAACAAAAAACAAAGGATAGGTGTCCTAATAAACTAGAATCAATTGAAGGGGGAGGACGTTATGCACCTCAGAGAGGGAGGAAGGATTTAAGCTGTGCATCCATTATGCTTGTAATGAGGCCCACTTTGCTATGGCTTATGCAGCAGTTAAAGGCAAGTGGGATGGGGACACAAATTAATTTCATTGTTCAGCGTATTTCCAAGTACCATGATTAAGTTCATGCAGGGATTCCTGGGTGATTTCAGAGCTGCAACTCACACTTCTAAATCTTGTCCTCGACACATTGTGGTGCAACTGGGAATCTGTCAGCGAATCCTTACTGTTATTCTATGGCACCAAAAATACTGCCCCACTCCTACAGTACTGGTCACTACTACTGGAAAATAAGCCAGATTTCTTTTTTTATATTACTCATTTTTCCGCCTTTGGCGGAGCTGACCAATGATCTCGGCCACCACCTGCATCCCGGACCGGTCATGCATGTGGGTCACACAAACCCCCACACCAGGGCCGGCCATTATCGCTCTCACACCCTGACGCATACGCCTCTCTCAGGTCCCGGGGTGCAGGGTGCAGCCATCAGCCACAGAGATCATCCCCCACGCTAGTTTCCTCTGTTTTCTTGTCCCCTTGAAGTGTCAGCATGCAATGATGTCAGGCACTGCGTGCAGATGCCTGCCACACTCAGCCCCTTGCTGGCAACGCTCTAGTAGTGCCCCCGGTCATCACCAGGGGCCACTACAGAGCAGTGGTACCCTGGCACCTTCCCTGGGATAGGAGAGCTGTCCTCCGGATGCTCAATCCTATCCCTCCCCTGTCAGCCCCTGGTGGCCCTGCATCTGAACCCAGGTCGCCAGCATGGCACAAGGTGTGGCGTCCAGCGCCTCAATCCTCAGCATCACCGGGCCAGCCAAACAAGCCAGACTTTAACTAAAAGCCGGCTTATATATAGCCGTAATTCCAAGTAAAAAGTACAGTTCGCAAGAACTTACCGTAATAGTAGATCTTCAAGAGGAGCTCTTGTAGCAGGTAATACCATTAGGACTAAGGCCACCTGGCGTTCGGACCCCATGGGAAAACCTTCTAGCTAGCAGTCTGTGGCGGGGAACCGCTCCAGACATCGGCTCCACCCCGATGTCAGACATGGTATAAAGGAGGTGGTGCCCAGGAGCCACCTCAGTTCTCCTGCCAGAAACTCGGCTGAAAATACAGATGGAGAACCAAGGAGGATCTCCCATCCCCAAAGAGAAGATGTAATATTTGTCCCCGAGGACAGGTGGGTGGGAAAGCCACCTGCTGCAAAAGATCCTCTCGAAGATCTACTGTTACAGTAAGTTCTTACGTAAATGTACTATCTCACTTCGAGGGGGAGCTCTTGCAGCAGGTAATACCATTAGGACTGAGTCCCAAGCGATGCTCAAGAAGAGACCCAGACTGAAAGGGTGGAGGACAATAAAAAAACTGAGGGAAATTAGGAGAGAAGTCCCTGAAGGGCTGCAAGGCCAAAACCTGCTCTCCTCCTGGAAGCAATGTCCAGACTGTAGTGCCTCACAAAGGTATGCACTGACCTCCAAGTAGTGGCTGCGCAGAGGTCCGCTGAAGTTGCGTTTTGAAGGGAAGCAAAAGATATCGCCACCCCTCTGGTGGAGTGTTCCCTCATCGGTCCCAGTAGGGGTTTATTGTGGTGCTGGTAGCAAAAAGTGATGCAGTGCACTAGCCACTTAGGGTCAGTTTTGTGACTGGTGCGCCAAGTTTCCTACAGGCAAAGGAGACAACTGGTCTGTCTTTCTGGTGTAACTAGTCCTGGCCAGACAGTAACACAAAATTCTATGTACATCCAGAGTATGTAACAATGCCCCCCCTTTGTCCGAATACTCTGGGTAATAAACAGGTAGTTGGATGTCCTGGTTCAACGTGAACTCAGACACTACCTTTGATAAAAACTTTGGGTTTGGACACAGGGCTACTCTGTCCCTGTGAAAAACAAGATAAGGCCCTTTACACATCAGAGCCTGTAGATCAGAAATCCTCCTGGCTGAGGTAATGGCAACTAAAAATAAAGCTTTCCAAGAGAGAAGGCGCAGCTCACAACTTGTGGCTGGTTCAAAAGGTGGCAAGGTGAGCTTTTCTTAAACAGGAGGTCCCAGGATGGTACTGGGTCTCTCCTGGGGGGTTTAATATGCAAGATGCCTCTCAGGAAGGTCTTACAGATGTCCAGCTGTGCCAGAGTCTTCCCATTTATTGGTGCATGGTAAGCTGACAGAGCACAGAGATGCACCTTTATGGATGAGTACCAGAGACCCAAGTCCAAAAGGTGATGAAGATACACCAGCACAGATTCCACCGGACAACCCAGGGGATCCAGAGAACGGAGAATCACCCATAAGCAGAAACACTTCCATTTCATGGTGTAGGTCGCCCTGGTAGAGGGTTTTCTCACTGCCACGAGCACCTCTGCCACTCTAAGGAATACTCCAAACCTACCCCCTAGCTAAATCCACAGGAGCCAAGCATTCCGGTGCAGGGACCGGAGGGCTGGATGGATCAATGTCCCTCGCTCTTGGGAGAGCAAGTGAGTGGAGAGGGCAATGGAACTGGCAGTTACGATGCCAGCTGTTGTAATAGGAACCAAATCTGTTGAGGCCAGAATGGCGCTACCAGTATCATCGACATCCTGGCCTCTTCTGCCTGCAATTTGAGCAGGACCCTCTGAAGAAGAGGGAAGGGAGGGAAAACATACAGAAACCTCCCTGTCCAAGAGAGGGACAATGCGTCTCATTAGAAAACATCAGGCCCTGGATCTAGCGAGCAGAAATTGGGCAGTTTGGCGTTGTGTGGTGACACAAAGAGGTCCAGTTCTGGCTGACCCCACCTTTCAAAGAGGTAGTCTACGACTTTTTGCTGCAGCTTCCACTCGTGGTTCTGAAATCGAGAGCAACTCAAGCTGTCTGCAAGGACATTGTGGATGCCTGGAACATGCACTGCAGTGATGTCCAGCTTGTAATCCACTGCCCCGGACCAAAATCTCATTGCCTCTCTGCATTGGGGATACGAGCGTTAACCCCCTTGCTTGTTGAGATGGAAGACTATCGGGATGCTGTCCGACTGGACCAGTAGAGTCCCAGGTAGGAGTACCCCTTGGAAAGCTTGAAGGGCAAACAGAACGGCTCATCTCCAAAATGTTTATATGAAGAGCTTGTACCGTTGAGTTCCAGGAGCCCCTTGTCTGATGCGAAACAAGATGTGCTCCCCATCTCGGTCCTGATGTGTCGGTGTTGAGAGTCTGCAGTGGACTGGGTTGCTGAAGAGAGACTCCTATGCTCAGACGGGCTGGGGTGAGCCACCAGATAATGGACTGTCAGACTGCGTTGGAGATCCGAATGGTCTCTTCCAGCTCATCCATACTTTGATCCCATTGAACCTTGAGGTGCCATTGCAGGATCCTCATGTTCAGACGCGAGAGTGGAACTGTAACAATAGCTGCTGCCATGTGACCTAGCAGTTGTAGAACCACTCTTGCTGGAACCAAGTGAGAGTCCTGTACTCTGCGAGCGACTTCTCTTAGCCGTGCTACTCTGTCTGTGGGCAGAAAAGCTCTCCTTGGACTGTGTCCAGGACTGCTCCAGTGTATTGCAGCCTTTGAGCTGGCCATGGTTGTGACTTGGGCAGGTTTAGGGTGATGCACAGAATCTGGAATAGGCTGAATGTCTCCTCCAAGGCCCTGTTCAATTGGTCTTCTGTTGGTGCAGTAAGAAGCCAATCATCCAAACAGGGGTATACGAAGTGACCCCCTTTCCTGAGGGCCGCCACTACCACTGCTAGACACTTGGTAAAAACCCCTGGTGCCGAGGATAGGCTGAATGGCTGTGAACTGGAAGTGTCCTCCCTGGAAGGTGAAGTGTAAATACTTCCTGTGGGATGGCAGGATCTTGATATGCATGTAGGCATCCTGCATATCTAGTAAGCAAAGCCAGTCTCCTTGATGGGGCATTGATGACAGGTTCGCCAGGGTCAACATTCTGAACTGTTTGTATTCGATAAAGGTGTTCAGATGACTCAGGTCCAGAATGAGACGGAGGTCTCCCATCTTTTTCGGGACAAGGAAAAAATAGGAATAAAATCCCTTTCTCCTTTGCACAAAAGGAACCTCCTGTATGGCTATTTTGCCCAGTAAGGCCTGTATCTCTGCCCTCAGGAGAAGTACATGGGCGGGTCAGCGGTGGGAGGGGACTGGTGGGTTGTCCAGTGGAAACTGGGTGAACTCTAGGGAATATCCCCTTTCTACTATCTGGAGGACCCATTGGTCCGATGTTATACTGGACCATCTGGATAGGTAGAGGAAGAGTCTCCCTCCTAACGCCTCCCCCTGCACGGGGGGTGTGTGTGTGGGGGGGTTGGTAGGGAGTCGTGCTGTGTTGGGGGGTGCAGGCAGGGGAGGTCTTGGCACCTTGGGGTTTTTGGGGCCCTTGGCGCCTGAAGAAACAGGGTGGCCTTTTTTATTTTGAAGCCTCCCTTATGTTGTGTCTGGCGCCCTCCTTGCTGTCCCTGATATTTCCGAAAGGGACAGCGGCGTGTGGACTGTGGCTCCAACCGGTACATTCTGTGGACTTCAGATACAGCTTTACCTGAATCTTGAAGTCCGGTGATCAGTTTTTCAGTGTCCTGACCAAACAGGACTGGTCCTTGGAAAGGAGTGTCCAGGATAGCACCCTGAAGATCCTGTCTGAA
Source organism: Neoceratodus forsteri (assembly GCA_016271365.2). Classification (NCBI taxonomy): domain Eukaryota; kingdom Metazoa; phylum Chordata; order Ceratodontiformes; family Ceratodontidae; genus Neoceratodus; species Neoceratodus forsteri. The sequence goes on from CM028130.1 coordinate 952,795,752, forward strand.
GCCCAAAACCCTGAGCCAAGCATGCCTCTGCATGCAAATGCTGGTGGCCACTGCTCTTGCTGCTGCATCCGCAGAGTCAAAAGAACTCCTGAGGATGTGCTTATCCATGTCCATGCCAAACTGAATAACAGCAAGAAGTTCCGCCTTACCCTCCAAATCTGGTTGTGCCTTGGCCAGGTCCATTGCCTTTGCCACAGGGATTTTTGGTAGGTGACCATGTGGGCCAGGAAGTTGACTGACCTAACGGTGCAAGTTGCTGAGGAGTATACCTTGCATCCCATCTGGTCCAAATTTTTAGATTCTGGGTCCGGTGGCTGGACACTCATGTGGCATGGTTGTTGTGCCCTGCCATAGGCAGCTGTCAGGGCCATAGAGTCTGCCTTTGGGTGTTCGCCTAGAAAAGGCTCCCCTTTTAGCGTTTTGTAAAGTGTATCAGCCTTACGAGGTACTGTGGTCGTAGTGGCTGGGTGCCGCCATGTGGACCTGGTCACATCTTGAAAAGGTTCCACCAATGGCTTAGGATCTGTGGCTCCCAAGAATCTGGCCAGTCTGCGCCGTTCTGGGTCTAGTTCCTCAGTGTCCCATTGGTATAGCGCATAATGTTCAAAACCGACAGGTCATCCAGGGGTGACCTCGACGAGTCCCTCAGATCTGGAGACGGAATGGGGAGCTCGTCCTCTGAGGAATAGTCCAAAGATGAGTCGCCCGAATCATCCCCTGGAGATGACAGCGGGCATCCGCTGGAGGATGGAATGGACGATGGATGCCTTTTGCGGCCACCCAACCCAGGCGTCCGCCTGTCCTCTTTATCCTGCAGTTGGAGCTCCTTTGGCGGTAAAGGCCACTCAGGAGTGAGGTCTCTAGGTGGAGGACGTACTGGGGATGGATCCCTGGATCTGGGGAGAAGATCCCCTTTGATGGTATTCCACCACGCATTAAATAGTGCTCCCACCTCAGCTAGTGGAACGACTGGTGGTGGGGGTGTCTGATTCAAAGTGCCAGAGGGTCCAGGCTTCTGGTCCTGAGGCAGTGGTGACTGGTCTTTGGGCACTTTGTCAACAGGTACGTCAGGCATCAGATCCTCTATGTCTGGTGGCCCAACATCTGGTTCTTTTAATGGAGACTGCTGGGAGTCTGGTACCCCCGTGCCTGGGGAATCAGTCGCTGGGGCCGATGGCCAATCCTTCGGGGCTGACGGCTGGTCCTTCAGGGCCGACAGTCTTTCTTTTGCCTGAGGCGCTTGCTCCTTTTCCGGCACAGAGTTGGAATGTTCGGTCGTCTGGGAAGCAGACGACGCCCGGTGTTCAGGTGGGGGAGGCGGCCGCTACCCGACGACCTCCCGGCGTTCTGCTGGTTCGTCTGGCTTCTTCTGTTTCTCGGACGTCCCAGAAAGCTTTCGGGCACCGGGCTCTGTGGATCTGCCTGAAGCCAACACTTGTCCCCCAAGGGTCGACCCATGTTTGTGGGGTCAGTGGGCCAAGGGGATCTGGGTGGATGGCTGTCCCTGAGAAGACTCCCCCTTACCTTTCACCTGTGTAGAGGCGATAGACTTCCTATGTGTGTCCCCAGAAGCTGCTTTGGTACCTGGGGGGACCGATTCCGACCTCCCGCCGGAGGTGGAAGTAGTAGACGCCAGGTGAGGCGACTTTGGGAGGGACTCTTATCTGGCCCTCTCCTTCTCCCTGTGGTGGCGTTTCCCTCCCAATCTCTTCTCCTTTGGGACTCTCTGGTAAAAGAGGACAAACTGTGTCCTGATGGGGCCTTCTGCATAGCGGCTACTTGCGGCTCGAGAAGATAGGCCTTCAAGGTGTTGGTGCGTCGAATCCTGGTCTTGTTGTTGAATTTGAGGCAGTGCTGGCAATCTTTCGGCCAGTGATCGGGGCCTAGGCAGGCAGAATGGCAGTCCTTCACCAAGATCTGCTTCCCACACGCACACACTGATTTTCGCTGCTTTGTCGATGAAGACATTAAACTGACAAATAAACTGAGTAGGAAAGGTTATTTTAGAGAAAAAAAACTGCATGATGCGCAAGAAAAAGGCCGACGCACCAGATGGCTCAGAGATCCAATGTTTATGGTCGACGTAAGGGAAAAGAACTGAGGTGGGGACCCCCTCTTTATACCATGTCTGAAATTGGGGCGGAGCCGAGGTCGGGGCGGTCCCCTCCCCTGCCACACACTGCTAGCTAGAAGATTTTTCTGTGGGGTCCTAACCTGGTGGCCTTAGTCCTAATGGTATTTATCTGCTGTAAGAGCTCCCCCTCAAAGTGACATCTGTGTTTATTTTAAATTTATATTTATATTAACGGAGCACAATTAAAGAAATATTACTGATCTTTTGACATTGACTTCATAATATTTTGAGTGGAATTCACAATGGAGTCCATTTGTCAGTTTAAAAAGGAACCAAGTGACCACGTCCAAAACAATTAAAGCCATGGAAACTTGATCTTTGACCTAAAAATAACACTGCACTGAATCTGTGTATTTATTTTAAAATGTTTGGAAAAGAAAGGCATACCGAGACAAAGCTTGTCAAATAAGTTAACGTTAAAACAAAGTTTCACAATGTTTACCTTTTTGTCTGGAACTGCTTCACCTTCAGAATCTCATGGGGTCATATGCTGTTATTCATCTATCCATCCATCACTGTATTCATTAAGACAACCTCATGAGATGCAGCATTTTGTGTTCCTGGGGGCCCTTGTGGGACAGTTGCATGAACATTTAATGCAGCACTACAAGGAAATTGGGCAAACAATTCAACCCAACCTTTTTTTCTCTATACAATATTGCAGACATCTTCCAGTTTTATTCAGTGGTAATCTTTTCTAGTTTCACCAACGTTTGCGCATTTTATAAATGCTTTAATTTTGTTTTTTTCTCAAGAAAGATGGCTGCCACATTTGACTTAAAATACCACTGTAAACCTGTTAAGGGTTATGAATAAAAAAATAAAAAACAAACTTACGGTACACAGCACAGGAAGTACTTAGAAAAGCAGATTTGACAGGTGTGCTATTTTTATTAATTGTAGCTGACACTAGCTTTTTTTGAAAATACATTTTTCATTGCACTCCTGCTTTAATACTATTAACACAACTATATACTTGCTGCAAAAACTATGACGTCATTGGGCCAGCCCAGTGGCACACACTATCAACTGGGAAATTGGGGTTTATGTGCTCGCTCCTCTGTAAGCAGGGTTTTATTTAACTCTAAAAATTGATTAGCGTTTTGCTCATAAAAGAGCTAAAACTTTGTGAAAATTAATAGCTCTTGCCTCACTGTGTTTAACAAACACAGCACTTCTAAAAAATCTATATAAATACTTTCTGTACAGTTAGTATCGTCCCAAGAAAAAAACTGCTAATCAATTATTTAAAACCCTGGTAAGGAACCCTATCATTTTCTTCCACCTCCCCACAAATGGCAGAACTGTGAGCAGGACATGGGAAAGTTGCACACAACCTACTATCTGCACTCCTGGCAGGAATGACAATGGAAAGGAGAAGGGGGTTCAAAACGGGAAGGGGGCTGCAACAACAGCAGAGCAAAGCTTGAGCTCTGCCTTTCTAATTTGTTGCTTTATTAATTCATTCATTCCACACAAAACCATTTAGGCAGGGCCTATTTACAAAGGGCCTATAGTCAGGAAGAACAGAAACATAAGTCAAGTGAAATGGCACAGTAACATGCATACAGTACAACTCAATACAGCACTAGACTACAACTTCAGTTCTGCATCTGGTACCGTATGAGTTGTACCTATGTTCTTCTACACAAAAGCTATGTTTACACAGCTGCACCGCTTGCTATTTTCTGCCGCTCCTTTCCCACGGCACATATGCTCCCAGAACAAGAGAGACTTTGCACCACCCACTCTTGCTGCGCTGCTGGTCATGGAGGAGGCTGGACATTCTGGGGACAGGGTTTTCTCGGCAGGGAGACAAGGGGCTTTGGCAGCAGATCGACGCATTAGGAGTTTACAGCGCAGCTTAATGCGCTCGATCCGATCAAGGTCCCCACTCCTACATCGGAGCCAAACAAGGATCCGCAGTGCTCTTAATGCGCTCCAGTAAGTGTCTACACTGCTGTCTTTGCAGCGCATCAACCAGTGCACATGGGTTGACTGCTGCAAAGATGGCGGTGTAAAGAGAGCTACAGAGAACTTTGAAGTAATCTTGAGAGTTAGCAGAAATTTCCCCTAAGCATTACTTTTAATTAAAAATGAGTGATACTTGGCCTGAATTTATGGGTCAAAAGCACAGGATTGTTTGTATGGATAACCCCTTATTAACTCACAAGTGTTACCAGTGACACTAGGTAGGCTGCTCACCTCTGGGTCTGGAAGACTGGAAGGTTGTGTTCTAACCTCATACTGGGTGGTACCTATTACTGACAGTGCAGTACGAGGCAAATGCTGCACTCCTGAGGTGCCGTCCTTTGCATGGGACAGTAAACTGAGGTCCCTTCTGCTCATCTCTGATCACTGTTCACGAGGAAGTTGAAGATCCCATGGCAGTTATCGAAGAACAGTAGGAGAGGCCAACATTCCTTCTGGCAATAAAATGGCACAACACACACACATACACCCACCCATCTGGAAGCTAGCTATAAGAAGCTTCCTGTGTGCCGTTTCTGATCAAAAATGACAGAGGATAATATATGATCTTCGGTTAATAACCACACTGTAAACACTCCGAGAGGTTGCCATGACATCACAGATGACATGGTAACCTCAAGAAGTCTTTTCAGCCCGGTTAACCAAAGACCATACAATACATTTTATGGTGTATGGGCTGCCAAAACTGTGTAATCATAGACTGAATTACTTTAGTGAATTAATTTACAGAACACTGATTGTTGTGAACATTCTGTTTTGTTATACCAGTGAGATAACATACTCAAGAAGGGTTAACAGAGTGATGTCATAACAATTGCATATCAAGGCTGTAATCTGCTTGAATTCAGTCAATAATAAGGGCTTCCCATACACTATATAGAGAATAATGTATGGGCAACCATACACAACAAGGCTGTGTTTCCATTGAGGGGTTGAGATGACAGCATATGAAGCTCGAGAGGTCCATGCTGTCATCTCAATCCAGAGATAGAAACACATGCAGAGTTGTGTGTGGTTGACCATATTTTATTTTTTATAGTATATGTTTTTTTACACTAGAGTGACAGACCCACTGAAGTGAAAACGAAATCTTGCTATTTCTTTGTTCTACTCAAATAAAATCACATTTCCAGACTTTTGAAGATAAAATGTATGACTTTGGGCACTGGGTGGTTAGTAAGTAGCTAGGTGTAGAATAAATGAGAAATATAAAATTGTATGACCTTTGAACTGTGCATAACAACTGTTCAGAATGCACATCACAACACTTTATAATGCGCATAACGGTTTAGAATGTGCTTAACAAGGATTTTGAACAGGCTGATTTTACATAACAAAGGGTAACCATATATTATAAAAAATAATTAATAAGCTAACCATTTATAATTAAGTTAGTACATGTTTACTAAGCATACTATTACTTACTCTTGCTTATAAAACAAAGGGGGGGTCAGGTGGGCATGATGGACATAAGAATCCTTTTCCACCTCCTGTACAAATCAAGTGTTACAGAATTCACATCTCAATATTTTTAGACACAGCAAGCCAGAATTTCAAAAAATTAGGTCTCCTCTCATGTTGCTTTTTCCATATAGTACGAATAACTCTTAAATTTGTGGAAGACCTTAGAAAATCTGTAAGGGGATGGGATCCAAGCCATCTCAAATTATTTATCTACTAGAATCACTTGGATGCTAAAGATGCATCACATTTTAGCACCATTCCACCCAATTTATTTTTGCATCAATCCTCTATTTATACTTTGTTAAAGCAACTCTGTACCAAGCACATCCTCTACGAACAGAAGCAGCGGAAGCCTGCATGTCCTTCTCTGGTATCCTGGCAACACAGCCAAAGTCTGCTTTATAAACCTGTGGACTGTGCAAATTAATTTCATTACCCACTCGCACACATCGTAAAAGGAGAGGAGAAGAGAAACAAACTGCACGGAGGTAACACTACAGTAATTATTAACCTAATGAAAATAAACCTTTCCTGCGATTCTATACAAATAACCCCCCTTTTCCCTCTGTCTCGAATTTATTTACCTTGAGCCAACTGCACCCAGGTCCACAACAGAAAAATCCTTCTCAGATTCATCTTTAACAGAAAAACATTTAGCTGAAGCGAAGGCATTTTTCCATCACTTTTGGGGGGTGGTCCTACTTGGAATAAAAAAATCTCAGACTCCATGACAGCGTAAGGCAAAGAGCGAAGTTTTTTTTAATTCACAAACACACTCGACACCTTACAACCACAGCACTCTTTGCCTTACGCAGTCATGAAGTCTGAGACTATTGCTTGCCACTATGCACTGCTGTGATGGTGTGTGTGGTGTTGGTCACACATCAGTGGACTGCCTCTATCTTCTAATGCAGCATCCTGGAGTGCACTGCTGTACTTACAAAATGCCGGTATGAAACGTTCTGGCTTACAAAATATACCACTGCCCAAATGCGAGTACATACATGCACAACAGGCAGCTTAGTCAGTCAAATGTGACAGAAGTACCTGTAATGAAATATGTAAATCTATATACACACGCATACATATATTGGGATAGCCAATGGGCCGACTCAAAATATGCAGTTTCTTTTCAAACGTAAATGGTATGAAGCTGGAGGGGGTAGATTCAGGAGAGATGTGAGGAAGTACTTCTTAACAGAAGGAGTGATTAATTCCTGAAACACCCTTCCAGCAGAGGTGGTGGGGTTCAAGAATGCACGGGGTAAGCGCAAGGGAACACAGTGGAAAGGAAGAGGGGGAGGGAGGGAGAAAGTGTAAATCGGATATGGTCTACGGTAATAGTGTAGGTAGGGAGGAATGGGCAGACTGGATGGGCTCCACAGTCCTCATCTGCCATCAAATTCTATGTTTATGTGCAGGACCATAACTCATGAGTGGTACAGTATTATTAATGTCCTGCCCACTCACAAGTGATACACTACCTATTCTGAGTCAGGATACTGTATATTTGATACATGCAACGGCAGTTTACAAGTTAAAGCTTTTAAATAGGCAATATGTTTGAAGATTTTGCTGTTTTTCTTTGCTTCAGTGCTACACTATACATTGAGATGCCATCAGCACTGTGAAACCTGCTATATGACTGGTTCAGTATTTCACTGTAATGACAGCAACCTTTAAAATATCCATTGTGACAACTGTAAATATTGTTTTGATGCTGCTGTTACTAATGTAGCTATCTTTTAAAAAAAATCTTTTTTACATTCAAATCTATTGGATGGAGAGAATCACAGCTCTAACTAACCATAGAATAGACAAATTTGAAATCCAACGGAGAAAATGGGTGGTATATATAATGCAACATAGACCAGAATTTGTCCCCTGACAGAGATATCTCCCGAGAGACAGTGAAAATTTAGAGAATTGTGATTGGACAACTGGAGGTGGGAGGAGGCAGGGAGGTGAGAGAGCTGGTTGATTTGGACATGGCTGGGGGAGGCATCTCTCAGAATGTATTCATAAAGGGGGAAAATGTAGAACTTTATGATTGAGACACTTAAAATTCTGGATCATAAATGATATCACAATAAAATATCCCGGCGGCTACAGTTGGCAGTCGGCCAGGGTTAGAGGGAGCTGCTGGACCAATCGGGAGAGAGGGCGACAATTTTGAAAGGCACCTGTGCTCCAGAAGTCTGACTCTGCCACCTCACCCACAAAGGAGCTGTAATTTTGTGTCCCACACCACACACCCAGGCCCCGACATCTATTAAATGGTCTGTGGGGGCGGATCCTGGGGGGAGAGTGCATGGTGTGATGGTCAGTGACTGAGAAATAAGTAGACTGGATTTGCTGTAGAATCTAGGGGGAAGGGCTTTGGATTAACTAATTGTTTTGTCATAGGATTGAGGGGGAAGGACATTAGTAAACATATTGTGTGGCTGGGTATTACGTGTGGGGTTAATATTGCTTAATATTGCTTGCACTCAAAATGAGGAGGGGTGAGGGGGAAATTAGAGAGGGCATTTTTGGAAGGGTTACTGGGGGTACAGGGTGTGGGCAGCCATAATATTGAACTGGGCATGAAGGTTCGGTGGGTGTCCTGTGTGTTTTAAACTGGAGGGTTTTAGGGATGAGATCAGAGGGATCAAAAGGCAGCTAGAAGGAGGGAGGGATGAAGGACGGGGAGATAAGGTGGGGTACGGATCAAGTGCAAGTAGTTGTGGTCAACATCTAATAGGCATAAATCAGGGGGCTAGTGGACAAGGCAGAAAGAATTTATCTCATAAGCTGGGGGGGATCAATGGCTTCTCTGAAGGGGGGGGGGCGCCCAACATCAATTTGGTAGACCTCAGGTGACTAGTGGACATGGAAAGAAGAGTTTATCCCACAGGTCAGATGGATCATATTGTTACGCTGGGGATGTAGTGGGCGGAATAAGCAACATACAGGAAGCATGCTGTAGGGAGGGGGCAGTTCAGAGGGAGCGGAAGAGGGAGGGTGAGTTAAAAGGGAGTAAAATGGGGGACAGCATCAAGCTTACAAACCGTTTCACCATATTATACCGGGGTGATGAAGTGGAGAATGATGGTGAGAGGGGTGATAAAGTGGAGGATGATGGTGAGGGGGGAGCAAGTAGATAAAGAGGGTTTGGTCAGAAGGGGAATGATGGCAAAGGAGGGAGTTTGAATCAAAGGAAGGGAAGGACATGAGCCTGAGTTGGAGATAAATGTGATAGATTTGGGGGGTCACTGAGAAAGGATAGGGTGGAAGGAGGTAAAATTGGGGACCTGCTGGTGGCTAGGTTTAGGAATTTAATCAATGAAGAAGGGGCGGTAGGGAGTTCCCTAGATGGATCAGATCCCAGAAATTTATCACAAGGTGAGGGGGAGATTAGGGTATAGAGAAATATAGCAGAGGGGGAGGGAGGGAGGTGCAGGTCCAAAGGAGGTGGGGGAAGCAGTGGGAGGTTATTTGGGTGAGGGATTGGAGTTTTTCAGATAAAAAGGAGACTGGGATGGAACTGGGGAACGAACTCTGGATACCCAGGAGATGGGGGGTGATGAGTAAACTGGCAATTACAGGTAAACGGAGTATGGTAGGGCTAGCAAATAGGGCAAGCCCCACGGATGATTGGGGGTAGGAACAAGCAGGGGGTTAGTGACAAAAGGAGGAGCCTGGAGGGTATTAAACGGGCAAACAGAGACCCTCAGATTGATGGGAGAGGTAGGAGCAAGCAAGAGTATGATGATAGAAGGAGGAGCATGGAAGGACTAAAGAGGGCGAATAAAATGGGTGTGAAGTGAAGGTGACATTGCTGGGGTATTCCATGATCAGGGGTATTCAATGGGAGGGGGGAAATAAAAGCAGCCCTGTCAAGGCTAAATGTATGCCAGGTCTATCTGTACACAAGACCAAATTCCACCTTTATTCGTTGGCACTGGATTGTAGGGGATCCCCAGACTTCCTAGTACATTTGGGGACAAAGGATTTGGAAGGGAATAGTGAGCTGGAAATACAGGCTAGATTCCAGGAGCTGGCAAGGGTTTGTCACTCTATGGTAAGTAAGAAAAAATTACTCACCTTAGTAATGTTGTTTCTTCTAATGGAGTCTTGCTGTATTCTGACATATGCAGTGATGTCCAACCTTTGAACTGCCCCGGAGAGGAAAGAGTTAACTTTCCATGCAAGGCATGGAACGCTGAGCTCGAGCTCGGTTGAGACTCTGTCTGTTGTTGTTTGAACTCAAACCACCAGATTTTTATGAGCTATACTCACTGGGTGTCCTGTGTGGAAACTGTAAACTTACACTAGCCAACTGGCTACTAAATATAATAAAAAGATTTTTTGGTTCCAAGGCAAAGACTCAAGTCAGGAACCCCCCCCCAAAAAAAATAAAATAAAACAAAACACAACACACACACCCAAATTAAGAGGGTGAGAAAAAGGGGGCACCTCCAGAGTGCCAACACTGTTGCTGCCCACCCACATCACAAAACCCCAGGTTCTGAGAGGGGAGGCAGGGGGGAGGTCAGAATACAGCAAGACTCCATTAGAAGAAACAACATTACTAAGGTTGAGCAATTTTTTCTTCAAACAACATGAAGTCTTGCTGTATTCTGACATATGCAGACTACCAAGCAGTACCTCCATGGAGGAGGGACAGAACCTACTTCGGGAATAGACTCTGAAGCACTGCTGTGCCAAACCGAGCATCACTCCTAGCCTGGATATCCAGAGAGTAATGCTTGGTAAAAGTATGTACTGTTTTCCAGGTGGCTGCTTGACAAATCTCTAAGATAGGAATATCCCTGGCAGCAGCGAGGGAAGCAGCTGTACCTCTGGTAGAGTGAGTCCTCAGGCCTGAGGGTGGGATCCTACCTAATTTTTCATAGCAAAATTGTATGCAAGAGGCAATCCACCTGGCAATAGATCTCTTAGTGGCAGGTTTTCCCTTACCAACCTCACCATAAGTGAGGAACAGTTGGAGGGAGTCAAACCTGTGACACTTGGTGCGCTCTATGTAGTAGCTAAGGGCCCTTTTCACATCCAAGCTGTGCAGCCTCCTCCCCAGAGGAGGAATGGTCAGTGAAGAAAACAGGGAGACATAGACTGGTTAAGGTGGAAATCTGAAACCACCTTAGGCAAAACTTCCTATTAGTCCTGAGGATCACCTTATCTCACTGGAAAGAGATAAAATCAGGCTCCACTGACAGGGCCTGTAACTCACTTGTCGTCTGGCAGAAGTAATGGCTACCAAAACACAGTTTTCCAAGTCAGTACTTAAGCTCTGCTGAGGACAAAGGCTCAAAAGGGGGTTGCATAAGCTGAGCAATGCAAACATTAAGGTCCCAAGCAGGGGCAGGGTCCCTGAAGGGAGGATTGGTATGCAGCAATCCCTTGAAGAACTTACAGAATACAGGATGAGCTGAAAGGGAAGAGTGCTTGCCTGCTGACAAGAAGGCAGAGACAGCTGCCAGATGCACTCTAAGTGTAGCAGGTCTGAGTCCCAAGCTATTGAGATGAACCATATAGTCAAGGACTACAGGCAAACCAGTAGACTCTGGAGAAATATGATTCCCAGAGCACCAAATCGTAAAACTTTTCCATTTTGAGTTGTAAGTCTTTCTGGTGGAAGGCTTTCAAGAAGCCTTTAAAATATCCAGAACACCTTGAGAGAGAGATGCAAATCCGCAAATTCTAACTCCTCAAGAGCCAGGCCTTGAGATTGAGGGATTTGAGATTCGGATACCAGACCCTCCCCTGAGAACATGTTAACAGGTTGTAATTCCTGGGAAGACAGGGAAGGTGGACTGCTAAGGACAGCAAGAGAGGGTACCAGGGCTGTCTGGCCCAGTCTGGAGCAATCAGAATCACTTTGCAGGGTTGAGACCTGATTTTGACTAGTACCTTCAACAGGAGAGAGAAGGGGGGAAAAGCATATAGGAACTTCCCTTCCCAATTGAGAACTAGGGCATCCAGGGGGACTGAGCCCAACACTGGGGGCCTGCAGCAAAAAAGAGGAAGTTGGTGATTGTCTGGGGCTGCAAAAAGATCCATCTGTGGGGTGCCCCATCTGGAGAAGATCACCTTCAAAATCAGGGGATCTAGGGACCATTTGTGATGGCCCTGAGATATCCTGCTGAGAGCATCTGCCAGGACATTGTCCTTCCCTGGGAGGTGCACTGCTATGAGAGAGGTATTCAGGGAATAGGCCAGAGACCACAACTTCATTGCCTCTGTGCACAAGGTCGTAGACCGAGTGCCCCACTGCTTGCTGATGTACCACACTGCGGTGGTATTGTCTGTCCTGAACAGACTTGGAAAAAGCTTGAAGTGCTAGAAACACTGCTCTGAGTTCTAAGAGACTGATGTGAAGCAGAGATTCTTGAGGTGACCACAACCCTTGGGTGGTCAGGTCCCCCAAATGGGCTCCCCAGCCCAAGAGGGAGGCATCTGTGGTAAGGATTAGAGAATGAAATTGAGTGACAAAGGGAACTCCTTGCCTTAGGTTGTCCTGATCCTGCCACCATTGCAAAGCCTGGATCAGGGTTCGAGTCACTGGGATTAGTTTGGTCACAGGATCCTTTCTCGGAGACCAGAAGGCTCTCAAGTGGAACTGAATGTCCCTCATCTGAAATCTTGCTCCTTGGACCACTGCTGTAGAGGCAGCCATGTGGCCCAGGAGCTGCAGAAAAATGCCTTGCTGGTCAAGACACCTGGCGGATGAATGAAGAGGCCAGTGTAACAAGAGTCCTTGCCCTGTCCAGGGGAAGGAAGGCTCTTGCCTTTAATGTATCCAGTGCTGCCCCTATGAAGGTGAGGAGCTGCACAGGCTCTAGAACTGACTTTGAAAGATTCAGAAGGAATCCTAGAGAAGTGAGCAGTTGCTGAGTTATCTGTTGGTGTGACTTGACTTGGTCTGGAGACTGACCTACTATGAGCCAGTTGTCCAGGTATGGAAAGATGGAGATCTTTTTTCTCCTTAGGAAAGCAACCACTACTGCCAGGCATTTTGTGAACACCCTTGGAGCTGAAGTTAGGCCAAAGAGCATTGCTCTGAATTGATAGTGGCCTGAGGGCAACTCGAACCTCAGGTACTTTCGGTGGGAGCTTCTGATGAGAATGTGGAAATAGGCATCCTTGAGGTCCTGGGAAACTAGCCAGTCTCCTGGCCTTAGAGAGGGTAGAATTATTCCCCGAGTCACCATTTTGAACTTTGGCTTTAAAAGGTGCTTGTTTAAATATCTGAGATCCAGAATGGGCCGCTATTCTCCTGTCTTTTTGGGAGTTAGGAAGTACCTGGAGTACAATCCTTTTCCCTTGTGTAGGGGTGGAACCCTTTCTATGGCTCTCAGAGCCAAGAGGGAAGAGACCTCTGCTTCTAGGGCAAGAGCCTCTGAGGGATCTGCAGGTGGAAAGGATCTGGTTCTCATCTTGGGAAATTTTTTGAAGCTGAGAACCAGTCCCTGGCTCACTACTTCCAGGACCCATTTGTCTGATGTTAAAGACATCCAGTCCTGGACAAAGTAAGCCAGCCTGCCCCCTACAGGTGGTGGACAATCGGCCCTGGCAAACCCATCAGGGTGCCTGCTTGGCAGGGGCTTTAGGCTGAGGGATGGTAGCATGCCTGCATGTACCCCGTCTGCCTCTCCCTCTGAAGAACCCCCTCTGGGCAAAGGCGGAAGAGGAAGCCTCTGGAATGCTGCCTCTGGGGAGTGGCTTGCCTTTCCTTGGCCTGAGCACTCCTATAGGTGGTCCTGTATTTATCCATTTTCTTCATGTAGTTCTCTGTTTGCTCCCCAAACAGAGAATGACACACAACAGGAAAATCCATGGCCTTAGTCTGGGTATCCTGAGATAGGCTAGTACATCTGAGCCAAGCCATCCTACGAAGGGCCACAGATGTAGCCGTGACTCTAGACGAAACATTATTGGAGTCTACTGCAGCATGAAATTGCACCTTGGATGCCTCAATACCATCTGCAGCCACCTGCTCCAGCTCCTTGGCAAGCTGGCCAGGGACCTGTTTAGCCAGAGCTATCACAGTGTCCCATCTAGACTTCTGGTATCTAGTTGTATAGGCCATATAATTAGCCTGCCTGAGTCCCAAGGATGCTGCCACGTACTGTTTCTTTGCCATGGCATCAATCCTCCTGGAGTCCTTATCTGGGGGGTGTGAAGCCAAGGGTATACTTGCCTTGTCACAGGTAGCAGCCTGCACTACCCCCAACATGGCTGCATTGCTGGGTAAGGAACTCTGTATCTGAGCCTGAGAGAGTATACCTCTTGTCCATAGGAGGTATAGAATTAGGAGTCTTTAAAATTTTTATTGTCTGTTTCCCAAAAGACTTATGGAGGGGAATAGACAGCCTCCTGGACTCTGGGATGCCCATCATGTCAACGTAATCAGGCTCCTCCTGATCCTCTAGTGCTTCCTCCATAGGAAGCTGAAGAGTTTCGGCCACTTTTTTGTAAAACACAAAAATGGGAAGGGGACTCAGAAAGCCTAGGAGGAGAAACCCCTAACGGTCTGTCTGGGGAGATGTCCAGGTCAATGGGCACATCCAGACTTTCATAATCACCATCACTATCCTCATACTCTCCCTCCTCCTCCTCCTCCTCCTCCTCCTCTTCATAAAAATCCTCTAAATTATAATCTGGAACCGGGGGAACCAACCGAACCGAGCCCCTAACCGATGGTGTCGGTTCGGTTGGAACCGGGGTTAGCGATTGAACAATCCTTATCGCTTTGGCTATTTCATCAGCGGTCTGAGAAAGAACTTGTGGATCCGAACCGGCTGATTTATCCCTTCTTTTTCTTTTAACCGGAACCGACTCCTCAGAGTCGGTTCTCCTTTTGCCCGAAGAAGTCTTGCCCTGGTCAGAGGGCACTCCTTCTGGATCGGTTGGAACCGAACCGGGCTGGCCATCTGGGTCAGCGGACATTTTGGCCTCCCTTTCCCTGAGCCTACCAACTCTCTTTTCCAGGGTAGCTGAGGAAAATTTTTGCAAATCTGGCAGTCTGAATCGAGGTGGTCAAACCCCAGACAATAAACACAGGTGGTGTGGGGGTCAGCCTTAGCAAAAGCTTCCCCACACACACTACAGTGTTGAAACCCAGTGGGCCCGGTTTTTCTCTTGTGTTTCTCAGACATGGCCAGTCCTAACCAAACTTACCATTTTTTCAGCAATCCGCCAGGCAAGACACCCTTATCGATTCCTGACCGTGTTACGGGTCGTGGAAAAAAACGTAATGAAATCCGTTTTTTTTTTTTTCAGAACCGATGAGGACCGGTTACCACACTCTAAAAGTAGAATAAACTTTTTTGAACAAACTTGATCGGTTCAAACCGAATTGATCCAACGTTTACAAGTTCCACACAGAAGAAACAAAAATAAACCCATCTAGTACTCACGACACCACAGACAGAGACTGAACCGACAGGTTAAACGGATTAAATTCGGTTGAAACCGAGGAAAACGACACTTTAACCGACTAAATTGAACCGAGCAAAGGAGAAATCTCCGGAGCGACTGTTCAGTGAGGCGGAGTAAAGAATCGGGCGGTTTGAGTTCAAACAACAACAGACAGAATCTCAACCGAGCTCGAGTTTAGCATTCCATGCCTTGCATGGAAAGTTAACTCTTTCCTCTCCGGGGCAGTTCAAAGGTTGGACATCATTGCATATGTCAGAATACAGCAAGACTTCATGTTGTTTGAAAATTTATTTTGCAGATTCTGCGAGTACCATGGGCATCTAGTGAAACTAAGCTAAAGCTTAGAGAAGCGAATAAGTGGCTTAGGGGCTGGTGCAGGGCAGAGAGGTATGGGCTGGTAGGGGACTGGGGGGATACTTGGGAGGATAAGGGACTATATGCTAGGGATATGTTGCACCTTAATATGGAGGAGAGGGAAATCTTGAAATTAAAACTTGCTGGATTTATAGCAGAGAGGTGGGGTTTAAATTTGTAAAGGGGGGAAGGTCAAATAATATTAATAAAGGGACACCAGTGGGGCTGAATGAGGGTCCAGGTCTGGAGTACGAGAGGAGTGGGAGAGATAATGTTAAGAATTGTAGGATAACTGGGCAGAAAAGGGATTGCACAGGGCTGAGGGGACTTGAGAGAGGGGAAAAGTCGGGGTGGAGGACAGTCCTGATCAATGCCAGGAGTATGAGCAATAAAATGCCTGAACTTCAAGCTATGTTGGTTGAGGGAACAGTGGATGTGGCTGCAAATACAGAGACATGGGCAAATCAGAGAAATGAGTGGGAACTAAACTTGGAGGGCTACAAGATATTCAGGAAGGGTAGGGGAGTGGGAAGTGGGGGCTGCGCTGATAGAAATGACAATGGTTAGTGGAGTGGAGGAGGCTGGAGGGGATGTGGAGGTGATTTGGGCAACACTGCAAACTAGGGGAGGGAAGAAATTGAAGATGGGTTGGTATACAGGCCCCCTGCAACAGAAGAGGATCTGGAGGATAAGTTGGTTGAGAATATCAAGGCTCACTGTGATCTTGCAAAAGGAAGGTTGGTTGTCATGGGTGATCTTAATATGCCGGGAGTGGACTGGGACACTATGACATCCTCTGTAACCAGGGAACAGAGACTGATGGATGTCTTTCAGGATGCCTTCCTGGTTCAGCAGGTGGGGGAACCTACTAGAGAGGGGCGAATATTGGACGTTGTTCCAGCGTATAGTGAACAAATTAGGGTCCTGGAGGTGTGCAGTCCACTGGCGGGTGGAGACCATGCGACGGTTTGGTTCCTGCTGCATCTGGGGAGAAATCGCTCTCATACGGCAGTGGTTGATTTCAGGGGAGCAGACTTCGTGGGTATGGGTAGGATTCTAAGGGACAGGTTGGATATGGCTGGACTAGATACGGATGCTGGAAGATTGTGGGAGACCATTAAAGAAGGGGTACAAGAAGCTACTAGGTCCTGCACTAAAATAAGGCATAAGCATGGTAGAACCAGCAAGCCATGTTGGTAGACCAGGGAGGTGCAAGAGGCGGTGAAGGATAAAAAGACTGCCTATGTACATTTTAAACATTCTAGGGGGGATAAGGAGCGAGGGGAGTATGTACTATTGGCCAGGAAGGTCACCAGAGTAGTGAGGGCGCTAAGGCAGAGATGGAGAAAAATCTGGCATGGGGATATACCGGGGGATTTTATAGATACATAAGAGAAAAGAAAAGAGAGGACACAGATCAACAGAATTAAGATTGTGGGGGGATGGGCTCAGGAAGCAGGGGAACTGGCAGAGGTGCTGAATGAGTACTTTGCCTCAATATTTGCAGAGGGTGATAAGGGATCCCTACAGCTTGATGGGACAGATGAGGAGCCAGTAAAAGCGAAAGGTCTGTCTCAGTCTGAGTCCATAGGATGGCAAGAGACTGGGGCACAGGCTAGACCAGACCAAAAAAAAAGAGTAGAAAGGTTATAGGAGGGAGTGAAATCACAGTGGATAGGGCGAGGGAAACCCTTCAGAATCTGAAAACTGATAAGGCACCGGGACCGGATGGAATACATCCGAGGGTTATGAAGGAATTGGCGGATGTGCTGGCAGCCCCATTGGCTGCACTCTAACATCTCCCTGCGGACGGGCTGGGTGCCACAGGACTGGAAGGTGGCTTATGTGGTACCTACACATAAAGGGGGGTCTAAGGAGGAGTTGGGGAATTATAGGTCAGTCAGTCTAACGTCAGTAGTGGGCAAAGTAATGGAGGGCTTTATCAAGGAGAGGCTTGGGAGGCAAATGGAAAGGTTAGGGTACCAGGCTAATAAGCAGTATGGCTTTGTTCCAGGGAGATCGTGTCAGACCAACGTCGTAGAGTTTTATGATTGGGTGTCGGAGGCCCTGGATAGACACAGGTCTGTGGATATCCTATACCTGGATTTTTAGCAAAGCGTTTGATTCAGTACCTCATAGGGGACTGACAGCAAAAATGGGAGGGGTGGGAGGACAGAAGCTAAACTGGGTTGAAAATTGGCTTTCGGGGTGTTTACAGATGGTAATGGTGGGTGGGATAAGATCCTCCCAGAGGAAGGTAATCAGTGGAGTCCCTCAGGGTTCAGTATTGGGGCCACTCTTGTTCAATGCCTACGTCTCGGATATAGGGAGGGGAGTTAGAAATAGGTTGAGTCTTTTTGCAGATGATTCAAAATTGGGAGCACTGGTGGATAGTGAGGACGCGAGGGAGACAGTCCAGGGAGATCTGGATACCCTGGAGGGGTGGTCAAGGAGGTGGGGACTGAAGTTTAATGCAGGGAAATGTAAAGTTCTTCATTTGGGGGTCAAAACCCGGGGCAGGGCATGTATATACCGGGGGTCACAGTGCATGCCACATTGGGTGAAAGGGATTTAGGGGTGGTGGTGGATGTCAAAATGAATAACTCTGAAAACTGTAGGAGAATTACAGCCAAGGCAAACAGGATATTGGGTTGCATAGCCAGGGGAATAATGTCTAGAAGAAGGGAGGTGATCCTCCCTCTATATAATGCCTTGGTCAGGCCGCAGTTGGAGTACTGTGTGCAGTTCTGGAGACCTCATCTGAAGAAGGACATAGCGCTGCTGGAAGGGGTCCAGAGGAGAGCGACCAGGATGATTCAGGGCATGGAGGGGAGGCCTTATGAGGAGAGACGGGATGAGCTTGGGCTTTACTCACTGGAGGAGAGGAGGGATGGGGAGACATGATAGAAGTTTTCAAGTATGTAAAGGGAATAATTTGGAGTGGAACCAGGGAGTTGTTTAGGCTGAAGAAGGGGGGGAGTGACCAGGGGCCATGAGTGGAAGTTGGAGAAGGAAATTTCAGGGGGGAAGCATTTTTTCACTGAGAGGGTGGTGGAGCCGTGGAATGCGCTTCCAGGGAGACTGGTGGAGGAAGGCACAGTGGAGGGTTTCAAGAAGGGATGGGACAGGTACAACGGGAAACTGAAACTAAAGAAGATCCTCTTGGGGACTGGTAAGGTGAGCAACCACTAGGCTGCTGGCTTTCGAGCAGACAAGACAGACCATTTAGCCTATTCTGCTGGCTTTTAGTATATTAGTATGTAAAATGCACAGATGGCACTTAGAAGATAAAAACAGATAAGTTAAATTTGCTGTGACCTTTGTTTATAAGTTCAATATATAAATCAAATAACTATATGAATTGCAAGGTGCAACTCAGCTGTTTATGTGTTAATGTATGTTAAATGTTATATGTTCTGTATTTGTATGTTGCATAATGAAAAACTGAAAAACTCAATAAAGAGTTTAAAAAACATAGCTTTTATACCCCACTACCTTATGTATTTAGAACGATATATTTTTATTCTATATAGCTATATCGAGCTGTATCTATAAATATCTATATAAAACAGACTTCAGAATTCTCTGGAATCCTAGCAATCTAATTGGTTTAAACACATGACCTGACCATTAATTCCCTGTAAATGCACCGTTTGTCACCAACCTAAGCTAGCAACAGTCGAACTACCCAAAAATAAAACCTTTTTCAATTAAAAAAATAGTTTCCAGTTTGAAAGTGCAATAACTCACTTCAGAAATAACAGTTACGTAAGAATTTACCATAACAGTAGATCTTCGAGGGGATGTCAGTCATCAGCTCACACTGTAGGAACTTCACTGTCGGTGAAGGGGAATCCACACAGAAGATTTTCAGCAGTACAACTGGGGTCACACACGCCGTCCGCCGACATCATCAACCCTATAAAGGCATGAGCGGCCCCGCTCCCTCCTCAGTTCTTCCCCCAGAGACTAAGGGCGCCAAGCTTGTGCCATGGGGGATCGAAGAGAGAGAGAGGGAGAGGGAGAGGTGCCCAGGCCTATATGAAAGGTTGGATACATCAGACAGCCAGTTCCTAGATAGGAGACCCACGAAGGAGGATGGTGGGAGGTAAAGCAGACCTGATGACTGAGATCCCCTCTAAGATCTCCAGTTACGGTAAGTTCTTACATAACTGTTCCCTCTTCGTCGGGGTTATCTCAGTCATCAGGTCACACCGTAGGAACAAGTCCCAAGCAGTTACAGGTGCAGACAGACAGTCTGGGAGGAGGGCTCACCATAAACTTAAGACAGGAGGACCTGCAGCATAGCCCTGCCAAATCCTGCACGGGCTCTAGAGGCAATGCCAAGACTGTAGTGTTTGGTGAAAATCTGGACAGTACTCCAGATGGCAGCCGCACAAATATCAGCAGCCAAAACCCCTCAGAAACAAGCCACAGAGGTAGCCATGCCTCTTGTGGAATGAGCCTCGACAGCACCAGGCAATTCTTTGCCGTACTTACTGTAGCAGAACACAATGCAATTAGCCAACCATTTGGATAAACATTGATTACAAGCTGAAACGCCCTCTCTACCTGGGGCAAAGGAAACAAACAACTGCTTCGACTTTCTACATTTCTTGGTACGAAGCAGGTAGTACTTCAAGGTTCTACGCACATCTAACATATGGAGCAGTGTTTCCCCTGGATTAGCACACTCAGGAAAATAAACAGGAAGGTGGATAGACTGGTTGAGTGTAAACTCTGAGACCACCTTAGGGAGAAACTGAGGATTTATGCGAAATACACCGTCTTCGTTAAAAAAATAAAAAAAATCAAACAAGGCTCCTCGCACCAGAGGGCATACAAAGGGGGGGGAGGGGGTCAGGTGGGCATGATGGATATAAGAATCCTTTTCCACCTCTTGTACAGTTCTGAAATTCTTCAAGCAGAAGTAATGGCAACTAAAAATAACGCTTTCCAAGAGAGGAAGTGCAGTTTGCAAGTCGCGATTGGTTCAAAAAGAGACAGGGTCAACTTCTCTAAGGCAAAATTCAAATCCCAAGCTGGGACAGGAGACTGGATTGGGGGTTTCAGGTGCAGGATACCCCTTAGAAAGGTATGGGAGACATCCAGCAGAGCAATCATATGGTCACCCATGGGTTCATGAAAGGCAGAAATAGCTGAAAGGCGCACCTTGAGAGAGGAGTACTGGAGACCTGAGTCAGATAGAGCAAGAGAGAGAGAGATCAGGTAGTCCAGGATGTGGTTCACCAGGCAAGTGAAAGGGTTCAAGCTATGTTTGGCGGCCCAGATGAAAAACTGCTTCCACTTCATAGTATATGTCATTCGAGTGGAAGGCTTCCGGTCGGCCACAAGGACGTCCGCCACTCTGTCAGAGACCTCGAATCTGGCGACTGCTATGTCCTCAGAAGCCATGCATGCAGATGGAGGGACCGAAAGTTGGGATGGACCAGGGTCTCTCAACCCTGAGTCAACAGGTTCCTGCAAAGAGGGTGAGGGACCGGAGGTTCCTCCGCCAGCTGCTGGAGCAGAGGGAACCATATCTACTGAGGCCAGGATGGAGCTACTACGATCATGCTGGTCCCCTCCATCTGCAATTTGATTAGCACCCTCTGGATTAGAGGAAACGGAGGGAAGGCATAAAGAAACCTCCCACTCCAGGTGAGGGACAACGTGCCGCACCAGAAAACTCCAGGCCCAGGATCTAGCAAGCAGAAATTGGGCAGTTTTACGTTGAGTGGGGACGCAAAAAGGTCCAACTCTGGATGAACAACCCCATCTGTTGAACCAAGTCTGCGACGGATAAGAGAAGCTCCCATTCGTATATGCTGGACTGAGTCCTGCTGAGACTATCTGCCAGAGTGTTTAATACACCTGGCATGTGGAAGTACCACACTCTGATGGCCTCCCTTCATAGGGGGTATGAATGAGTCCCTCCCTGCTTGTTGATGTAGTATACTACGCTTAAGACTGCCCTACTACACTAGCAGCTGGCCCAGTGTGAAGTGCTCCTGAAAAGCCTGCATGGTGTAGATAACCGCCTTCATCTCCAGGACACTGATATGCAGGGAGGGTTTCCACTGGGACCAAGAGCCCTGGGTCTGGAAAAGACCTAGGTGTGCCCCCCCCCCCGAGGCATTCGTGGTTAGGATCTGCTAAATTCAAGGGGTCTGTCCACCCACCACTGCAGCACCTTACGGACTCGGGAGGAGACCAGGACTGGTTGATCTAATTCAGCCATGCACTGGCCCCACTGCACCCAGAGGGTCCACTGGAGAATGAGCATATGAAGTCTAGCCAGTGGAACAGTGGGTATGGCAGCTGCCATCAGGCTTAGCAATCTGAGATATACCCTGGCAGGAATGTAGCAACTTTGAGTGACTTCCTGAGCTTGGGCTATAAGGCACTCTGCCCTGTTTTGGGGCAGGAAGGCCTTCCCCTATGCAGAGTCCTGAACCATCCCTATATACTGCAGCCTTTGGGACAATGCCAGAACCGACTTGAGCACACTGACTGTGATGCCCAGGGAGTAGAAGAGCTGGAGAGTTTACTCCAGAGTCAGGAAAAGTTGGTCCCTGGATGAAGGCTTCAGGAGTCAACCGCCCAGATAATGGAAAACATACAATCCCTCCATTCTGAGAGCTGCTCCAAGACTTGTTCCGCATAGGACAAGCCAAAGGGCAACACTTTGAACTGATAATGCTTGCCTGAAAGGAAAATGAAGAAACGTCCTGTGAAGAGCAAAGACCAAGATGTGCAGGTAGGCGTCCTGCATGTCCAGTGAGCAGAGCGAGTCCCCTGTTTTGAGAAGGAGATCAGGCCTGTAAAAGTTACCATCCGGAACTTTTTGTACTGGACATACAGATTGATGTCTTTTAGGTCTAGAATGGGCCCAAGATCGCTGGTCTTTTTTGGGGGACCAGGAAAAACCTGAAATAAAATCCCTTGTTTCTCTCGTGCCTGGCACCGACTTGATGGCCTGCTTGCGCAGAAAGGACTGTACTTCCTCCTGAACATCCAAGGGATAAGAGGAGGGTGGGGTGGGGTTTCTGGTGGTTGCTCTGATGAGCTCCAGGGTGTGCTCCCTTTCTATGATCTGCAGAATCCATATATCCAAAGTTATGGTTCTCCACTAATTCAGACAGAGAAAGAACTGACCTCCGACCACCGCCTCCTGATCCTGGACCAGAAAGGGGGGGGGGGTCTAGCAAGGAGTCAAGCAGAGGTGGAAACAGATGTAGGGGCTGGTCCCTTCACTTCTGGGGTGCTTGGCGGATGCCCCGGCACTGGAGGGGGCAGGCAAAGCAGCCTGGGCTCTGCGTTTTCCTTGGGGCCTGGGATTTGGACCGGGCCCATTGTTCATTTTGCGAAAGGGAGGGTGCCCTTATCCTTGCTTGGGTGTGGTAGAGGGAGTGGACAGACTTGAGGGTCCTGTCCCAACGCTTGCAGATCATTAATAATGTCCTGGACATCGGGGCCGAATAACTTGGTGCCATAAAAGGGGGAATTAAGCACTTTTTGCTGCACATCGGCCACAAAACCACATACTCTCAACAAGGAAAGTCTATGTAGGAATATGCCCGTGGCCGTTGCCCTGGTAATGGTGTCAGCCATGTCACACTGGGCTCTAAGGAGATGCTTATTAACATCCTCAGCAGCTTGAAGGCACTGAAGCAGTTCCTGCTTTTGAGTGCCATCAGGAAGGGCCTGGGTGGCAGTCTTGCCTGTCTTCCAATTTACATTTTGGCACTTTACCATGTGTGACTGGTAGTTTACAATCCTCAAACCTAGAGTAAAGGAGGCTTATGCCCTTTTATCCCAGAGGACGATTCTGCGAGACACTGTCTTGGGGAAGGAAAATAAGGTGCTTAGGCGCATTAGACCTGTCATGGGCTGCCTTGATGATCACTGAGTCTGTCTCAGGCTGGGCAGCATAGCAGGGGAACTCCTGAGGGGCATGATAAAGTTTGGCCACCCTACGAGGTATGGCTGGCACCATATCTGGTCTGTGCCAGGCTGCTGTGGCTGCATTCCTCGAGGCTGGTAAGCTAGGAGGAATGATTTTTTGGGGAGATTTAGGGATCTCCAGGAGGTCCACCTACTCTTTCCTGGTGACATCTTCTTCCTCAGTGTGGAAGTCCATGGCTGAGGACAGCTGCTTCATCACATTGAAAAATGTGGCTACCAGCCGGCCCACCGGCACAGCGGTAGGGCTACCGCCTGCGGTGCCAGCGACCCGGGTTCAGGAACAGACTCGGGCGGCTGGAGGGCCGACTGGGGGGAGGAGGATTGAGCGCCCAGGGGCTGCTCTCCTCCTCCTCCGTCCGGGTGGGGTAGGATGTGGGTACCGCTGCGATACCGCCACTTGGGTGACCACGGGTGGAGGTGCAGTAAGACAGCATATAAGGGGAGGGAGGACGTCTGCCGGGAGCCAGAGCGTTAGTACGTCGTGACGTGCGTTGCTCCATGGCCCCCCTTGCGTGCAGACGTCCCGCGGGCTGGGTTCTGGAAAAATGGAAAAACCCTGTGCTGGGCTCCTGTAGACGGGACCCGGCTGTCCCGAGAAAACCCTTAACCAGGCTCCATAGATGGGGCTGGTGACGCTTTGGCACGCATACTTGAGATGTGAGAGGGGGACTAAAGGGGGTGGGGTCCCTCTCATCCGCGCCCGGGGGGTAAACCGAGGCAGAATGGGGAAAGGCTAACCAGTACCCGGAGGGAGGTACCTGGGCCGGGACTACGGGATTACACAGCATAGAGATCCCCAAAGAAAGGAATCCAGTACAGCGAAAAGGGGGCATAAAGAGAAAGTATAACAAAAAAAAAAAAAAAATGTGGCGTCCTCAGGAGGAGATCTAGGTGTGTGCTTCACAGAATCTTCGCTGACAGAGGAAGCAGTGGACCTGTCAGAGATAAGGATGTCTTCATCTTCTTCCTCCTCCTCCTCATCAGGAAGAATGAGGTCTGGATGGTATTCCTCCTAGATATCGGCCTCCTCTAGGTCCGGGTCTGGCATTGGTTGTGCCGACAACGGCCTCGGGGGCTTCCCACAGCCGATGAGTATGTGTCGACAATGAAGCTACCATCAATGGCGTTGGTGAGGTGAGCCTAAGGGCATCCAGCTGCTGAACATTCACATTGGTAAATTTAACCAAAATTTTGTTTAGGTCAACGGTGTTTTTTGATGGAGGAGAAGTCGACAGCATTGATGTAGACAACCCGTCAAGCTGGGCGCTGAGAACCCGAGGAACCTGTAGCCCAAGTAGGAGAAGGAGGTGGCTTCGATGGTAGAGTAGCGAATGGAGGGGCTGACGTCCCGGAGGTCAACAGCCGACCCTGAGAATCGGGCGTAGGTGCTGATGGTATAGGTCTGGTGGGCATAGAGACCTGGACAGCAGATTTCGTCAGTGCAGCCACAGCCGACGAAGACCCCTCCAGGAGAAGGAAAAGCTGACAGGGAACGAGATCGATGCCAGAGGGAGCAGTTGCGATCTCGGTCTTTTTTTTTTTTTTTTTTCACTTTTCCTCATGGATTTGTATCAGGCCTTGGAGCTCGAAAATCTGGCAGGCGACCTGAGAAGCTGGGACCCCGGAGGACCACTGCCCAGAATTGGCTACCTGCGATCCATCAGAAAATTTCTGACAGCCTTCCTGCGTCGCCTAAGGGTTGTTTGATTAAACTTCTGGCACAGCTCACAGTCAGAAATGTTGTGATCAGGCCCAAGACAGCAGACACAAGAGACAGTGTATCTGTGGAGGCAATCTTCTTTCTGCAGTGACAGAAGAGAGAAGCTGAAGGATTAACTCTCGACATAAACAAGTTGAAGGAATCTCTTTAGAAAAACAGATTCTGAAGAAGAATTCTAGAAAAGCCATAGGTAAAAAAAGGCATGAATACTGTGACGGAGCTTCCCCGGAGACGCATGCGAGTGAGAAGATGGCAGTAAAGGACAGAGGAGGGAGTGGAGCCGCTCACGCCTTTATACGGTTGATGACATCGGCCCCAGCTGTACTGCTGAAAATCTTTCTTGTGGATTCCCCTTTGTTCCTATGGTGTGATCTGATGACTGAGATAACCCCGACAAAGATCATACATTTATTTTTTTATGCCTTGACTTTTCCCTCATTTTTGCCCTCCCCCACCATGCCTGAGGCATGTGCATATGTCTCCAAGGCACCTTCCCGCTACTTGCTTCCCTGCCCGCCTATGCTGCCACTGGACCTCCACCCGATGGCAGCGGAACTACTGGGGGAGGGCGACAGAGATTCTCCTCAGGAGAGAGAGCTGCCATTATGGCTGCTCGATCCTGCACTCCCAAATACCCTGGCTCGTTTCCAAACCTGGGTCACCGACATGGCATGAGGTAAGGCGTCCAGCACCTCAGCCCTCTGTACCACCAGGCCGGCATGATCATACATTTCTTGAGAATTAATGCACTTCCTGGGTGTGCTGGAAGTCACAATGCTACACATTACCTAACCACTCTAATTCCCAGTAAATGCAGGGTTTGTCACCAACATAAACTACCTAGCAACAACCTAACTACATAAACTAAAACCAATTCCCATTGGCCTCGTACCTTCTAATTCAGCTAGGGCGTGCACTAATTTTCTATAAAAGCATGGAAAATATGCAATGACCTGGCAGAGCCACAAGTGAGTTATGAAAGTCCTGAAAGCTTTTTTCAGTTTTATTTTTCCAATTTTATCATAAACAAAACCTTTAAAAGCTAAAAATGTAAAAAGGTTGGCAAATGTGTGGTTTGTCAGGTGATAGTCTAACAAGATGTCCAAGCTGACTTAAAAATAAATTACAGTCAGTAATGTGGTTAAAAATTTTGTTTGGCCAGCCCGCCAGTGCAGCGGTTGGATTTCCGCTTGCGACGCCAGAAAACCAGGGTTCGGGAACGAGCTTGGGTTGCTGGAGGGCCGGCCAGGGGGAGACAGCTTGATCGTGCCACAACTACTCCTCGTCTCCGGGGAGGAAGGGGAGCCACAATCCGGTGTTTGGCGACTGCTGGTGGAGGCCAGGGGTAGGACAGCACATCTGGTTTACTATGGGGAGGTGCGTGTCAGACGTTGGCTCTCGCCTAGACGTCTGGACGCCACGCACCACAGAAACCAGGGAAAATCGCTCCTATCCGGCCAGATGACTGCCTCCAGTCCTCCACTGACTAAGGCCCTCGAAACAGAATGCCTGTACCTTCTTCAGCAGCACCCGGGCCAATAATAGAGTACGCTGGCCTGTCCCTACCCATGCCTTCTCCCTCGGGGGACCCATCCGGCAAAGGGAAACACCGGGTTTCCTGGGGGGGGCTGCAATATGGGGTTGAAGGCTGCAGTAGGGTGGTGGGAGCAGCAGGATTGTGCCTAGGAGACCTGAAGAGAAGACCGGATGGGAGTTCGGGCAGGCGGATAAACAATTAACACACACACACAAAAAAAAACATTTGTTTTAGATTGCATCAAAAAATCGAGACGAACTTTATCAAACTCTTTGCATGCATAACAGCATGTGCACTTGGTAAGAAATGACAAAAAAGAATTGTTGCAAACATGACAAAAAATATTATTTTTTGTCATTTCGTGAGTTACTTAGGGAACAGTAAAAACTGAAAAAAAAAAAAAATTTAACTTAGTCCTACAACAACAAAATGTTCCTAGCCGGCCCGGTGGCACTGAGGGTTGAGGCTCTGGACGCCGCACCTTGCGTCACGCCGTCGACCTGCGTTCAGAAGCGAGCTCAGGTGCCAGGGGTCGGCAGGGAGGGACAGGATGGGAAGCACACGGCAGGGCTGCTTTCCTGTCCTGGGGGAGGTGATGGGTGACTCTGTGCTCCGACGACCCCCGGCAGAGACAACAGCATCGCAGAGCGCTAAGCAGCACGTACTTCAGCATGGCCCAATGCTGGTAGGGCTGCTGTGCACAAAGAAGTCAGGGAACGTGCCCACGCATGGGAGGGAGAGGACTAAGGGGCGTAGAGAGAAATATCCTCCTTGGCCGGATAGGCGACTGCTTCCTCCAGTGCCGCCGCCACACGTCCAATGCCGATCTCCCATCACTGCCCCCTTCGATCTCTCAGGAGCTGTTAGCCCCCGCAGCCCCAGGGGTTGTAATTACCTTGAAGATGACAGGAGAGATGACAGACGGTAAAGCGGTAAGGCCAGTGGGGATAGCCCGAGAGAGTTCTGGTCCAGGGAGAGAGAAACAGTTTAAAAAAAAAAAAAAATTTTTTTCAAAGTTGTGAAACATTAAGCAGTCAAGAACACGACCCCCCCAAAAAAATTTGCATTTTGCATTACTATTAAAGTCATACACAAATAAAACAGTAAGAAAGCTATGTCCTGTGGGCCCTCCGCAAAGAAAGTTTGGACACACATAGGACACAAAGGGCACTACACAAAGCAAGTTAGGACTCTCCTCCTGCGAAACCTAGGACTCACTGGTTACGTGGCATAGGACCCGAAGGCCCAGCACAAAGTAAACTAGGACTCACCTCCACTGTAAAGCAAGTCCGAACTCACCTCTTAATTCAGGGTTTTAAATAGCCGGTATCACATCGCAATTTGCGATGCTAACTGGCTGGTCACACTAGTCAAAATCAGGAATGGATCGTGGGTCAGCCGCCCCTCACCCCCCCGTGGGTCGCCCCCCACCCCCAACAGTTTGAACATGCTGGCAGATTCTGAACTGGATTGTCGAATCTATGGTTACGACCCCATGTTTCCAACGGGACCGTCCAACTTTGCGTAATTTTACTGCATTTGAGAATGTCGTCATGCTTTCCACTTGCTGTGGTCACATACTTCCTCATTGTAGATGTCCGACATGAGGAGAACAGTAGCCAATCGGGTGTGCGCGCCCACCAATAGCGCTGACGCGGTAAGTTTAAACTAAAGGGGGAAAAAAACCCACTCGGCTGGTTTCCCGCTGCAACGTATGCAGGTCCGTCTCACAAAAATAAGGACATCTCTCTCCCCCCCAAGCCATACCTCCATACAGCCCAAATGCCTTCCTGAACACTGGTACATTTTGCACCTCGAGTTCCCCAGAAGAGAGAGAGACACACACACACACACACACACACACACACACACACACACACACACACACACAGCTGACTGGGAGAAGACAGATGTCTGAGCATCCTCCTGACTGCATGGGCATTGATAGCAAACAGAACAGCAGCTACAGTAAGCACATTAATTTTTTTTTTATTGCAAACAAACAAAAATATCTGTGTTAGTAATATTTTTGCTTTATTTGAATGAGCTGAGAAGGAGTCCAAGAGGTGCTCAAGTATCAGCCTTATGCAGATGATACTGACTGCTCTACACCTCTAACAGGTCTATTCTCAGGGTTCAACAAACATTTCAGGCTGAGTTTCCCAGTTTTGAAAATGTCCTTACTGATTTCCAATTATTAACAATGGCAAAACAAAAATTAGGCTTTCTGGCTCTGCTTCTAACAGCTACAGTATGCTGTGCAGAGTGTTCTGAATTGTGGCTGCAGTCCTAGTGTGTGTCCCTTCCGTGTCTGCTGTTAGGAGATTTTTTTAAACTTTGTCTACTAATCTTATATGGCCCCTGGGGATCTCCATGTTGTAACTGTTTAATGTTTTTTTCCATACATGTCTCCTGGAGTGCTGGAAGCAGACAGTAAAGTGGTTCTTCAGTGTTATCTTGTATCTGTATGTTGGTATGTCCCTTTTGATGGTCACTGTCCCTCATTTTAGAGTGTCCATGTCCCTCATTTCAGTGCCTAAAGGTTGAGAGGTATGGTAGGGGGAGGGTTGTGGCAGTTGACTCAGACCTTAGCTTTTGATAAAGGGGATATGGCTGGGGAGGCTGAGAGTGGGGTTTCTGCAGGCACCCTATTCTGGCAAAGGGGACATGGTTAAGTGGTGGGTGGTTGGTTAGGAAAGGGGACACTGTTTAACCCAGAAAGGCACACTAAGCCGAAGCTCGTTTCCAGGTGTGACCTCTGAGCAAAAGGAAGTTGTGACTTGCTCAGGGTCACACACTATGCAAGTGGGGGCTGTGGGATTCAAACCCAGGTCTCCAGGTTTGCAGCTCAGAGCCCTAAACCTTTGTGCCAGGTTAGGCACTGAGATGACTTGGAGAAGGGTTTTGGCAAAGAAGACAAGGGTGGGGAGGATGTGGTACTGAGATGTGTGTGGGGCGGTACTGAAACAGGTGAAGCAAAGAGAGTTGATTCAATGAACAATTTTATTTAGGTTATATATACATTTAAGAATTTTTAATTTTGCTAATCAAATTGAGACAAGTGCTATTCATTTTCACAACTGATTACCACTTTCATGTGCAAAACTGCTTATCAATTTTCTGAGCTTATTTAAAACCCTGTAATTTGCGCTCCACCCAAAGAAAGGACCCTGTGCGAAGCAAGTTAGAACTCTACTTTCTCAAAAAAAAGAGAGGAAATTCATTGCAAGACATTAAACAGCTTATGCCTTCAGAACATTAACGAAACATATTTAGACACAATCCAGATGCATTTCACATTTGTTCTGTATTTCTCCTCCCCATTATTCATTACTGAGGTTATTTGTATGAAAGCAGGATCTTTGTTCCTGAAGAGTGCATCCTTTCTTGTTGCTTTCTCCCTACCCGAGGTTACAATGCACTGCTTGTGACTTCACAGTTACTCCGCTGACAACAAACTGTGATGTCACAACAGAGGATTATGACTTGAAGTAGGGAGTAAGCTACAGAGGCAGATAAACTCTAAGGGTTAAAGGTCATGTATTCATGCACATTTCCTCAGTAATAAATAATGGGGAGGAGATATCTATAGAATAATGCCGGCCGAACTGTACCTAATTATTATGGTTTTCTATGAGGAGTCAGCAGCTCTTTAATGCATATGTTAGGGTTACAAACCCACAAAAGGAAGGAAATGTGATGTTACGGTCCCCTAACATGCTCCCTTTCCCAGCCCCTAGCCTTGTAACCAAGCTACAGAGTCGAGGCTGTGCTCCACGGGTCTACTGCTTCAAGCTAAAGGTATGGAGCCCTGTGCAAAGAAGGTAATGACCGATCTTGTGCTTTGTGGACCATGAGCAAAGAAAGTCAAGAGTGAACTCACAGACCCTAAGTGAAGCTTGTGGGGTATGGCCCCTGACTTGTAGTATGGCCTTGAGTCGTAAGGCTAGGGGGCTGGGAATGGAGGTTGGCATTAGGAATTAAAAATTCCTAGCAACATACTTCCTTCCTTTTACTGCGCTTGGGCAGTCGTCCACATGGAAAAAGCCATCATAAATTTCTCCATATGATGGTACTCAGTTATCAGATCACCAATCAATTAACCTCCACGACTTAATATTAACACGTTACTAATGCATTAATGCCTGATGAACACATGTAAAACCACATTATTACAACCTTAAAAACACAGTGCCTGTAACAACCTGGCAAAATCACATTACAGACATAACAGTTTCTCTAACTATAGTCCCTACCAACACAGAACCTCTATGAAAATAAAGTCACTAACCTAAAAAGCACATCATCTCCTTCCAATACCACTCACCAAACTGCCACATCCCAAGACGCTCCAGCACTCACTTCACTTGGAGCTGGTTCCTCCAAACAAATGTGTCCTGCCACCCCTGCACATTCTTTTTCCTAGCGCTTTGTTCCCTGTATTATTTTGTGCTCCATTTCTTAGGTTCTGTGGATCTCTGCAGTAAGTTATACGTGCCCTGCTGCTCACTGGGGTTATAGTATCTATGAAAACTGGAATAAAACATCTGTCTGATAGGGTTCCAGAAACACCAGGCAACATAAGGGTGCAGAGCACCACTGTACTGATGTCCTATCTTGGGGACATAGAGAGTGGCTGATGCAGCTATGATATGTTTCATTAGAAGAACCGGTCACTATCGCTCAGTTCAGTTGCCAAGACCTCCATATGTTGCTCCTCATGCTGACTTCCTGTTGTTCTCTCGTTCCCTGCACTCCAGAACACCACTCCCGACTATAAAACCACGCCAGACTGTCGCCGCTGACCACACAAACACACCACACTGCCATTCCCCTCTGCACAACACTGAAACTAGGAAATGCACCATATGATCACCTGCCTTCCTGAAAGTAAAGGCAGGCTTACTGTGGCCCCCTTTTGTAGGTGGAGCCCTAGAAAAGGCATGTGCACATAGAAACTTGCCCCTCCCCACAATGGCAAAAAGCACACTACAAAAAAAAAAAAAACACCACCAAAAAAATAGAAACACTACTTAAAACTACTTGCGCATACCAGTACACTATGGGGAAAAAAGCTAAAACTCTTAGCAAAAGCCACAACACCCAGGAACAAATGTAAATGCTAACAAAAAGTATCAACTTGTATATTATCTGAAATAAATAATGGCAAAGTCTGGTATACTCCTGAAATAATACCATCTTGGAACCTAATGAGCTCATAAAAGCCATTCAGTGGTGGTATTTCCTTGTATAGCCCCACTTCGCCATCATTTCTCTCAAACACATATTTAGCTATGAACATATAAAAATTGCCAATAGAAAAGGCCATAGTTGTCTATCAAGTCTGCTCGATTATGAAGCTCAGTCTATTTTACTGGATCTGCCCAACTCTCCTCTTGCCTCCAAGAGCGATCATCCCCCCTTCCCCCACCCCTCCTCCATCCCGTTGTCACTCTCGGTTTTACCCTGTTCCACCCCCCCTTAAAATCTCCCACTATCTCCAAAGATTTTAATATTCTGCAACATAACCTGCTCAACCAAAAATTGCTATTAAATGCCAAAAAAAACAAAGGTCATGCTTCTGACCCTGAATAGCTCTGATTCTCTTCCACCTATGACAGGTACTGTGCAACCTATTACCACGTTGCTAAGTGAATCTCTGGACTACCTAGATAAATTCAAGTACCTTGGGATGTGGACTGACTGTTGCCTTTCCTTTACTGATCATGTAGAGGAACTCTCAAAAAAGCTGAAACAGAGACTTGGGTTATTCTATAGAATCAAGCACCTCCTTACTCAAGAGGCAAAGGGGAGGTCGGTACAAGCTACTTTTCTATCACTATTGGATTATGCTGACTTCATTTACCGTCATGTCCCAGGGACAGCCTTAGCTAAGCTTGACGTCCTCTGTCACAGGGACTTGCGCTTCATCTCTGGTGCAGCCTATTCTACACACCACTGTGCCCGGTACTCGGTTGGCCATCTCTTACATTTAGAAGGCAAAGGAACACTGCCCTTTGGACATACAGAGCAATTGCCAAGATGTTGCCCCAGTGTATCTCTGACTGCTTGCCCTTATGTATCTTGGGTAATTATGTCCTGAGAAGTCATTCTTACATCTCCTTAGTGATACCCAAGGTTAAAACCCGCTTTGGCAGATAGTCTTTTAACTTTGCCCAGCCCCAGCTATGGAACAAGCTTTAAAAACTCTGAAATTAGCGAACCCCATAAAAGTCCCTGAATTTTAAAAAAATTTACGCAAGATCTCTCACCGAGCACTGTGTTTCTCCTGATGAGGCCTGACTGGTCCCTGACCTTCTTTGTTCAACATATTCTACCTTGTGTAATCCCTCTCTCTATCTCGTTCCCTTTCTCCTTCTACTTGCCTCCCATTATAGATCTCCCGCTGCCCTTGCAGCTCTCCTATTTGTCACGATATAGACATGCCTTTGTTTTTACTGACATTACATGTGTGCATATTGTACATCCTGCCTTGGTGCAATTGTTTATCCTTTATATTGTATTGTATATATTACATTTTTTGCTGCATTTGTGATGCTCTGCAATATGTGTATCTATGCTGTACCCTTAAGTGTATTATTCATCTCTTAGCCAATTCTGTATGTTCGCCCAGGCCCAGCTTGGAAATGAGCTGGCTTAATGGTGTTCCACCTGGTAAAATAAAGACTGACCGATTGATTGATTGACTGATTGACACCCTGCTGTGCGGCTGGTCCAAATCTGCACTTTCTGTGGATTTTTTCTTCTTACTGTTCACTGCAGTATAGTAGACTGTATCAGACGGGCTCTGCTGAAAAATGTTTTTGCACACAAAGTGCAAACTGAGACCACCCAGTACTTGGGTGTGGGGCTTGGTGTGGACTGTTCCCCTTTAAAAGTGCTCCTAACATGATTTGCAGCCCCTATTCTTTAAAAGGGCTATTGTTTTATACCAATTAGAAGAGCTCTTAGTAAAGAAATTCCACCATGGAATGCCAGCAACTGTCTGCTGCACCCTTTAACACTCACAAATCCTATTGGCTCTCTGCTCACAAGAAAACATTTCACGGGGGGGGGGATACCTGACCGGCAGCAGCCAATCACCCACCACACCGGTACCTCTCTTTGCATCACAGCAATCCAGTGTGTCTCCCCACAATTTTGTGCACACACTGGTTCCAATCAGTCATATGATGCAGCAATGCTCCGCACTTTCACACGTGAGGACTTGCTGTCGATGCGACTAACTTTTTCATCCCGGGGAGATCGTGTCAGACCAACCTTGTAGAGTTTTATGATTGGGTAACGGGGGCCTTGGATAGACATAGGCCGGTGGATGGTCTATAACTAGATTTCAATAAGGCGTTTGATTCAGTGTCTCATAATGGTTTGATAGCAAAAATGTGGGAGATGGGGGAGGAAGGACAGGCGCTCGTTTGGGTTGAGAATTAGCTTTGGGGTGTTTTCAGAGGGTAATGGTTGGTGGAATACTCTCCTCCCCAGGAAGGTAATCAGTGAGGTCCCTCAAGGTTCAGTATTGGGGCCACTCTTGTTCAATGCCTACGTCTTGGATATGTGGGGGGGTGTCAAAAATAGGTTGAGTCTCTTTGTGGATGACTCAAAACTGGGAGCAATGGTGGATTGTGCAGAAGTAGGGGAGTCAGTCCAGGGGGATCTGGATACCCCGGAGGGGTGGTCAAGGAGGTGGGGACTGAAATTTAATGCCGGGAAATGTAAGGTACTTCATTTGGGGGTTAAAAACCCATGTCATGTATACACCCTGGAGGGGGTCATACTGCAAGCTACATTGGGAGAAAGGGATTTAGGGGTGGTGGTAGATGTCAAAATGAATAATTCTGAAAACTGTACAAGAACAGCAGCCAAAGCAAATAGGATACTGGGCTGCACAGCCAGGGGTATTACATCCAAAAGAAGGGAGGTGATCCTCCCTCTGTATAATGCCTTGGTCAGGCTGCAGCTTGAGTACTGTGTACCGTTCTGGAGACCTCATCTGAAGAAGGATATAGTACTGCTGTAGTGGGTTCAGAGGAGAGCAACCAGGATGATTCAGGGCATGGAGAGGAGGCTTTATGAGTAGAGACTGAAGAGCTTGGGCTTTACTCTCTAGAGGAGGGATAGGGGAGACACGATAGAGGTTTTCAAGTACGTAAAGGGAATAACCAGGAGTGGAACAAAGGAGCTGTTTAGGTTAAAGAAGGGGGACAACCAGGGGCCATGAGTGGAAGCTGTAGGAGAAATTATTGGGGGAGTGAGGAGGAATTTTTCACTGAGAGGGTGGTGGAGTCGTGGAATGCACTGCCTGGGAGACTGGTAGAAGTGGGTACAGTGGAGGGCTTCAAAAAGGGTCAGATAGGTACAAGGGGAAATTGAAACAAATGAAGACCCTCTTGGGGGCTGGGGGGGGGGTAAGGCAAGCAGCCATTAGGTTGCTGGCTTCCGAGCAGACAAGAGAGACCATTTGGCCAATTATGCTGGCTTTAAGTATCTTTGTACGTTAACTGTCTTCGGGGAGGTTGCTGTAACAGATGTAAGAAGCCCCAGCTGACAAGCACAAAGAAAATATAGTGTACAGTGAAGGTCTGTTCTGTGTGATTTCCATGCCAGCTAAAACCATGTTGTGCCACAGTTCAAAGGTCACGGATCACAGTTGTATCCTTAAATCCTCAAGACAACTGATGTTTTTCAAACCGCTGCCACGCACACAGCAGTTCTTAACTAAAACCATCCACAAGTTTGCTGTTGCCGTGGAGTGCTATGAGCACATATTCGTTTAAAAACAAAAACAAAAACTATACACTACAAAAAAAGCTAGATCGGCAACCACTTGCCTAACCAGCCTGTGCTGCCACCTCAAGCTTCAGATTACATCAGACTTCTCGAGCTTCATTCGCGAGGTCGATGTAATCAGAATCTTTCTGTGGCAGCACAAGCTGGTTGGCCATGGTTGCCTAACCAGTATTCTCTACGCTGGTGTCTGCTGTCAAAAGAGCCTGCCCAGGAGAACCAAAGGTTTAAAAAAGTTTGCATTATGGTCAGAATCCTTTGCCTGCAGGCTTTTAATACACAAAACTATGACAACTCTGGGGAAATACTGGAAAGTATTTATAAATGGTATGTCCTATTTTTCCAATATTCATCTTCCTCTTATAAACTGTATGGAAATAGGATCCTTATCCCTGCAGCTTCATGTGCTTCTGCTACAGGTCTATACATGATGTCAAATCTGCTGGTGACATCATAATCATTTCCATTGCAACACACTGGGATTCATGAACAGATTATGATAGCCTGTGTAAATAAGCACCCTCCTGAAGGGCTCCTTATCCCCCCTGCTGCACAGCATTAGTCCTGCCTACAATTGTCATCAGGAGGTACAGCCCCCAAGGCGTAATGAAGCCCGGAGACCAGCTTAGGAGAGAGAAATTATGATAACCTGTGTAAATAAGCATCCTCTTCACCGAACTCTAAATACAGGGTGTGCACTAAGGACAGCCTCTGTAATAGCCAACAGATAATGAAAATCAAATGTGGCTGAGAAAAAATACACAATGTAGCTTTCATAGGATAGCTACACGTCAATAGCTTCCACCAATCAGACTCGCCATTATTTAATGGAATAAAGTTCTTCTGACACAGCTAGCCAACTTTTTTTTTTTTTTAAAGTATCAACTGTGTCAGTACTCACGAGACCAGTGATGCACAACAAATGGCACCCACAGCAGCTATCTGTGGCCCCCAAAGACCTAGCAACTTTCCCATGCAGCCTTTGCTTATCCGATTTTGTTTTCAGTTTTAATAACATATAGATAGATAAATGTATGCTTTTACTTATTTTATGTGTACATTTAATAATGTCTTGCTGGATATTTGTCACCTTGGGCCGTTTTACAGTGGCCCTTGGCCTGGACTCAAGTTATCAGTCTGGCCCTCCACAAAAATAAGTTGTGCACCACTGCACTAGATACTATCTCTCCAGGGAGACCATTCCAATGAGTCACCACCCTCTGATTGATCCAGGCGCCCGTTTTATTTGTTTTATAGATTTCTCCCCTTAGTTGACAGTTATGTGCTCTACTGTTACTATTTGATGTCCTTGCTTCCAATCCAAGGCATTCCCATAAGTCCCTATTCCTAAAGGCTCTATATGCAAGACACAAGTCACCTCTACAACGGTATTCTAAGGCATTTAACCCCAAATCCTGCAATCTCTCCTCATATGGAAGATGTTTAAGCTTTAACGAAAATTTGCTAATGAAAAGTACTGCAATTTACTATACTGTTTAACACAAATACCAACTGTCTTGTATGTGGCAAAACGTTCCCCTAGCACTCACCCAGAAATAAACAAACAAGCAGATTAAGTCTGAGGGACAAGTAACCCATTTTCAACCAGCAGTGCTCTTACTAATAAAGAAAGGGGGGATTAGCAGAATTGTGCACACACAATAGGGGTTTCAAAAGTTTTCCCCAAAGACGTCAAAAGCTCTTTGAAGATTGCATTGGCAGGCTAAATGGGGAAAATTCATTAAAAGAAAAACAGGACTAGTTCTTTCCTTGCATGTTTCTTGGTAAGAAAAAAAGAAAAAAGAAAAAAAAAACCTCATGGAGCCTCACAAATCACATGCTCTAAAAATACAGGTTGCTGGTCCGCAGTGAAAACAAATACGCATCTTCTCAGTTAGGGGTGTCATGGTACACTGTGGTATCAAAAGTTACAGCCTTGATACTGTTGCCCTATTTCTGATACTGTGATAACCACCGTTCACAGTACACTGCAATTTTCTAACACAAACTAATTGTTCTGTGTTTCTAGGGACAGCTACACCTTCTGGGCTATCTCTTTGCAACATAAGAGCTCAAGTAGGGCAGGGGACCACCCCCGACGTTGGCTCCAACCAACGTCCGATGTGGTATAAAGGGGGTGGCCCCCCCAGCACCATCTCAGTTCTCCTGCCGGAGACCGGCTGAAGTAAATGGAGAATCGGGCAGGATCTCCCCTACCCTAAAGAAGGGTAACAGAAATTCCTGGGGGATGGTGGCTGGGAAAGCCACCTGCAGCAAGAGCTCCACCCGAAGATCTACTGTTACGGTAAGTTCTTACGTGACTGTACTATCTGACTTTGAGGGGGGAGCACTTGCAATATTACCAATAGGACTAAGTCCCAAGCAGTACCCTATGATAGGCCCAGGTCTGAAGGGGGTGGGGGAGAAAAACTAACAGCTGAGAAGCCTCAAGAGAGTAGGCCCTGTAGGACGGCTAATCCAAAACCTGCTCTTCTCCTGGAGGCAATGTCCAAACTGTAATGCCTAACGAAAGTGTGGACTGTGCTTCATGTCGCGGCAGCGCAGAGGTCTGCCGAGGACACATTCCTCAGTGAGGCAAAAGAGGTACCTACAGCTCTGTTGGAGTGGCCCTTGACCAAGCCCAGCAAGGGCTTACCGTGGTGCTGGTAACAAAAGGAAATGCGTGGACTAACCACCAGGTTAGTGTCTGCTTGGTGACAGGAGCCCCTGTCTTCTTGCGAGCAAAGGAGACTAACAACTGATCAGTCTTCCTGAAAGAACTGGTTCAGTGAATGTAATAATATAGAACTCTGTGAACATCCAGAGTGTGCAACAATGCTTCTCCTTTATGGGAGAACTCTGGAAAGTAAACCGGAAGCTGGATGTCCTGGTTCAGCGTCAATTCGGACACCACCTTCGCTACGCAGGGCCACCCTGTCCCTATGAAACACAAGATAAGGCCCCTTGCACAGAAGGGCCTGACGCTCAGAAACCTTCCAAGCAGAAGGAACAGCAACTAAAAATAATATATTCCGAGAGAGAAAGTGAAAATCGCAAGTCGTGGCTAGTTCGAAGGGAGGCAGGGTGAGCTGCTCGAGAACAAAAAGGAGATCCCAAGGGGGAATGGGGTCCCTCCTCGGGGGGTCTGATATGCAAGACACTTCGCAGACAGGTCTTGCACACATTAAGCTGTGCAGTGTCTTCTTCCTGAACGGTGCATGATAGGTTGATAAGGCACACAGGTGCATTTTAATGGAAAAGTAGCTCAAGCCCAGGTCCAAAAGGTGGAGAAGGTAGTCTAGCACATGCTTGACCAGACAAGCCAGAGGATCTAGGGAACGTGCTGTTGCTCAGAGGCAGAAACGCTTTCCACTTCACGGCATAGGTTGACCTTATGGAGGGTTTCCTCGCTGCTTCCAAGACCTCAGCCACCCTGCTTGACACTCCTAACCTCTCTTCTGCTAGGATTGCAGGAGCCAGGTGTGCAAACGAGGAGACTGCAGAGAAGGATGGGTGAGTATCCCCTGCTCCTGACACAGCAAGTGAGTCGAGAGAGGCAATTGCACAGAAGGCTCCATGGCCAGTTGCTGTAGCAGCTGACACCCGATCTGTCGAGGCCAAAGAGAAGCTACCAGAATCATTCTGGCCTCCTCTTATATTCAACTTGAGCAGGACTCTCAGAATGAGAGGGAAGGCATACACAAATCTCCCTGTCCAAGAGAGGGACAATCCATCTCTCCAGAAAACACCAGGCCCTGGGACCTAGTGAGCAAAAATTTGGCGTTGCATGGGGAAGCAAAGAGGTCCAGCTCTGGTCAGCCCCAACAACCAAAGAGATCATCTGCGACTTCCTAGAGCAACACTCACTCGTGGTTCAGTGACCGAGAGCGACCCAGACCGTTGGCAAGAACATTCTGGTTTCTGGGCACGTGCACTGCCGTGAGACCCAGATGTGTTCTACTGCCCAGTCTCATATGGCCTCCCTGCATAGGGGATATGACAGAGTGCCCCCTTGCTTGCTTATATAGAAGACAACTGGCGTATTGTCTGACTGTACCAAGACAGGACCCCAGGATACCTGGTCTTGAAAAGGCCAGAGGGCATACAGAACGGCTCACATTTCGAGAACACTGATATGAAGAGACCGCTCTATAGGGGACCAAGCTCCTCTGATCCTGTTATTCCCTAGATGAGCCCCCCCCCAAACCCGAGTTTGAGGCGTCCGTCGTCAAGAGTTTGCGATGGGCATGGTCCCTGGAAGGTGACTCCTCTCTCAAGATGCGGAAGGCAGAGCCACCACTGGAGAGAACGACGGATCGCCGCCGAGACCTGAATTGGGTAATCCAAGCCGTCCACCGCCTGGTCCCACTGGACCTTGAGGTGCCATTGCAGAATCCTCATGTTCAGCCTGCCGAAAGGGACCATAGCTATGGCCGCCGCCATGTGGCCTAGTAACTGCAGGATTACCCTCGCTGGAAGAGAAACTGCTGCCTGAACCATGCGGGTTAGATCTATCAGACGGCCTGCCTTGTCTGATGGCAGGAAGGCTTTGCCCTGGACAGTGTCCAGGACAGCTCCGATGTACTGAAGCTGCTGGGAGGGCCAGGTTGCGATTTCGGCCAGTTTGCAATGATGCCCAGGGAGAGAAATAGGTCCTTCGTTTCCTCCAGGGCCAAAGCTAATTTGTTTGCTGACTGGGCTAAAATAAGCCAGTCATCCAGGTAAGGGTAAACAAAGTGGCCTTTCCTCCTCAAGACAGTCACGACCACCGCCAGGCACTTGGCAAAAACCCTGGGTGCCAACGAAACACCCAAGGGCAAGACCCTGAACTGATACTGTTGGTCTTGAAAGCAGAAGTGTAGAAACCTCCTTTGAGAGGGCGGTACCTTGATATGAATGTAGGCGTCCAGAATATCGAGGGAGCATAACCAGTCTCCCTAATAAAGGAGGGGTAACAGGCTTGCCAATGTCACCATCCGGAATCTCTGGTATCTGATAAACAGACTGAGTTGGCCGAGGTCCAGTATGGGACGAAGCTCTCCTGTCTTCTTGGGAACCAGGACAAAATGGGAGTAGAAGCCTGTGCCCCACTGGGTCGGGGGAACCGACTGAATAGCCTTCTTCTGAAGGAGGGACTGTATCTCATCCACCAGAAGACGGGCATGGCCAGGTGAACAATGAGAAGGGGGGATGGACTGTCTGGGGGATGCTGAGAAACTTGAGAGAGTAACCCCTCTTAATGGTTTCTAACACCCATTGGTCCAAGGTGATAATGGACCATTCTGCGAGGTAAAGGGAAAACCTCCTTC
Source organism: Neoceratodus forsteri (assembly GCA_016271365.2). NCBI lineage: Eukaryota > Metazoa > Chordata > Ceratodontiformes > Ceratodontidae > Neoceratodus > Neoceratodus forsteri. The sequence goes on from CM028130.1 coordinate 952,836,479, forward strand.
CTAATGTCTCATTCTGCATGACCCGAGGATAAGGAGGTGTTTGCAGCAAGTCAGGCTGTTGGGGGGTGGGGGTGGACCTAGGGCACGAGAAGCTTTAGGCTGCATGGGGCCCTGGGCACCTTGAGGGACAGGGTGGCTGCGCCTCTTTAACCCCTTTCCTTAGGGTCGCTTGCTCCCTTGCTGTCCCTGACTTTTACAAAAGGGACGACAGGGGACCTTGAAGCTCCAACTTATACATCCTATGAACGTCGGCAACAGCCTTGCCTGAATCTTGTAGACTTTTGATGAGTGACTACCTCCTGGACGAACAATACTGGGCCCTGGAAAGGAGCATCCAGTATGGAGTCCTGAAGGTCAGGGCAAAAACCAGACACCCTAAGCCAGGAGTGCCTCCTCAGACAGATTCCCGTTGTGGCCACATGGGAAGCCATGTGCACCGAGTCATAAGAACAATGAAGGGCGTGCTAGTCCACGTCCATTCCAGATTGGACGTAAGCCAGGATTTCATTCTTACTGTTTGAGTCAGGCAGAGTTTTAACCAGTTCCATGGTCTTTTCCCACAAGGGCTGTTGGTAGGTGACCATATGGACCATAAAGTTCAACAAGCCTGATAGAAACCATGGCTGAAGAATACATCTTTCTGCCCCAATGATCCGATTTCTTGGACTCCAGATCCGGGGACTGGGTGCTCAGGTGCTTGGACTGGCTGACACGGCCGTGAGCAGCTGCCAGCACCAAAGAGTCTGTCTTAGGTCGCTTCCCCAAGAAAGGTTCCTCTTTGGGGGCTTTATAAAATCTGTCCACCTTTCTATGTATAGCCGAGGTGGACAATGGTTTCTGCCACGTAAGTCTGGTGATGTCCTGGAAGGGTTCCACCAGCGTTGGGATAACTAGAGGTTTGGATTCTTTGGACCCCAGAAACTTAGCTATCTGCTTCCTTTCTGGGTCCAGTTCCTCAGTATTCCACTCATAAATGGACTGTATCTGGCACATAATGTCCAGGAACATGGGGTCGTCCGGGGGGGGGGGATCTGGGCGAGTTCCTGAGGCCTGGGGATGAGGGAGGGAACCCTTTCTCATCTGAGGAATCTAAGGAAGAAGGGCTCGCAGCACAGTCATCTGAGGAGATTGGGAGCCCGCTGGAGTAGGGGGACCGGGGACGAGTGTCTTCTCCTCCATTTGCCTTTTGGATCTGGTGGGGGGGAAGAGTCACACTCATCAGGTTTCTCAGGAGGTGGGGTCCCACTGGAGGAGGGTCAGGGGGTCTGTACAGCAGGTACCCTTTGACCGTATTCCACCAGGTCGAAAAAAAGAGATCCGATGTCCGCCAAGGGGAAGACAGGCGAGGTGGGAATCGGATTCACAGGAACGGGCATCTGCAGATCTTGAGGATCTGGAGCCTAGTCAGGGGAACCCCCTTTGGCTGTGTCCGGCTGCTGCTTGACGTCCGTGTCCTTGGGGCACCTGGCGTCCCGAGTGGGAGAGGGACCCTCGGGCGAGCAACCTTCTGAAGGTGGGTCAGGCATCCATATGTCATCTGGCGACAAACTTTGATCTGGCGTCTGGGCCTGAGTTGCAGGAGAGGGCGACCGGCTCAAGCGGCATTTGCCGGCTGGAAGCGAGCGTCCCTTGGCTGGAGGAGGAGGTGATGGCGAATGGCCTCCTGTCGCCTGTCCAAATCGTCCGGTCATCTGTGTTTCTAAGATGATCCACCAGGCTTATGGCTGGGGTCCTTAGGCCTGCCAGAAGGCAACTGCCTTTCCTGGGTTGACCCAGTTGAGGATTTGTGGGATCGCTGGGCCCCAGGGAAGGCTGGGCGGAGGAACGCCCAGAGGTAGAGGAAGATGGCTCCCTGTGCTTACCTTGAGAAGAGGAGAGAGCCGACTACGCAGATGTCCCTGCAGGAGTCAGAGGGACCGAACCCAACCTCCCGCCGGAGGCCGAAGACGCCCTCAAAGGAGACTTTTGGCGGGACTCAGACCTGGCCCTATCCTTTTCCCTATGGTGTTTCCCTCCTGAAGTCTACTCTTTGAGGGGGAGGAAGAGCTGTGCTCCAAGGTCCTCTGCATAACTGCCACCTTCTGCTCGAGGAGATATGCTTTCAGAGCATTGTCTTTCAGAGTCCTCATCTTATTGTTGAACTTCTTGCAGTGAGGACAGTCGTCAGACTGATGGTCGGGGCCTAGGCAGATGAGGCAGGCTGCGTGGCCATCCTTAGCCGGTATCCGTTTCCTGCATGCACACTTGGACTTGCGCTGTGGTGGAAAGAGCAAAGACATGCAAGAAAATGATTATCAAAATTTTAAACTATTAGAAAAACTGCAAAAAAGCGCGGTCAACTACGAGTAAAGGCGTCCGTGGAGCCGAACTAAGTGGGTCGATGGCGGGAAACAAACTCAGATGGCGCCGGGGGCCTCCCCTTTATATGTCAGATGTTGGGTGGAGCCAACGTCGGGAGCAGTCCCTCACCTCAGACTGCTAGCTACAAGATTTTTCTGTGGGGTCCTAACGCCTGGCGGCATTAATCCTATTGGTAATACCTGCTGCAAGAGCTCCCCCATTGAAGTCAGATCTAGTACTACTGTTTTTTCAGATGTGTCCCTGATTTTGGCCATTTGTCCCTGATCATTTTAAGCCTTGTCCATGCTTTGTGAAGAGAGAGGTATGGGTGGAAGGAAAGTACAGTTACATAAGAATTTACCGTAACAGTAGATCTTCAAGAACAGCTCTTGCAGCAGGTTACACCATTAGGACTGAAGCTGGCAGGGGCCAGGACCCCACAGAAATTTTCTAGCTAGCAGTATTCAGCGAGGATTGCCTCAGACATCAGTCCCACCCCCGACATCAGACACAGTACATAAGGAGGCGGTCCCCCAGAATCCCCAGTTCTTCCAGAGACTCCCAGCCGCTGGATGACATCAGAAGAGGAGACTGAGGATCCGCCATCAAATGGCAATCAGAGATGCTAAGAAGACCTGATCCTAGGAGAAGGATGTCAGAATGAGAATCTACCTCCAGCGGGGATGGTGGGAGGGAAAGTACCTCATTTTTTTTTCATTTCATTTTATCAAATGGGTTAGACCATTGAGTAAGACTCATTTAAAATGGTGACCCTTGGTTACACAAAAATAAAGTTACAACAATTACAATAAATACAGATATACAATATATAGCACACCAAGTACATACAATTACATACTGTAATAATATTACTATAACCAGTTAACCACAGCAAGCCTTTGTTTGAGCAAAAACTAAATCCAAGAACCAGGTTTTAACAACTTTTCGTGATGGGATTTTACTACTATACAAATGAAATTTCAAGGGCATCATATTCCAAAATTTAGGGACTAACTGGCTGAAAAATTCAGAACGGTTAGTTTTTGATCTAGGTGTTACCAACTCTTGATAGGCCGCATACCTTAAAGAGGGATTAACATCCCTAAATTCTAACCTTTCGGCCAGATATTCCGGAATCACTGCTGTAATGCTTTTAAATGCCAAAAGATATCTATGTAACTGTCTTCTATCTGACAAAGATATCCATCCTAATCTATGATACATCTGGCAATGATGGGTATCCCTGGAACATTGTAAAATCAGTCTCACCAATCGATTATACATCTAATCTATACAATTTTCCAGAGTGAGAATAATCATAAAGTGTGTCTCCATAGTCAAAAAGAGGAAAAATCTGTGATTCAACAATTTTCTTTATCATGTATCCACCCAAACAATTTTTATTTTGATACAATAAACCCACGATTTTTCCCACTAGTCCAACTAACTCATCAACATGCGAGTTACCAATAGCTATGGGGTCCAACCAAAAACCCAAGTACTTATAAGTCATTACTTGATCTAATTTTGTTCCCTCAGGATCAAACACTGATAGTTTAGTGCAAGTTCTAAGTTTTACAGTAGAACCAAATATCATACATTTTGTCTTACATTCATTTTAAAGTTTCCGTTGTGTCAAATACCCATACAATCTATCAAAACTTAACTGTAATTTTACTTGGATCTCATCCACAGAAGTAGCAGAGGTGTAAATTATAGTGTCATCCGCATACAATTGGTAAGCCATATTATTCACATGGCATCCAAGCTCCTTCAAATAAATTAAAAAAGTAAGGGTCCAAGCACCGATCCTTAAGGAACCCCTCGAACCACTAGCAAAGGCGTTGAGACAATCTTATTAACAACAGTTGACTGCATCCTACCTTCTAAATAAGAAGAAAACCACTTAAGGGCACTACCTGATAATCCCATATCCTTCAAACTAGAAAGAAGGATTTGGGGTCTAACCTGTCGAAGGCCTTGGAGAGGTCAACAAAGATGGCACCCATCAAAAAGCCCTTATCCACAGCTTTGTTGACATCATCCAAGACCCTCGACACGGCGGAGACTGTATTATGTCATTTACGAAATCCTGACTGATATTTATCAAATAAATCGTTCTGATTCAAAAAAATCAGTCAATTGTCTAGCCACAAATCGTTCCAAGAACTTTGAAATTTGGGACAAAAGTGAAATTGGTTGATAGTTATTAAACTGATCCAGACTCCCTCCCTTAAAAATCGGAACAACCCTAGCTATCTTCCAATCAGAGGGCATTACTTCCTCATTAATGGACCAATTATACAAATAAGTAAGGGGAGCAGCTATCTTTAAAGCTGAGATTTTTAATAGATAAGGGGTCAGTCCATTAGGGCCACCACTCTGTTGTCTTTAAATCCAACAAAGCCTCAGTAACCTCATATTCCTCCAACTTTTTAAATGAAAACAAATTAGGTGAATCTAAATGCAGCAAGGAATAATCATTAGTATTACAGGGGTCAGGATCACCAAAAACATTCCCTGAATTCACAGAATAATTATTGAATCCATCAGCAAGGGACTCCTTCCCCCCATAACCTGAGATATCAATTTTACAATTCCCACCCTGTTTGTGGTGACCATTTATCTCTTTAATTATATCCCAAAAGATGTTAACATTCCCAGCAGAATTCTCTAATTCAGAATTGTAGTATGATCTTTTTACTTTCTCTAACAGCAGTTACATATTCCTAAGACTTCTATAAAATTGCCAATCCCTTAAAGAGTTTGAACTGCGTGCCTTTACCCAAGCTTGGCCCTTTTTTCTTTTTAGCTTTCTCAGTGTTGATGAATACCATGGGGCAGAAGATTGTTTTATTTTCCTTAATTTCATTGGCATACGACAATTTATGTTCTGCATTAACTCTGAAAGAAAATGATTCCAGGCCAGATCAATTTCAGGAATCATGAACATTCTGTCCCAGTTAATTCTATCTAGATCTTCACTACAAGCTAAATAGTCAAACTTCCTAGTAGCTCAGTAAGAAATAAGCCTAGGTTGCTTTGACAAAAAAGCTTTACCTCTAACACAAACTATAACATTATAATCACTATTTAAATCTTCTGATACCCCTGCATTTACATATTGAAAGGGAGCATTTGTCAAAATTAAATCTAACAAGGTTGATTCAGCTGGATTTTTAATATTAACATGAGTGGGTTCTTTTATAAGTTGTTCTAGGCCCAATGAAAGTGCTGTATTTTTCAATACTCCTACATCAGCTGAATGCAACCAATTGTCATTAAAGTCCCCCATGAGAAGAATTTCATGGGTATCAATGAAGGAAAAAAGTACGTCAGTAAGTTGTTGCATTCTGCTCTTTACCTTCTTTGGGGGACGATAAACCCCAACGAGTAATATTGGTTTTCCCACTGGAAATTTAATTTCAAGTGCTAAATGCTCACAGATATCTGCACTTACTCCCAGGTTAATTTGCAGGGACCCTGGTTTTCCATTTTTACCGGTAACACCGGTAACAATCACGGAATCCTGCTTGGTGTGCGGATTTTGAATTCTTGTACCGGTGCCTCACGGAAATTGCATGTCACTGCACAGAATCTCTAAGATTTCAGCATCTTTTTACTTTTTTTTTTATTTTCTCTTTCTATGTCCCCTTCTCACAGCATCAGTCTCCACTTTCAGAGATCTCTAGGATGGTATCCCCAGCTTCACCCTCAGGTAATGCACAGGAGCTCCTGTGTGCCTTCCCCTATCCTGCCTGGGTTGTAACCCTCCAGGTAGGAATGGAGGGGACCCCAGGTCACCCCTCCACACTCCCTTAGTGTGTGCTATGAGCCCAGTGGGCCCCTCATGGAGCTTGGTTAAGAAGTCTGGGGCACCTGGGTCCCTTCTGCCAGTGGCCAATGGGTGATTGTTCCTGGTTTTCTGGCTCTGTCCCTGAGGGCACCAGCACTAGAGGAGATCCAAGGAGGTAGGTCACATAGAGACATGCCACTGCTCCAGATCCTGGCTAGCGCCCTTCCTCCTGATCACTCTGCAGCACCATTGCATCACCACCCTTGGTCACACAGGTGGTGGTAAAGCAGCAGGACCTGCAGCCCACCCTCCTTGGAGGAGGAAAGCAGTCCCTGGTGCTCGATCCTACTCCCCTGGCCTGACCTCCAGCAGCCAGAGTTCACTTCCTACCCTGGGTGCTGGCATTGTAAGCAATACCTGCTCTGCAGTGCCAGCAGGCGACCCCGATTTCAGCATCTTAAAATGAATGCTACTGTGCTTCGTAGATTCTTTCTGTTTTGCTGTGTATAGTCAGTAAGGAATTCACCTAGACTGCTCTGTTGTAATCAGCCATTCAGTTTAACCACCCATGCTTCCCACCAACATCTCCATCACCTGAGGCTGCTTTCCTTCCTGAAACCACAGTTTTCATGTAGTATGTGCCTAAGACTCTACAAGTATCAGCACACATGGGCAGGGTCACTGGAAAATTGCAGGAAAAGTAACCTGAAATTGCAGAGATTTTTTACAAAACTTGCTGGAAAATTGCAGGAGTTCTATAGATCCTGAGTGCTTTACAATAAATCATTACTGTTTTCTACAGCATATATTAATCAGCATAAACTACTAAATGAATACACTGACACTTGAATATGTTTTAAATATGAAAGAAATTCTGTTTCTAACATGAATCCTAAATGGATAAGATGTGTTGCCTCTTCCAAAATGTAAAAACATCTGCCTCATACAGTGCTAGATTCTTTTTATTGAACCACAGAAAATCAATATTAAATAAATCATGAATAAACAAATTTTATCTGTTTCTGGATGTAGAATAATGAAGCCTGATCAAAAGCTATTTACAGTGCTGTCAACTTTTCACCGACTTTGGTGTAAGAACAAATAAGCAAATGGAGTGGCAAATAGTTCAGTTTTAGTAAAATGTTGTAAAGTGTTTCATGTTCATAATTTGTACTGTAGGTACTGTGCACTGTTATTAAAATCATGTATTAAAACATTATTTATGGGTGTTATTATGGCTGGCAGTATAGCCTAGTGGTTAGAATAACAAACAATGATTGAATTGGTACATCCAGCAGACTTGGGTTTGATTCCCACAACTTCCACTTGCATACTGTGAGACTCAAACAAGTCACTTAACCTCTCCAGTGCTTCTAGGTTACTCCTGAAAATATGCAGTTCTGCCTAGTTGGCTTACCTGGTTTACAAAGAATATAAAAAGAATACCAATACATGTTTAGTACTACATCATAGAATAGTAGTCAGGGTACTATGTAATTTTCTTGAGTTTTACTTGGGCTGCAATGATTTTGTATAGGTAAAGATAAATGTTCAACTACATTTTATGTTTTATAAGCTTGTTTTTAGATTTTAGTCAGGTTTCTTTTGTATTCTTTTGCATGTGAGTATCTAGGTTGTAGATTGCTAAATGCAGGGTCACTGTTACCAACTAGCTTATTCAAGTTTATAATCAGCAGGGCCATCCAAAATCCTCAGTTGTTTGAATGAAAACTAGTCTGAGTGAAAGTATGTTCACAAGGAAAAAGCTGTCTTATTACGTATGAAAAGACTTCACAGTCAGCACCCCATTTAGGTGAATTGTATTATTTGTACCTTTTCTCCCACCTGCTGTTTCAGTCTCTGTGACAACAAAAAGTTTTCTGATAGATTGCTTCAACAAAAAGCAAATGTTAAGTATTTAAGTGACCTTATGTTTGGCCAGTGGATTTTGAAAGCACATTCAATGACATACAGAAGGTAAGACCCCAGGGGCTTTATGATGCTGGTGGGCAGATTGGTGCTCAATTCACATCTGAGCTCAGACATGAAAACTGGGAGACACCCTTTTCTTGGACACCAAGTGAAAAAAAAAGGCATCCACATGTCTGGGAGATGCATGAATCCATTTGACGGTCTTCCACTAATCACTTGCAGATTTTTTTAGGTGAAGATACTTTATTTCAAAGAAGCAAATTCAAGCATTTTTTTTTTGCTCCTCCTACCCCCTGGCCATCCACTTCTTCAGGCCTAACAAGGCCCCCTACCACCGCTGCTGAGTCCGACCACCATCCACTGCCTCTTACTGCTGTGCTAAACAGTAACCCAAAGTAACCCTTCATTGAGTTGGTCCCTACCCCTGTGAGAGGCTACCAGGGGAGGAGAATTGCCCCCAAAGAGCTTCTGATGTATCCTGGGTATGTCAGGGGTCAGAACGGACACATGTATGGGGCTTCCAGCTTATGGAGGGACCAGCAACCGTCCTTCAGTTGGTCAGCGGGTGTTTTCCCATTTTCTTGGAAGTGTGATAGGCCACATAATGTCAAGGCACAAGCCGAAGTTTGTCATGCTCCCTCCCACAGTGAGGGCCGATGTGTTGTTGTGCCTCTGGCCTCCACCAGGGGCCAACAAATGCTGAGCCGTGAACCCAGCCTCCCTCCCAGGAGAAGGCGAGTGGTCATTGGACACTCAAACCTTCACCCACCAGCTGGCCCCCCAACACCCAAGTCTGTTCCCTAACCCTGGTCAGTGGTGTCACAGGTGGAAATCCAATTCAGGCAGTTAAATTATAGATAGGAAAAAACAAAGGTAGTCCACCTTAGTGGTGGTGGTTCAGATTAATTCACATCTGAGTTCTAACAAGGAAAGAGATCAAGTAATTTGTAACGTGTGCATGTGGGGTGTGGGTGTTGAAGAAAGGGGATCATAGTACTGTCACTACTGCCATCACCCCAGAGGGACATGGACTGCATTGTTGTTACTGCCATCACACCGAAGGGGTGGGGGCTATAGTGATACTGCCATCACCACTGGTGGATGGGAAATGTAGTACTGCTGTCTTCATCCCTAAGGGATAGGGGCCGCAGTGCTGCTGATTCTGTCACACCTGAGGGAGGGAGGACATAGTGCTGTTGCTGCTGCCATCACACCAGAGGGATGGGGGCTGTAGTGCTGTTGGTGCTGCCATCACACCTGAGGGATGGGGTCTTAATGCTGCTTCCATCACACCTTAGGGATGGGGGCTGTAGTGCAGCTGCTGCCATCACATCTTGTACCTAAAATTACTTTAAATTGGTACAAGGATGGAAGGATGTGCAATAGTGGAGGTCAAAATTGCTAAAATGCATGTTAGCAGAGTTAAAAATTGTTAAACAAAGTACACAGAACCAAATATCGGTAAAACTGGATTTTGGCTTAGCAGACACCGGTGACAATACCGTTTTTTACAATGTGCAAAACAGAATATGCCCTTTTTCAATCCCGGTAAACCAGTGTCCCTGTTAATTTGATTTAAGGAATAGTTATCCAAAGCATAGATTAAAACCCCACCTCCCCTTTTATTCCTATCTTCCGTATACACATTGTAACCACTAATCGCGATATCCCCATCTACGAACTTATTACTTAACCATGTTTCAGTATATATCATAAAATAAAGTCCCTAACCAAATCTATTTTAGGCACAAGGCTCCTAATATTAGAATGAGTAAAAAGAATACCCTTGCCTAAATTATGATTGTTGTCAGGGTCTGCGTTGGGATTAATATCCCCACATTGTAATAAACACAAAAGCAGAAAAACTGACTTAACCATTCTCCCTTTTAGCCCAGTCTTTCCAAAATCACAAAACCTAAGAAAAAGTAAATCCAAATTCAACTGAAATGGATATTAACTGCAGGTACTGCGGGACACTTTTCAAAAGGGCAGTTATACAGGATTTAGGACGCTGTCCTACATGCTGGACCATTGGAGATCTCAGGGCTCACCTACAGGCAGCATGGGCACAGATTGTGCACCTCAAATCACATATTCAGGAGGAAACATATTATAAGAACTGCCCGCCATTTCCCCAACATCCAACTGAAGCACCTCGACCGCAGAGGGCAGCTGGTCTGGGAGGTTGGCAGGTGGTTAGAAGGGGAAAATTGGGTTCCCCATCACTCAAATCCCCTCCAACGTGTCACCTCCACAGACCATATAAAAACTACAAACGGGTATCTGCCTCTATCTCCAAAATCAAACAAAGGGGCAGAGGACACTGCAGAGCGAGACACTGCAGCACAGGAGCCAGCACTACAAAACAGGGACCAAAACAAAAAAAGCAAAAAGAAAATCCAAAACACTTCTGATCATAGGACACTTCATGATTTAATATCTACCCTCCAGCCGGGGGTAATGGTCAGATGTCTCCCAGGAATATCAGTGAGGAGAGAGACTTATCGCATTGCTAAAATCGTGCAGGAAGCAGGAGAAAACATCTACTTCCTGGTACACAAAAAGTCTAATGATCTTGCCAGCTGGTCAGCTGTGGAGACCAAGCAACACCTGACCAGGCTGGGAGACAAACTGTCATCCATTTCTTCAGGTATCTCCTTCTCTGAGATCCTGCCAGTCTGGAAGAGGGGGGTAGATGGACGGAAGGTCAGAGAAGGGGAGATAGGGGAGCTAAACATGTGGCTCAAGGGCTGGTGCCAAGAAAAAGGACACAAATTTGTAGGTAATTGGCAACAGTTTTGGGAGCGAAAGTTCTTTAAATTCGATGGACTGCATCTGACTAAGGAGGTAGTCAGTGCATTGGGGCAGAAGTTTGACATCTTTGCAGAATATTTAAACTAGCAAATGGGGAGAGGGTGCAGCACCAGATACATCAAACGGGAAGAACACCCTTCCCCCCTCAGCCAGTGATCAAGCAGGAGTTCAGCATGTTTGTAGTTCACATGCATCACCAAGTAAGGAAAAAGGTCCGGCTCCCCATATGACGAGCAGGGGAAATGCCTGACCTCGCCCAACAACTAATGCACCGAAATCTGGCCAATGGAAAATTATGGACACAAATGCCCACAGTCTGGGAAACAAGATCCCAGACCTGCAAGCAAAAATGACAGATGGTAAACTGAACATAGCAGTCATTAGCGAGACATGGTTTACCAGTAAACTCACTTGAGAGACTTCAGTACCCGGCTATGTACTGTTCAGAAGAGACTGAGGTGCAAAAAAAAAAGGGGGGGGGTGGCCCTTTATGTCAATGAAAATATCAAAGCTACAGAAATTCAGAATATACATAAGGAGCCAGAAGAACTGTGGGTCACCCTGGAAAGAGGAAATGGGACAGCCATACGAAATGGGGTTATCTACAGGCCTCCAGACCAGGGGGAGGATATAGACACATTACTGTTACAAGATATACAAAACATGACAGCTAAAGGGGAGGTTCTGATAATGGAAGACTTCAACATGCCAGATACAGATTGGTCAGTACCAGCAGGAACATCTGCCAGAACTACACACATACTGGATTCCCTGCAGAGGGAGGGCATCAAACAACTGGTAAAACAACCCACAAGAGACAGAGCTCTCCTAGATCTAGTACTGACTAATGGCGAAAGGATCACAGATCTCCAGGTAGAAGGTCACCTGGGGGCCAGTGACCATCACATGGTATGGTTCAATTTGGCCACTAGAACTAAATCATCCCATTCCAAGGCAAAAATATGGGATTTCAGAGGAGCTGACTTTGATAAGATGGCCAACAAAGTTAAGCTAGCCCTGGCAAGATGAAATACAGGTGAAGGGGTACAGGCAAAGTGGGCAAGCATAAAGGATGCAATACATGAAGCAACATCCCATTGTGTTAGGGAGAAAAGCAAGAGCAAAAAAGGAGGAGGAAACCACTTTGGTTCTCAAAAACAGTAGCAGAAAAGGTCAGAGCCAAAAGGCTGACCTTCACGAAATAGAAGGGAATGTAGCGTGACGAAGATAGGGAGGCATACCAAACTTCCCTAAGGGAAGCCAGTAAGGCAGGCAAAGGCCCAAACCGAGGAAACACTAGCACGAACAGTAAAAGAAGGGGACAAGACTTTCTATACATACATCAGTGAAAGGAGAAAATCCAGAAGGGGTATTGTTAAGCTCAAAGGGGATAAGGGGGAGTGTGTGGAGGAGCACCAAGGAAGAGCATCTATTCTAAATAGATACTTCTGCTCAGTATTTACTGAGAAGGTAGGACAGGGCCCACAGCTCTGCACCATGGACACGGGGGGGAGGGAGATTTGCACAAGTCCCTTCCCAAAAGAAAGGGTCCTACAAGAGCTTGCTAAGCTCATGGTGGACAAGGCAATAGGACCTGATGGCATACATCCCAGGGTACTAAAGGTGCTAAGGCTGGAACTAGCAGAGCCACTATCAGAACTGTTTAGTGAGTCTCTGAGTACAGGAGAGGTCCCAGAAAACTGGAGAAGGGCTCATGTCATGTGATCCCATTCCACAACAGTGGTAGCAGGGAGGAGGCAGGGAACTACAGACCAGTTAGTCTTACCTCAGTAGTGGGCAAGATTATGGAGGCACTCCTCCTTAAGGAAAGGATAGTGCAACACCTGGAATCCATAGGAGCACAGGATGCAAAAAAGCATGGGTTTACAAGAGGAAGGTCCTGTCAAACTAATCTCATAGATTTCTTCGACTGGGTAACCGGAGTGGTGGACCAAGGGGGTGCAGTTGATGTCGCCTACCTTGACTTCAGCAAAGCTTTCGATACTGTTCCACAAAGAATATTGATTAATACGCTGGGTAGGCTTGGAATGGGTCAGAAGTTGGTCAACTGGGAGGCAAACTGGTTGAAGGGCAGAAAACAGAGAGTGGTGGTAAACAGTATACAGTCAGAAGAGATGCAAGTCACAAGTGGTGTACCTCAGGGATCAGTCCTGGGGCCAGTCCTCTTCAATATCTTCAGTGACATTGCAGACGGACTGGAGGGTAAGGTTTGTCTGTTTGCAGATGACATCAAGATCTGCAACAGAGTAGATGACCCAGATGGAATGGGCAGAATGAGAAGAGCTCTGAATAAACTGGCAAAATGGTCAGAAGAGTGGCAACTGGGGTTTAATGCAAAGAAGTGCAAAATCATGCACATAGGGAAGAGAAACCCTGAAGCCATCTATAGGTTGGGAGGGGAGTTGCTGGTAATCACAAGAGAAGAGAGAGACTTGGGCATCATCATCACCGATGACCTGAAATAATCCAAGCAGACCACTAAAGCTGTAGGTAAGGCTAGAGAGATGTTGGGGTGTATTAGAAGGGGTATCACAAGTCATAACAGAGAAGTAATAATCTCTCTTTACAAGACACTGGTTAGGCCCCATCTGGAGTACTACGTGCAGTACTGGAGGCCACGCCTGCACAAGGACATTAACAAAATGGAGGCAGTCCAGAGAAGGGAAGGGCAACCAAAATGGTGCAGGGACTGCATCAGAAAACATACGAGAACAGATTAATGGAGCTCAGTATGTATATCCTAGAGCAAAGGAGGGAGAGAGGCGATATGCTCTAAACATTCAAAATATCTTAAGGGCATTAAAAAGGTGAAAGAGTCTATCTAACATGTTTCAGTAAAAGAAAAACAGCAAGACAAGAGGACACAGCATGAGATTAGAGGGAGGCCGATTAAGGGGTAATGTGAGGAAGTTATTTATCTGAAAGGGTGGTGGATGCATGGAACAGCATAACTCAGAAACTGGTAGATATGAATACAGTGCAGGGCTTCAAACAGGCATGGGATAGGCATAAGGGAGCAATACAGATGATTATGAATAGATAGGCCACTGACAGAGTAAAGGTCTATGGCATATTCATAAGGCAGAAACAATGGGCAGACTGGATGGGCCTTGTGGTCCTTATCTGCCATCAACTTCCATGTTTCTGTGTTTCTATGTTGTGCTGCATGTCAGCTGCAAATCCAGAAACTCTGAGCCAGGTATGCCTACGGAGGCATATGCCCGTGGCAGCTGCTCTGGCAACGGTATCGGCCATGTCATACAGTGCTCTGAGATGTTTCCTAACATTCTCAGTCTCCTGGAAACACTGAAGCAATTCCTGCTTTTGTGTGCCATCGGGAAAGGCCTGAGCTGTAGCCTTACCCTTCCTTCCAGTTGGCATTTTGGTATTTAACCATGTGTGACAGATAGTTTGCAACCTCAGGCCTAAGGTGGAGGAGGCAACAGCCCTTTTACCCCAGAGGTCCATCCTACGAGATTCCTTGTCTGGGGGAAGGTAACTAAGGTGTTTAAGCACCTTAGACCTGTCATGAGCTGCCTTAATGACCACTGAATCAGTTTCGGCCTGGGCAACAAAATAAAAGAGACCCTGAGGGGCGTGATAAAGCTTGTCTGCTTTGTGTGGCATAGCTGGCACCATGTCTGGTCTGTGCCAGGCTGCCGTGGCTGCATTCTTTAATGCTGGGGGCACTGGAGGAATGACCCCTTGGGAGAATATTCTGGAATCTCCAGGAAGTCCACCAGATCTTTCCTGGTGACATCTGCTTCCTCAATGTGGAAGTCCATGGTGGAGGACAGCTGCTTCATCACATTAAAAAATGTGCGGTCCTCGGGTGGGGGGCCTGGGAGTATGCTTCACAGAATACTCACTGACAGAGGAAGCAGAGGACTTGTCAGAAAGGATTTCTTCCTCCACATCATCAGGAAGAATGAGGTAAGGGTGATACTCCTCTTTGACACTGACCTCCTCAAGGTCAGGGTCTGGCGTCGGATTCACCAGCGGCGGTCCACAGGGAAACTCCCAAGGGCGACGAACAGGTGTCGACTTAGAAGCATCGGTGAAGTGGGCCTATTCAAGGCACCTAGCTGCTGAACGAGTACATTAGTGAACTTAATCAGTATTTCATTCTGGTCAACAGTGCACGTCAACGGAGGGAGGTTCGACAGCACAGGTGTCAACGACCTGCCTGCAATGTCCTGGGAACCCACTGAGCCTGTAGCCCTGCCTGAAGAAAGGGCAGGCCTCGATGGGAGAGTTGTCGATGACTAATCAATCGTTGACGTCAGGGCCAACAACCCGGAAGTCGACAGCCGGGCACCCTGTGAATTGGGCAGAGGTGCTGTTGGTATGGATCTGGTTGGCAGAGAGACCCAGCCAGCAGTTCTTTTTGTCTGAGCAACCGCAGCTGACGAAGAGCCCCCAGAAGGAGGAAAGGCTGACAGGGAGTGAGATCGATGCTAGGGGGGCAGTCGCAATCTCTGTCTTTTTTGTGATCACCCCCCCCCCCAAAGGACTTATCTCGGGTCTTGGAGGCCTGGGAGCTCGAAGATCCATTCATTGACTGGGAGGCTGGTGCTCCAGAGGACCCCTGCCGGAGCTGGCTATCTGCTGGCTCATGAATTTTCATAGAGCTTTCCTGCGTCGCCTGAGGGTGATTTGATCAAACTTCTGGCAGAGCTCACAGTGGAAGATGCTGTGGTCAGGCCCAAGACAGCAGACGCAAACTGAATGTTCATCTGTAAAGGCAATCTTATTTCCACAGCGGCAGAGATGCAAAAGAGAAGAGGAAGGATTAACTCTCGACATAAACAAAACAAGAAATCTCCTGACAAAGAGATTTTTTGTACTGTAAGTGAAAAAAAAGTAGGCTGAAAAAAGGGGGCGAATACTGCGACGGCGCTTCCGTGGAGACCAATGCAAGCGAGTAGACGGCGAGAAAGAATTGAGGACGGAGCAGGGCTGCCTACACCTGTATAGGGTTGGAGACATCTATGGACGTCGACAGTATGGGCAGCCCCAGCTGTACTACTGAAAATCTTCAATGTGGATTCCCCTTCACTGATGGCGAAGGTTCCTATGGTGTAACTTGATGACTGAGATACCCCTGAAGATGATGAGGAGGTTCTTATTCAGGTTCAGATCACCATGCAGCTCTGCTCCAGGAGCAGGCAGCTCTGGCTCAGCCATGTCTAATCCTCCAAGCAAGTCCCTTGAACAGAGTGCCACAGGACTGAAGGGTGGCTTACGTAGTGCCTATACATAAAGGGGGGTCTAGGGAGGAGATGGGGAAATATAGGCCTGTCAGTCTGACATCTGTGGTAGGCAAAGTAATGGAGGGCTTTATAAAGGAGAGGCTTGGGAGGCAGTTGGAAAGGTTAGGACACCAGGATAATAAACAGTATGGCTTTGTCCGGGAGGAGATCGTGTCAGTCCAACCTCGTAGAGTTTTATGACTGGGTGACGAGGGCTTTGGATAGACAGACTAGTGGATGTCCTATACCTAGATTTCAGCAAGGCGTTTGATTCAGTGCCCCATAATGGACTGATGGCAAAAATGGGGGAGATGGGGTTGGGAGGACAGGAGCTCAATCGGGTCGAAATTGGCTTTCAGGGCGTTTAGAGGGTAATGGTGGGTGGGATACTCTCCTCCCCCAGGAAGGTAATCAGTGGGGTCCCTCAAGGTTTAGTATTGGGACCACTCTTGTTCAATGCCCACGTCTCAGATATAGAGATGGGGTTAGGAATGGGTTGTCTCTTTTCGGACGATTCAAAACTGGGAGCACTGGTGGATTGTGAAGAAGCGAGGGAGACCGTCCAGGGGGATCTGGATACCCTGAAGGGGTGGTCAAGGAGGTGGGGATTGAAATTTAATACCAGGAAATGTAAGGAACTTCACTTGGGGGTCAAAAACCAGGGCCATGTATACACCTTCGGTGGGGTCATACTGCAAGCCACATTGGGAGAAAGATATTTAGGGGTGGTGGTAGACATCAAAATGAATAACTCTGAAAATTGTAAAAGAACTGCATCCAAAGCAAACAAGATACTGGGCTGCATAGCCAGGGGAATAACGTCCAGAAGGATGGAGGTGATCCTCCCTCTATATAATGCCTTGGTCAGGCCGCAGCTCGAGTACTATGTACATTTCTGGAGACCTCATCTGAAGAAGGACATAGCGTTGCTGGAGAGAGTCCAGAGGAGAGCAACCAGGCTGATTCAGGGCATGGAGGGGAGGCCTTATGAGGAGAGACTGGAAGAGCTTGGGCTTTACACACTGGAGGAAAGGGGAGACATGATAGAGGTTTTCAAGTATGTAAAAGGAATAACCAGGAGTGGAATCAAGGAGCTGTTTAGGCTAAAGAAGGGAGGAACAACCAGGGGCCATGAGTGGAAGCTGGAGGAAGGAAATTACAGGGGGGAGCATAGGAAGCATTTTTTCACTGAGAGGGTGGTGAAACCATGGAAAGCGCTGCCCAGGAGACTGGTGGAGGAGGGCACAGTGGAGGGCTTCAAGAAGGGGTGGGACAGGTACAAGGGGAAACTGAAACCAAAGACGACCCTCTCAGGGGGTGGCAAGGCGAGCAGCCACTAGGTTGCCGGCTTTCGAACACACAAGACAGACCATCTGGCCCATTCTGCTGGCTTTTAGTATGTTAGAAGGACCCCTGGGCACTGGATCTATGACAACTTATCCAACCCCCCAACACGGATGGACCAAAGACCATCAAGGGAAACAGCTCAAGAAAACAAAATTTAAGTATCTGTACATTTTCTGATTGCTGGTCACACGGCTTCACTACCACCGAGATCTTCCCTCTTAGGCTTCCGCTGAATCAAGAAGTAGACCTTTCACACATTAGCACAGGTTGGTCCCACTGTGGACTGTGCCAGTTCGTTCTAAAGCAGAAGCACGTCATGTACCAAACAGACCAATCTACAACAAACAAGAAAGGTCAAGTGACATACTCATTTATTTATTTAGTTTGAGTGACAGAGGTAAACATTTAGGGAGGGATCAGCCCTGTAACCAGCAGTTATAGAAAAACAAAATGTACAGGTTATTTTTACATGTATTTCTCTCTTTCCTTATTCTGGTCGCATGGTTTTTATTTCCACTGGGATATACAATAGCAGTGATGTCAAAGATGAACAGATGAGACCCTAAACGGTCTAAACGAATAACTGGATAAGGATGGCACAACTGACTGATTCTGTCATGAGGGAAATGGCTGTGCAGTACTAACCAGGTTGGAGAGGCTGGCGCAGGAAGTCCCACCTATACAATATATCAATGACCGCCAGAAAGGTCGCTCAAAGCTCTGTCCAGACAAAGAACATGGTTATGCAAGATGGCCTTCAGACCGACCCTACAGAACAGGGTCCAAAGGGCCTGTAGATTGCAGTCTGCCAATCATCTGACCTGCTGGGCTGAAGCACAGAGACGACAAAAGTTTCCCACACCACGCTGAATGCTTGGTACTGTACACTAGCCCTCTTAAGGCATCTAGTAAATACAACAAGCATGTGTGTCCTCCTTGGAGCTATGTTAGAAGACTGGAAAACCGGGTACCGATGCATAGCACTCCTAGCTTTCATGACTGGAATAAAGGACACTATGGAAGTATCCACAGTCGATATTCAAGTGAAAGAATTAAAAAGATCATGAGGAGTGAGGGCTACTGTGATCATTCTACACTAAGCATACACTCTATTACTGAAAACCTCCATAAAAACATGTAGACCTGTCCGAGATCACTGGTGACATCCCTGGTGTTCCCTGAACCCATTACATCTAGGAAGGACCTGCTGGGAATTGGAATAACCAATGCATAAATTAGATCAGGGTGTACCAAAGGCAGAGAAAAGACACCCCATGCAAAAACCCGCTTATCTTCTTTGGGAGAGCATAACTAGAGCACCTTGCTGTTGCATAAAAGGCTATTTCTAGACAACTTCAGCCTGGCAGGGTTATTGTAGTAGATTCCCCATTCCATTGGAGAATGTCCCCATAAATGAGCCCTTCCTGGTAGAAATGACTAGTCCTAGAGTGTTTTAACAGTTATTCAACAGTATGGTTGCTGACTAGCCATGTCAAGAGGCCCAGAATTCTCCAAGCAGCATCTGTGGGTTCATGTGTCATGCTACTGGGTAACATAGCTGTCGTCATAAAGCAGCTGTCTGACATGATAGGACAAAAAAAATGAGTGCTGAGCCCAGGGATCCTGACAACCCGGACACCAAACATATAGCTGTCATCTGCAGTAATCTTCTGGCTTTGATGTGCCCACATCTGATGTTGCGGAAGGAAAACAAAGATCAGTGATTCTGAAAGAAGAACTAAGCCAAGTGGGCTCCCCTGTACCAGGAGTCTCAATCTGAAATTATGAATAGAGGCACGTTTAACAGAGACATTGATCCAAGGTAAATCATCTTCCCATCTGTTCTGCAAGAAGCATGTGTCTCATGATGGAGCAACAGTCCCAGATGAGTACAGTGGTTCAAAAGTGGGGACCATTGGTGATGCACAAGTGGTGTACAAGTAGAGCACATGGGCTGTGGCTCCCAGAAATTGAGCTTGAAGGTGGCCCAATGGGTCCTAGGAAGAGAGGAGCAATTGAAAAGTAGCCTATTAGGACAAACTGCTACAGGAACTATGACTGTCCTAGACTCCTGTTCTGTGGATATGGATCCTTGATTGCAGAAGACTGAAGAAAAAAGCGCCACAAGGCAGTTAAGAAGCCACTGATCATGTTCAGGAGGGAGCTGTGACAAAGGAGTCTCGTGTCCGTTGATGCAAGTAGTGTGACTTGGCAGGCACCCATCACATGGAAGAGTTACTGCAAAGGGAATGCACTGAAATTTAACCAGGGAGTCCAGAAGGCTACAGCATGTTCCAAAGACACCTGCTGGAATAGCCATTAAAATGGTATGACCACTTCTGAGTATACATCTTGGAGGGAGGGCCTTATCTGATGCCACTCAGACAGAACCCTGAAGAACCGGGTGACCTACTTTACAACCAGCAGTGGCCTGAAATGTCACTATTTACACTGAAATAAGCTAGAAGACGACAAATTCGAGATTGCGCTCTGAAGGCAGATTGGGCTCGTTAGACCATATTTGCTGGATGTGCACTATGAAGCCCATGGCTTCAGTGGGTAACTCAAAAGTATGTCTTGTTAGCTTTGTTCTTCCAGAGCACAGTCCAAAAGATTGTGACCCAGACAACACACAGGGTTGTGAGTCACACTAGCACACCAGTCGCTGCAGCCACTGAATCCTAACCCCCAAAGGGCTACAAGCAAGGCCCTGAGTGTTACACGGTTCTGCGGCAGTCTACAGAAGTAATCACAGAATTGAGCTCCTGCCTCGGGAATTTCTTTCCAACCGCAGAACTCGTTGACAGCCACTGAACTCACACGGAAGTCAGCTTGATGGCTTGCACACACACACAGCAACAGCAAAATACAGAGAGTGTTCACAGTAGCAGCCCGTAAATTAAAGAAACTGCCAGTGATTTTAAACTATACCATAACTACACTCACACTGTACTAGAGTCCCTTGTATGCATTTCGCTGTTGCCAGAAGAGCCCCCCCCCCGTAGACAAATCTTGTCTCCTTGGTAGCATGTAGCCCCAGGCATTATTACCCGTTGTCCATTTACAGTAGTGCAAGCATTTATGGATGGGTTTACTGTTACTCAAGCAGCCTGCCCTCCCTCCCCAAGGTCAAATCCTTGAGCTGCATGATCACGCAACAGGTCTGTCCTGCCAGTTGTTGCAATGAGTCAGCAGGCTTTGCACCTTCGCAGGATTTCAGAGACTAATTTTCTCCTCCTCGAACACTGGAAAGTTTCTGAGAAGACAGTCTGACCTGCTGTGTGGCACATGTAAAGTGCAGGAATCTTTGCTGTGAATTCTAATCTGACTCTCTATTGTAATGGCAGTGGAGTCTAGTCAGTGGTGAGGCAAAAAAGTGGCAACTTCAACTGTGATGCTGGCAGCCACACACCCCCTCCACCAGCCCCTGTTGCTGCCTCAGCTTCACGCATAACAAACAGCATGAAATAACTGTAATACAAGCTCCAATGTAAGCGAATCATAGGCAAAGCTCAGTCTTTCCTAACAACAACTGACAGAAACAGCAACTACTTTAAATTCATGACAGCAAGAATCAGCGCACAAGAGATTGTGAGCAGGGACTTCTGGTTCCGGTATGAATGGGTAAACACCTACTCGCTCGAGTTCCCGTGCCTAAATTAAAAAAAAAAAAATCTGTCTCCAACCATTACTAAACCAGCTGAAAGAACTTAAAATTACTTGCAAACATACCTGGAGATCCCAGCACTAACCAACTTTGCCCCCGGATGGCAGAACGGCAGCAAAACAGTTTCCAACCCGTCAGATCTTGAGGACGAAGAGACGCAGGAACCACAGATGTTGGGAGCAGGGTGGCAAACAATTACGTGGCTCCCAACAAAAACAGCAGCAAAAATCAGATTGTGGAAACCAACTTGAAATGAGCAATAAAAGGCAAAAAAAAAGAAAGGTGCCTACTCCCAATCGGAGGAGAATATCTTCCGAGCAATATCCGACTTTTGTGTGGAAATGAAAGATTCTATCAGAGAGCTCCAAGTCCGACTTGGGCTTTTTGCAGCGCTGCATAGACGCCGCCAACTTGCAGATCTCCTCCAATACAGCGAAGCTCGGAACTCTTGAAGCAACCCTTTCCTCCCTGGCATCTGCACAGCTCGCTTCGGCAGGAGGATGCAGAGAATCAAGGGTGCAGAAAAAATATTAGAATTTTCAGAATTCCGGAGGGAGAGGAGGGGAATGACCCTCTGGCTTACGCAGATCACCTCTTCAGAACAATCCTGGACCTGGGACCGGACTATCAGCTAGATTTTAAACAGGCCCACCATTTACTAGGCCCAAAACCAACCGCTTAGGATGGCAGACCCCAATCTTTTTTTGTCAGATTCTTAAGCTATCAAACAAAGGAGCTTATGTTAAGAAAAGTCTGGCAACGGGGTAAACATCTTATAACAGACGATTATTATTTCCACTCCTCTGTGCACAGCAAATAAAATTCCGCACCCCGTATCCCTCCCGTCTCAGTCCTGCTCCCAGAAGGCTCTTTTACATATAATATAGCCCAGGAAGCAAGGGAGGACTTATTTAAAATGGGAATCATTAAAGACAGACTCATAAACCTGAATGTAGCAAAATCTACTCCTTACAGACGTGCTGGGGGGGACAGAGAGGTCAAGTTTTAGCCTTCAAGACATCTTAACCCAGGTCCAGCAACCGAAGAATCCCACGCTGCCTACCATGATGTCATAGTAAGTCTCCTTGCATGCCATTCTTTTTCACTGTTTTGGTCGGGGCTGTCTGGAGGGTGTATACTGGGCTGGGACTGAGGCTAGTTGACCAGCCTAAACGGAATCGTACAACAATGTCTACATCAAGTCCCGATTCTTTAGCTGTCATTTTAGGCTCCAGTGGCACTTCGATGGCAGACATTAAGTCAGGCCGTGGGGCATCTGCAGGGTCGCCTCCCTAGGTTCTTGGCTTAGGCTCCCCCTCCCCCTTTTCATCTTTCTCCCTCCTGGACCCCACCCCCTGGCCTTGCCTGCCGTCCTTGGGCACCGTCCGGTTGGGGGAGGGGGAGCTGGGAGGCGGCAGAGGCTTAGGAAACAGATGCCCATCATACTGTAAACCACCAGCTGCAACAAAGAGACTGGGTCAGCTTTACAGAGACCTGAGCCTACAGGGGCTTGAAGTGAGATGATCTGACGGAATTGGAGCGCCTTAGTCCAGATTTTGAGTGAATTCTACCGCAGAACACATGGACTTACTTCATTAACTACCTAGCTATAAGAAAGTTATGACCCTTTTCTCCCCCTCCACTTTTCTTATATATATATATTTTTTCTTTTCTCTTTCTCTCCCTCCCCTGTCCGTTTTTCCCCCTTTCCCTCCTTTTTTCTGCCTTCCTCCTTCCTTCCTCCCTCATTCTCCTGGGGGAATAGGGAGGGAGGATGGAATACTGTTTTTCTCATCTTAGGGACTGACTGATGGGGGGACAGAGGAGGGTAGCCCTTGTTTAGAGCGAACAACAATCCATAACTTTATAGTCTCCCAGAGCTCTTATGGTATCCAAAAGCATCTGGAAGCTTCGATCTGGGCATAGACTAAGCCTCTATAAAAATCTGCCCTGAATAGATCCCTTCAAATTCTTCCTAGCGTAATTTTTCTGGGTTAAGGATCCCCTCCCTTTTGGGGGTGGGGGAGGGGACAAGGGTGAGGGTGGGGAGGTGAGGGGAACTATCTAGAAGAAATTTCTTAGGGTTGGATTTCCCACAATGGTGGTGATACAAATTAGATTAATGCTCCTTACTGATTACACCCCAATTATTTAGGACTTGGTTTTAGCAGGGTTGTTCTTAGTTCAGCGGTTCCTCCCTGCCATTTGACCACGAATCAGTTCACCCGGGGGAATTATACAAGGGGAACGCTGGAACTAAAACCCCAGATATTATCTCTTAAATAGCCAGACTTACAGATCGGGACCCGGGGACACTATGGGTGTATATATCCTTGAACCATTCGGGGGTGGTGGAAAGATACCTTATAGTTTAATCAGCGAGATGGCTCAGGGGGCAAAATGATTCTAGCCATCTGGACCACTTAAGAGGCGATACCGCTGCAGGTACCACAACCCCAAGGGGAGTCACCAACCTAGGGCTGGACTCACACCCAACCTTGGGTGATGGTGATCCCCGATCACATCTCGTCCTCTTCGGAGGGCTTGACTGAGATAGATCAGAGGTGGAATGGAACTACCACCTCAAATGTGGAAGAAAACCTGTATAAAGTTTTTGCTCTAATGTTCTCTGTTATAACTGTTGGATTTGTTATAATCACTGGTAAGTGGGTAAGAGGGGGGATTGAAATGAGACATTACTGCATTCAGTATATCAATATGGTATTATATGTACTACAGAAACAGAATGAGATGAGACTAGAGGCAGCATTAAAAATTAAGATGGATGTTCCCAAATGGCATAGGAGTGGGGCCTGGGGGTGATCTGGGAGACTGCTGACCTGAAGGATCTGAAAACCAAAAAAGAGAGGAGAAAATTAGAGTACACAATTTGGATAAACTAAAAAAAGGGAAAATAAAGAAATGGAAAGTAACCAAAATGACCACACAACCAGTAAAGATCTACTCTTTAAACGTCAATGGATTACATAACCCCATTAAACGTTCGCGGATGATACAGCACCTCAACAGACGACGGGTAGATGTAATTGTCATACAAGAAACCCATCTTTCGGAGACCAAACACCAGAAGCTGATGTGGGGAGGCAGGTATATAGTGCACTCCTCCTTCCACTCGGGGGGGTAGCAATAATGATACCAGCAAATATTCAGCTTACAACAAATAAAGTATATTTGGATAAAGAAGGCCAATACATTATAATTCAAGGCAGCCTCTATAACCAAGAGATCACATTGGCCAATGTATACCTGCCCCCCACAGACCAGCACACCAATAATCAGGTCGATTCTGGCCAAGATCCTGGATTCTCTCAAGGGACAGCTGATAATGGCAGGTGATTTTTAATATGACCAGCCTAACCTAGACTCTTCTAATCCTACATTTTACCATCTTTCCAGTGCAGTAAAAGTATTTTAAGGCACAGCTGGAGCATTTGGGTTTGGTCGACATATGGCATAAAACATTCCCCACTTCTTCAGGATTTACGTATTACTGTGGTACATTTCACACATATTCTCGACTGGACTATATTTTTACCACTTGTGAACATTTCACAAAGGTAACTGATAATACTATCGGTCGAAAAATTATATCTGATCACCATCCCCTCATGTTAAAGCTCGATTTAGGCAAAAAAACAAAACATACCCTCTGGAGATTCAGTTCTTATTTCATAAAAGACAAAGAGTTTACTGACCAGATTAAAAAACAGATCCCACAATTTTTTGAAGAAAATAGTTCCCCTACAATCTCAGAAGTTGCTATATGGGATGTAATAAAGGCCACTATACGAGGCAAAATTATTGCCTCTGCCTCCAAGAGAAAAAAAAAAAAGAGGGAGAGGGGAAATTTAATTAACTCACCACCAACCTTCATAATTACCAACTCCTTTATAGAGAAGGCAATAAAGAACTTCAAACTAAAATTAGGGAAACCAAAGCGTCTCTCCAAAAAATTATAGATGCCAAGATTCAGATATCCCTAATATACCTAAAACAGGCCAACTATTGGGGGAGGGGGGATACAGGGACACACACAGACTAGCACAGAAATTGAGGGCTCGGAAAAGCACAGTGACAATATTAAAAATCCTCAAACAGGTAGGACGACACATAGAGAAGAGGAAATAAGATAAACCTTTGTACAGTACTATCAGAAATTATATACGCCACAAAACACATCCACTCCGGAACAAAGACAGGACTTTTTAGACCATTTAAATTTACCAAAATTAACAAATTCACAAATACAGAAATTTAAAGCCCCAATCCTGGCAGAGGAAATACAAATACTGTAGCGATAAATAACCTCTCAGTGGTATAAATGTTTTCAGAAAGAGTTGTCTCCAAGACTCCTCCATCTATATAAAGAGACAGCCGACGGTAAAACTCCTCCCACATCATGGGACTACACCACAATTGCGGCTATCCCTAAACCAAAGGGAAACAAACTGGAACCATCTTCATACCAGCCGATATCCATACTAAACTCAGATTACAAAATCTTTATGGCTATTTGGGCTGCCAGAATAGAAACTATCTTCCCAACAATAATACATTCAGACCAAGCAGGATTTATTAAACAAAGAAACACCACAGATAATATCAGACAAGCCCTAATTCTAATAGAATACGTCAAAAACCAGAAAAATCCCCACAACGTTTTTAAGCCTTGACGCAGAAAAAGCGTTTGATCATATCTACTGGCCCTTTTATGGGATACATTAAGGGCGTTTAGATTTCCGGACTCATTCCTCTCATGGCTTAAGCAGATATATTGCTCCCCTAAAGCTTACGCACATATCAACGGGGGGCTCTCTTCCCCATTTCCACTTAATCAAGGCACTCGACAAGGTTGTCCCCTATCCCCTCTATTATTTGTGCTCTATATTGAACCCCTGGCTACTGCCTTAAGATCATCAACTAAAACAGAGGGCATCACACTGAATATAAAATCAGTCTTTACGCGGATTACATTCTTCTCTCCCTTATATCACCCACTAAGTCGATTGTAGAGACATGGAGCATCCTCAAAAAAATACGAGGAACTAGCAGGTTTCAAATTAAATACATCTAAATCTAAGGCCTTACTATACAATTACTCCCCTCCCAGAACCCTGAAGCAAGTTTCGACCTAAAAATGGCGCTCCACCAAAATTAAGTATTTAGGTATCTATTTATCTCAAAACTTACAAGTAACAGAACTAATAAATTATGAACCTTTATCAATCTCGATCCAGAGGGATTTAGATAAATGGTCCCAACTTCCTCTTATACTATTTCAACGAATTGAGACAATTCGGATGAATGATTTACCCCGTTTTGTATACTGATTTCAAAACATTCCATATTTTCCATCTTTATACTTTTTCAAATCTTGGGACAACATGACATCTTCATTTGTATGGAAAAAAAAACCCACGAATACGGCTCTCAAATACTAAAACTATCCCTGGCCCAAGGAGGAACGAATCTTCCAGATCTTAAAAAATACACTGAGGCAACATTTCTGTGTATACTTCTTCTCTGGCTTTCAGACCAATATGACACCCCCTGGAAGAAATTAGAATTTCATCTAAATGATCTATACATCATCAAAAAGATCCTGTTTTCTTCCCTGGGGGAAACTCTTCCTATAAAAGATTTTATGGAAATCACCTTGCAAATTCTTCGAATCTGGTTCCAACTCCACGAAAAAGAACCATTTCAAACTATATATGAATACTGCAAAATGATTTCAGAGGACAAACTCGTTATCCCATCCATTACGGACTTGTCCTTTTTCCAGTGGAGAAGGCTGGGACTCGAACAGGTCTTCCAATTTTTAAACTCGAATGGGATCTTAACATTCGAAGACCTACAGTGCAAATTTAGCTTAACCAATATGGACCACTATTGATATCTACAAGTTAGAAACCATCTACTTAGAAACCGTATCATACAGGTGAAATTGGTCCAACCAGCATCTCCTCTTTTAAAATTGTTTTTAGATCATTCTCAAGGACAGCACTGGAACCACCTAATTGGAACTTTAGATAAAACCACAAGAGAATTATGCAATGAATCAACAGACTCCATATTAAAGAATTTGAACAAAGACTTAAATCTTAATATAACAAAAGAAGAATGGACCTCTAATGCACTAAGGGCGGTTAAGATCACTCAATCATATATTTAGAGGGAATACTCGTGGAAGTGCAAGTCGAGATATTTCAGATCGCCAGCTAGGCTGACTAAATATCTGCCGGCAGAATATGGGTATTGTTGGTGAGGATGTGGGTGTAAATTGGCAGATACTGCTCACATAATTGGCAGTGTCCGCTACTGATGCCCTTTTGGATCATCCTCCACAATGAAATCACAGATTGCCTAGGTGAATGAAGTGTTGAATTAACAGCAGAGGTGGCGCTGTTGGCTGTATTCCCAAATCACTCCCCCTCCATGGTCTAGGACACTATTACCCATTTTTATTTTGGTGGCAAAAAAAAAAAAAAAAACACCCACAAAAAAATGGATGTCAACGGACATTCCAACAATACAGGACTGGAGATGTATCATGACCTCAACATATCAGATGGAATCCCTGACTGCAAAAATGAACAGCCAGTCTGCGTCAATTACCAGAAGGTGGCAAAGATGGCTATTACACCAGGGAACAGTTGACCCTGAATTCTGTCCATAATCAAACCTGAAAGGCCTCGGGGAGTTGATATGTAATATGTGGACATCTGAGAATTAATGTACAGTCAGTGATGATGGCTGATATATATCTTCCTTGGAACTTCATTTCTTTAGCCTCAACCACTATATAAAAATTTCTTGTAATGCATAGTAGTCATCTGCTGGAAGATGTATAAAAGAAATGATACTGAAATATGCCAAGAACGTCAATGTACAGTGTTTCACTAAGTTACTGAAAATCTCAATAAATAAATAAATAAATAAATAAAGATTGTGAGCCCAAGCAGTTGCTGTCAGTCTCATCTCGGATATGGAACTATTGCCTGCCATTACTGCAAAAAATTAAAAAAACTGTCACTCAAATCCGGTCAGCACCTAGTAAGGAAGCCACTCCCACTTGCTAGAGCACACCTGCTCATCCCCCATACTATAGAAAATGTTGTGGTTTCCTTGGGGACAAGCACGCAACGGGCAGAGCTGTGATTTTTGGGTAACCCCTCCAAAATACATAAACATGAATCATCCAGGGGTCAACCCTATTTAGAATAAAACCCGTTATCAAGTAAGAGTCACCAAGAAGACGCATCCTGTCCACAAGACACCACTGGACAAAGATTAAAAAAAAAAAAAACAGTAGTTTCAATCAGTGTGCTTTTAAGAGGATATCTTAGAGGAGTTCTCCGCATGCGCCACAGCACGGACATAATTCAATGCAAATAAACTAATCATGTTCTTAGTAGTAACATTTTTCTTACAATTGTCATTCTATTTATAGATCGATGGCTCAGATGAAAGGAATTAATTTGAATGTTTATCTCATTGTCTCCATTTATCGGCTCACTCATTCTGATAGTCTCACTTTGTAATAACTATTTTATTAAGATTTAAAATAGAAAAGCAAACAAACCATATCGATGTTCTGACTTTGCGAGCATGCCAGCCCAAATGAGGATGCTATCTATCACAACATGGTAGGAGGAAAATAAAGACACCGCCATGCTCTGATTTTTACTGATGTGCATACCATGCATGCTATTCCCCATTTGAGGTACAGGCTGGAAATAAGCTTTGCCAAAGTCGCTGCAAGTGCAAGTCTCAAACAAAGAACTGTTTGATAAAATTTAAATACCTGTAAATTTTCTTTATCCGACGGCTGGGCTTCATAACACGTGAGCTATAAATGCTTTTTAACAACTTCATTTGTGGCACTCCAGACCCTGAAACTCTCTCAGACTGCCCAGTGACCGGCCGCTTCTACCACTCCCCGTGACCCCACCTCCTCAAGGGCATTACTTTCTCTTCGGCGGGCCCGCAAGGAAAGCGAAGGGGGCAGAGGTCTAGTATTAGGCGTGTGGCGGCTGGCACTGGGAGCCATTGCCTATCCAGGCTGGAGGGGATTTTTCTTACGTTACACCCCAGACGTGGGGCGTGCAATGCCGCCTAGCCCAAGACGTGGATGCTCCCACCCACGTCTGGAAGGCAGCTGCCCGATGTCTTCCCCATCCTTTGCAAGCCCCTGTGTGTCGCAGTGCCGCCGGTCTCAACTGGGGGCTGCTGCTACACCGGGCCACCCCTGGATCCTTCCCAGAGAGAGGAGAGCAGTCCTCCAGATGGTTGATACCCTCTCCCCCCCCGCCGACCACCACCGGTCTGGGCTTGCTGCCAAACCCAGGTCACCCATGTGGCACGAGGTGTGGCATCCAGCGCCCAACACTCAGCAACACTGGGCCGGCTCGGCTATACCTCCTGATGCTGGTTGGAAGGCAGGAACCAAAAACCTGTAGCAGGGGCATCCAGCACACCATTTTTGTCTTCCCTCAGTATTTTCAAAAGCAGTCCAAATGTGGCAATACAAGAACTTGGAAACAAAGCACAAAAAAGTTAAGGAAAACATGGTCAGCCAAATATGTACATTCTCGGAGAAAGAAAATTTACAGGTATTTAAATTTCGATTTCCCTCTCTCCTAAGCTGGTCTCCGGGCTTGATAACACTTGGGATATACAAAATCATTACATCCCCAGATGCCCTCGGTGGGAAGAATGACAACTGCCCATAAGGGCCCACCACCGCCTGAAGCACTCTGTGACCAAAGGATGCCTCTGCTGAGGACATCACAACCAGTTTATAAAATTTTGTAAATGTGTGAATGGATGACCAAATGGCCACCCTGCATAAGTCTGCTGGAGATGCTTCTCTGAAGTTCGCCCACGAAGTGGCCACAGCTCTGGTGGAATGGGTTCTCACTGGGCCAGGCAGAGGTACCTAGGCCTTCTCGTAAGCTGTGGTGATGACATATCTGATCCATCTGGCTATTGAGTCTTTTGAAGCGGTTTTTACCCATATTTTGGCCTGTAGTCAAAGTGAACAAGCTTGACGTTTTACAGACAGCCTCTGTTCTCTTGATATATATTTTTAATGCTCTTCTCTGGTCTTGCATATGAAATTCCCTTTCCTTTTCATTTTTGGGGTGTGGGCAGAAGGAAGGGAGAATAAGCTCTTGGTTGCGATGGAAAGGAGACACAACTTTGGGTAAAAACCCTGGATCTATACGGAGTACCACAGAGTCCTGATGAAAAAGTGTACGGCTCTTTGGTGGACAAGGCTCCCAGTTCGCTGATTCTCCTTGCTGAAGTAATAGCTACAAGAAAAAAACACCTTCATTGTGAGATGCATGATGGAAGATTCCTTAAGAGGTTCAAATGGCGCTTTGTTTAAGGTTTTGTGAACCAGATGAAGTCTCCAAGGTGGAATCGTTGGCTTGATTGGAAGGTGTTTTAACGTTGCTGCCTTTAGAAACCTCCTGACATGAGGGTGTAATCCCAGCGAGTCCCCCGAGTCTACCAACAAAAGCGCCTCCAGGGCTGAGAACTTAACTCTTAAGGTGGCTGGTTGCAGACCTTTGTCAAACCCCTCTTGAAAAAACTGTAATAGCACGGGTAATGATACTGGATGGTCCTGTATATCCTTGGATTGAAGCCAGAACAAGAATTTCCTCCAGATTCAGCTATACACTTTAGAAGAGGAGGGGCGACATGAGTTCACCATCATTTCGATTACTGGAGCTGTATAGCCTAGCTCCTTAAGTTTCTCACTCAGTCTCCAGGCCGAGAGGGACAGGTTGCTCGAACTGGGATGTTGCTCGAACTGGGATGCAGGAACGGACCCTGATGGAGAAGGTCCAGGTTGAGTTGGAAAGATACAGGTGGTCCCAATGACAGCTGTATGAGAAGTGGGAAAGTACAGTTACGCAAGAACTTACCGTAACAGTAGATCTTCGAGAAGAGCTCTTGCAGCAGGCTATTACAGTCAGGACTATGCCGCAGGCACTAGGACCTTTCGGTGAAAACTTCTGCCAGCAATACCAGCGGGGACCGCCCCCGACGCCGGCCCCGACGTCGGTCAGGGTACAAGAGGGGGCAGACCCAGCTCCACCTCAGTTCTCCCGCCAGAACCCAGGAGAAGGCCTGACAAGAGAAGGAGGCAAAGCCTACCATGAAGAGAGTTGGAGAAGAAAGAAAATAGATCTGCACACCTTGAGGGGGAAGGCGGAAGGGAAGTAGCACCTGCTGCAAGAGCTCCTCTCGAAGATCTACTGTTACGGTAAGTTCTTACGTAACTGTACTATCTTACTTCGAGTGGGAGCTCTTACAGCAGGCTATTACAGTCAGGACTGAGTCCCAAGCAGTCCCACAGCAAGGAGGTAGCTGACCCCGGGAGGTGGAATATACCGACTCCAGAGGCCTTAGGACAAAAGCCCTTGTAAAATTGCTAGGCCAAAGCCAGCACGGCATCTGGAGACGATATCCAAGCTGTAATGCTTGATAAAAGTATGCACAGAGTTCCAGGTTGCGGCTGCACAAATGTCCTGTATAGCGACATTTCGCAGGGCGGCGAAAGAAGCTGACACTCCTCTGGTGGAGTGACCCCTAACCAGGCCCGGCAGGGGTTTATTGTGATGCTCGTAGCAAAACGAGACACAGCGAACTATCCATTTAGAGATAGTTTGCTTGGACACTGGTTGACCCAAGCAGTGTGGTGCAAAGGCCACAAATAGCTGCTCCGATTTACGGTGCTGAACCGTCCTCTTGAGGTAAAACCTCAGAGTCCTGTGGACATCCAATGTGTGGAGGAGAGCCTCCCCTCTATTGGAAGGGGAAGGAAAATAAACAGGAAGATCAGCCGACTGGTTGAGGGTCAATTCTGAGACCACTTTCGGAAGAAACTTAGGATTTGTTCTGAGGGAAACCCTTTCCCTGTGGAAAACCAAATAGGGCTCTTTACACATCAGAGCCTGAAGCTCAGAAACCCTTCGAGCTGAAGTAACAGCAACCAAAAAGCAAACTTTCCAAGAAAGGTAACGCAGCTCACGATCCGCTGCTGGCTCAAAAGGAGGGAGGGTGAGTTTCTCCAACACAAAAAGGAGGTCCCAGGGTGGGACAGGGTCCCGAATGGGAGGTCTCATGTGCAGAATTCCCTTAAAAAAGGTTTTGGCTACCTCCAATTGTGCTAATGCTCTCTCTCCCACAAGAGCATGGTTGGCGGAGATTGCCCACATGTACACCTTGACAGATGAGTAACTCAGGCCCTTCTCATATAAGGAGAGGAGGTATGGTAAAGTTAAGTTCACAGGGCAGGTGACGGGATCCAAATGCTGCGGCAAGGCCCAAAGACAGAAACACTTCCACTTCATGGCATAGGTGGAGTGAGTAGAGGGCTTTCTTGCTGACGCTAAGACGGCCGCCATGTCCGAGAAAACCCCGTATCTGTTTTACGCTACATCTGAAGGAGCCAAGCATGTAGGTGCAAGGATCGAAGATCTGGATGGACCAGAGACCCTTGGTCCTGGGACAGCAACTGCGAGCATATGGGCAGCGGAACTGGAGGTTCCGTGGATAACCGCTGCAGTAGTGGGAACCAAATCTGCCGAGGCCATTTGGGGGCCACTAGGATCATCCGGGCCCCTTCTGCCTGCAACTTGAGCAGTACCCTCTGGATGAGAGGGAAGAGCAAAAGGCATAGAGAAACCTCCCTGCCCAGCAAAGGGATAACGCGTCTGGCCAAAATACTCCAGGCGCGTGCTCTTGCGAGCAAAACATTGGCAGTTTGGCGTTGCGTGGTGACGCAAAGAGGTCCAGCTCTGGAAGACCCCACCTGTCGAAGAGCTGGTCTGCTACAGATTGTAGCAGCTCCCACTCGTGTGCTCTGGCACGCGACCTGCTGAGGCGGTCAGCCAGATCGTTTAGGACGCCTGGAACGTGCATCGCAGACAGTAGAATGCCCCGCTCCAGTGCCCAGTACCAGACTCTCATCGCCTCCCTGCAAAGAGGATATGAACGAGTGCCTCCTTGCTTGTTGATGTAAAAGACGACCGCCATGTTGTCCGTCTGAATTAGAAGAGAGCCTGGTACCAGATCCTCTTGAAAAGCCTGAAGAGCGTAGAGGACCGCTCGCATTTCCAGTACATTGATGTGGAGGGACTGCTCCTCGGGTGACTAAACCCCTTGCGTTCGATGTACACCCAGGCGTGCCCCCCACCCCAGGTCCGAAGCCTCTGTTGTCAGAGTCTGACCTGGTGGCTCCGGACGAAAGCTGACCCCTTTCTCCAGATTGCTGGGGTCCATCCACCAAAGCAGTGTTCTCCTGACTGGCTCCAAGATCCTGACCAGAGAGTTTAGGTCATCGTAGCTTTGGTCCCACTGCACCTTGAGCATCCACTGTGGGACTCTCATGTGGAGGCGGGCCAAGGGAGTAACTGGAATGGCCGCCACCATATGCCCCAGTAAACTGAGGAAGTTCCGAGCCGGAACTCGAGACGCTATAGAGAAGTTCTGCCAACTCTCGCAAGCGAACCCCCCTGTCTTGTGGGAGAAAAGCCATGCCCTGGACGGAATCCAGGATCGCTCCTATGAAGGCGAGCTTTTGGCTGGGCTCCGGGGATGACTTTTGTAAGGTCAGGGTGATCCCCAGTTCTCGGAATAGAGTATAAGTGTCTCAGAGAGCGTGTAAGAGGCTGCCTCTTGACGGGGCCGTAAGTAGCCAATCGTTGAGGCAGGGAAACACATAGTGTCCCATCCGCTTTAGAGCCGCAGCCACCACTGCTAGGCATTTTGTGAAGACTCGCGGAGCGGAAGAGAGGTCGAACAGAAGCACTCGAATCTGAAAATGCTCCCCTTGGAAGTGGAACCTCAGAAACTTCCTGTGGGGAGGATAGACTCCTATATGCATGAATGCATCCTGCATGTCGAGAGAACAGAGCCAGTCCCCTTGGTGCAGCAAGGGGAGGAGTCCTTGAAGAGTCACCATTCTGAACCTTTTGTACTCGATAAAGAGGTTTAGAGGACTGAGATCTAGAATGGGACGAAGGTCCCCAGTCTTTTGGGGACCAGAAAAAAGTGGGAGTAGAACCCCTGACCCCGCTGTTCCAAGGGGACCCTCTCTATTGCTCTCTTCTGCAGGAGAGTCTGAATTTCTCCTTCTATCAGTGGGATGTGAGAAGGAGGATAACGGGAGAGCTTTGGCGGAGGAAACTCTGTGAACTCTAGTGTATGTCCTCTCCGTACAATATCCAAGACCCAGTGGTCTGCGGTAATAGACTTCCACCCTTCAAAATGAAGGGAGAAACAGCCCCCAACCGGCTCCCCTAGAACTTCTGTCTGAAGGTGGGGGGCGGAAGGGAGTCATTGGGCAGAGCCGAGAGTTGGGAGAGAGGTCTGGGAGGACTTGGGCCCATGGGCGGGAGGTCCACCAGACTGCTGGTTTCCGGATCTCCTGCGGAAGCCACCTCTCTGCCCTTGCTGGTTGCCATGGGCTGAACCTTGATTGCCTGAGGGCTTGCGAAAGGGCCATCTACGGTGCGGACGTCGCTGGTTGCCACGGTGCATCTGGCGGACCGACCAGATCGACTTGCCAGACTCCTGGAGGCGGGAGATCAAAGCCTCCGTCTCCTGCCCAAACAACACAGTACCCTGGAAGGGCAAATCCCAGATACCGGACTGCAGATCCTGGTGAAAGCCCGAGACTCTCAACCAGGCATGGCGCCGGAGGCACACCCCAGAGGCGGCTGCCCTGGCTGCCGTGTCTGCAGTGTCATACGAGGCTCTCAATACATGGGAGCCTACGTCTGAGCCCGACTGCAAAAGGGCCAGGAGCTCTGTCTTCTTGTCAGAGTCTGGCATGGCCTGTGTCAGCTCAAGTCCCCTTTCCCATAGCGCATTCTGATACTGTACCATATGCGTTAGGAAATTAAGGGAGTGGATGGAACAGGTGGAGGCCGCATAAACTTTTTTGCCCACCTGGTCCAGGTTTCGGGACTCCTTGTTGGGAGGCTGTGAGCTGAGGTGTTTCGGTTGCCGAGATTTGTCATGGGCAGCCGTGATCACCGATGAGTCGGCCTAAGGGTGTTCCGCCAGGAAGGGTTACGCCCTCGGGGCCTTATACAGCCTATCCAACTTCTTAGGGACTGCCGGGATCGAGGTCAGATGCATCCAGGTGGTCCTAGTAAGATCCTGGAAAGTATCCACCAAAGGAGGACTAACCAGAGGCTTTGGCTCCTTTTGCCTCAGGTACTTGGCCAATCTCCGGTGTTCCAGATCCAGGTCCTCCGTGTCCCACTCGTTGGAAGCCTGGATGTGTCTCATGACGTCCATAAAAGTAGGATCATCCGGAGGCGAGCGAGGCTGGTCCTTCTCTCCCGGGAAGCGCCTGAGGCTGAAGAGGCCAACGATGAAGAGGAGGATCGACTATCCGATTTGGAATAGTCTGACCCCGTCCTACGACCATGCCTTCTCTGACGTCGGTAAATAGGGGACAGACTTCAGTCCGAAGACAGACTCCGGTCCCTGGACCGGTGACGGAGCAATGACCGACGTCGGGAGCGTTCCCGCATAGTGCGAGAAGGGCTCCTGGAGCGTGACCTAGACCGACGTCGGTCACTAGAAATCCTGAAGCGGCGTCTGTGGTCCTCGGACCTGGGCGGGAGCGAGCCCTGGGGGTGAAGGCTGGCGCTCCGTGACTTCGTGGAAGTATCACCCCGGCTGTGGTTCTCCCGCGGGGTCGGTGCCAGTGCCTGGGCTGGCGACGGTGAGGACCGCTTGTGGACCTGCCCCCATCAGAAGGAGAAAAGCTTCTTGAGCTCGTCCTTGGAGAAAATTTCAGCCGCTCGCTTCGGAAATGAAGTCTCCGGAACGTCAGGATGCGAAGGAGAGCTCTCCTGAGGGCCCAGGGGGAAGGAGGACTTGGGCGACGGGGACGATGGTATCTCCATGACCGACCCCATGTCCTTCGCCCCTTCGACCGGCGTCTGTGTAGGGACCGACGATGGAGTGACGCCAGGGGGCGCCGGAGAGTCCTTGGTCTCCGGAGGCGCGCCTTTAGCAGGCAGTGTCTGTTCCTTAGCAGGTGGGGCCGAAGCAGGCACCTCTAAGGACTTGGCGATGACCCTTAGCGGAGTCACCTTTGACTTGGCCGGCTTCTCCCCCGATGGGCCGGCCTTAGCCTGTGGAGTCTTTGGCAGTTCTCCAGACCCTGAAGGACGGGCCTTTTTGGGAGAAAGCCGCGAATGCAAACGGGACCGAGACCGGTGATGGGACTGACTATGGTCCTTGCTGTGGCGCATCTTCTCCTTCCTCTTCCCCTCCAGGGAGTTCGGATCCATCTTCTGCTCCAACAGGTAGGCCTTGAGGGCTTTCAGGCGGCGGATGCGGGTCCAACTGGTGAAGGCCTGGCAGTCTGCACAGTTGGCGGTGTCGTGGTCGGGGCCCAGGCAGAAGACGCACCGCCGATGTCCATCCTTGGCAGGGATCTGCCACCCGCAGTAGCACTTAAAAGTGTTCGGGTGACGCCGACGCCCGGGAAGAGATTAAACCCGGCCGGGTAAGAAGAGGGCTGATGTCGGTACTGGGAAGCAGCAGGAGCGAGGTAAAAACAGCGCTTCAAGCAGGAAAAAGCGATAAGACGACGGCAGCAAACTGACGTCGGTATCGGCGAATGGTAAAACCGTCGAAAAGTAGCAGGAATCTTGCTAGAAGTTCTTCTTTTTTGCTGAATCGCAGACAGAAGCAAAGGTACTTGGCTTCACATGTGGGTACGTGGTGGGAAAGAACTGAGGTGGAGCTGGGTCCGCCCCCTCTTGTACCCTGAGAGATGTCGGGGCAGGGCCAGCGTCGGGGCGGTCCCCACTGGTACTGCTGGCAGAAGTTTTCACCGATAGGTCCTAGTACCTGCGGCATAGTCCTGACTAATAGCCTGCTGCAAGAGCTCCCACTCGAAGTAAGATCCAAGGACGGCGAGGCCATCGGGGACAGACTAGGATCATCTCTGCTCCGTCTCAGGCCACTTTGTGCAGGACTCTAGAAAGCAGTGGTATCCAGGGGTGGGGGGCATACAGGAGGCCGAACTGACCCCAGCCTATGGAAAAGACATCCTGAGCTACTGCTAGCTTGTCCATGGCCAGGGAGCAGAATTGTTCTGCTTTGGAATTTCACCTGCATGCAAACAGATCTACCTGGGGATTGCCCCACTGCTCTGTTAGGAGTTAGAAGGCGCTGTCCTTCAGCTCCCACTTCCCTCACAAGACAGCTTGGCGACTTAGCCAGTCTGCTGTGACATTTTCCTGTACAGGAATGTACACAGCTCTTATAATCACCAGTTGTTGCTCTGCTCACTGAAAGAGAAGTAGCGACTCCTGAAGCATTTTTGAGCTTTTGTGCCTCCCTGATGGTTGATTTAGGCCAATGTTGTCCGACTGTCTGTTAGAATCACCACATACTGATTGCATTCTTGTTGACGGAAGTGTATCAAGGCTTGGTGAACTGCCCTCATCTCCAGGACATTTATTTTTTTACTCCACTCTCCTCGCAGCTCTCCCCTCTTCGGGAGACACCTACAGCTTTTTCAGCCCTCGCTCACCTACCTGGTGACCGGTGCAGTCCATCCCCCATGGAGACGTGGTTGCACCCCCCAGGTGGGTACGGGGTAGGGGCCCCTTACACCCTGATGCGTCTATGTTTTGTCGGAATGCTGTCTCCAGTCCGGTAGGGGCACTGAAGGTCAGGGCTTGATGCTCCGTCTACTGGGAGGCTGCGCGTTTTTTTTCCGATGTTCTCTCGGCGTGCCATGTCCCCGGACATCAAGGCGCTGAAGCACCGACGTCTGGCACATCGCCCCTCTGTTAAGCGTCAGGCTTGCTGTACCTCGGGTCTCCACCCAGGGCCAGACAAGAGCTGAGCTCTGGTCTCCCCAGAGGATAGCAAGTCCCTAGGACGCCAAGTCCTCTCCCCCGGCCGGCTCTCCAGCTCCCAGGCTCGTTTCCGAACCCGGGTCGCTGGCGTCGCAAGCAGAAAACCAACGCTGTGCGCCATCTTGAGGACATTTATGCTGTACCTTGATTTTACCAGTGACCATTTGCCCTGTGCCAACAACTGATGCAATCCCCGGAAGCTTGCATCGGTCGTGATTCTGAGTTGGTGTGGATGTCGCAACTTTTCCTACCTCATTACATTTGACCTCCAAGACCACCACCGGAGGGAGGATTTTATCTGCTGAGAGACTGGGATTCGCTGGTGCTGGCTGTGTCTGGACTGGGACCACAGCCTGAGCAGACGGGCTTGAATGGGCCGCATGTGTACTAGAGCCCAGGGGACAGAAACCGCCAGAGACACTAGAGTTCCAATTACTTGCATGAAGGCCTGTGCCGGCAGCTGAGCTGCTGTGAGAAATTTTTTGATGATGAGCTTCAGCAGGTCTCAATTTCAGTTCTGGGGAAAAACTTTGTTGACCTGTGTCCTGAAGTCTGCCCCAAGGTGGTTCAAGTTCTGGCTCGGAGTTAGGGAACTCTTCCTCCAGTTGATGACAAATCTGTGTGCCAAGAGGCACCAGACTACCTCTGTCACTGCCTGTACTGCTTGGTTGAGCTGCGGGGCCTTGATGAGGATATTGTCCAGGTAAAGGAAGAGCTGTATCCTCCTATTCCGAAGGTGAGCAATGATCGCTACCAGCACCTTCGAGAATGTCTGTGGAGCTGCCAAAAGAAAGGGCATTGAATTGGAAGTGCTGTTTCCTCACCTTGAATCTGAGATATTGCCTGTGTATCCTCTGAATAGAAATATGCAAGTAGGCATCTTGCAGGTTGATAGGTGCTAAAAAGTCCCATTGTTGCAATTCCCCCAATAACTGATGATAAGATTTCCATCTTGAAGGGTCCACTGCGTACAAAACGATTCAGGAATCGGAGGTTTAAGACTGGTCTGAAACCCCCTGTGCACTTGGGCACGATGAAGAACAGGAAGTATACCCCCCGACTGAACTCTGCGGGGTGAACCTGCTCCATCGCTCCTGCTTCCAGAAGGTCTGTGATGGCCTGTAACGTCACCTGACTTTTGGATGGGCTGCTTGAGATAGAGGAGGGCACCACATGTGGTAGGGGTGGCTCGGACTCGAATTCTATCAGGTAACTCTTGCTGATAATGTCTAGTATCCATTTGTCTGACATCGTATGGACCCATTCCTCTAGGAAATTTGAAAGTCTGCCCCCTACTCGAGGATGGGTCCAGATGGCTTCATTGTGACTTCTTGTTGTTGTTGCCAGCACTCTGGAGCCCCCAAAAAAAAGTTACGCTGGTTAAGGGAGAAAACCATGTTCTTTTCCGGAAAAGTTAGGGTTTTGACCTTTGTTGTAACTCTGGTCACGAAAATTGCACCTGGAGCCTGAGGACCATGATTTGCCCCTGCCCTTGGACTGGGGCATGTGTACCTTGGATGTATCCCTGGATTCCTTCACAGCCTCCTTCAGGGCTGAACCGAACAGGAGATTTCCTTCGTATGGCACATTCACCAAATGACTCTTTGAAGAGGCGTCTGCTTGCCAGGCCAGAAGCCAGAGGTTGCAGAGAGCCGAATTTTGATAGAACATGGTCCGTGCAGAGCATCTCACTGCCTCTTCAGACACGTCAGCTGCATAAGCCGAGGCTAGCCCTATTAACTGTAACTGATGAATAATCAGCGAGTTTCGCTCTGGGTCCTCTGCAAATTGAAAAGCTACATCCAATGCCCAGGACAGGGTGGCTCTGATCGAGAAGAGATTTGCTGTTGCCACCTTAAACAAAGTCGCCGAAGCTTTTTCCCAATGAAAAGGTGTGAGGCATCCACTATTCTGTTTACTGGGTCCCTTAGTGATGCCCCTCCTTCAGTGGGGATGACTGTCTTTTTGGTTAGGTTAGAAATCAGTATATCGATCCTGGGGCAGTCTAACCACTTTTCTGACTGCTTCTTGTCGAACTTCAGAAGTTTAGAGACTCAGTGGGGGACCGGATATGTGGATTCTGGACCTTGCCATTCCTCTCTTAGTAAGTCCTCCATGGCGAGGGGATAGGGAAGGCTGTAGCCACCGGCTTGGAAGTAGATGCCAGGCGAGAAGTCTGGTTTGGATGGGAAGGGGCAGCTGGAGAAGATCAGAGGTGGATCTCGGATGTGAACTTTTTAATGAAACAAATCTAGGTCCTCCAGGTCAAAGATTCTGGATGAGGAGTCATTTAAGT
The DNA here is from genome assembly GCA_016271365.2 of Neoceratodus forsteri. NCBI lineage: Eukaryota > Metazoa > Chordata > Ceratodontiformes > Ceratodontidae > Neoceratodus > Neoceratodus forsteri. The sequence goes on from CM028130.1 coordinate 952,876,881, forward strand.
CCAATGATAAGCCCACTATCTTCTCCACTTCAGGGGAAGAGCTGGCATCTGAGGAGTCCGAGTAATGTCCCCTGCGACGTTCTCCCTTGCGAGAGCCCCTAGATCTACTTCGGAAACGAGACCTTTTCTTCCTCCTGTGGTGTGAGGAATGATGATCGTCCTCCTCTGATCTGTCCCTGTATCGGAATTTTTTCTTTTTGTCGTAGCGATATGAGGATGACTGCCCCTCGTTGGATGAAGATGGGGAGGGGGTCCTTGTTCTTCTTGCCTTTTTGTAGGGTCTCATATCAGGAGAACCTGGAGGTTGCCAGTCGAAGCATGCAGGGTCCAGAGCAAAGGCCCTGTTTAACTTGTCAATAAGGTCTGGAGCCAGGGAGGGGCTGCAGCTTTCTGGGTATCCCTGGCTGCCGTTGCTCTCTCTGACCTGGAAGCAACCGGTCGCTAAGACCTTTCTTGGGTATCCATCTACGCCGGGTGAGAGACTGCGTCCGCCGAGTCCTCCCAGTTTGCGGCAGCTGCCTTTTCACATGTAAGGCAAAACGAACCAGCGAAGGTAATCAGTAGCAGGGATTTGCAGCACTGACATTTTTTTTGCCCCTGCTGGAGTTCTCTGAGGCCATAATTCCCCCAAATGCCCTATATTCAGTATACTCCCACCCCCTCACCCCGAATATCCTAATCTGTTGCTGAGATTTTGCACTGGCCCTTTAACAGCCACTTAGAACTGTCTGCTCCTTCTCTGAAACGGCAGATTCCTGTCATTTCCCCTGCAACAGCGCTTTTAATGGGATCAGTGTCGATGAGCGACTGAAAAATTAAAGAAAAAAAAAAAAGGCATTCATCGATCCGTAGCTCCTGCCAGTGCCGAATTTCTTTTTCCTGCTGAAAAGACAGGCAACAGCACCTTTAACACCCCTCAATGCTCGTCGATGAGAAGGCTGAGCATCGACGAGCAGCCTGGTGCGCTGCAGGATCAGTGTCGATGAGTGGCTGAAAATGCCAAAAAAAATGCCGTTAGTTGATAGGAAGGCACTGAGCAACTGCCGTAGCTCCTGGGAAGCACTCCGGTGCTGAATGCTTTTTCCCCACAGAAAAGGCACTGAAGAATTCAATTTTCTGGGGCCAAGGCGCTGGGGAGCGGCTGAGAGGTGGGGCCAGTCTGTGCACCTTGCAAGGCTGGAGACCCATCCTAGAGCATTTGAATACAGCTCCTCGTTTCCTAATCTATTTAGGAAAGAAGATTTTTTTTAACTTTCAGTCTGCTGTCTTCAGCCCTGCCACGTGTGACAGAGCTCTGCTGCAGAGTACCTGCTCCACTGAAGGCAGGAAATAAACTGACGGAAGCCAGAACTGGAGGGCTGGATGCCACCTGCTGCAGATGTTTGGTTCCTGCCTTCCAATCAGCATCAGGAGACCAGCCCACGTGTTATGAAGCCCGGAGACCATCTTTGGAGAATTTCTGATTTATTTAGCTGCTTATTGAAGATGGAATGCCAATGGTTCGGTAGAGTCCATAACTGTACTGTGTATTCAGTCTGTATATGGTTGGAGAAGTCTCTCCCCCCCCCCCCCCACCACTCACACATGTACTCAAGTTAGCCAGACCTAGAAATGTTTCAGGGCTGCAGAGATAACTGCAGCTTCTCCAGCCAGTGTACAGGTTTCTTATTCCCCTGTACTGTCTGGCACCTGGACAAAGTAAACTGCTCCACCCCATGCATGCTGGGACCCTCAGCTGAGCAGAGCCCCACTTGGAGCGGGGATTTTAATGGTAACAATGCCCTCCAGTGCGGATCCCTGCTGGGAGCAGGGATTTTATTTGTAATTGAAACCTCTGGGACTTGCACAGTCGATCAGCAGAATATAATAAATACATTTAAAAAGATCAGGTGCATGCCTAGTTGAGACCGTGCCCAGCCGGGGACATTTTTGAGCAAACTTATTACAATTAACCATGCCCTCTAGGACCAATCCCTGCTTAAGGATGAATGTTAAGGGTGAGTGTCACAATATAAACACTTCACTCTACTGAGAAACTGTTAAATATGAAGAAAAAGAGTAAAAATAAGAGAAATACTGCAACAGCCTTCTGCCACAAAACTGCTGCAGAAATAACTGTCCGCCACCACAGAAGTTCTGTGGCAAATGGGAACTCTGCCGCAGAACTTTGCTCCAGAGTGCTGCAGAAATATCAGGCCTTGGCTATAACAGTCCCTACAAGGGAGCAGCCTCCATACAAAAGTCTTGCTATAACAAAAGAGCTGGGTTTCCGAGACGCCCCAGCTGAAAACTGATGGCACTGTTAACTCCTGACCCTCCACCTGGTAGGAGGAGGCAGACTGGTCAGTTGACTAGTGTCCAGAGTAGCTGTGATGTCTGTACTGTATTAGAAGTCCAGTTACTGGTAATGTTCCTGATTAACGAAGAACACTGGGACCCAGGACCGCTGCTGCTGTAATTCTTCCCAGCAGTCTTTGCCACTTGGGCAAAGTGTAAGCTTAGCAAGGGCCTTTCTAAGGCGGCTTTGAGTTTTCAGAACATGCTCCGAAGAAACATGCCTGCCTTCCATCTGTATGGTGCAAAGTCAGACTCCTATAGGGAGACCCCGGCCTTTAAGAAAAAAAATTAGTCACCTTAGTAATGTTGTTTCTTCTAATGGAGTCTTGCTATATTATGACATATGCAGTGAGTCCCAACCTTCGAACTGCTCCGGAGGTGAAAGAGTTAACTTTCCATGCCAGGCATGGAACTTTGAGCACGAGCTCGGTTGAAAACTCTGTCTCTTGTTCTTCAAACTCAAACTGTCAGATCTTTACAAGCAAAACTCACTAAGGTTCTGTGTGGAAGCCATAAACCTACACTAGCCAACTGGCTACTAAATATAAGAACACATTTTTTGGTCCCAAAACAAAAACCCAAGTCAAGGGATCCAAAAAATGAAAACACAACACCCAAACACCCCAAAAAGGAGGGGTAAAAAATAAGGTGGGCATCTAGAAAGTGCCAACACTGCACTGCCCACCCACACCCCAAAAGCAGAGGTTCTGAGAGGGGCAGGCAGGGGGGAAGGTCATAATATAGCAAGACTCCATTAGAAGAAACAAATTACTAAGGTGAGTAATTTTTTCTTCAAACAACATGAAGTCTTGCTATATTATGACATATGCAGACTACACAGCAGTACCTTCATGGAGGAGGGACAGAACCTACTTAGGAAATAGGCTCTGAAGCACAGCTGTGCCAAACCGAGCATCACTCCTAGCCTGGATGTCCAGGGAGTAATGCTTGGTAAAAGTGTGAACTGTTTTCCAGGTAGCTGTTGACATATCTCTAGGATAGGGATGTCCCTGCAGCAGCCAGAGACGCAGCTGTACCTCTGGTAGAGTGAGCCCTCAGGCCTGAGGGAGGAACCTTACCCAGTTTTTCATAGCAAAATTGATACAAGAGACAATCCACCTGGCAATGGATCTTTTAGTGGCAGGTTTCCTTTACCAACCTCACCATAAGTGAGGAACAGTTGAGGAGTCAAACCTGTGACCCTTGTACGTTCTATATAGTAACTAAGGGCCCTTTGACATCTAAACTGTGCAGTCTCCTCTCGCCAGAGGAGGAATGGTCAGTGAAGTATACAGGAGAGACATAGATTGATTAAGGTGGAAGTCTGAAACCACCTTAGGCAAGAACTTTCTGTTAGTCCTGAGGACCACCTTTCTCTATGAAAGGAGATAAAATCAGGCTCCACTGACAATGCTTGTAATTCACTTATGCGCCTGGCAGAAGTGATGGCTACCAAAACACAGTTTTCCAAGTCAAGTACTTAAGCTCTGCTGACAAGGGCTCAAAAGGGGGTTGCATAAGCTGAGCAATGCAAATATTAAGATCCCAGGCAGGGGCAGGGTCCCTGAATGGAGGGTTGGTGTAAAGCAACACCTTGAAAAACTTGGAGAATACAGGATGAGCTGAAAGAGAAGAGGGTTTACCTGCTGATAAGAAAGCAGACACGGCTGCCAGGTGCACTTTTAGGGTAGCTGGTCTCAGCCCCAAAGTATTCAAATGCACCATATAATCCAGGACTGTGGGTAAGTCAGCAGATTCTGGGGAAATATGCTTGCCAGAGCACCATATGAAAAATCTCTTCCATTTGGAATTATAAGTAGCCCTGGCGGAAGGCTTCCTAGAAGCCTTCAAGATATCCAATACACCTTGGGAAAGGTGTAGGTCAGCAAACTCTAACTCTTCAAGAGCCAGGCCTTCAGATTGAGAGATGAGATTCGGGTACCAAACCCTCCCCTGAGCACAGGTTAACAGGTTGTGATTCCTGGGAAGACACAGGGGAAAGTGGACTGCTAAAGACATAAGGAGTGGATACCAGGGCTGTCTGGCCCAATCTGGAGCAATCAGGGTCATCTTGCAGGGTTGAGATCTGATTTTGACTAGCACCTTGAACAGAAGAGGGAAGGGGAAAAGCATAGAGAAACTTCCCTTCCCAACTGAGAAGGAAGGCATCCAGAGGGACTGAGCCCAACACTGGGGGCCTGCAGCAAAAAAGGGGAAGTTGGTGATTGTCTGGGGCTGCAAAAAGATCCATCTGCAGGGTGCCCCATCTGGCAAATACTACCTCCAGTACTAGAGGATCCAGTGACCATTCGTGATGGCCTGGAAATCCTGCTGAGAGCATCTGCCAGGACATTGTCCTTGCCTGGGAGGTGAACTGCCGTAAGGGAGGTGTTCAGGGGAATAAGCCAGAGACCACAACTTCATTGCTCGTGCACAAGGCTGTAGACCAGTGCCTCCTTGCTTGTTGCTGTACCACATTGTAGTGGTGTTGTCTGTTCTGACCTGTACAACTTTGTTCTGAACAGAGGTGGAAAAACTTGAAGTGCTAGAAAAACTGCTCCGAGTTCCAACAGATTGATGTGGAGCAGAGATTCCTGAGGGGACCACAATCCCTGGGTAGTGAGTTCGCCCATGTGAGCTCCCCACCCCAAGAAGGATGCATGTGTAGTAAGGATTAAGGAGTGAGACTGAGGGGTGAAGGGGACCCCCTGTCTCAGATTGCTCTGGTCCTGCCACCACTGAAGGGCTTGGATCAGGGTTCGAGTTACTGGGATCAATTTGGTCAGAGGGTCTCTCCTTTGAGACCAAAAGGCTCTCAAATGGAACTGGATGTCCCTCATCTGAAATCTTGCTCCCTGCACTACTGCTGTAGAAGCAGCCATGTGCCCCAGGAGCAGCAGAAAATGCCTTGCTGGTCGAGAGACCTGCAGGGTGAAAGAGGAGGCCAGAGAGACCAAGGTCCTTGCTCTTTCCAGAGGAAGGAAGGCTCTGGCCTCTTCTGTGTTCAGTTCTGCATCTATGAAGGTGAGAAGCTAGACAGGCTCTAGAACTGACTTTGGAAGACTGAGAAGGAAACCTAGAGATGTGAGCAGTTGCTGAGTTACCTGAAGGTGTAGTTTGACTTGTTCTGGAGACTGGCCTACTATGAGCCAGTCGTCCAAGTAAGGAAAAATGGCAATCTTTTGCCTTCTTAAGTGGGCAACTGCTACTGCCAGGCATTCTGTGAATACCCTCGGGGCAGAGGTGAGGCCAAAGGGCATTGCTCTGAACTGGTAATGGCCTGAGGGCAGTTCGAATCTGAGGTACTTTCGATGGGAGCTTCTGATAAGAACATGGAAGTAGGCATCCTTGAGGTCCAGGGACGCTAGCCAGTCCCCTGGCCTTAGAGAGGGTAAAATAATTCCCAGAGTCACTATTTTGAATTTTGGTTTTAAAAGGTGCTAGTTTAGGTATCTGAGATCCAGGATGGGCCGCCATTCTCCTGTCTGTTTTGGGGTAAGGAAGTACCTGGAGTACAACCCTTTGCCCTGGTGTAGGGGTGGAACACTTTCCACAGCTCTGAGAGCCAGGCGGGTAGAAACTTCTGTTTCTAGGGCAAGTGCCTCTGATGGATTTGCAGGTGGAAAGAACCTGGCTCTCATCTTTGGAAATGTTTTGAAGCTGAGAACCAGTCCCTGGCCTACTAACATACTAAAATGCCAGCAGAATAGGCCTAACGGTCTTTCGTGTCTGCTCGTTTGGTCAGCCCCCAACCTGGGTGCTGACCTTGCTGTCCCCCTCGCCTTCTCTGGCTCCTCCCTTCCCAGTTCCGGATATTCTTGCTGCATTGGATTTTGCTTCCAGAACCCTTCCGCTGTACCTGTCCCACCCCTCTTGAACCCCTCCACTGTCTCTGCCTCCACCAGCCCCTCGGCAGTGCATTCCATGGCTCCACCACCTTCTCAGTGAAGTAGCACCTCCTCCTTTCTCCCTGAATCTTCCCCCTCCAGCTTCCACCCATGCCCTCTAGTGGCCCCTTCCTCCTTCCTTGAGCACCCTGACTGTTCCTCCCTATTTACTCTCTTCATGTACCTAAAGACCTCTATCATGTCCCCGGTCCCTTCTCTCTTCCAATGTGTACATATTTAGCTCTTGAGCCTCTCCTCATAGGTCCTGTCCCCAAGCCCCAAATCATTTTGGTTGCCCTCCTCTGGACCCTCTCCAGGAGGTTAATGTCCCACGTTAAGTGTGGCCTCCAAAACTGCACGCAGTACTCAAGGTGCGGCTTCACCAAGCAGTTATACAGAGGGAGTATCACTTCCCTCCTTCTGGAGGTGATCCCCCTAGCGATGCATCCCAGCATCCTGTTGGCCTTGGCTGCTGCCCTCCAACAAGTCTCAGAGTTGTTCATCTTGACATCCACCACCACCCCCAGGTCCCTCTTAGCCATCGAGACTTGTAGCATTTCCCCAGGGTGTACACTTGGCCTGGGTTTCTGGCCCCCAGGTGGAGTACCTTGCATTTCCTGCATTGAACCTCAGCTTCTGCTTTCTAGACCATCTTTCCAGAGCCTCCAGGTCCCCTGTAGGGCCACCCTCCCCCTCCCATCCACCACCGCCCCAGTTTGAGTCATCTGCAAAGAGACTCATCTCACTCTGATTCCTGTCCTTATGTCAGAATCGTGGCGTTGAACAGAAGGGGCCCAAGGACTGATACCTGTGGGACCCCACTAATGACCCTCCTTGGGGATGAGACTATCCCACCAACTACGACCCTCTGGGTCCAGTCCTGGAGCCAATTGCCTATCCATCTGATCATCTGGTTCCCCACCCCCATTTCTCCCAGCTTATCCAACAGGCCCACGTGAGGAACAGAGTCAAATGCCTTGCTGAAGTCTAGAAAGAGGACATCCACTGGTCTACCCAGGTCCAAGGCACTTGTCACCCAGTCATAGAACTCCACGAGGTTTGTCTGACACGATTTCCCCGGGATGAATCCATGCTGTCTATCGTCCAGGCACCCTGCCTTATCCAGGTCCCCACCTAGCCTCTCCTTGACAATGCCCTCCATCACCTTGCCCACAACCGATGTCAGGCTGACAGGCCTGTAGTTCCCTGCCACCTCCCTTGATCCCCCCTTCTGGACAGGCACTATATGCGCCACCTTCCAGTCTTGGGGCACCCACCCTGTCCTCAGAGAGATGGTGAAAAGCTCTGCCAGGGGTTTTGCCAGGACATCTGCAAGTTCCTTCAGCACTCTGGGATGTAATTTATCCGGCCCCGGTGCTTTCTCCATCTTAAAGGAGCTGAGGGCTTCCCTCACTCTCTCTGCTGTGATTTCCACTTCGGTACCCCTTCTCCCTGCTTAGCCCTCCCCCACCTGCTAGTGATGCCTCCCCCTCTCCCCAGACCTGCCCGATCGGTAAGGGTCCCCCCCTCCTCAGTATCTGTCTCCTCCCATGTATGATGCAGCACCCCCATTTTCCCTGGTGAAAACTGAGGTGAAGTACTCATTTAGTACCTCAGCCTGCTCCCCCGGGTCTTGTGCCCATCTCTCCCCTGATTTAATCCTGCTAATCTGCCCCTTCACCCTTCGTTTTTCCCCAGTGTATCTAAAGAACCCCTTGTTCCCTCTCCTAATTTCCCTGGCCAGGTTCTGCTGCTTCCTTGCCTTAGCCACCCTCACCACTCTAGTGGCCCTTCTAGCCATCAGCTCGTACTCCCCTCGATCCCTTTCACTCCTTGAGCACTTGAATTGCTTATAGGCTGCTTTCTTTCCCCGCACCACCTCCTGGACCTCCTGGTCCACCAACAGGGTTTTTGGGCCCTACCGTATTTTCGTCTTACTCTTGCACAGGTGCTTGTAGCATCCTGCACCCCTCTCCTGATGATTTCCCACCTACTATCAGCGTCCATGTCTGACTCAATCCCATCCAAATGCTCCTTAAGGATCCTTCCCATTTCCTTAAAATCCGCCCCTCTGAAGTCGGTTACTTCCGTCTTTGTGCAGTCTTCTACTCCTCCTAGGTCCAGGCAGAACCAGACCGTGGCATGGTCACTCCATGCCAATGGGTCCCTTACCTCCAGGCCCCCAATCTGGTCACTGTCTGCCAGGACCACATCCAGTACCCGTGCCTCCCTGGTCGGTTCCCTCACCTGCTGAGTTAGGAACGCGTCTTGAAAGACATCCAACAACCTCTGTTCCCTGGTCACAGAGGATGTCATAGTCTCCAGTCTGTTCCTGGCATGTTTAAGTCCCCAACACCACCACGTTCCTCTGCCCAGTCTGCAGTGTCTCCTAACATCTGCCACCAGACTGTCCTCCAGCTCCTCCGCCAGGGCAGGGGCTATACCCATACCTATTTTACTCTCGACCCCCCCTTGTTATCAAGGTGACCCAAATCGCCTCCACGGTTCCCTCCGCCTCCTCTACTCCCCCTATGCCAATGCAGTTTTTGACCATCATTGCTACCCCTCCTCCCCTTCCCTCCCCCCGGTCCTTCCTGAACATAATGTATCCCTCCAGGTTCAGGTCCCAGTCATGTCTTGCAGTGGCCCAAGTCTCAGTGACCGCTGCCACATCCACTGCTTCCTGAGTTAGCATCGCCTGGAGCTCAGGCATTTTATTGCCCAAGCTCCTGGCATTTAGCAGGACTACCTTCCACCCTTTCCCTATAGTTCCATTTCCCCTGCTCGTGTTCCCATGGGGATTCTGTTTTCCCCTGGTCTGCACTTTGCCAGTTGGCCTTTTCCAGCAATCCTCCTGGTCCCCAGGGGGGTGGAGACAGAGTCCCTCCTTTATCGGCACCCTCTTGACAGCCTTTTCTCCCATCCCACCCCCTTCACAAGTTTAAACCCCACTTTTCACCAATGAACTCCTCTATTTCCAACTTAAGGATTCCCCTCCCCTCCAAATTGAGATGTAGTCTATCTCTAGCAACAGCTCCTTATCCTCCCAGGTCTCCCCCAATCCCCATCAACCCATACCCTCTGGCCTCGCTACCACTCCCTGAGCCACTGGTTTATCTCCCTAATTTTCCTTTGTGTTCCCCACTAGCCCTTGGCACTGGCAGGATTTCTGAGAAGGAAACTGTGCATCCTATGTCATGACAGACCCTGGCGAGCTCCTGAATCTTGCCTGTATCTCTGGCTCGCTATTTCCCTCAATGTCATTTGTACCCAGGTGGACCAGTATGTCTGGGGAACCCCACAAATCCTTTGCCAGCTGATATACCTCGTGCTTAGCCCTGTGCACCGTTGGTCAGGGAGGCATCTTGTTCTAACTGGCCAGGCTTCTCCTCCCTATCCATTTGATACCCCTGATCATAGAATCCCCCAGCAGGAGCACTCTGACCACTCCTTTTCCTCCATTCCCCCCCCTTCCATGTCCCTCATCCTTTCTACAGGCACCTCCACCCAGCTGGCTCCGTGTTCCTCCCCCTATCTGGGTGCCACATGCCACCCCCTCCTTATTTACCATGGCCACCCCCAATCCTATGCCTCTCCTCCTCCTGAGTATCCTTCTGTTCCTTGCTAATTCCCCCCTCACTGCTCGCAACTGGTCCTTCTCCCCCATCTGCTAAACTAGCCTGGCTCATCCTCCCTTCCTTCCTGTCTCCATTTAGTTCCTCCTTGCTAGTCGTGCTCCCCTGGCCTAAACCCTCAGCTCCCTTTACTGAATCCTCCTTGTACTTCTGGTCCTTCTCCTTTACCTTTCCTACCAACTGGTCCTTCTCCTTGCGCTTTCCTCCCTCTTCCCCCAGCCCCTCCTGCTCTGATTCACTGCTCCCCCCATTCTCCTGCATTCCAGGTCCCCCCCGTTCTTCCTGCTATCTGGCCCCTGCCTTCTGCCTCCCACTCCCACTCCCTTTCCATCTCTAACCACCCCTGTCGTGGCTATATCACCCCCCTCATCCTTGAGCAGAAGAAGAGAATTGAAGCGGTTACTGAGTGTAAGTCTGATCCACCTCCCCGCCTTGCTTCCTTCTGTCCAGCCCTGGCCATACTACTTCCAGGACCCACTTGTCTGATGTTAGAGACTTCCAGTCCTGGACAAAGTAAGCCAGCCTGCCCCCTACAGGTAGAGGAGAATCGGCCCTGGCTACCCCATCAGGGTGCCTGCTTGGCAGGGCTTTGGGCTGAGGGTGGAAGCAGTTTGCTTGTACCCGTCTGCCTCCCTCTAAAGACCCCCTCTGGGCATAAGCAGAAGAGGAGCCCTGGGCTTGGTAAAAAGGCCTATGAAAGGGCCTGCCCCTGCCCCTGGGATGCTGCCTTTGAGGAGTGGCCTTCCTTTCCTTGGCCTGTGCACTCCTATAGGTGGTCCTATATTCATCCATTTTCTTCATGTAATTATCTGTCTGCTCCCCAAACAGAGAATTGCCAACAACAGGAAAATCCATGGCCTTAGACTGAGTATCCTGTGACAGGGTAGTACATCTGAGCCAAGCCATTCTGCAAAGTGCCACAGATGTAGCCATGACCCTTGATGACACATCATTAGAGTCTACTGCAGCATGAAATTGCACCTTGGATGCCTCAATACCATCCGCAGCCACCTGTTCCAGCTCCTGGCAAGCTGGTCAGGGACCTGTTTTGCTAGAGCCAGCACAGTATCCCATCTGGATTTCTGGTACCTAGCAGCATAAGCCATATAATTTGCCTGTCTGAGTCCCAAAGATGCTGCCATGCACTGTTTCTTTGCCACGGCATCAATCCTCCTGGAGTCCTTTTCAAGGGGGTGCGAAGCTAGAGGAATATTTGCCTTGTCACAGGCTACAGCCTGCACTATCCCCACATGGCTGCATTGTTGTGTGAGGAACTCCGTATCAGAGCCTGATAATGTATACCTCTTTTCCATCCTTTTATCAACAGGAGGTATAGTGTGAGGAGTTTTTAGAATTTTTACTGTCTGTTTCCGAAAAGATTTATGCAAAGGAATAGACAGTCTCCTAGACTCTGGAATATCCATCATTTCTACATAATCAGGCTCCTCTTGGTCAACAGCTTCCTCAACAGGGAGCTGGAGAGTTTCAGCAACTTTTTTATAGAACATAAAATGAGAAGGGGACTCAAGAGAGCCTGGGAGGAGAAACCCCTGACGGTCTGTCTGGAAAGATGTCCGGTTCAATGGGCACATCCAGACTTTCAAAACCACATTCACTCTCCTCATACTCCTCTTCCCCCTCCTCTGGTTCATAAAAATCCTCAAAATCATAATCTTGAACCGATGGAACTGGCCGAACCGAGCGCTTCCCTGATGGTGTCGATTCGGTTGGAACCGGGGAAAGTGACTGGACAATTTGAATTGCTTTAGCTATTTCCTCAGCGGTTGGAGAGAGAACTTTTGGCTCCACACCAGCTGACTTTCTAGTCCTTTTAGTTGGAACCGGCTCCTCAGAGCTGGCTCTTCGTTTGCCCGAGGAAGTATCGCCCTGGTCAGAGGGCACTCCCTCCGGTTCGGCTGGAACCGAACCGGGCTGGCCATCCGGGTCAGCGGACTTTTTGGCCTCCCTTTCCCTGAACCTACCAACTCTCTTTTCTATGGTGGCAGCAGGAAAATTCTTACAAATCTGGCAGTCTGCATTGAGGTGGTCAAACCCCAGACAATACACAAAGGTGGTGTGGGGGTCAGCCTTAGCAAACACTACAGTGTTGAAACCCAGTGGGCCTAGTTTTTCTTTTGGGTTTCTCAGACATAGTGCCAGCCTAACCAAACTTGCCTGTTTATGGCAATCCGCCAAGCAAGACTCTCTTATCGGTTCCCAACTGTGTCACGGGTCGTGGAAAAAACCGTAATGAAATCCGTTTTTTTAGAACCGATAAGAACCGGGAACCGCACTCTAAATAAGGACTAGTAAATTTTGAAAATAACCTGATTGGTTCAAACCGAACCGAAAAGTGTTTACAAGTTCCACACAGAATAAATATAAATGTAAGCCTATCTATTACTTACAATACCACAGACACAGCTTGAACCGACCGGCTGCGGTTTAATTTCGGTCAAAAAACCGATAAAAATACTTTAACCGACAAAACGAACCGAGCAGAAGGAGAAATCTCCGGAGCGACTGTTCAGTGAGGCGGAGTAAAGAATCTGACAGTTTGAGTTTGAAGAACAACAGACAGAGTTTTCAACCGAGCTTGTGCTCAAAGTTCCATGCCTGGCATGGAAAGTTAACTCTTTCACCTCCGGAGCAGTTCGAAGGTTGGGACTCACTGCATATGTCATAATAAAGCAAGACTTCATGTTGTTTGAATGGAAATTTCCAAGATGTGGTGTTGGGCTTTATAGCCCATTATACAATGGTGTGTGAAAATCCTGCAACCTCATTGGTCAAAACATGTCACATGACTGTGGGTAAATCCTGCACAACCCACGGCTGAGGAATGGCATTTATAAAAAACATAATTAAACCCATTTTCCATTAATTTTACACATGGGTCCATTGTATAATCTCAATAAGGCACTCCAGGGTGCGAGTTATTGGGTGATTTACCCACTTCTTGTGTGGTTAAGTCACTCGGCTGCGCCTCGTGACACCACACAAGGCATGGGTAAATCCCCAATAACCCACACCCTTTTTTGCCTTATTGCTTAATTACTTTACTACAGCAGAAGGGGTGGGCCTGCTGCTGTACTGAATGTATTTATACAATTTGTTTTCAAAGGAAGAGAGAGATGAGAGGAAAATCCATATATAAATATATATATCGGTGAGAGTGAGTTACTACAAATATCTTCATGAGCTGTCACTGAACTCTTGATATCCTACAAGTGGCTTCGTCACTCGTGGGATATCAAGAGTTCAGTGAGAGTGAGTGCAGATATTTCCATCTCACGCTTCAACCCATGTCATATTCGATTTAAACAACTGGTGTAGGTCTGTTTTCAGCCAGTCAGGTCTAATAAGTCTGTTGGAAATTCTGCTGTAGTGGCTCAGCTGAGAGACCCAGAACTGTGCGTTGTACTATCCTACCTGCAGACCCCCCCCCCCCGTAACCGTACTCAAATGAAGTGAAATGGCAGAAACTATTTAAATTTAAAACTGTGACTTTTGCTGGTTCTGAGAGAGAATGCCATTCACGAGCTCCAGTTTAGGAAGCGTTGCTTGTGAACCACTGAGCATTCTTGTGTGCTGGTAAGAAATGGCTTTGACATTTAAGTCAAGACCCGCGCTTGCACCAACATTTCTGGGATTACTTTAACAATACCCTATCACCAAAGGTGATCGAAGTAGAAGTTTCAGAGCTTTTTTTTTTTCTAAACATGCTCCTGCAGCGAGATGCCTTGAAAAGGAAAGATAAACTGCCCGTAGTACAGTGGCTGAAGAGGGACATGTTCTCTCCCTTCAAAATGGCTGCTTCTAAAATAAATTGTGTATGTGTTTGGGTGGGGTTAGGGGGTCTATTTTGTTATGGTAGCATCTAGACAGCAGTCCAACTTCGCATTGAGAGGTTTGCATTTTAAATTGGAGAAAAAGATGTTCAGCGTGAAGCAGCTGCTTTGACAAGTTAGGTGCACTAGCAGTGCTCCAGCTTGCTACGGTGACATACCCAGCATGACAAGATACCAGTGATGATGTGCCCGGCATGAAGATATCACTATCATCTCACTAGTGGCCCGTGAGATAGTAGTGATATCTTCATTTCTACAGACCCACACCTGTTGTGTAACTATATGTATACAACACCTGTGAGTCTCTGTTCAGGAAGATATTTGAGATATCTTACAGACCACGTGAATATATCAGATATCTTCAAGCTGCGTATGTCACAAAGGATATTTTTTCATGCTGGGTATGTCACAAGAAGGTTCGGGAACTCATTTAGAATGTATATCCTCAGTAGCAGTACTAACTGTATTCAAATGCAAATAACTTTAAAACGAAAAATGATGGCATGGTACTGTGAGCACAAAAGTTGTTCAGCACAAAAATATCTACAAAATGAGTGGTGTTTCATTTATAACCATCTTTAATTTTTTTATAATTAGCAAAAAAATCAGCAGAAATTCAATTTTTTTTCACTTTTGACAAAATGCAAATAACTTTAAAACGAAAAATGATAGCATGGTACTGTGAGCATGAACTTTGTTTAGCACAAAAAGATCTACAAAATGAGTGGTGTTTCATTTACAGATACCTTTTTAGTTACACACACTACATACGTGTATGTATACCACAGAAGTGCAAATATATTCGGAAGATAAAGGCCATAATTTTCACTGAAGGCATAGCTACTGTGCAAATAACAGCTGAAATCATGTTATCTGCGCAGTAGCTAGAACCCTTAGGTTTTCGCATGAACTGGCTCCCTACAGGCAGCACATCAAACAGTAACACTGTCACCTTAAACGTAAAAGAAAAAAGCTCAGTGTAGCATCATTAATAAAGTGGAAAATAAATTGTAAAATGATAATCCGATCACGTAACACAGCATGTTTTTTTTTTTTTTTGGTTTCCTGCAATAGACACATACACGCTCACAAAGTAACTCCCATGGTATACATCAGACATCTCATGAGTTGCTCCAAATATGCATGTTACTTGGCTTGAAATGCAGATGATGCGGTGCTACACAGAAACCACTCTGACATTGACTCAACGGAAGTCAGGTCTCATAACTGACTCATCAGCTGGTCATATGGTTTAAAGCAAACAAGCTACAATTAAATGTAAAAACAAACAAACAAACAAAAAACTGCAGCCATTGCCATCTTAAACCTCACAGTAGTGAATTACTAAAAATAAACGTGATGAATGGTGACCTCATTGAGACTGTAGCCTTTCTCAAGTACTTGGGAATTGTACTGGATCAGGACATCTCACTCAAACCTCATGTTGACCGGCTGACCAAACAGTTAAACCAAAAACTAGGGCGCCTGTATCGGTTAAACCCCTATCTCACCACTGAAGCCAGAGAATACATAACTAATAGTATCCTACTGCCTGGTATGCTGTATGGTGCGCCCCTTTCGTATCTTCACTCAAAAATACTGCGCTCACTAAGCTTCTAACTTTATATCACCATTGGCCCAATTTGCTGTGGGAGCGGTTAATAGGCTATATCACTGCAAGACACTGTTCATGCTAAATTGGCCCCCACCAAAAATCAGAATTCACTATTTCACACTCTGCCTGGCACACAAAATTGTACATGCCCCTCCTCCTAACCTTGCCTCAATCCTGGAACTAAAACCTCACAGGACAGTCCTAGAGTTCTCCTCACTTTTCCTGGAGCTGCAACAGAGGCTGGCAAAATGTCATTTTCTTCTGTTGCTCCTATACCATGGAATGATCTCCCAGCTAATGTCCAGGCTTGCATCAATCACAAATCTTTCAAATCTTCCCTCAGGAGCATACTGCTTGCATGTTGCCAATGTACTTGCCCTAGCAGAGTCCCCCTGTGACCCCGGTGTTATCACTGACCTAACCTATGTATTGCTCAGGCTACCGGCCTTTACCATACGCTGTTACTGCACCTGCTTAAGTTACCATTTTAATGTCTGTATAGTTTAAGTCTGTCTGCATGCACTGCCTTTGTAACAATTTTAATTTATTCTCTAATCACTGCATGCTAATTTCTCGCTACTATCTGTATTGTATCATGGACTGTTACCTGAATTTATAGGTGACTGTTGTATGTAAATAATTCCGAGTCAGTCCGGAAATTGGGACTTGAAATCTCAATGAGCCCACAAGGTTAACAAAATCCAAATAAATAAATGGTGGTGTTATTGCCACTGTGTAGTCATGGCTGTGCCACTAAGGCGATTGTGTAGTAACACCAACATTCCGAACCAAATAAGTATATTTGGAGTTACCTCATGAGATATCTACAAAATCTATTTATATCACATTTTTCCCTTCTCTCTCTTCTTCCAAAACTATGGACGCCAATCTATTCTGCAACAATGTTCTATCTACTGAATACTGCTATAAATACTAATATTTGTATTTAATTATCATTAAATATGAAATAAATTGTGTAACAATTTGGGGGTGGTAGTTACTTATCGGACAGTGTTTTATTGTCTCCACCTTAAAAATATATTATCTTTCTTGAATTTGACTGAAATGGGTGTTCAACATTTGAGATGGGGTCTGCTATGCGTAATACACCTTTAAAAAGGAATTGTATAAATGCTTTCAGCGCAGCAACAGGTCCCACCCCAGAGCAAGAACTGTCTGGGTTCAAAGCGCCGGAGTGCGTTTTGTCACGTGCTTTTATGTGTTCCCCTTGGCAGAATTAAAACACTATTTTAACTGCATCCATCTGTTTTCCCCGGTTTATTTGTGCATGGCTGATCCCCTGTTCTCTACAGCGTACATTTGGGCACAGTACAGACGCCATTCAGTGTGCTGAGATTTTTGTGCACTCTTGTCCTTTTTTTAGGTGAGGGTTCCAGAACTGCACACAGTACTCTGGGTGCAGTCTCACTACTTACAGTTTTATTTCCATCATTCTACTTCAGCAGAGCCCATCTGCACCCCAGCATTCTGCTAGCCTTTCCATATTCCAGTGCTCCAGATAACTTTTTAGGCCAGGAAGTAAAAACTTGCTAGTTTTCCAAGCTGGTAGTATTTCAGTATGCCAGATAGTATTCTGCAACGCGGTCACACTGTTCTGGTGAACTGAAGTGCAAATGTGCGAAGTCCGTGGAAACACGTGGTCGTGATACTACCCAGGACTCTACACAGGGTGTAAAAAGGGTAAAACTGGACGTAAAATACTCCGATACACCCCCTTAACTGGACCACTGTCATATTCCTTGTTGCACTGGGCTAAAGTCTTGAGGTTGTCACTTATTATAATTTCCAGGTCCCTTATCTCTGAGGCCTGGTCTAACCAATCCCCCCACCCTCCTTTAAATATTTACTTTTGGGTTCCCTTTCCCAAGTTGCACATTTTAGCATTCAATTTCAATTGCCAAAACTTATTTCACCTTTCCAGTTTCTCTAGATCACCTTTCAATTCTCTTTACACCCTCATCACTATTGACCCTGCTACTTATCTAGTTTTTGTTGATCAGAAAAGGGAGGCTAGACAATACAGCCTATTTTCGGGGGGATGCAGATGCAAACCAACTGAAACTGAACCAGATAAAACTACTGGTGGCAATTTTATGTGAATGGAAGAAATTTGACCTGAACACCAGGAAAATTCCCCTACTTTTCAAGAAGTGCCAAACCACCAAAAAAAGCAGACAGGACCTCGCTCACACATCTCATCCAAAGGACAGTACACCCCGACAGGACAGAATCCCACTAATGCTGAACTCGGGCGTGGAATTAAAACACATGCCCTTCTGGCCCAGAAGCGGATGAGCTACCAGCTGAGCAATGGTGACAACTTGTATCTGCTATCTTAAGTGTCATCTACAAAAGAGACTCATTTTGCCCTGGACCCGTTCTCCAATGTCACATATAAACTGACTGAATGATACCAGGAACAGCTTTAATTATGCTTTAATATAAATTTACCCGGCCTAAACTTAAAATTATCTGTACTTGGTCACTCTCTACTTCTACAGCCTTCTCTGACAACTTATTTCATAAGCTCAGCACCCTGTAATTGAAATATAATATGCAATGGTCTGACTCGAAATATACAGTTTATTTCCAAGCATGAGGGTCGGGACCATAACTCATGAGTGGCAGTGTCAAAGTACTGCTCTCACAAGTGATAAACTGCCTATTTTAAGTCAGGCCATTGTATATTCAACATACACAACAGCAGCATACGAGGTAAAACTTTTAAACCTGCTGTTTGAAGATTTAACTGTTTGATTTCAGCAGCTGGCATCAGTGCTGCACTAAGCAACTGGGATGTTATCAGCATTGTGAAAGCTGCTCTTTTATTGATTCAGTATTCAACTGTGATGACAGTAACCTTCAAAATATCTACTGCGACAACAGTAACAACATATTTTTGATAAGTTACTAATGTCAGTATCCAAGATATCACTTTTTTTTTGTTACCCCTAGTCCTGTTATATTAAACACATTTTACATTTAAATATATTCTGCTTTCAACTTCACCTTTTTCTTTGTAACTACATATACAAACATGAAAACAGGATCGATGTCCCCTTAGATGTCATCTGTTCTGTCTGCTTAGTAGAAACTGGAAAGAATCCCCAAGGAGGGTGACAAAAATGATCCACAGACAGGAGGGAAGCCATACCAGAAGACAATTAATAGCCTGAATATGTAGTCATTGAATGAGAGAAAGGATAGAGATGTGAATGTACAAGACACCAGTAAACTATTCAGATCAAAATGACAGACAACTCCCAGGGGACACAACCTCATGCTGGCAGGAAGGAATTTTAGCCAGGACCAGTGGAACAAACTGACAAAGGAGGTGACGAATGCTAGCACTATCTCTGACTTCAATATCATACTGGATTGATGCAAAGGAGTTGCTAGTGAAACATGGGACTACAGGAGTACAGGGAATTCGTGGACAGTGGGGAGACAGATCCAGCAACTCTAAGAAGGAAATCCGGGCAGACTGAAGGGACTACTATGCCATCAATTACACAACATAAAACATAAGGTGTAGACAAGCAGTCAAAATGAGATAAAGCCTTGAGAGTGATTCTGTTTTTATGTTAGGAGTTCAGTATAAAAAAATGTCTGAAATATTTGCCAACTTGTGCGTAACATTATGTACCTCAACATTTCCCAGAAGATGTCAGGAGGCCTTTACGAACACAGTCTCAAGCATCTGGTAAGCTATGGCTTTTATTAGAATCCTCAGACTATGAGGCCTCTATATCACAGTGCCTTGTTCTGAATTTGCAGTGTCCAAAGCCCTGGCAGCCAGTAGGGTCAGCTAAACAGAGAGGAGTCTGGGAATGTTAATTACTTTTTCCGGTAGCCCTTTAGCTGGTGCTTTGGAACAGATTCCTCTGGAGACTGGTTTGGGTATTATATAACTGAATGTTGAAAGTTTCCCCTGTGGCCTAACAATGGTACTTTACTAAGCTTGGAATGTAAGGTTGGTCAGGTGAAATCTGTGGTCATGTACTGGGAGCCACCAAAGAATATTAGCTTTCGCAAGTTTTTTTTTTTGGTTGTTATTATCTTTATTATTAAAAAGATAACTCATGGACCTAATGTCTTATTTGTAGGGTGTGTACTAAGCAAAGTGAGTTATGTTTTGTAGCATTCATATTTTCTCATGAATAATGGGCAACTAGTCTTAAAGTTAACATTCAAAAAAAATTAAGTTAATACCACATAGTGAATAAAAAACCAAACCAAACATGTGCCCTGCTCTAAGCCTGAATTCATTCAGTCAGTGTCAAAGTCTCGCTTGGTTAAAACCTATAAATCTATTTGCTTCTTTCCCCTTCTGGTCTTATTTCATGTTTCTCCCTTTTCCCTCTTAGACCGCTTTTGCAGTTTGACTGTTATACAGCATTCAGAGGCAAGCATCTTGCAGGACTGTGTTGTTTTTTTTTTTTTGGGGGGGGGGGGCTGCAAAATTCCAGCTGATGTCACTCAAGGAGACTGAAGGTATTTTTTTGGTTTTTGTTGACCAGAAAAGGGGGGTCTGGAAATATCATTTCTCAGCCTCATCCAGGAAGATGGACAGGAAGTGCTAACTAATAGTGAATCAGTTTAAAGAGCTAGTGTAAGGCCTGGGGAAAATACAACTTTCAGAAGTAATCAGCTATCACTTCTTATGTCTTAATAGATTTTTTTTCTTTTCTGTTTGCTCATGAGAACATTTTCTGTTTGACAGTACTAAGTATGGTGTGGAACAGCACTCTGCCTGGAGACTGACACCGTTCTGTTCCTCCTTAGACATCATCAGCATTGTAATTTTACAGACCATGACATCACTAGTAACCAAGAAGAGCCAATCTCCTGCTATTTGACTGGTAACTTGTGGCACATGCTACTAATCAGGCAGCAGGGCTTGTAATGTAACAACGTCAGGTCAAATGCTGATGACGCAGTGGGAGGAAAAGATTTAGATATGTCTGCTTCCATGAAAAACACCGTTTTTCACATCACACCCAATACTATTTTAAGTAGAAAATCACCTTAGGAGCACAGATAGAAAATCAGAAACATTTCAGAAATAACAAGTAATAAGGGACCACTTTTAAAAATTTCTAACATTTTCTGCCTGCTATCTCTTGGTGCTAAGTGTGTTGGCCAGGAAACAGAACATTCCGGTTTTTTGAGAAGTACCTTAGGATTTTTAATGACCACCTGAACCACCAGGACAGTTTGTTACTCGGTTTAAAGAGCTAGTGTACTACCTGGAATTAACAGTACTTTTCAGATGCAGTCAGCTATTACTTCATATATCAAGTATTTGTTCTTTTTTGTTTGCCACCTGGCAGTACTGGGCTGATGTGTGGAGCAGCACTCTGGAGGCTAAAAAGAAAAGTCAGTTCCGTTTCTCCTACTACAGCATCAGAAATGTGACCAAACACATTGAGGAACCACAATCCGTGCAGTCTGAGCAGTGACTGTCATAAGTTACCAATCAAAATGCAGGAAATCGACACATCACTAGTAACCAAGAAGAGACTGTCCCTGCTGCTTCATATGAAAGAAAACAATCTGGCAATGAGAAATGCATCTCCCAGGTTACTAGTGATGTCATAGTCAATGTGGTCTCAGTATTTATGATAGAGTGGGAGGAACAGAGCTCACTTTTTTTAGCCTCCGGACAGAGTGCTGGCTCCACACATCACCCCAGTACTGCCAGGTGGAACATATTCTAAGTAGCAAACAGAACAGCAAATATACAGTGCCTTCAGAAAGTATTCACCCCCCCTTGGATTTTGTCACATTTTGTTGTGTTACTACCAGAATTTTTAATGCATTGTAATGATTTTTTCCCCCTTGATTCACACAGCATACTCAACAATTTAAAGGGGAAAAATAGTTTTATTGTGTAACAAAAATGTATGAAATATTAAAAACTGAAATATCTTGTTTACTCAAGTATTCACCCCCCTGAGTCAATACTTTGTAGAAGCGCCTTTGGCAGCAATTACAGCTTTGAGTCTTCTTGGGTATGTCTGTATCAGCTTTGCATATCTGTATTTGGGGATTTTCACCCATTCTTCCTTGCAGATTTGCTCAAGCTCCATCAAGTTGGATGGGGAGCGTCGGTGAACCGCAATCTTTAAGTCTTTCCACAGATTCTCAATGGGATTCAAGTCTGGGCTTTGGCTGGGCCACTCAAGGACATTCACCTTCTTGTTCTGAAGCCACTCCAGTGTTGCTTTGGCTGTATGCTTAGGGTTGTTGTCCTGTTGGAACGTAAATCTTCACCCCAGTCCAAGGTCTATTGCAGATTGATGCAGGTTCTCCTCAAGGATGTGCCTGTATTTGGCTCCATTCATTGTTCCCTCTATCCTGACAAGTGCCCCAGTCCCTGCCGCTGAAAAGCATCCCCATAACATGATGCTGCCACCACCATGCTCCATGGTAGGGATGGTGTTACAGGTTGATGAGCTGTGTTCGGTTTGCGCCAGGCATAGCGCATTGCATTCAGGCCACAGAGTTCAATTTTTGTTTCATCAGACCAGAGAATCTTTTGCCACATGGTCTCAGAGTCTGCCACGTGCCTTCTTGCAAACTCCAGGCATGCTATTATGTGGTCTTTTCTCAGGAGTGGCTTTCATCTAGCCACTCTCCCATAGAGGCTACATCTGTGAAGTGCTGCAGAGCTTGTTGTCCTCTGGACAGGTTCTCCCATCTCAGCCATGGAACTCTGTAGTTCTGACAGGGTGGTCATTGGGTTCTTGGTCACGTCCCTGGCCAAGGTCCTTCTTGCCCGGTTGCTCAGTTTGGGAGGACGGCCTACTCTAGGAAGAGTCTGGGTGGTTCCGTAATCTTTCCATTTCCTAATGATGGACTTGACTATGCTCCTGGGAACTTTCAACACCCTACAAATGTTTTTATACCCCTCCCCAGATCTATGCCTCCTCACAATTCTATCACGGAGTTCTATGGACAGCTCCTTGGTCTTCATGGTAGAGTTTCTGCTCTGACATGCACTGTCAAC
Source organism: Neoceratodus forsteri (assembly GCA_016271365.2). NCBI lineage: Eukaryota > Metazoa > Chordata > Ceratodontiformes > Ceratodontidae > Neoceratodus > Neoceratodus forsteri. The sequence goes on from CM028130.1 coordinate 952,899,239, forward strand.
AGTGGACCTTACATAGACAGGTGTATTTCCTCTGAAATCATGTCAACCATTTGAACTGACCACAGGTGGACTCCATTCAAGTTTTAGAGTGACCTCACAAGGAAATTGGATACACCTGAGCTCAATTTGGAGTGTCATAGCAAAGGGGGTGAATACTTATCAAATCAAGACATTTCAGGTTTTTATTTTAAATTACATGCACAAAAAAATTCCAGAAGTTTCATTCCACTTTGACATTATAATTTGTGTAGATATGTGACAAAAAAATCCCATATACATGTATTCTGAGTTTGCAACATCACAAAATGTGACAAAATCGGGTGAATACTTTCCTGAAGGCACTGTACTTCAGATATAAGAAGTGACATCTGACTACATCTGAAAGTTACTATTAATTCCAGGCAGTACACTGGCTCTTTAATGCCTCATCCGGAAGACAGCATCGCATCTCCCTAACACCATGCTGGGGCATTGGTATGGCTACTTATAAACTGATGGGGAAATGCTCCCTGAAGAGCTACCAACACCACTTGCTGCAGCACCCGAAGTTTGCTGGAGCGCTCTCATCCCGATAACAGAACAGACCAGGCCTGATCCTGCTTACTTTATCAGTCTGGCAGAATTAGGCTCCAATGAGGTACGGCTGCAGACTTCACAGATATCTTCTCACACTTTACACTGTAACCTCTACTTGAACCCCAGAGGACTGGTTTCCAATTTTCAGAGCTTTAACGAGTCAAACAATGCATTACTGTCACAAATTTCAGGGACACTGCCACATGTTTGGTTAATAGTTGAGAGGTATGCTGGTAGGCAAGGACAGCACAAATATACAGTAAGAGGGTTTAAGTTTCAACTTACCCAGAAATGACCCCCTTCCCCATGGATCCAGAGTGATGCATCTGGTCTACAGCAATATCTGAAAAAAGGGAAAAAAAAACTGCATAAAGAGGTGTTTTCCTAACAATTATTTACCTATGTTGTGAAAATGTTTGTATTCTATTGATTTCTGACCCAGTATATTTCTACTTTGACTCATTTGCTGTTCATCAGTGGGTTCCTCTTCAAGCTGTGGTCTAACCTCACATTTACCGCCAATCTGTTCTGCCTCCACTCCTTGGGCAACTTCATGACTCACTTTGGCAATTGCCTCTGAACACTCCCAGTCCTACTGTGCTTTCTTAAAGGAGATAGGAAAAAACAGGTTACTCACCTGTAACAGTAGCTCTAGGAGTGGTATATGGTGTACATCCAACATGTTGTGGCAGTGTCCTTTCCCTTTTAAGAGCTGCCGGAAAGTCGTCTAGCTGGTTCCTTCCACCCACCCAGGTGGTAACTCCCCTAGCACTGCCCCATGATGTCAGTTCTTGCCCGCTGAAAGCAGTGTTGTGTGCTACTGCCGGGGAGGTCAGATGGGTCTGTGTGCATGTACACCATATACCATTCCTAAAACTACTGTTACAGGTGAGTAACCTGCTTTTCTAGGGACATAGATATGGTGCATTTATCCACAAGTTTTGGCAGACTTCTAGCAGTTCTCCAGGAGGAGGTGGGCAAGGTGCACACGCCCTACTTGGAAAATAAGGATTGGAGAACTGAGGCCCCAAAACCAGCATCCCAGCGTGACTCAAGGTCAATGTAGTAGTGGGAAATGAAGGTAAGTGCAGACTTCCAGGTAGCAGCCCAACAGATCTCCTGGACAGGGACGTCCCTGGAAGCAGCCAACGAGGCAGCAATATGATGTGTGGAATGAGCCCTAAACCCAACTGGAGGCTCCCTACCCGTCAAACTATGGCAAAGGTTGATGCAGGATACAATCCACCTGCCAATCGTCCACTTAGCTGTCAGTCTGCCAGGTGCAGCTTCAGCACAAGTGACAAACAGCTGGCGAACCTCTCCCCAAACTCCAGCCATGCACTCCTTACAGTAGGCTAGAGCTCACCACAGGTTTAAGTGTGGAGCCTGTGCTCAGCCTCCGAGGTGTGGTTGGTGAAATACACCAGGAGAGCAATCACCTGATTAAGGTGAAAATCCGTCACAACCTTCGGAAGGAACTTCAGGATGGGGCGAAGGACAACCTTGCCCCTGTGGAAGACCAGGTATGGACTCCCCACCGAGAGTGCCTGGAGCTTAATTATCCTTCTGGCTGACATGATAACCACCAGGAAGGCAGTCTTCCACGACAGTTGTGACATCTCACACCTGTGCATCAGTTCGAATGGCTTGCCCATGAGCTTTGCCAAAACCAGCAACAAATCCCAACGTGGTGGTGGTTCACACACTGAAGGGGAAATGTGGTCAAGGCCTTGGAAAAAGCACAAGATCACCTTCTCCTGTGCCACCGACTGCTGACAGACCCATGCCCGGTAGGCAGAGATGGCTGCCAGGTGCACCTTAAGGGTCACCGACATAAGGCCCAACAGAGAGGGACCAGAGATAGTCAAAGATGCTAGCCACTGGAAAGGACAAAGGGTTCAGCCTCTTGCCCTGACACCAAATTGAGAACCTTTTCCATTTAAAGGCATAGCATTTCCTGGTAGACTCCTTCCGAGAAGCCTCCAAAACACGGAGGACATCTTCATAGAGACCCAAAGCCTGGAACTCTAGCTGCTCAGGAACCAGGCTTTCACAGGTGCAGAGACTGAAGTTTGGGTGGAGTACCTTCCCCTGATGGATCGAGAGCAAGTCGGGGTGAAGAGGAAGTTGCCTCGAGAGCCTGCTGCTGAGGCAATCTGGATACCTGAACTGGTGGGGCCAGTCTGGAGCCACCAGGATCACCTGTGCCTTGTCCCTCCGTGCCTTGAGCAGCACCTTGTGGATCAAGGGAAATGGAAGGAAGGCACAGAAGAGGCCCGGGAACCAGGGCCTTGAGAAGGCAACCGCCCACAGTGTTCCCTGCTGAGGGGGGCAGGCACAATACAGCCTCAGCTTTGTGTTCTCCCTGAAGGCAAAGAGGTCCACCAAAGGGGTGCTCCATTCCGAGAACAGACTCTGCACTACCTCAGGATGGAGAGACCATTTGTGAGATGCCTCACCCACTCAGCTGAGAGCGTCCAACAGCTGGATGGAGACACAGGCCACATGGATGGCAAGGAGATCGGCCTCCAGGCTGCACACAAGGGTCCAGAGAGCTTGCTTCCCTGCGCAGAGGAAGTGAATACATGCTGCCCTGCTTGTTGAAGTAATACATGGTCATAGTGTTGTCTGTCTGGGCCTGAACCACCTCACCAGAGATGCGGAGCAAGGGGCGGTCAGCGCCAGACAAACTGCCCTGAGCTCCAGCACACTGATGAGACATCGGGACTCCTCAGGGATCCAGAGCCCGTGGACTCCTGTGTTCCCTCAGGTGGGTTCCCCACCCCACGAGAGAGGCATCAGTTGTCAGGATGACTGTCCGCTCCGGACGGACAAATGGGATACACTCCTGCATATGTTCCAGGACTAACCACTGCTGGAGTGCATCCCACGTCTGCTTGGTCACAGTGACCAGCTGGTCGAAGTGACCCATGTGCTAAGACCAATGGCTGGTCAGCTCCCACTGTAGAGAGCACACTCTCCAGTGAGCCCAACGGACCATGCTGGTGCAGGCCGCCATTTATCCCAACAGATGCAGGAAATCCCATGCAGGGTGCAAATGCCCCACCCAAAATGATCAGGGGCAAAGGAGGTAAGAACCTCTGCCCTGTCAGCCAGGAGCCCAGCCCTGGCTCTACAAGATTCTAGCTCTGCCTCGAAGTGACTCACCTGCAAGGACACGAGTTCCGATCTGGCCTTGTTGACCAGGAGGCCGAAGGAGACACAGGTCTGGAGTGCCAAGTCCCTGGACTGCTCCACCTCCTGCCTGGAGGGACCCGTAATGAGCCATTCATCCAGGTAGGAGTATACCCAGACTCCCCGGCACCTCAGACGGGCAGCCACCACTGCTGCACATTTGGTGAAGACCCTGGGGGGCCGAAGACAGACCAAATTCACAAAAAATACCACCAACAGCTTAACCTGGTTCAAGATCAGTTGGCATTCATCTGTATCCCCTTCCCCCAAGTTGTGCCTGAAAATAGGCAGGATTTGTCTAGTGCACTTACCTGGTCAACAAAAACTAAATAAATTAAAAATGGCATGGCCTGGAACTTGTAGAGGGTTCTCTCGGCTTGAAAGCGGAGGACTTGCCGGTGAAGCGGACGATCGGGACGTGGAAGAACGCATCCTGGAGATCAAGAGAGCAAAACCACATGTTTTGCTGGAGAGATGGTATGATCTGTGACATAGTTACCATCCTGAAGGTGCGAGACCTGAGGAATTTGTTCTAATGTGCAGATCTAAGATGGAGCATCAGACTCCGGCCCATTTCAGTACCAGGAAGTACCTAGAGATGAACCCTGGTTGAGGTGGAGGGTCGGGACAGGAACCACTACCTCCTTGTGAAGGAGTTGGGCAATGTTGTCCAAAAGGCTGACTGACCATCGACTGACACCATGTCCTCCTGTGGGTGTGGGCTTGGCTGGGCAGGTAAGCCTCAAATTCCAGAAGCAGACCCTGGCCAACCACCTCAAGAACCCACCTGTCCATGGTAACAGCGGACAAGGTGGAAAGGAAGTAGCGGAGCTAGTCCCCCACAGGAGGACCCGGGGGTTCAGGACGGGAGAGGGAAGGGAAGCCCCCATCTCATCACTGGGCAGGATTGGAAGCAGAAGAGGGCCTGGCTGAGGGACCATATCCTCCAGGCTTCCTGATGACTGAGGCCATGGACTTGGGCCGTGGGTGCTAGGCCTACTGCTGGCCAGCCTAGGGCTGTGAAGGTTTGGTCGTAGTGGCAGAGGTGGACCAAAAGGGCTTTTTCTTAGAAGGTTTGGAGCCCTCAGAGTCTTTCTGGGCTGAAGCCACAGAGTCCAAGGTGGAGTTGCACTTTTCGATTCTGGCGAGGTGCCCCTCCACCCCAGGCCCGAACAAGTCGGTCCACAGGAAGGGCACATCTGCCAACTTGTGCTGCATATCCACTGTGAAGGTGGAGATGTGCAGCTAAGCCCTGTGGTGCATGGCAACTGTGGACCGGGAGCAGCAGTCCCCAAGATCCAGGGCCATGTGGAACTGTTGCTTTGCAATGGAGTTTCCCTCATCCCGTACCTGCTTTATGGTGGTTTGTAGGTCAGTGGGGAGGTGGGAGTGCACTGCATCTAGTGGCCCCAGGAGGGCATGAGAGAACTGGGCCATCAAAAGGGCCAAACTAGCTTGCCGAAGGCTGAGCAAAGAGGCAGCATACACTTTTTTCACCATGAGGTCCAACTTCTTGGATTCCCTTTCAGGGGTTTTGTCCACATCCCAGACATTGTCCATGCACCGGAAAACAGAGTTGGCTACGAGCCCCTCAGCCAAGGGATGCTCTGTGAATACCGACAGGGATCAGGTAGGGAACGCATACTTGCGGGCCATCCAGGAAGATGGCGCAGGACAAGATGCCAGATGGTGCCACAGCTCCAAGGCAGGACCGAGAATGGCATCCATAGGGGTATCCCCCAGTCGAGGATATCGGTAAGCAGGTACCTCCCCCACTTTTGGATGGGCTCCAGCTTAAGACCCATCAACTCAGAGATCAAATGGAGCAGGCCCATGAAGGAAGTGGGACCCTGGTCCATAGATAAGTCTCCCACTGACTCCACGTCCAACGGGTGGGAGTGGAGTGAGGACCCCTCAGATCCCAAGCAATCATGAAAAAGCGTTCACCCGCCAGGGTCCAAACTCACCCAGCGAGGGCAGTCTGGGGCGACAGTGACTGACAGCCGATTGGGCAATCCTCTGCCCGGCTGGGCATCCTTAGTCAGGGCAGCAGGCGGCAGCTCCACCAGGATCAGCATAGAGGCCGGCATGGGCCGAGCTGGGTATGTTACGGCTCTGGTAGTAGCACCCAAGGAAGGGCTGGGAAAGCCAGGATCGACTTAATCCGGGTCAGCCAGAGCTGCTGCCACATGAGATCCTCGTAGCACCGAAGCATCTTGAACCGGTGCCTCTCCTCGCCCGAGGAATAATGGCAGCGCCGCCTGCCCAAGTACCTGGAGCGCTAGCATCGTGAATGACACGGGCTGCCTAAGACCAGTCTTCTGGAGCTGCACCTCGACCGAAACTGTCAGGGGGACCAGTGAAGACTGGGCCCTCTCCAGCTCCTGGAGCTCTGGAACAGCAGACTGCGCCACCCCCACCTCCGGAGGTCAGAACTGGAGTCCTACCTCCTCGGTAGACAAAGTGTTGACTAGGTAGAGAAAAATCTCAGCCAGGACGTCAACCTGAGTCTCGGCAAATTGACCCTATGAGGAGACTATGGAGCTGGCAGCCAGATCCAAAGCACTGGCCGAAGCAGAGCATTCCGGTGAAGCGCAGGAATCGGAGGCCCAGGAGCACTCCTGGTCCCACAAATGTCGGCAAGACTGCTTCTTGGTCTCTTGCTGTCTTTTTTCAGTTTCTTGGACTTAGCGCCCTTAGGACCCTGCCCAAGAGTGGGCAGAGACTGGCAGAAGTCTTGAGCACTCCTGTAAGGGAGGTGCCCAAAAAGAGTGGCAAAAAGGCTGAAGCCGAGGAGGTCTGCGCTGCGGCCTCTTCAAAAGCCTCAAGTTGCTTGGTGGACCTCGCAGCTGCGAAGACCACCCGATGAGTGTCCTCAGAATGAACGGGCAGATCCCTGTCACCCGGACGGCCAATGAGTATGTGGGCTACAGCTGCCAGTAAAAATGAACGGCAATGGATGCAGGCCTGGACATCGTGCTTGTGGCCTAGGCAGTAAACGCACAAGGTGTGTGGATCCGATCATGACACAAGTTGGCAACAACTGTATTTCCGGAATCCCGGAGTGGACTTCATGTCGTCCACTGTGGTGGCGACAAAAATTCAAAGACAAAGAAGTTTTTTTTATTTTAGAAAATAGCAAAGGGCCTCAATATACATGAGAGCGATAAGAAGGGAACCTGCTTCTTCCAGCAGAAAAGAAGAACTGGCATCACGGGGTGGTGCTAGGGGAGTTCCCACCCAGATGGATGGTAGGAGCCAGCTTGAAGACTTTCCGGCAGCTTTTAAAGGGGAAACAATACTGCCAAGACCTGTGGATAAGTACACCATATCCACATCCCTAGAATATTTTTACATAGTTAACTGCCCTTCCATCTTCCTTTCCATGCCAGTTATGTATTCTGATATGCTCAGATGATTTTTTGATAAATAATCTAGCTTTGGGGTCCCCTCAAATCTACACAGAGTTCCACTCTCATCAGCTACTGCTCTTGATTTACATATTTCTAAGACATTCTATGACATCAGTAACTCCCATTCCATGCCATTCATCTGAATGGCCTGGAATCATGTTACTGATGTCATAGAATTATTAGGCAGTATGAAAAGAGGGAGCAGCAACTACTAAGGAAAGGGATTTAGGGTCGTTACGAAGCCAACAAAATTAGATTAATTTAACAAAAAAGGTCAAAAACCTATCAGAATACTGGTTCGCCAATAAAAGCAACTGGAGGGCATCTAGGTGTAAAAACTGCTGCCTATCACCTTTAAGAGCCACTCACCTTCACAACACATCTAACTGCGCAGAAACTCTCACTGTACTGATAGTGTGTCTGTCTACCACCCACATATTTATCCTGTTCACATCCTACTTATTTTGCACTGCCTTGCATTGATGCTACTTGAACGACTGTTCCTACGAATTTTTACTATAAGTCAAATATATCTGTTTTATTATGTAAATTTGCACATTATACCGATGTATTGTTTTTGCACTGTTTCTCCTACTCTCCTTTCCCCAGTATGCATCTAGAAATGTGCTGTTAGCAGCTCAATACGTATTTCCTGTTAAAACATTTGAAATGAACAAGATTTGGGTGGTACAAACAAGGCTGGTCTTGCTTTGCTTTATGTTGTTGTTATTTTTGTAGAAGGCCTAACTGTCTCATGGTTATAACTGTAGTTACATATAGAGTGCCCACCAAGAGGTCTTTGATAGAGCAGCACTGCTTTTCAGGAATTCTCCCTACACTGTACACAGTGGCTCAAGTCTGTCTAACACCAGGCAATCAGATTCATCCCCAGCACCAAACTCACATATGCACCACTCCCTTTCCATATCACTATTTTGGTATTCTCTCATGGTCCAGGTTGACACCACACCCATCAGGTAGTTTGGGAAGGGGGGGACAAATTTCTCTCTCTTTTTTTTAAATTCCTGACAGGGACAGACTGGGTACCAGACCTGTCAGTTTTGTGTTTGTTTGTTTACTTATTTTGGGGGGGGGGGGCCTGATGGGGGCATCAGATCCATCAGGTAGTCTGGGAAGGGAGACAAGTTTTTTTGTTTTTCCCCTTTACTCCCCGACAATGTGGGTTGAGCTTGGGATTCATCAGGCTGTTGAGAGGAGGGAGAAAGATTTTATTTAAATTCCCTAACAGTCCTCGTTTGGCCCTGGACTTTAGGCTGCGTACTGGGTTATTCTGCTGTGCAACAAGCTGGGTTGGAGCATGCACTACAGTATGAACCCTATGGGCATACTGAGGAAAAAGGCAGAGCTGAGACTGAAGCCAGGGAGAAGGAACGAACAAGAGAGAGAGAGTTGAGCAGTGGAGCCGGTTATCAGTAACACTTGGGGTTACAGGCATAGAAGTGTGTGCCATTGGTCCCCTTCAGTGCAGTCTCCCATGCTAGTGTGCTGCAGGCCAGGCAAGATGGAGATGTTTCAACAGGCTGGTAGTAGCAGCAGCCCAAAGCCTCCCATTCAGTGTTTGAGCCCCTCACTGTAACCTGAGTGGATAGGTTTGGGGAGAGTAGCTTACTTCCCTGCCTATTCCACCTTCCAACTGCTTTTTCTTGCAGCTCCTCATCTCCGTTTGGTTAAATACTGGGCACAGAACCCATCAGGTAGTTGGAGGAAGGAGGAGAAAGTCCTTTTTATTTCCAGCTGAGGAAGTCTGCTAAGATGTTTTTGTCTCCTGGAACATGAACAATTGACAGTTCGAGGCTGTAGTCCAGAGTCCAGTGTCCAGTACCATACTCTCATCGCCTCCAGGAACAGGGGGTAAGAATGTGTTTCCCTCTGCTTGCTGAGATAGTACACCACACTGAGACTGACCGACTGCACCAGCAGGTGACCCAGGGACAAGTGATTCTGAAAGGCCTGGAGGACATACAGGACCACTCTCATTTTGAACATATTTCTGTGGAGGGTGGCCTTAACCAAAAATCAGGACAAGGACCCAGGTGGGCCCTCCAACTGATGGCCGAGGCATCCTTAGTTAGCATCTGCTCGGGAGAGGGAATGAGGACGGGGACTCCCTGCAACAGATTGAGATTGTTCTGCCACTACAGCAGGACCTTGCAAACTGGAGAGGAGACTAAGATCAATTGATCCAAGTTGTCTGAGCACTGGTCCCACTTGAACAAGCAGGTTCCACTGAGGCACTCACATATTAAGTCTGGCCAATGGCACTGTGGCTACAGCTGCTGCCATGAGGCCTAGGAGCCAAAGGTAGGACCCTAGCTGTAACGTACCAGTCCCAAGCCACAAGGCTGTCCGCCCTGTCCTGGGACAGAAAGGCTTTGCCATGGCAGGTGTCCAGAACTGCACCTATGTACTGAAGGCGCTGAGATGGGGAGAGGGTGAACTTGGGTAAGTTCACCATAACACCTAGGGAACGAAACAGCTGCAAGGTCTTGTGTAGGGTGGCCAGCAAGAGCTCCCTGGATGGGGCTTTTAACAGCCAGTTGTCCAGATACAGGAATACATACAGGCCTTTGCAGAAGAGGGCTGCCATCACCATCGTTAAACACTTGGCAAAAATCCGCAGTGCAGAGAACAAGCTAAAAGGCAAGACTCTTAACTGGAAATGTTCTCCCTGGCATTAGAACCCGAGGTACCCCAGTGAAGGGGAATAAATCAAGATATGCAGGTACGCGTCCTGCATATCCAGACAACAAAGCCAGTCTCCTTGCTTGATCAGAGGCCGCAGGCCTTATAGAGTGACCATGAAAAACTGCTTGTACTGAATCTACTGGTTTAGCCCCATGAGGTCGAGGATGGGACGAAAATCTCCCGTCCGCTTGGGCACCAGGAAGAACCTGAACAGAAGCCCCATTTCCTGTGTCTCTTGGGACAGGCTCTATGGCCCACATGCACATGAAGAGTGTATTTCCTCATCAAGACCGGAATGTGGTCGGTTGAAGGGGGGAGGTCGTTTCATTAGCTCCAGAATGTGGTCTCTTTGTACGAGCTGCAAAATTCAAGCATCTGAAGTGATGCCCCTCCAACTTGTCTAAATGGAAGGAAAAAAGACCCCGTACCACCTCCTCCTGGATTGAAACAAGACGATGGGGGTCGAGCAAGGAGTCAGGCTGAAGCAGGGCCAGGGGCCTGGGCACTGCCTCTGACCCCTGGGACTTTGGCAGAGGCTCTGGAGGTGCAAGAAGGGGTGGGCAGAGAGGAACTGGCCCTGTGCTTGCCCTGTGGACGGCAGCCAGAGCCAGACTTCTGAGAGACTTTCCGAAAAGAAGGCCTTGAGTGGCTTCTGGGCTGGGCATGGTACAGGGCGTGCACAGATCTGAGGGCCCTCCCCAAGGCCTGTAGTTCATTAATAGCATCCTGAACACTGGGACCAGATAGCTTGGAGCCCATAAAAGAGGCATCCAGGACATTTTGCTGCACATCTGCAGCAAACCCAGAAACTTGGGAGTCAGGAGTACCTCCTAAGGCAGATGCCAGAGGCAGCCTCCCTGGTCTTAGTGTTAGATATGTCATAGATGGAGCGGAGGAGGTGCTTACTAACATCCTCAGCAGCCTGAAGAGTCTTGAAGATTTTATGTCTCTGGGAGCCCTCCAGGAGGGCCTGAGCTGTGGCTTTGCCCTTTATCCAAAGTGTATTCTGGTATTTAACCAAATGACAGGTAATTTGAAATCCTGAGGCCCAAAGTAGCTGAGGCAAATTTCCTCTTGCCCCAGAAGTCCAACCTCCTAGATTCGTTGTCAGTAGGATGGGAACCAAGATGCATGGGTACCTTAATGACCACAGAGTCCATCTCAGGCTGGGCGGAGTAGTAGCGTTTCCCCAAGAGGGTGTGGTACAGCCTGTCCACCTTCCGGGGAATGGCTGGCACAGAGTCGGCCTGCGCCAGACTGCCTGGTCAACGTCATCCGGAGCTAGGAGCAAAGGAGGGATGACTTTAGGGGGAGAATCAGGGATCTACAGGAAGTCTACCAGGTTCCTCCTGGTGGCATCATCCTTTTCATTCTGGAACCCCAAAGCAGACTGGAGCTGCTTCATAATACAAAAAATGGGGGTCCACAGGAGGGGACTAAGAATTCTGATGCTCCGGGCCCCCTCTTCTGGAGGAGACAGTGGACCTATCTGAGGAACAGGTCTCTCTTCCTCATCCTCCTCCTCAGGCAAGAGGAGATCAGGGTGATAATTCCAGCGAAGGGCCTAAAAGAGGCATCAATGGTGTGGCAAGTGCAGGGGTGAAGTGCTTGACCAATGCCGTGGAAAGGGAAGCAAGAATAGTGTTCAGATCGACAAGGAGTGGAGAAATGACAGTTGTGACCAGAAGCCTACCGTTGACGGCCCTGAAGGGCTAGAGGGCGACGGAGATGGAGAAAGTTTAGCAGTCAATGACCCTGCAGGAGCAGGGTACAACAAGGCCAAGAGAATGCCAGCTGTCAACGGTCCGCTGTCCTGAGAGGGAACTGCGTCCCAGTGCCCGAGGAGCCAGCAGGGAGGCTGACAGAGTCGGAGGGGCCGAGGCAAACGACCCTGACCCGAAGAGTCCCCCATCCAGATTGGCAAGAAAGACCCCGAAGCCGAGGTGGCGGAGGGAGTCAGTCCCGGAGGAGCCGACAAGGAAGTCCTAGAGGACTGCTGGGGAGCACCAAGGGACCAGGACCAATGGCCTAGGGAACGGCCCTTATAATGGACCTTGTACTTCCTCGAGGACTTGTCCCGGCCTTAGCAGCCTGCAAACTCAAACAGCGTGCTGGAGATGGGGAAGAAGAAGAAGCTCCTGAGCCCCCCTATTCCAAATTGGCTGGTTACTACTTTATAAGGAAAACTTTGAGGGCCTTCCTGCGGCACCAAAGAGTGGTCAGGTTAAACTTCTGACAAAAGGTGCAGGCCTTGAGGTTATGAGTAGGCCCCAGACAGCAGACAATGATCATAGTCGTCCTCCCAAACCATCTTCTTTCTGCAATGGCAGTGACAGAAAAGAAGATGAGTAGACAGGTCTAGACATTAAAAAAAAAAAAAATGAAAATAATGAAAATTCAAGTTTTGGCAGTCGACTGAATGAGGCTTCTGAAGGAGGCTGTGCGAGAAAGTCAACAGCGGGAAAGAACTGAGATAGGGAAGATAACATCAGCAGGTGACATCTGCGTGGGCGACCCCGACAGACAGTTAAAGAAAAAGGCTTCCATGGGCTCCTAGTGCCAGATGGCTAAGTTCCATAGGTGTGTCCGGATGAAAAAGATATCCCCCGATGAAGATCCGACGTTAGTGAGGAAGCCGACAATAATTAATAGCCGGCACATGGCATCACGTGGGGAGGGGTGGTGCGCAGGCCTCCTGGCAAAAGCTTGGCTTCCGCTGGGTCCCAGTGCCTGTGGCCCTGACCCATAAGTGGAAATAAATGGTGAAGAACGAGTCTTGGAAGATGCCTTAGTTTTACATTCCAAATTTCGTTTTCCACCCCATAAAAAAATAAAGGTTAGCTTTCCATTCACGAAGTTGTGCAGAGATTTTATTAATTCTTCCTGTCTGATCATGGTGGTCAGAGAGGAGCTGCAAGCTAAACTGAACTGACCCTCTGCACACATCCACTAAAGTGGGCTCAGAATGGTATACAATACTTGGGGAATGCAGGTCACTCCCTCAATTCAAGACCTACTAAAAGCTAATATCTCCCCCCTGCTACCCACCCTAAGAGGAGACATGGGCTGATGGAGCAAACTTAATTTATCCCTTCCAGGCCACATTGTAGCATTGAAAATGATGGGTTTACCACAAATTCTCTATTGTGTTGGAAACCTGCCTATGGCAATCTCCAAACATGTATGAAATAAAATTGATAAGCTTATTGCAACATTTTTATGGGGAACAGAGCACCCCAGATTTAGTAAGAAAATTCTTCGGACCCTTGTGGTAAAGGATGGGTGGAACCTTCCCTGGGTGGAGAATTTCTACAAAGCACAGACCCTCTGCCAAGCACTCCACCGGCTTACCTCCAATCTACAAGAAACCCCTTCTCTGGGTAGCCGCAGTGCAAGAAGTGATAGGCACCCAGCCAATTTGCTTGACCCAGAGGGAACCCCTCAGACATAAGGCGAAGCTCACACCACCCATGATACACACTAGGAAAGTGTGGCTAAAATTCTGTAAATTAAATGGGTGGAAAAAAAAAAAATGGGGGAATGGGCGCCACTATGGGATAATTTGCGTTTGACTATAGATAACTCACCCATACACTGGCATGCCTGGGATGCCAAAGGCATATGTAATGTGGAACACCTGCTTATGCCAGACTCCTCCTTCCTTAAGTCATCTGCGCAACTCCAGAAGAAATTTGGCTTAAGGAAACAGGACCACTGGAGATTTCTGCAACTAAAACATGCTCTCCAACCTTCCTTGACCAAGGGAGCTTATAGGCCATAGAAGTGCTTAGCTTCAATTACAGTGGCATGACTCAACTTTCCAAAGGGGAAAGGGGGCTTATATACAAGCATCTCAAGGCACTTAACCTACCCAGATCATGTTGGGAACAAGAACTTGGGTGTCTCCATAACCCCGCAGGATATCATTACAGAAGACTGAAACCAGCTTGCCTGGTACCTGTCAGGCGAAACCAAAATCTGACAGTGGGATTTTGCTACCCAGCGGAGTTAGTTATAATGATTTTGAGATGCGAGAGGAACCAGCCCCAAGAAACATGGAGGAAAAAAAAAAAAAAAACAGTCCACCGTGGGCAAAATCCCACTGTTGGAATTTCTGGCATTGGCATCTTGGTTTCAGGATTGAGGGTATCAGACGTACGAGTTGCAGTCTCCCGTAGTATATCCACCCCACAGACATGGAACAAGTGCTGGGAGTGTGCACACACTAACATTGTAGATCCCAAATTGCAAGTTATATAGAAATAAATTCTGGGACATTGGCACAGGACACCAGATAGGCTGTTGAAAATGGGTCTGCAACAATCTGACAGATGTTGGCGATGCCAACAGGAAACAGACATCATAGCCCACATTCTCTGGGTCTGCCTGGTACCACATCAGTTTTGGGAGGGAGTGATAGAAGCTCTCCAGCAGGCCACATAGATACAACTACCGAAGATGCAGAGCTTCTGAGTTCTAGGAGACACAACATTCCTGAGGGGGGTACCAAAACCAATGGTCCGCTTTCTGTATTCCGCGGCAATGGAGGCCAAAAGGCAAATTTTGATGGCATGAAGAAAACCTACCCCCCCCAACCACTGCACAATGGAAAGAAAGGGTCATTAAGGAAGCAGAGTACGTCAGCGTGCAACACAGCAATAGGGGCACGGGATACATGTATAAAAAGGGGTGGGCACCCTGGGTAACATATGTAACAAAGGCCTAAATGGGGAGGGCCTTTGTTTATAACCTGGGGGCTCTAAGGAAGGAACTGAACGCCTGTCGTACTCAGGGGAAAGCTGGACCAATAATCACCACACACCGAACTAACCTGATAACACCTGTAGGCAGTATGATTCACAGTGGGGAGACGAATAACAAGGCACCCTCACTGCATGTAAATGGCATGAAGCACCCTTTTAATGCATGAGAACGGTATAATTTGAGTTGACTCTGCATGTATTAAATATCTCTGCATGTGTTAAATATTGTTTAATCTATGTATAGTATTTTAGTAGCACATGTGCACATGTAATGTTTTTACTAGATCTGTTCTACAGCAGTTTTTGCCTCTTTTTAGGGTAAGAAGAACTGTTATAGGTTGTGCTTAGTTAATCTTCCTTATATACAGAGATGTATACAAGAAGTTAGTAGTAGTAGTGAACATAATATATAACATCAGTTTTGTAAAGGTATTGTTTTTGTTCAAATAAATTTGCATATGGACCCAGCCGAGTTGGAGTTATGTTGCCAGTTGTCTTTAATGAATGTTGTAATTATACTGTATAAAATGTTTTATTTTATTGATTGCAATCTCAGATTGACACCTATGCTCTCCTTTACATAGGTTCCATGTCAACAGGTAACATATAGGATGAGACTACGTTGAAAGGTAATTTTAAAACTAATAAAAAAAAAAAAAATCTTCCTCACAGAGCTCATTCATGTCATTGCTCACATATTTGGGGGTGGGGTGGGGTGCTAGGCTAAACAACCCAAGGACTTCTGTGCATCACCCAGGTGAGCTGTATGTTCATGAGAGTAGCACCACTTCAACAGGTCCTCATGCACTTTCCTCCTTGCAGCCAACAGACAGCTGCAAGAAGCAATAACAGGCACAACCCTCAAGAGAAACACAATTTGCTGGCAGATAAGAGAACCACTTGGCCCACCTAGTCTGTCCATTTCCCTGCCTACAGTATCACTGCAGATCCTGCTTGATCTCCAGTCTGTTATCCCTCTCCCCTTCTTTTCCCCCATGATCCCCTTGTGCCTATCCCATGCATTCTTGAACCCCATCACTATTTTCACCTACCACCACATTGGAAAGCTGTTCCAGGAATCCACCACTCTTTGTGAAGAAGTACTGCTTCTCAGCTCTTCTGAATCTACCCCCTCCAGCTTCATATCGTGTCTCCTTGTTTCTGAGCTCCTATTTTTCTGAACACTTCACTCCTGTACCTTATTTACCCCCTTGATGTATTTAAAAGTATCATATAGATAGATAATTTTATTTATAAAACACTCAATTCCTGGGACTCTGAGCGCTGTACAATAAAAACAATACAACAGTCCAAATATTAAAATCATACTAAAGAACACACATATTTAATATAATAAATCATTATAAATACAGATCATCATTCCAGCTATATTTCATGATCACTGATCAGTCAAAAAAACGCCTGCTGGAACAGATACCTTTTTAATCCCTTTTTAAAGCCTTCTGCCAAGGAAGCCCTTCTCAGATATTCTGGTAAGGAGTTCTACAAGGTAGGTGCGGAAAACGCAAACGCCCTATCGCCAGGTGCCGCAATCTAACCCTAGGAAACCCAAGGAGGCCTCCCTCGGCAGAATGGAGTGACCGAGCCGGACGGAAAGGAACAAGGAGATCTTGCAGATAGACAGGACCCCTTCCATGCAGGGTCTTACAGGTAAGGAGCCCTATCTTGAAGACAATCCTCCACCTGACCGGCAGCCAGTGTAGCTCACAGAGGACCGGGGTAATATGCTTGCATCTTCTTGCCCCGGTCAAAAAGTCTTGCCGCTGCAGCCTGCAGAGGTTGCCTCCAGATAACCCAAGGTACAGGGCATTACAGTAGTCCAGCCTGGAGGTGACGAACGCATGCACCAGTGTGGTCAGGTCCTCAGGAGGGATCAGGGCTCAGCTTTGGGCAATGTTCCTAAGATGGTAAAATCCACTTTTGACCACGGCTGACACCTAAGCATCAAGTGTCAGGTCGTCTAGGATCACGCCAAAATCTTTTAGCTGTCTAGAAGGGACAAGGGGAACACACCTCAACACTAGGAAAAAAACCCATTCCCCTCCTCGACGATGACCCACGTCCACCACCAGTACCTCAGTCTTGTCTGGGTTAAGTTTAAGCCAGTTATGTGTCATCCATAACTGGATTTCCTCCAAGCAGCTGTTAAATACGAAGTCCGATACCAGAGTATCGCGTGCACGGGACAGGTACAGCTGAGTATCATCAACATAGCAGTGAAAACCCAGCCCGTACCACCTGATAATGTCCCTCAATGGCAGCATATACACCGTGAACAACAAGGGCGACAAGACCGGACCCTGTGGAACCCCACAGCTCAGAGGCTTCGGGTTAGATGAGAAAATTTCCATTGTCACTCTTTTCACTCTGCCTGTCAGGTATGACCTATCAGACAGGCCACACCAGAACCGCAGGCAGTCAAGCAGCACCTAATGGTCCACAGTGTCAAACATGCAGAGAGGGCCAAGAGAACCAAGATGGTACGGGCTCTCCTGAGAGATCATTTAGCACCCTTACAAGGGCAGTCTCCGTACTATGCCCCACCCAAAACCAGACTGAAAAGGCTCATAAGTAGAGGAAGAGGAGAGATGTCTCTCAAGCTGCATGGCCACCACCTTTTCTATGACCTTCCCTAAAAAAATGGAAGGTTCAAGACTGGCCTGTAGTTGCTGAGGCAGTCTGGGTCCAAAGAGGGCTTCTTCAAAAGGGGCCTAACCAAAGCTTCTTTCAGGGACAATGGAAATACCCCACTCTTCAAGGAACTCCAGACAATCTCAGCAATCACAGGTCCAATCAAGTCCAAACACCCAACCAAAAGGTGGGTCGGACCTCGGTCCAGGCCACACTGTGTAGACCATAGCTTTGAGATAATCCCCACTATCTCCTCCACCCCAACCAGCTCAAACCCATCCCAGACAGGAGGACTGTTTTGGCACAACTCAGGCCGAACACTGCATCCCTTTCAAGAGATACTCTAAGAGACCATGGCCCTGATGGAGGACACCTGGTCAACGAAGAATGGCTCCTGCTCCTCGCACCTAGTGCTAGAATCTGCTTCCCTGACACAGAGACAGGCAGGATGTAGAAGCCTGTCTACCGTGCGGAAGAGCTGAGCTGGTCTACTCCTCATCACAGCAATCTCCCTTGACAGAAATTCCGCCTTCTTTCGGGAGACTGCTGCCTGATAGTCAACATAATGGGACTTCAAGAACAATTTATCCTCCACCAAACCAGATCTCCTCCAGCACCTCTCTAACCTTCGACCCTTAATTTTTAATTTCCAGAGATCCTCATCAAACCAAGGAGGTCTCCGGAGAGTAGACAAGGGGCAGACACGAATGGGCGCGACTGAATCGAAGGCCACAACAGCCCCATTATACGCTGCCACTGCTTACTCCAGCCCAATCGCACAAGCTGCCCCAAAACTCGATCGGTCCAGCACTGCCAACAGTCCCATAGAGGAAAAGTACAGTTACATAAGAACTTTCCGTATCAGTAGATCTTCGAGAGAGGCTCTTGCAGTAGATAATTACATAGATACATGATAGGCAGGAGTGTGATATGGAAATTCTGCAGAGTGACCTCTGGATACTAACAAGTGGCGCAGCCATGACAGAGCACCCAGAGGTCACTCTGCAGGACTGAAAATATTTTCCACAGCACGACTGCACATCATGTGTGTGATTTATACAATAGGGATTTCCAGAACTTTTCTTTTTATTTCACTTTATCTTGTGGAATAAACAAAGCCAACACAGGACAAAAAAGGAAAATTCTGCTAGAACAAGCTGAAACCCTGTCTTGCCATTTGGGATGAAGCAGGCTGTATTCCTTTGGTAGTTGAGGTATTCATGGAAGTGGAAGGCTTCGCTCTTTTTTGGCTTCTTTTCTAGTATGAAACTCAGGCTGCTGTTTGCTTGCTTTGGGGCTTTCATAGGGTGCACAAGATGAAAGTGAAAGAGGAACTTACGGGTGCAGGTGAGAGAGGTGAGCTACATCCCTGTCATTAAATTCATGAAAGCAGTTCCAACACTTAGGCAGAATCTGTGTGTTGCTGGGTGACATCAGCACAGTTGAAATAAATGCTGATGAGGTAAGCACAGTATGTACAAATATCAGGTAGCAGGACTGATCACACTGAGGTGAAAATAAGATTTATCACACTCATTTACCACTCACCCCTATTGTATAAAAATATATACACACGTACGTGCGTGTGTGTGTATATATACATATATATATATATTTATGCAATGGAGGTGAGGATAAAAAATGGTAAATAGCAGTATTTTTGGCTGGTCAGACCTACAGTGAGAATACCGCATTTATCCTCACTGTAGCTAATAACCAGGCACTATCTGCACTTCAGCACAACTGCTCACAAAGGCTTTGATTGGTTGGAGCTGGCAGCCTGAGCAGCACAATCAGAATGCACCTGCTCACTTGCATGCCAGCTCCCACTGGCAGTTTCATTTCTCTACAGCAGCACGTAGAACAGTTTCATTTTCTCCCCTATTCTTTCACTGTAACTTATTTTAAAAAAATCAACGTTCAGCATCACACAATGTTGTTTACAATTTCTCCTAAAGGTCCAAAATACCAGACAAACACACTGAATTATTTTCATTGTCTCCCCCACCCCATTTTCTTTCACCAAATATTAAAAAAAAAAAAAAAAATACGTTTAGCCTTACACAAAACATGCACTTCCTTCAAACCCCAGCACACAAAAAAGCAACCAACTCTCTCTTTTTTACTCTTACTACTTTCTCCAGCAGCACAATGGCACAGCGTCCTGATGCAAAAGTTCAGTTTTATGAAACACAACACTCAGTCATCCGGAAACAAAAAGAAATGAAGACATACCTATTTTAAAAAAATGAAAATTACACTGATAAAAATAAAAACTTGGCCCATTGCATAAATCAGACACAATGCCCCATCTAAAAAACATCTCGATATTTTTCCTCGAGCAGTCGACCTATGAGCATCACCGTGGCTTCGCCACCGTGATGTCAATGTCAACTGCACCGGGAAAATATCAGATATTTTCGATGGGGCACTGCATATCCTCTACATATATATTTTTTATATATATATACATACATACATATGTATATACACCAGATCATAAAATAATGGGATAGAAAGGGACTTGCCAACCTGAGAAAAGACTTGACACCAGCACCAAACTGGTGTGTATAAATTTAGTCCACCGTGACATTTTTTTGCCCCGGCCTGGCTGCTGATCGTTTTTGCCCAAATTGTTGTAAACCTAGTTAATCAGCACTGTCGGCAGCTGCAGTGATTTTTTTTTTTTAATATATAAGCACTAGTAGGTGATAGAGTAAATATTTTCTGATTGTGTAGACAGGCAGAGCTAGACCTTTTTCCATACTCACACTGTTACACCAAGTTACTTTTTTTTTAAGCCCTGAAAACTGGGTAATCAGCGTTTCTTTCCCCGTGTGGGCAGTATGATTTCTTTATACAAAGATCCTCCTAGCCTGCTTTGTCAAAGAAGGCACAGGTCATTTGTTGCAGCAGTATATTCAGGGCTTCAGATAAAATTGTTTGGGACGAGTACTGTACTCCTCATTTTGAAAGTGAGGTGAGTAAAACCAAATTCAGATGCCTATAAATGTCTGGATGGAGTGGACTGAAGAGTACATTTTTAAAAACAGTGTAGTCTTTTTTTCTAGATGAGAACTCATCAAGTGCCAACAGTGCTCCTGATAATGTTGGCAGGTAGATGTCATTTACTCACCAGTTTTAAAATAGAGCGAGTAAAACAAAACGGGGATGCGTAGGAGTGCTGCAAATCTGGAAAAATCTCCTTTTGAATCACCAGTT
Organism: Neoceratodus forsteri; assembly: GCA_016271365.2. Lineage (NCBI taxonomy): Eukaryota > Metazoa > Chordata > Ceratodontiformes > Ceratodontidae > Neoceratodus > Neoceratodus forsteri. The sequence continues at coordinate 952,919,766 of CM028130.1, forward strand.
ATGCAGCATCATTCTATTGAGTGCAGAGCATTTACAAATGTTGAGCGAGTACTGGTGCTCATTAAATTTTCTGAAGAGCATTTCCTAAAATGAGGTGAGTAAAATAGGTCGGTACTCACTTTATCTGGAGCTCTGAGTATATTCCATGTTTTTTTAAACAATTTCCCCCAAAGTAAAGAATAGTGTTCTTTTGCAAATTCAGCTCAAGTGAAAAGGCCATAAATGCCTAATGGACTGTGACAAATAAGATGCCCAGACAGACTAAAGAGCGCAGTGGAGATCCTCTCTCTCTGCACTAGAGACACCTTCACTCACTCTCCCTCGCACCAGAGATCCTCTCTGTTTGCTTCTCACTTTCAATTGACTAGTGTTAAAACTGATCAGCTGAGAGAAACTGGTCACATTTTTCAGACCCAGGAACTGTGCTCTGATTTGCCTCATCTGCTAAGGACCATCCCCAGCTGTCCAAAGTGTGCCCCTTTCCAAAGCAGGACACTGACACCTTCTACTTGGTGGTTTTTTTTTTTTTTGTTTGTTTGTTAATTACTTCAGCACCCCACCCCCAGCTGAGACAGCCTGCAAGACTGTTCAATAAGACAGGCTCTGTGCAATCTGCTGCCCCCACAACTGCATGGTCAGGATCAGGAAGAAAAAATGATGCGTCATAGTAATCTTGTTTCTTCCAAGGGAATCTTATTGTATTCCGACATATGCAGTATGGTCTCACCATAGGACTGCCCCGGAGCCAATATGGTTAAAAGAACCCATGCAAATGATGGAATGATAAGCTCAAGGTCAGTTTTCAAACCACTGTCCCAGGAATATATCCTGCAACAGTCAGATTCTTACAAAGCATGCACAACAACAAGCTATCTAAACTATCCTAATAAATAACTAATCCCCCCCAAAACACCAATAATCCCCTTTTATTTAAAAGTGTGGGCCTCACCAAGACTCATTTCACAAATTCCCCAATCAAAAAAACATACTCCAGTTTCAAACAGCATGGACAGTTCTAGTGCAGTGCCCATAGGTTCTAGTAGGCGAGGCAGGGTGGGAGCTCAGAATACAGTAAGATTCCCTTAGAAGAAACAAGATGGTAACTAATTTTTTCTTCAAGCCCCAGGAAATCTAACTGCATTCCGACATATGCAGACTACCCAAGCAGTACCTTTGGAGGGCAGAGAACCTATTTAGGAAACAGGCTCTGCAGTACTGCTGTACCAAATCTGGCATCACTTCTGGCCTAGGTATCCAGGCTGTAGGGCTTGGTAACTATGTGAACAGTTTTCCAGGTAGCTGCTTTACCAATTTTCAACAAAAGGAATATCTCTTGCAGTTGCTATATAAGCAGCTGTACCCCTTGCAGAGTGAACCCCAAGGTCCACAGGGGGCTCTTTGCGTACTTTGCTGTAGCAGAATTGATTACAGGCAACAATCCATCGTGTAATGGTCCTCTTCGAGGCAGGTTTGTCCTTGCCCACTTCTCCATAAGTCACGAAGAACCAAGTACTATCCTGCCTTTGATTCTTAGTGTGATCCAAGTAGTAACTGATAGCCCTCTTGACATCTAGGCTATGCAGCCCACGTTCCCCTGAGCTGGAATGGTCAGTGAAAAAGACTGGCAAAGTGATGGACTGATTCAGGTGAAAGTCCAACACTACCTTGGGGAGAAACTTCCTGTTAGTCCTGAGGACTACCTTGTCCCTATGGAGTGAAATGCAATTTGGCTCTGAGGACAGGGCCTGGAGCTCATTAATTCTCCTGGCTGAGGTGACAGCTATCAGGAACACTGTTTTCCATGTCACATATTTGAGCTCTGCTGAAGACTTGGGCTCATAAGATGGTTGCATTAGCCAGCCAATGCATATATTGAGGTCCCATGCAGGAGATGGCTCCCTGTGTGGGGGATGCAAGTGTAACAGACCCTTGAAAAACTTTCTGAATACCTGGTTAGCAGCCAGGGATAAACCCTTACCCGCTGAGAAGTAAGCAGAGACAGCTGCCAGGTGTACCTTAATGGTAGATGGCCTGAGGCCGAGGGAATGAAGGTGTGCCAGATAATCCAGAACGACTGACAATTTAGCCTGGCTACAATCTATATGTTTTTGCTGGCACCAAATCGAAAACCTCTTCCACTTAGAGGTGTAAGTTTTCCTCGTAGAGGGTTTTCTAGAAACGCTGAGGACCTCTAGGACCCCTTCAGAGGGGTGTAGGTCAGCACACTCCAAGTCCTCAGAGCCTGAGGGACTTGACATTGGGGTAAAGGATCCTGCCCTGTTAGGAGGTCAGTAGAGTGTGCCTCCTGGGAAGGGAGCTTGGTCTGGATACTGACAGGGTCAGGAGCAGCGAGTACCAGAGATGCCTGGCCCAGTCTGGAGCAATGAGGATCACTGTCGCTGGCAGAACCCTGAGCTTGTTCAGTACCCTGAGCAACAGGGGAAATTGAGGGAAGGCATACAGAAACTTCCCTGTCCAATCCAGCAGTAGTGCATCCAGATGCACTAAGCCCACTGCAGGAGGCCTGCAACAGAATAGTGGCAGCTGGTGATTGTCTGGGGCCTCGAAGGGGTCCACCTCTGGGGTGCCCCGCCTTCTGAATATGACTTGCAGGATCTGCCTGTTTAGTGACCACTCGTGGTGATTCCAGTTGATCCTGCTGAGGGCATCTGCAAGGACATCGTCCTTCCCTAGCAGATGAACTGCTGAGAGGAAGATCCCCAGGGAGTAGGCTAAGTTCCATACTTTCATGGCCTCTGTGCGGGGGGGGTGGGATGACTTTTGGCCCCCCTGCTTGTTGATGTTGTACTGTCTGTTCTGACCTGAACCACCTTCCCTTGCAGCATTTAAGTGGAGGACTGAATGACTAGGTAAGCTGCCCTGAGCTCCAGCAGGTTTATGTGAAGCAGCGACTCCTGCTGGGGCCAAGTGCCATGTGCAGTGTGTTCCCCCAGTGGGCACCCCATCCCAGGAGGGCGGCATCCATTGTTAGTACTGCTGTTGGTGGCTGCTGAAGGAAGGGCACCCCTTCTCTGAGGTTGTCCTTTTCCTGCCACCACTGCAGTGTTTGAAGAAGGGTTCCTGTGACTGGCACCATCTTTGACAGAGAATTTCTTTTTTGTGACCAGTGAAATATGGAGATGGAACAGGATGTCTCATCTAGAACCTGGCAACTGTTGCTGTTAATGCAGCCATGTGTCCCAACAGCTGTAAAAAGAGCCTTGCTGGTCTGGTGATATGCAGCTGCAAGGAGCTGGCCAACTGTACGAGGCTGTCCACCCTCCCCTGAGGGAGGAACACCTTTCCTCTTAGTATGTCCAGTTCTGCTCCTATAAATTCTAGGAGCCGAACTGGTCTCAGCACTGAATTCTTTTGGTTTACCAGGAAGCCTAAGGACTGCAGGGTATCCTCTGTGGTGGTTAGTGCCTCCTTGACCTGCTGGGAGGACTGGCCTACCACTAGCCAGTCATCCAAGTATGGGAAGACTGTAACTCCCTTCCTCCTTAAGTGTGCCACCACTACTGCTAGGCACTTTGTGAACACTCGTGGAGCAGAAGTCAGGCCGAAAGGCATGGCTCTGAACTGGTAATGGCCTGAAGGCAATTTGAACCAGAGATACTTTCTGCAAGACTGCCTGACAAGAATGTCAAAGTAAACAACCTTTAAGTCCAGGGATGCCAGCCAATCTCCCTGCCAGAGTGCAGGGAGAATGGTATCCAGAGTGACCATTCTGAACTTTGGCTTTGTCAAATGCCTGTTTAAATGTCTGAGATCCAGTGTGGGCCGCCACTCCCCTGTTTTCTTTACAGTGAAGATGTATCTTGAGTAGAGTCCCTTTCGGGCCAAGGGAACAGGCTCCACTGCCTTCTCTTGAAGGGGTTTTGTTACTTCCGCCCCCAACTGCTTCTGATGGGGTGGCAGGACTGAAAACTCTTGCCCTCAGTCTGGGTAAGACCTTGAAGCTGAGGGCAAGACCCTGGCTCACTACCTCCAGGATCCACCTGTCTGTGGTGATGGATTTCCAAGCTTGGAGATAGTGAGCCAGCCTTCCCCCTACTGGAAGTGGGGAGGCGACCCTGGCAGACCCCTCAGGTGGTCTGCTTTGCTAGTGCACTTGGCTGGATACTGGGGCCAGCTTCAGTGCTGCCCCTTCTGTTCCTGTCCCTGAAGTACCCTCTCTGTGGCTGATAGGGTGGGAGAGTCTGAGTCTGGAAGAAAGGTCTGTAGTGGGTTCTACCCCTACCCCCTTTACTCTGGTACTTCTGGAGTGTTGCTGCCTTTTCCTTGGCAGCAGCTCTCTTGTAAGCCACCTTGTAGTCATCCATCTTTTTCATGCAAGCCTCTGTTTGCTCACCAAAGAGGGATGTGGGCTCGCACGGAAAATCCAAGGCCTTCGCCTGGGTGTCCTGGGACAAATTAGTGGCCCTTAGCCAAGCAAATCTCCCCAGGGACACTGAAGTTGCCATCAGTTTGGCTCCAATGTCATTGGCATCTACTGCCATCCTAAATTAATATTTGGAAGCTTCCATGCCCCTTTTAGCAGCCTCCGCTAGATCAGATGCCATGGGGGCAGGGCAGGCCTTAGCAATCCCCTTAACTATATTCCAGAGACTTTTTTGGTACCTGGAAACATAAGTGGCCTGTCTAATGGCCAAAGAAGAACCCAAATAAAATTTCTTGGCCATAGAATCCATTTTCCTGGAGTCTTTATCAGGTAGGTATGATGTCAGGGGAATGCCTGCCTTATCACATGCAGCAGCCTGCACCACCCCCTCATGGCTGGGATGCCCAAAAAGGAACTCAGCCCCAGCCTTGGCAACCCAGTATTTCCTATCCATCTTCTTGTCCACAGGAGGGATGGAAGCAGGGGGTTGCAAAATTCTAGTGGCCGGACTCTTTAGGGACTTACAGATGGGTAGAAGCAATCGCTTAGTTGCCGGTACATCCATCATTTCCATGTAATCTGGCTCCTCTTCCTCCTCTGTAGACTCCTGATTGGAGAGGTCCAAAGTCTGAGCCACTTGCTTCATAAAAGCAAAACGTCAGGTAAAGTCCTCAGATCCCTTATCAGAGGAGTCAGGGCATTGAGGATCAAGGGAAACATCCAGTTCAAGGGGCTCCCCAAAATCATCATCATCTTCCCCTTCATCGCCATAAATATCAGGATAATGTTCAAAGGAACCGGGAACCAAGGAGGAACCCAAAGTTTGAACTGATGGATGTTGTGAAACGGGTCACAAAACTAGAACCAAAGTACCAATTTGTAGCAACTGAATAATTCTGATGGCATTAGCGATCTCCTCAGAGGTAGGAACTGGCAGATTTGTCGGTTGCGGTTCCTTCCCCGGGTGCTTCTTTTTCTTTTTGGCAGAAGTTATCGGCTCAGACACCAGTTCTACTGTTCGCTTTCTACACAGGGAACCTTCACCTTTGTCAGAGGGCTGTTCATCTGGGTCCTTGGGTTTCTCTTCTGAGTGAGGAGTCGTCTGTTTATCAGAGGCCGGGTCAGCAGCCTTATCGGTCATCTTTTCCCTTGGTCAGTTAAATCACCTATCAAGCATCGACTGGGGAAAGTTTTTATAAATTTCACAATCTGCATTCAGGTGGTCAAACCCTAAGAAGAAAACGTAAATTAAATGCAGGTCAGCTATAGCAAATGGTTCATCACACTCTGTACAATGCTGAAAACCCATAGGGCTGTTTTTTTCTCTTGGGTAGTGACAAAGTACAGCTACGTAAGAACTTACCATAACAGTAGATCTTCAAGAGAGATTTCTGCAGTAGGTCATAACTTACAGAAATGCGCCCCCTGGCAACAGGACCACAGGGAAAACTCTAGTTAGGAATATGTGGCATGGGACCACCCACCTGGCGTCCTTGGCGTCAGCGTTACGCCTATATAGTGGGCGGTCCCCACGTCCACCCTCCAGTTCTCCCGTCGGAGACCAAGAGCCAGGTACGACAGAAGAAAAGGAGATAGCTCCTGGAGCTCCAAATGCAAGGCTCAAGAAAAATAGCTGCAGAAGCTGGGGGAAGGTGGGAGGGAAAAAGGTGACCTACTGCAGGAACCTCTCTTGAAGATCTGCTGTTAGGGTAAGTTCTTACGTAACTGTACTATCTTACTTCGAGAGGGTTCCTGCAGTAGGTCGTAACTTATACGACTGAGTCCCAAGCAGTTAGAAAAGCAGTCAAGGACTAAAGCCGGGAGGCAGGGAAAGGTCCACAAATAAGTAGGTCTCCAGACAGAAATTACGTACTTACCGTAATTCTTGATCTTGTTGGACACAGTCTCCACCACTCATTCACACTAATGGGACTATGCTGGAGGCGCTAGGACCCCACGGGGGTCAAAAATCTTCAGGAGGGTTGGCGCCGGGATAGGACCACGCATGCATGGCACCGCAAGAGCGTCTCACGCCTGTATAAGCAACCTTGACGTCGACCCTCCAACTGCCTCAGTACCTTTTCGAACAAGGAGGTGCAGCGTAACTAATAAAATAAATAACTTATCCTAACCTCAGGGCATGTGAAGGCCCGGATGACCCATGCAAGAAGGGTCTACTGAACAATGTCTTCACAGCCCGAATAACAAGGCAGTGAGGACCCAAGAAACAAAATGAGTGAACCCGGGGATGGTGGGTGGGCATGTAAATGAGTGGTGGAGACTGTGTTCAAGAAGATCAAGAAATACAGTACGTACGTAATTTCCCTATCTTCCTGGACTCAAGTCTCCACCACTCAGTCACACTCATGGAAGAGTACCGAGCTAAAAACCAACCCACCCTCAGTAGGGTAGTTGGAGATGAGTCTCACTCAGAACAGAAGTCCAAAGGACTGTCCTGTCAAGAAAGGGGCGGTCTGGAAAGAACATCCAGAACACAGTGCTTTACAAAGTTTTTTTTTTTTTGTTTTGTTTTTTTTAATAATAAAATTTTTTATTAGGCACAAGGACATTTATACAAGACATTTTACATACATATATTCATTCAGTTTATATAATTATATATTGGACTTAAAAAAAAAGAAAACTCTCACCCAGCATCAGGACTAATTAATCAAATGAACTAGACAAGTTTCGTTTTAACATTTCTCCGGTATTGATTAGATTAGCCTCAGGGAACAAAGTCTGAATAAGTGCTTAACTGATACATAATCCATTTTCTCCATTTTGTATCAAATATCTCCACTCTATCCTGTACTTTGGCCGCCATCCTCTCCATCCTATATATCTCTCTTGTCAAGTTTAGCCACTCTCCCTTAGTTGGCAGCCTATTCGTTCCCCATAGTCTGGTTATTACCTTTTTTGCTGCCAATATTAGCAATGTAGTTTGCAGGTATACACATTTTTCTCTACTTTTAGACCAAATGGGGTAGTAGCTGTCAGTATACACCCAGAGGTAAAAAGACCTGGGTTTTCATGTATTTCCACCAGCTCCTGCGCTACCTCCCCCCCAATAAGGACCCAGCATGCTGCAATTACAAAATATGAGTCTGGTCTGCATGTACTGCTCCACATCCCCTTCAGCACTTTCCTTCAGGATCGCTTGTAAAACTAGCTACCACAGCAGAAGTGTGGAAAAATCTATATTGTAATTTCCATGCAAACTCTTTCCAATATGGGGATCACGAGACCTTAAGCATAAGTGCGGAGGCCATCTTCCAGTTAGTAATCGGTAGGTCAGATTCCCAATTCCAAGGACCAACGGGCTCTAATCAACTACACAGATACATAGATAGTGTCGGCAGATAAGGGCCTATGGCCCACCTAGTCTGCCCATTTGAGCTTGTAAGTTCAGTTTGTTTTCCTAGAAGTCTGTTTCCCCTTACCCCTGCCCTCTAGAATTCCTTTATGTCTATCCCATGCATTCTTAAATCCCATGATTGTTTCAGCCCCCACCACTTCCTCTGGCAGGGTGTTCCACTTGTCCACCACCCGTTCTGTGAAGAAATTCTTTCTCATGTTTCCTCTGAATCATCCTCCTCCAACTTCATCCCATGCCTCTAGTCCTGAAACATCTTTTTCGCTTAAAACAGTGTTTTCCTGCACCCTGTTCCTCCCTGTAAGATACTTGTATGTCTCTATCATATCCTCTCTCCCTCCTCTCCTCCAGGGAGTACATGTTCAGTTCCTTCAACCTGTCTTCATAGGACTTGTGATGCAACCCATGCACCATCTTTGTTGCCCCTCTGAACCTTCTCTACCCTGTCTATGTCCTTACGTAGGTATGGTCTCCAGAACTGTACACTGTACTCCAGGTGGGGCCTCACTACTGTCTTGTATAGCAGAATTATGACCTCCTTTTCCTGCTGGTGATGCCCTGCCTATACATCCCAGCATCCTATTTGCTTTACCTGATGCCTTGTCACACTGTTTCCCTTCCTGAGGTCATCAGAGATGACAACCCCAAGATCCCTTTCCTGCTTGGTGCATGCTATATCCTCACCCCCAACTGATATATTGTGCCAGGGTTTTGTGCCCCATATGCATTATCTTGCACTTTGCATTGAATTTCAACTGCCAAACCCTTGACCATTCTTCAAGTTTCTGCAGGTCTCCTCTCATTCTGTCTACACCCTCTGGTGTGTCTACTCTGTTACAGAGCTTTGTGTCATCAGCTAACAGTGAAATTCTTCCTTCTAGATCCTGTGCAATGTCACTGATGAAGATGTTGAATAGACCGTCCCAGCACTGATCCCTGTGGTACCCCACTGGTTACTCTTCCCTCTGTGGAGTGACAGCCATTTACCACCCTCTGTGTCCTGCCACCCAGCCAGTTACCTACCCCACCACACTACTGTCCTGCCCACACCCATATTCCCCAGTTTGTAATAGTCTTATATGTGGCACAGTGTCAAAGGCCTTGCTGAAGTCCAGATAGGCCATGTCCACTGCCCTCCCTGATCCACCTCCCTAGTCACCCAGTCAAAAATTCAATGAGGTTGGTCTGACGTGCCTCCCCTGGTGAAACCATGCTGCCTTGGGTCCTGTAGTCCATTGACAACCAGATGTTCCACCAATCTCTCCTTCAGTAGTGCTTCCATGATCTTTCCACTACCGAGGGTGAGGCTGACTGGTCTGTAGTTCCCTGCTTCTCTTTGTTCCCACTTTGTATAAGGGGACTACATCTGCTGTCCTCAGTCTTTGGGTACCTCCCTGTTTCCAGTGATTGGCTGAACAGGATAGCCAGAGGTTCAGCCACCACCTCTCTTAGTTCTTTAAGGACCCTGGGGTTGCACCCCATCTGGCCCCATTGCTTTATCAGCTCTTATTACTTCCAGTTCCTTCAGGACCCTTTCTCGTGAAAGGGACTTGTGTCCATTTCTGCACCATTCTCACTCCTTGTACTCCCTTCAGACCCATTACCCCTCTTCCTTAGTAAAGACTGAGCAGAAATACCTGTTCAATATGTCAGCTTTATTATTGTCATCCTCCACGCTGCTCCATCCTCCCCTTCAGTCTCACTATCCTCCTTTGTCTTTCTTTTTTCACTTATGTACCTGTAAAAGGTTTTGTCCCTTTACCCACTGATTTTGCAATGTGTTCTTCTGTCTGAGCTTTGGCTTCCCTTACTGACTTCCCTACCTCCCTTTGTTTCTCCTGATACTTCTCCCTATCCCCTTCTGCCTGTGTCTTTTTGTATTGCCTGAATGCAATCTTTTTGGCTTTCACTTTCTTTGCTACCTCTTTGGAAAACCATAATGGTCTCCTCTTCCTTTTCCTCTTGCTAACCTGCTTAATGCATAATTCTGTTGTTCTTATAATCCCCATTTTAAATACTGCCCACTGTTCCTCAACCCGATTCCTGTCCCATTCCCCTTAATGCCTCTTTCAAGTATCTCCCCATTTTCCCAAAGTCTGCCCCCCTAAAATCCAGGATACGTGTTTTTTTGTGGTTTGGTTCTGCTCTTTCTGTGATTTCAAACCACAATGACTGGTGGTCACTGTTCCCCAGGTGCTCCCCCACTGTTACCCCCATCACACTGTCCCTGTTTGTGAGCACAAGGTCCAGTATTGCCTTCTGCCGAGTTGGTTCCATGACCAGTTGCTTGAGGAAGGCACCCTGAAGGGAGTCCAGGATAAATCTGCTCCTAGTTGATGCTGCTGCTGGGATGCTCCAGTCCACGTCTGGAATATTGAAGTCTCCAACCAGTACTACCTCACCCTTGTCTGCCATCCTTTGGATGGCTAGCATCAGCTCCCTATCTGTTTCTTCCTCCTGGGCTGGTGGTCTGTAGACCACACCTGTGCGGATGGCTGGCCCCATTTTCCTTTCCAGCTTAACCCACAGTATCTCTCCCCCATTTTGTTCCTCCTGGATCTCTGTGGCCCTTATGTCATTTTTCACATACAGTGCCACTCCTCCTCCCTTCCTGCCTGCTCTGTCTCTTCTGAATATGTTGTAGCCAGGTATGGCCATCTCCCAGTCATGGTTATCATTACACCAGGTTTCAGTGATGGCCACAATGTCCAGGTCTGACTGTACCATGACAGCCTCCAGATCTTCCATCTTGTTGCTAAGGCTCCTGGCATTTGCACACATGGCTTTCCATGATTTGACCTCCCTAGACTGCTTCACTGTTCTACTCCAGCCCCTTCCTTGGTTGTCATTTATCCCTGGTTCTCCTTGCTGTTTGCCCTTCTGCTGAATTTTGCCCCTTTTCTGCTTATCCACCTCAGTAGTCTCTTCTGGTTTCTCTGGTTTCTCAACCAAAGCAAGGTAGGCCAGACTGATACCATGGTCTACAATGGTACCTTGTCTCTGTGACAGAAGTAATTTTATTATTATTGGGGGGTTTTCAGCCACTGCTGCCAGTGTTTCCTCTACTGGCCGCAAATAAGATTTTAGCTGCAAATACTTATGCAGGCCTAATAATTGAAAAATATGTTTGATATTATATTTATACCACCGGGTTAAGGATCTATCCAAAGAATTGGGTGGAAAGGCACTGTTCACCTCAAGGGACCTCAGAAAAAGTGCCTCCATGGGCAATAATCTTTTACTGAGTACAGTCAGCCACTGCTTAAACACCTCTGCAGTATATTATGGGAATCTAGAGAGAGGTATGCAATCAGGAGGATGTCCAAAGAGACAGTCTGTCAGGTCTTCTATGCCATTCCAAGTCATCTCAAACTGCTTCCAGGGCATAATATAATTGGGGTTCATCCAGGAGAGTAAGATCTTTAATTTAGAAGCTCAGACATAATTCAGGAGATTTGTTGAATTTAACCCACCTCTGTCTTTTGATAACTGTAATAGAGAGTACCAAATCCTGGGAGGTTTCCCCTGCCATATAAAGCAAGAGATCAACCTATTCGAAGCTTGAAAACAAGTCTGTGTTGGAAATAATAGGAGTGTCTGCAGACAGAACAAAATCCGGGGAAATATGTTTGTTTAATAGTTTATATTCGAGCTTAGAAACTCAAAGGTATCTGTGACCATTGTGTGAGGTCCTCAGTTATGTTTTGGGTTAGGGGTTCAAAATTTGCAATATCTGCATGTATCTGATTTTTAGTAAGATTGATCCCAAGGTACCGCATCAACTGTTCATACAACTTAAGGGGAAATGCACGTTTTAAAGCAGGGAAAGGGATGTAGTTACACAGTAGAACCTCTTTTTTGTTGGTTAATTTTATACCCTGAGATTTTACCATATATCTTTAGTTGTTCCCAGACCCTTGGGACTGATATATCCGGGGAGGACAAAGTGAGAAGGATGTCATCCGCAAATAGTGAAATTTTATGGTTTGTACCTCCCATAGGTATGCCATCAATCTTCGGGTGAGTTCTAACGGCTTGGGCTAATGACTCGAGACACAGAGCAAATAACATGGGTGAGATGGGGCATCCCGGATGAGTCCCCCTCTGTAGAGGAAAAGGGTCAGAGATAGAGCCATCTAATTTTAAGTAAGCTCGAGGGTGTTTATACATATTTTGCAATTGTTGTATGATCTCCAGGGGAAAGCCAAAACTAGACAAGGTAGCCCACAGAAATGGCCAGGCCACCCTGTCAAATGCTTTGCTTTACAAAGTTGTACATTGAGTTCCAACTCACTACCTTGCAGACTACTGCAATGGAATATTTCGAATCTCCGCCAGGACTCTGCGACCACTCTGACAGAGTGGTGTGAACCCGGCCTTTCAACTGGTCTGAGACAAGGCTTAGTAGTGTCAAAGACATGCTACTAACCTAGCTGAAAAACTCTCACGGCAAGAAGTTGAGCTTGCTGAGGCATGCTGAAGCTACAAAAATTGCTCAAAGTGTAGCTTTTCATTCTGTCAATGAGAATCGTAGAACCATCCTAACATTCGGAGAGAGAGAAGGAAGCACACCATTCCCTTCTGGAGACCAGGCAAAAACTTGAGTAACGGTAAGAGCTAGAAGAAATGTCTACTGGTTCAAGCCAGATGGAAAAAGTGCAGATATGTACCTTCACTACCAAGTATGGCTGCCCAGAGAATGACAGGTCCAAGGGGCACTCAAACACATTATTTGGTGGGCACCGAAGCGTCCAGGTGGGATTTGTTCATCAACTGAAGAAGGGTTTCCATTTAGCCACGTAAGCCTTCCTAGTAGAAGGCCTATACACGACTTAGAAGACATCTGCGAAGGTCTGGGAGAAACCAGAGTCTACCCACTTCCATTCCGATGAGGAATCACTCTGCCTCAGTTTGCCTACAACTCGAGCAGCACTCTCTGAACTAAGGGAAGACAGAAAAAAAATATACAGGAGAACTTGTTTACTGTGATAATGATCCTGACAGAAGACACGAAGATCTGGATTTCTGAAGCAGGTTAGGGGCAGACCTGCATTAAGAGGGGACGCAGAAAGGACCAGGCTCAGGCTGTCCCCAGTCACTGAAAGCGACTGTACAACAACTGAAACTGGCACAACATGCTTAAGACACCACTCACCACAGCCTTCCTGTACAGGGGGTAGGGAAAATGCTCCACCTTGCTTGTTGACAAAAACATCATATATTTTGTCATCTGCCCGAAGTGAAATAACTCCGTGACAGAGAGCCTCCCTCGCCCAGGAGGAATCTAGGGGAGCAACTAAGGGAAGGAGCTGCTGGGAAGGTGAAACTGACACCTTCCCCGAAACAGAAAAAACCCTCCTAAGGAAGGGAGAGGAAAGCTGAGGTAACTGCTTCCGAAGAGTCCAGCCCGGAGTAACTGGCACGGAGCCAATGTCCAGGAAGAGAAGGTTGAATACCGAGAACTCCTTCCTGAACAAGGACTTACCTAGCCTTTAAGGTCGAGAAAGGGAGCATGCAGTCTGTTAACTTGGAAGCAAGCAAGGAAGTAGGAACCTGTGTTCCGACTCACCATGGAGTCACTTCTGCTGCTCCGAGGCCCTGATCCAAGGAAGGAGTCTGACAGAAGAAAACCAACAGACTGGGCTGCAGCCTAAGTCTAGGAAAAATCTCTGAATTAAGAGAAAATCCCTCTTGGAAAATCCTGATGACCCATACCTCTGCTGGACTGGACTTCCCTTAGAAGTTGAAGAAGTCAGGTGCCCCCCACCGTTGTCGAGAGGCATCCACTTCAGGCAGCTGAGGTGGAACCCGGGGTGGATCCAGAAGGATAGTATCGGGTGCTTTCGGGCCTAGGCCCTCTGCTGTTATGATTTTTTTTTTTTTTTTTTTTTTTAAAACTAGTGCCTGACAAGGCTTTCAGGCCTCTACTTTGAAGGGATTGCCTGTTACAAGAATGACAGTGATGCTGTCCATCTGAGGGGCAGAAGCAGCCTACGCGCCCCCCACAACTTAATCTGAGAACCGAACCAATAATCACTGCTGAGGAGATGTTAATCACCCATTGCCAATGGTAGCCACCACAGGGGCAGTGTCAAGGGGGTCTATATACCTCTATCAAAGGAGTGGAAAAGTCCAGAAGGCTCTTGACCATTGAACTAGTGCATTCCACAGGTTGTACTTGTACTGATGACTGAAAAAAGTCCAGACGTAGATGTCCTTCGTCCACAGAAGGAGCCTGAAATGTTATGGTGGACCCCATATCCCTGAGAAAAACTGAAAAGAAGATCTTCCATCACGGACTCTGCTGATACAGAAGGCTTACATTCCAGTCTCTAAAAGGAGTCATCAGCTGCGCCACCAACAAGTGGGACAGGGAGAGACTCATCCGAATCCACTTCTACCCCAGAAGAACCTCTAAGCAGAGGTCTAGGTCAGAATCACCGAGACTCCTGGAAAGGTGTCGAGGAGCTCGACGCCACTTCATGAAGCCAGCAGTAGTGCTGCATGGAATGCGGAATTCCACTGGCAGAAAGGCACAGAAAAACAATTCCACCAGCAGAAAATCACCGGAACGTCACTGAAACTCCACACAGTAGGATCCGCAGAATAATACTCCATGGAACAGCACTTTATTCCGCGGAAAACCACTCTGCAAAAACTTCCGCAGAAAAGAAGAGATCTACATAAGTGAAACTCCACAACTTGTTCCACCACACAGCACCAATCGGCATTATTCACAGCACTGTACGGCACCGTGCAGCGTTGACGTCACCCATAGCGCCAAAAGAAGCAGCACCGCCTGCGGTACCTGCGGCAGAGCCCACAGCACCACCCACACTGCTGCACACCCACGGCACTGAAGAACCCATGGGCACCGCACCACAGTGCCAACGATACTGCCACCGAAGAACTGAAGAAAGGAGGGAGATGGAGTGCTACCCATGCCCGCCTATTACATGGAAAAAGGAGAGGAGGTAGGCACAAGGGGTCGGCGTCTATGGTGTTGGCACCAAAGGTGGCACCGCGCATATCCTGGCCTAATCAACCCAGCCCTGGTCCAGCAGCTCCTAGGCCCCGGAACCAGGTCCACTGGCCAGGACAACTGGACAGATGCCGAAACCCCCTACTCCAAATGAGCGGCCCAGAGGTGAAACTGCTCACCAGAACTCTAGAGAGGACAGAGATGGTATCCAGAGTCGAAGAACGCGGCCGTTAAGGGCTGGGCCAGAGGTGAACCCACCAGAGTTGGTTCAGGCCTACTGCCCTCTACCACCGATGATCTCCGCACAGACGTACCAGAGGGCGACCCTGAGCAATACTGATTCTTCGTCCCCTAAAAGAGGAAGAAGAGCTTGAGGTGAAGCAGAGCCGGAAACCCAGCACAGGACTGCCCGTGGTCGCCCCCCCCAAAGGGTGGCGGACCAGACCCAGCCCCTCTACCAATACAACTTTCAAACAAAGTCTTCCTACAGTCACCACTACCGTCTAAGGTCAACTGTTGATGACAGCTGAGAAATTTGTTTTCTTCATATTTTTATTTTTTTTTAAATAAGAAAAGAACACTAAAATTGTTAACGAAATCAAATACTGAACGGCATAAGTTGCTGTTGTCTAGACGAAGACTTTATTTCGGCAGGCGAGTGTCGTCTACATCTAAGCGCACTTGACGGCCCGAGAAACGGAACTGAGACGGTTGGAGGGTCGATGCCGAGACAGCCTATACAGGCACAAGATGCTCTCATGGTCCTATCCCGGCACCAGCCCTCCTGAAGATTCTTGGCTCCCGTGGGGTCCTAGCGCCTCCAGCGTAGTCTCATTAGTGTGAAAGAGTGGTGGAGACTTGAGTCCAGTAAGATCCATTCCCAGTGCCTAGAAGCAAAAACTAGGCCAAAAGGCTCAAAAAAGTATCGACAGACCTGTACATGACTGTCTCACAAATCCCAGCAACTTGTATATATATGGTACAAGGAGTGGGAAATGCACTATTCTCTCAGGGAGAATACCTGAAAAGGGCTAAGTGTCTGTTAACATCAGCATGTGGACGCAGCTACGTCCTACAATAGTGCCTAAAGGCAAAAAATGACAAATGCTACTGGGAAACTGAATAAGCAGCAGAAAAAGGACCACCCCGATAGAAAAGCTCAAGAAAAGTCGGCATTTGAGTGGTCTTGCACAACAGAAAACTCACACCAAACAAAGAATCTAGTGGCCTTTTGTAAACCGTGGCGGAGACTCATGGGCCATAGAAAATCCTACCCTCCTAAAAAGAGGAAAGACACAAACCCCTTCCCTCACTGGCTCTACCAGAGGATCAGGCAGTGGTAGGGGGTTCCCTCACTAGCCAAGAAGCTGAGACATGGGAAAACATCACTCCCCCTGAAGGCTCATGAGAGTCGAATGGGGGTTGGAGCCCTCCGACGCCAGAGTCTGTCATTTAGTCCGATGTCTGGGTGAAGCCTGCTGCTTCAGACGACGAAATGGCCACCTGAAGCGACAGCCCACATGATACCTGGGGCAGACCGAGCGCAAGGCCGTTCCTCTGTTCTGCAGCCCCATAAAGATGTCCTTGGAGTCTCCACCGAACAATGCCGACCCCCCTGAAAGGAAAGTCTAGTATGGCAGACTGGACACTCTGTGCCAACCCAGAATCAGGTGCCACGAATGCCTGCGAAGACAGATAGCAGCAGCAGTCGACCGAGCTACTGAGTCATAGGTGGCCCGGAGGGTATGATGACTGGAGAGCCAAATTAAACTCACAGCCCTAGCTATTTTGGACTTAAGCCCATAATACTGGATGGCCTCAAGCCTGGATTCCAATAGGCCCAAAGTGGCATTCTGGAAGGAGACCATATGCGCCACAGAATTTAAGGGATCTAAGGGCGAAAGTGGACGATGAATAAATCTTGCGCCCAAGGAGAGCCAACTGCCGTGGTTCTTTATCCTGAAGCGAGGACATGCCTTTAGGACATGACTCATGGTCCTGGTCCTCCGCCAAGACGAAAACATTCGGTGCTAGATGAGACCAAATAAGGAACCCCTTCTTGGGGGGGGGGGGTACACTCTATCAGCCTTTTTGGGGACAGAAAAAGGGTATCTCCAAATAGAGGATGCAAGGTCCTCATGAGGAGCCATCCAGGGCAGGATAGGCATAGGTGAAGATTCCGCCATACCTAGATACTCGCCAGCCCTAGTCTCTTAGAGTGCTGTTCCTCAGTAGCCCACCCATAACCCGCCTGGATCGTTTTCAGGAACTCCGAAAAGGAGGGATCCTCAGAAGGAGACCTAAAGGACTCCTTCCTCTGCGGCTCATCCCAAGGGGTATGAGAACCAGAACTAGCGGATGACGGAGAATCAGACTCCATGTCCAACCAAAGAGCTTTTTCCAGCAACTGAGCCCTAGGTGGGGGGATGTCCCAGACATTCTCCCTCACAGACATGGACAGTGGATGAATGGTGAGACTGACCCGTCATGGAAGAATGGGATTCAACAGACGACCTGGGCCAAAGAGATGGCTCAGATACGAATGGTGCCAAGGCAGTACCTTGCAGTTTACTTTCAAGATCAGAAGCCAGTTGAGTCTTGGCCTCTTGCCACTCGGACTGGAAAACCACTTGCAATTCAACCTCAGAGTGATATGAAGGCTGAGAAGGCAGTGAAGGCTGACAAGGCTAGAATCCAATTGTCGGACAATTCTTGGGGTTCCCGGCTCCCGGGTGCCCCCTCCCCTTCCAGGCGCCAGGATATCTGATGCATCATTGTCAGACAATTGGATTCTAGCCTTGTCAGCCTTCACCGCCTTCTCAGCCTTCATCTCACTCTGAGGTTGAATTACAAACATACTACTAGTATGTTACTAATGTTAGTAATGGGCCGGTTTTACAGATCCTGAGATTCGGAGGTGATGCGCCTCGTCCAAGGCTAGTGACGTAGCACTGTTGTATTTGACACACAGAGACCCTGCGAATGTGGCCAACGTGAGTGTTCTGCACTTGTGGCACTTTCTGCCTCTGAGGGGTCTGTCCAATTTTGCTGAGGACATGTTCACTATTTTAATATATTTTTACTGTATTTGAATCCTGAGCTTGAAAACTGTGTGTTTAGTCCAGTCCCTTCAAAGCTTAGGTGCCCTCTAAAAAGATCCGTCAACGAGTCGATCAGGCGATGCTCATCATCTACTAGAGCAATGTTCTGCCCCTTTTACACTCCAAATGGTCGGCCTCTCCGCCTGCCTAAAGAGCGTGAATGCTCCCACGTTAGTTGCCCAGCGTCAGAGAGCCCAATAAGCCCATGAGGCTCTCTGACTGGCAGGCGAATCGACAGTCAAAGCCTTCAATGACCATCGATGGGAGAGAAGCTCTGGGCACCCATCGACGAGCTGAAATCCCTCATATGCTCATCGATGAGGAGGCTGCTGTGCAAAAAACTCCTGGCAGCCCTGACAGCTACACGGCCCGGGACGAAATAGTGCTGACCAGCTGGCCCCAGTCAACGTCATGACTGCCCCCTCGCTGCTGGGGGGGGGGGCTCTTAGCGCGGGAAGAAGGGCTCGTTGCTTCGGGAGCGCATGGATGGCAAGAGGAAGCAGGGAGCCCGTCTGTGCAGCTTGCAAAGCTGAGACTGGGGTCCCTGCGTTAGAGTTCAATAACGCTGCTAATTTTGTCCAAAAATAGAAACGGATGCACACTCAGTGACGAAGTCTTCGGCTCTGTCACTCCTATGACAGAGGTCCTGCAGAGCTCCTACCACTAGACAGGCAGGAAGTAAACTGAGGTCTGGAGGAAATGAGCGGGAGGGTATCGCCATCCTGCAGAAGTCTGTATGATTCCTGCTCTGCTGTCACTTGATTCCAGGAAGGACCTCCCAGAAGTGATGAGCTCAGAGACCAGCTTTAGAAGAGGGAAAGAGCCCCATCTGGGTGGACGTCAGGGAAGCTGACATCTGGCTTACCAGTTGTAGCCATGCGGACGTTGGTGAAACGGACGTCCGGCTTGACAGCAGAAACTATGTGGACATCGGCAGAGCCGACATCCGATTAACTGGCAGCTGCTGTGCAGATGTTGGCAGGACCGATGTCCGAATTATCGGTGATAACCAGGCGGGCGTCGACAGAGCCGGCGTCCGACTTACTGGTATGAACTGGGCGGGTGCCGACATCCGACTTATCGGCAGTAGTGGTACAGATGCCTGAAGAGCTGACGTGCGACTTACTAGCAGTGACCAGGTGGACTTCAGTGAAGCTGAAGTCCAACTTTCCAGTCGGGGCCATGTGCTCGCCAGCTGAGCCAGGGAGTGACATACCGGCCTTGTTGCCCGGCTTAGACCCTATGGTCTGAAGAGGTCTAAGAGCAGCAAGCACTGACCCTCCTGAACGGTTACCAGTTCAGAAGGGGGGGGGGGCGCAAACCTGATCCACCGCAGCGGGAAGAGGTTTGGCTGGAGGGGCGCTTCTGGATCCAACGGAAGACCCCTCACCATCCACGGTCCCAGAGGATGGCCGCGGATGGGAGGAGGACCAATCCCGGTCCCAGTGCTTCTCCTTGTCTTTTTCTTCTTCTTTTTGTGCTCTGCAGTGGGAGAGGAAGAAGAATCCTGCAGCCTCTGCAACTCTTTCTCCATGTTTGCCATTGTGATCTTCAACAGAAGAGCATCCAGGGCCCGCTGCCATCATTTCCGCATGACCAGGTTAAAATCATTGCAGGCTGCACAGCCTCCATGTTATGGTCAGGGCCCAGGCAGAGCAGGCAAAAGAGTATGACCGCCCCTAGGCGATTTGCGTACAGAGTTTGATTTTCAAGTGGAGCAGATGTCAGAGAAGACATTAGGAGAAAAAGACTGAACTTTCCAAATGAAGAAAAATGAACAATGTGCACTGGTCAACAGTGGGAAAGAACTGGAGGGCGAGTGTGGGGACTTCCCACTATATAGGCTCACGCTGACATCGCGTGACGTCGGGTGGGCGGTCCCACGCCAGATATTGCTAGCTAGAGTGTTCTGTGTGGTCATGGCGCCAGGGGGAGCGCAGTCCTTCAAGTTATGACCTACAGCAGGAACCCTCTTGAAGTAAGAGCACAAGAAAAAAACTTTGAACTGGGCTTCTCAGACATATACACACAAGTGAACAAAAGGCTTCTCTTTTTTATTTTATTTTTTTGGTGTGGTTGGTTCAGCGACCAATGCGAGAACCGAGAGTTACCCCGGTTCCCTGCACAAATTAAATATAAATAAGAAACCAGTCCCAAGAAGCAGATTTTTCAAGAAATTTACCTTAAAAAATATAAATAAATGTTTGGTTTCTTCCCAGTTGTGAGGAACCGACAAGGAACCGAAAAACTTATCAGAATAACACTAAATCTAGATTAATCTACCTGTAAACCAAGGACAGTGCTTTAAAAATGAAAAGAAATAAACTGTACTTTAAAAACTGAGAAAATAAAATCTTCAAGAAAGGTGAAGGAGAGCTCTCAGAGACGTCTTACTTAGGCAAGCGGAGTAAAGAATCTGACGGTTGCAGGATGTATTCCAGGGACAGTGGTTTGAAAACCAAGCTCGAGCCTAGCATTCCATCATTTGCATAGTTCTATTAACCATTTCAGCCCCGGGGTACTCCTATGGTGAGACCATACTACATATGTAAGAGTACAGTAAGGGGTCTGAATTGCATTTCTAGATGGGAATGTAACCAGGTATACAGCATTTCTAACAGCAGACCTGTACTGCCACAGAAATGCGGAAAGGCAACATTTCGAGCCCTGATCTACTGAGGCCAGAATAACTGAGGGTCTGGCAGTATAGCCTAGAGGTTAGAGTAATGAGCTGTCAATGAGCGTGGTACATCCAGCAGACCTGGGTTTGATTCCCACAACCTCGACTTGCATGCTGTATGACTGAGCAAGTCAGTTCCAAGTTTATTGGAAGGGATGAAATCTGTTGAGCAAGCTCACTTGCAAGGAGGTC
Source organism: Neoceratodus forsteri (assembly GCA_016271365.2). Taxonomy (NCBI): domain Eukaryota; kingdom Metazoa; phylum Chordata; order Ceratodontiformes; family Ceratodontidae; genus Neoceratodus; species Neoceratodus forsteri. Next base: position 952,940,481 of record CM028130.1, read on the forward strand.
CCTTTTACAATATACTCAACAATATACATAGTGACAAGAATAGCACACATCAGTAGTACATGGGAGCTTGATCGAGTAAATAAAACAAAATACATCTTTCAAAAAAAAAAAGTTACACTTGAACTACACTTTACACATTTAACTTCCCCAGTGCTCCCACGTCACCCATGAAAACAGACACTTGTGCCTAGTGGGCTTTACTGGGTTACCAAGGACTAAAAGAAAAAAATTACTCACCTCAGTAATTATATTTCTTCTATTGGAGTCTTGCTGTAATCTGACTAATGCAGTTAGCCCCAGCCTTTAAACTGCCCCAGAAAACAAAGGGTTAACTTTCTATGCAGAGCACAGAATGCTGAGCTTGACTGATGTCTCTGTCTGTTTCCCTTTGAAATCTAACATCAGAGTCTTACGAGCAGAAACTCACTAGCTATTCTATGTGAAAATTGTAAAATGTTTACTAGCCAACTGGCAACAAAAAGTTTTGGATTCCCAAGGGAAGACTCAAGTCAAGAAACACAAAACAAAAAAACCCTTCAAATAAGAATAATAATAAGAGAAACACCCAGACAAAAAGCAAAGGGTATAACGGAGCACCCCTGATGTGCAATACTGCACCTGCCCACCCACTTCCCAAAAACTAGGTTCTGAGAGGGGAGGCGGGGGGGGGGGGATTCAGAATACAGCAAGACTCCAATAGAAGAAACATAATTACTAAGGTGAGTAATTTTTTCTTCAAACAACATGAAGTCTTGCTGTATTCTGACTAATGCAGACTATCAAGCAGTACCTCCATGGAGAAGGGACAGAACATACTTTGGGAATAGGCTCTGAAGTACTGCTGTGCCAAATCGACCATCACTCCTAGCCTGGATATCCAGAGAGTAATGCTTGGTAAAAGTATGGACTGTTTTCCAGGTGGCTGCTTGACATATTTATAAGAGAGGAATATCCATGGCAGGAGCCAGGGAAGCAGCTATACTTCTTGTAGAGTGAGCCCTCAGGCCTGAGGGTGGACTCTTTCCCAGTTTCTCATAGCAGAATTGTATACAAGACACAATCCACCTGGCAATAGTTCTCATGGTGGCAGGTTTGCCCTTTCCCACCTCTCCATAAGTGAGGAATAACTGGAGGGACTCAAACCTGTGACACTTGGTACGCTCTATGTAGTAGCTAAGGGCTCTTAACATCTAAACTGTGTAGCCTCCTCTCTCCTGAGGAAGAATGATCAGTGAAGAAAACAGGAAGAGACAGACTGATTCAAGTGGAAATCTGAAACCACTTTGGGCAAGAATCTTCTATTGGTTCTAAGGACCACTTTATGCCCGTGAAAGGAGATAAAATCAGGTTCCACCGACAGGGCTTGCAGTTCACTGATACGCCAGGCAGAGGTAATGGCTACCAAAAACCCAGTTTTCCAAGTCAAGTACTTGAGCTCTGCTGAGGACATAGGCTCAAAAGGAGGTTGCCTAAGTTGAGCAATGCAAACATTTTAAATTACAGGCAGGAGCAGGGTCTCTAAAGGGAGGATTGGTATGAAGCAATCCCTTAAAAAATTTACAGAATACAGGATGAGATGATAGTGAGGTAGACTTCCCCACTGACAGAAAAGCAGAAAGAACTGACAAGTGTACCTTGAGAGTAGCTGGTCTGAGGCCTAGGCCATTAAGGTGGACCATACAGTCCAGAACTGTAGGCAATTCAGCAGTCTTTGGAGAAATATGCTTCTTAGAACACCAAATGCTGAATCTCTTCCATTTGGAGTTATAACTCCTTCTGGTGGAGGGCTCTCGAAAAGCTCTGAGAATATCCAGAACCCCCTGAGACAGATGCAAATCTGCATACTCTAACTCTTCAAGAGCCATGCCTTGAGACTGAAGATTGGGGTACCAAATCCTTCCCTGAGAGGATGTCAACAGGTTGTAATTACTGGGAAGAGACAAGGGAAGATGGACTGCTAGGGACAGCAACAGGGGGTACCAGGGCTGTCTGGCCCAGTCTGGAGCAATCAGAATCACTTTGCGAGGTTGTGACCTGATCTTGACTAAAGCTCTGAACAGAAGGGGAAGGCATACAGAAATTTCCCTTCCCAGTTCAGAACCAGAGCATCAAGGGGGACTGAGCCCAAGACTGGGGGTCTGCAACAAAAGATAGGAAGTTGGTGATTGTCTGGGGCTGCAAAAAGATCCATCTCTGGAGTGCCCCACCTTGAAAAAATCACCTTCAATACCAGAGGGTCCAGGGACCATTTGTGATGGCCCTGTGAGATCCTGCTCAGTGCATCTGCTAGCACATCGTCCTTCCCTGGAAGGTGAACTGCTATCAGAGAGGTTGGTAGGGAATACGCCAGGGACCACAACTTCATAGCTTCTACGCACAAGGCTGTAGACCAAGTGCCTCCCTGCTTGTTGATGTACCACATGTTGGTGGTGGTGTCTGTTCTGACCTGAACCACCTTGTTGTGTACTGACTGAGAGAAGGCTTGCAGGGCCAGAAAAACTGTCCTGAGTTCTAGGAGATTGATATGGAGAAGGGATTCTTGAGGGGACCACAGTCCCTGGGCAGTGAGGGCCCCCAGATGGGCTCACCAGCCCAGAAGAGAAGCAACCGTGGTAAGGACCACTGAATGAGACTGAGTGGCAAATGGAACCCCTTGCCTTAAATTGTCCTGATCCTGCCACCACTGAAGGGCTTGGATCAGGGTCCGAGTCACTGTAATCAGTTTGGTTAGGGAATCCTTCTTTTGGGACCAAAAGACCCTCAGATGGAACTGAATGTCCCTCATCTGGAATCTTGCCCCTTGGACCACTGCTGTAGAGGCTGCCATGTGGCCCAGAAGTTGAAGGAAATGCCTTGCTGTTCGGGACACCTGAAGGCTGAAGGAAGAAGCCAGCTCTATAAAGAACTCTTGCCCTGTCCAAGAGAAGAAAGGCTCTTGCTTTGACCATATCCAGCTCTGCCCCTATAAAGCTAAGAAGCTGGACAGGCTTGAGAACCGACTTGGGAAGGTGGAGAAGAAATCCTATAGAAGTGAGCACTTGCTGGGTCACTTGCAGGTCTGACCTGACTTGGTCTGGAGACTGACACACTATCAGACAGTCGTCCAGGTATGGAAAAATGGAACTCTTTTGCCTCCTTAGAAAGGCAACTACTACTGCCAGGCACTTTGTGAAGACCCTTGGGGCTGAAGTTAGCCCGAAGGGCATTGCTCTGAACTGATAGTGGCCTGAGGGCAACTCAAACCTGAGGTACTTTCTTCGGGAGCACCTGATGGGAATGTGAAAATAGGCATCTTTGAGGTCTAGGGAGGCTAGCCAGTCCCCTGGCCTTAGAGAGGGAAGGATTATTCCCCGAGTTACCATCTTGAACTTTGGTTTTAAAAGATGTTTGTTTAGGTATCTTAGGTCTAGGATGGGCCGCCACTCCCCTGTCTTTTTTGGGGTAAGGAAGTACCTGGAGTAAAGACTTTTGCCCCAGTGTAGGGTAGGTACTCTCTCTATGGCTCTTAAAGCCAGCAGAGATGAAACCTCTGCCTCTAGGGCAAGGGTTTCTGAGAGACTTGCAGGTAGAAAAGATCTGGCTCTCCTCTTTGGAAATTTTTTGAAGCTGAGAACCAGTCCCTGGCTTACTACTTCCAGGACCCACTTGTCTGATGTAACAGACATCCAGTCCTGGACGAAGTAAGTCAGCCTGCCCCCTACTGGTATAGGAGAGTCGACCCGGGCAGGCCCATCAGGGTGTCTGCTTGGCAGGGGCCTTAGGCTGAGGAGTGGATGCAGCCCTGCTCATCCCCCTTCTGCCTCTCCCTCTGAAGAAGCCCCTCTGTGAAAAGGGAGAAGAGGCCGGTGCTTGGTAAAAAGGCATATGAAAAGGCCTGCCCCTAGACTGCTGCCTTTCTTGGCCTGAGCACTCCTGTAAGTGGTCCTGCACTCATCCATTTTCTTCATGTAATTCTCTGTCTGCTCCCCAAACAGAGAATTACCAACTACAGGAAAATCCATGGCCTTAGCCTGGGTATCCTGTGAGAGGCCAGTACATCTGAGCCAAGCCATTCTCCGAAGAGCCACACATGTAGCCATGACTCTTGATACATCATTGGAGTCCACAGCAGCATGAAACTGGACTTTGATGCCTCGATCCCATCTGCAGCCACCTCCTCCAGCTCCTAGGCTAGCTGGGTGGGGGGAGGAGCTTTAGTCAGTGCCAGTACAGTGTCCCACCTAGACTTCTGGTACCTGGCTGTACAGGCCATATAATTCACCTGCCTGAGTCCCAAGGAAGATGCCATGTACTGTTTTTTTGCCATGGCGTCAATCTTCCTGGAGTCTTTGTCTGGGGGGTGTGAAGCCAAAGGAATGTTTGCCTTATCACAGGCAGCAGCCTGCACAACTCCAACATGGCTGCATTGCTGATATAAAAACTCTGCATCTGAGCCTGAAGGTGTATACCCCTTGTCCATTCTTCTATCAACAGGAAGTATACAATTGGGAGACTTCAACATTTTTTGTGTCTGCTTCCCAAAAGATTTGTGAAGGGGAACACACAGTCTTCTGGACTCTGGGATGTCCATCATTTCCACAAAATCAGGCTCCTCTTGATCCTCCATTGTTTCCTCAATAGGAAGCTGGAGGGTCTCAGCCATCTGTATGTAGAACATAAAGTGGGAAGGGGACTCAGAAAGCCTAGGAAGGGATACACCTGAAGGTCTGTCTGGGGAGATGTCCGGTTCAACAGACACGTCCAGACTTTCACCATCACCATCGTCATCCTCAAACTCCCCCCCCCTCCTCAAACTTCGGTTCATAAAATTCTTCAGGGGTGTAATCGTGAACCGGAGGAACCGACCGAACCAAGCCCCTGCCAAAAGGTGCTGGATTGTTCGGAACCGGGCGAAGCGATTCCACAATCCGAATCGCTCTGGCTATTTCCTTGCCAGTCGGAACATGGACTTCTGGATCCGAACCGGACAATTTTTCTTTGCATTTTCTTTTTGTCGGAACCGAACCTTCGGGATCGGCTCTCCTTTTGCCCGAATAAGTATTGTCCTAGTCAGAGGGCACTCCTCCTGGTTCAGTCTGGAACCGAATCGGGCTGGCCATCCGGGTCAGCAGACTTCTCGGCCTCCTTTTCCCTCAGTCTACCTAATCTCTTCTCAAGGGTAGATCTGGGAAAGTTTTTACAAATTTGGCAGTCTGAATCGAGGTGTTCAAACCCCAGACAATAAACACAGGTGGTGTGGGGAATCGGCCTTAGCAAAGACCTCCCCACACTCACTGCAGTGTTGAAACCCAGTGGGCCCGGTTTTCTTCTTGGGTTTCTCAGATATGGCCAACCTAACCAACTTACCCTTTTTCCGGCAACTGCCAGGCAAGACGCCCTTATCGGTTCCTAACCGTGTCATGGGTGTTGGAAAAAAAACACATAAAACACATTTTTTTTAGCCACCACTAAAGTAAGATACAAGATTTAACAACTGATCGGTTCAGCCGAACCGATCCACACTTGTACAAGTTCCACACAGAAAAAAAAGTACAAAACCTATCTAGTACTCACAGTACCACTGACAGAGACTGAACTGACTATGGGAAAATAAATTTCGGTTAAAAACCGACAGTATACCGACACTTCAACCGACTTTCGAACCGAGCTGCAGGAGAAATCTCCAGAGCGACTGTTCAGTGAGGCGGAGTAAAGAATCTGATGGTTAGATTTCAAAGGGAAACAGAGACATCAACTGAGCTCGAGCTCAGCATTCTGTGCTCTGCATAGAAAGTTAACCCTTTGTTCTCCGGGGCAGTTTAAAGGCTGGTGCTAACTGCATTAGTCAGAATACGGCAAGACTTCATGTTGTTTGAATAAAAAAATAATAAACTCATTGATAGTGCATCATTCAATCAGTGTTTTTGGATATTTGGCACAATACATACTGTTCTAAACAATACAGGTAACATCTGTAAAATCCTAGTGAAGACCAGTCGACATCAGATAATGCACCCAAGCTCCCATAAAAACGTTGCGGTCGTAACATTTATCACAGGTACAGCAAATTTTTTGGTGTACTTGAAATTTTCATTTACATATTTATTTGCAATATTTGACCGGGAAAGGCACACAGAACTGTGGGTGGATTACATGTAAGCATTTATCCACGATGAAGGTGGCATCTAATGGGGAGTTAATGCATGGTTGGGGCCGTTCGGGCACGAGGACACAGGCCGAGTGCGTACAACAGACCAACCATGCATTAACTCCCCATTAGATGCCACCTTCGGAGTGGATTAATGCGCTTGTAACATGGTCTTCCCATCTGTTTGGATGTGACACATCTGTTTCTACTACTGTAATCAAATAAACCATGACACTACTAAAGTTATACAGTTCAGTTTATTGTTACTTTTAACACTTAATGCTATACTCTTTTACATACATATATGTGTTTTGGATAGTTTTGCACTCTACTACATTCCTCTGTTGGTTAACAATTGGTCTACATTTTTTAACATTTCTAACGGCTATTTCTTTGTTATGCTCAATAGAAGAACAGTGACAGTCTCGTTTTACTCCTTCGCCGTGAGGCTTTCTGTCTCATTTGCATACAGCTTTTTCCGCTTTCGGCCCGTATGCTGCATTTTTTACCTGTCGCGGTTCTCTTTGCAGTGGTCGCTGCATTCCACCTGTTACATCTGCCCAGTCTCGTTTATGTTTTCACTCTGCATCGATTCTCTTCTATAACTGAAGTTAATTGTGCTATATATGGTGAACGTCTCGAAATTAAATGCACTTCCGGTTGCTTGCTATCTTCCTCTGTGTTACTCTCGGTCGCATCCAGGCTTGTGCTCTTTGCCTACTTGTTCATGCTTCTGGCTCCTGCTCTTCAACACTATTCTCTTCTATTTCATGCACTATGTGCCAGGTATGTCCTCTTCTGTTTCATTTCTGCTGTCCTCGTTTCGTTCTCCAGCACTTCTCTCTTCTACTGCCTGTCACCCTGTACCAAGCTGAACGATAGCACCCACGTCTACATTTCTACGCTACCTCTTTCTCCTCCACTACTACACCTTCTGTTCTACTGTGAGTCTGTTCTACTTGTCCTACTGTTCATTTAGCCTACCTGCTTGCTGTTACTAAACTTGATTTCTACCTTCCTTTTACATTTTGTTTTCTTCCACACTGCTACATTTCCCCCCTCTGGCTGCTTCGTGTACTTCACAAGCAACACGGCATTATCATGCCGTAATGCCATGTTACTCCCGTACCACATGATGCCTTTCCACCCCTTATTTTCCTGCTTGTGTGTCCTCTTCATTTTGCCACGTTACAAAGACCCGTTTGATCTGGCTGGGGAATGTTGCCCATAATACCAGGGAAAGTCCCTTACTCTTCTTCAGTAAATGCCATGGGATCTTTTACTTCCACCTTGATGATGACCAGAGAGGACAGCGATTTAACGTCTCGTTAGGAGGACAGCACCTTCAACAGTGCAGTACCCCCGATAGAATGCATGAGTCCAGACGATCTTGTATTAACCTATAATAAGGCTGTAGGGAGATGCTCTGGACAAAATTGCTCCTGTTCAGTCACTGCCTCACCTCTCCGGCCCAAGGAGCCCATGGTTTGATGGCTCCTTGAAGGAGTTAATGAGTTGACCAAGGCTGGAGAGGGCTGGTGGAAATCGGGCCTTGATGCCGACAGGCTTAGATTAATGGCACATTATGACAGCTATCAATCAGAAATCACTCATAAGAAGGCAGAATTCCTGTCCAGAGAGATTTCTGCTGCACAAAATCGACCGGCTCAGCTTTTCCGGACTGTGGACAGACTGTGCAATCCAGTCTGTCTTCAACCCAGAGAAGCGTTCTCTCAGCTAAGATGCGAGGAGTTTGCTCGTTTTTTTGCGGATAAGGTTGCCGACATCAGGTCCGCATCGCCCGATCTCCTATGGGGATTGCGGTGGTTGACTAGAAGTGGCCTGTCCTAGGTCTGTCTGGTTAGACTTTCACCGCCGGAATTGGGACATTGTGAAGATCATCCAAACAATGCACCAACTAGTTGTAGTTTGGATCCAGGTCCTACACGCTCTTAGTAGGTTGTGTAGCTTCATCTACCAATCCTTGCAGACATTGTCTGAAATCTTTGGGGGTTCTTGACCCCTTAAGGAGGCGTGTAGTTCACCACCCTTAAAAATCCTCCTTGGATCCAGATTGTCTAGCTAACTACCGCCTATCTCTAACCTGCCATTTGTTGGTAAGGTTATTGAAAAGGCAGTTGCACTGCAATTGGATGATCACCTTATATCTCACAATGTCTATGATACTCTCCAGTCTGGTTTCAGGAAAGGCATAGTACAGAGACTGCCCTTGTCCGGGTATTGAGCGAACTCCTTATGGCCAGAGATCGAAAGGCTCGTACCATTCTGGTCCTTCTCGATCTTTCTGCTGCATTTGACATTGTAGACCATGGAGTGCTATTGGAGCGCTTTCGGGTCTTCTGTGGGCTGTCTGGTACAGTCCTCGAATGGTTTCGTTCTTACCTCACAGACAGGTGTCAGAGTTGTCACTGGAATCTATTCCTCTGGCGCTCACTCCCTGTCTTGTGGGGTACCACAGGGCTCCATTTTAGCTCCCATGTTGTTTGCAGTGTACATGCTGCCATTGGGAGAAATCATCAGGCGATAAAGTCTGGGTTTTCACTGCTATGCAGATGATACTCAGCTGTATCTGTCCTTTCTCCCCAGTGAGGGTGATGCACTCTCTGTACTTAACAACTGCCTCGATGAGATCAGACTTTGGATGAGTTCGAGCTGGTTGAGACTCAATCCGGACAAGACTGAGGTATTGGTGGTGGATCCAGGTCGTCCGGGGATGGGTGTGGGAGCTGGACAGCCATTAGGTTTATTACTTGGTGGTGTACCGCTCTCTACCTCTGAACAGGTGCGAAATCTGGGCGTTATCTTTGATGATGGTCTGACCCTGAAATCTCAGGTGTCAGCTGTTGTCAAATCCTCTTTCTACCATCTGAGGAATATCGCCTGGGTGAAACATCTGATTCTCCCGGGTGACCTTCCAACATTTGGTCCATGTCTTTTGTCACTACTCGTCTGGACTACTGCAATTCCCTCTACCTAGGGCTACCTAGGGTTGATATCCGCCACCTTCAGCTAGTGCAGAATTCAGCAGCCAGGCTTTTGACTGAGACTTCTAGAACCAGTCATATTACGCCTGTGCTCCGTGAACTGCACTGGCTGCCTGTATGGTGGCAGATCACCTTTAAGGTTGATTTACTAACCTTTAAAGCTCTACATGATCAGGGACCCGGTTACCTGAAAGAACTCCTGAATCCCTGCTGCCCCCTCTGTCCTCTCCATTCCGCCAACTAGGGACTGCTGGAGATTCCCAGGGTCCGACTGAAGTCATCAGGATCTCGTGCCTTTGCTTTCTCGGCACCAACCCTGTGGAATTCTCTACCTCGCTGGTTGAGAGAATGCCCAACCGTCGATAATTTCAAGGTCGCCTTAAAAACATATCTTTTTGAATTAGCATACTCTTGTTAGTCGTGGCTGACTTTTAAATGACTTTTAAATGTTTGGATTTTATTAATTTTAATGATTTGTACAGCGTCTTGGTCTTGAAAGGCGCTCTATAAATAAAATTGAATTGAATTGAATTGTACCTGGTGTGGTGCTAGAATCCACATCCTTCTGATCTTCCGACCCCCAAAGGGAGTGTGCTGCTACCTACTAATCCACTGACACTGTGTATATGGTGTACTTGTCCTCTGGTTTATACTGGGTGCACCACCAAGCCCCTTACGTGATCAAGAAGAAGTAAGGGACATCGTGATGGGTAACCCCAAGTCTTCGGGGCAGCAAATCTGATCTCCCACCACAACTGTCGCACTTAAGCACTTCTGTTCATGGGGACTGAGCATGTGATGCATGGGGGGTGGTATGAAAACATTACTTCAGAAGTAGACACGCTGGATCTTTGCTAATAATACCAAATGTCCAGTAGGACTGAATGAGGATTTGGTCTCTGTCCCATTTTTGTTGAAAATTCTATCAGTTTCTGTAAAATTCTGTTTAGCTTACCATATAATTTCTACTCCAAAACTAGTGATGAGTGGTGAAACATTAATTTCATTTTATTAAGGGCAGACCACTGAGCCAAGACTTTTAACAATGGTGTCCTCAGTTTTACATAAAAGTTACAGGCAATTAAAAAATGTTTAAATATAATATTACAAGTAAAGACAAAAATGCCAAACTTTCAGAAAAGTTAAATATAAGCGAATGCAGTTAAAACAATATGATCAACTCACTATTACTACAATCTTTGACTTTACTCAAAGGTAATGATATCATAAACCACATTTTACTATTAGTAATCAAGAGATCTGGATGGCAATCCCACCCCACGCCCAACCAACCCCATCTGCCTGTAGAGAATTCCAGGCCAACAATATTACATAACTGAAAGACTGTCTCCCTTCTTCAGTCTTTACTGTAAAGGCAACAAATTCCAGAAGAATGTTGGAACATAAACATGCTCACATACGGTGTTTTATTAATCTTTCAGTTAAGTAGTCAGGACTTTTCCAATACCAAATTTTACGGAAGAGCTTCCTGCATATGAACGTATGCAGCCTTGCCAACAAACTTGACCAGGTTCAAGTCTGGGTGCTACAAGCCATGCCTGATGTAGCAATGCTCTCGGAAACCTGGCTGAATACCGTACCTGACAAAACGTTTAACATACCGTGATATAACTTGATCAGGTGTGACAGGTTCAGCAGAGGTGGTAGAGTTGTCATATATATTAAAGATAAATTCCTAACCACCAATATTGTCCGCACATCAATGCCCAAAGAATTTGAATGCCTTGTTTTCAGAAGTAACCTCTTGCCTGGTATAGCCATATTGGTAGCTGCATGCTATAGACCGCCTGCAGCAGGAATGTGTATATTGCCTCATATTCATTCTCTCCTGGAAAAAATGAACACTGAATGCATCATTATGGGTGACCTTAACTGAACGATGCCAGCCAAGAAGCTTAAGACTTTATGCATTTGTTATATGTGATGATTACCCCCATGTGTTACCTGACTTAACAAGAAAAATCCCGGATCAAGCTCTCTTCTAGACCTTATACTTGTCAATAAGCCACGTAATATCTCACATGCAGGGTCTTTCATAATGATCTGAGCGATCACTGCGAGTCGCCTTGATTAGGTGCTCCCCACACACCCCCTTCTTCTCTACCTTCGAGCTAAAGCGCAGCCTAAAATACTTCCGTCTCCCGGCCTTCCTGACAGATCTGGACATATAAGGTGGCTGGATTTCTATCTTGCACCCTCTGTGTCTGAAGCATTCCGTATCTTCCAGGGTCTACTACTAAACGTTATCAACCGATACGTACCCTTAAGGAAAATCAAATCCAGGAAACGTGCATCTGATTGGTTTAGCCCCCAACTGAAGAGGGCCTTACGGCATAGAGACACCTTTTGGAAAAGGGTGAGGAAGTCGCAGTCTGACGCAGACTGGCTCTCCTTCCGGGTAGCCAGGAATGCCTGCACCAAACTGATAAGGTTGGAAAAACAATGCTTCTTCCGGTCAGCCCTGGAAGCAAATGAAAAGTCTTCCACCAAATTTTGGCAGACACTGAGAGAGGTCGAGGGACCTTCCCCTGCTACCCCAGTCCCAGCCAAAATTGTGGCAAATAACTCCTACACAGGTCGGTCTGAGATCCTCGATCAGCTCAATAACCCCTTCGCTACCGCAGGCCTCGCATTCAATACGTCGCCTGTTAGTAAACTGTGCACAAGTACTGACAGCAAAGCTTCTAGCCCTACCATAGCCCCCTCTACCAGTTCCAGCCAGTCTCCTTTAAAAAGGTGGAGGACCTTCTCCTCTCACTGGACACCAAAAAGAGCACTGGTGCCGATTCGCTGGAACCCTTCTTAAAAGCAGGCTCCTATTATCTGTCGGCTCCAATTGCCCATCTTTTTAAAAGCTCATTATCCAAAAGGGAATTGCTGCCTAGTTGGAAAACCGTGCACATTATCCCCCTGTTCAAGTCAAGAGACCCTACTGACTTGAATAACTATAGGTCTATTTCGTTGCTTCCTGTTTTATCCAAGCTATTTGAAAAAATTAACAACTCTCAATTAAGGGAGTACTTGGATCGTGAGAACATCCTCAATCCAGTCCAATCAGGTTTCAGACTTGAGCACAGTACTGTGTCGGCTCTTGCCAAAATGTCGAATGAATGGCTAAAAGCTCTAGACAGTAAACAGCACATCTATGCACTCTTCCTTGACCTCAGTAAAGCATTTGATACGGTTGATCATTCCTTACTTCTTGATACCCTGAGTAGCATCGGTCTAACCTCTGCTACAATAAAGTGGTTTCGCTGCTACCTCACAAATCGTAAACAGCAAATTAAAGCTCAAGTGGAATTCTCCCCACTAAAATTACTGCCCCGAGGTGTTCCGCAAGGTTCCATTTTGGGACCTATCCTTTTCGCCCTTTAAATCAACCGCATCGCCTCTGGCCTGCTTGCTAGAAACATTCATCTCTTCGTAGATGACACAGTCCTTTACACGACCAACCCCTCTCCTTGGACCTTGCGTACAAGGAGTTACAGCAGTACTTTATCATCCTCTAGCACAATCTGCTGAATCTGAAGCTCTTGTGAAATGCCAAAAAACCAAATGCTATGATTATCTCTCCGTCCCACAATACAAGGATATCTGGTACTCCACAGATTATTACCCTCCTTAGTGAACCATTAGAGCTAGTGAATAAATTTAACTATCTGGGAGTTTGGTTAGATCAACTCATCTTCGGTGTGCATCTAAGTGAGTTAACAAAAAAGCTAAGGCAGCGCCTCGATATTTTCTACCGCATAAGAAGCCTACTAACCCTGGAAGCTAGAAAGTGGCTGGTTCAAACAACCTTTCTTCCCGAATGACTACACAGACTTCCTATACAGCCATTGCCCCCAGGATGCACTCCAAAAGCTTGATACACTCTATTATCACGCACTGAGATTTGTTCTTGACTTGCCCTTGCAGACTCATCACTGCTTGTTGTACCAAGCATTAGACTGGCCGTCCCTCTCCATTAGGAGGCAAATAAATGCCCTCATGTGGCTCATCCGGGCTTTGTCTAACAAACTACCACCCTATATCTGTGACCTGTTTGAATGCTCAAAGGGTGCCTACGGAATAAGGAACTCCTCCCTTGTCCTCCTTCAGCTACCACGGACAAGGACACGTCTTGGCTCAACTGCCATTAGCTCCTTTTTACCAGCACTTTGGAATAGCATGCAAAACTTACTTAAAATCTCCCTGCTGTCCAGCCACTTTACATTCAGGTGGCTGCTCTACAGAGACCTGAAAATGGCGTATGACTGTTTCAGGCAAAGATTTGCCTGCTCAACTGAGTCCCATAACTTATGATACCCGGGTCGCTTATTCCCTCTGTCGGGCAGCATCCCTTTAGGGCAACCACCACCACCCCCACTTACCCCCCCGATTATCTTCGCTGGGGGCCTTCTTCCAGTAGGCTGCCCTATTCCCTCTCCACTAAGTGTCTGATACCCTCCCTTCGCCCTCCTCTATGTCCTTCCTTCCTCTCCTCACTTGTACTCTACAATCTGTTTACGCTGCACTTTAAATGCCTGTATTTGCACTTGCCCTTACATGTCTGATACATCCAAGTACTGACTTTGTATACTGTAACAGCTTGTACTGTCTACTATAGTATGAAGTGTTGTCTACTGTAAGCAAATGTGTCCTTTGTGTCCAGGGCCATCTTGAAAATGAGCTTGCTCGATGTAACTGCCTGGTTAAAAAAAAGCGTGATTGACTGACTGAAGGTAATACAAATGACACTTGTCTGGAAAAGAGTGCCATTGAAATTGCCGAAACACATCACAATGGCGTACTTAGTAGCCTCACCCAATAATGATCTTTACCAATATATTTAAGAGAATATCAAATGTATGCAGCTGTAATTTAGTACTGTTATCATAAAAAGACCCCCATCAATACTGGGAAAATACATAAATCAACTAAACTCAATTATAGGGGCAAGGGACATCAATAACTTATCGATATGGAAGGCATCCGGAGCTAAGGGATCAAGCTGATGCCTGGATACATGTAGGTTTGGACCTGTTCCAAGCACTGGCCATTTTAGACAAAGCTGAGTAAGAATTAGGGGGTCATCATTGGATTATCCAATAAGCAACAAAAAGAAGTTTTTTTTCTTGCGTCTGTAAAAGTACCAAAACTAGACATAAGTGCATGGAATGTTGGAGTTGCTTTCAAACTGTTCTCACATGTGTTTATACATGTATTTTGGACTTTACGATGTACCAGTTCTAATAAACATACTTCTCGCCACATTTTATTTCCCCCTTATCCAGATACGGAATGGAAAATGATAGCACATTATTTTCCCTGATCCCTGGGCTCCACTAGGAAAATGTTCTACTCCATACTATTTACACGGTTCCCCTTTTACACAGAAACACAGAATGTGTCAGCAGAAAAAGACTGGCTAGCCCAACCAGTTTGTCCAGATGTTCCCTGCCTAACTTGCCTCAGCAGACCCTATCTGACCTCTGGCAATCCTGTCTCTTTTCTAATATATCCCATGCATGACTGAAGTCCCTCTCAGCCCCCACTGTTTTAGTATCCACCACTCACCACTTCTGCTGGTACTCTATTCCAGGTGTCTGCCACCCTTTCAGTAAAGAAATATGTCTTAACCCCCCACCCACCCACCCCCACACACACACATACACTGTATGCCCAGAGTCCTTTTACTCTATTTGGGTCTAGTTTCTTCCATTATATTACCCTTTTGCAAGTCCAATATTACTACTGCTTATATATTTCGACTAGCTCCCTTGATGAGTACAGCTTCTTGTATGGAGGTGATCCTTCTCCTGTTACACCTAATCTGACCTTGCTCTGCTAAGAGTTACTGATGTTGTTCATAATATTACAAATAGTTTCAGTTTCAAAGTTATTTGTTCGACAATAACAAGTCTTTACAAGGATTAAAAAACCATACATATTTAAATCCAAGAATTGGCAAAAATAATTCTCTAGATAAACAATGATTTTACAGACTGCTTCGAGATTGCACAGAGATATTACAACTATTTCTGTGTGTCACGTCATTTGAGCATGCATCAATTCAGCACAGTCAATTCAGCGATTCCCAGTTTAGTGTACGCGACAATTCAGCATGTGTTACTATATCTTTTTATTACATTTTATTAAAATGTGGCAGGTACTGTAGTCAAGACTCTGCTCCAGCCAGTTTCTGATCCGGGTCCTCATGTTCCCTGCCACACCAAACACTCCCTTCCTCAGAATATGCAGCATTTAATCAGTGTTTTAATAGAAAGAAATATAAACTTATTAAACCACAAAAAAAAAAGAAAAAGAAAAAGAAATAATACCAAGAACAGTTCAATGTGGTTCAGTTTCAGATGCTTTGCATCTGCCCCCCCCAATTAAGCTGAAAATTGCCAGTACTGTCTAGCCCTCCTTTCCCCGTCAGCAGAAACTAAATAAAAAAAAAATAAATTCAGTGTTTTCTCTAGATTTTGCATTTCGCATTAATTTATTGCTAAAAATCTTCACTTTGCGTCAGTCTAGTAAGCAATCCTTTGCCCACTCCACTGAACCAAACAGTCGTGCAAAAAATAAATAAATTTCCCACAGGTTCCGAGTGCAAAGGGCTGCTCCATGGGGATCCCAGCTTTGAGAGCAGACACAAGCATCTTTCCCTTTGGCTCCCCCTCTGTTCCCCACCCTGACAATGTTCCTCTGGCTGGGAGGATACTAGGATAGGCAGGTTCAGCGACACTGGGTATAGCTCGTATTTAGGTTAAATGGGGCTAACATACAGGGGAAAACCCATAAAAAAAAAACCAGAAAATCCCAGGACTAAACTACATCTGCTATGAGTCTGCCAATTGACACCCCATTTTCAGACATCGTTTTTATAATGTTCAAAATGCATACTGTTTGTTCTATTTCAAGGTTAAAACCATTGAGTATAAACTCATTTACAATGGTCACCTTCCATGCATACATTACACAAACTTTCAATAACCATAAACAGAACAGCACAACACCACAATCAGAACAGCACAACACCACAATTAGTTAAAACAATTACACAGCTTTTCCGAGGACCACAAAAACGTTTTCAGTAAAAGAACTGAGGGAGGGACACCCTCAGTTGCCTGCACCTGCCTGCAGGTTGCTGAACTCATGACGGAGTTCTGCCAGCATCAAGATCTTGTTTATTCTGTGTGAAGAACAGAACGGCGCTGAATTGACATAGGAGGTGAACTGACCCCAGGCTAAAAAGTTGGAGCTGAATTGACTCGCACTGAATTCACCGCGCTCAACTGACATGGATTCTTATTTCTGGACAAACTATTAAAAAGGTAAATTAATTTATGTGATAACCAGGAGAGAGCGCTGGACCAAGGGTCCTTTTTCGGGGTCCTGCCTGGGCAGAAACTGCAATAATAATATAATAGAAACATAATACAATAAAATAAACAATGCATTACAATTACATTAACTGTATAAATACTGCAAATAAATTCTTCTTTGAAGAATAAGAAGCAGACTGCAATGAGTCAGGTAGATCATTCCAAGATTGAGGAGGTGCAACAGAAAAGGCACGAGAACCAACCCTAGATTTACATAACCTTTCAACCAAAACAAACCCTTGATGGGGACAGTGTTTCTCCCAGAAAAATTTGAAAAGTCTGTCAAGCAATACAAGTGTGATTTGTACATCCTCTTCTCTGATCTTTGATTTTCCTTCCCGTTTCAATTTTTCAGGAAAAATCCTACTCTGAACAAGCTTTTTGGGCAAATCCCTTTCTTTTGAGCCACACTGTTGCACAAAACATGAAATTTGCCCTCGGTTTCAGAGTGAAAATGGAAAAGAAACAGATTTTAAGATTTTGCCAAATATACGCTATGAAGAGAACACAACAATCACAAATTGTATTGGGAAAGAAAACATTTCTCACTACAATTTGTGATTTAAAATTGCTTTGCAGTGGCTAATACTGCACCAAAAAACATCTACTTAAGCAATATACAACAGGGTGACCAAACGACTAAAAAGGGCCTTGTTAGTCACCCACTGCCCTTGATTAATCACCAAATGATCACGGTGATTTATAAAATGTTAGTTAAAGTTGCCCCCCATAGACTATAATGGAGTGTGTACCCATGCTCTTCCTGGTTCTCGTCATAATGTGGCTGAACACACCGGGAGGAGAATATATATGTACTGGGAAGTAAAAGTGACCCGGTGGATGGAAAGTTACGAGCGATCTCACATCTAAACTACTGGAAATTTTTGTGGCAAATATACATAGGCAGCATTTTGTAGAGGTAAGGCACCCAAATATGTGGTGCAAATCTCCATTGATTTAACTTAGTGAGTCTCTTCAAAGAGGACTGGTCCCAGCACTGACCCATTAGGCACCCTCCCTTTCTTCGAGTGAACTCCGTTTATTATCACCCTCTGTCGCCTGTCCCATAACCAATTTTTTTATCCAGTTTAGCACCTTTGGACCCACTCCTTCCTAAGCTACCCAGCTTTCTCACTAGTCTCCTATGTGGAATGGTGTCAAATGCCTTACTGAAATGTACGCAGGCCAAGTCCACCACTCCTCTTTGATCTAGGTCTTTGGTAACTCAGTAAAAGAAATGTAATGTATCAGATTCATTTGACAAGCCCCCCCAAAAAAAAAAAACCATGCTGCCTTAGGTCTTGTAACCCACTGGATTCAAGATACTCCACAATCCCTTCCTTCAGCAGTGATTCTATTAACTTTCCTACCACCGATGTCAGGCTGACTGGTGGAAAGCCACTGAGTAAGCTACCCAACACCCCTCCCCAGCTCCCTAAACTGCTCTGCACTATCCGAGCCCATCCCTAGCCAGGACATTAGTCCCCAGATGGGTAACGACATCCAACTCTCCCTCCCATTCTGCTGCCCTAGCAAGCCTCAGGATCCGCTTCCTATCCCTCAGGGCTGGGGCATCAAGTAGGCACCTAACCTGCATCCCTCTTTCCTATTCCCAAATCTACTCCCCTCACAACTGTCTCTCCCACCAGAAGCTGCTGCCTCCTCCTCCTCGGGGGTCCTAAACCACCCTCCTTGGATTCTCCAGTACAAAGGGCTCCCACATTCCCCTTGGTCACAACCGAAGGTGCTTCCTCCTGGCAGTCCTGCTCTGCCAGAGTGGCACAGGAATTCTGTAGTGTTATCAGTTGATGAAAGTGCCTCTGTCCCACCACCCCCACCCTTCCAGAGTCCAGCATAGTCGAGCTGTTCCTCCTCCCCCCTAGCATTCTCTGAGGTAAAGGTGGCAGAGTTGGTGGCCCCCTGGCGGGGGCCAGAATCCTGGCCAACTCAGCCTGGAGTCTAGCAACTTCCTCCAACCCTAATTGGAGGCAGTATAGCACAGTGGTTAAGGGCACTGAGCTGCAAACCTGGCAATCTGGGTTTGAATCCGATCAGTCCCCACTTGCATACTGTGTGTCACTGGGCAAGTCACTTAACTTCCTTGTGCTCTCAGGTCACACCTGGAAAGAAGATACAGCTTAGTGTGCCTTTCCTGGTTAAACAATTTCCCCATTCCCTTTCTCTCAACCCAGAGAGGTGTGTGCAGATGGGGCGGCACAACAGTCTCCAGGTGGTCTATACCACATGTCTCCAGTAGGTGATACACTCTTTAAAGGTAGGGAAGTATGTCTCGCCACATGCCGTCAACAGAATGTGGTGCATCTCTTTTCATCCTAGACATCATTTGACCTTGTTTGCTCAGGGAAGGGGGTGTGTATTGGAGCTGACAACTCCTAGAAAGACTCCAGAAACCCAAAACCCTAATGCATTTTCCTGTTGCTGCTTGAGCAGTGAGGATGGGGAGTTAGGGCCAAGACCGGCTGTGATGGCCTTAAGGGTGTTATTACCAAGGGAGGGTGGGCAGTGACAGGGAGATTGTGGGAGGGGTGGTTGAAAGAGACATCAGTCTCAGACTAATTTAGGTAGTATTACCTGGGCAGACTGGATGGAATTGTCCATCTCTGCTCTTACCTTCTATCTGTCTATGCTGAAAAACAGCTTTTACTAACCAAATCTATTTTATAATCAAAATAATACACTCCACTGTGTAGGTTAAAGCATTTGTGATGCACTTCCCAGTAGTAAAATGGACACACTACCTTTGGCCCTGGCTTCTGCATCACAAATACTTCACACATCTTGTTCTGCATTATTTCTTACGTACCCAGCCACACCCCACCTGGAAACAAGCTGCTTTTAGTATGCATTTCCTCATCAAAAATAGCAAATAAACCTTCAGCTGCTCCCTGAATCAATTCCCTACTATACAGATATATCTAATACGTATCAGCCTACAGCAAACTGTACCTACCATGAGGTACCAAATACAGGAATTTCAAATTACACAGAGCCTGGTGAGACAACAGCCATTCAAAACAGCAGCAGCCGCAGAACCCAGGACTGGTATCATGAGTGGGTGGCTGGTGCAGTCTTACAAGAACCCTGCCTCCTCTTTAGCAGGTGCGGTAAGGAAAGGACTTTAAGAAAATAAAAAGCGGAGCTTGCATTAACACCCTACCAAAGTACCCAAGTGAAATTTTAAGCACAAAAATAAAAGCAGTGCTTCAGCACTGACCCTGTATACTATAATATCAGACAAAGTAGTACAAAGACACTCCAACAAACTGGGCCAGTGTCCGTTTTTTTTGGGCCCCAGGCGACTGACCTTCAGTGGGTCCCCTCAGACTCATCCATTTTGCCCAGCAGGGACACCATGTGCAAACCTCGATGCCAGGGCCCCAACCAGACAGTGTTGTCAGCAGGAAGGGGGTATGCGGTAATGACTCCAAAAGATGCTTCACTGGTCAGAGCCAGTATCAGCTGAATTATAAATCTCGCAATCACCCCTCCACAGCAGGGTGCCACTCAGCCATTGATGTAGTACCTGGGAGAAAGTAGTAGAGATTGATGCCTCCAAGCACAGTTGCACCCCAACAGGCTTCTCCACACAGCAGTTAGCAACATCCATGTAACACATTCCACACCAAGTCACTCAACTCTTGGACCACAAAAAACACCTAAACTTTCAGTGGAAAGTCCCACAGCCTGCCTCCAGGGCTCTACCTATATGATGTGGTGCTGGTGCGGGTCATATGAGGAGCTTCATCCATCTGCTGTTGTCAGTGCCATTTCAGAGCTCCCCCCCCCCCAACCAACTAATTCATTCTCCTCTCGCTCTCTCTACTCAGCCCCAAGTGCACTGCCACCACTCTGCCAAACTCCCCTCACAAAAACACAGCTAAAGCCATCCAGCCAAGCCACTCAGGCCTGCCCCTCCAGCCACTGGCCTGCACATCCACACCCCGCCTCACGGAATGCTCCCTAGTCTCACAAATGGATCGGGGCACTGCCAGTCAAACCCTTCCCCCTTCATTATACACTTTTTTCTGCTCCTCCTCAGAGCGGACAGATGGCTCCAGCCCCTCTCTTGGGGGGAACTCGTCTCTCTGGCCAGGCTTCCCCACATCCATCCCACCCAGCCATCCTCACGCCCCCCTTTGACAGGGCGGTGGCGGGCGCTGGCCCCGAAAGCCAACATCCAGATTGCTGGAGGTTGGCGCCGCAGCAGCCACCACTGAAGCCTGCCAGCTCAGTCATTTTCCTCCAGTTTTACGCCCCAGGGCCTACGAACGTGCAATGGGCGGGACGACTGTCTCTGCCTCGGCAGTCTAACGCCCTGGAAGTGGGCCCTCCTTAATCTGGGCAGAACACCTGTGCCAACACCCAGCCACCGCTGGGTGTCAAGTCTAAAGTGCAGTGCACTGCACTGTCCCGTCCCCCCCCCCAGGAAGGAGAGTTGTCGGCAGATGCATGATCCTTCCTTACCCCGCGCAACCACAGTCCATTCCCAAACCCGGGTTGTCCAGCACCACCGGGCCGGCGTGCAGCCTTTTATTTATTTATTATTATTATTTTTTTTTTTATTTAGGGGGGGAATTCTGAGTCCCGTAGCTTCCACTCAGCTTGACACACACTAATTTAAATTGCCACCAAAGGATGGAGGCAGAGCAGTGGAGCCTGAGCAGCACAGCAGCTGTCTGTCAGATCCATTATCCTATAGTGTTGTGGCCAGTAGCCCGATTAAAAGCAGCACTGGGCTACATCAAAGTTGACAACACTTTTGTTGTTTGAGCCCTTGGTGGGCTCCCCTCTGGTGTCAGGGCCCTGGGCAGCTGCCCAGGTTCTGACGCCAGCCCTGCCAACAAATTTGACGCCCAGATCTTCTGGACTAACCTAAAACATTTAAAGCAGAGCATAAAACTGACCCCTACTTTAACTAGTGCTTTTACCAGCCACCAAAAATGTTCAGCAGGTCAATGAACCTTTTACCACACAGTAACCAAAGCTATTTCTTATTAAAATTACTATAGTTTTCCTGGCCAAAAACTGTAAAATAAAAAAATCCTCCCTTCCCCCACTGTTTCTCTCTCCACATTGTTCTACAGGACTGTATCAAATTGCCTTTCACTGGAGGGCTTGGATTCTATTACCTTAAATGCCCTCCATCTCAATGCAATGACAGAATGGCTCTTATTCATGGTAACGAAACCATGAAACACAATAAGCCTTCCATCAGCTCAAATACTCTCCTAACACAACCTACAAAAAAAGTATCCTCCTCTTTAGCAGGATGACATGAAAAGCCTGCCTCTCATTCAAAAACAACAATATTCTTAGTTCATTTCTGACTGAAGTCAACAACCAGCAATCCTGTAAAATAAAACCTGAACTTAGTTACTAGTAAATGAAGAGAAATGTATTAATTTACAGTTTGACAGAGAAAGCCATACCCAGTTGAAGCATTTCCAAATGCAATCCAGAGGAGGGCCATTACAAGAGGGGGGAACTACAGCAAAATAAAAAGTAATACGGCAAAAGCAAAGACACAGCAATAATGTTATACATGCCATCAGGAGGTAAAATGTTAAGGATTAGGGTATGTGTGTGAGTGTGTGTGCATGTACTGTATGTATCTGTGCGCAGAAGCCACAGAGTATATCTCTGATGCAGGAAGAAAGAGGAAGAATAGCGAGCAGGAGGGAGGTTATTCCAAAGGAGGAGAGCTCAAAGGACACGACACATTTGGGAGGTGACATACAACAGTATTTGTCATTTCATGCCGTCTTCCAACTGTCTCACTCACCATTGTAATCTATATTATATCCTTGGATGGCTATCTTCACCTGCAGGGCACGCCTATCCTCTTGGGTATTTCCTAGATAAGTGCCTAAGGTCCCCTACTTCTATCTCTTAATGTTCTGCCTTTTTTTTTTTTTGTCTTTGGTAACTGGTTAAGGCCCACTAGGCACAAGTGCCTGTTTTCAGGGGTGACCTGGGAGCACTGGATGGTTAAGTGACATGCTCAGAGTCACACAGTATGCAGGTAGAGGTTGTGAGAATCAAACCCAGATATGGTCTGCTAGATGTACCAAGCTCATTCACAGCTCATTACTCTAACCTCTAGGCTATACTGCAAGTTCTTCAGTGCTCCTATCAGGCCCACCCCCCACATATCCTTTTACAAGTTCCTATTCCATGCTGTTAAGTGTGCCACCATGATGGGTTAACAGGCTTTCTCCTCCTTGGCACCAAAGTTCTGGAACTCCTTCCCGGTGCCCTTACGAAGTACTCCCTCCTACTCCCTCTTCAGAGATGCCCTGAGATAAACATTTACAGGTCTCTTCTGTTTGTAACTGTGCCTATAGAACCGCCACTTATGTTGTTAATGATGTTCTCATTCACAAACTGTTTATTACTACCTATTGTCTGCTACATATTGTTGTATTTAATCTTATTGTGTTCTATATGGTATCTGGTAGTTTTATGCTCTATTGCTTTACCTGTAATTCCTCATTAACTGTAATGTTGCTTCTTTTGTACTCTCCTTCCAGGTCGTACCCGAAAAATCGAAATTTAAATACCTGTAAATCTTCTTTCTCTGATGGCTGGTCTCCGGGCTTCCTTACTCATGGGCTGTACCTCCTGATGCTGATAGGTAGGCAGGAATCAGACCTCTGCAGCAGGGGGCATCCAGCACTCCACTTCCCGTCTCTGCCAGTTCTTCCTAAAGCAGTCCAATGTGGCAACACTACAAGAACTTGGAAACAAAAAACAAGAATTTTAAGGCATAAATGGCCCGGAGGCCAGTCAACTATATACATTCTGGGAGGGAATCCGAGGCCCGGAGACCACCCGTCGGAGAAAGAAAATTTACAGGTATTTAGATTTCGATTTCTCTCTCCCAAGCTAGTCTACGGGTTTCCTTACTCATGGAATATACAAAAGCAGTACATCTCCAGATGTCCCGGCTGGGAAGAATGTCAAGTGCCCTTAAGGGCCCACCACCACTTTAAGTACTCTGCGGCCAAAGGATGCCTTCGCTGAGGACCTCACCTTCAGCGAATAAAATTTTGTAAATGTGTGAATGGATGATCATGGGGCCGCTCTGCATAAGTCTGCTGGAGATGCTTCTCTGAAGTACGCCCACAAAGGGGCCATAGCTCTGGTGGAATGGGCTCTCACTGGGCCAGGCAAAGTTACTCTGGTCTGATCATAAGCCGTGGAGGTGATGGATAGAATCAGTCTGGCTACAGACCCTTTTGAATCCTTGTTACCCATAATTCTGGCCTGTAGTTGACATGAACAAACATGAAGTTTTGCAAACAGGCTCTCTTAATATACATTTTCATCACTCTTCTCGGGTCTAGTGGATGAAATTACCCTTCCTTGTTGCTTTTAGGGAGTGGGCAGAAGGAAGGAAGAATGAACCCTTGATTGCAGTGTCAGTGGCTCAGGAGGTAGCATACTCACCTCTGAGGCGGGAAATCAGAGGGCTGTGGGTTCAGTTCCATCTGGCACTTGGGTTAATATCCCAATACTGACACTGTAGTATAGCATGAGAGGGGTGCTGCACTTCTGAGGTGCCGTCTTTCGGATGAGACATTAAACCGAGGTCCCATCTGCCTGGATTGGTGGTAGTTCAGGTGGATGTTAAAGATCCCATGGCACTTATCAAAAAGAGTAGGGGAATATCCCCGGTGTCCTGGCCAAATTTCCCTCATTGACTAAAAATACGACCAACAGCTTAATCTGGTTCAAAGTCAGTTGGCATTCATCTGTATCCCCCTCCCGCGGGTCGTGCCTGAAAATAGGCAGGATTTGTCTAGTGCCACTTACCCAGTCAACAAAAACAAAATAAATAAATTGTAATGGAAGGGAGACATAACTTTCAGCAAAAACCTGGAACTGTTCGCGCCTGATGAAAGACAGTGTACGGCTCTTGGGTAAAAAATGTTCCTAGTTCACTAATTCTCCTGGCTGAAATAATAGCTATGAAAAAAAGACGACCTTCATTTTGAGATGCATGAGGGATGTCTCCATGAGAGGCCCTAAGGAGTCTAGGTCCCAGCCTTGAGAACCAGACTAAGACTCCAGGGTGGTATCATTGGTTGATTGGAGGGTGTTTTAATGTTGCTGCCTTTAGAAACCTCCAGCTATGGGGATGTGAGCCAAACAATTCCCCATAATCCTACAACACGAGTGCTCCAAGCGTAGAAACCTGAACTCTTTAAGGTGGCTGGTTGCAGTCCTTTGTCCGACCCATCTTAAAGGAACTGCAGTAGTACAGGTGATTATATTGGATGGTACTGTGTGTGTTTGGAATGAAGCCAGAACCAGAATTTCCTTCAGATTCTATAATGCACTTTAGAGGAAGAAGGGTGACATGAGTTCCCCATCATTTCAATAACAGGAATTGTGTAGATTAGTTTCTTGAAAGCTTTCCCACTCCATCTCCAGGCCTAGAGAGGCAAATTGTTCAAACTGGGATGCAGAACCTGACCTTGATGAAGAAGGTCCTGGACGAACTTGAAGGGCAGAGGTGGTCGCCTTGACAGATGAATGAGAATTGGGAACCATAGGTGGAAAGGCAATCGGGGACAGACTAGAATCATGTCTGCCCTGTCCAGAGCCACTCTGTGGAGGACTCTTGATAGAAGCGGTATTGGAGGGAAGGCATACAGGAGACCAAACTGACCCCAATCTAGGGAAAAGGCGTCCTGAGCCACCGCTGGTGCATCCTTGGCCAGGGAGCAGAATTGTCTTACCTTGGAGTTCTGCCCACAGGCAAAAAGATCTTAGGATTGCCCCACTGTTCTGTTAGGATGTTCTGTTAGGATGTGGGAGGCACTGCCCTTCAGCTCCCATTCCCCTGGTAAAACAGTCTTGCGACTGAGCCAGTCTGCTGTGATATTTTCCTGACCTGGAATATACATCGCTCAGTGGTGCTCAGCCCACTGAAAGAGAAGGGACTCCCTCAGCAATTTTGAGCTTCTTGTGCCACCCTGATAGCTGATGTATGCCAACGTTGTAAGATTGTAAGTCGGAATCAGTATATCCTGACTGAGGAATTGCTGTTCAGAGTGTCTCAGGGCATGGCATACTGCTCACATCTCGAAAACGTTTATGCTGTACCTTGTTTCTAACAGCGATCACCTGCCCGGTGCCAAAAGCTGATGCAGGTAAGCCCCCAGCTCCTGAGGCTTGCATCGGTCGTGATTCGGATTTGGTGTGTATGGGCCAACTTGCAACCCTTCATGACCTCTGTCCTCAGAGACCATCACTGGAGGGGGGTTTAATCTGTCTCAATGAGCTGTATAAAAAACTAAGCAGGCAGCTGAGGAGCTAATTAAAACTCCTAGATGAGCTTTAGCAGATCCCTAAATTTAGTTTTCCAGGGGAAGGACCTTGTTGGCTTGTGTTATGCTGTCTGCCCTCAGGAGGATCAAGATCTGGTTTGGAGTTAGGGAACTTTTTCTCCAGTTGATGAGAAAACCGTGTGCCGACAGGCACCAGACTACCTCCCACCACTGCTTGTATTGCTTGGTTGAGCTGTGGGGCCTTTATGTGGACTATGACCGCTACTACCACCTTTAATAATGTCCGTGGGTCTGAGGAACACCCCAATGCAGAGTTCTGAATTGGAAGTACTGCTCTCCCACTCTGAATCTGAGATACTGCCTGTGTAGTTCCAGAGTGAGAATATGCAAATAGGTATCTTGAAGATCTATGGATGTCAGAAAATCCCCTTTTTGCAACTCCCTGATTGATGACAAGGTTTCCACCTTGAAGGGCCTGCTGCAGACAAAATTATTCAAGAATTCGAGATCTAGGACAGGCCTGAAGAAAAAATTACTCACCTTAGTAATTGTGTTTCTTCTAATGGAGTCTGGCTGTATTCTGACAATAGCAGTGATTCCCAACCTTTGAACTGCCCTGGAGAACAAAGAGTTAACTTTCTGTGCAGGGCATAGAATGCTGAGCTTGAGCTTGGTTGAAGTCTCTGTCTGGAGTGATTCAAACCTAAACCGTCAGATTCTTACGAGCCCAACTAAGCTAAAAATTCTATGTGGAAATTGTAAAAATTCTTACTAGCCAATTGGCTGAAAAAAGTTTTGGATTCCTAAAGAAGACAAAGTCAAGAAACCCAAAAAAACAAAAACGAATCTACTATAAATAACAATAATAAATCAGCACCCAAACAAAAAAGGAGGAGGGTGCAAACAAAAAAAACACCCCTGGGGTGCAACATTGCCCCTGCCCACCCACTTCCCAAAAACAGGTTCTGAGAGGGAGGCAGAGGAGGTCAGAATACAGCAAGACTCCATTAGAAGAAACATAATTACTAAGATGAGTAATTTTTTCTTCAAACATGAATTCTTGCTGTATTCTGACAATTGCAGACTACCAAGCAGTACCTCCAAGGAGGAGGGACAGAACCTACTTTGGGAATACGCTCTGAAGTACTGCTGTGCCAAACCGAGCATCACTCTTAGCCTGGATATCCAGAGAGTAATGCTTGGTAAAGGTATGGACCATTTTCCAGGTGCTGCTTGACAAATTTCTCCGAGAGAGATATCCCTGGCAGCAGCCAGGGAAGCCACTGTACCTCTTCTGGAATGAGCCCTCAGGCCTGAGGGTGGAGTTTTTCCCAGCTTTTCATAGCAGAATAGTATACAAGACACAATCCACCTGGCAAGAGATCTTTTGGTGGCAGGTTTGCCCTTTCCCACTTCTCCATAAGTGAGGAATAACTGAAGGGAGTCAAACCTGTGCCCCTTGGTACACTCTATGTAGTAACTAAGGGCTCTTTTGACATCTAAACCGTGTAGCCTCCTCTCTCCTGAGGAAGAATGATCAGTGAAGAAAACAGGGAGAGACAGACTGGTTTAAATGGAAGTCTGAAACCACTTTGGACAAGAACCTCCTACTGGTTCTAAGGACCACTTTATCCCTGTGAAATTAGATAAAATCAGGTTCCACTGACAGTGCTTGCAATTCACTGATACGTCTGGCAGAGGTAATGGCTACTAAGAACACAGTTTTCCAAGTCAAGTACTTAAGCTCTGCTGAAGACATAGGCTCAAAGAAAAATTACTCACCTTAGTAATGTTGTTTCTTCTAATGGAGTCTTACATATTATAGACATTAGCAGTTTGATCCAGCTCTAGAACTGCCCCGAGTGAAATGGTTGAAACCATTCCAAAATAGAATTTTGGCACGAGAGCAGCTCTATCTGTGTCATTTCAAACTTGAACTGTCAGATCTTTACGAGCCAAACTCACTAAGGTCTGTGTGGAAGCTGTAACCTACACTAGCCAAATGGCTACCTAAATAATAACAACCATTGATGGTCCCAACACCCAAGACTCAAGTCAGGGGACCAGAAATAATAACACCATTCTAATAATATGAAAATGGAACATAAGTATAATGAAACACACACACGCGTACACATACAAACCCCCAAAGTCCCAAAGGGGACAAAATGCTAACAGGACATAAGTAGTGCCCACACTAAGTTGCCCGCACCCCACCAAGTAGAGGTTCTGAGAGGGGCAGGTTGGGGGGGAGGTCTATAATATAGCAAGACTCCATTAGAAGAAACAACATTACTAAGGTGAGTAATTTTTTCTTCAAACAACATGAAGTCTTGCTATATTATAGACATTAGCAGAATACACAGCAGTACCTCCATGGAGGAGGGGCAGAACCTACTTAGGGAATAGGCTCTGAAGAACAGTTGTGCCAAACCGAGCATCTCTCCTGGCCTGGACATCCAGGGAGTAATGCTTGGTAAAAGTGTGTACTGCTTTCCAAGTAGCAGCCTGGCAAATCTCTAATAAAGGGATATCTCTGGCAGCAGCTAGAGACGCAGCTGTACCCCTGGTAGAATGAGCCTCAAACGGGGGCTCTGCCCACTTCTGATAACAAAATTGGATACAAGAGACAATCCACCTGGCTATTGATCTCTTAGTGGCAGGTTTGCCTTTCCAACTTCACCATAGGTAAGGAAAAGTTGAGGGATTCGAACTCTGTGACCTTTGATGTTCTATAATAACTCAAGAGCTTTAACATCCAGGTTGCAGCCTCCTCTCACCAAGAGGAGTGATCAGTGAAAATTCCTATTAGTTCTAAGGACTACCTTATCCCTGTGGAAAGAAATAAAGTCAGTCTCCACTGACAAGGCTTGCACTACTTATGCGTCTGGCAGATGATAGCCATCAGAAAACAGTTTTCCACGTTAGGTACTTAAGCTCTGCAGAAGACAGAGGTTCAGAAGGGGTTGCATTAACTGGGCAATGCAAACATTAAGGTCCCAAGCAGGGGCCGTTCCCTAAAGGGAGGATTAGTATGAGTAATCCCTTAAAAACTTGGAAAACACAGGATGAGAGGAAAGAGGGATGACTTTCCTGTTGACACAAAAGCAGACAGCTGCCAAATGAACTCTCAGGGTAGCTGGTCTGAGACCCAAGGAATTAAGATGGACCATGTAATCTAACAAAATGGGCAATTCAGCAGATTCTGGGAAATATTTTTCCAGCACACCAAATGGAAAACCTTTTCCATTTAGAACTATAAGTAGCTCTTAGTGGAAGGCTTCTG
The DNA here is from genome assembly GCA_016271365.2 of Neoceratodus forsteri. Taxonomy (NCBI): domain Eukaryota; kingdom Metazoa; phylum Chordata; order Ceratodontiformes; family Ceratodontidae; genus Neoceratodus; species Neoceratodus forsteri. The sequence goes on from CM028130.1 coordinate 952,969,610, forward strand.
GAAGCCTTTAGGATCTCAAGAACACCCTGAGAGAGGTGTAAATCAGCAAACTCTAACTCCTCAAGAGCCAGGCCTTGAGGTTGAGGGATTTGAGGTCTGATACCAAACCTTCCCTGGGCACAAGTCAACAGATTGTGACTCCTGAGGAGGCACAGGGAAGATGGACTGTCAGAGACAGAAGGAGTGGGTACCAGGGCTGCCTGGCCAATCCAGGGCAATCAGAATCACCCTGCAAGGCTGAGATCTGATTTTGACTAGTACTTGAATAGAGAGGAAAGGGGGAAGCATGAGGAACTTCCTCCCAATCCAGAAGAAGGGCATCCAGGGAACTGAGCCCAGCACTGGAGGCCTGCAACAGAACAGAGGAAGTTTGTGATTGTCTGGGGCTGCAAAAGATATCTGAGGGATGCCCCACCTGGCAAAAACTATCCCCAGCATCTTGAGGATCCAGGGACCATTCGTGATGGCCCTGGGAAATCCTGCTGAGGGCATCCGCTAGGACATTGTCCTTCCCTGGAAGATGAACTGCTATGAGGGAAGTGTTCAGGAATAGGCCAGAGACCACAACTTCATTGCCTCGGTGCACAAGGTCAAGACCGAGTGCCCCCTGTTTGTTGATATACCACATTGTTGTGGTGTTGTCTGTTCTGACTTGTATCACCTTGTCGTGGACAGATGCAGAAAAGCTTGAAGAGCAAAAAGACAGCTCTGAGTTCCAGCAAATTGATGTGGAGCAGAGATTCCTGGGGGACCAAACTCCCTGAGGGAAAGGTTGCCCATGTGGGCTCCCCAACCCAGAAGGGAAGCATCTGTAGTGAGAGTCAAGTCGGAGAAGGGGAAATGAAGGGGACCCCGCCTTAAATTGCTCTGATCCTGCCACCACTGGAGAGCTAGGATCAAGGTTCGAGTCACTGGGACCAACTTGGAAAGGGGTCTTCTATGAGACCAAAAGGTTCTCAAGTGAAACTGAATGTCTCTCATCTGAAATCTGGCCCTGCACAACAGCTGTGGATGCAGCCATGTCCCCAGGAGCTGCAGAAAGTGTCTTGCTGGTCGAGAGACCTGCAGAGTGAAGGAAGAGGCCAGAGCCACTAAATTCCTTACCCTTTCTGGGAGAAGAAAGCTCTGGCTAGCTTTCTGTCCAATTCTGCCCCTATAAAGGTGAGTACCTGGACTGGTTCCAGAACTGACTTTGTAGGTTTAGCAGAAAACCCAGGGAGGTGAGAAGCTGCTGGTGACCTGCAGGTGAGATTTTACTCTGTTCTGGGACTGGCTACAATGAGCCAGTCTCTAGATAGGGAAAACAGCAATCCTTGCCTCCTTAAGTGGGCCACTGCCACTGCTAGACACTTTGTGAATACCCTTGGAGCAGAGGTAAGACCAAGGGCATTGCTCTGAACTGGTAATGACCTGAGGGAGTTCGAATCTGAGGTACTTTATGGATCTTCTGATTAGGACATGGAAATAGGCATCCTTGAGGTCCAGGAGGCTAGCCTGGCCTAGGGAAGGTAAAATCATTGCCAGAGTTACCATTTTGAACTTTGGTTTCAAAAGATGCTTGTTCAGATATCTGAGATCTAAAATGGGCCGCCATTCTCCTGTCTTTTGGGGTAAGGAAGTATCTGAATACAGACCCTGCCCTGATGCAGGAGGAACCCTTCTACTGCTCTGAGAGCTAACAGGATGAGACCTCTGTTTCCAGAGCGAGGGTCTCTGAAGCACTTGCAGGTAGAAAAGTCTGCTTCTCAACTTGGGAAACTTTTGAAGCTGAGAACCAGACCCTGGCTTACTAACTTCCAGAACCCACTTGTCTGAGGTTAAAGAAGCCTCACCTGACTGAAGTAAGCCAGCCTGCCCCCACTGGTACAGGAGAACTGCCCTGGGCACCCCATCAGGGTGCCTGTTTCGCAGGAGCTTTAGGCTGGGGTGGGAGCAGGTCTGCCCACCCCTCGCCTGCCCCTGCCTCTGAAGAAGCCCTCTGAGCATAGGCAGAGGAGGCCTGAGTCTGGTAGAAAGGTCTGTGAAAGGCTCTCACCCTACCCCTGGGGGCATGCCTTTGAGGAGTGGCTTGCACGCTCCTTATCCTGGGCACCTTGTAAGTAGTCCTATATTCATCCATCTTCTTCATGTAATTCTCTGTCTGCTCTCCAAACAGAGAATTTCCCACCACAGGAAAATCCATAGCCTTAGTCTGGGTATCCTGTGACAAACTAGTACACCTGAGCCACACTGACCTACTTAAAAGCTACAGATGTGGCCATGACCCTAGAGGAAACATCATTAACATCCACAGCAGCATGAAACTGAACTTTAGAGGCTTCAATGCCATCAGCAGCCACCTGTTCTAGTTCACTAGCCAGCTGGCCAGTGGCCTGCTTGGCCAACTGCATAACAGTATCCCATCTAGATTTCTGATACCTAGCTACATAAGCCATATAATTTGCTTGCCTGAGTCCCAGAGAGGCTGCCATATACTGTTTTTTTGCCATGGCATCAATCTTCCTGGAACTCTTGTCAGGAGGATGTGGCCAAGGAATATTAGCTTTATCACAGGCAGCAGCCTGAACATACTCCCAACATGACTGCATTGTTGAGAAAGGAATTCTGTATCAGGGCTCGACAATGTATACCTTCTGTCCATCTTTTATCTACAGGAGGCACAGAATTAGGAGCTTTTAAAATTTTAATTGTTTGTTTCCTAAAAGACTTATGTAAAGGAATAGACAATCTCCTAGACTTGGAATATCCATCATTTCTACAAAATCAGGCCCTCTTGCTCATCCACAACCTCTTCTAAAGGAAGCTGGAGGGTTTCAGCAACTTTTTATAAAACATAAAATGAGATGGGGACTCAGACAGCATGGGGAGATTCTAAAGGTCTGTCTTGGGAGATGTCCAGTTCAATGGGCACACCCAGACATTCCCAGCCACATTCATACTGTTCATAATCCTCCTCCTCCTCTGGTTCATAAAATTCTCAATATCATAATCCTGGAACCACTGGGACCGGACGAACCACCTTTTACCAGATAGTGGTGGTTCGATGGACCCTGGAGACAGTGACTGGACAATTTGTATGGCTTTTGTTATCTCTGCAGCAGTTGGAGAAGGAATTTTGGACTCCAGACCTGCTGATTTTCTTGTTTTCTTACTGGAATTGGTTCCTCAGAACCAGCTTTTCTTTGCCCGAGGAAGTCTCGGCCTGGACAGAGGGCACTCCCTCTGGTTCGGTTGGCACGGAACCGGCTGGCCATCCAGGTCAGCGGATTTTGGCCTCTCGCTCCCTGAGCCTGCCCAATCTTTTTTCCAGGGTGGCTGCAGGAAATTTCACATACCTGGCAGTCTGACTGAGGTGGTCAAACCCCAGACAATAAACATGTGTGTGTGGTCAGCCTTGCAAAGACTTCCTCTCAAACATCACACAGTGTTGAAACCCAGTGGGCCCGGTTTTCTTTTGGGTTTCTCAGACATAATGCCAGCCTAACCAAAAACTTGCCCTTTAACGGCAGTGCTAGGCAAGACACCCTTATCGGTTCCTAACCGTGTCATGGGTATTGGAAACCGTAATAAATCCGTTTTTTTTAGAACCGATAAGAACCGGGAACCGCACTCCAAAATAGTATTTTTTAAACCGAGACATGAACCGAGCAGAAGGAGAAATCTCCGGAGCGACTGTTCACTGAGGCGGAGTAAAGAATCTGACAGTTCAAGTTTGAAGTGGCGCAGATAGAGCTGCTCTCGTGCCAAAATTCTATTTTGGAATGGTTTTAACCATTTCACCCGGGCAGTTCTAGAGCTGGAACAAACTGCATGTCTATAATATAGCAAGACTTCATGTTGTTTGAAGAGGGGTTACTAAGTTCAGCAATGCAAGTATTCAAATCCCAGGCAGGGGCAGGGTCTCTAAAAGGAAGATTGGTGTGAAGCAATCCTTTAAAAAATGCACAGAACACAGGATGGGAAGATAGTGAGGAAGGATTCCCCAGAGACAAAAACGCAGAAACAGCTGACAAGTGTACCTTGAGAATAGCTGGTCTGAGGTCTAGGCCATTAAGATGGGACCATATAATCCAGAACCGTAGGCAATTCAGCAGTGTCTGGAGAAATATGCTTCTTAGAACACCAAATGCTGAATCTTTTCCATTTGGAGTTGGAACTCTTTCTGGTGGAGGGCTTTCAAGAAGCCATGAGGATATCCAGAACCCCCTGGGAAAGATGCAGATCTGCAAACTCTAACTCTTCAAGAGCCATGGGTTGAGATTGAGAGACTGAAGACTGGGGTACCAAATCCTTCCCTGAGATGATGTTAACAGGTTGTAATTCCTGGGAAGAGACAGGGGAAGATGGACTGCTAGGGACAGCAACAAGCGGTACCAGGGTTGTCTGGCCCAATCTGGAGCAATCAGAATCACCTTGCATGGTTAAGACCTTATTTTTACCAAAACTTTTAACAGGAGGTGGGGGGGGGAGGCATACAGAAACTTCCCCTCCCAATTCAGGATCAGGGCGTCCAGAAGGGCTGAGCCCAGGACTGGAGGTCTGCAACGAAAGAGAGGGAGTTCGTGATTGTCTGGGGCTGCAAAGAGATCCATCTCTGGAGTGCCACCACCTTGAAAAAATCACTTTCAACACCCGAGGGTCCAGGGACCATTCGTGATGGCCCTGAGAAATCCTGCTCAGTGCATCTGCTAGCACATTGTCTTTGCCTGGAAGGTGAACTGCTGCAAGAGAGATTTCTAGGGAGTAAGCCAGGGATCACAACTTCATGTCTTCTGTGCACAAGGCCGTGGACCGAGTGCCTCCCTGCTTGTTGATGTACCACATGGTGGTGGTGGTGGTGGTGGTGGTGGTGTCTGTTCTGACTTGAACCACCTTGTTCTTTACCGACTGTGAGAACGCTTTTAGAGCAAGGAAAACTGCCCTGAGCTCTAGGAGACTGATGTGGAGAAGGGATTATTGGGGGGACCACAGCCCCTGGGCAGTAAGGGACCCCAGGTGGGCTCCCCAGCCCATGAGAGAAGCATCCGCGGTAAGGACCACTGAACAAGGCTGAGCAACAAAAGGAACACCTTGTCTTAAACTGTCCTGATCCTGCCACCACTGGAGGGCTTGGATCAAGGTCAGAGTCACCGGGGTCAGTTTGGTAAGGGAGTCCTTTCTCTGAGACCAGAAAGCTCTCAGGTGGAACTGAATATCCCTCATCTGGAATCTTGCCCCTTGGACCACTACTGTTGAAGCTGCCATGTGGCCCAAGAGCTGGAGGAAATGCCTTGCTGGTCGAGATATCCAAAGGCTGAAGGAAGAAGCTAGTTCCATAAGAACCCTTGCCCTTTCTAGAGGAAAAAAGGCTCTTGCTCTGAGTGTGTCCAGTTCTGCCCCTACAAAGGTAAGAAGCTGGTCTGGTTCGAGAACTGACCTGGGAAGGTTGAGAAGAAATCCTAGAGAAGTGAGCCCTTGCTGGGTCATTTGCAGGTGAGACTTTACTTGGTCTGGAGACTGACCCACTATTAGCCAATAGTCCAGATATGGAAAAATCAAAATCTTCTGCCTTCTTAGAAAGGCAACTACTACTGCCAGGCACTTTGTGAAAACCCCTTGGGGCTGAGGTTAGGCCAAAGGGCATAGCTCTGAACTGATAATGGCCTGAGGGCAACTCCAACCGGAGGTACTTTCTGTGGGAGCACCTGATGGGAATGTGAAAGTAGGCATCTTTGAGGTACAGGGAGGCTAGCCAGTCCCCTGGCCTTAGAGAGGGAAGGATTATTCCCAGAGTTATCATCTTGAACTTTGGTTTTAAAAGATGTTTGTTTAGATATCTTAGGTCTAGGATGGGTCGCCACTCCTGTTTTTTGGGGGTCAGGAAGTACCTGGAGTACAGTCCTTTGCCCCAGTGTAGGGTAGGTACTTTCTCTATAGCTCTTAAAGCTAGGAGAGAACAAACCTCTGCCTCTAGGGCAAGGGTTTCAGAGACATCTGCAGGTGGAAAAGATCTGGCTCTCATCTTTGGAAATTTTTTGAAGCTGAGAACCAGTCCCTGGCTTACTACTTCCAGGACCCACTTGTCTGATGTAATAGATATCCAGTCCTGAACAAAGTAAGCCAGCCTGCCCCCTACTGGAATAGGAGAGTCGACCCGGGCAGGCCCATCAGGGTGTCTGCTTGGCAGGGGCTTTAGGCTGAGGAGTGGATACAACCCTGCTCATCCCCCTTCTGCCCTTCCCTCTGAGAAAAGGAAGAAGAGGCCTGTGCTTGGTAAAAAGGCCTTTGAAAAGGCCTGCCCCTGCCCCTAGACTGCTGCCTTTGAGGAGTTGCCTGCCTTTCCATGGCCTGAGCACTCCTGTAAGTGGTCCTGTACTCATCCATTTTCTTCATGTAATTGTCTGCTTCACAAACAGAGAATTACCCACTACAGGAAAATCCATGGCCTTAGCCTGGGTGTCCTGCGAGAGGCTAGTACATCTGAGCCAAGCCATCCTCCGAAGAGCCACACATGTAGCCATGACTCTTGATGACACATCATTAGAGTCCACAGCAGCATGAAACTGAACCTTAGACGCCTCAATCCCATCTGCAGCCACCACCTCCAGCTCCTTGGCTAGCTGGGGGGAGGCCTGTTTAGCCAGTGCCAGTACAGTGTCCCACTTGGACTTCTGGTACCTGGCTGTGTAGGCCATGTAATTCGCCTGCCTGAGTCCCAAAGAAGATGCCATGTACTGCTTCTTTGCCATGGCATCAATCTTCCTGGAGTCCTTGCCTGGGGGGTGTGAAGCCAAATGAATGTTTGCCTCATCACAGGCAGCAGCCTGCACAACCCCAACATGGCTGCACTGCTGATATAAAAACTCAGTATCTGAGCCTGAAAGTGTATCCCTCTTGTCCATTCTTCTATCAACATGAAGTATACAACTGGGAGACTTCAAAATTTTTTGTGTCTGCTTCCAAAAAGATTTGTGAAGGGGAATACAGAGTCTCCTGGACTCAGATGTCCATCATTTCCACAAAATCAGGCTCCTCTTGATCTTCCACAGCCTCCTCCATAGGAAGCTGAAGGGTTTCAGCCACCTTTCTGTAAAACAAAGTGAGAAGGGGACTCAGAAAGCCTAGGAGGGGAAACACCTGAAGGTCTGTCTGGGGAGATGTCCGGTTCCACAGGCACATCCAGACCCTCACTTACATCATCATCCTCAAATTCCCCTTCCTCTTCAAATTCCGGTTCATAAAAATCTTCAAGGGTATAATCTTGAACCGGGGGAACCAACCGAACCGAACCCCTGCCAGAAGGAGCCGGATCGGTCGGAACCAGACGGACTGATTCCACAATCTGAATCGCCCTGGCTATCTCTTCGGCAGTCGGAACATGAACCTCTGGATCCAAACCGGTCAATTTATCTTTGCACTTTCTTTTTGTTGGAACCAATCCCTCGGAATCGGCTCTCCTTTTGCCCGAAGAAGTATCACCCTGGTCAGAGGGCACTCCTTCTGGTTCAGTCGAAACAGAACCGGGCTGGCCATCCGGGTCAGCGGACTTCTCGGCCTCCTTTTCCCTCAGTTTACCTAATCTCTTCTCAAGGTAGATTTGGGAACATTTTTACATATTTGGCAGTCTGAATCGAGGTGGTCAAACCCCAGACAATAAACACAGGTGGTATGGGGATTGGCCTTAGCAAAGACCTCCCCACACTCACTGCAGTGTTGAAACCCAGTGGGCCGGTTTTTTTCTTGGGTTTCTCAGACATGGCCAACCTAACCAACTTACCCTTTTTATGGCAACCGCCAGGCAAGACTCTTTATCAGTGCCTAACCGTGTCACAGGTATTGGAAAAACACACTAAACCCCCTTTTTTTTAAGAACCAATAAGAACCGGTAACCACACACTAAGTAAAACACACAAACACAATATTTCACTATCAAATGGCTGGTTCAGCCAGGCGAGCCACACTTTTACAAGTTCCACACAGAAAAACAGAACAATTCCTATCTAGTACTCACGGCACCACAGACAGAGACTGAACCGACTATGTGGATACTTTTTTCAGTTTAAAAACTGACGAAAACTGAAAACTTTAACAGACTTTCGAACCGAGCTGAAGGAGAAATCTCCGGAGCGACCATTCAGTGAGTCGGAGTAAAGAATCTGACGGTTTAGGTTTCAGTCACTCCAGACAGAGACGTCGACCGAGCTCAAGCTCAGCATTCTATGTCCTGCATAGAAAGTTAACTTTCTGTTCTCCAGGGCAGTTCAAAGGTTGGGAATCACTACAATTGTCAGAATACAGCAAGACTTCATGTTGTTTGAAGAGGACCCTCAGTTCCTTGAATTTCGACTCTGTGGGGGAACACACTGTTTTAGATCATGTCGATATTCACCCCCCGATGGGTCAGAGACTGAGACGGATGTAGAGAACTCTTCCTCTGGTTGATCACGAACACCAGAGAGGAGAGGTACCATGTGACCTCCGTCACTGCCCAAACTGCTTGATCGTAGCTTGGGGCTTTGATGAGAATGTCATCCAGGTATGGGAAGAGCTGGATCCCTTGCATTCAGTGGCAAGCGACCACTGTCACAGGGACTTTGGAGAAGACTCTGGGGGCTGTGGATAGGCTGAAGGGCAACGTCTCAAACTGAAAATGGTGACCTTCCACTTTGAATCTCAGAAACTGATGGCATGCCTTCCTGATGAGAATGTGCAGATAGGCATCTTGTAAATCTACTGAGGAAAAAGTCTCCTGATGGATTTCTCGGATGATGGAGGACAGGGTCTCCATCTTGAAAGTTCTGTGACGAACAAAGCCATTTAGATACTTGAGATCTAACACTGGCCGGAAGCCTCCTGAGCGTTTTGCTACTATGAAGAATAGTGAGTACACCCCTCTGTTCCTTTCTAGAGTGGGAACTCTCGATCGCCGCTGACTGTATGAGATCTGTAATCGCTTGCCGGGTCACCGCTCGTTTTACTGGGTTGCTTGAGACTGGCAAGGGCACTATGTGGGCCGGGGGTAGGAATCTAACTCAAAGAAGTCACCCTTGCGAATTACATCTAATACCCACTTGTCCGTGGTGGTGTGGACCCATTCCTCAACAAAGTTGGAAAGTCTGCCCCGCGCGAGGATGGATGCGTGAGACCTCATTAATGATTTCTTGGGTCGCCCTCAACAACGGGCACCTCCTCTGCCTGTCCAAGGAAGCGCTGGTTCGTGAGTTGAACCAAAAGCGTCTGCCTGTGGCCGTCTTGTTCTGCCCCTTGGCATTCACACTTCGCAGTTTCTCCAGATTCCCTGACCGCCTCTTTTAGCGCTGAGCCAAAGAGAAGGCCTCCTTCATAATGGGCATTGACCAAATGCATCTTCAAGGAGGCATCTGCCTGTCAAGCTTGCAGCCTTAAGTTGCATCAAGCCAAGGCCTGGTAGAACATAGCCCTCGCTGCACATCTGACTGCCTCCTCCGATACATCAGCAGAATACGCCAAAGCTAGACCCATGAGCTGTAACTGCTGTAAAATGGGCTGGTTGTTACATAGATACATAGACAGTGTCGGCAGATAAGGGCCTATGGCCCACCGAGTCTGCCCATTTAAGTTTGTAAGTTCAGTTTATGTTTTCCAGGAAGTCTGTTGCCCCTTACCCCTGACCTCCAGAATTCCTTTATGTCTATCCCATGCATTCTTAAATCCCATGATTGTTTCAGCCCTCACCACTTCCTCTGGCAGGGTGTTCCACTTGTCCACCACCGGTTCTGTGAAGAAATTCTTCCTCACGTTTCCTCTGAGTCGTCCTCCCTCCAACTTCATCCCATGCCCTCTAGTCCTGGAACATCTTTTTCGCTTAAAATAGTGCATTCCTGCACCCTGTTCCTCCCTGTAAGATACTTGTATGTCTCTATCATATCCCCTCTCTCCTTTCTCTCCTCCAGGGAGTACATGTTCAGTGCCTTCAACCTGTCCTCATAGGACTTGTGATGCAATCCATGCACCATCTTTGTTGCCCTCCTCTGAACCTTCTCTACCCTGTCTATGTCCTTACGTAGGTAAGGTCTCCAGAACTGCACAGTGTACTCCAGGTGCGGCCTCACTAGTGTCTTGTATAGCGAATTATGACCTCCTTTTCCTGCTGGTGATGCCCCTGCCTATGCATCCCAGCATCCTATTTGCTTTACCTGCTGCCTTGTCACATTGTTTCTCTGCCTTGAGGTCATCAGAGATGATAACTCCAAGATCCCTTCCTGCTTGGTGCATGCTATATCCTCACCCCCAACTGATATGTTGTGCCAGGGTTTTGTGCCCTATATGCATTATCTTGCACTTCCTTGCATTGAATTTCAACTGCCAAACCCCTGACCATTCTTCAAGTTTCTGCAGGTCCCTTCTCATTCTGTCTACACCCTCTGTGTGTCTACTCTGTTACAGAGCTTTGTGTCATCAGCTAACAGTGAAATTCTGCCTTCTAGGTCCCACGCAATGTCACTGATGAAGATATTGAATAGGACCGTCCCAGCACTGATCCCTGTGGTACCCCACTGGTCACTCTTCCCTCTGTGGAGTGACAGCCATTTACCACCACCCTCTGTGTCCTGCTGCCCAGCCAGTTACCTACCCACCACACTACTGTCCTGCCCACACCCATATTCCCCAGTGTGTGCAATAGTCTTCTATGTGGCACAGTGTCAAAGGCCTTGCTGAAGTCCAGATAGGCCATGTCCACTGCCCTCCCTGATCCACCTCCCTAGTCACCCAGTCAAAAAATTCAATGAGGTTGGTCTGACATGACCTTCCCCTGGTGAAACCATGCTGCCTTGGGTCCTGTAGTCCATTGACAACCAGATGTTCCACCAATCTCTCCTTCAGTAGTGCTTCCATGATCTTCCCACTACCGAGGTGAGGCTGACTGGTCTGTAGTTCCCCGCCTCTTTGTTCCCACTTTTGTATAAGGGGACTACATCTGCTATCCTCCAGTCTTTGGGTACCTCCCTGTTTCTAGTGATCGGCTAAACAGGATAGCCAGAGGTTCAGCCACCACCTCTTAGTTCTTTAAGGACCCTGGGTGCACCCCATCTGGCCCCATTGCTTTATCAACTCTTATTACTTCCAGTTCCTTCAGGACCCTTTCGTAAAGGGACTTGTGTCCATTTCTGCACCATTCTCACCCTTGTACCCATTCAGACCCATTACCCTCCTCTTCCTCAGTAAAGACTGAGCAGAATACCTGTTCAATATGTCAGCTTTACTGTCGTCATCCTCCACACAGCCCCATCCTCCCCTTCAGTCTCACTATCCCTCCCTTGCTTTCTTTTTTCTTATGTACCTGTAAAAGGTTTTGTCCCTCTACCCACTGATTTTGGAATGTGTTCTTCTGTCTGAGCTTTGGCTTCCTTACTGACCTCCCTGCCTCCCTTTGCTTCTCCTGGTACTTCTCCCTATCCCCTTCTGCCTGTGTCTTTTTGTATTGCCTGAATGCAATCTTTTTGGCTTTCACTTTCTTTGCTACCTCTTTGGAAAACCATAATGGTCTCCTCTTCCTTTTCCTCTTGCTAACCTGCTTAATACATAATTCTGTTGCTCTTGTAATACCCAATTTAAATACTTCCCACTGTTCCTCAACCCCTGATTCCTGCCCCATTCCCCTTAATGCCTCTTTCAAGTATCTCCCCATTTTCTCAAAGTTTGCCCCCCTAAAATCCAGGATACGTGTTTTTGTGTGGTTTGGTTCTGCTCTTTCTGTGATTTCAAACCACAATGACTGGTGGTCACTGTTCCCCAGGTGCTCCCCACTCTTACCCCCATCACACTGTCCCTGTTTGTGAGCACAAGGTCCAGTATTGCCTTCTGCCGAGTTGGTTCCATGACCAGTTGCTTGAGGAAGGCACCCTGAAGGGAGTCCAGGATAAATCTGCTCCTAGTTGATGCTGCTGCTGGGATGCTCCAGTCCACGTCTGGAATATTGAAGTCTCCAACCAGTACTACTCACCCTTGTCTGCCATCCTCTGGATGGCTAGCATCAGCTCCCTATCTGTTTCTTCCTCCTGGGCTGGTGGTCTATAGACCACACCTGTGCGGATGGCTGGCCCCATTTTCCTTTCCAGCTTAACCCACAGTATCTCTCCCCCATTTTGTTCCTCCTGGATCTCTGTGGCTCTTATGTCATTTTTCACATACAGTGCCACTCCTCCTCCCTTCCTGCCTGCCCTGTCTCTTCTGAATATGTTGTAGCCAGGTATGGCCAACTCCCAGTCGTGGTTATCATTACACCAGGTTTCAGTGATGGCCACAATGTCCAGGTCTGACTGCACCATGACAGCCTCCAGATCTTCCATCTTGTTGCTAAGGCTCCTGGCATTTGCACACATGACTTTCCATGATTTGACCTCCTAGACTGTTTCGCTGTTCTACTCCAGCCCCTTCCTTGGTTGTCCTTTATCTCTGGTTCACCTTGCTGTCTGCCCTTCTGCTGAATTTTGCCCCTATTCTGCCTATCCACCTCCCGGGCGCTAATCTCCATCTTTTGCACTTGGCTAACCTCCACATCCTTTCCTTCCATTTCTCTGGGTACCTCTATTTGGTTGTCCCTGTTTGGCAGTGTGGCATACGAGTTCTTGAGTGGAATAGGATCTGGGATGCCTCTGCCTGACTGGTCTAACCCTCCTGAGCCCACTGTCATCCAAGTACTCCTCGCTCTCTGCATCCTTTGAGGCAGCTGCATTGGACTGAGTGGTCTCTGGATAGGGGTGATGGTACTCCTGACCCAGTTTACTTCCACTCTGAGTCTGGCTACCTCATCCCATGAGTCCAGAAAGATGCATGCAGATAGGGCAGCACCTCAGTGTCCAGAAGATCTGCCTGAATATGGCTGCCCCACAGCCACTGCATTGCACCACCCCACATTATACTACAATTATACTGCTATTCCACTACTTGTCTGCTACTGAAGCTCTCCTAGTTCCCTTTTTATTAATTTACTGTCCTAAAATCCTGCCACTGTTCCTCTATAATATTTGAAAATACATACACTTCTATCTCACCTCTTTATCCTTACCATCAAAAGGTAACTACAATCACAATAATCTACCTTCTACTAATACAGATTCTATCACAGAATCAGAGCACAATGCAAAAACATCTGCTACTTAGCAACAACAAACAGGTGACAACAAACCAAGTTGATGTAGCTTTTTAAAATAGAAAAAAATGTAGTCGTTTAAACCAATAGAAATCAGCAGTTCCAAAGCACCTTGAACTACAAGAAAGAACACAGTACCACACCTCTGCCACAATAACTAAACAGTTCTAAAACATTGGAGAAGAAGAAAAATCAGAGACTGAGCAAAAGATACAATGTACTATAAAGTATTAGGCAATAGGCATACTCAGCTGTTTAACAAAGAAAATAAAGTACCTACCAAAACAGACAGGATACCCACAATTGACACTTAGGTTCTCAATATCAGACACCACCAAAGGCACATACAGAAAGGGTTTAAACTATAGTATTAAAATTAACCACATCAGAGTAGAAAGATCACACTAAATAAATGTGTTGATCCTTCTGACTTCCAACAAATATCTACCACACAAATTTTATATCTTCCTGGAGCCTACAGGGTTGTCTTTCACAATCACCTAAATTTACATAAAACAAAACAATTTTTAAACTGAAAATTATATCAAAAAGCACTTAGCTTTGGGAGCTCTTCTCAAACACAGCCAGTCAGTTCAGAGTTCTAGAATCTAGTTGTCTGGCTCATCAGCGACCTGGAATGCCAGATCAGCAGCCCAGGAGAGCGCAGCTCTGGCAGAGTAGAGGTTAGCCATAGCTGCCTTGAGGGAGGCTGCAGTGGACTGAAAGGCTTTCTTTAGAGAAGTGTCCACTTTCCTATCTACCAGGTCCCGCAGGGAGGCCCCGCCTTCTGCTGGGATCACCGTCCTTTTCGTGAGGTTTGAGATAAGAGGGTCTTATCCTAGGCCAGTCGAGCCATTTCTCTGCAGGCTTGTCAAATTTTAGGAGTTTGGAGAGGCAGCAAGAGACAGAAGGAATGTTTGGGTCCCTGCCATTCTTCCTTTAAGAGGTCCTCTATAGCCGGAGGGAGAGGAAAGTGTCACAGCTTCCGAAGCTGACACTAGCCTGCTTCACCCTGGCTTGGGCTCTGGAGGAGTGGGAAAGCTCAAGGGGATCTCCTCAGACGCCTTTTAATGAAAAAATCTAGATCTTCCAAATTGAAGTTTCTGGCTGGTGTGGAATCCAAGTTTGGGAGTTCCCCTGCTTCTAAGAATGTATAGTCAGACCCTGTGCAGGACCTGTCCCACTTGTGCTTCCCAAGAGCTGCATCCCTGTGTCTGGAAGAACTCCTGGATCTCAGTCTAGGTCTCTTCCTCCTTCTATCATGCTGTGAGGCAGGGGGAGGGGTGCGCTTGCATGTGGCTTTCCTATGGGTCCTGGGCTCCCAAGACTGCTGAAGGACATCGAAACATGAGGGGTTGATGGCAAAGGCTTGATTCAGTTTCTCTATCAGATCTGGGGCTAGGAGCCCTGCCGAGTGGCGACGTCCTTCTAGGGTTGGGGACTGGCCCGACCCCCTGGGATGGTCTTGCGGATCCTGATATTCTGAGGTGGAAGCCTCGTCCCGAGTAGGTGAGACTGCACTGTCGTATTTCACACACAGCGACCCTGCGAATGTGGCCAGCATGGGTGTTCTGCACTTGTGGGCACTTCCTGCCCCTGGGGGCCTGTCCTTAGTGGAAGCCATGACCCTTGATATAACAACTTGAAGGGATAAGTTAATGCTTGGCCAAGTGGGCTTAGTGGTATTCTGCTCCTTTAAGGCCTTTTGGTATAGTCCCCTTGAAACTGCTGTGAGGGATTGTGCTTGGTGCGATCTCCTTAAGTGCTTGTGGGCTGCTTGAGCCTTGGTGCCCCCAAAATGCAGGATCCGTCGACAAGCTGCGACCAGAATGCCCACCAACGAGAACAGAGACTACCTGCTCCCCTTTGTCCCTGAAAAGCACTGCCGATGTAATGCTAATTTCGTGACATCGGAGAGTCTAGGAGGTAAAGTGGTTCTTCAATCAGCAGTGGCGTCGACTGCCTGATTGTCCTGTGGCCATCGACGACAGAGAAGCTTCGGGCACCCATCGATGAGCCTATTCCTTCCTTTTGCTCATCGACGCTACTGTTGCTGGCGATGCCTGGGGACTTAATGCAGATCCGAAGAACCAGGCGCACGTCAGTGCTTCAGCAATGCTCCCGGAGGATAGAGCGTTCAAGCACAGGAAGCAGTTGCAGCGAGGGAGCACAGAGGGCCCGTCTGTCCAGCTTGCAAGGCTGAGACTGGGGTCCCTGCAGTAGCGCTCCAGAGCGCTAATAAATCAACTGAAATAGAAAAAAAGAGTAAAGACTCACTGTTCTCCTGGTCTGTCACCTCTGTGACAGAGGTCCTGCAGAGCTTCTGTCACCAGACAGGCAGGAAGTAAACTGACGTCTGGACGAAATGGCTGGGAGAATACCTCCTTCCTGTCACGTGGTTCCAGGAAGGACCTCCCAGAAGGGGTGAGCCCAGAGACCAGCTTTAGGAGAGAGAATGATCCTAGCGCCTCGAACACAAGGTCATCCAGGGGGTGTAAATTAGTACACAAAACATGTTCTGCTTATATGTGCCACCAATGAAGAAACAGTGCATGATTAAACAATCAATTAAATAAGTCTGCTCATAGAAAAACAGAGCACTAAAAGGTATGGGCATACTGTAAAATGGATAACATGGTAAACAGATAATGCAGAGAATTGCGGTAGTTGCTAAATGCTTAAAATTACCAAGTTTCTATAGTTAAACCATCATAAACATGTCAAAAGATATCGTATAAAGCATAGCAAGTGCCAAAGAATTACAAAAAAATACATCAAAAGCTGCTAGTGCCTAAAGAAGGCCTGCAAAGATGTATTTAATATAGAGACAGATTTTGTCAAGTAGGAAAAAATAAGTGAAGTTAAACATCCAATGGGGATCAACGACAAAAAGGGTCAGGAAAGAATAAAATAACGGGATGTGGCGGGGAGGCTGTGTAAGTTTTTTTTTTTTTTCCGAATTCTATTTTTCATCCACCATCGCTGAACTCTCTCCGGCGACCTCCCTGGTGCACTCTCTACCTCCTTGCGTTGCCCTGCACCTGTCACCGCTCCTCTCCAGCGCTGGGCATCCCCTGGGTCTGCCCTACAGGGAAGGGTCACCCCTGCCCAGGGCATTCTATCTTATAGTTTTGAGCCACCGGGCTGGAGAGGGAGGAGGAGGAAGCGGAGGGTACTTGGGTCCGACTCCAAGAGTGTGGAATGCGAGGGGAAGTGCCATCGCCTATCGGCGGTGGAGAGGGTTTTTCCACTTGTTTACGTTCCCTGTGGAGCCCGGCAACCAAGGCAACACCTGCCGTGGCTCCACCCCCTGGCATATGCTTGCGATGCTCATTCAGCTACCCCAGCCCTTCCCGGGGAAGAGAGAGCAGTCCTCCGGACGCTCAATCTCTTCCTCCCCTGCTAAACCCAGGCCGCCGGGCGTGACACGGTGGCATCCAGCCTCGACCCTCTGCGCCACCAGGCCGGCTGATGTGAAAGGTTTTAATTAGTAGAATTTGGTATTGTCCATATAATGCTGGAGTTTCAACAAATTCATAGGGACTGAATTCATACCAAAAGAATGGACAAAAATGCAACAGAAGGCAGGGGTTGACAAATACCATTGTCCCCTGTCCAGGGCAAGTAAATTTTCTTGAAGGGCAAGTACAAAAAGAGAGCTAATTTCATTGCAATGAATAGAGGCAAGTGAAAATTCAGCTATAATCATGACTGGGCAAGTCCTAAAAGTTTTGACTTGAACACCCCAGACAGAAGAAACAGATCCAAGGCTCTGAAGTGCCTGCAGAAATAAACAGAAAAGGAAACAAATATCAAATAATAGAAAATTTATATTGACTACTACTATTTCTGAGTTTTTAAATGTTTACATTTATCAAATTTTCAAATGGAACACTTTAAATTTTAAGGTTTTTACCTTTCAGCCTTGCTAGCTGTACAACTATTTAGAATTATCTACTAAACAGTGCATATCACAAAATAACTTGCTAAAGGATTAGGTAGCAAGGAGGCTAAGTGGCAGATTCACTAAGAAACAAAATGCAATAAAAAATCAGTCATAGTCGCATAAGTTTACATCATTCCAAAATTCATAATGTGCACCTGCATCTTTCCTTTTTTCCTCATTGCCTTAGTTATGGGGTCAGACCAAAGTCCTCATTCATGCCATAAGAGCCGAGTGCCTTAAAGTTATATGTATCCATCTACTTTCTTTTTCTTGCTAGACAGTAAGTCTGTCACCCCCTCTGGAATTAGGAGGGACATGTTCAAGTGCCATGAACTTGAGACCCCTAGGGTTGGAGTTATAAGCCATAGTGAAATGTGCTCCTATAGCATTTTCAAAGTTTTATTATAGATGGCACAAACATGTTCCTGGATTCTTGTTTTTAGGATACGCTTAGTCATTCTTACATACTGTGGGCATCACTGACACCATACTACATAAATTTTCAGGAATACCACAGCATATTTCATTCATTTTCATTATCACCTTTTCACTTAGCCCTATTCTTTGGCACTTGCTATGCTTTATACCATATTTTTTGACATGTTTATGATGGTTTAACTATAGAAATGTGGTAATTTTAAGCAATTAGCAACTACTGTAATTCTTTGCATCATCTGTTTACCATGTTATCCATTTTATAGCATGACTATACCTTTTAGTGCTCTGTTTATCTATAAACAGACTTATTTAATTGATTAATCATGTATTGGTTTTTCATTGGTGGCACATATAAGAACGTGTTTGTGAACTAAGTTACACCCCCTGGAAGACCTTGTGGTCGAGGCTCTAGGGTCATTTGTTCTGTGTCTCCTTTCAATGGATTAAAACTTCACTGAAGTACACATGCATTAAAATTCCAGGAGTGCTGGCTCTTTCTTTCTGTATTAAGTAATTGGTATTGCATCGCACTCTGCAATGCAAACTAGCTGATCATGCGACTCAATGTGCTCGATGGATCACAAAAAATTGCAATACATTTTACACTGCCTCTCAAGTGTGCTTTCCCCCCTCTGCAATACCATGTTGCTACCTTTCCAGGACATATGCTGACTGCATGGCTGTCAAAAATGGGCGTCACTTTCACCTCCAACCTCTAATGCGTCTCTTAACTCTGCCACCAGAGAAGTATTGGCTGGCTGGATCCCGTGCTACTGCAGACAGTCACAGTGCAAATCAGAAGCTGCAAGCATGACACATGCATTCTGAAGTGGATCACGGGTGCTGAAAGAATGACTGCAAACAGTGAGCTAGAGATACAGGCAAGGTTCAGGGAGCTTGACAGGGTCTGTCATGACATAGAATTCGCGATTTCCTTCTCGGAAATCCTGCCGGTGCCAAGGGCTAGTGGGGAACACAAAAGGAAGATTAGGGAGATAAACCAGTGGCTCAGGGAGTGGTGTAGGGCCAGACGGTATTGGTTGATGGGGGATTGGGGGGAAAACCTGGGAGGATAAGGGGCTGTACGCTAGAGATAGGCTCCTTCTCAATTTGGAGGGGAAGGAAATCCTTAAGTTGAAAATAGAGGGGTTCATTTGTGAAAGGTGGGGTTTAAACGTGTGAAGGGGGATGGGAGAAAAGGCTGTCGAGGGGGGTTCGATAAAGGAGGGACTCTGTCTCCACCCCACTGGGGAGCTGGAGGAATGCGAGAAAAGGCCAACTGGTAAGGTGCAGACCAGGAGAAGACAGAATCCCCATGAGAACATGAGCAGGGGAAATGGAAATATAGGGAAAGGGTGGAAGGTAGTCCTGCTAAATGCCAGGAGCTTGGGCAATAAAATGCCTGAGCTCCAGGCGATGCTAACTGAGGGAGAGGTGGATGTGGCAGCGGTCACTGAGATCTGGGCCACTGCAAAGCACGACTGGGACCTGAACCTGTAGGGTTACACCATGTTCACGAAGGACGGGGGTGGGGTGTAGCAATCATAGTCAAAAACTGCACTGCCATAGGAGGAGTGGAGGAGGCAGAGGGAACTATGGAGGTGATTTGGGTCACCTTGATAACAAGGAGGGGCAAGAAAATAAAAATAGGAGTGGTGTATAGACCCCCTTCGCTGGAGGAGGAGCTGGAGAAGAGTCTGGTGGCAGATGTTGGGAGACCCTGCAGATAGGGCAGGTGAAAGGTGGTGGTGTTGGGGGACTTAAACAGGCCAGGAACAGACTGGGAGACTATGACATCCTCGTTGGCCAGGGAACAGCGGTTGCTGGATGTCTTTCAGGACACGTTCCTAATTCAGCAGGCGGAAGAGCCGACCAGGGAGGCACGGATACTGGATGTGGTCCTGGCAGACAGTGACCAGACTGCGGGCCTGCAGGTAAGGGACCCATTGGCGGGTAGCGACCATGCCACGGTCTGGTTCTGCCTGAACCTAGGAGGGGTTGAAAGCTGCTCAAAGACGGAGGTAACTGACTTCAGGGGGACTGATTTCAAGGAAATGGGAAGGATCCTTAAGGAGCACTTGGATCGGATTAGGCCAGACATGGACGCTGACAGAAGGTGGGAAATCATCAGAA
This sequence comes from Neoceratodus forsteri, assembly GCA_016271365.2. Lineage (NCBI taxonomy): Eukaryota > Metazoa > Chordata > Ceratodontiformes > Ceratodontidae > Neoceratodus > Neoceratodus forsteri. The sequence continues at coordinate 952,989,238 of CM028130.1, forward strand.
GGGAGGTGCAGGATGCTAACAGCCCAGCACCTGCACAAGATTAAGACGAAAATGCAGTAGGGCCCAAAAACCCTGCTGGTGGACCAGGGAGGTTCAGGAGGTGGTGAGAGGAAAGAAGGCGCCTATAGGCAATTCAAGTGCTCAAGGAGTGAAAGGGATTGAGGGGAGTACGAGCTGATGGCTAGAAGGGCCACTACGGTGGCAAGGGAGGCTAAGGCAAGGAAGGAGCAGAACCTGGCCAGAGAAATTAGGAGAGGGAACAAGGGGCTCTTTAGATACAATGGGGAAAAACGAAGGGTGAAGGGGCAGATTAGCAGGATAACAACAGGAGAGGGAAGGGCACAAGACCCAAGGGAGCAGGCTGAGGTACTAAATGGGTACTTCACCTCAGTTTTCAAAAAGGAAAGGGGAGAGTGGGGGGCTGCATCACACATGGGAGGAGAAGTTGAAACTGGGGGGGGTCACTGGCAGGTGGGGGGAAGGCAAAGCAGGGGGATGAGGTAGCGGAGGTGGAAATCACAGCACAGAGAGTGAGGGAAGCCCTCAGGTCCCTTAAGACGGAGAAAGAACCAGGGCCGGATAAGCTGCATCCCAGAGTACTGAGGAAACTGGCGGATGTCCTGGTGAAACCCCTCGCAGAGCTCTTCAGCATCTCTCTGAGGACAGGGTGGATACCCCAGGACTGGCAGGTGGTGCATACAGTGCCACAAGAGGGGGATCAAGGGAGGTGGCAGGGAACTACAGGCCCATCTGTCTGACATCAGTGGTGGGCAAGGTGATGGAGGGCATTGTCAAGGAGAGACTAGGAGGGGACATGGAAAAGTTGGGGTGTCTGGATGATAGACAGCAAGGATTCGTCCAGGGGAAATTGTGTTAGACAAAGCTTATGGAGTTCTATGACCGGGTGACGAGTGCCTTGGACCTGGGTAGACCAGTGGATGTCCTCTTTCTTGACTTCAGCAAGGCATTTGACTATTCCTCATGGGGGCCTGCTGGATAATCTGGGAGAAACGGGGGTGGGGAACCAGATGGATAGGAAATTGGCTTCAAGACCAGACCGAGAGGGTCATGGTTGGCGGGATAGTCTCATCCCCAAGGAAGGTCATTAGTGGGTTCCCCCTCAGGGATCGGTCCTTGGGCCCCTCCTGTTCAACGCCTACGTCTCTGACATAAGGAAGGTTATCAGGAGTGAGATGAGTCTCTTTGGGGATGACTCGGAGCTGGGGGCGGTGGTGGATGGGGAGGGTGGCACTACAGGGTGACCTAGAGGCTCTGGAAAGGTGGTCTAGGAAGTGGAAGCTGAGGTTCAATGCAGGGAAATGCAAGGTACTGCAACTGGGGGCCAGAAACCTAGGCCAAGTGTACACCCTGGGGGGGGAAATGCTACAAGTCTCAATGACTGAGAGGGACCTGGGGGTGGTGGTGGATGTCAAGATGAACAACTCGGAGACTTGTAGAAGGGCAGCAGCAAAGGCCAACAGGATACTGAGATGCATCACTAGGGGGATCACCTCCAGAAGGAGGGAAGTGATACTCCTACTGTATAACTGCTTGGTGAGGCCGCACCTCGAGTACTGCATGCAGTTTTGGAGGCCACACTTAAAGAGGGACATTGAACTCCTGGAGAGGGTCCAAAGGAGGGTAACCAAAATGATTTGGGGCTTGGGGGACAGGACCTATGGGGAGAGGCTCGAAGAGCTAAATATGTACACACTGAAAGAGAGAAGGGACCAGGGGGACATGATAGAAGTCTTCAGGTACATGAAGGGGGTAAATAGGGGAGGAGCAGTCAGGGTACTCTGAAGGAAGGAGGGGGAGCAACTAGAGGGCAAGGGTGGAAGCTGGAGGGGGGAGATTCGGGGGACAAAGGAGGAGGTGCTACTTCACTGAGGGTGGTGGAGCCATAGAATGCGCTGCCCAAGGGGCTGGTGGAGGCAGAGACGGTGGAGGGGTTTAATAGGGGGTGGGATAGGTACAGGGGAAGGGTTCTGGAAGCAAAATCCAATGCAGTGAGAATATCTGGGACTGGGAAGGGAGAAGCCAGAGACGGAGAGGAGGCAGCAAGGTCAGCTTCTAGAGTGGGGCTTACCAAACGAGCAGACACGAAAGACTGTTAGGCCTACTCTGCTGGCATTTTAGTATGTTAGTAAACAAAGAAAAGAAGCGGTGGGGGTTCACTGGTTGGATAAACTATTTATAAGCTTGTCAGTTGAAGTGGCTTACAGGTTGTTGTTTTTTTGTTCGTTTCCATGGTGCGTTTCCTCAGCATTTGGGACATTGGTGTGTAGTCCGTTCAATCCCCCTCCCCCCGACCACCTGAGCCCTACTTACTGCTGCATTCCTCCACGACAGACTGCAGGTTGGTGTTACTGTGTGCCCTAAATATGCTTGTGATCTCTGTGGAAGGGTGCCTGGTGTTTGTGTTCATATGCTCACTGTTTTCAAAAAAAAGTCTACTGCAGTAGCATATCTGTCTTTTCTCTGCTTTTTCTCTTTCTGTAGTGCCCCATTTTCAGGTTGGCCACCTGAGCACAAAATGGGTGCTTCTTTACTGTATTCTTTTTCTAGTGGTCTAGTGCTTTTATTTTTTTCCTTTCTGCTGTGCATAGGAACAAATACCAGCCTTCCCTTGTCTCATTCACTGAAGTATAATGTGTTTCAAAATCATAGCTTAAGCACAGCAACTTGGGCTGGAGCTACTCGAACCTGCGCATGAGACCGTGGGTGTAGCTGCTGGTCTTAAGATGGTTTGTGTTTGTTTAGAAAGCCCTGCTCCCAGACTATTAAATAAAGCATACTTTTTAGAGTTTAGAGCATGGTTTACAGCACGAAGCACCTTAATGGGCAGTTAGAATTCAGAAGCTGCGTGCTCCGTGCTGTGAGACTGCTAAATATTACACACTCAGACACCGTGTGTGGCAGTCTGCAATATTATCCCCAAAGTTCATACTGTCTATGGTTTTGGCGAAGTTAGCATAAGATAGTTTAGCCCTTTTTATTTTAGGGTTGCTCTCATTGTAAACAAACAGCCTTTCACACTATTAGAACCTGAAGTTCACTCCAACCTGAAAATATAGGGACTGGGTGTGGTGCTCACACTGAGGCCATTGTTTCTGCTGTCTCCTTAGGAGGCAGCCGGCCCTTTCCTTCACTTATACTTGGGGGAAGGGGAGAAGCCACCTGTTCCTGCAGCAAAGCTGTTCATCTGTTATATTGTTTTGTTTTATGAACTTTAACATTAGCAAACATGTATAAAGGTAATTCATTCAGTTGGGCTCATGGTATTAAAATAATAAAATGACTGTGGGCTTTTTGCTGTAATAGTTGGTTTGAGGGAGGAGTCAGCAATCGTCACATGTTTATGCTTTACTATAAATGAGGTATCCTTTCAGGGAGACCTCAGATTCGTCTTGGGATTAGCCGGTTACTGACCCCTCTGTTTAGGTCTGCTCCTTTCCAAACCTGTAGCCAACTCTATGTGCTGGTGAGGTGACTATTGCTGCCTGTACCTCAAGAAAGCAGGAATTGAATACAATTTGATGTTGTTTTTGTTCATTTTGTATTTTATTTGCCAAAATGCAGTTGATTTTGATGGCTTTTTAAGTTCTTTTTTTGTCTGCAATAAATTTCTGGTCTGGCAATTGCCTTTCCAACACCTTACATCTCTGTGTCAGTGTCCATCAGTACACCCACAAACCACAACAATCTCCCTCCTACTGAGTATTGCTGGAGACCGTCGGAGCATTTCAGACCTCATGCTGGTGAAGTAACAGGAATATAGATGGGACTGCATTACAGACAACATTAAAGTATATTCTGGCCTGCAAGTCAGGGACAGCTCTGGGGTCTGTATTCCTGTCGTTACTTCAGCTGCCACCGGCATGACGTTGGCAAAGTGCCGACCTGATGGTCTCCACTACCGATACCATATTCTGGATAATATGCCTGAAAGGTTTCCATCAGTTCCATGTCATAACGATGAAAATATCATCACAACATGGAATTCGGTGCGTGCACATCGCCAAAAACAAAACTGGCAAATGTGCACAAAGGCAGACCCACAATGACCAAGGGTCCACAATACTGTATGGGTGCAACAAAATATAAAACTTTCCCCCACACCTCCTATCTAATTATTATCAATTCTGGGGTGCGCCCTGACACTGGGGTAATGGAGAAAGTTGAAGGGGGCACTCTATTCACCACAAAACCACGGGAGAAAAAAAAAAATACAAAGTCTAACAACCACAAGCAAAAACAGAATACCATCCTTACCCAGCCCCGAACCCGGCACCTCTCGCACTACTGGCTCCCACCCTCACCACTAAACCACACGGCCAGCTTGGCTCAGCCCCGTCAAACAACATTCCAAATGCCGGTTTCTTTTACCTCCCTCTTCTAGTCGCTATTCTGATGACTCACTGTTCTTCCCCGTACTCTCGCTAGCCTTCCATGCTCACTGAAATCATGGGTGCTCAAACTGAGTCACTCAAGAGTGAGTCACTCAATTTGAGTCGCCCACATAACAATATACAGTTCTCTCTCCTAAGCTGGTCTCCGGGCTTCCTTATTCCTGGGCTGTACCTCCTGATGGTGATCCACAGGCAGGAATCAGACCTCTGCAGCAGGGGACATCCAGCCCTCCACTTCCTGTTCTCCTCAGTTTACTTTCTGCCTTCAGTCTGGCAGGTACTCTGCAAGCAGAGCTCTGCCATGTGGCAGAGTTGAAGACAGCAGACTGTAAGTCAAGCAATTTGAATTCTTGGGGATATCAGAATTCACTAATGTATTTTCGAAATCCAGCGTGGGTGCCAGTCTCAGCCTTGCAAGCTGCACAGTCTGGCCTCTATTTTCACTGTGTGTGTCCCCCCACCACACACACTTCTGCACTCGGCCTGGAATGCTACCTCAGTGCAGTGTTAGTGTGCTTCAGGGAATTCAAATCAGGCACCGGAGTGCTCAGAGAGGCACAACATTTATGTCAGGGAGTCAGAATGGCACCAGAGGGCTCATAAAGGATGCATGGCCCTATTGTGGTGCTGTTCTCCTGCGCTCTCTGCAGTATTGAGTTAGAATGGTGCTGTTTTCTCCCGCGTTTTTTCTGCACAGACTGCAATGCTCAGCCCTATGCCTCAGTCACTGGAGATGGAGGGGGAGTGCAGGACTTAGGGAGAATAGTTCTTCCCTTCGGCAGCATTCATTTTTGAACAAACGCAGCCGCTCGTCTATGGGGACCGACAGCATATCAGTGGCAGCTCTGTGACAGGGAGCTCTTGCCGACAAGCGCTGCAGGGTGTAAGGAGCCCTTTTCTAGAGAGACCTTCAACTGGCATGGTAAAGGTAATATCCCAAATCTCAGACTTCCTGTCAACGGCTGGCATTCCAATACCTCAGTCGCTCGTCAACGGTGGACCGGCAGCATGGCTTAGTGACTCGTCCCAACAAGTTTCTCAGGAAAAACGTTTTTTCTTAGCACGGGAGTGTTTTCAAGGGACTAAGCAGGCACTGTAGGGTTTACGATCGGAGAACGGCTTTTTGGGAAAGAAGCAGCCATTCGTAGTCGGTAGAACTAGTAGGCGCTCATTCAAAAAAAGCGCCAAGCTGCTCGTCGATACGCCTTCTCTTCGACGAGCGATAAGGAGCCTAACAGTGTGGTAGCGCCGTGACAGGGGATCTAAGAGCCACAGAGGACTTGCTTCAGCACCTGAACCCCCCCCCAGCCAATCTCCCTCTTCAATGACAGGGATTAATTTTACCAGTGCCTGAGAAGGGAACAGTCATTCATAAGTGGCTCTTAAAGGCTCAGCTTTAATTACCAAAGCAGACGCTTTTAGTCATCTACTCCTCCCTTAAAGCAGCTGTGAACAACCTGTTCTCAACACCACTGATGTGGCATTCCAGCGTGCTGATAAGCCACATATAAGCAAGCTCAGCCAACCTGTTTTTTCCACAGGAGCCACAATACCTTGGGCCACTATCCTGGCATTCCAGCGTGCTGAAGAGCCAGATGTAGATAAGCCCACCCCGCAACAGCCTCAGAGCGGGACTATTCTTGGCATTTTCAGCAGATACCTCAAAGGAAGCTGCCAGTTGCGCAGCAAGGGTCATGCTTTACTGTAACTCGCCTCGCCATACTTAAGGCTGCAGGCATGGCAGGCAGACAGGTCGCCAAAGCTCACTTGGTGAATGCCCCCGACAAGGGAGAGCTCCCGTATGGATAGTCTTTAAAGGAGGTGATAAAAGATTCCAGAGAGGAGCCGAAAACGTAACTACCATAATTCAGGAGCACGTACAGACCCTGGACGTAGGGATCCAGTCAGAGTATTCAAGCACATGCATACTCGGAGGACAAACTAAATCTGCCTTGACAGTTTTGTTCGCAGCAGACCCTTCAAGGTGGAAACCTTGTCACGAGTAATCAGGGAGTCGCAAAATGGGGATTTTCCAGCACCCATAAATCTGCAAGATGCCTATTTGCATATTCCCATGCAGTAATGGCGAACGCACTATCCCAGATTCAGAGTGGGAGAGCAGTACTTCCAATTCAAACTCTACCATTACGGTCTTCTCACAGCTCAACCAGGCATTACAGGCAGTGGAAGAGGTAGTCAGGTCCCCTATGGCACATGGTTTTCCCATTAGCTGGAGAAAGAGCTCCCTAATTCCAAACCAGACCTTGATCCTCCTGGGGGACTCACATCATGACGCAAGCTTCCAATCCTAGATTTTGGGATCTGTAATGGCTCATCAAGGAGTTTTGCAAGCTCCTCAGCTACCTGCTTATTTTTTCACACAGCTCAGACAGATTAAGCCCTTCCTCCAGGGATGGTCCCAGAGGTCAGAGGTCATGAAGGGCCATAAGTTAGGCCATCTGCACTAAGTCGGAATTGCGACCAATGCAAGCCTCAGGAGCGGGGAAGGACTCACCTGCATCAGCTGTTGGCACCGGGCAGGGGATCACTGTTGGACACAAGGTACAGTATAAGCGTTTCTGAGGGGGGAACAGCAGGCCATGCCCAGAGACATGCTGAACAGCAATTCCTCAATCCGGCTAGCCTGATTCCAACTGATAATCTGGCAATGCTGACATACACAGACCATCAGGGCGAAACGAGAAGCTCAAAGATGCTAAAGGAATCCCTTCTTTTTCAGTGGATTGAGCACCACTGAATGATGTTTGTATCGGGACAGGAAAATGCCATAGCAGAACGTCTCAGTCGCAAAGTGGGTCGACCAAGGGATCGCAGCTGAAGGACAGTGCCTCCCACATTCAGACAGAATAGTGGGGCAATACTCAGACAGATCTTTTCGCCTGCGGGCAGAACTCCAAGGTAAAGAAATTCTGTTCCCTGGCCAAGAACGAACCAGCGGTGGCTCATGACACCTTTTCCCCATAAACTGAGATCTGTTCAGTCTCCTGTATGCCTTCCTGGCAGAACGCCAAGGTAAAGCAATTCTGTTCTTTAGCCAAGAATGAACCAGCGGTGGCTCAGGACACCTTTTTCCCCATAAACTAGGATCTGTTCGGTCTCCTGCATGCCTTCCTCCAATATCACCTCTATCAAGAGTTCTCCACAAAGTGGCATTGGACAGGACAGTCATGATTCTAGTCTGTCCCTTATGGTTTTTCCACACTTAGTTGTTTCTCATTCATTAGTCAGGGCGACCACCTCGAGAATTCATGTTCAGCCATGGGAATTCTCCATCAAGGTCCAGTTCTGCACCCCATTTTAACAACTGATCTTTCTCTAGACTGGGAAAGTGAGTGGAAAAACTTTCAAGGAGCTATGCGGTACAGCTCCTGTTATTGACATGATGGGGAACTCGTATGTCTCTTCTTCCTCCAAAGTGCATTATAGAATCCGGAGGAAATTTTGGTTTTGGCTTCATTCCAGACAAAATATAAAATCGCCTGTACTACTGCAGTTCCTTTAAGACAGGTGGGCAAAGGGCTGCAACCAACCCCTTACAAATTAGAGTTTCTGCACTGCGGCACTCTTGACGGACCTGGGGAATTGTTGGGCTCATATTCCCATGTCTGGCACTTCTTCAGGCAGCAGCAGCATTATAACATCTTCAATCCACCAAAGCTATCACCTTGGAGTCTTAATATGGTTCTCAAGGCCGTGACCAAGGCCCCCTTTAGAGCCTCTCAAGCCATCCATCATGCGTCTCAAAATAAAGGTCGCCTCCTTTTTTCTCAAAGCTATTACTCCCGCTAGGAGTTTCAGCAAACTAAAAGCACTGCTGGCCCAAGAGCTGTACACTCGTTCATCAGGCTAGAACAGTTCTAATTTTTGTTTGCCAAAGTTATGTCTCCCCTCTCTTACAATCAAGGGTTCATTCTTCCTTCCTTCTGCCACTCTCTAAAAACAACAAGGATGGAAAATGTCATACACTAGACCTGGGAAGAGGGAGAAAAATGGACATTAAGAGAGAGGAAGCTATTCGCAAAACTTCAACTGTGTTCATGCCAGCTAAAAGGAAAAAAAAAAAAAAATTGGGGGCAGCAAGGATTCAACAGGCTCTATAGCCAAACGGATTCTATCAGTCACCTCTACGGCATATGATCAGGCCAGAGTAACTTGCCTGGCCCAGTGGGAGTCCATGGCCCCCTTCGTGGGCGTAATTCAGAGAAGCATCGACAGCACACTCACACAGAGTGGCCTTTTGATCATCCATTCACACTCTCTTAAAAAAAAAAAAAAAAAGTTCTCATGATATCCTCGGCAGAGGCATCCTTTGGCCGTAGAGTGTTTGAAGCAGTGGTGAACCCTTAAGGGCTCTTGATAGTCTTCCCACCCGGGACATCTGGGGACGTACTGCTTTTGTATATCCCAGAAGTAAGGAAGCCCGGAGACCAGCCGTCAGAGAAACAAAATTTACACGCATTTAAATTTTGATTTTCCATCTTTTTGTATGACAGAGGTTTAGGGGATGCAGTTAGGGTTTTGTTTTTTTTGTTTGTTTCTGTGTTAAATATTGCTCTGGTTTGGGGGATGCGGCATTTAGTTACTATTAGAATGTTTTATATTATAGGTTGAGGGAGTGCTCCCGACCAACTGGAGTGCTCCTTTCCCCTGCACATGAGATGCTCTTATTCTGTGAAAAGCGTCTCACGCGCAGATGCCCTGGAAACAGGCACACTCTGGGGCATTTTTTTTTTTTTTTTCTTTTTAAACACTGAGCGCTCCCCTAATCTATATTATATTAATACGTCCCCCGTCACCACTCGTTGCAGGTAAGAGTGGTTTCACTTGCATTCTGCTAAAGCCAGAACAACTCAGCTTTGCATCACTGTTCTCTCTCGAGCACAGCGCACGTGAAACCACTCTTATCCCGCACCGAGTGGTGATGGGGGACGTACTAACACTTACATGGATAGTCAGTTTCCTGAGCTTCATGGATATCCTTTAGTTCAGCCAGAAATCTTTCCACTGATAACTATAAAATCAGTGTTTCTATCACTGCTGAGAAGGGGCATCTAAGCTTTATTTATTTATATATTATATATGGTAGGTGCACTGGTCCAAGAACCGTTTTCAGGCACGACCTGGGCCACTGAGAATGGCACAGGAATACAGCAAATACAAAAGTATTGGGGTACAAAGCATATTATTGGAACAGATTCACCTGACCACCATTTATTATGACACCAGTGGACAGTGAAGCAAGTGGGGTGGGGTTGTCCAGTAAATTGCTGCTTCATACGTGCTTCTTTCCTGCTATCTGTTTCTGCATTGTTTTTCCTATTTATATGCTAATAAACTTGCCTTTGATATGAGGCTCTGTTTAATTCCTGCCTTAGTTTACGATCTGGTCAGTACCACCCCCCCCAAACTGTCTTTTTGACACCTGGGACAGCACAGCCAGTGTGCAGCAGGGATGGGTGAGTAAAGTAAGCTGCACTTTATGCTAGCCGTCTTTAGGTCAGTTTGGTATGAATTATGAGTCTGTTAATCAATTTGTTCCACTTACTACACATTTGCTAAATTAATAAGCACCAACCTGCGCAAAAGTGCTAATCAATCAAAATGCTTATTTAATATCCTGCATACCAACCAAAAATAATAGTCTGGCATAAAAGAAAAAAAAAAACAATCGGAGAAAAGGTTCACTGACAGCTAACAGACATCTGCAGCTGGTGTCAGTATAGCACTGGGACCAGTAGATCGTAAACCAGAGCTATTAACAGTTCCAGATATGAGGATCCAACGGCTGCTCCCCAGCTCTAATGTCAGCCTTGGAACTGCCACAGGATGTTGTGGGATGCGTCGCTAGAGGGGCTGAATGCAAAATGCCAGCAGGGGGAACAGCAGGATCAACCAGATACAGAATACTCCAAAGCCTGCAAGATTAAAAATTCACTCCTACTGTGAAAATACTAATCAGGGCCAGCCCCACACCGAGGTGTGGGGGCACTAGCAAATGGATGCTTCCCTTTCACATCAGAAAAATATAGATGTAATTTGTAAACAATGTTGTTTACTAGCACTTTCTCAACTTAGAAACTATGCAAAATCACTATGTACTGCTGCTTTAACGGTGGCATTATGAGGCTGAGTCTGCCTCCCAATTAAACTGAGGTAATTAGTTTCTTGTTTTTCAAAAGCATGCTGTCGACACACTGCTATAAAGATACACTATGGTATAGTTTCTTACCTATCTAGCACTGCTGTGTAGGCGGTGAGGTCTCAGACTGATCACCATAGCAACTGCTATAAACATACATGACATGCAACAGTATCAGCTGATTTCTTAACACTGTAAACAGACACTGGTGTGAAGACCTTTCTTCATATTTAAATTCAAAGCAAAATGTATTATGGAAAACTATACCAACACTGCCTCAAATTCAGTGGATACAAGCTAGCTGCGCCACAACAGCCTTGTGCGGAACACATTTAGTCTTTACAGTAAATGTAACACACACTCCTCTGCAGAAATTTTAGATGCTGCAGTACAATTTCACAAAATGTATAATTTATATTACCCTTTTCTACATCCCCCGTCCCCCCACACACGCATTATTAGCATCGGTGTTTTAAAAGTCGATTACTACAACCAAATTAGGGGAGGAGATTACACGTCCACTACATCCTACAGACACTGTAGGAATCATTTGGCACCGTCTGAGCTTGGCTGAAAGCTTTGTTCTGTGTTCTCAAGTACAGAAGCCACACTTTGTTAATCTCAGGCCTGTTACTGAATTCATGTGGGCACCCTGTGCCACACCTTTCATTTTACCCCTTGCATTCTGGGCAGCTGTACAAATTGCTAAGAGCCACAAAACTGCAGGCAACTCTTGGTCACTTTTCAGCTAAAGCTAAATGTGTTGGGTAGCAGTGCTTCACTTGAAGTTAACCAACTCTTTCAGATGCAACCTCTGGAGCCCTCTAATGTCTCACTGTCAGGGTTGTTTGTCTACTTAGGAGCGGACAGCCAGATAATCAGACTTCAGGAATGGCAGCCAATATCCCCCTAGCATTTTGCTTGTTCAAAAATGCTTCTCTGCATACTAATTTGACTGGATTTGGGGGTTTTAATACACTGTAATGAAGAATTCCACCAAGAGAACTGCACTCACACCATCTAGAGTGCTGCTCTGCCTTAGAGACCTCCAGATAATGGTAGAGTTCACTTTCACACTTGACTGATCCAATAATATGAGGTTGTGTAAGCCAATGGTTAGAACACCGAATGTGGACTCAGGAAATAGACGGCTCACTGTAGGTTTCTGAACATCCTTGTGCATCTGGCAGCCCACCCAGATCTAGAGTGTTGTATATCAGTTGGGCAATCCTGGGTATATAAATTGTATTAACAAACCAGGGACCAGAAGATGGAAAGAGGCTAGGGTACAGGTTGGCCCAGACTAAGACGTGAGTAGGAAGGTTGCATGAGGGAGTGATCGGGGAAGGGGGGGTCACAGTGGAAAGGGTAAGGGATGCCCTTCGGAAACTAAAAACTGATAAGGCGCCGGGGCTGGATGGATTACATCCGAGGGTTATGAAGGAATTGGCGGAGGTACTGGCAACTCCACTGGCTGCACTCTTTAATACCTCTCTGCAGACAGGATGGGTGCCACAGGACTGGAGGGTGGCTTATGTAGTGCCTATATATAAAGGGTGGTCTCGGGTGGAGATGGGAAATTATAGGCCTGTCAGTCTGATGTCTGTGGTAGGTAAAGTAATGGAGGGCTTTATCAAGGAGAGACTTGGGAGGCAGTTGGAAAGGTTAGGACATCAGGACGATAAACAATATGGCTTCATCCGGGGGAAGATAGTGTCAGACCAGCCTTGTAGAGTTTTATGATTAGGTGATGGGGGCCTTGGATAGCCATAGGCCGGTAGATGTTCTATACCTAGATTTCAGCAAGGCGTTTGATTCACTGCCTCATAATTGTTTGATAGAGATGGGGGTGGAAGGACAGCAGCTCGTTTGGGTTGAGAATTGGGTTTCGGGGCGTTTACAGAGGGTAATGGTGGGTGGAAAACTCTCCTCCTCCAGGAAAGTAATCAGTGGTGCCTCAAGGCTCAGGCATTAGAGCCACTCTTATTCAATACCTAAGTCTCAGATATGGGGGTCAGAAATAGGTTGAGTCTTTATGGATGATTCAAAACCGGGAGCAATGGTGGATTGTGTATAAGCGAGAGAGTCAGTCCAGGGAGATCTGGATAGCCTGGAGGGGTGGTCAAGGGAGGTGGAGACTGAAATTTAATGCCAGGAAATGTAAGGTACTTCATTTTGGGGTTAAAAACCCAGGTCATGTATACACGGGGGTATCACACTGCAAACTACAATGGGAGAAAGGGATTTAGGGGTGGTGGTAGACGTCAAAATGAATAACACTGAAAACTGTAGAAAAACAGCAGTCAAAGCAAATAGGATACTGGGCTGCATAGCCAGGGGTATTACGTCCAGAAGAAAGGAGGTGATCCTCCCTCTGTATAATGCCTTGGTCAGGCCGCAGCTTGAGTACTGTGTACAGTTCTGGAGACCTCATCTGAAGAAGGATATAGTACTGCTGGAGAGGGTTCAGAGGAGAGCAACCAGGATGATTCAGGGCATGGAGGGGAGGCCTTATGAGGAGAGATTGGAAAAGCTTGGGCTTTATTCACCGGAGGAGAGGAGGGATAGGGGAGACATGATAGAGGTTTTCAAGTATGTAAAGGGAATAACCAGGAGTGGAACAAAATCTAAATTTAAATACCTGTAAATTTTCTTTCTCCGATGGCTGGTCTCCGGGCTTCCTTACTCCTGGGCTGCACCTCCTGATACTGACACACAGGCAGTAATTAGACCTCAGCAGCAGGGGACATCCAGCCCTCCACTTCCTGTCTCCCTCAGTTCTTCCTAAAGCAGTCCAATGTGGCAATACTACAAGAACTTGGAAACAGAAAACAACAATTTTAAGGCATATATGGCCGAGGGGCCAGCTAACAATATACATTCCGAAAGGGAATCCGAAGCCTGGAGACCAGCCGGAGAAAGAAAATTTACAGGAATTTAAATTTCGATTTCTCTCTCCTAAGCTGGTCTCCGGGCTTCCTTACTCCTGGGATATACAAAAGCAGAACGTCCCCAGATGTCCAGAGTGGGAAGAATGTCAGGACCCCTAAAGGATCCACCACCACTTGAAGCACTCTGCGACCAAAGGATGCCTCATCCGATGGCATCGCTTCCAGCAAATAAAATGTTGAAAATGTGTGAATGAATTATCAAGGGGCCACTCTGCATAAGTATGCTGTTGATGCTTCTCTGAAGTATACCCATGAAGGAGCCATAGCTCTGGTGGAATGGGCTCTCCCTGGGCCAGGCAAGTTACTCCGGCCTGATCCTAAGCCATGGAAGTGGCTGATCGAATCCGTCTGGCTATAGAGCCTTTTGAATCCTTGTTGCCCATAATTTGGGCCCATAGCTGACATGAACAAACTTCAGGTTTTGCGAATAGCTTCCTCTCCCAATATACATTTTCGTCAGGGGCAGACTGGATGGGCCTCGAGGTCCCCATCCTCAACCTCCATGTCTCTCTCTATTTCTATCACACCTCCCAGGACTAGAGGATGCAATTCCCTTTCCTTATTGCTTTTGGAGAGTGGGCAGAAGAAAGGAAGAATGAACCCTTGATTGTAATGGAAGGGAAGCAAAACTTTGGCAAAAAAACTGAAACTGTTCAAGCCTGATGAAAAACAGTGTATGGCTCTTGGGTAAGCAATGCCTTTAGTTTGCTGAAGCAATAGCTATGAGAAAAAAAGGTGACCTTTATTTTGAAATGCTTGATGGATATCTCCTTGATAGGCCCTAAGGGGGGGGGCCTTGGCCACAGCCTTGAGAACCGGCAGCTTTGGTGGGTTGGAAGGCATCTTAATGTTGCTGTCTTTAGAAACCCACAGGCATGGGTATATGAATCTAACGATTCCCCTGAATCAGTCAACAAGAGTGCTCCCAGTGGGAAAACCTGAACTTGTAAGGTGGCTGGTTGCAGTCCTTTGTCCATCCATCTGAAAGGAACTGTAGTAGAACAGGTAATTATATTGGATAGTTCTATATGTGTTTTGAATGAAGCCAGAACCAACATTTTCTCCAGATTCAATAATACACTTTGGAGGAAGAAGACAGACAAGTTCCCCATCATGTCAATAAGAGGAGCTGAGTAGCCTAGCTCCTTGGAGGTCTTTCCTCTCAATCTTCAGGCCTAGAGACAAGTTGTTTAAGTGGGATGCAGAGCCGGACCTTGATGGAGAATGTTGGCTGAACTTGAAGTTAGACGTGGTCACCTTGACAGACGGATGAAATTGGGACTATGTGTGAAAAAGCCATAAGGGGCAGACTAAAATCATGACTGTCCTGTCCCGAGCCACTTTGTGAAGGACTCTTGACAGAAGCAGTATTGGAGGAAAAGCATACAGGAGACTGAACTCATCCCGATTTAGGGGAAACGGTGTCCTGAGCCACTGCTGGTTCATCTTGGCCAGGGAGCAGAAATGCTTTACCTTGGAGTTCCACCAGCAGGCAAAAAAAAAATCTGTCTTAGAGGATTGCCCCACTGTTCTGTCCAGATGTCTGAGGCACTATCCTTTAGCTCCCATTCCCCTGGTCTACCAACCTTACTGCTAAGCCAGTCTGCTGTGACATGTACATGTCTTGGGATATGCATCGCTCAGTGGTGCTCAGCCCACTGTGAGAAAAAGAATTCCCTTAGCACTTTGAGCTTCTTGTGCCGTCTTGATGGCTGGTGTATGCCAACACTGACAGATTGTTGGTTGGAACCAGACTATCCTGACTGGGGAATTGCTGTTCAGAGTGCCTCAGGGCATGGCTTGGGGAATTGCTGTTCAGAGTGCCTCAGGGCACGGCCTACTGTTCACATGTCTGGAGTGTTTATGCTTACCTTGTGTCTCTAACAGTGACCCCATGCCAGGTGCCAACAGCTGATGTAGGCAAGCTCTCCCCCACTCCTGAGGCTTGCATCGGTTGCGATTCGGGTTTGGTGAGGAAAGACCTAACTTGCAACCCTTCATAACCTGCCCTCCAAGACCGTCACTGGAGGAAGGGTTTACTCTGTCTCAAGGAACTGTAGGAGAAAATAAGCAGACAGCTGAGGAGTTATGTGAAATTTCTTGATGAGCTTTGGCAGAATCTTAAATTTAGTTTTCGGGGGGAGAAAAACTTGTGTCATGATGTCTGCCCCCAGAAGGATCAAGGTCTGGTTTGGAATTAGGGAAGTCTTTCTCCAGATGATGAGAAAACCGTATGCCAGCGGGTATCAGACTGCCTCTGCCACTGCTTGTAATCTTTGGTTGAGCTGTGGGGCCTTTATGTGTACTATGACCACTACTAGCACCTTTAATTCTGTCCATGGATCTGAGGAAGACCCCAATTGCAGAGTCTGAATTGAAGTACTGTTCTGCCATTCTGAACCCGAGATCGTGCATGTGACGTTACTGAGTGGGAAAAGAAAATGGGCATCTTTCAGATCTATGGATGCAGGAAAAAAAGCCTTTTTGCGATTCCCTAATTGATGACAAGGTTTCTGCCTTGTAGGGTAGGCTGCAGACCAAACTATTCAAGATTTCGAGAACTAGGATTGGCCTGAATCCCCCGTACATTTTGGTATGATGAAGAATGGGAAACTAGCCCATCTGCAATAATCCCATAATGTCCTGTAGTGTTGCCTTTCAGATGGGTTGCCAGTGATGGTGGAGGGCGGCATATGAGGTAGTGCGGGCATGTATTAGGTGCTGGTAAAGTCTATGATCCCTCTGTCCGACTTAGTTTGGGCCCATGCCCCGAACATTTTTAGAAACCTGCCCCCTCTGGGGGATGAGCCTGGATAGCAAGATCTTTTTCCAGAGAAATTAGCATAGTAATTTGACCCTTATTGAAAGCTAGCTAATGCAACAAGCATCTGGGGCCTGAGATGAAGACTGGCCTCTGCTTCTTGATGTGGCATGTATGCCTGGGCATTTCCTTATAATCCTGCACTATCGCCTTCGGAGCCAAGCCAAACAGGAGATTACATACATTGGGTAAGTCGACTGACTTACTCTTGTAGAGGCGACTGCTTGCCAGACATGAAACCAGGGGCTACAGCAAGTCGAGGCTGGATACATGCTCAGAGTGGCACACCTGATCGCCTCTCCAAGGACCGTAGCTAATGAGGAATAGGTCTGTTCCTCTCTGGATCACTTACAGGAAAATAAAAGACTAAAAGTGGGACCCCAGACAGAGCATTTTAGGCCAACACAGGACTGGTTAGGGAACTATTTCTCTAGTCGTCACCCTGAGACATTGTTAATGCTTGGAGGACCCAGTGAGTGAGGCATCCACATCTTTATACACTGGGTTTCTGAGAGAAGCCTCTCCTCCTTCACTGGAATGACCAACTTCTTGGTCAGGTTTGAACTGAAGGGTTGATGCCAAGGCAGACTAACCAGTTTATAGATTGCTGCTTGTCAGACTTGGGAATCTTAGAGATCTGCCAGGCCACCGGATAGGTGCATTCTGGACTTTGTCATTCCTCAGTAGCCAGTCCCCCAATAGCTGGGGGAATATGGAAGGCTGAGGCAGATTTGGGTGCAGCTGTAAGGTGAAAGTCTGTTTTGGCTGGGTGGAAGCCTCCATGAAAGGTCCGAGGCTTTTAAAAAAAACAAAAAAAACACACACACACACACGAAGAGGGCTGAGGCCCTCCAGGCCAAGATGCTGAACAGACAGAATCAGGGAACTCTTTCTCCTAGACAGAGTCCGATGAAAAGCCCCACAAACTGAAGACTAAGGGGTCCGTGGATGTTCCTTACGGCACTAACGAGAGGACTAGTGCTCCTCTTCAAATTAGGGAAGGGCTTCCTTTTGCCTTCTTGTGCGGTTTCCCATCTGGTGACTCCAGAAGTTGCCCATGAGGGATGCTGGGTCCAGGGCAAAGGGCCTGATATACCTGACCAAGAGGCCTGGCGCTAGAGAGAAGCTGTGGACTTCCGGGTCCCCCAGAGGCTGCTGCTCTCTCCAACCTGGTAGTTGCTGCTCGCTCAGACCTGTGTGACTGTTGGTTATCAGTCTGAGCAGAGGAAGGGGTTGCATCCTTCGAGACCTCGGCATTCACACATGCTGCCTTTTTTTTTTTTTTCCCTTTCTAATTCAGCACACCCCCTCCCTTTGGAGGGTTGGTCTATGCTGCTGCTGGCCCTTTAAGGGCAAAACGCTGTTGAAAGGCTACTTAGAAGTGATTGTTCCCTTCTCGGGCACTGGCAGAATAAATCCCTGCCATTGCTGAGTTGAAGAGCCACTTAAAAGTGACTGTTCTCTTCTTGGGCACTGGTACAATCAATGCCTGCGATTGCTAAGGCAGATTTTGGGGTGCAGGTGCTGATCTCAATTCCCCTGTCACGGCTCTACCACACTATTAGGCTCCTCAGCACTCATCGACGAGAAGGCAGATCACTGACAAGCGTCTGGCGCGCCTCTTGAATGAGCCCTGACTAGTTGTACTGTTGATGAGCGGCTGCATCCCACCAAAAAGTCGACCGCCTAACCCAAACCCGGCAGAGCCTACCTAGCCCTTTGGAAGCACTCCAGTGCTTGAATATACCCCGAGTGGCCTGGCACAGTCTCCAAATGAGCGCTGACTAGTTCCACCGACGACAAGCGGCTGCAGCCTTCCCTTGAGGCCGCTCGTTGATCGGAAACCATGCAGTGCCTGGCGAGCCCCCTGGAAGCACTCCGGTGCTTGAATTTTTTCTCCAGTCCCACTGACGACGAGCGGCTGCAGCCTTCCCAAAAGGTCACTCGTTGATCGGAAAGCCATGCTGATAAAGCTTTTTCTCCTGGGTAACTGTGTTGGTGCTGGGGCCCGAAAGCTAGAATAAGTGAGCCAATCAGTACAACAAGCAGCTGAAGCTTTCAAAAGAGCCATTCGTCAATGGGGAGACACTGCATGACTGCCCGTCCCATAGGAAGCACTCCGGTGCTCAAAACCATTCCCCCTCGTGAGACACCATGTTGCTGCCTGGCTCCTGGGACGCACTCCAATGCAGTTTTCCCCCCTGAATAAGTCCCCAACCGCGGGGAAAAAAATGGACCAGTGAGACGTGGGGCCAGTCTGTGCAGCATGCAAAGCTGAGACTGGAGCCCACCTTGGAGCGTTTGAATACCGCTGTCCATTGCTAAAGCATTTCATCCTACAGGATTTCCAGTAATCCAAAAATACACTTATAAAAGCTTTTATAACTCACAGTCACTTCAGCCCTGCCACATGCGACAGGGCTCTGCTGCAGAGTACCTGCTTCACTGCAGGCAGGAAGTAAACTGAGGGAGACAGGAAGTGGAGGACTGGATGTCCCCTGCTGCAGAGGTCTGATTCCTGCCTGTGTGTCAGTATCAGGAGGTGCAGCCCAGGAGTAAGGAAGCCCGGAGACCAGCTTAGGAGAGAGAAGGAGCTGTTTAGGTTAAAGAAGAGGAGAACAACCAGGGGCCATGATTGGAAGCTTTAGGAGGGAAATTATAGGGGGGGAGCGTAGGAGGTATTTTTTCACTGAGTGGGTAGTGGAGCCGTGGAATGCACTGCCTGGGAGACTGGTGGAAGAGGGTACAGTGGAGGGCTTCAAAAAAAGGGTGGGATAGGTACAAGGGGAGACTGAAACAAATGGAGACCCTTTTGGGGGTTGGGGTGGGATGGTAAGGCGAGCAGCCATTAGGTTGCTGGCTTTCGAGCAGACAAGACAGACCATTTGGCCTATTCTGCTGGCTTTTAGTACGTTAGTATGTTAAGTTAAAACTAGGAGGCCCATTGTCCCTGCGACAGCACTACCACTCACAACGCTGGCAATCCACGATCAGAAGTGGTCTTGGGTCAATGGGGGAATGTAACAGGGAGATCCTGTGATGAGCCCAGATACCAGCTTTAGGAGAGAGAGAGAGAGAACAATCTTTTCTTAAATCTGTTGCAACAGTTCTTCTATTTCTTAGCCTAATCTATCCTTCACAATTTCTAGTCCATTAGGTAGGCCACCTATGGGCACCCCTTCCTCTTCCTTGACTATGATACAGTGTCCTCTTCAATTTTCTTTTTCCCTCTTAGGTCTTCATACAGGGAGGTTATTGTACTGACCTCTGAGCTGATGTAACACAACAGGCTGTGTTCCTCGTTGTTGGATTTAGTATGCAACAGCACTGTGTCATAAAATACCTTGATGTGTATGCCTTATGTGATTGAAACCTGTAAATGTTGAAAATACCACGGCACTAGGGGTTTTTGATGAAGATAAAAAGTTACTAGGGGACTTATTATAAAAATCAAGCTAGTTGTGTTACGTAAAATGCATGTAAATTACAGATTGTCTGAGAGGCTCTTTGGTACCATGCACTCCTGCTTTAAGCTGAATCAGTATAACATTTCATGGTGATTTGCATATACATCCCATGATGCTTCGCATTATGAGGATATGTGTGATGCTGTGTTTCTTTGAAACTTGGCTTTATTGCCAATGTCCTTTGGGCTAACCCTTGCTTCAGTGGTTCTGCACTGAGGTTCTTTGTCTTAAGCTTGCTTTTAGGGTTTTCTTTTTTGAGCTCCCCATCACACAAACACACAAGACCAACACAGGGATTAAAATAATTTTCACTACAGATAGATCAGTGGGTCAGTAGGTGCTAAGTGCAGAGGAAGGACATGCATAGTTTGTTGCTGCAAACTGATGTACTGAAGAAGGGATATGCCATTGCATAAGGTTATCCCATGTTTGAAATAAACATCACACAAAGATTGTGTGTTGAACCTTAAGTTCTGTGTCTGTGGTCCATCTGTTATCCCACAACCCCTCCACAGTGAAGGCCAGAGGTAGAATGACTGTACATCCAAGCGGATGCTGTCCTCCGTCAATGGAGGGTTGTCCTTTTTACCTCAACACTGCCACCTGGGTAACCACAGAGGAGTGCAGCTGGGAGAAATATGCTGGGAAGAGGAAGACGTCAACATGTGGATAGGACTGGCATGTGCACATTATGACTTCCCATCATACGCTGCCTCAGGATCAAAGGTGGAGAGAGAAAGAACAAAGAAAAAATGGTCCTTGGCACCATAAGCCAGCAGCCCCACTATACCTGTACCCACTCCTGATCTGACTGGCCTGTAGGGTTACCGCCTGTCCCCCATTTTTGCAATATAGCCCTGATTTGGGCACCTGTGTCCTGCAAAAAAACATGAAAAATACTATATGTCCTGATATTACAGTACAAAAAAATACTCTGACTTTCCTCTAAATGTTGCAAAAAACTAATACCTTAACTAAAATACCTTGAAATGATGAACACTAGAAACAACTAAAAAACTACAACATTTGTTCTTAATGCTGATTAGAGAAAACAAGTCTGTTGCATTGGTCAAGGTTACACATTGTCCTGCGAAATATCATGTCTCGGTAAGAAATGTCCCACTTGGGCTTCGTAAAAGGGGGTAACCGTACTGACCCGCCATGAGGCCATAATGCAGAGCCTGTCAAGCGGAGTCTTCACCCTCTACCGTGTGGGCGGGGGGGTGCAATTTAAGGCGCTGTGATGGCCAAGTGTTCCCATCATACAGGTAATTTTAAGTAATGCTCTTGCAATAAAGCGAGTGCAGTGATTACAATTTTGAGATGTTTCTCTAGATTTTATTGTTAGAGTGTTGCATGTTTTAAGAAGATGCATGTGTTAATAAGAACAGCATTAAGGAACTATAAAGCAGCCACATCAGAAGATAAACAGACATTACTTTTGGGGTGGGGGGTCATGAGCAAACTGTAAAGCAACAGGAAATGATGCACAATATCAGGCTGTACCTCCCCACCCCACAAAAGGTTTCAAAAGCAAAATTAGTCTGGTGCTAATCACACAAAAAAAACTGTTACTGTATTTCCTGTGCTCTTAAATTCTATTTTCTCCTCTATTTTGTGTTCTTTCTGATGATGCAGATGTTAAGACTGGCAGGCACTGCTCACTATGGGCCTATGGAACCCAGTTGCATGCAAAGCCTCTAGCCTTCCCGCTGTCTCAGGAAGCTCTCATTCCCAACCAGCTCTTTGGGTCAAATGTCACCTACAACACAGTATTGGTTGAGAGCAGATGGTATGACCTAGCACCCCCAACCCCACCCTGTGTGGTTGCATTGGGGGGGGGGGGGGCAGAAACAGCAGTGCTAACACTTCCTGCACCAGCCCAGCAGCCAGGGAGTCTGGAGCCCATTCCACTGGGAGCCTTAATCAGAGCATGGCAAAAACAGTCCAGAGCACAAAGAAAGAAGCCAGATCAGTCCGAACGAGTGTAGTGTCTAGAATTCCATCACAAGTTTCGGGGATTATGAACGACTAAAAACATTCCTTTAACAGCATTTACACTAATGCACGCTGCATTAAAGTATTCTAATTTATTAAAACTTGGTTGCTTTCTAAAGAGGTGAAACACAGGTACTACAGCTGCAACATTTTTTTTTTTTACAGTCGCAGACGCAAACTGAAATTCAGCAACCAGAAGGTTAAGAACGTTCCCAGTCTGAATGAATATCCAGTGGTATTGTAAAAAAAAAGTCTGCAATCCCTTTACCCTGCTGGGAGATTGCATAAAAGCAGTGAACAGACTGACAGCTGTGCAGGAGCCTGAGAACAATGGAGATAAAGTTAGCTCCCAGGGATGTGACCCTATCGGCAGACCAGGCTTGGTGCCAAGAAACTATAAATAATTGATAGGAGCAGCCACCCCAGCCAGCGCACTAATGTACAGCGTGTTTTATACAGCTTCCAGCATACCATTACCCATTACATCATCCCCCCCCCCCCCGCCTTGCTGGGCTTTCATCAGCAAAGTAATTTTACAGCTTTTAAATAATAAATTACTATGGGAGCTGAACTACGCTTTAGCCCATTGAAGCCCGCCAGGGCATGCAACTGCACAAATGAATTTTACATAAAATGATACATTTTGCATTAAGCAAAAGAAAAAGCAGCTTCCCAATGCCATTCTAGTCTAGAACAAAATTTGAAAATGATCAGAGATTTTTTTTTTTTTGGGATAGTACATAACACGAAATCCAAATAAGCAGAGCACTGGCAAATGGGTTCCCAAATTCAAAAAAACAAACAGAATATTCCACAGGACTATGAAAGAGGATTTTTATACCTTAAGGGACACAGTCTATGGTGAGATCTAATCTCATACAAAGTGCCCACTGAATACTTTATATCACACATGGCCTAGATTGCGTTTTATATATATATATATATATATATATGTATGAATTTTAAAGCATCAGGTTGTGTTAATGTCTTAAAAGGACTAACAAGCAAAGTAGCGAATTTAGAGCAGAGAAAGCCAGGAGCAACTCATCGGGTCTTGCACAGACCTTAACTTTTTTCTCCATTGATTCCACAACCACAGGTAAAAGGGCAAAGCTGCAGAACTTGCTGCTGTGCCATTACCTACAGTTCCAGCCTTAGCCATCAAGCAGGGGTGCGCATGTGTATTAAGGTTACCACCTACTCGGTATTTGACCGAATTATTCGTTTTTTTACGTCCAGATTCGGTCCTCCCGTTTTCACCATTGCAAATTCGGTTTTTATGGTGGGTCAAGCAGCACCTGTGAGATTCCCCACTAACTGTTTCATTTTCTTCTCATCTGACTGTAAGTAAGTGTCTGACATTTCAGTGTGCTTGCTTGCTTGCAGTGCATGCTAATCAGGAAGTGCCTTCAAGAGCAGGGCACTTAAAGAGCCAAATGTATCCCTGTCTGCTCAGTTGTTGTCACCTGTAACTTCACACCAGCAAATTGGAAGATTATTCATGGGAAGGGTAAACAATACCACCTTAATTAACACCTTCATTTTTCTGAAACCCTTAGACATTCAGACAGGCACCACATTAGGGTAGCATCTTGTCCAATGTGGACTGTACAGTGTGTTTCAGAAACTTTACCTGCTGATCCAGTTTCATTCAGAGGTAGTACTTTTAGGGTAATTTTGAATGCTCACATACTTGTAAAACAGATTCTGTTAAATCTTTCACCATTTTATTTGCATGTTCATATTACAAACAAATTCTGATGTCATGTAAACCTTTGTTTGTATACCAGTAAATCTGAGAGGTGTAAAGTAGGGCTATTAAGACCATTAGCAGCAAATCAACCTAATCCTTTTTAGGCTGCATTCTGAGTATGGTCTTTGACTGCTGTGATAAGGAATACTTTTATACCTTTAAATGCTCGCCATTTTTTCTTTTAGGGTCTGTCCTATATTTTAATATTTGTTACCCAATTTGTTAAATTAATAATCTAATATGTTATTTCATTTCTAGCAGTACTACACCTCTCTCTCTCCTCAGTAGTTATTGCTGTCAATTTTCATACTACCTGGATATTCCAGGAAGCCCATTCCAGGCCTCTCAGATGAACAGCACAGAATAGTGTGGCTAATGTCATGCTAAGCCACAGAAATGAGAAAAGGAAGACAGAGAGAGAGAGAGAGCGAGCAGTAGCTGGTGAGGAGAAAGGAACACAATCTAGATTTGATGGCTCTGCAAATTTATCAAACATTATTTATTTTTTTTTTTTTACCAGAACAGACGCACTAAACTGAAGCTTGTTTACAGGTGCAACCTGGGAGCACAAGGGAGTGAAATGATTTGTGCAGGGTCACACAGTATGCAAGTCTGGGCTGTGGGATTCAAACCCTGGTCTCCAGAATTGCAGCTCAGAGCCTTAAACCACTGCTCTATACTGCCTCCACGCTATATATCACATATCATGCTATCTGGTATGTATGACTGATATGGAAATAAAATAGGGTATTTAACAACATAGAATAGATCCTACCACTTTTAAAAACTTCTGTGACATTACAAATAGCTTTAGAGTAGGAGCAATGGGAAGGAAGTAGCACATCTTAAAATGGCAGATGATATTTGTAATTACAGCTCATCCACCATTGCTGGTGTAGTTTATTTATTTATTGAGAGAGTTTTACCAGAAAAGGCCAGCTGTTCCAAAATAGCCGGTTGTCAGAGGTGTCCTTGTAGTCACTCAATGTGTCAGCTAAGCTGTGTACACAGGATGGAAAGTCCCCTGAATCCCATCTGTAACCCCACCAAATGTTAACACACACTGAAATTTAAAATATTTAAATCTAAAACAAACCAAATATAATAATGATGTACTTTAAAGAAGTTGTACAGAATGCAATATCAGCAGCAATTCTGAATAAATCAAGCGAATCAGAGACCAAGCGATGCCCTCATAAGTCATAAAAGGGGCGGAGTTAGGGGTGTGGTTTAGTATTCGGTTTTCATCTCATCCAAAGGTGGCAACCCTAATGTGTATCAATACATACAGATATCTGTGCATCAGGTTTTAGTTGGGAGTGCAGACAACCAAGTACCTACTAAATGCAGTCATACATACACAGGCACATGCAGTCATAAAACACAAATAAGCATAGATGTTGGTTGAGCAGTGACTCTGATTTGGAACAAATGACCCTTCAAAATATTTTAAATATTATAACAAATAAAGATGCTCATATTGATTTCTTTGGAGCGCTCCATACTCTTGCACTGTGAAACATCAGACTAGGCCATCTGATCAGAAAGTTAAAGGGATGAGACTGCCGGCTTTTCATAGGTAAACTATTATCTCATCCCTTTGGCAGAAAATTAAAAATTATGGCTATCTTACTGCCTCTAGTGCCTAAACCTCTCTCCAAGGCAGATGAGTAACACAGCTCGATTACTGAAAGAGAAGCGCCTTTTCACAGGGCAGCAGACCACTCCCAATGACATGTGAAGACAGCAATGAGGGCAGAGCATAAATTCCAGCATGCATACTTCCAACTGGCTACTAAAATGCGACTGGGAAAGACTGACTTGAAGATAGGCTACCTACAATTGCAGAATGGAGATGCCGAAAATAAAAAATGACATACCTACCGTAATTCTTTCTCTTCCCTTGTATCTTTACCATTCATTACTGTTGGGTGCAAGCCAGAGGCGTGCAGCTCCTCAGGAGCTTTTTTTGGTGGGAGCAGTCTGCGCCAACTCCACCACCCACGAGGCCGATGCACTGTGTGGCGCTCGCAGGTTGGCTGTTAGGTGCCGCTTACTCCTCCTCCACCCCAGCTCTGTTTTGCCAGAGAGAAGGAAAAAAGAGGGAGAGAGAAAATTAAGACGAGGTAAGGAAGCTGAGGGATAGGAAAAGGAAAGGATATAAACCGAAAAAGGATTAGGCTGGCCAGAGGGGAAGAAGGACTCCAATCTCTGAACATTAGGGCCCCAGCCCCTGGGCTGCAGCACAGGAGAATAATAGTAAGAGAAAGAGAGGGAAAAGAATAAGAAAGAGAGAAAGATAGGGGGAGAAGGCGAGAGACCCCCTGTTATGCTCAGCCAGGAAACTGCTGGCTTACCATTATCTCAAGACCTGGAAAAGTGTGAAGACATGGGTGCAAGGTGTCCGTCAGGCTTCAGAAACCACTGGACATTGGTCAGACAGGAGAGCTTGAGATGGTCTTGGAGAATATATGGCGTGGTGGTGTCTTCTCCCTTCTGCCCTTAAATCTGCATTCGGGATGAAAGTTCCGGGGCAGGACCCTCTCAAGCCTGCCACTTGAGGGCTTAGCCAGGGGGGAACCTCTAATTAGGAGAGGACCCTGCACAGAAACAACCCCTGTATGGAGGGGTTAGAGAGAAGAAAGGGAAGTCCCCATGGGTCCTCTCGCAGGGCACTCCAAAGGAGTCCCCACCCCTGAGTTGGCAACGGACCAGACAGGTCTGTACCAAGTCGCGTAAGTGACCCCACAGTGACCCAGAGAACCCTAGGGAGTTCCCACCAAGGACAGGTCGAACACCCTACTCGCCGACCCCCTCCGGGTAGACCCTCTGTGACTTAGAAGGAAACAGAGGGCCCTGAGACACCAGGGGGAATCGGCCCCCAACTGGCCTTGTAGAGAGGGAGGGCGAGCAGGGTGGAGGCGATGCCCAGAGACTGAGGCAGAACAGGGGAAGGTGGGCGGGAATCAGTAATGAATGGTGAAGATACAAGGGAAGACCAATAATTACTGCTGGTATGTAATTTTCACATTTTCCCATTGTCAATCTTCACCATTCATTACTAATGGGTGAGTACCAAGCCCCCCCAGGAAGGGACCTGGCACTGCCCCGAGGGAACAGCTTCTCTCAGCTTCCTGCGGGGGAGATGCAGGAGGGGGAGACCCTTCTAGTCATCCTAGGCCACACATGGCCTAATTCTGTCCAGGGCAAAGCGGTGTCCCCCGGGACCAGGGGAGATGAGCGACGGAAGACGCCCCTGCAAATTCCTCCTCACCCTGCAGAAAAAGAAATGGTTCCCCTGGAAGGCAGAGGAAATCACCCTACACTGGACCGCAAGTGACATGCCGTCCGCCTAATTCAGATCGCTGTCCCTACTAGTCTGGAATCCACCTCACTGGCATCATAAGATGCCCTTGCCTGGTGCCTTGCAAGCCCCAGACCCTGCGCAGAGAGGGCAATGGCCTGCCTAGATTCCTCCGTATCAGGCAACAATGCTAACACCTGTGCCAACATTGACCACAAATGCCTGTTGTAGGCAGCGTGGTGAGCCTGATGTGATACAGAGTAGCACATGAGATGAAGAGAATACCCTTCTTCCCCACCGGTCAAACTCCGCGGAGTCCAGATCTGGTGGTCGGTCGTGCATCGGGTGCTGTAGCCCGGAAGGAGTGTCTAGGGCTGTCAGCCCTGAAAGTGGGTGTGGCAGAGAACCTAGAGACTCCTGGGGTGTGCAATACCGCCTCTTACAGTCGGCTGGGGATGAGGCGGCCGGTGATTGCCACGTGCAGATCAACGCTTCCTGGAAAGGAACAAGTCAGGAAGGAACCACAAAGGTGGTTCGCACTGAACTCGCTCAGGAATGAGCGCGTCCCCTGCTCAGTACTGCGCCTGACCACGTGAGAGATATGGAGCTCCTGAACCAGCCTTGAAAGGAATCACTGATATTCTGTAAAATCAGCATCGGAGGACAGGTGGACGGATTGTTCTTCCTCAGAGGAGGATATCAAGGAGGACGGAAGTTCAGACTATTCCTGCGGCGGTGGGGATAGGTGGTAGACCTGCTAGTTCATAGCCCCGACATACCTGGGGAAGGCCGTCGCAGTAGCTCTGCATGTCTCCCAGGTCAAGGGCCCTATAGGACCCACATGGCCTGGGAGAGGAGGTGGTGGGCAGCAGAGGAATTGGGGAATGGCACCTGATGAAATCAGCCAGCCTCTGCCAGGGCTCTAAGACCTCGCAGATGATCCTCCCGCATGGGGGGATCCAGTGGTCGACCCAGTCAGCGAACGCTGCAGATTGGAAAACAAATCCTGGCAGAGTCCTGAGGGGAGATTTTCCCCCCTGTGGTGTGACCAGGGCTGCATGGATCCAGTACAGCAAGCCCCAGCACTGCCCACCAAGGCCACTTCTGAAGTCTCAGAGGAGGAGAAGCGGGGTTCGGCACTGTGACTCCTTCCCACCCCGAAGGGAAGTGGAGGAGGGCCCACCTGGTTCGCCCCAATCCCTCGGACTTTGAGGCTGCCCTTTTCTGCCTGGTGCCACACACAGGGGGGCTCCCCAACCCCGAGGGATCGGGTTGACAATTCAGGTTGGCCAGCGGGTCATCCCCCTCCGTAGAGAAGGAGACCAAGCACACCTACAGGCGACCCCAGGATCCCCCCTGGCAACGGCGCCACAAATGGTGCAGCCATAGGCCGCGGCACCACCCGCAGTGCCATCCCAATCACTGAAGCCGTGAACGGCGCCAGGATCCAAAATGGCACTGGAGGGCAGTGCTGAGGGTCCACTGGTGCCAGGCCCAACAGCCATGGGACGCAACACCAGAGGAGCCTGCACCTCAGAGGAGGTGACTGCCGGAGCAGTGCTCTCGACCCAGCTCCAGAGGGAACCGAGCCGTTCCTCCGGCACCATGGAAGAAACCTCCTTAACAGCAAGGCTCGAATCAGATGAGGAGGTATCCTCCTCACCGGGCCGTATAGACCCGGGAAGGGACCCGGGAGGAAGGGTCAAGAGTTCTTGCCATGGAATCCCTAAAACGACACCAACCTCTGAAAGTTGGTGGGGCCCTACCAACTTTAAATGCATGGATTTCTAACACGGCAGTACATGGAGAAGCAGCCATCGCAGTTGTCCATGTCATGGTTGGGTCCCAGGCAGCGAAGACAGATGCCATGCCAGTCCGACATGGAGAAATGCCAGCCACAGGGGCAACGACGCAATGGGGTGTGGCCTGCTTTAGATTTCTTTCTAGCCCAAAACCAGACACGACGCTGAAATAATATTACAAAAATTACAGAAAAAGAGCCAACGCCGCCAGTAAGAATTTAAAATAAATGGAACAGGCTTACTGGGAGTTGGAGAAATGGCACGGGGTGAGCAATCTCAGAACAGGGATGGATGCAGGAAAACCGTCGAACGGCATCGAGAACCAAATGGCGCAAGCTGGAGAATGGCATTGAAGAAAAAACTAGACCGCTGACGCAACTCTTTTTTACAAACGCACAAACAGATTCTTCCTCTATGGCGGGAGAAACAGAATGGGGGAGAAGTCGTCAGTGGCGCCAAACGGCCAACCCGCAAGTGCCACGCAGTGCATCGGGTTTGTGGGAGGCACCGCTGGCGCTGACTCCTCTCACAAAAAAAAACAAAAAACTCCCGAGCAGGTGCATGCCTCTGGCTTACACCCAGCAGTAATGAATGGTGAAGACTGACAACAGGAAGATCACAGAATATGTTGGCAGAAAAGGACTGCTTAGCCCAACCAGTCTGCCCAGATGGTCCAAGCCTACACTCTTGCTGCAGACCCTAACTGGTCTCTGGTGACACCCCCCCCCCCAACCGTTTACTAATATTCTCCCATATCTATCCCACACTTGCTTCAAGCCCCCCACTGTGTGACTCCACTACTTCTACTGTCAGTCTGTTCAAGGTGTCTACCACCCTTTCAGTGAAGTCATACTGTACTTCAGCTTCGTCTTAACCCCCTGGTCTTGGTGCTCTTTCCCATTTTAAAGAGACTCCCCTCCTGCACCCTGTTCTACACTCTGAGGTACTTATAGGCATCTACCATGTCCCCTCTCATTCTCCTTTCTTCCAGGATATACATAGTGAGATCCCAGAGTTGCTCCTCATAGGGATTTTGGTGGAACCCCTGCACCATTTCAGTTGTCCTCCTCTGGACTGCCCCCACCTGTCTATGTCCTTTCGAGGTGCGGCCTCCAAAACTGGAAACCACACTCTTGGTGGAGTCTTACAGCGAGCGATACAGTGGCAACACCACCTCCCTCCTTCTGCTGGAGGTACATATTCCTATGCACCCCCGCATACCAATATCCCTACCCACTTGCCTTGTCACAGTGCCCTGTCAGTTTTAAATAATCAGTTATGATGACCCCAACGTTCCTTTCCTACTTTGTGACTGTCAGTACCTCCCCCAATCCTATACGCAGATCCTTAGTTTCTATGCCCTACGTGCATGATTTAGCATATTTTGGCACTGAACCCAAACTGACATGATCCTGGCCACTCCTAGAGTTTCCCAAGATCCCTCTGCATTCCCTCCACCGCCTCCTGAGTGTCCACCCTTTTTACAGATTTTTGTTATCTGTAAAAAGGCACATCTTCCCTTCCAGTTCTGCAATATCACAAAGACACTGAAAAGGTTCGGTCCCAGTAATGAGCCCTGCTAAGGACTGTGGTCCCCTTCCTGCAAAACTGTAGGCTACCTCCCCTATAGAGGCCCATATCCTCCTAGGTTTGCCCCAGTCTACAGAGCAGCCGAAGCCCTTCTCCATGCACCATGCCTTCAACCAACTGTTAAGTGCCCTGGTGCTGAGTGCCCTTTCCTCTCCCCAGCCGTACACACAAAAGACCTCGTCAAAAGCCACTGTGCATGCCACCTGCTTGAGTCCCCTCCTCAACTCCCTAAAATTTCACTGCACTACCCCTACCGTATCCCTTGCCAGATCATTTGTCCCCAGGTGGACGATGATGTCCAGCTCCCTCCCATCTCCTTATGCCCTAGAGATCCTCTGAATGTGCACTCCATCCCTGCAAGCCGAAGCACCTCTCGGGCACTTCACCCCCATCTCCCTTCTTCAACATATGATTTGAAATGAACTGATAGAATCTCTAACCCTTGACAGATTAATTCAATGTGCTAAAGGAAACAATAAAAGTTTCACTCCTAAATAGCAAACCATGTACAATACACTGATGAATAATTACGGTAAACATTTGCTTATATTGTACTACATTCAAAAATTGCAGTTACGTAAGAACTTACCGTAACAGTAGATCTTCAAGAGAGGTTACTGTAGTAGGTCTTCACATATAGGACTGGGTCCCCTGGCGTCCGGTCCGTACGGCAAACTTGTAGATAGCAATCATCAGTGGGGACAGCCCCTGACGTCAGGCGACATGACGTCAGCCAGACTATAAAAGGGGCGGTCTTGCGCCTGCTCTCCAGTTCTTTTCCATCGGAGAACTAAAGAAAGGTATGTAAAAGCTAGGAGTAAAAACGCCAAGGACCCTGCTTCCTCTCTAGACCAAAGGACTAGGAAGGATGGAAAATAAAGGAAAAAACATCCAGGAGCTGGGGGAAGGTTGAAGGGAAACTAGACATACTGCAGGAACCTCTCTTGAAGATCTACTGTTACGGTAAGTTCTTACGTAATTGCAATATCTTACTTCGAGAGGGTTCCTGCAGTAGGTCTTCACATATAGGACTGAATACCAAGCAGTCCCCAGAATAACTCATGCTGAGGTGCATTCAGGAGGAGGAGGAGAAGTCGCCATAGGGAACCATGACACGAGGCCTTGCAAAACTGCAAGACCAAAGCCTGTTCTGCGCCTAGAGGCAATGTCCAGACTGTAATGCTTAGTGAAAGTGTGAACAGACGACCACATATCTCTGCAGTGGACATATTCCTAAAAAAGGCAGTAGAGGTAGCCATGCTGCAGGTGGAGTGGCCTTTAACTGCCCCCGGAAGTGACTTCCCATTATTTCATGTAAGAAAAATGGATGCAGTTGGCTAACCATCTAGAGGTGGTTTGTTTGGAGATAGTCTTGTCCTGGCACCGAGGAGTAAAGGCTACAAAGAGTTGGTTGGATTTGCGATCTTCTTTAGTCCGGTTCGTATAGTACCTCAAGATCCAGTGCACATCTAGAGTGTGCAGAAGCTATTCCCCCCTGTTGGAATGCTGGGGATAGTATACAGCTAATTCCACGCTCTGATTCAGAGTGGTTTCTGAGACCACTCTGGGAAGAAAGGAAGGATCAGCCCGAAGGACTACTCTGTCCTTATAAAAAATTAAATAGGGTTCTTTACAAACAAAAGTCTGGAGCTCAGAGACTCTTCTGGCAGAAGTGACCGACTAAAAATAAGGTCTTCCAGAAGAGGAAGCGTATGTCGCAAGTAGAAGCTGGTTCTAACGGGGGTAAAGTCAGCTTCCCAAGCATGAAATTCAGGTCCCAGGGGGACAGGGATTCCGGATCAGAGGTTTCAAGTGAAGGATGTCTTTTAAAAAAGGTTTTGACAACCTCCAACTGAGCCAAGGTTTTCCTCTCCACCGGAAGGTGGTAGGCCGACACCACAGAGAGATGGACCTTAATGGAGGAGTAGCTAAGGCCCGTCTCAGATAAATGTGCAAGATACTCTAACACCTGAGCCGCCAAGCATGAAAAGGGATCCCAGCTCCTTGCTAGGGCCCAGATCGAAAATCTTTTCCACTTTATGGCGTAAGTGGATCTAATAGAGGGTTTTCTGGCTTCTACTAAGATGTGTGCAACCTGCGAGGAGACATCATAGCGGGAAACCGTTATGTCCACAGGTGCCACACATGAAGATGGAAAGACTGAAGGCTCGGGGGCACCAAGGTGCCCCGCTCCTGTGTCAGAAGGTCATGGGAAAATGGCAGAGGGACCGGAGGTTCCAGTGCCAGTTGCTGCAAAGAGGATACCAAATCTGGCATGGCCAGAGAGTAGCGATAAGAATCATATAAGCTCCCTCTTGCTGAAGTTTCACCAGAACCTTCTGAATGAGAGGGAAGGGAGGAAAAGCATAGAGAAACCTCCCTGTTCAAGAGAGAGAGAGAGAGAGAGAGAGAGAGAGAGAGAGTCTCGCCAAAAAGCACCATGCCCGGGAACGAACAAGCAAAAGTTGGGTAGTTTTGTGTTGAATGGGGAGGCGAACAGATCTAAGTCTGGATGACCCCATCGAAGAAAGAGTTCTTCGACTACCCCTGACTTTAGCTCCCACTCATGGGCCCTAGCCACTGATCAACTGAGACTGTCCACCAGGATGTTGCTTACGCCTGGTACGTGGACTGCTGTCAAGTAAAGGCTGTGCTGGATCGCCCAGTACCAGACCCTCGTTGCTTCTCTGCAGAGAGGATACGAGCGGGTTCCTCCCTGTTTGTTGATGTACCAGACTGTGGACATATTGCCTATCTGGACCAGAAGTGATCCAGTACCAGAAGAGACTGAAACGCCTGGAGAGCGTAAAGAACCGCCCAGGTCTCCAGAACGTTGATGTGGACCATAAGCTCCTGGTTGGACCAAGACCCCTGTGTCTTGTGTGCCCCCAGATGGGCTCCCCAGCACAAGTCTGAGGCATCTGTGGTGAGGATTTGGGTTGGGACGGGGGAATGAAAAAGTGTTACCCTCAAAATGTTGGAGAGATCCTGCAACCAGTGAAGATCTCGCTGAAGGTTGCTGAAGATCATGATTTTTTGGTTCACGTCATCCGTCCTCTGATCCCATTGGACTCAGAGAGACCACTGGGTGACCCTCATGTGAAGTCTGGCCAGGGGTACTGTAGAAATGGCTGCTGCCATCAGTCCCAAGAGACGGAGCACAGCATGTGCTGGGATCCATCGAGCCTGGGCCACAAGAGTAGCCTGAGCAACTAAAGTCTCTGCTTGATCCAATGGCAAGAAAGCCCTGCTCCGAACTGTATCTAGTATGGCCCAATGAATTGGAGTCGTTGGGATGGTACTAGCTAGGACTTGGGGAAGTTCACCATGATCCCCAGAAGAGAAGACAAGTTCAGAGTGAAAGAGAGGGACTCTTTTAGGCTGGTAGGAGAGGGTGCTGCGAGGAGCCAGTCGTCCAGGTGCAGGAAGACATAGATGCCCTGGCGGGGTAAGAAAGCCCCCACCACCGCTAGATATTTCATGAACACCCAGGGAGCACAGTCAGGAGCTGGGATGGAGCAGGGGAAGGAGCCTCTGAATAGTCAACATACGAAACTTCTTGTACTCAAAGATGTTTAGTGTGCTGAGGTCCAGGATCGGTCTCAGGTCACCCGTTTTCTTTGGGACTAGGAAGAAGTGGGAGTAAAATCCCCTTCCTTTCTGGTTTGGAGGGACGGGTTCGATGGCCTCCTTTAGCAGAAGTGCCTGGATCTCTTGAGAGACAAGGGAGACTTGATCCTGTGGATAGAAAAACCGTCCCAGTGGTAGAGGAGCTGGAATCTCGATGAACTCGACTGAGTGACCCCGCTGGATGAGCTGAAGCACCCAAGACTCTGCGGTGACGAACCTCCAACCCTCCAGGTAGAGGCCGAACCTCCCTCTGACCGGTTCCTCCTGATTTAAGGGAGGTAGCGGAAGCAGGGAAAAGGAGTCAGGACGCCGAGGGGAGCTTTAGCCCCCGAGGAAGGTTTGGAGAACTTAGCCTGTAGGGTTTGGGCTCCTGAGCCAGGGGCGCGTCTTTTTCCCTGATGCTTTGCCTGGTTCTTGTTCCACTTTCTTTGGCGGTGAAAGGGCTGCTTTTTCTGACCCGTCTTGTACACAGAGCGTACGTCTCTTGAGGAGCATCCACTCTCCTGCAGTCCTGTTATATCTTTGGCATCGCCGCCAAAGAGGATGGAACCCCTGAAAGGGGCGTCCAAAAGGGAAGACTGTACATCCTGCGCCAGGCCAGCTATCCAAAGCCAGGAGAGTCGGCGGAGACAGATCCCCGTGGCTGCCGCTCTAGCCACTGAATCCACGGAGTAGTACGTCGCTCGGAGTGCGTGACGACACAAGGACTTTCCCATCCTGATCTTGTCCAGGAGTTTCTTCCTAAGGTTTTCATCTTGAACCTCAAGGAGGTCCCTTTCCAGCTCTGAAAGAGTAGCTTTTTGTAAAACAACCATGTGCGAGACATAGTTGAGAGATCTAATGCCACAGGAGGAAGAAGAATAGATCTTTCACCCGAACTGGTCTAACTGACGAGAGAGTCCTTGTCTGGTGGCAAAGAACTCGGGTGTTTCGGCTGGGCTGACCGGTTGTGAGGGGAAGTAATTACCATGGAGTCAACTTCTGGATGGGAGTTAAGATACTGAATCCCTTTTGGGGAATAACAGGTCCGGTCTGCCTTCCTGGAGACCGCTGGAATTGGGGACGGTTAGTGCCATATTGTGGTCACCAAGTCCTCATGGGGTCTCATCCATGGGGCATGGGGACAGGATCAGATGTAGCAAGATCCAGGTGCTCGGCTAGTCTTTTTCGTTGCGGATCCACCTCTTTCGTGGGTCAGCCTCCAGCTGCCTGTATGGAGTGCAAGAGGTCTCCCCGAAAGATAGGTCCTCTGGGGGAGACTTGGGTGACTCCATGGGAGGAAACTCAACCAGAGATCTGGGGTCCGAGGGTTCAGAGTCGGACTCCGTATCGGAGAGTTTGGAGCTGCTGGGAATTGGAGGTTCTATTCCTGCAGCACCAGCAGCAAGAGAACCCGATTCTCTGCCTTAAGGAGGCGGTGGAGGAGGGTCCTAGGCTGGGGAGCTTCACCCACAGACTGCCTAAGCTCCGACAGCAGCTGGGTTCTAGCTTCCTGCCACCATTGAGGAGCTGTCTCTGGCACTGGTGGTGGCGGAGGAGGCTGGAAGGTAGGATAGCCTGGGTACTGAGGTCAAGAAGGATAATGATAATTCATTTGCGTATAGTAAGAATACCCAGGGTATCCCAGCGTCGGGTGTCCCGACGTCAGAGGCACATGGACCGGCGTCTGATACTGTGGAGTCAACAGCAGGCCACCTGGAGGGAGGACAATGGGTTCTGAACCCAGAAATCCGCCCGGAGAATCTGGTCCCGCTGGGGGAAGTGCCATGGCACCTCTGGGAGGCGCGGTATCTGGAAGGGCCCCGGAAAGTCCCGAGGGAGGAGGCTCCATGAAAAGATCCCTGGCCGGCGGCGGACTAATGTCCAGAGACGGCGGTAGGCCTGGCGAGGGAGGAAGGTCCGGAAGGAGCCCCAACGGCAGGTCCGAAGGCGATCTCGCTGGTAGGAAAATCAGCAGATCGGGTGGCGAGTCATTGGGATGTAAGACCCTAGGGGACGAAGGGTCGCTGTACCGCTCACTCTGTCCGGCGTCGGGGGCCAAAACTGGAGCTCGACGGGAGTGTGGAAGGATCCGGGCGGGCGATGGAGGAGCCATCGTCCGACTGAATGGACCGCACTGGGCTAGTGGAAGTCCAGACACCGCCACTAGACTGATCTGCAGGAGTCGCGCGCCGTTCGACGGGGTCGAGGGGTGTCTTATCGGCTAGGCAAGGCGACTTGACAGAGACATCCAGAGAGGCTACCCCCAGCTGCCCGCTCACCTCGGCAGGAGGGGGAGAAGGTGCCCGGCCTAAAGAAGCAGACAGGGCACTGACAGAAGTACTCACAGTTTCGGAGGGCCTCCCGCGTGGCGACGGACTCCGGTCCCAGTGCTTCTCCTTGCTTTTCTTCTTTTTAGGGCCCGGCGACGACGATCTATCCTGCAGCTCCTGGAGCTCCTTTTCCATCGACCCTAGTCTTCGGGTCAGGAGATGGGACTCGAGGGTCCGCTTGTGCCTGGTTCAGGTCGCCTGGCTGAAGGTCTGACAGATGGAGCACTCCTGGGTGTTGTGCTTGGAACCAAGGCAAAGGAGGCAGCAGGAATGGTCATCCCCATGCGGGATTTGAGCGCTGCATTTCGAGCACTTCTGTCTAGAAGACATCAAATTTTGAGAGAAACGATAGAGAAAATAGTTAGGAGGTGAAGAAAACTGACAAAATGCGGACATATGATTGCTGTTCTAACGCGTGCTGAACGTACTGAGGCGACGGTGGGAAAGAACTGGAGATCAAGGGAAGGACCACCCCTTTTATAGTCAGGCTGACGTCATGTCACCCGACGTCAGGGGCGGTCCCCGCTGATGACTGCTATCTACAAGTTTGCCATTTGGACCAGACACCAGGGGCCGCATTCCTATATGTGAAGGCCTATATGTGAATACCTACTGCAGAAACCCTCTGGAAGTAAGATCTAAACATTTCAAGTTACACTCTACACAATACTTTTTAAATAATATACAGTAATTTGCTACCTTTTTAATGTAAATGTCTTGATATTTATTGTTATATATGAAAAACTAAAACATTATTTTAAATATATGGAAGACTAATACAATATTTTTGATTTTAAAAAGTTCAACAGGTGAAAATAAGGGCTATTTCTGGCCACTCAGTTTAGCATCAAGGTAAAGCATACTTTCCTGTAGCAGTTATGGAGACACCAGATCCCCAACATAAAAGGGCAGACCTAGACAGAAAACCCATGCTGGAATTTTAATAATCCTCAAGTTGAGAAGGTGGAGGCCGAGTTTGCAGGCCGCACAAAGAAACATCAGATCACCATTCTTCTGGCTCGGACAATAAGGACTGAACTAGGGCCTGTACATGGTTCTTGTAAGTTCTGAACCGCCAACCGCCCCCCAGACATGGCGTTTAAGCTGCTCTGAAATAACTTTTTTGATGTGAAATTGTTTGGGAAATTCATAATGTTTGTGAACTGAGATAAGTAAGAGGCCATGGGTTTAAATTTATGCTTTATAGCTTTTTGGGGAAGCTTAAAGTTTTGCTGTATAGCTACTATTTGAGCTCCTGTATTGGGAGCATGGGAAGAATCATTATCCTGATTACTCTTACTTCTGGGACTGCAGTTAAAGTTATTTCTACCTTTGTCAACTACGATAGGTAAAAGGCACTAGCTTTACGGTGCAGTTTTGTCTTGGAGTTTATATAAAAGTTAAAACTATTGCAAATAATTGATAGAGGCAATTAAGGAATAGTGCCTGTAATGTTATGCTGTTCATGGAGTTTTACTCATAATATTCAAGGAGGGAGCTCTAATGGGGTCTACACTCTTCTTATTAACAGGTTAAATAGTAATCACTGGATAGTATACTACCTAAACCTGCTTTACACTCTATAGGATGCACCTTCAACTGCTGAAGAGGTTGGCAATTTATTGGACATTATAAGACTTAGTTCTTTAGACTGTGTTTGGAATCCCTATCTCCTACTGTAAATGGTTATAGGGTTATTTTATTATATTAACTTTACACAAGGTATTTATTTATTTAGTTTCTGTTGACTGGGTAAGTGCACTAGACAAATCCTGCCTATTTTCAATCACGACCCAGGAGAGGGGAATACAGATGAATTCCAACTCACCTTGAACCAGATGAAACCGTTGGTGGTATTTTTAGTGAATGAGGGAAATTTGGCCAGGACACCGGGGAAACTCCCCTACTCTTTTCGATAAGTGCCACGGGATCTTTAACATCCACCTGAACTACCACCAGAACAGGCAGATGGGACCTTGGTTTAACATCTCATCCGAAAGACGGCACCTCATAAGTGCAGCACCACTCTCAAGCGGCACTACAGTGCCTACCATTGCTGTACCCTATATGAGGTATGCACTTGTTCATTGTTGATTAACATGAAACCTAATGAACACAAAGTACAAAAAAAAAAAACATGCTGATGGATGTCCTCAACACAGCAGTTCCTGGCCATGTGGCCTGCATCCAAGAGAGCTTGACGTCTTTAAGAAATTGTAAGTTCAAAAGGAAGAAGGTGAGCGGCGGCAAGAGGAAATCTCTTAAAGGGGACATGAATGAATGTATGTGGCTTATACTGTTTTTTTATATTGTATTGTTCATTAAAATTGTGTCTTTCACATTTTGTCTCCTGTTCCCACTTATACGGAACACGTCATTCAAATACTACACTCCTATACATAGCGATCCTCAGTATTCTGTTTTTGGCACAAGCTCATCAGACAGGATGTAGTGTCATCGGCTGATGTGCTCATTTGTGCATTACATCTGTTGTTGGCTGTTCCAGATCTGAGCATGGCCAACAGGAAATAGTTTAAATTGTTCATTCTTTATATTTTTTATTTATTTATTTTTTTATGCATTTTTAAGGAGGATATCCTGAACACTTGCCAATCAATTAATTTTTGCCCATAATCTCAACAGGTAAGAACATGTTATGCCGACAGTGTGGCTCGTGTTTGGTAATTTGACAGTTTTCACCTGAGCAATGACACCCCACCCCCCACCCCAATAACACCTACCTCTCACCACTCCTCTCTTGCTTATTCCCATCAAGCGGAGTCTGTACACACATACAGTGGCACACCCCCTTTGCATTTCACTATCTCTATCCACTCTCCAGCAGCATGCAAAAACAACATTTAAAAAAAAGCCAACCTGAACTGCTGATCTCAGCTGTGGGCAGGAGTGACTTTATGCAATTTGCCCGGTTGGTCCTGATGGCAGCAGTGAGCCCTGCCCACTCCCTACATCATCTGGACATGCCAGCGTCCGTTACACTGATCAAAACTCAATATCGAGCTCTCTCTCTCTCCACTGGGTCACTCGGCCAATTGATCCATACTGCTGGAGCAGTGTATGAGCACCATCTCCCCCTCCCCCCTACACTGGACCCTCCCTGTCAGTCTGTCTCTGAACGAGACACTGAGCAGGATTTTCTGTCAAAATGGCAGGATGCATACAATAAGAGCACTCTGCCTCACTGCCCCCATCCTAAACCCAACTGTTCCCGATAACATCAGATCACAACCTACTCACCATTTCTTCTGCATCTCTGTAACAA
This sequence comes from Neoceratodus forsteri, assembly GCA_016271365.2. Taxonomy (NCBI): domain Eukaryota; kingdom Metazoa; phylum Chordata; order Ceratodontiformes; family Ceratodontidae; genus Neoceratodus; species Neoceratodus forsteri. The sequence goes on from CM028130.1 coordinate 953,028,721, forward strand.
ATCAGTCACGTCAATGGCCAGAGGGATTGCACGATAGCAAACATTCAGGTCTGAGCCAAAGAGCTGCTCCGAATAACCCAACTGCTGAATGGTGCTTTATCAATGCCTATAATATTGTACTGGAGCTTCACATATTATAGACTAAAAAAGCTATATAATATGAATCTTATGAGATGCACGTTTATGCAGTCCAAGAGAGTTTTAATGTTAATGGTCATGTCAATGTTACAAAATTTAGTAAAATATTTCAGAAAGATAAGTCTCTGCAGCGCAAGTGCGATTTATTTCTATGTTTCACTTTCTTTCATTCAGTATTCTCATTTTTACATAATCTTAATATCTGACTTTACAGGTTTTATACCTTGTCTTCATGGTTTCTTCAATCTCGTCAGATTTGTTTCATTCTTTTTCTGCCTTCAAACTGTTGTTTACTTAGCTGTTCTTTTTCTTCTTAGTTTAGTATTTCTTTTGCTCCCTGCATTGACTATTGTTTCATTTCAAGACTCTCACAGTAGCACTATTCTAACCCTCTGTCTACTGGATTGTTAAGCACAATGGGACGCAGTGTTGGTCGCCATCCCCAACCCCCCCAAAAATGTCTGCAGCATTCACCCCGCATTGGACTGTAATGCATTTTGGGAAATTGTATTGGGCCTCACCCCACCACCTGATGGCACCAGCACTCCTTTCCTTCCTCCTCTGAACTGTAACATGTTTTGGGATGCAATGTTAACCCCCTCTACTCAAATAGTAGCACAGTTGTCTCCCCCTCTCCCTTATGACTGCAAAGCACAAATTATGATACAGTACTGGCCCCTATTTCCAGCCCTTGTGTCACAGCAACAGCATATCCTCCCCTCCCCCTATCCTGTATGGGTAACCATTTTGGGATACAGTATGGGCCCCAATCCTCCCTCCCTGCCCGTCTACCACGGCAGCAGTATAATATCCCTTCCTTCTCTTGAATGGATAAGCACTTTGGAATAAACTGTTCATGTCCAAAATCCAACTACCCTCATGGCTAGAGGTGCAATGACGGGATGCTGAGTCCAAGAAACCTGTCTGGCACCCAGGTGCCACATTTTCTTTGTATGGTAATGTAGTTTACACCACCACCCCCAAAAAAGCCACACATCCATGCTTTAGAATGATCCCTTAGCCCTCCCCTTCCACTGCTTGCCATCATCTAAACTGCAAAAATGCATTACTGAGGTTAATAACAGTAATGCCAATCAGAACATGATCATTTCTTTATCACAAACAGATGATGGCCAGCTATGAGCGCGAGTGGATGGATGTGCTGGTCGCAGTTGGGGAGGAGGTGGCAGTGAACACCACAGAGCGACTAGAAGGGACTACTTCAGTTTTCAGAAAGTTCCAGTAGTGTCAGATCCCACTGCAAACTAAGAGAAAAAATAAAGAAAAATATTACAAGAAAGGGTGGTATTTTTCAGACATCGAGAAGGGCCTGGAATACTGACAACACTTTTCTGCACTTCCGCTGACATCTAGCAGTGTCAAGACTTAAGTGCTAGGGTTAGCTCACAGTAAAGCACCAAATAGCATTCATAACATAGGAAAGTACAGACCCACTCAGTTACAACCCTACCCACTGCTTAAGAGACAACAGGCTGAAGTGCAACCAGGAGGAGGTAAGTCTGGGAATCGGGTCTTATTGCTGATACTAGAAGAGGAAACTCCCAGCCCCAGATGGCAGTCAGATAAAGATAATAAAGCCCCAGCCCACTAGCTGACAAACAGTAGTTTTTGTAATGCTACAGATCACTCTGTGGGTATGCACTACAGCACTACATTACGACGACAAACAGTGTGGTCTTGTGACACAGAAGCAACAACGGGGTAATGTGAGGGTTCTGCTCATGCCACACTGCTGTTCGTAATGTCAAGAAAACAGCCAGAAGCAACAGTGGGGTAATATGAGGGTTCCATTCACGCCACACTGCTGTTAGTAATGTCGAGATAACAGGCTTGCTTTGCTAAGTAGCCTTAAAAAAATGAAGATTACACCAGGGGCGCTAGAGAGCCACTTGAGGCAGGATACTTTCACTGCAGGCTCTGCATCACAGCTCTTCAATTTTCATAAAGAACATTTTACCGACCAGATCTACATTCTCTTTGTTGAAAAATCTATCTTCCTGAGGTAGTAAGTGACCAGAAAATACCAAATACAGATGGCCAGACCCAAGAATCAGCAACATGGAGCACAAAAACCAGCAACTGGGGAAGCGGGACCAACTGGAGAGACCTGCAGTCATATGGTCGATAGTCCTAAGAGATCCTCTAACAAGCCTCCCTTGCAGAAAGTGCTGGAGTCCATGAAGGCTATGGAATCCAAAACTGAATGCACTCTGTCCAAACCTGAAACACAGGATGCAACCATCAAAAATCTTATCACTATGGTTGCAGATGTTGATGAAAGAATGACTACAGAGGCCACAGTGGCCACCATGACGCAGGAGAACATGCAGCTGAGGGGTTGCTTGAAGGCCCTGGAAAATCTGGTGTATGCTGGAAACCTCCACTTTGTTGGTGTACAGGAAGGAGAGGAGGGAACAGATTTGCTGGGCTTCTTGAACCGATAGCACAAAACATCAACAACAGTACTGGGAGACTTCGACTGGTCAGCGCCTACAATAGCACACAGAGTGAACTCACGAGTCTGACCTGCCACACCTAATCAGCCATGCACCATGTTGCTTCAAACCTCAGGGGCAGAAACCAGAGATCTAATTTTAACAGCAGCCAGATCAGTTTACCCACTGTCAATCAGTGAACTTGCCATGAAGCCATTTCCACATCTCTCTCCTTCCAGACTCAGGTCCAGAGGAAGCGTTCTGATGCAGTTAGTCAACGCCTCCGGGCTCTAGGTATCTTTCATTCTTCTTTGCTCCTGGCCCGCCTCAGAACAACATATGGCGGTAAGTCATGGCAATTTATTAATCCTGCAGATGTGGATCGGTGGTTAACAAAAAACAATGCAGAGTTTGCTGCCAGAGCTGCACCAGAGACTGCCACCGGAGGAGACGACCTCAGAGAGGACTGAACATTTTGAAGACATATTCCTTATATATGAAGGTAGCTGATTAGCTGGGACACTGACAGAATATTGTTTCCTGTCTTGTTTTTTGAGGAGAATATGTTTAACTTGGAATAATAATCCTTCTGCATTTTAATGATTTGCCAGATACATCGAAATCTGGGTACCTGTAAATTTTCTTTCTCCGATGGCTGGTCTCCAGGCTTCATTACGCCTGGGCTCCACCTACTGATGACAGCTGTAGGCAGGACTAACATTCTGCAATAGGTGGGGATAAGAAGCTCTCCACATCCGGTCGTTGCCAGTCATTCTTCACGCAGTCGCCCCTGAGGCAGTACTACAAGAACTTGGAAACAAAAAACACAACATTTACGGCATAATTGGCCCAGAGGCCAGCCAACTATATACATTCTAGGAGGGAATCCAAAGTCTGGAGACCAGCCGTCGTAGAAAGAAAATTTACAGGAACCCAGATTTCGATTTCTCTCTCCTAAGCTCGTCTCCGGGCTTCACTACACCTGAGATATCCAAAAGGAGTGCATCCCTAGAAGTGCCAGGTGGGAAGAATGCCAAGTGCTCTTAGGGGTCCACCACCGCCTGAAACACTTGGCAGCCAAAGGAAGCGTCCGCTGAGGACATCACATCCAGTTTGTACAACATCGTGTATGTGTGAATGGATGACCAAGTAACCACTCTGCATAAGTCTGCTGGGGATGCTTCTCTGAAGTTTGCCCATGAAGTGGCCATAGCCCTGGTGGAATGAGCTCTCACTGGACCAGACAGGACTACTCCCACCTGATTATACGCCCGTAGTGATTACTGATCTAATCCATCTGGCTATAGAGTCTTTTGAAGCATTTTTGCCCACATTTTGGCCTGCAGTTAAAATGAACAAGCTTAATGTTTTGCGAATAGCATCCGTTTTCTTGATATTTAATTTGATTGCTCTCCTCAGAACTAAAGTATGAAACTCTTTCCTTTTCGTTTTTCGGGTGAGAACAGAAGGAAGGAAGGATTAGCTCCTGGTTACACTGGAAGAGACACATAATCTTCAGTAAAAACGCTGGATCCATCTGGAGTACCACAGAGTCCTGATGAAAAACAGTGTAGGGCTCTTTGGTTGACAGCGCCCCCAGTTCGCTGATTCGCCTGGCTGACATAATAGCTATCAGAAAGACCACCTTCATTGTGAGATGCATGATAGAAGCCTCTTTCAGAGGCTCGAAGGGTGCTTTTGTTAGGACCTTGAGAACCAGATTAAGTCTCCAAGGTGGTACGGCTGGCTTAATTGGGGGGTAGTTTTAACGTTGCTGCTCTTAGAAACTTCCTGACATGAGAGTGAGATCCCAGAGTGTCCCCCGAATCTGCCAACAAGAGCACCCCTAATGCAGAAACTTGAACTCGTAAGGTGCCTGGCTGCAGACCTTTGTCGAAACCCTCCTGAAGAAACTGCAAAAGGACTGGGAGGGATACTGGGTGATCCGGTATAGCCTTAGATTGGAGCCAGAAAAAGAATTTTCTCCAGATTCTATAATACACTTTAGAGGAGATGGGGCACCTGGAGTTTATCATCATTTCAATGACTGGAGCGGTGTAGCCTAACTCTTTGAAAGTTCCCCGCTCAGTCTCCAAGCCGAGAGGGACAGATTGCTCAGACTGTGGTGCAGCACCGGACCCTAATGAAGGAGGTCTGAGCTGAGCTGGAAAATAAAGGGTGATGCCTCTGACAGCTGAATGAGGAGTGGGAACCAAGGGCGGTGAGGCTACCTGGGGCAGACTAGGATCATCACCACCCTGTCCCTGGCCACCTTGTGTAGGACCCTGGATAACAGCAGAATTGGGGGGGGGAGCATACAGGAGGCCGAGGCAACCCCAGTTTAGGGAGAAAGCTCCCTGAGCTAGTGCTAGATTGTCTCTTGCCAGGGAGCAGAACTGCTGCGTCTTGGCGTTTTGTCGACGTGCAAACAGATCTACCTGTGGTTTGCCCCACCTCTCTATTAGGAGTTGGAATGCAGTGTCCTTCAGCTCCCATTCTCCCGGGAGGACGTCTTAACCAGTCTGTTGTGACATCTTCCTGTCTCGGTATGTACACTGCCCTTATACTCGCCAGGTGTTTTTCTGCCCAATGGAAGAGAAGAGACTCCTGAAGCATTTTTGAACTTTGTGTGCCACCCTGATGGTTGATGTATGCCATAGCTGTTAGATTGTCTGTCAGAATCAACACATTCTGGTTGCGCACAAGTTGATGGAAGTTTATCAGGGCTAGCTGAACTGTCCTTATCTCATGTTTATGCTGTGCCTTGATTCTGTCAGGGACCACTTGCCCTGGGCCGACATCCGGTCGAGGTGAGCCCCTCACCCCCTGAGGCTTGCATGTGTTGTGATTCTTGTTTGGAGCGTATGGCCTAGCTTTCGGCCCCTCATCACATTTTCCCTCCGAGACCACCATGCGAGAGGGGTTTTTATCTGCTGAGGAATTGGAATGAGCTGGTGCTGAATGTGCCTGGACTGGGACCACAGCTTGAGCAGATTAAGTTGAATTGGATGCATGTGCACAAGAGCCCATGGAACTGAGTCTGCCAGTGACACCAACGTCCCGATCAGCTGCATAAAGGACTGTGCTGGCAGATGAGTGGCACTTTGGAATTTGTTGATGAGCTCCATCAGGTCCCTGAATTTTGACTCTGGGGGAAAACACCTTGTCCCTTGTGCTGAATACTGCTCCCAAGTGGTTCAAGCCCTGGCTCGGGATTAGGGAACTCTTCTTCCAGTTGATGACAAAACCGTGAGACACTAGACCACTTCTGTCACTGCCTGCACTGCTTGGTTGAGCTGCGGAGCTTTGATGAGGATATCGTCCAGATAAGGGAACAGCTGGATTCCTCAGTTCCAAAGGTGAGTTACCATTGCTACTAGCACATTCGAGAAGGTTCTTGGGGCTGATGAAAGGCCGAAAGGAAGAGTCTTGAATTGGAAGTGATGGTTCCCAACGTTGAATCTCAGATATTGCCTGTGTCGGTTGTGAACAGGAATATGGAGGTAGGCATCCTGCAAGTCGATGGATGCCAAAAAATCTCCTAGCAGCACTTCCTTGACAATTGATGAGAGTTTCCATTTTGAATGGCCTGCTGCGTACAAAACTATTTAGGAATTTGAGGTCTAAGACAGGTTTGTGACCTCCTGTATGTTTTGGGTACAAGGAAAAGTAGGGAGTATACCTCCCGATTAGCCTCTTGGGGAGGGGGGGCCCATTCGATAGCCCCGTCTAGCAGAAGGTCTGTGATAGCCTGCCATGTCGCTTGTCTTTTGAATGAGTTGAGATGGGAGAGGGCACAACATGAGGTAATGGGGGCTTGGACTCGAACTCTATCAGGTAACCTTTGCTGATAATGTCTAGCACCCATCTGTCCGACGTGGTCCAGGCCCATTCCTCGAAGAATTCTGGAAGCCTGCCCCCTACTCGAGGTTGGGCCTGCATGGCCTCACTGTGATTTCTTGGTGTTATTCCCGGCGTCTCTGGAGCCTCCAACTCCGCGCCGGAACCGCCTCCTCTGAAATTCTACTGGTTCCAGGAGAACCATGTTCTTTTCCCTGAAAAGCTGGAGTTCTGCCCCTTGTTGTAACCTCTGTCAAGAAAATTGCACCTTGGACCCGACGACCACGCTTTGGCCCGACCCCTGGACTGAGGCATATGCACCTTCGCTGTTTCCACGGATTCCTTCACCGCTTCCTTCAGTGCCGACCCGAACAGGAGGTTTCCTTCGTAGGGTGTGTTCACCAAATGTCTCTTTGAGGATGCATCTGCTTGCCATGCCCTAAGCCATAGATTGCGGCGGTCCAAGGTTTGATAAAACATGGTCCACACAGCACACCTGACCGCTTCCTCTGACACATCCGCTGCATAGGCAGAGGCCAACCACATTAATTGCAGCTGATGGATAATGGGGAATTCTTTTCTGGGTCTTCCGCGAATTGAAAGGCTAAATCCGATGCCCAGGATAGGGCAGCTCCGGGCAAAGAATAGGTTCGCTGTGGCTGCCTTGAGGGAAGTTGCCGAGGCTTGAAAGCTTTTTTGAGGGAGGAGTCCACCTTTCTGTCTACTGGGTCCCTTAGAGAAGCCCCTCCTTCAGCTGGTATGACAGTTTCCTTGGTGAGGTTAGAAATTAAGGGGTCGATTCTGGGGCAGTCTAACCACTTTTCGGACTGTTTCTTGTCAAACTTCAGAAGTCTGGAGATTCGACGGGGAACCGAATAAGCATGTTCTGGACTTTGCCATTCTTCTTTGAGCAGATCCTCACAGGCGGGAGGAATAGGGAAGGCTGTCGCCAGTCTGGAGGCAGATGCCAAGCGAAAAGTGTATTACGGTTGAGAGGTGACAGGAGAAGAGTCTAGGTGAATCTCGGAAATGACTTTTTTGATGAAAAAGTCTATGTCCTCCAGGTCAAAATTTCTGGATGGGGAGTCGGAGTCTGATAATGAGTCCACTATCTCCCCCTCCTCAGTGGAGAAACTAGTGACAGAGGATTCTGGGGAATAACCCCTGTGGTGTTTGCTCTTGTGCACACCCGTAGGTCCACTTTGGGAATGAGACCATTTCTTCCTCTTGCGAGAGTAATGGTGACCGTCCTGGTCTGATCTACCCCGTTCTCTGGATTTCTTTTTCTTGTGAAAGCGATGAGAGGATAGCCCCTCCCCTCATTAGATGAGGATGGGAAGGGGTTCCTTTTTCTTTTAGCCTTTTTGTGGGGTCTCCTGTCCGGTGATCCTGGAGGCTGCCATTCAAAGAAAGAAGGGTCCTTAGCAAAGGCCCTATTCAGCCTATCTATCAGTTCGGAGTCTAGGGTGGGGGTATCTCTGGACGTCGTCGTTCCCCTAGAGGCAGCCAGTCGTTCAGATCTTTCTGGGACATTTGACTGTGCTCGCTCCGACCTGGAAGTAGCCGTCCAGTCAGACCTCTCTTGGGTATTTGCCTGTGACAAGAGAGAGGTTGCGTCCACTGAGCCCTCCTCACTTGTGGCGGCAGCCTTTTCACATGTAAGGCAGAGAGAACCAGCAAAAGTGATTAAGAGTGGGGACTTACAGCGCTGACCCCCCCCACTTGATTTTTCTGAGGCCACTGTCCGTGCCCCTTGCTTCTCGAGACAATGATACCACCCCCCCCTCCAGTCAGAGAGTGCTAACCCCTTAGCACTGGTTATCCTGATCCTCGTGAAGCACTGCTTCCTTGCCACCAACAGAATCCTGGCAGAGAGAACTGCCCGTTGGCTCTAAGCCTCCTTGGCTTACGTTTTGGGGGAGCGCCGAGCCAACCCAGCGCTGCCGCTGTAGAGGAAGCTCCTCTCACCTTTGAAATGAGGTACGATATGGCGAGGAGCAGACTGACGTGCTGAGGTGTCGCCTGTGCCTTCCTGCGCAGAGAATCGTTCTGCCAAGGGAAGCTACGACAGGCGATCTAAAGCTTTCCGAATGACCACCCGTCAGCACAGAAAAAGGGCATTTAAGCGATCGAGGACAAGCTCCAATTCCCTCTGTCATTCCCTGAGCCAGTCGCTAGATGTAGCCTGAGCCAGTCGCTAGATGCAGCACTTGAAAGTAGGGCCCCTTGCGTGGGAAAAAGGCCGTGAGGTGGGGCCAGTCTGTGCAGCTTGCAAGGCTGAGACTGGATCCCACCACTGAAAATTACAATCGGAACCACAGTCTGCCAAGGATGAAGTCCAAAGAAAAACTTACGGTCTCTTCAGACCTGCCATGAGTGACAGGGCTTCTGCTGCATGTTACCTGCTTCAGTGAAGGCAGGAAGTACACTGGCAACGACTGGATGTGGAGGGCTCCTTATCTCCCCCCTGCTGCACAAAGTCAGTCCTGCCTACAACTGTCATCAGGAGGTGGAGCCCAGACGTAATGAAGCCCTGAGACCAGCTCAGGAGAGAGAACTCAGATTTACACAGGGCATCATGATTATGATACTTGGGGGAGGACAAGTGCGCAGGACGTCTTGTTCCATAAGGTGGGAACAACATTTTTCTTTTTACAACCTGTTGTCTAGTAGTGAAGTGGATGACTACCATCCCTAAATCAGAGTAAATGCACTGTTTTCAAGGTAAATGTTTCACACAATGGTTCTGCACTGTTAACAGCTGTTTTCAGACACAAGCCTGTGGTCTGGATGTTAAAATGGCCGATTATAATTGATGTGATGTTTTGTCTCGAGACCTGTCCGTTTGAAGCTATATTTCTCCTCTTTCTTGTTCTACTGAAATGGATCAACATCAAGCCACAGAGATAGCGACAATAGACTTTGTAATTCTTACCTTATTTATGGACCCTTCCACAGACACTGAAGGGGCTAGCATTACTGGGGCTATCAGCTGGACTCAATGACAGCACCCGCCTCCTACTGAACCAGATTATGAGGTTTGTGATGATCACCTATATGTATTACAGTGGAATGTGAAAACATTAACTACTACCCAATATGGCATGTGAAGTTCATGTTATAAAAAAGTTAAAAAAAAAAAAAAAAAAAAAAGAGACTCCACCTTAATAAAGAATGCTGTCTTTCTATGGCAACACTGGACCACATGACTATCAAACTTAAGGGCAGCAATAGGAATCTCTAGCCAGCCCTCAGTTACAACGTTTACATAAAGCAAATCTTGTACAAAATATACAGCTTCAAAACAAGTTTAAATGTATTTGGGGAAAAAAAAAAGAAGCCTCAGTACACTATTGGGACATTTGCCCAGCATATTTTCAAAAGGTTTTTTGAGTAACAGAACACTTCACATGGCACTGGTTTCTAGTAAATTCCATTCAAAAGATCTGAGGTGAAACAATGGTGCCTCTTCCGACCCTCAGTTCCTCTGATCAGGAGACTCCTCGATCAACATTTAGGGGGTTCGGGAACCCGTACTATGGGGTTAACAATCTGAGTACTGAATGAAGATGGATCAATGGGGAGATTTTCTGCAATGGGGGCTTTTTGAAAAAACTGTCCTCTCACAGTAAAGTTCAGTAGAAGCAGGACCCCAGATGGTGCATCTCAGCAAGGCTATCCAACCACAAAGTAATCCCTGAGGAGTCCGTGTTAACAACTGGAGTATGCCTGCTACAAATTTTTTTTGGGGGGGGGAGGGGGCGCCAGAAATTCCCTTAGGACAGGGTCTAGTGGTGATACTCTCCTGTGCCTGAGCGGCACCCTGGACTATTAGGCGGCCCCACAGTAACCCCTGTGGCCGCCGCCCAACTCGAACCACCATCTCTGCCTGCCTCAGAAGCTCGCTACATCAGATCCCTCAACCAGGGACTCTCCTGTGCCTGAAGCGGCACCCTGGACTATTAAGTAGGACCCACGGTAACCCCGTGGCCACGCCCGACTTGGACCACCATCTTTGCCTGCCTGCCTGAGCTTCGCCATGGATCCCTCAAGCAAGGGATTCTTCTGAGCCTGGCCCGGCGCCCTGGACTACTAGGCGGACCCACGGTAACCCCCGTGGCTGCCGCCCAACTCGGACCACCATCTTTGCCTGCCTCTGAAGCTCAGATCCCTCAAGCAGGTACTACCGCTAGTGACGCCTCGCCCCGGCCTTTCTCCCATTGGTGCAGTGTTTTGGCTGCTGGACTGTGATTGGTCCTCTCCTCCTGTTTGGCTAACCCGATTGGAGCACCTTTCTCCCAGCTACAAAATAGCAGTTTTTCTCTCCACTAACTGTAGTATTCTATCCTACTTGTACTTTCTGCCCACCCCTACTCCCCCGCCCAGGCCTCCTTTAAATACACATATTGTCCCTCCTCTCATTCACAGTTCCATTCTCACTGGCTCTCCTAATCGAACGTTCCATATGTCCTACTGTTAGGGCAATCTAGCGCTAGTGCGAAATAGTTTTTTGCTCACTGCCATACTCCATTCCCAGTTTTACCCCCCTCTCTGCTCATTTATCCTATATTTCCCTCCCTTCCCATGCCTATGCTTCCCTAATCACTTTGTCTTGCCAATCGGGTTCCCCTAGTCTCTTCATTCTTCTCTGATGTACTTACCCTTCTCTCTCTCTCTCACATTTCAAACTCTAAACTACAACTCAGCCCACCCGCTGACCTACTTATCTGTTTCTCTCGAATCTACCACTTTCTATTTTCTGCCTGTAGCAATTTTTCAGGGTCCTGTGGTTGGTAAGAGCTCTGCTCCTTCCTTTGTCCCTCCCCACTCCTGGATCCTCAACAGTTTCTCTGACCCGTGCCCATAATCCACAGACTGTCTTCAATGTAGTTATACACTTTGTCAATTTTCCTTGCCTCCACACTGCCACTGCTTCACCTATCACTGTTATCTGTCCCCAGAACTGCTACAGCTCACCCTGACTACACACCCAATGATTTTTATTTCTCTAACCTTCTTGTTGTGCCTGCACCCAATTATGTCACTACTCCTCTATTAAGTAGATCATGGATCCTTATGATTGCACATGTCCACAAAAATAGTTGCTTCCCTCATCTACATACCCTATGCTCCTTCCTGCGAAATAAGACTGTGGTATATATTGTTTCTAGCCATACTGCTCTCAGGCGATGTCCAACTAAACCCAGGCCCAGTAAACTGTATAATCAACCCTAGTCTAAATGCCAAAGGTCTTATAATTGCTCACCATAACATACGGAGCCTTGAGAAAAACTTCGCTGATCTTGAAGCTTGGACCTCACTGAAACCTGGCTCAAATCGTCCACCCCTGACTCTCTGTGTACTATCCCATCCTATAACCTCCTGAGACTAGATAGACCCCCTCCCAAAAGAGGTGGGGGCACAGCAGTTTACTTTAAAAGTCACCTCCAACTTTCTGCTATTAGCTCATCCCCCTTAAATCACTGTGAAGCACTTCATACCCTTCTCACCCTCGGCTCCCAAAAATACATATAGTCTCGTCTGACCCCAGATGGTCATAAAGGTTTGGAGGAACTGTTGGATCAAACGCGCTTCTCTCCGGGCGAAATTAAGTTCTTATCCTTGAGGACCTTAATATAAATTGGCTGGATAGCTCCCAACCTGCATCCCGGTCAAGCATACAAAGCCTTAATCTTCACCAGCTAATCTTAGAACCTACCAGAATTTCCCCTCACTGTAATACAGGAACTCTGCTGGATTGGATTATGACCAACCATCCTGAGCACATTGTTGCCTCAGGTGTACTAGCTGATACCATTACTGACCATTCTCCCACTTTTTGCATCTGGGGCAAAGGGAAACCATTACTAACGAACCCCATTTCATTACCTTCCGTGATTATGCCAATTTCAACCCCCAATCTTTTCTTCTAGACGTAGCTAACACTGACTAGCTTTCTCTCCTAGATACTAACAACGCTCACTCTTCCCTTAACACCTTCCTATCCCGCTTCCTAGAGTTGCAGGAGAAGCACTGTAAAATGGTAACTCGCCAAGTAAAAAAACAGACAAACTAGGTGGCTAAAATCTGGCCTACTCAAAAAGCTACGTCAAAGAGATAAAAGTTGGATCCGCTACAAGAGCTCCGGCCTTACAGCTGATCTAAACACCTACCGAGCCCTGCGAAACTCCTGCAAAAAGGATATCAAACCGGCCATAAGCTATTATTGTAAAGACCTTTTAACTTACTCCTATGGCGACTCAAAAAAAATTCTGGTCCCACATTAAGTTCTTTATGGGCTCAAACTCGTCACTCACCCCAAATGACATGTCACTCAATGGTGTCCACCGCAACAATCTCCGGACCATAGCAAATTTTTTTAATGAACAATTCTCCAACCTAACAAAATATACCTCCGCTTTCCCCTGTCAATCCGGACCCTCATGTTCCAACTAACGTTAAGCATCCAAACTTCTTCTTTAAATCTGTCTCCAGATGGGAAGTACTAAAATTACTCAAGAATATACCCGAGCATGCAGCAGTGGGCTTGGACAATCTTGAACCCAAGATCTTACTTCGAGAGGGCTGTTGCAGTAGGTAATTACATATAGGACTGAAGCCAGCAGGTGTCAGGACCCCGCGGGAAAGAACTTCCAGCTTCAGTCCTATATGTAATTACCTACTGCAAGAGCCTCTCTCGATCTACTGTTATGGTAAGTTCTTACGTAACTGTACTTTACTCAAGCTAGCAGCTCCATTCATTGCTGCCCCCCCACCAAGATTTTTAATCTCTCACTGTGCCAACATCATGTCCCTGATGTATGGAAGATGGCAAGGATAACCCATTTACAAAAAAGGCGACCCCAAAGACCCACTCAGCTATAGGCCTATAGCAATCCTGTCTGTTCTTGGCAAAATTCTCGAAAAACTTGTAGCTACTCAAACCACAGAATTTCTACTTAAATATGACCTCCTAACTCCTGCCCAGCATGGCTTCCTTAAGGGACACAGTACTACCACTGCTTTACTCAAGCTAACCTCTGATGTCCAAGTGGCCATGGACTCTGCTTTTCTTACTGGGTCCATCTTTATCGATATGACCAAGACATTCTATCCTGTTGATCACTCTGTTCTCCTCACCACACTTAGATCCCTTGGTTTCTCTTCAAATGATGTAAACTGGTATGGTAATTATCTCTGACCTAACTCAGTTCGTAAAACATAACTCTACCGTCTTGGAAAAGTCTGCTATTAACATTGGCGCACCCCGGGGTCAATACTAAGCCCACTGCTCTTCTCTATTTTCCTAAACAACATCACCTCTAACCTTACGCAGACAGCTACCCTGCTGTATGCGGATGACATTGTCCTGTATACCAGTGCTAAAAGTACAGATGACATCAATGAACGACTCTCCCATGACTTTCAACTCATCCAACAATTGCTTGATTGTCACAAAATAGTCCTAAATGAGTCTAAGACACAAGCTATGCTATTCGGTTCAAACTATAAACTCAAACAAGCACAACACAATTTTAAAGTCGCCACCCTAAGTGGTAAATCCACTGAGGTGGTAAGCTCATTTAAATATCTGGGTATCACCCTGGATACCTCACTAAATTTCGACACCCATATCCTACGAACTTGTAAGTCAGTAAATACTAAACTCGGTATGCCTATCGAACCAGCAATGCTCTCACCCCCTCTGCTAGACTTGCCATAGCTCGTGGGATACTTCTGCCCTCATTTAACTATGGAGTTGCCTCCTATACCTCTGCATGCAAATCAAGCCTTCGGAAATGGGATGTCATCTACACTAACATCTGTCGGTATGCATCTTCCTCCCACAGACTGAAACACCACTGTACCCTCTATTCTGACCTTGGATGGTTTGTACCCCATGAATCTAGGCTTTATGCCTTTGGCTCCATAACTGACAGCATTATTAGATCTCAAACTCCACAATCCCTAGCGGGTCTCTTTCAAAAACAGTCATCCTTCTTTGACCTTCGCTCGGCAGTTTCTGCCCCTGTTTTTGTCCCTAGACACACCACCTCTAAAGGCGCCGGTGCTTTTGCCTATCTTGCCCCACAATACTGAAACTCCCTTCCACTAACCATTCGCCAGGCTCCGTCCCACGTTGCTTTCAAGAAGGCACTTAGAAACCATCTAATCCTGTCCAGGAAGTGCTCCTGTTTCAAACCACCCTAGGCCTATCTGACCCTAATCTACTCAATATCCCCCTCCTAGATTCGATTTGTTCCCCCTACTATCTGTGCACCTCATTTCAGTTTTTCTTGTTATCCCTGAACACTTCCTCACTTCTCTCTCTCTCTCTCTCTCCCCCTACTCTCTTACTAACCCTTTTATTCCATAGGTCGAATCCGTGGCTGCTGCACTTAATATAAACCTTGTTACCGTTATTTTGTACAATGCTTGCCATTATGTTTATTGTTCCTACTTATTGTATCCTTGAATCTCTGATGTACTGTTTTCCGTTATTTTTCTTTTACTGTACCCATGTTTGCTATTGTTCCACTGTTCTTTTATTGTACTCTCCCAGGTCGTGCCTGAAAATACAGGTTACTCACCTGTAACAGGAGTTCTAGGAATGGTATATGTTGTTCATCCACACTCATTGGCAGGTATCCTTGCCGCTTTAAATCTTGCCGGAAGGTCTTCAAGCTTGCTCCTCCCACCCACGGGTGGTATAACTCTCGGCTCCGCCCATGACGCAGATCTGGCCCGCTGGAAGCTCAGGTTGTTCGGCGGCCGGCCGAGGTGTGGAAACAGGATGAACAACATATACCATTCCTAGAACTCCTGTTACAGGTGAGTAACCTGTATTTAGGGACATGGATATGTTGTTCATCCACACTCATTGGCAGACTCCCTAGCAGTTCTCCCGGGAGGAGGAGGCAAGACGACACCCCTCCAATACTTGGGAAAGAGAGACTGAGAACCTGAGGCCCAAAACCAGCATCCCGGCGTGACTCAAGGTCGATGTGGTAATGGGTAATGAAGGTGTTTGCTGACTTCCAGGTAGCAGCCCTGCAGATTTCCTGGATAGGGACGTCCCTGGAAGCAGCCACCGTTGCAGCAGTATGGCGGGTAGAATGAGCTCTTATCCCTCTGGGAGGCTCCATGCCCGCCAACTTATAGCAGAGATCTATGCAGGAGGTTACCCACCTGCTTATCGTCCGCTTGGCTGCAGGTCTGCCAGATGCGGCTTCAGCGTAGGTGACAAACAGCTGGCGAACCTCTCCCCGAATTTCAGCCGTGCGCTCCTTATAATAAGCGAGCGCCCTTCTAGGGTCCAGAGTATGGAGCCTATATTCGGCCTCCGAGGTGTGATTGGGGTAGAACACCGGCAGAGTCAACACCTGGTTAAGGTGAAACTCCGACACCACCTTCGGAAGGAATTTCGGGTGGGGGCGCAGGACAACCTTGTCCCTGTGGAAGACCTGGTAAGGAGACTCGATGGAAAGTGCCTGGAGCTCTCATCCTTCTGGCTGACGTGATAGCCACCAAGAAGGCGTCTTCCACGACAGGTGAGAGAGAGCACACCTGTGCATAGGTTCTAATGGCTTGCCCATGAGCTTTGCCAGTACCAGCAGTAGATCCCACGGAGGTGGGGTTCCCGCACTGAGGGGAAATGATCAAGGCCTTGAAAAGCGCCAGACCACCTTCTCCTCACTGCCATCGACTGCTTCCTCGGCCCGCGCCTGTAAGCAGAGATGGCTGCCAGGTGCACCCTTAGGGTCGCCGACCCAAGCCCTTGACTAGAAAGGACCATAAATAGTCCAAGATGCTTGCCAAGGAACAGGAGGAAGGGTCCAAGCTCTGTTCTGACACCAAATGGAAAACCTTTTCCATTTGAAGGCATAGCATTTTCTGGTCGACTCCTTATGGGACGCCTCAACTACATTGAGGACCTCACGGAAAGACCCAAGGCCTGAACTCTAGCCAGGAACCAGGGCCGCCAGGTGCAGGGATTGAGGTCCGGATGGAACACCTTCCCTGATTGACTGAGAGCAGGTCCGGGCGAGCTGGAAGCTGCGCGAGTCCTGAGCTGAGACTGAGGAGATCTGGTACCAGAACTGGCGAGGCCAGTCTGAGGCTATCAGAATCACCTCGCCTGTCCTCCTCGCCTTGAGAAGCACCTTGTGGATCAAGGGAAATGGGGAAAGGCGTAAAAGAGGCCGGGGTCCACTGCCTCGAGAAGGCATCCCCTGCAGCGAGCCCCTGCTGAGGGGCGGGCATGGAACAGACTCAGCCGCGTTCTCCTGGAGGCAAACAGGTCCACCTGAGGTGTGCCCCAATGGGAGAACAGATGCTGTACTACCTCGGCAGGAGAGACCACTCTGGGATGCAGCCCCTATCGGCTCAGGGCATCGGCCAGGGTGTTGGAGGCTCCTGCCACGTGAATGGCTAGGAGATCCGCCTCCAGGCTGCGCACGAGTGACCAAATGCGGAGAGCTTCCTTGCATAGAAGCATGGGCCGCGTCCCGCCCTGGCGGTTTAGATAATACATAGTCGTGGTATTGTCCGTCTGACCCGGACCACTTGACCCCGGAGGAACGGAGCAAAGGCGGTGAGAGCTAGGCGGACCTTCGGAGCTCCAGCAGGTTGATGTGGCATGGACTCATGCTGGACCAGAGGCCATGAGCAGTGTTCCCCAGATGGGCACCCCAACCCATCAGAGAGGCATCGTCGAAAGAGAGACCATCGGCTCGGGCGGACGACGGGATACCCTCCTGCAAATGATCTGGAGCGGTCCACCACTGGAGGCGTTCCACATCCCTGTGTCACCGACACTAAGCTGGTCCAAAGGATCGCAGGCGTTGTGACCACTGCTGGCCAGTCCCCACTGAAGGCCGCATGTTCCAGCGGGCCCCAGCGGACCACGCTGGTGCAGGCCGCCATGAGACCCAGGAGGCGCAGGAAGTCCGGGCGGGGCGCAATTGCCCAACCAGAAATGATCGGGCAAGGAGGAAGAGAACACGCCCTCGTCAGGGAGCAGCTCTGGCTCAAGAGAGTCGGAGCTGCGCCCGATGAATAGAATCACCTGCTTGACTCGAGTTCCGACTTGGCCTCGTTGATAAGGAGGCCCAGTTGAGAGCAGACCTGAGGCCAGATCTCTGGACCACTCCGCCTCCTTCCTGGAGGGAGCTGCTATCAGCCAGTCGTCCAGGTAAGGTACACGGACCCCTCGGCGCAGAAATGCTGTCACCACTGCCATGCATTTGGTGAAGACCCTGGGAGCTGGAGACAAGCTGAAGGGCATGGAACTCGAAGGGGATCCTTCCGCTCGAGCGAAGGAATCTGGTGAGGCAGGACGGATAGGGACGTGAAAAAAGCGCGTCCTGCAAGTCCAGAGAGCAGAACCACAGCACGTTCAAGGATGGTATTATCTGAGCCAGAGTGACCATCCTGAAGGTTCGAGACCTTAGGAACTTGTTTAGGTCGTGTGAGGTCGAGAATGGGCGCCAGCCCCGTCACTTCAGAACCAGGAAGTACCTGGACACAAACCCTGGGTCTGAAGGAGGGTCCTCACCTCTCTTCCACCTCCTTCTGGAGGAGGAGGCGATATAAACTCGACGAGCTGCCAGTGAGGCTGGGGATCCGAAGCCCCCGGCGGCGGCTCCTGAAGGGTGGTGCCTGCTCGAATTCCAGAGGCAGGCCTCTTCCCACCACCTCAAGACCCACCTGTCCCGTGGTAACAGCGGACCAGGCGGAACGGAAGTGCGGGCCGTCCCCTCAGGGGGACCCAGGGGTAAGGTGGCGGGAATGGGCGACACCCTCAGCCCGTCTGGGCAGGCTTGGAGGAGGAACCGGCCGAGGGACCTCCTGGGCCTTTCCTCCTGCCTCCTGTGGGGAAGCGGGCTTGGGTTTGGGATGCCAAGGCCGAGCCTGCTGGCCCCTGACGTTGCTGGCCGGGCGCGCCGAGGGCTACAGAAGGACGAAAGGGCTTAGGCTGTGGCTGCGGCCTTTGTCCTTCTGGCGGAAGGAACAGAGTCCAAGGCAGCATTGGACTTCGATCCTCTGCAGGTGACCTTCCACCCCAGGGCCAAGAGGTCAGTCCCAAAGGGAACATCCGCCAACTTGTGCCCGGTATCCAGTAAAGGTGGATATCCTCAACCAAGCCGCCCGGCCTGATAGCCACTGCGGCGCCCGATCTGGCACATGGAATACTATATCCAAAAGCAGTCTGGAGCTGCTGTTTGGCCACTGCCCGCCCTGGTCCGCACCTGCTTAACCGTAATCTGCAGATCAGCGGAGATGAGGATGACCTCACCGGGAGCCCAACAGGGCATGAAAAATGTGCCATGAGGACGGCCGAACTGGCCTGAGCGAGAGAGAGGCAGCGTGGACTTTTACGCCCGACATAGTCCAATTTCTGGACTCCTTGTCAGAGAGGTTTGTCCCATCCTGGCGTTGCCACCTGACGCTGTCGGTAACCAACCCCTCAGCAGAGGGTGTTCAGAAACGGACAAGACAGCAGGGGACCACATTACCTGGCCATCCTGGCCGGGCGCAGGGCAGGATGCAGGGCGCTGCCAAAGCTCCAGTGCCGGACCCACCTGTGGCCTCGGCCACCGGAAGGCCTCCGTCGAGAATCCTTGGTCCAGAATCTCCAGTGAGGATACCCAGGCCCGTTTGGAAGCGGGTGAGAGCTCCATCCCGTGGACTCGAGATGAGCCAAGCAGTCCTAGGAAGGACGAAGGCTATCGTCCATTGACTGACCTCTGAAGACTCAAGTCCAGTCGCTGGAGAAAAGGAGGAACTCATCTTCAGACTCGGAAGAGTCCTCAAGAAACTCTCTAGCCTGAGCCACCTTCACCTGCCGAGGTCGGGTGGGGTGAGGGTAACTGACAGCCGATGGGGTAGACCCTTAGCCGACCAGAATCACTTGGTCGAGCCCCAGTGGTGGCTGTGGAGGCGGAGGTTCACGAATCGGTGGAGCAACTGGTTTGGCCGAACAACCGGCCTGGGTATGAGCTCCTCGGATAAGATCGAGGGTTAGTGACGCGCTCGGTGACAGCCATTAATATGGCCGGGAAGGCGGGTCGGCTTACTCCCGCCAGGGCAGTTGCAACATAAAATCCTGCAATCCGACAATTTCGCGGCCTCCTCATCGAGAGGAGACGAGACCAACCGACGCCTACCATGTGATGCAAGACCGAGACCGCATATGGCCGGTGAGGATCGGCTGGACGCGCGAAGAAGATCCAGACGAGACCCGAGAGTAACCGAATTTCCGAGGTCGGTGCGGGAGGTGTCGGCCGAACCGCACTCTTCGGCTCGATGGTCCATCCGAGGCTCCGGAACCGTAGGCACAGGCGACCCATGGGATCCTCAACTCCTCCCGGGAACCGAGAGGGAATCTCGGCTGCTAAAGGCGACAGCCCGTCCAATGGGCGAGAAAAATCTCGACTTCATCGGTGGGAGTCTCGGTCAACTGGCCTGGACGGGACACCGTGAGGCCAGTGGCCGCAGAAGCCGTCGATCGAAGCCGACGGTCGGACGGCCCGGGAGAGGGACTTTCCGCTCCCAAGAGCGCGCCGACGGAGGGACTACCCTGTCCTCTTTTGGACCGAGAATAAGGTCCGCAGAGCGTAGGCCCTTCTCCTTTAGTGGAGAGGGACAGACAAAGCTCTTAAAGGAAGCCGTGTAAGAAGAGCCCAGAGAGGCGGATAAATGCAGCCGAGGAAGATACGGCCCGCGCCGCCTCCTCTTCGAGGCGACCATCCCGCCGAGCTGATCCGCAGAGCCGCGCCGCTGACACCAGCCAACCGGCTTCTGGACTTCACACCGAGGGAAACGCTCTCGGCGGCCAGTTGCAATCGGGCAGCACGGTCTTCGAGGGACGAGGCCGAGAAAGATGAGCACAGGTCGCAAGCCTCGCGGTGCGGCTCAAGGCCTAAGCAGTAGACACGCGTGGAGTGTGGATCCGTCCGGAGACATCTTCTGCCCGCATGGGCATCTCCGAAATACGGAGTCGATTTGTCCATCGCAGTCACGAGGGATAGAAGACTGAAGTCTTTTCGCAAAATTTATTTTTAATCGCAAACGGAGAAATAGGAACCAGTCTCAAACGAGCGTTAAGGAGGAACCTGAGCTTCCAAGCGGTAAGGAAGATCTGGCGTCATGGCGGAGCCGAGAGTTATACCACCCGGGTGGGTGGGAGGAGCAAGCTTGAAGACCTTCCGGCAAGATTTAAAGCGGCAAGGATACCTGCCAATGAGTGTGGATGAACAACATATCCATGTCCCTAGAAATAGTAATTTCTTGGCTAGTGCACCTACCCGGTTAACAAAAACTAAATAAAATAAAATAAATAAAATCAATCTCTTTCCCTAGCAAGGATGACTTAATACCTAGTTACTTTTCCTGTGACGATGTGGAACACAAAAAAACAAAACAAATGGAAATCTGCAATTTTACCAGTCACTGGCTCTTTATTCCAATCATTTGTATCACGTTTCAAAAACCATTTCTTCAGGTTAATTTATCCCACAGCAATAATAAAACTACAGCTTAAAAGACAAAAAATGTTACACTATTACCTCCATGATGCATTAGACAGTGGTTACCTGGTCAGGCACTTTACACAGGCCTAAGAAAGACCTCTGCTTTAGTGAAACAATGCTGGTAGAACAAGAACAATGGTTTATCCAGTCTGCACTTGCTAAATGCAGGGCATGGAGGAGAAGCGTTAAGAGGAGAGATTGGAAGAGCTTGGGCTTTACTCACTGGAGAAGAGAAGGGACAGGGGAGATATGATAGAGGTTTTCAAGTATGTACAAGGAATAACCAGGAGTGGAACCAAGGCACTGTTTAGGCTAAAGAAGGGGGGACAACCAGGGACCATGAGTGGAGCTGGAGGGGGGAAAACTACAGGGGGAGCGTAGGAAGCATTTTTTCACTGAGAGGGTGGTGGAGCCGTGGACTGCGCTGCCTGGGAGGCTGGTGGAGGAGGGCACAGTGGAGGGCTTCAAGAAAGGGTGGGACAGGTACAAGGGGAAACAAACTAAAGAAGACCCACTTGGGGGCTATGGGGGTGGTAAGGCGAGCAGCCACTAGGTTGCTGGCATTCGAACAGACAAGACAGACCATTTGGCCTATTCTGCTGGCTTTTAGTATGTTAGTATGTTAAATGAAAGTGTCCCCTATGCGGAGATCACAGCATCATATCTACAGTTAAGCATAATGGAAAAAAGCAAAGTCAAAGAGCATAGAATCGGAGAACAGAATAGCAAGAGAGACTACAAGATGATGATGAAGATTCATCACTGAGGTTCATGAATCCCAGAATGAGTTTATCAATGTAGTTCTACAATATGAGTCAACCCGCCAGCACAGCGGTAGCGCTACCGCTTGCAACGCCAATGACCCAGCTTTGGAAACCAGCCTGGACATTGGGGGGGTGGGATTTAGCATCCTATGGACTGCTCTCCCAGGGGGGGGGGGGATGCTCCAAGCACTCACCTGATCCCGCGTGGAGGCCAGGGGTCTGACAGACAGCTGGTGCATACATTTGCTGGAGGTGGGGCAGACGGCACATGGGCCCCTGACATCACTGCACGTCCCGCCTCCTGGGAGAGGCACCAGAAAACAAGAGCCACACAGGTTCCCGCCCACCTCACGCTGCAGGTCCCGCACCACTGACTGGAGGCAACCCCCAGAGTCATATCCCATTGTCCGATGGCAGGAAGGGCCCCCTCCCAAAGGCACCGCCCTGGAGGGCAGTCCAGGGGATAACTCTGAATCAGGAATGTCCTGGGGCTGTATCCTGTTGTCCGACAGGATGGGGGAATCCTTCCCAACGGCCCTGCTCAGGGGGGGCAATCCAGTGCATAACTCCAGAAGAGATAAGTCCCGGGTACATGGATGACGGGGCTGAGCGTGGGGTAGGGCTGAAGGGGGGCTGGTCCAACGGGGAAAAACAGTATAGCAAATTTAAAATAAATTAAAAAAAGTAATAATTCTACAATACTTATGGAATATTTATTGCCTATTGCTTGGAATACCATTTCAGTCACAGATTACTAGTAGTGTCATGAGCATAGTGAATAAAGAAGATCTTCAGTTTCTGTCAAAAGTTTTGTTGTCGTTCCGCAGTTCTTTGGCCAGTTTTTCATTTCTAAAAGCTACAACCAAGTCAGCTTTTCATTCAGATATTATGTGAGGGTGCGGATCAGTCCAAATATTTAAGTATTGCATTTTGAGCTATCATCGATATCAAAGAAACAGTGTATTTTTGTTCACTAGGTAGATATTAACTAAAAAGAAATTCCTTACAATGCATGTTTTAAAGTCCATTCGTTTGTTTCTGTTTTTTTACACTGAACTTTAGTTGCTGTAACCTGGACCACTTTTTCCAAGTTTTCCAGGTCTCCCGTCATATCTACCTCCCTCAGTGTCTACACTGCAACAGATCTTTGTGTCATCAGCAAAGAGATATACCTTATTGTGATTCCCTCTCCTATACCCCAAATGAAGATATTGAAGAGCACAGGTCCCAGAACCAATCCTTGCTGTACCCTGCTCGTGACCCCCCTGGCCTGGTTTCTTACTGCACCCCACTGATAGCCACACTCTGCATCCAGCCATCAAACAGTTCTCTATCTACCTGGTCAGTTTGTTCCCGACTCCCAGGCTGCCCAGTATTTCTATTAGCCTTCTGTGCAGAATGGAATGAAAGACCTTTTTAAAGTCGAAGTACAACACATCCACTGCTTGGTCCCTGTCCACAGCGTCTGTGACCCAATGAAACAGCCTGTCAAAATCTACCTGCTACAAACCCATGCTACCTCCTGTCCTGCAATCCATTTCCCTCCAGGAGGTTCTACTATATAGTTTGCAGTAACTTGCCTAATATTTTGGCTAGACTGACCACTCTAAGTTTCCAGGTCATCCCTGTCCCCCACCTTGTGAGCAGCTTTTTTTTTTTTTTTTTTTTTAAATTTTCAGTGCTTTTTGTCCTCGCCTATGCCACAAGCCAGGATCTCCATCAGTCGTCTCACATTGCCTGATCCCACCCGACAGAGATCCTCCCTTGCCTGGAAAACCTGTTGCCCAGGTCAACCAACAACTCATCTGCTAGGGTCAACCTCTCTGCTTGTGCCACCGAGTTAGGGCCGCCTTCAGCTCCTTGGTGTTCCTGTATACATATACGTTTTCCCTTGCAAAAGGAGATGAAGGCCGTAGGGATGCTGGTGTCCAAGGAGGCAGAATCTGGTGATGGGCGTGGTAGCAGTAGAGTGACTTCACCTGCCCAGTCAGCGGGGTTTTTCCTTCTTCGTGTAAGTTCCCCTGAAGGGAGCAGATATGCAGTCGCATAATGGAATGCCACGCACACTCCCATGTGTGATGCACGTCCGACCAATCCCAGTGTTCACCAGGGCTCCAGGCTCAGTACCCCCAGGCTGCCGCCAGAAGGAACACTATTACAGAAGCCCTGTACCCAGGCCTCCAGATAAGATTTTTTTGGGATGAGTACTATACTCCTCATTTTGAAAGCGAAGTTAGTAAAATCAAATTCAGACGTGTACAAATGTCTGGACGGAGAGGAGTGAGTAGTACTTCTGAAAGACAATGCATTTTTTTCTAGATGAGAATTGATCAGGTGATATCACTGCTCCAGATAATGTTGGCAGGCAGGAGTAATATACTCACCAGTTTTAAAATACAGTGAGAGTAAAACAAAATTGGTATGTATACGAGTGCTGTAAACGTGGAAAAAAACTGCTCCTTTTGAATCACCACTTATGTTAAGCAGCACTGTTCTATGGAGTGTGGAGTATTTACAAATGTTGGGCAAGTATCTATACTCATTAGAAAACATTTCCAAAGATTATTTCCTAAAACGAGGTGAGTAAAATAAGTCGCTACTCACATTTTCTGGAGCCCTGCCTGTAATCACCCACCCTGGAGGAGGAGGTGAGCTGTCCAAAAGACATACAAGCCCCCCGCCGACCTGGGTTTGTTCTTAAATCCAGGTCATCAGCGTTGCAAGCGGTAGCACTACCACTGCGCCAGCAAGCTGACCTGAGCAACACCACTCCAGCGCGCAGAAACTACCCCCTTCTTTAGGGAACCATTTTGTTTTTATTTAATCACCAGGTAAGAACCCTAGGGCATCAAAGTAAGGATTAAGCCACGGCAGAGCGTGGGTTACTCGGGAATTAATCCACATCGGGGGTTGTCACACAAGGCTCAGGCAGACTGCTGACAACCACCCAGGCATGGATTAATTTCCCATGTAAATCATGCTCTGGAGTGGAAAGACTACTTATAACATGGTCAGGAAAATAGACACTATACTACATATTACGTCTGTCTGTGGATGACACCGTTTTATTTGCTCTGGACGAATTTTCCTTGGCCATGTTATAAGAATGGCTTAGTAACAGTAACCTGCTGGTTTTACCTCCGTACTCGACAGAACCGCTACTGTGGATCATGTGCCGATAAACACTGGAATATGTTGGTTTGACTTAAACCGAAATAAAACATTGTGGCTAACACCTCCGTTACCTACAGTGCCACAACATGTTTCACTGCGGAACCTGTCGAAGACCTGTAAGGAGGGAGCGCTACCAAGAGTCGGGGACAGAGACGTGCAGCAGGGGACCCAACTCCGCAGAGAGAGATGGCTAGCAGGAGTCAGGGAGGAAAGTGGAATCTGGGAGGAGGCTCGAAGCAAGAAGTGGAGTCAAGGAGGTAACAGTAAGGAGGGAGGGCTCTAAGCAGTCGGGGATCGCATAACTCGAGCTAGGGTTGCTGACAAACGGATGAGGCTCTACACTGACAAAGGGGATAAACATGGGACATAATGCCATCAGAAGTAAAAGAATCAACTGTACTGGCCATCCCGAGATCTCAGACGCTGTGTCTGCTCTGTGCAGGGAGCAACATCCTACAAACTGGGCTCCTGTACTTTTCACACAGAATGACCGCACTTACTTGCCGTTTCTTGGGTTCTGCTGGGTCGACTGTGTTTTCTGGAGGTTCCCTCTCACCTTTGTTCATACTGTGCCAGCAAGCAGTAATAAGGACCGAAGTGCAGAGGTTTACTTTTCACATGTACCATCCCACCATCCAAAGCAGAAAGCTGCTGGCCCACTGCAGTTTAAAAACATGACATGAATGACTTCAGCAAAATATGATACATCAAACTGCAACTACACAGCTGAACTCAAGGAGGCATTTCGTGACCTCAAGCACTGTGTCTCAGCTGTGTAGAGAGCAATCGCGGATTGAAAATTAATTCATGGTCAGCTGACGCCTGCTGGCAAATGGGAATGGGCTATTTTCCCAGGCCATATTATAATGCCCATTTTCATGGGTGACCCCAACACAAAAAAACTACAGTACTACACAATATACATTTAGATTAATTATTAAACAAGAACATGTCAAAAGAGCAAGACAAAGCTGCTTCCGGAATTTCTTAAAAGCATACAATGAATTATGTGTTAAAATATAATTTAAGTCATTTCAGTTTTACAACATGAAATATCCATGATCTTTGATCTAAGAAAGCCCTAGAGGAGGACAGGTTCAATTTTCCAACATGTACTGATCGGTCAGGCTGACGTCTGTAGTGGGCAAAGTAACAGAAACATAGAAACATAGAATTTGACGGCAGATAAGGACCGCTTGGCCCACCCAGTCTGCCCATTTCCCTACCTAATGGATAAGCTGCAGATCCTAGTTACCAGCAGCCTACTCCTTTCTAATGGAGGGCTTTATGAAGGAAAAGCTTGGAAGGCAGTTGGAAAGGTTAGGACAATAGGATAATATACAGTATGGCTTTGTCCCAGGGAGATCATGTCAGACCAACCTCATAGAGTTTTATGACTGGGTGAAGGAGGCCTTGGACAGACATAGGCCGGTGGATGTCCTATACCTAGATTTCAGCAAGGCGCTTGATTCAGTACCTCATAGTGGACTGATAGCAAAATTGGGGGAGATGGGGGCGGGAGGACCGGAGCTAAATTGGGTTGAAAATTGGCTTACGGGGCGTTTACAGAGGGTAATGGTGGGTGGGATAATATCCTCCCCCAGGAAGATAATCAGTGGAGTCCCTCTAGGTTCAGTATTGGGGCCACTCTTGTTCAATGCCTTCGTCTCGGATATAGGGAGGGGGGTTAAGAATAGGTTGAGTCTTTTTGCAGATTCAAAAATGGGAGCACTAGTGGATAGTGAGGAAGCGAGGGAGACAGTCCAGGGAGAGATTGGTGGAACATCTGGTTGTCAATGGACTACAGGACCCAAGGCAGCATGGTTTCACCAGGGGGAGGTCATGTCAGACCAACCTCGTTGAATTTTTTGACTGGGTGACTAGGGAGGTGGATCAGGGGAGGGCAGTGGACATGGCCTATCTGGACTTCAAGCAAGGCCTTTGACACTGTGCCACATAGAAGACTATTACACAAACTGGGGAATATGGGTGTGGACAGGACAGTAGTGTTGTGGGTAGGTAACTGGCTGGGTGGCAGGACACAGGGTGGTGGTAAATGGCTGTCACTCCACAGAGGGAAGAGTGACCAGTGGGGACCACAGGGATCAGTGCTGGGACGGTCCTATTCAACATCTTCATCAGTGACATTAGCAGGACCTAGAAGGCAGAATTTCACTGTTAGCTGATGACAAAAGCTCTGTAACAGAGTAGACACACCAGAGGTGTAGACAGAATGAAGCGACCTGCAGAAACTTGAAGAATGGTCAGGGGTTTGGCAGTTGAAATTCAATGCAAAGATGCAAGATAATGCATATGGGGCACAAAACCCTGGCACAATATATCAGTTGGGGGTGAGGATATAGCATGCACAAAGCAGGAAAGGGATCTTGGGGTTGTCATCTCTGATGACCTCAAGGTAGAAACAGTGTGACAAGGCAGCAGGTAAAGCAAATAGGATGCTGGGATGTATAGGCAGGGCATCACCAGCAGGAAAGGGAGGTCATAATTCCAGCTATACAAGACACTAGTGAGGCCCCACCTGGAGTACAGTGTACAGTTCTGGAGACCATACCACGTAAGGACATAGACAGGGTAGAGAAGGTTCAGAGGAGGGCAACAAAGATGGTCATGGATTACATCACAAGTCCTATGAAGACAGGGTAAAGGAACTGAACATGTACTCCCTGGAGGAGAGGAGGAGAGAGGGATATGATAGAGACATCAAGTATCTTACAGGGAGGAACAGGGTGCAGGAAAACACTACTTTTAAGCAAAAAGATGTTCCAGGACTAGAGGCATGGGATGAAGTTGGAGGAGGACGATTCAGAGGAAACATGAAAAGAATTTCTTCACAGAACGGGTGGTGGACAAGTGGAACACCCTGCCAGAGGAAGTGGTGGGGGCTGAAACAATCACGGGATTTAAGAATGCATGGGATAGACATAAAGGAATTCAGGAGGTCAGGGGTAAGGGGCAACAGACTTCTAGGAAAACAAACTGAACTTACAAGCTCAAATGGGCAGACTGGGTGGGCCATAGGCCCTTATCTGCCGACACTGTCTATGTATCTATGTATCTGGATACCCTGGAGGGGTGGTCAAGAAGGTGGGAACTGAAATTTAATGCCGGGAAAATCAAAATTTAAATACCTGTAAATTTTCTTTCTCCAATGGCTGGTCTCCGGGCTTCCTTACTCCTGGGCTATACCTCCTGATACTGATAGGCAGGCAGGAATCAGACCTCTGCAGCAGGGGACATCCAGCCCTCCACTTCCTGTCTCCCTCAGCTCTTCCTAAAGCAGTCCAATGTGGCAATACTACTAGAACTTGGAGACAGAATACAAGACTACAACTTTTAAGGCATATATGGCCCAGAGGCCAGCCAACTATATACATTCTGGGAGGGAATCCGAAGCCCGGAGACCAGCAGTCGGAGAAAGAAAATTTACAGGTATTTAAATTTCGATTTCTCTCTCCTAAGCCGGTCTCCGGGCTTCCTTACTCCTGGGATATACAAAAGCAGTACATCCCCAGACGTCCTGGGTGGGAAGAATGTCAAGAACTCTTAAGGATCCACCACCGCTTGAAGCACTCTGCAGCCAAGGATGCCTCATCCGAGGGTAGCACTTCCAGCAATTAAAATTCTGAAGATGTGTGAATGAATTAACAAGTGGCAGCTTTGCGTAAGTGTGTTGTCGAAGCTTCTCTGACGTGCGTCCACGGAGGGGTCATAGCTCTGCTGGAATGGGCTCTCCCTGGGCCAGGCAAGTTACTCCGGCCTGATCACAAGCCATGGAAGTGGCTGATAGAATTCGTCTGGCTAAAGAGCCTTTTGAATCCTTGTTACCCAAAATTTTGGCCCATAGCTGGCATGAACAACTTTGAAGTTTTGCAAATAGCTTCCTCTCTCTTAATATACATTTCCATCAGGGGCAGACTGGATGGGCCACGAGGTCCCCATCTGCCCTCAACCTCCATGTCTCTATGTTACTATCACGCCTCTCAGATCTAGAGGATGCAATTCCCCTTTCTTATTGCTTTTGGAGAGTGGGCAGAAGGAAGGAAGGAAGAATGAACCCTTGATTGTAATGGAGGGGAAGCATAACTTTGGCAAAAAGCCTTTAACTGTTCGAGCCTGATGAAAAGCATTCTATAGCGCTTGGGTAAGCTATGCTTTTAGTTTCCTATTTCTCTTGGCTGCAGCAATAGCGATGAGAAAAAAGGTGACCTTTATGTTGAAATGCGTGATGAATGTCTTCTTGATAGGCTCCAAGGGGGCCTCGGCCACAGCCTTGAGAACCAGATTAAGACTCCAAGGTGGTAACTTTGGTGGGCTGGAAGGCAACCTAATGCTGCTGTCTTTAGAAACCTACAGACATAAGTATATGCATCCAACGATTCCCCTGAATCCGCCCACAAGAGTGCCCCCAGTGCAAAAACCTGACCTTGTAAGGTGGCTGGTTGCAGTCCTTTGTCCATCCATCTGAAAGGAACTGTAGTAGTACAGGCAATTATACTGGACAGTTCTACATACGTTTTGAATGAAGCCAGAACCAAAATTTTCTCCAGATTCCATAATACACTTTGGAGGAATAAGAGAGACATAAGTTCCCCATCATGTCAATAACAGGAACTGTGTAGCCAAGCTACTTAAAAGTTTTTCCCTCTCAATCTCCAGGCCTAGAGAGATAAGTTGCTTAAATAGGATGCCGGGCCGAACCTTGATGGAGAATGCCCAGGCTGAACTTGAATGTTAAACGTAAACACCTTGACAGATGAATGACAATCGGGAACTATGTGCAGAAAAATCATAAGGGGCAGACTAGAATCATGACTGTCCTGTCCTGAACCACTTTGTGAAGGACTCTTGATAGAGGTGGTATTGGAGGAAAGGCATACAGGACACCAAACTCATCCCAGTTTAGGGGAAAAAGGTGTCCAGAGCCACCACTGGTTCATCCTTGGCCAGGAGCAGAATTGCCCCAGCAGGAAAGATCTGCCGAGTGCCCCACTGATTTGTCAGATGTAGGAGGCACTATCCTTCAGCTCCCATTCACATGGTCGACCAATCTTGTGACTAAGCTAGTCTGCCGTGTCGTTTACCTGCCCTGGAAAATACCTCGCTCAGTGGTGCAAAGCCCACTGAAAAAGAAGGGATTCCCTTGGCATTTTGAGCTTCTTGTGCCACCTCGATGGTTGGTATATGCCAACATTGACACATTGTCGGCTGGAACCAGACTATTCTGACTGGGGAATTGCTGTTCAGTGTGCCTCAGGGCATGGCCTACTGTCCATGCTGGGAATGTTTATGCTGTACCTTGTGCCTCTAACAGCGTCCACCTGCCCAGTGCCAAAAGCTGAAGCAGGTGAGCCGTCCCCAGCTCACGAGGCTTGCATCGGTTGCAATTCAGATTTGGTGAGGATGGTCAAACTTACGACCCTTCATGACCTCTGTCCTCCAAGACCGTCACTGGAGGGAGGGTTCACTCTGTCTCAATGAGCTCTAGCAGAAGCCAAAATTTAGTTTTCGGGGGGAAACATCCTTGTGTCATGACGTCTGCCCCTAGAAGGATCAAGATCTGGTTTGAAATTCGGGAACTCTTTCTCCAGTTGACGAGAAAACCATGTGCCGGCAGGTACCAGACCACCTCTGCCACTGCTTGTAATGTTTGGTTGAGCTGTGGGGCCTTTATGCGGACTATAAATGGTACTGGCACCATTAATTCTCTCCGAGGGTCTGAGGAAGACCCCAATGTAGGGAACACTTTCTCCAGGTGATGAGAAAACCATGTGCCAACAGGTACCAGACCACCTCAACAGTAAAATCTGAACTGAAGTACTGCTCTGCCCCTCTGAACCCGAGATTGTGCGCGTGACGTTACTGAGTGGGAAAGGTAAACAGACATGTTGCAGATCTACGAATGACAGAAAAAACCCTTTTTGCATCTGCTGGGTGATAGAGATGACCCAGTATCGTCTGCCAAGGCAGAATTAAAATTGGTCATCCGAGTATGCATGGGCTTGAATTCTCTGACTGGATCCCTACGTCCAGGGTCTGAACGTGCTCCTGAATTGTAGTATTTAGGTTTTTGTCACTTCTCTGGAATCTTTTATCACCCCCTTTTAAAGACTATCCATACGGGAGCTCTCCCTTGTCGAGGGCATTCACCAAGTGAGCCTTGGCAACCTGTCTGCCTGCCATGCCTGCAGCCTTAGGTATGTCGAGGCAAGGTGAGTTAAAGCGTGGCCCTTGCTGCGCAACTGGCAGCATCCTTTGAGATATCTGCTGATTATGCCTATAATAGTCCCGCACTGAAGCTGTTGCGGGGTAGGCTTATCTACATCTGGCTCGTCAGTACGCTGGAATGCCAGGATAGTGGCCCACTGTATTGCAGCTCATGCAGAAAACAGGTTGGCTGGGCTTGCTTATATGTGGCCCAACAGCATGCTGGAATGCCATGTCAGTGGTGTCGAAAACAGATTGTTCGCCGCTATGATAAGGGAGAAGTGGAGGACTAAAAGTGTCTCTTCGAGGGATGCCTCCACCTTCGTGTCCCCTAGGTCCCACAGGGAAGCTCCACCCCCTTAAGTAATCTAGATCATCCAAGGCTAAGTTTCTGGGTGGAGAGCTGTCTGAGACAGGAACGCCACTCAGTAGCTCCCCCTGCCTCTGCGGGGAATAACTGACCTCTGGCGGACTTGCCTATGCCTAGAGGAGTAGGGAAGGCTAAGGCCAAATTGGCAAAAGCTGGTAGGCGGAAGCCTGTTTGACTGGGTGGAAGCCTCTGGGGAACATCCGATAGGAATCTCGGCTATGACTTTTTTTTTTTTTTAAATGAAAGAGACCAGGCCCTCCAGGCCTTGTGATGTTGGGACCACTGCTCCTCTTCAGATGAGGACAGAGATGGGGACCTCTTCCTTTAGCTTTCTTGGGAGGTCTCCCACCTGAAAGCCCCAGAAGTTGCCTGTGGAACATGCAGAGACCAAGGCAAAGGCCCCATTTTACCTGCAATAAGGCCTGGGGCACGAGAGGGGGCTGTGAAGCGTGTAGGGTCTCAGGGAAAGGCCCCATTTCACCTGTTGATGAGACCTGGGGACTGCGGACTGCTGGGTCCCCCGGTGGCTGCTGCTCTCTCAGACCTGGTGGTTATCCGTTGTGGTTATCTGTCTGAGCCGAGGGAGTGGTCGTGTACCTCGAGATCTCGGCATTCACAGATGCTGCCTTTTGTTATTCAGCGTACCCCTTCCCCTTGGAGGCTTTCTGGTCTATGCTGCTGCTGACCCTTTAAGGGTAAGATACCGAGTGCTTCCCTTTAGATTTTCTGCCCCTGGGATGTTTGTCCAAGGTCCTAATCTTAGTCTGCCTTGATAATTAGGGCTGACCCTTTAAGATCCACTTAGGAGTGACTGTCCCATCTTAGTCTGTCTTCATAATAAGAGCTGACCCTTTAAAATCCAGTTACTAACATACTAAAATGCCAGCAGAATAGGCCTAACGGTCTTTCGTGTCTGCTCGTTTGGTCAGCCCCAACCCTGGGAGCAGCCTTGCTAACCCCGCCTTCTCTGCTTCTCCCTTCCCAATTCGGATATTCTCGCTGCACGATTTTGCTTCCGAACCCTTCCCCACCTGCCCCACCACCTCTGGAACCCTCCACCAGCCCCCCTGGGCAGCACATTCCATGGCTCCACCAACCTCCTCAGTGAAGTAGGCACCACCTCCTTTCTCCCCTGAATCTTCCTCCAGCTCCACCCTGCCCTCTAGTTGCCCCTCCTTCCTTCAAGCACCCTGACTGCTCCTCCCTATTTACCCTTCATGTACCTGAAGACTCTATCATGTCCCCCGGTCCCTTCTCTCTTCCAATGTGTACATATTTAGCTCTTAAGCCTCTCCCATAGGTCCTGTCCCCAAGCCCCAGTTCATTTTGGTTGCCCTCCTTGGACCCTCTCCAGGAGTTTAATGTCCTCTTTAAGTGTGGCCTCCAAAACTGCACGCAGTACTCGAGTGTGGCCTCACCAAGCAGTTATACAGAGGGAGTATCACTTCCTCCTTCTGGAGGTGATCCCCCTAGCGATGCATCCCAGCATCCTGTTGGCCTTGGCTGCTGCCCTCCTACAAGTCTCCGAGTTGTTCATCTCGACATCCACCACCACCCCCAGGTCCCTCTTAGCCATCGAGACTTGTAGCCCCCCACCGAGTGTACACTTGGCCCGGGTTTCTGGCCCCCTGGTGGAGTACCTTGCATTTCCCTGCATTGAACCTCAGCTTCCACTTTCTAGACCATCTTTCCAGAGCCTCCAGGTTACCCTGTAGGGCCACCCTCCCCTCCTCCCCATCCACCACCGCCCCCAGTTTTGAGTCATCCGCAAAGAGACGCATCTCACTCCTGATACCTGTCCTTATGTCAGAGACATAGGCGTTGAACAGGATGGACCCAAGGACTGATCCCTGTGGGACCCCACTAATGACCCTCCTTGGGGATGAGACTATCCCGCCAACTACGACCCTCTGGGTCCAGTCCTGGAGCCAACTGTCTATCCATCTGATCATCTGGTTCCCCACCCCCATTTCTCCCAGCTTATCCGACAGGCCCTCGTGAGGAACAGAGTCAAATGCCTTGCTGAATTCTAGAAAGAGGATGTCCACTGGTCTACCCAGGTCCAAGGCACTCGTCACCCATAGAACTCCACAAGGTTTGTCTGACACAATTTCCTTGGGACGAATCCATGCTGTCTATCGTCCAGGCACCCTGACTTTTCCAGGTCCCCTCCAGCCTCTCCTTGACAATGCCCTCCATCACCTTGCCCACCACCGATGTCAGGCTGACAGGCCTGTAGTTCCCTGCCACCTCCCTTGATCCCCCCCCCTTGTGGATAGGCACTATATGCGCCACCTTCCAGTCCTGGGGTACCCACCCTGTCTTCAGAGAGATGGTGAAAAGCTCCGCCAGGGGTTTCGCCAGGACATCCGCAAGTTCTTTCAGCACTCTGGGATGTAATTTATTCGGCCCCAGTGCTTTCTCCATCTTAAGGGACGTGAGGGCTTCCCTCACTCTCTCTGCTGTGATTTCCACCTCTGCTACCTCTCTCCCTGCTTAGCCTTCCCCTCCAGCCAGTGATGCCTCCCGCCTCCCTCAGACCCGCCGATCGGTAAGGCTCTCCAGTATCACTCGTCTCCTCCCATGTATGATGCAGCACCCCCATTTTCCTTGGTGAAGTACTCATTTAGTACCTCGGCCTGCTCCCCCGGGTCTTGTGCCCATCTCTCTCCTGTTTTAATCCAGCTAATCTGGCCCTTCACCCTTCGTTTTTCCCCAATGTATCTAAAGAACCCCTTGTTCCCTCTCCTAATTTCCCTGGTCAGGTTCTGCTCCTTCCTTGCCTTAGCCGACCTCACCACCCTAGTGGCCCTTCTAGCCATCAGTCCGTACTCCCCTCGATCCCTTTCACTCCTTGAGCACTTGAATTGCCTATAGGCTGCCTTCTTTCCCTGCACCACCTCCTGGACCTCCCTGGTCCACCAGCAGGGTTTTCGAGCCCAACCGCATTTTTGTCTTACTCTGGCACAGGTGCTGGTAGCATCCTGCACCCCTTCCTAATTATTTCCCACCTACTGTCAGCGTCCATGTCTGACCCAATCACATCCAAATGCTCCATAAGGATCCTTCCCATTTCCTTAAAATCTGCCCCCTGAAGTCAGTTACCTCAGTCTTTGTGCAGCCTTCTACCCCTCCTAGGTCCAGGAAGAACCAGACCATGGCATGGTCACTCCCCATCCAACAGGTCCCTTACCTCCAGGCCCGAATCTGGTCACTGTTGCGGACCACATCCAGTACCGACGCCTCCCTGGTCGGTTCCTCCACCTGCTGAGTTAGGAACACGTCTTGAAAGACATCCAACAACCTCTGTTCCCTGGCCACCGAGGATGTCATAGTCTCCCAGTCTGTTCCTGGCATGTTTAAGTCCCCCAACACCCTTCCCCTGCCCAATCTGCAGCGTTTCCCAACATCTGCCACCAGACTCTTCTCCAGCACAGGGGGTCTATACACCACTCCTATTTTTACTCTCTTGCCCCTCCTTGTTATCAAGGTGACCCAAATCGCCTCCACGGTTCCCTCTGGCTCCTCTACTACCCCTATGACAATGCAGTTTTTGACTATGATTGCTACCCCTCCTCCCTGTCCTTCCTGAACATAGTGTAACCCTCCAGGTTCAGGTCCCAGTCATGTCCTGCAGTGGCCCAGGTCTCAGTGACCGCTGCCACATCCACCGCTCCCTCAGTTAGCATCGCCTGGAGCTCAGGCATTTTACTGCCCAAGCTCCTGGCATTTAGCAGGACTACCTTCCACCCTTTCCCTATACTTCCATTTCCCCTGCTCATGTTCCCATGGGGATTCCGTTTTCCCCTGGTCTGCACTTCTGCACTTTACCACTTAGAGTGACTGTTCCATTCTCGGCACTGGCAGAAATAAATCCTGTCTGTGATGAGGAGACTGGCTTGATTTGGGGGGTGAAGGTGCTGAAGCAAGTGCCCTATGGCTCTCAGTTCCTACTGTCATGGCGCTGCACACTGTTAGGCTCCTCAGCACTCGCCGATCTAGGAAGGCAGATCGACGAGCCGTTTGGCGTGCTTTTGCATAAGCGCAGACTAGTCTCACTGACTTAATGATTGCAGCTTTCTAAAAGCCACTCATCGTCGGAAGCCAAGCAGTACCCTTTGCTGTATGGTTGAGTTCTCTTGCTGCAAGTAGGGCTCCTCATACCCTGCAACGTTCGTCGATGAGCTCCCTGTCGATGAGCTGCCAGTGCCATGCTGCCGGACCACCAACGACAAGCGGCTGATACAAGAAGCCGCAGGTCGCCGATGGAAAAAATACGGGGCTGCCGACTGCTGGCTCCAGTGCCTGTTTACACCATTACCCGGACTTTAACTTCCTAGCGGGGATAGATCCTTCGTAATCTTGTTGTACCCCCAGCTCTCTGGTGCTGCCAGCCCAGATCTTCACTGCAGTGAAAATGGTATCTGCCACCTATTCTGACCTTAACCTTGAAGAACTGAGGTAGAAAGCGCAAGGAGAGAAAAGCACCACGATGAAATGGGGCCAGTCAATCTTAGTCTGCCTTGTCCTTTAGGAGCACTCCAGTGCAATATTTATTCCCCAAAATAGACTTTGCGGGAGAAACAGCAACACAATGAAAAGGCGATCAGTCAACCTTTCTGAGCACTTCGGTGCCCGTTTGAGTCCCCAAAACACACTTTCACTGCACTGGAGGAGCATTCCAGGCAGAGTGCAGAAAGTGTGGAGAAAAAGCAAGGCAGAGAAGTGGGGCCAGTTTGTGCAGCTTGCAAGGCTGAGACTGGCATCCACACTGGAGTTCTTGAATACAGCTGATTTCTAATATCCCCCAATAAACCAAAATTGTTTGACTTACAGTCTGCTGTCTTCAGCTCTGCCACATGGCACAGCTCTGCTTGCAGAGAACCTGCCAGACTGAAGGCATGAAGTAAACTGAGGTAGACAGAAAGTGGAGGGCTGGATGTCCCCTGCCGCAGGGGTCTGATTCCTGCCTGCCTATCGGTATCAGGAGGTACAGCCCAGGAATAAGGAAGCCCGGAGACCAGCTTAGGAGAGAGAATGTAAGGTACTTCATGTGAGGGTCAAAAACCCAGGCCATGTATATACCGGGGGGGTGTCACACTGTAAAATTGGGAGAAAGAGATTTACGGGTGGTGGTAGATGTCAAAATGAATAACTCTGAAAATTATGGAAGAATTACAGCCAAGGCAAACGGGATATTCGGTTGTACAGCCAGGGAAATTACGTCCAGAAGCAGGGAGGTAATCCTCCCTCTATATAATGCCTTAGTCAGGCCGCAGCTTGAGTACTGTGTGCAGTTCAGGAGACCTCACCTGAGGAAGGACATAGCGCTGCTGGAAAGGGTCCAGAGGAAAGTGATCAGGATGATTCAGGGCATGGAGGGGAGGCCTTATGAGGAGAGACTGTGAGAGCTTGGGTTTTACTCACTGGAGGAGAGGAGGGATAGGGGAGACATGATAAAGGTTTTCAAGTATGTAAAGGGAATAATTAGGAGTGGAACCAGGGAGCTGTTTAGGCTGAAGAAGGGGGGAGTGACCAGTGGTCGTGTTAAGGGTGTGCTCCGTCCTCAGAGCACAGATTGGATTTCGAGAAGCATGTTTTTAAAGCCCTTTCTACTTCTATCTGTGCTCCTATTGTATACTAGGAGCACGGAGGGGGAAGGGCTTTGCAAATGATCTCTGGTTAATTTTTTTTTTGAACAGAGTGCAAGACTGTTAAGTACGGAGTGCAAAAAATAATAAGGTCATGTGCATTTGTTTCTAAATACTGAGTGCAAAATGAAGATATGAAGACGGACATG
The DNA here is from genome assembly GCA_016271365.2 of Neoceratodus forsteri. NCBI lineage: Eukaryota > Metazoa > Chordata > Ceratodontiformes > Ceratodontidae > Neoceratodus > Neoceratodus forsteri. Next base: position 953,066,022 of record CM028130.1, read on the forward strand.
TGCATTTTTATTTTTTTTTGCAACAGGAGTTTTAGAAAAATCTATTGGCTTTCTTTAATGTCAGTCTGACCAGTATGGGGTGGGCAGCCTGTGCTCATTGGCTGAACACTCCAAACATTACTTGAGAGATCGCGGCGGCACACATGAGGGATATGGTTATGCTGATTGAATATGCTCTCGCATGGCGGTAACTGACCCACTGAAATGACTAGATTATTTTTTATGCTGCTGCTCCTGAATGATTTACCGGTACTGTGAAATTGGAAGTTCAATCGGAAGGGGAAGTGGGTTTGATATAAGACTGAAACTACAGTACTGGGTACGTATGGGCGGGCGGGGTCACACCAGTTCTCCAATCCTACTCCTTGTCTCCTGTTTTAGTTAGCTGAAAAAAAGTTATAGGTGGATCATTTTATTTAATTTGTGTTTATGTGGTGTCCTAGCATGTTAATACGAATATGCTTGCATGGTGGTTACGCTGACTGGCGGCTCCGTTACTTGAAGTTAGATCGTAAGGAAAGTGGACTTGCCTTGCTATAACGTACGTTTTTAAATTGTGAAGGTACTTAAGTGAAGCCAGTGGTGGTACGTTAGTTAGCTGCCTGTCCCCACTTTTGCTCCTTGTCTCTTGTTCTGGTCGGCCAAAAATAAATAAATAAATAATTGGTGTTTACTTGCTTAACCCTTCGACTGTGTATGCTCAGTACAGTGATTCTGTGTTAAGACCTGTCGGGCAGTGGCAGTGCAAACTGGCCCAGGGTGCCCGGGTCACTTATTTCATTGTGGCCTGTGCTACACACTCCGTATGTTACCTTTTATTTATTTTTTTAATGTGCTTTCATTTACTGAGTTACTTGCCCTGAGTCTGAGTCATTAAGATCTTGTTTTTGATGCGGGTGTGTGTCGTTTTGCCAGCACTATATATTGGCTCACACATAACCTACTGATCAGGAGCGCTGTAAGTCTCCTCTGCCGTCTTGCTGGGCTGTCTGTGAGTGTGCTTTTAGTTACAAATATTGGTGCAAAATTCACTTTTCGGCACTGCAACGTCAAGGACGGCAGGTAATATGGTGAGCAACCAGTATCTCCTCGTAGGTCAGAAAAGCTGTTGGTTGGTTGGTGCAGCTGTGCCAGAACAGGCAGCATGGAGCTGGTGGACGCAGTCTGCGGATGTGGTATGGGACATCATTTCACTAGAGTCCCACCACACCTGCAGCAAAACAGTAAATATTTGAGTGGAGGAGACTGAGAAGAGGCTGGTAGCTCTGTGAACAGTTCATCGGGGGTCGAAGAGGCAGACTACATAATACACAGGAAATTACCCCAAAGCAAGTAATTAATGTCACTGGCACTGGTTGTCATTTGTATTTGAGAATGGGAGGGAGTCAGCATTTGTGATGTCTTGGCACTGGTCAGGTCAACAGATGAGCGGACCAGCAGAGACAGGAGTGGGACCTCGGTAATTGAAAAGGGAGCACAGAGATTAACTGACTGGCTACCCTACAAAAATCTTTAACTGTCATTCCACAGCTGACTTGTATCGAGCTGATGATATAGCAAGCTGTTTGTTGATCTGTTTTGAGTTTGCTTTTCTCCTCCGCCCCCTCCCCAACTCTGCAACCACAGTTGTGCCCACTAAGTTTTTATTTTTATTTTATTGTTGTAAACTCCAAACATTTAACAACCTTTCCCTTAACAGGTCCTTGGATATGAACCAACAGTGTGGCTGCATAGAAAGACAGGCCGTTAACAGAATTTGTCTATGCATGGCTGACATACAATGCACTCCTATTTAAGCAGCACAGTAGTATTTAATTAAAAAATTGCTAGTTTCGGTCAGAAGGGTTTTACATGGGAGACTAGTTTGAAGTCTACCTCTCAAACAGGACAGCAGTGTGGCATGGGCAATGTCCTTCTATACTGCAAATAATGAGCTTTCCCTAGCTGTATATACAAGGAGGAGAGGACTGGCTCTGTGTCTCTTCATCCCAGTCTGTGCCCAATGTAAAATTAACTAGTAAGACCTGTTTTTTTTTTTGTTTGTTTTTTGGCCTCACTCACTGACAGATCCGTCCCAAGGATGAAATGCAGTGTGTGTGTGTGTGTGTGTCTTCCCAAAGTCCCTACCCTTACCACGATGGCTGTTTTCACTGCACTAACTGCTTTAAATATGGGGTTCTAATGCAGTAGCTCATAGTGTCTATATACTGCACTAACAGGCCCCAGACTGAAGATGGTCCACATGTCCTAATTCGAAAGGTGATAGTGGGACTGGGACCTAAACTGGGACCATTGTGATGATTAAGGAGTCCACTCTGGTCAAGGCTGTTGTGTTTGCGATTTAATATATACACTGTAGTTTAAATAATGCCATAAGCCAGAGTCAGGTGGCAAGAAGCCAGAATGTCATACTTGTTATGGTGTAATGGAAAATTACATTATGGTGTAATAGAAAATTACATTAAAATCAGCAAATGCAAGAGAGATGTGTTAGTTTGCTTTAGTTGTTGTGCTGAAACATGCTGTCGCTAGTTTACTTTTACTTGTAATTAAAACAATCTGAAGGTATGGAATGAGTGGTCGTGGAAGGTACTAGGTCGGTAGTGGTACCCTACCCTATCTGTGTCTTTGGCATGGTGAAATATGTTTGAAATTTTCAAAGTAAAGGCTGGAGGATCAGGGGCACCAGGATGGGTGGAATCAACTGGGTTGGGCTGGTGCGGGCTCCAGGCAGGGACAAAACCAAGCATAATCTCGACACTGAGCTGAGAGAGGGCATAAACAGTAATGTTTAATTAATCTGTGTCTCTCTGTGCAGTGTGTGCTCAGATGCTCCCATCTATCATCACACCGCTCAAGTTCCCAGTCCCAGACCCCTCTAGAGTGTGCACCCTAGAAAGAGAAATAAAGAATAGGAGCCGGCCTGGCAGCAGCGCTGGTGTGGAGCTGCAGCAGATTCCACAGCCACAGGCCATTTCTACAGCCAGCTGTTGTAGTGTCAGTCACTCAACTCAGACGGTCTGGGGTGAGAGGAGGGTATTATTCTGGTACATTCGGTGTGCAGGAGCACAGATTTGCTAGGCAGGAGCACACATTTTTGGTCCTTATTTTGCCAATGTGTGCTCCTGAATTATGAAGGAGCACACCATAACAAAACCTTAATGCCATCCCTGCCAGGGGCCAGCAGGTGGAGAGATTGGAGGGGGGGGGAGAAAACTAACAGGGGGGACGTGGGAAGCATTTTTTCACTGAGAGGGTGGTAGAGCCATGGAATGCGCTTCCTGGGAGGCTGGTGGAGGAGGGCACAGTGGAGGGCTTCAAGAAAGGGTAGGACAGGTATAAGGTGAAACAATCAGAGAAGACACTCTTGGGGGCTGAGGGGGTGGTGAGGCGGGCAGCCATTAGGTTGCTGGCTTTCGAGCAGACAAGAGACCATTTGGCCTATTCTGCTGGCTTTTTAGTATGTTAGTACAATAAGTATATGCAGTAAAAGAAATGTGTAGACAACAGCCTTCTAAAAAACAATAAATTAAAATAATCCACTCTTTGCTCAAATGAAAACCAATCTAAAGTATCAGGTTTGTCAATTGTACAGATTTGTCAACCGCTATGCCAGAGCCCGCTTCATCTCAGGGGAACCCCCACATGAAGTACCTTACATTCTCTCTCCTAAGCTGGTCTCCGGGCTTCCTTACTCCTGGGCTGTACCTCCTGATACCGATGGCAGGCAGGAATCAGACCTCTGCAGCAGGGGAGATCCAACAGGGGAAGGGTTCTGGAATCAAAGTCCTGTGCAGTGGGAATATCCGGGACTGGGAAGGGAGAAGCCAGAGAGGACGAGGGGGGCAGCAAGGTCAGCTCCCAGGGTGGGGGCTGACCAAACGAGCAGACACGCAAGACCGTTAGGCCTATTCTGCTGGCATTTTAGTATGTTAGTATCTCCTTCAGAGTCCAGGGTGCAATCTGTCAAGATCAGGTACTTTGTGCTTCAGGGGTTTGGGGCCCGAGCCTCCTCTCTTTGGAGACTAGCTGGCTTGTACTCTGTACTCCAGTAGTACCTCCCGTGAATACTAAACAGAAGTAATCATTCGATATAGTAGCCGTTATCCCATCCACCTCCATCTCTAATCTGATAATACCCCTTATTTTTCTTTTCCCCAATCTACCTAAAGAAGGTGCCCCCACCCCCAACTATTATCAGCTCAGATTTACTTTTTCACTGGCCTCACTCTGCTTTTTCAGATAATCCTCCAGGCAAACCTTGATCTGTCCCCAGTGTATTTTGGAACACTACTCTTTTTGCCCTTGCTGTCTTCTCCCACCTCAGAAACATCAGATCTGCTTTTTATTCAGTTTGTTCTTCTCAACTTATTTCATGCATGAGGCCATCACCTCAGTTACACCCCTCTTTATAACATTCCATTTGGCTTCTGCTCCTTCCGCTCCCTCTACCATATCTACATTATTCATGCAGGATTTCACTCATCTTGCCGAAGTCTGCCCTTCTAAGAACAGAATCACAGTTTTTGAGTTGAAGTGATGTGTTCCAGTGGTTCTTTTGAACCACACTGTATTGTAGACAGTGGTTCCCCAGCGGTTCCATCACCTCCACTTATCCATGTGTCTCAGAGTCTGACACAACCAAATGAAAGCTGGCACCCTCTCCAGTCACTTCTCTGACCCCACTGCCCGAGAAAGCAGTCATGCATCACATCTACTACCATCACCTGACTTCTAGCTACTGGCTGCTGAGATTTACCAGTCCACATCTGACATTCTTGTGTCACCCTCCAGCACCATCACCCCTTTGGCTGATGCCCTCCTCATCTCCACCCCCAGTTCCCTGTCTCCTTCCTCCTCCTGGTTCTGCAGTCTGCACACTACTGACCCTTGTTTCGTTACCCCATTCCAATGTCAGCTGTACCAAAATTACTTCTACTCCATGCACTCCACCCAAGATAATATTTTCGGTTGTCTCTATACCTCTCCTACATACAGTGCCACCCCCTGCCTTTTGCACATCCCTCCTGTAGAGTTAGGAGCCCGGTACGGCAAGGTCTCATTCACTGACTCCTGTTGCCTAAGTTTCTGTTACGAATAACAAATCCATCTTAACCTCTGCCCACCTTGCCTGGAGTTTTATTTTATTCCCAAGGCTTCTGGCATTTAAGTAGAACGACCTCCACAACAAGTCTCCTACCCTTACCGCTTCTGTTGTCTAGACCTACCATACTTATTTCCTGCATTACCTCACCTTTGCATTCACCCAACCCCTGATGTGGTTCCCCAGTCTCTAACACATGTCCCTTTAGCAATCCTTTATCTATGTTACCCTCCCCCCCCCGACTGACCCCACTAGTTGAGGGAGTGCAAGTCAGATATGCCTCAAACCTCTTCCCCAATGCCTTTGTTTCTTCCCTTTCTGTATCGCTCCACGTTGTCAATAGGAATCAATACATATTAATAATGTGCTCCCCCATTGGGGTTGTGGTACAGCCCAGAAAGGCCGTCACTCAGAATAGCACACTGGGGGCATAAAGATTCCCAATACGGCAGTTACTCAGTTTTTGCTGTACTTAGGGGGCAGTATGCATAGATTCAGCTCTCAAGAAAGTGATGATTCTCTTCCAATATTTGTCATTTTTTGGTTAGGACTGGGCAACTCTGAGGCAGGTTGGGATCTGGTGTCAGGGAGCACCCTCAAATTTAGGAATTGTGCCTGTTAAGTTGCAGCTTTCAAACTGACTAACCTGCTAGTAAAACTCTCACTTAGTGCCTACGGTGCCTGAATGAGGACCACTGACTTTCTTGAAGGGTGTTTGAAGGTAGGTGGTCTGCTCTTTTTGTTGCCTGGTGCCTCAGTTAAACAGCAAGTTATGTTTAGTGAAAGGGAAGGTTTTTCAGTTAGGCAGTCAAACTGAGTGTAAATAGTTTGTGGTTGTATGGTCCCCTCCCTAGAATCCTCTGTCATAGTCCATCCTGTTTGAGTGCTGATTTGTGAATACTTTAGGGTAGTAAGGGCTGCAAAGTATTTGTTTTTCCTGCAGAGTAATCTTCATCAGGGGAACACAAGGTTGTGTGGCTATCTTGTCCCCTTAGCAGTACAGTCTCTGAACCGCTGTGTGTACTTCACTCCCTACCATACACTGGAGTGTGGGATTGTCAGCTCCATTATTAGTTGTTGCAGGGGCTCTGTTTGTCTGACTGGCAGTGTATAATAGCACCAGCAGGGTGGATTCATGCCATTACGACACAAGGGCTGGCTGCTTGTCAGCATCCCTTCTTGTGTTCCTGCTGGCCGGGTGTGGTAGCCCGATGTGTGGGACATGATTCACCCCTCACTTAAGGGTAGAAAAGTGTTGTAACAAGGAGGAACTATTGAATGAAATTTAAAAAAAGATTCCTGATGGAGACTTCTGTCTGAGCACGTCAGTGGGCTGCCCATTTGCCAGCATCTCTTAATGTTCCCGTGCGCTTATGTAGGCCCTAAGGGCATGAGTGCTCTGCACAACCCTCTGATGTAGTGATCTGATATCGCACATGCGCAAGCCAGCCTTGTAACTTTGGGAAATTTTTCATGTTTATGCTCAAGGCACTGCTGAAGTGGTGCCACTGTCTGCATTTCTGCAGCATAATGGGTGTTTTCCTCTTTCGTTGCACAGCGTTTGAGGGCAAGGTAAGCACCACACACCTTTCCAGGGCTGCATACTACGTAATCCTGAAAAACCTGTTAAACTGAAATAATGTTTCAGTATAAAGAGGGGCTAAGATGGAACTGGCTATCAGGGCTGCCACAACAGGTAGCATTTGAAGTGCTGTGGACAGTAACCAGATTGTCGATTCTATTCCATACTTCAGTGTGGCTGGTGGCACCATAGCTTATAGGAGACCAACTGTTTTTTTAAAAGATGCAAGACCTGCAGAAGGATGATGCAACCCTCCTCCCAAGGGTCCTACAGTTCCAATTGTGAAATACAATCTAACATGTCTCTATTGGTCCCTCCCAACCAATCCCCAAACCTGGGAGCTGGGGACACCTCTGGTGCTGACTGACAGTGATAAAGATAATTTGCAAAAGTCCATTTTTCTTCTCTTTTATAAGATGTTATATTCTGATGACCCACTAGTCATCCTTGTTAACACACCAGAAACCAAGCAAGCAGGTGGTTGGGGAACAAGCAGCAAAACAGAGTGATCCTGCACGCACAGATTTACACACACACACCCCCGACTTAATGGCATGGAAGGTCAAGATGAGGATAGCGTGCTCTGGGAGAATCCTGACCAGAAAGCAATGGGGAGTGTCCCTCCGAGTGGAGGAGGGAGTGGTCAGAACTAAGAGTAAGATTCCAACCCTTCTCTTGTTTGATTCCAAGACTAAGTTGCTCAATATGTCAAGGGCAATTACTATCACCCAGACCGTGACACAGGGCAAACCTGGCCTCAAGAGGACAGCATTTCGGCAGGTAGTAGCAGGCCAGAGGTGGTTTTTGGACCCTTTCCAAAACTTCTGAAACCAGAGAAATACAGCCCATCTCGGCTTCAAGTATTTAAACAGATGTTCCTTCGCCACAGACACAGAGGAAGATCCTCTCAAGAAAGTCATGCAGGCCCATCTCAGCTCTCCGTCCCTTGGTGGAAAACAGCAAAAATCATACCAGCGATTGGCACAACTAATGTTGGTTACATGGGTATTAGAAATTCTAGCCATGGGTTAAGTCACACAGTGATTCTCTGGTACCCACGAGGGGGTCACTTTCTGCAGTCTCCAGTAACCAAAAATCAAGTGACGAGGCAGGCGGTGAGTCAGGCCTTGAGTAACTTGAGACAGAGGTAGTTGCTCCAGTTCCCATAAATGAGGAGGGCCGGGATTTACTTCATTAACCCCAGTAAGTCAAAGGGATTTCAGCCTAGTCTAGATCTGAAACAGTTAAACAAAAGTTTGCTCGATGCACAACGTTCAAGATGGGACTCCTTGTGGTCCAACCAGGGGGCTTAATGTCCACAGATCTGAAGGATGCATACCATAACATCCCTATCAGTCACACACACCACAAAATATCTGAGGTTTGTGATACAGGGAAAGCTCCTCCAGTACAGGGAACCCCCAGCTTGGTCTGGAAACAGCACCAAGCATATTCTCAAAGATACTGATGGTGTTGGTGGTGCAGCTGAGGCTGAAGGGGTATCACATAAGCCCCTACCTAGGCAATTTGCTCATCTCTGCTCTGACTGCACAGATAAACAGATCAGCGTTTAGGAGTCTGAAAGTCCTGGGCTCGCATGGCTGGATCATCAATCTTGAGAAAAGCTACCTGAGGCCGTCTCAAAGGCTGGAACACCTCAAGCAGTAATCCAAAAAGGACAGAGACATTGGTCGGACAGGTTCAGTGGCTGGCAAATCAATCAACCGTCTCTGTTCACAGGTTGTTTCAGATCTTGGGCCTGATTATGACACCTTAGAATTAGTACTGTGGGCTAGATTTCACACACGGCCTCTACAAAAGAGGATGCTGGCAGTGTGGTTTCCAGCATCAGAGAACTACCAGGTTCCAATTAAGCCGTTACTGACAGTGCTGCAGTCTCTTGCATGGTAGGACAAACCCTGAGGACCTCTGCAAGGGAGGCTTTCCTTCAATCTCCTTAGGAATCTATTCTGAAGCCATCCTGAAGGGCTGGCAAGAAGTCCTGGTCCAGATAAAGTCCAGGAGGTATGGAGCCTCAGACCAGGAGCATCAAATAAATGTGTTAGAAATGAGAACGGTGCATTTCACCCAGATCCATTTTCAGACCCAGGTATGGGTCCGGGCCCTCAAGGTAGACAACGCTGTCACTGCAGCATTCATCTACAATCAGGAGACACAAGAAGCACATGTATGCTTACAAAATGAACCCAAGGACCTGCAGTGGGGCAGAGGACAACTTTCTGGCACTCTGCAGTTTACCTGTTAGGGGAACTGAATATGGAAGTCGACTGGCTAAGTCACAAAAGACTCCATCCAGGGGAATGGGCCAAGTGTTCGAACTCTTGTGCAGAAGGTTTGGACATCCTCAGATTAATCTCCTGCACAAAGAAAAATACTCAAGAGCTGAGTTTCTTCAGTTGGCATGAACGTTCAAGCAGAAGCAGTGGACGTTCTGTAACAGCAATGAATTTTCCACACAGCATGCTTGTTTCCTCCGCTTCTGCTGCTGCCAAGGATAGCTCAAGATTGACCAAGAAGGCCATGGTTTTCGGATCTAGTGAACCTGGCCCATAAAGCAGAGCATCTACAAACAAGAGGCAGCCAACTGAACGATGTCAAGGAAGGTTTCCACGGCAGTGGTCTAAGACCAAGTGTGGAACATTTTTCTCAGTCTTCGGCAGAGATAGAGACACCAGGCCATCCAGGACAGATGTCTGTGCTTGGAGCAGCGTTTGTTCATGGGTTTATCCTGGGAACCAACTTGGATGTTATAAGCTTCCTCAGGGCAGTTAGCAGGAGCCATCTATCCATCAATTATCCAGTTCTACTGTAGGTTTTGAACTTGGTGTTTAACACCCTGGGTAGGGCATTTTTACAAACTTCCTTTATAAGTGCCACTGGATGTTTGCCCTATAAGGGCTTCTTTCACTAAAGTTTTTGAGGCTGAACAGAAGTAGTCGCATGCTCTGTACAGAGCCACTCCAAAGTGGCGTGTAGGTGTAGAGTTTTTACAGGTGGTTGTTAGCACTTGTGTCCTGTAGTTCCCCTTATGGGTTATATATATGGGACAATATTCTCACCCATCCATCTTTAAATGGGAATTGATTTTAAGAACCCATATGTATTAATTCCCCATTGACAACGTGGAGAGATACAGAAAAGAGAAGCTGCATCATACTTGCCGATATCTGATTTTCTGTTAGCTCCACTTTTATCAATGGGGCCTCTCCAAAAGCCACTGGCTCCTATAGGACAATACTGTCCGATATATCTTGATATATTTGAGTTGGAAGCATAGCCTAGAGGTTAGACTAATGAGCTCAAACGTCCAGCAGACCCGATTTTGAGTCCCACAACCTCCTCTTGAATACTGAGAGACTCTGAGCAAGTCACTTGACCTCCCCAGTGCTCCCAGGTTGCTCCTGAAAACAAGCACTTGTGCCTAGTGGGCCTTACCTGGTTACTAATATCTACGGAATTTTGTTTACAGTTGAGACAGTTTTTCTGCAACTGCAGTCTTTTCTCAGGAATCATCTGCTCTTTGTAGATATTACTACGGGATATTATACTGAACTTAATAGGTCAACAGCTTGCAACTTCCAAGATTATTTTGACATTTTACCTCCAGGTAAGTGCTTACTTTTCTGGAGTTCTATTCAAATGTTACCTTTTTTTCAGGTATTAAGCAGTGAGCCAACAAGATCAGTTATGATCTGTGGACAGGTGCTCAGGAGGCATGATCAGTGAATCCCTCAATGCGCTCCTTTAGACATCTCTACAAATGAGGCATGTCTCTTTGTCTATCAGGATTTAAACAAGTAGTAATAGGGGAGTTTTTTGCTTCACAGCGTTTGTTTCTTCCTCAGGGACATGGGGCTTGGCAGTTACATGGATATCTGTACGCACTGTGTGGACAACTGTTAATGGAAAACTGCTGCATTCGGAATCTTCATATCCCCAGGGATCCATACCAAGTGTCAGCCTTTTTGGGCTTTACTACTACCCCAGAGTGGAAGCACATTACACATACATGTCAATTCCCCACCGAAATCGTTGGAGCTAACAGAAATGTAAATTACGTTAAGTATGAAGGAATTTCTCCTCTTAGGGTGAAGGCGTCCGGCTTTATTTTTTTTTTTAACTTGCTATTTTACCCCTTGGGTTCTAGCTGGGATGCCACCAGCCTGACTCAACCCGCAATCTGCCAGTCAGAACCAGGCTGCTTCCAAACCGGGTCTTCTCGCTGCATCAGACCCCACTGTTGGCTTCACAGGTCGACCAGTGAGGGCGCCTCTGCTGATAGTGTTCTGCCAGGATCCATTTTTTTCCCATTTATCCCTGGAGTCCTGGCTGCGCCAGAACATTAAGGTGCACGTCAGCGTCTCACCATGCTCCTCCCCCTTCTGCAGCTCCAGGCTACTCTGCCACTGGCTTACACCAGCACCGAGCCTTCATCTCCCCAGGAGAAGCGAGGCTGTCCGTCGGGACACCTGAGCTTCCCCTCCCCGGCTGGCCCTCTGGTTTTTGGGTTGCTAGCGCAACAGTGGTATGTGTCCGGCTTTAATAGGCCTTTCTCCCACCACACGAGCACCCCAATCTCCCAGGAAGTGAAACCCTTCCTTGGCGTACCACTCCTTTATCCAACTGTTAAACATACTTGTCTTCTCCGCCTGTGCAGTAGAAAGTCATGGCACTAGTCAACCACTTAAGCCTAGAATCAAACATACAGAAGCTAGCCTTCACTGCTCCCAATGGCCTTCCTGCCCGATCATTTGTCCCTAGATGGACAATAACTTCTGGATCCCCTCCCACTTCCCTAACCAACCCATCTACCATGGTGAGTACCCTATTCTATTTGCTGTCAACCCCAGGAGACAACACCCCACCCTCCCTCTCCTGATCTGAGGCACGGAGCACAGTTTCAGTATCTCTAACTAGAAAATCTCCAAATACTGTCCCTTCCTAGATGCTGAGCCCCACCTCCCGAAAAAGGCATCTCTGCTACTCAGACCCTGGTTGCAACAAAGTGCTCTCTCTTGGGAGGGTGGAGAAGCAGGCACAATTTTCTTAGTGGGGTGAAACAGCTGCTTGTTACTATATAGGAGACCCTTCAAACCCCAGCTGTTTTAACCCACCAGCCCCTCTCCATGCTCACTACCTTCCAACCCTCATCACAAACCCTGGAGGACACACAAGAGGAGCAGCAGCAGTGGGCACCCGCTGCTTCTACTCCAACCTGTTCTGCATTTATCTAATTATGGCCCATGCTGCAGCCCACTCAAGAGTGAAGTAACATGACATAACATAGAAACATAGAAGTGGACGGCAGAAAAAGACCACAAGGCCCACCCAATCTGCCCATTTTACCAATTTCCTCCCACTGCCTCCACTAGGTCTGCGGCCTCAGCTATGCCCCCCTCATAAGAATAATTCCCTTGTGCCTATCCCATGTCCTCTTGAATCACTCCACTGTACATGATCCCACCACCTCCTGAGGCAGGGTGTTCCACGCATCCACCACTCTCTCTGTACTAAAGAACTTTCTCACGTTACCCCTTATGTGACCTCCCTCCAATTTCATGTCATGCCCTCTAGTTCTATCGTATTTTCTATACTGAAAGATGCTATCTTCTTCCACCATATTTATGCCCTTAAGATATCTGAATGTCTCAATCATGTCCCCCCTCTCCCGTCTCTGTTCCAATGTGTACATATTGAGGTCCCCAAGTCTATCCCCATATGCCTTGTCGTGCAGACCCTGCACCGTCTTAGTTGCACTCCTCTATACTGTTTCCACCTTGTCAATATGCTTATGCAGGTGCAATCTCGGGAACTGCACAAAATACTCTAGGTGAGGTCTAACCAGCGTCTTGTACAGTGGGATCACCACCTCCCTCCTACAGCTCGTAATACCCCTCCCTATATACCCTAACATCCCACTAGCCCTCCCAACTGCTTCTGCGTCTGATTGGTAGATTTCAGATCATCTGATATAATGAATCCCAAATCCTTCTCCTCCCTGGTGGTAGTCAATAACTCAACCTCCAACACATTGCTCCCCCCAGGGTTTCTGTTCCCCACGTGCATGATCTTGCACTTCTTCACGTTAAACCTTAACTGCCACACCTCACACCATTTCTTCAGCTTTTCCAGGTCTCTTTTCATTCTCTCTACGCCTCTGGAGAATCTACTCCATTGCAGGTTGTGGTGTCATCTGTAAACAGGCAAACCTTTCCCTCTAGCCCTTCTGCTACGTCTGCTATGAAGACACTGAAGAGGACTGGTCCCAGGACTGACCCCTGTGGCACCCTACTGGTGACTCTCATTTCTTCCGACTGTGTATTATTTATTTACCACCACCCTCTGCCGTCTGTCCTGTAACCAATTTCTGACCCAGTTTACCACACTGTGTCATACCCCTAGACTTCTCAGCTTGCTTACCAGCCTTCTATGCAGGACTGTGTCAAAGGCCTTGCTGAAATCAAGGTAGGCAATATCCACCACCCCTCCCTGGTCCACCACCTTGGTCACCCAGTCAAAGAAATCTATCAGATTTGCTTGACAGGACCATCCCACCGTCAAGCATGCAGTCTTGGATCCTGCATTCCGATGAATATCATGTGATCCACAATACGTTCCCTAAGCAGTGTCTCCATGATCTTCCCCACTACTGAGGTGGGACTCACCACCCTGAAGTTTCCTGCGTCCTCCTTGCTACCACTCTTGTGAAGAAGGACCACATTTGCCCTTCTCCAGTCTTGCGGGACCACTCCCGTGTTCAGCGACTTGCTGATCAGGGCTGCCAAAGGTGCTGCCAGCTCCATCCTCAGTTCCTTTAGGATCCTAGGATGTACTCCGTCTGACCCCACAGCTTTGTCCACTTTTAGTTTTTTTTAAGTTCCTCTAGGACCCTCTGTTATGTAAATACAGATTACTCACCTGTAACAGGAGTTCTAGGAATGGTATATGTTGTTCATCCACACTTACTGGCAGGTTCTTTGCCGCTTTAAATCTTGCCCGAAGGTCTTCAAGCTGGCTCCTCCCACCCACCCGGGTGGAAAACTCTCGGCTCCGCCCCATGACACCAGATCTAGCCTGTTGTTTGCCAGGTTGTGCATCGAGGCCGGGGAGGCCGGATGGGTCGTGTGGATGAACAACATATACCATTCCTAGAACTCCTGTCTGGTGGTAACCTGTATTTCTAGGGACATGGATATGTTGTTCAATCCACACTTACTGGCAGACTCCTAGCAGTTCTCCAGGAGGAGGGAGGCAAGGCGCACACCCCCTACTTAGGGAATAAGGACTGGAGAACCGAGGTCCCAAAACCAGCATCCCGGCGCGACTCAAGGTCGATGTGGTAATGGGTAATAAAGGTGTGTGCTGACATCCAGTTAGCAGCCCTTGAGATTTCCTGGATAGGAATATCCCCAGAAGCAGCCACCGAAGCAACGGTATGGCGAGTAGAATGAGCTCTTATCCCTTTGGGAGGCTCCATGCCCACCAACCTGTAGCAGAGATCTATGCAAGAGGTGACCCACCTGCCTATCGTCCGCTTGGCTGCAGGTCTGCCAGATGTGGCTTCAGCGTAGGTGACAAACAGCTGGCGAACCTCTCCCCGAACTTCAGCCGTTAGCTCCTTATAATAAGAGAGTGCTCTTCTAGGGTCCAAGGTATGGAGCCTATATTCGGCCTCCGAGGTGTGACTGGGGTAGAACACCGTCAGAGTCAACACCTGGTTAAGGTGAAACTTCGACACCACCTTCGGAAGGAATTTCGGGTGGGGGTGCAGGACAACCTTGTCCCTGTGGAAGATCAGATAAGGAGACTCGAAGGAAAGCGCCTGGAGCTCTCCCATCCTTCTGGCTGACGTGATAGTCACCAACAAGGCGGTCTTCCACGACAAGTGGGAGATATCGCACCTCTGCATCGGTTCGAATGGCTTGCCCATGAGCTTAGCCAGTACCAGCAGTAGATCCCACGGAGGTGGAGGTTCTCGCACCAGAGGGGATATGTGATTAAGGCCTTTGAAAAAGCGCCCAACCACCTTCTCCTGCACCACTGACTGCTTTCCGGCCTGCGCCTGGTAAGCAGAGATGGCTGCCAGGAGCACCTTAAGGGTCATTGACCGAAGTCCTAGCTGAGAAAGGGACCACAGATAGTCCAGAATGCTTGCCAAGGAACAGGAGGAAGGGTGCAGCCCCTTGCCCTGACATCAAATGGAGAATCTCTTCCATATAAAGGCATAGCATTTCCTGGTCGACTCCTTACGGGATGCCTCAACGACGTTGAGTACCTCGTCGGAAAGACCCAAGGCCTGGAACTCTAGCCGCTCAGGAACCAGGCCGTCAGGTGCAGGGATTGAAGGTCCGGATGGAATACCTTCCCCTGGTTGACTGAGATCAGGTCCAGGCGGGCTGGAAGCCGCCTCGAGAGCCTGGAGCTGAGGCTGAGGAGATCTGGATACCAGAACTGGCAGGGTCAGTCTGCGCCTACCAGAATCACCTGCGCCTTGTCCCTCCTCGCCTTGAGAAGCAACTTGTGGATCAAGGGAAATGGGGGAAAGGCGTAGAAGATGCCCGGGGTCCATGGCCTCAAGAAGGCATCCCCCTGCAGCGAACCCTGCTGAGTTGGGCGGGCATGAAACAGCCTCAGCTTCGCATTCTCCCTGGAGGCAAACAGGTCCACCTGAGGCGTGCCCCAGTGGGAGAACAGATCTTGTACTACCTCCGGCAGTAGAAACCACTTGTGGGACGCAGCTCCTTTCCGGCTTAGGGCATCGACCAGAATGTTGGAGGCTCCTGCCACATGGATGGCAAGGAGATCCGCCTTCAGGCTGTACACGAGGGACCAAGTGCGGAGAGCTTCCCTGCACAGAGGCATGGAACGCGTCCCACCCTGGTAGTTTAGGAAGTATATGGTCGTGGTATTGTACGTCTGGACCTGGACCACTTGACCCCATACATACGGAGCAAAGTCGGTGAGAGCTAGATGAACCATTCGAAGCTCCAGCAGGTTGATGTGGAATCGGGACTCCCGAGGGGACCAGAGGCCATGCGCGCTGTGCTCCCCAAGATGGGCACCCCAACCCAGAGAGGCTTCGGTCGGTAGAGAGACTGTCGGCTCGGGGCAGACAAACGTGATGCCCGCCTGCGGATGAACTGGAACGATCCAAAACTGGAGAGCATTCCACATCTCCTGGGTCACTGCCACTGGCTGGTCCAAAGGACCAGAGCGCTGTGACCACTGGCTGGCCAGCCTCCATTGTACGGGACGCATATGCCAGCAAGCCCAACAGGCCACGGTGGTGCAGGCCACCATGAGGCCCAGGAGGCGCAGGAAGTCCTGGGCAGGGCACAATTGCCCAACCAGAAATGAATGGCCAAAGGAGGAAAGAACCTCGGCCCTGTCCGCTGGGAGCTGTGCTCTGGCTCGAAGAGAGTCAAGCTCTGCCCCAATGAACTCAATCACCTGCGTTGGCATGAGTTCCGATTTGGGATCGTTGATGAGGAGGCCAATCTGAGAGCAGACCTGGAGGGCCAGATCCCTGGACCGCTCCACCTCCAGCCTGGAGGGGGCTGTAATCAGCCAGTCGTCCAGGTAAGGGTACCCCCGGACCCCTCGGCGCCGCAGGAATGCTGTCACCACTGCCATGCATTTGGTGAAGACCCTGGGAGCTGGAGAGAGGCCGAAGGGCATGGCCTGGAACTCGTAAAGGGATCCCTCTGCCCTAAAGCAGAGGAATCGCTGGTGAGATGGACAGATTGGGACGTGAAAGAACATGTCCAGGAGGTCCAGAGAGCAGAACCACACGCCTCATTCCAAGGATGGAATGATCTGAGCCAGAGTGACCATCCTGAAGGTACGAGACATTAGGAACTTGTTCAGGTCGTGTAGGTCTAGAGTGGGGCGCCAGCCCACTGTCCATTTTGGGACCAGGAAGTACCTGGACACAAACCCTGGGTCTGGTGGAGGATCCGCCACCTCCCTGATCACCTCCTTCTGGAGGAGCAGGGCAATTTCGGGTCGACGAGCCGACAGAGAAGCTGCGGACCCCATAATCCCCCGTGGGGCGGCGGCTCGATAGGGTGGGGACTGCTCGAATTCCAGAGGCAGACCCTTTCCTACCACATCCAGCACCCAGCGGTCCGTGGTGATATCGGACCAGCTGGAAAGGAAGTGGCGGAGCCGTCCCCCATGGGGGGAACCCGGGGAGGAGTGATGAGGTTGGGGGCGACACCCCTCAACCTGTCACTGGGCAGGCTTGGAGGAAGGGCCGGCCGAGGGGCCTCCTGGACCTTTCCCTCCCAGGTTTCTGCTGGAGGAAGCTGCAGGTTTGGCTTTGGGATGCCAAGTGCGAGCCTGCTGGCCCTAATGCTGGTGTTGCTGGGCCGGACGTGCCGCAGGGGCTGAAGGATGAAAGGGCTTACGCTGCTGCTGGCGGCCTTTGTCCTTCTGGGCAGATGTGACAAGAGTCCAAGGTGGCATTGGACTTCTCGATCCTTTGCAGATGACCCTCCAGCCTGGGGCCGAACAAGTCGGTACCCAAGAAGGGAACGTCTGCCAGCTTGTACTGGGTATCCGCTGTAAAAGTGGAGCTCCACAGCCAAGCTCTGCGGCGCATGACCACTGCGGCCGCTACTGACTGGGCACACGAGTCAGCTATGTCCAAGGAAGTTTGGAGTTGCTGTTTGGCTACCACCCTTCCCTGATCCTGCACCTGCTTGACCATTGTCTGGAGGTCAGCTGGGAGATGAAGAATCACCTCATCAGGGAGCCCAAAAGGGTATGTGAAAAGTGTGCCATCAGAACAGCCGAGCTGGTCTGACGAAGGCCTAGGAAGGAAGCAGCATAGACTTTCCGCCCGGAGTAGTCCAGTTTCTTAGACTCTTTATCGGGTGGCTTGTCCACATCCCGAGCACCAGAAAACGCTGTCGGTCACTAGCCCCTCTACAGAGGGGTGCTCCGAGAAACCGGAGAGTGAACCAGTGGGAACGGCATACTTTCGAGCCATCCTGGCCGAAGGTGCTGGACAGGAAGCTGGCCGCTGCCATAGCTCCAGGGCCGGGCCAACAATGGCTTCAGCCACTGGGAAGGCCTCCGTGGCGGAATCCCCTCGGTCCAGTATCTCCGTGAGGGGATAGTTGGCCCACTTTGAAATGGGTTTGAGCTTCATCCCAGTGGACTCTGAGATGAGCCGAAGCATTCCGAGGAACGAGGATGGGCTCTCGTCCACGGACTGATCTCCAGTGGACTCCAGGTCGAGGGGCCTGGAGAACAAGGAAGAGTCATCGTCAGACTCCAAGGAGTCTGCAAACAGCTGCCAAGGGCCTGAGCCAGTCTCCGCCTGCCGAGGCCGACTGGGAGTGAGGGTGACAGAAAACCGATAGGGCAAGCCCTGACCCGACCGAGAATCCTTGGTCAGGGCCCAAATTTAGGTTGTGGAGGCGGGGTTCCACCACAACGGGTGACGCAGCCAGTTTCGGCCGAACAACCGGTGCCGGCTTCGGCTCCTCGATTTCAACGAGGGGTTGTTTCGGCCGCTCTGGTGACAGCCATATAATGTCCGGGGAAGGCGACGGAGTCGACTTATTCCTGGTCAAAAGGAGCTGCTGCCACATCAGATCCTCGAAGCGCCAACGCAATTTGTGCCGGAGCCTATCCTCCAAAGAGGACAAAAACGAGGATGAGTGGCGTTGCCGCTTTCCACGGTGCCGAGACAGAGACCGCCAATGTTGACGGGATCTCCTGGACCTGGAAGAGGTCCGAGACCGAGACCTTTCGTGTTTCCAAGGGTGGGTCTTAGAGGGGCGGTGGAAACCTGCTCCTCCCTTGGTTCAGAAACCTTAACCGGGGACTCCGGCACAGAAGGCACAGGCAAGTCCTCGGTTTCCACTGGGGGAACTGGTGAAGAAGGGTTGTCGCCTTCTCCAGTGGAAACCGGTGGGACTTGCGCTTAGAGTCCTTCTTTTTGGACCGAGAGGAATGTCCCGAAGGCCCCTCTCCTTTGGTGGAGAGGGATTGACAAAGCTCCTTAAACAAAGCTGTGTAGGAGGAGCCCAAAGAGAGCAGGATAAATGCCGTGACCGAAGATGATGATGCGAACTGGGCCGCTTGCTCCACAAGGGCGATCAGTTGTTCGAGCTGTTCAGCCGAGCCAGCTGCCGGACACCGCCCAACGGGCCTCCTTCGACTTGACAGGAGGATAACGTTTCTCGGGGCGCCAAGTTGCAATCTGGCAGCGCGATCCTCTAAGACCGTGGCGAAAGGACTTGCACAACTACTTGAGCCTGCAAATCGTGCTCAAGCCCAAGGCTTTCTACGCTGCGATGGTCACGGATCAATCGGGCATCTTCTGTCCACAGGGGCACCAACGAAATCTGGAAGTTGATTTGTCCATCGCAGCCGCGAGGGAAGATAAAGACCAAAGTCTTGTAAATTTTAAGATTAGATTCGGGTAAACAGAAGAGTTTGGATCCAGGCCCAAAATGCAGAGCGCAAAGGAGGAAACCCGGGCTTCCAAGCGGTAAGGAAAATGTGGCATCATGGGGGGAGACGAGAGTTTTACCACCCAGGTGGGTGGGAAAAGCCATCTTGGAAGACCTTCCGGCAAGATTTAAAGCCGCAAGGAACCTGCCAGTAAGTGTGGATTGAACAACATATCCATGTCCCTAGAAATGTTGTTTATCTCAATTCTTCCCCCTCCGCACATCTGTTTTCCAGTTGTGGTCCCTGCCCAGCTCCCTCTCTAGCAAAGACTGAACAGAATTACCTGTTAAGGATTATGGCCGTTCTCTAGGTCCCCTTTGAGTCTGACTATACCCCCTCTGGACTTTCTCCTCTCATTGATGTACCTAAAGAATGTCTTGTCCCTTCTCCTCACCGATTGTGTTGGCCTTTCTTATGTCTGTGCTTTAGCACTTCTCACCATTGCCCCTGCCTCTCTCTGACATTTTTGGTACTGTTCTCTGTCCCCATCCTCGTGTCCCCTTGTATTTTCAGAAGGCTACCCTCTTGGCTTTGATTTTGTACGCCGCCACCTTAGAAAGCCAGAGTGGCCTTCTCCTTCTCTTACCCTTATTCTTCACCCTCACACACCGATTGGCTACCATGACAATGGACTCCTTAATGTATGCCTATTGTCCCTCCACGACCCCCTCCTGTCCACCCTTAGCCAACTCCTCTTTAACTCTTCTTCCCATCTCTGCAAAGTCAGGTCCTTTGAAATCTAGGATTTCAGCTTTTGTATGTGTGGCCTAAATTCCGGTGTCCAACCTGAACCAAACCAAGTGATGGTTGCTGGACCCCAGGTCCCCCTCCACCTGGAGATCCATGATCCTGTCTCCATTGAGCACTGGATCCAGGTTATTCCTGTCCCTGGTGGATTCCTGTACCAACTGTCTTAAGCCTGCTCCCTGTAGGGACTCCACAATGTCCCTGGTCCTGCTCGAGGCCCCTGCTGGGAAAGACCAGTCTGTGTCAGGCATACTGAAATGGCCCTTAAGCAGAACCTCCCCCTTATCCATCATGTTGCATATTGACTCCAGCATTAACTTGTCCGCCCCCTACCCGAACTGGTGGCCTGTAGATCACTACTGTTCTAACAGGTGTTCTGTTACCTGGCTCAAGGGTCACCTGCAACGCCTCCGTCTCATTTTTGGCCTGGATTTCTGTCGCCTTGATTGTCTCTTTGATGTGAAGTGCCATCCCTCCCCTCTTCCTTCCCTCCCTATCTCTCCTGTACAAGGCATATCCTGGTATAGTTGTGTCCCATGAGTAGTTATTAGTGTACTAAGTCTCTGTTATGGCTGCAGTGTCTATGTCAGCCTCCCTCATTAAAGCCACTAGATCAGAGTGTTTGTTTTCCAGATTTCGGGCACTCGTATGCATTACTTTTCAAATCTTGTTCCTGGTCCCTCTACTATTATTTATGTTCTTGTCCCGTTGTTCCTGACCTGCATCTGTTACTACTTCCTCCTTCTGTTTCTCATTGTGCCCCTTACCCTGTTTCTGTTTTCTATCCGTATTCGCTAAACTCTTGTTCTCCCTTTTCCCAGTGCCGACACTGCCAACCTGAGGGGCTAGATGTATTGTTTCCATTCCCTCAGATAGCCACCTTCCCTTCGGCTAGTTTAAGTACAACCAACCTCCTACGGACAGCGCAGACTCCAGTGTACCCTGGAGGAGTGCAGTCCCAACAGGTTCTACAATTAACCAAATCTCCTTCCCAAGTTCCTGCACTTGCATGCTGTACAATGCAATGCTCTGCAATCCCTTTAATTTGATATACCCTAGATAGGGATATTACATACTAACATAGTAAAAAGCCAGCAGAATAGGCCAAAGGGTCTGTCTTGTCTGCTCGAAAGCCAGCAACCTAATGGCTGCCCACCTCACCACCACCCCAACCCCCCCCCTCCAAGAGTGTTTTCTCTAGATTCAGTTTCCCCTTGAACCTATCCCACCCTTTCTTGAAGCCCTCCACTGTGCCCTCCTCCATCAGCTTCCCGGGAAGTGCATTCCATGGCTCCACCACCCCCTCAGTGAAAAATGCCTCCACGCCCGAATTTCCTCCAACTTCCACCCATGGCCCCTGGTCACTCCCCTTCTTCAGCCTAAACAACTCCCTGGTTCCACTCCTAATTATTCCCTTTACATACTTGAAAACCTTTATCATGTCTCCCCTATCCCTCCTCTCCTCCAGTGAGTAAAGCCCAAGCTCTTCCTTTCTCTCCTCAGAAGGCCTCCCCTCCATGCCCCCAAATCATCCTGGTCGCTCTCCTCTGGACTGTCTCCAGCAGCGCTATGCCCTTCTTCAGATGAGGTCTCCAGAACTGTACACAACACTCAAGCTGTGGCCTGACCAAGACATTATATAGAGGGAGGATCACTTCCCTGCTTCTGGACGTAATTCCCCTGGCTATGCAACCCAATGTCCTGTTTGCCTTGGCTGCAATTTTTCTACAATTTTCAGAATTATTCATTTTAACATCTACCACCACCACCCCTAAATCCCTTTCTCCCAATGTTGCTTGCAGTGTGACCCCCCAAGGGTGTATACATGGCCCGGGTTATTGACCCCCAAATGAAGTACCTGACATTAAATTTCAGTCCCCACCTCCTTGACCACCCCTTCAGGGTATCCAGATCCCCCTGGACTGTCTCCCTCGCTTCCTCACTATCCACCAGTGCTCCCAATTCTGAATCATCCCCAAAGAGACTCAACCTATTCCTCACCCCCTCCCTATATCCGAGACGTAGGCATTGAACAAAAGTGGCCCCAATACTGAACCTTGAGGGACTCCACTGATTACCTTCCTAGGGGAGGATATTATCTCACCCACCATTACCTTCAGTAAATGCCCCGAAAGCCAATTTTCAACCCAGTTTAGCTCCTGGGGGAGGATATTATCCCACCCACCATTACCTTCAGTAAATGCCCCGAAAGCCAATTTTCAACCCAGTTTAGCTCCTGTCTACCCACCCCCATCTCCCCCATTTTTGCTGTCAGTGCATTATGAGGTACTGAATCAAACGCCTTGCTGAAATCTAGGTATAGGACATCCACTAGCCTATGTCTATCCATGGCCCCCATCACCCAATCATAAAACTCTACAAGGTTGGTCTGACACGATCTCACCGGGACAGAGCCATACCGTTTATCATCCTGGTGCCCTATCCTTTACAACTGCTTCCCAAGTCTCTCCTTGATAAAGCCCTCCATTCCTTTGCCCACTACAGAGGTTAGACTGACCGGCCTATAGTTCCCATCTCCTCCCTAGATCCCCCTTATGTATAGGCACTACATAAGCCACCCTCCAGTCCTGTGGCACCCATCCGGTCTGCAGAGAGATGTTAAAGAGTGCAGCCAGTGGGACTGCCAGCAGATCTGCCAATTCCTTCATAACCCTCGGATGTATTCCATCCTTCCCCGGTGCCTTATCAGTTTTCAGATTCTGAAGGGCCTCCCTCACCCTATCCACTGTGATTTCTGCCCCCCAATCCACTCCCTCATGCAACCTTCCTACACCTTCTTGGTCTGGTCCTACCCTTCTGTATATTCTATATCTATACTCTTCTGTATATTCTATATCTATACTCTTCTGTATATTCTATATCTATACTCTGTCTCGGATATAGGGAGGGGATTAGGAGGTATCCTGTGATGATAGCGATTAAAGAACTGTGAATAAAGAATAGTGCAAGAAATAATAGTGAGTGACATTTAATAGCAGGCACCATTAATGGCGACTTTGCCCACATCAAAATAGCTTCAGTAGCTGAAATCTAGGAAGCACCCATTCTTGACTGGTGAAGGAAGACAATCTACCATCTGTTGGGATGTGAAAAGCATCAAAATTGCGAAAGCTCAATTTAAAAAAAAAACAAAAAACTGGCAGTTGCCAGAAATCCTTTACTGAATACACGATCCATGACGTCTTATTCGATGCTTGATATCTTCTTCTGATTCTTTATTTCATGACACTCTTTCTGTCAGGCATGCTAAATCTTATACCGGAAGTTCTACGCAAGACCTTTTAAATAGTCATACGTTGATCTCTCACCATACTGGCGCACAATCTTCTCTATCCTTTCATTTTGGTCTATTTTCTCTTTGTTCCCCCGGGGGTTATACCAGAAATTAACTGCTCCAGCTTGATTTCTGTAAGCCGCTGTTCCTGTACAAAGCACTCTATGAGCTTCCATATACTGGGGTGGTATGAGCCAAGGCGGGAGTTGAAGCCTCTATGCCACCCCTCGATAGCACTGTTTGTTCGTGAAAGTCCAAGTAGAGTTGCTGCACTACAGTTCCAGTTCTCAACTGGGAACATTGCACGCCTTCTCCTGGAACGTCCTTTTGGCCTTCCAAACCAAGTGTCCTCAAAATAATCGAGGACTGGTGGTAATATCTCCTCATTGGTAGTGAAGAACTCATTTTCTCTGAGCTCCTTGAATGCGCTGACATCATCTGGCGGCACAAAAGCCAGCAACAGCAGCATTCACAGATGTAGCGCAAAGTCTGAGTCCTTAAAGTATCTTTGTTCTGCTTCGTGGCACTGTTGTATTTTCCACCACACGGCTTGAGCAAAGTGGAAAAAGCAACCACGGACAGATGTGCTTGTGAACACAGTATTGAAACTCTTCCATGCTGCTCTTTCGTAGTCCATAATAGCTGTAGAGAGGCTGCTATCGCCACACAGTGCCTTAATTTGATTAAAGAGGTGCTCATTTGTTATAGCTATGCGTGAGCACCTAGGGATGAAAACAGCAGATATCACTTGTCCAGAACGCATTGCATGGATACTGTACAACTGTGTAAATAAAGCTGGGCATGATTTAAAGGTATCGTTCAGAATCCAATATGGACTGTCCTTCAACATTCTAATGTTACACTCAGTGCCAAACACAAGAATTCTGTCACTTTCTGCCCCGCTGTCATACAGAAGAAATCTTTCACCAGATCCCAGCACTGCAAACTCATTAAGTATAATAAGGGACTCTACACATGTCGGAGTTACTGGGCCTGCACACTCTTGTTGTCGAATTCTCGGAATGGTGTCCTTCATTAATCTTATTTCAGTCAGGTGACCACTTACTGACTCAGGCACAGGGGCAGTGGATGTCACAAGTACCTGTGACATGCTCTCTACTGTTGTTCGTGCTCTGTCACAAATATCGGCCATTACCTGACGTGCTGCAACATTGCCACAATCAGGGACATGGTTATGCTGTTTAATAAGAGCAGAAACAGTGTCTGCAACTGTGTGAAGCCTTGCCAGACATTGGAACTTATGAGCTTCGTCACACCTCCAATATACCTTGTTAGCTGTTTCATTATCCATACGGTATAAGTAGCCTTCATAAAGAACAAGAGGCTTACCCCTTTGACTGGTTATAAATTGCACAGACATCTCATGATACAATTGCTTTAATCCAGGATGAAAACCGGCACAAGAAACAGCAACGCAAGGTAAGGGTCCTATTAGTGCAACGGAACTTATACACTGGAATGGACTCTAGGTCGACTATGGTCTGGTTTCCAGGCAACATCAAGTTGCTATGGGGAAACCGGAAGTGAAGGATACTGAATGCCAGAGAATACAGCAGCAGAACACAGACCGCTATAATTACTGCTGAGGTATTTTTACACTCGCTATACTTTCAGTTGCTATGTTGCGTTTCGCTATTGCGCTCTCGCTATTATTGAACTTGCTATTTTTATTTCGCTATTTTGACACAGAACCGGGTTAGGAGTAGGCTGAATTTCTCTGCGGATGACTCCAAACTGGTAGCACTGGTGGACAGAAAAGAAGCGAGAGAGAGAGAGAGAGAGAGAGAGTGAGTCAAGGGGGACCTGGATACCCTGGAGGGGTGGTCAAGGAGGTGGGAACTGAAGTTTAATGCTGGGAAATGTAAGGTACTTCATTTGGGGGGGTCAGAAACCTAGGCCATGCATACACCCAGTGGGGGGGGGCGCCCACACTACAAGCCACATTGGCTGAGAGGGATCTAGGGGTGGTGGCAGACATCAAAATGAATAACTCCAAAAATTGCAGAAGAACCGCAGCCAAAGCAAACAGGATACTAGGCTGCACAGCCAGGAGAATTACGTCCAGGAGGAGGAGGGAGGCAATCCTCCTTCTATATAATGCCTTGGTCAGGCCGCAACTCGAGTACTGTGTACAGCTCTGGAGACCTCATCTGAAGGACTACATAGCATTGCTGGAGAGGGTCCAGAGGAGAGCGACCAGGATGATTCAGGGCATGGGTGGGAAGCCCTATGAGGAGAGACTGGAAGAGCTTGGGCTGTACACACCAGAGGAGAGACAGGGGAGACATGATATGGGTCTTCCAAGTACGTAAAAGGAATAACCAACAGCGGAACCAAGGAGCTGTTCAGGCTAAAGAAGAAGAGGAACAACCAGGGGGCAGCGCAGCGGCTGGAGTTCCCGCAGCCCGTTTGGGTGGGGGTGGGGTCTCGCAGCCGGAGGGGCCCAGCGTTTGCTGGCCCGCTTTCCTTGTGGTTTCGCCTTAGGCCGTGTGCGACGACGAAAGGAATGACGCTGTGCTTGAGGGGCTCTATATATGGACTCGACCTCAAGAGCAGTGCCCTTCTCTCTCAGTCCTGAAATGGTGTCCTTGAAATCACCACCGAACCTCAGAAGGGGGCGTCCTGAATGGCGGACTGCATTTCCGAGGCCAAACCTGACACCCGAAGCCAGGCATGTTGCCACAGACTCTCAGTGAATGCCGAACTTCATCCAGAAGTGACCACCGCATCGTAAGTAGCACGCAGCATGTGCCTGCTGACCGAACATGCGCAGCGGACTAGGTCTGCCACTTCCTGTTTAGTCTGGGACTGAGGAAGGGTGTCCAACTTGGCTTCCACCTCGCTAAGGATAGCCTTCTGGTAATCCCCCATGTGAGCCACATAGTTCAGGGCTCTGATACCCAGAGTGGAAGAAGAAAAGACATTCTTGCTGTACTGGTCCAGAAGAAAAAATTACTCACCTTAGTAATGTTGTTTCTTCTAATGGAGTCTTACTATATTATGACAGTAGCAGTTTGTCCCACCACTAGAACTGCTCCGGAGGTGAAATGGTTAATACCATTCCAAAATAGAACTTTGAGCACGAGCTCTAAGAAGCAGCTCTATCTGTGTAATTTCAAACCTGAACTGTCAGATCTTCTGAGCAAAACTCCTTAAGGTCTGTGTGGAAGCTGTAACCTACACTAGCCAAATGGCTACCTAAATATTAACAACCATTGCTGGTCCCAACACCCAAGAGTCAAGTCAGGGACCAGAACTACTAACACAATTCTAACAACAGAGAATAAAACAACAGTATAATAAAACACACACACCCAAACTCCCAAAAGGGGAAAGCGTAAAAGGGCATAAAATAGTGCCCACACTAAGTTGCCGCCTTTACCCAAGTAGAAGTTCTGAGAGGGGCAGGCTGGGGGAGGTCATAATATAGCAAGACTCCATTAGAAGGAAACAACATTACTAAAAGGTAGTAATTTTTCTTCAAACAACATGAAGTCTTGCTATATTATGACAGTAAGACTACACAGCAGTACCTCCATGGAGGGGAGAGAACCTACTTAGGGAATAGGCTCTGAAGAACAGCTGTGCCAAACTGAGCATCTCTCCTGGCCTGGACATCCAGGGGTAATGCTTGGTAAAAGTGTGTACCTTTCCAAGTAGCAGCCTGGCATATCTCTAATATAGGGAAGTCTCTGGCAGCAGCTAGAGGCAGCTGTACCCTGGTAGAATGAGCCCTCAAGCCAGAGGTGGGATCTCTGCCCAGTTTCTGATAACAAATTGGATACAGAGACAATCCACCTGGCAATTGATCTCTTAGTGGCAGGTTTGCCTTTCCCAACTTCACCATAGGTAAGGAAAGTTGGAGGATTCGAACTGCAGACCTTTGATACGCTCTATATAGTAACTAAGAGCTCTCTTAACATCCAGGCTGTGCAACCTCCTCTCACCAGAAGAGGAGGAGTGATAGTGAAAAATACTGGAAGGGAGATAGATTGGTTAAGATGGAAATCTGAAACCACCTTAGGTAAAAACTTCCTATTAGTCCTAAGGACTACCTTATCCCTATGGAAAGAAATAGTCAGTTTCCACTGACAAGGCTTGCAACTCACTTATGCGTCTAGCAGAAGTGATAGCCACCAGAAAACAGTTTTCCAAGTTAGATACTTAAGCTCTGCAGAAAACAGAGGTTCAAAGCGAGGTTGACATTACTGGGCAATACAAACATTAAGGTCCCAGGCAGGGGCGGTTCCCGAAGGATGGATTAGTATGGAGTAATCCCTTAAAAACTTGGAAAACAGGGTGAGTGGAAAGAGGGATGACTTTCCTGCTGACACAAAAGCAGATACAGCTGCCAAATGGACTCTCAGGGTAGCTGGTCTGAGACCCAAGAATTAAGATGGACCATGTAATCTAATACAATGGGCAAACCAGCAGATTCTGGGAAATATTTTCCCAGCATACCAAATGGAAAACCTTTTCCATTTAGAACTATAAGTAGCCCTAGTGGAAGGCTTTCTGGAAGCCTTTAGGATTTCAAGAACACCTTGAGAGAGGTGTAAATCAGCAAACTCTAACTCCTCAAGAGCCAGGCCTTGAGGTTGAGGATTGAGGTCCGGATACCAAACCCTTCCCTGGGCACAAGTTAACAGGTTGTGAATCCTGGGGAGGCAAAGGGGAAGATGGATTGTCAGTGACAGAAGGACTGGGTACCAGGGCTGCCTGGCCCAATCCGGGGTAATCAGAATCACCCTGCAAGGCTGAGATCTGATTTTGACTAATACTTTGAATAGGAGAGGAAAGGGAGGGAAAGCAAAAAGAAACTTCCCCTCCCAATCCAGGAGAAGGGCATCCAGGGGGACTGAGCCCAACACTGGAGGCCTGCAACAGAACAGAGGAAGTTTGTGATTGTCTGGGGCTGCAAAAGATCTATCTGAGGGTGCCCATCTGGCAAAGACTATCCCCAGCACTTGAGGATCCAGGGACCATTCTGTGATGGCCCTGGGAAATCCTACTGAGAGCATCCGCTAGGACACTGTCCTTCCTGGAAGATGAACTGCTATGAGGAAGTGTTCAGGAATAGGCCAGAGACCACAACTTCATTGCCTCGGTGCACAAGGCCGAAGACGAGTGCCCCCTGTTTGTTGATGTACCACATTGTTGTGGTGTTGTCTGTTCTGACTTGTATCACCTTGTTGTGGACAGATGCAGAAAATGCTTGAAGAGCTAAAAGACAGCTCTGAGTTCCAGCAAATTGATGTGGAGCAGAGATTCCGGGGACCACACTCCTGAGTGGAAAGGTCGCCATGTGGGCTCCCAACCCAGAAGGGAAGCATCTGTAGTGAAAGTCAAATTGAGAGCAGGGGAATGAAGGGACCCCAATCTTAAATTGCTCTGATCCTGCCACCACTGGAGGCCTGGATCAAGGTTAGTCACTGGGACCAACTTGGAAAGGGGTCTCTTCTCTGAGACCAACAGGTTCTCAAGTGAAACTGAATGTCTCTCATCTGAAATCTTGCTCCTGCACAACAGCTGTGGATGCAGCCATGTGTCCACGAGCTGCACAAAGTGTCTTGCTGGTGAGAGACCTGCAGGGTGAAGGAGGAGGCCAGAGTCACTAAATTCGTCACCCTTTCTAAGGGAAGAAAAGCTCTGGCTAGCTTTGTGTCCAACTCTGCCCCTATAAAGGTGAGTACCTGGACTGGTTCCAGAACCGACTTTGGTAGATTTAGCAGAAAGCCCAGGGAGGTGAGAAGCTGCTGGGTAACTTGCAGGTGAGATTTTACCTGTTCTGGGGACTGGCCTACAATGAGCCATTCGTCTAGATAGGGAAAAACAACAATCCTTTGCCTCCTTAAGTGAACCACTGCCACTGCTAGACACTTTGTCAATACCCTTGGGGCAGAGGTAAGGCCGAAGGGCATTGCTCTGAACTGGTAATGACCTGAGGGTAGTTCGAATCTGAGGTACTTTCGATGGGAGCTTCTGATTAGGACGTGGAAATAGGCATCCTTGAGGTCCAGGGAGGCTAACCAGTCCCCTGGCCTTAGGGAGGGTAAAATCATTGCCAGAGTTACCATTTTGAACTTTGGTTTCAAAAGATGCTTGTTCAGATATCTGAGGTCTAATATGGGCCGCCATTCTCCTGTCTTTTTTGGGGTAAGGAAGTATCTGGAATACAGACCCCTGCCCTGGTGCAGG
Source organism: Neoceratodus forsteri (assembly GCA_016271365.2). Taxonomy (NCBI): domain Eukaryota; kingdom Metazoa; phylum Chordata; order Ceratodontiformes; family Ceratodontidae; genus Neoceratodus; species Neoceratodus forsteri. The sequence goes on from CM028130.1 coordinate 953,095,458, forward strand.
GGAGGAACCCTTTCCACTGCTCTGAGAGCCAACAGGGTTGAGACCTCTGCTTCTAGAGCAAGGGTCTCTGAAGCACTTGCAGGTAGAAAAGTCTGGTTCTCAACTTGGGAAACTTTTGAAGTGAGAACCAGACCCTGGCTTACTACTTCCAGAACCCACTTGTCTGAGGTTAAAGCAGCCCAGTTCTGACTGAAGTAAGCCAGCCTGCCCCTACCGGTAAAGGAGAATCGCCCCTGGCACCCCATCAGGGTGCCTGCTTAGCAGGAGCTTTAGGCTGAGGGGTGGGAGCAGGCCTGCCACCCCTCGCCTGCCTCTGCCTCTGAAGAAGCCCCTCTGAGCATAGGCAGAGGAGGCCTGAGTCTGGTAAAAGGCCTGGGAAAGGTCTACCCCTACCCCTTGGGGTATGCCTCTGAGGAGTGGCTTGCCACTCCTTAAGCTAAACACTTGTAAGTAGTCCTATATTCATCCATCTTTTCATGTAATTCTCTGTCTGCTCCCAAACAGAAATTTCCCACCACAGGAAAATCCATAGCCTTAGTCTGGGTATCCTGTGACAGACTAAGTACACCTGAGCCAGGCCAACCTACGAAAAGCTACAGATGTGGCCATGACCTAGAGGAAACATCATTAACATCCACAGCAGCATGAAACTGTACCTTAGAAGCCTCAATGCCATCAGCAGCCACCTGTTCTAGTTCGCTAGCCAGCTGGCCATGGCTGCTTGGCTAATTCCATAACAGAATCCCATCTAGATTTCTGATACCTAGCTACATAAGCCATATAATTTGCTTGCCTGAGTCCCAGAGGCTGCCATATACTGTTTTTTGCCATGGCATCAATCTTCCTGGAATCCTTGTCAGGAGGATGTGAAGTCAGGGGATATTAGCTTTATCACAGGCTGTAGCCTGAACTACTAACATGACTGCATTGCTGAGAAAGGAATTCTGTATCAGGACCTGACAATGTGTACCTTCTGTCCATCTTTTTATCTACAGGAGGCACAGAATTAGGAGCTTTTAAAATTTTTATTGTTTGCTTCCTAAAAGACTTATGCAAAGGAATAGACAATCTCCTAGACTCTGGAATATCCATCATTTCTACAAAATCAGGCTCCTCTTGCTCATCCACAGCTCCTTCCAAGGGAAGCTGGAGGGTTTCAGCAACTTTTTTGTAAACCATAAAATGAGATGGGGACTCAGATAGCATAGGGGGAGATTCTAGAGGTCTGTCTGGGGAAATGTCCGGTTCAATGGGCACACCCAGACCTTCCCAGCCACATTCATACTGTTCATAATCATCCACCCCCTCCTCTGGTTCATAAAATTCCTCAACATCATATTCCTGAACCACTGGAACGGGACGAACCGACCTTTTGCCAGATAGTGGCGGTTCAGACGGAACCTGAGACAGTGACTGGACAATTTGTATGGCTTTGTTATCTCTGCAGCAGTTGGAGAAGGGATTTTGGACTCCAGACCTGCTGATTTTCTTGTTTTCTTTACTGGAACTGGTTCCTCAGAACCAGCTTTTCTTTTGCCCGAGGAAGTCTCGCCCTGGTCAGAGGGCACTCCCTCCGGTTCGGTTGGCACCGAACTGGGCTGGCCATCCGGGTCAGCGGACTTTTTGGCCTCTCGTTCCCTGAGCCTGCCCAATCTCTTTTCCAGGGTGGCTGCAGGGAAATTCTTACATATCTGGAGTCTGACTGAGGTGGTCAAACCCAGACAATAGACACATGTGTGTGGGTCAGCCTTGGCAAAGACTTCCCCACAGACATCACAGTGTTGAAACCCAGTGGGCCCGGTTTTTCTTTTGGGTTTCTCAGACATAATACCAGCCTAACCAGAAAAACTTGCCCTTTAGACGGCAGTGCCAGGCAAGACACCCTTATCGGTTCCTAACCGTGTCACGGGTATTGGAAAAACCGTAATAAAATCCGTTTTTTTTAGAACCGATAAGAACCGGGAACCGCACTCTAAAATGTTAAACTTTAAAGTTAATAAGTTTTAAACCCAGCTGATCGGTTCAAAACCGAACCGATAAACTTACAAGTTCCACACAGACAAAACCTTTAATTTACTTACGATTACCACAGACAGAGCTTGAACCGAACGGTTTTGCGGTTAAAGTAAAACTATTCTCGGTTGAATCGAACCCAGAAAACACTGTTTAAACCGAGAAATGAACCGAGCAGTAGGAGAAATCTCCGGAGCGACTGTTCACTGAGGCGGAGTAAAGAATCTGACAGTTCAGGTTTGAAATTGCACAGATAGAGCTGCTTCTTAGAGCTCGTGCCCAAGTTCTATTTTGGAATGGTATTAACCATTTCACCTCCGGAGCAATTCTAGTGGTGGGACAAACTGCTACTGTCATAATATAGCAAGACTTCATGTTGTTTGAAGGCAGGATTCCTTATCGGGTGGGGATGAGCTCAGATGTTTCGGGATAGCCGAACAGCCGTGGGAGGCGCTGATCACAACCGAATCAGCCGTGGGGTGTGACAAAAGAAAGTCAATCCCCTCGGGAGCCTGATACAGCCTATCTGACTTCCGGGGGGGTGGGGCTAAAGCGATGGTTGTTTCCAGATAACGGAGACGAGGTCGGCGTGAGGCTCGATCCAGGGTGGAACTAATGTGAGAGCGACCTCGGGCAAATTTAAATGGGCAGCTAGCTTCTGCCTCTGAGGATCCGGCTCCAGAGATTTCCACTGATGAAGAGCCTGGATTTTTCTCAGCAACTCCGTAAATTTGGGATCCTCCGGAGGGGACTTCGGAGGAGTCCTGGGCCTGGGCTTGTCAGCAGTGTGAGGCTCGTCCAGATCGGAGCTATCGGAGTCATCCGATGAGTCTGACAAAGGAGGAGACGAAGACCCCTCCCCACTCGGAGGAGGAACATGGCCCCTAGGGGGGCAAGGTGCCACCCCCAGCCCTGGACCCCACAGCAATGTCTCTGGGGTGGGGAGGAGGGGTCTCTCGCCCCTGGCGACGGGGATCCGGGACCGGGTCCATCGTCAGGAAGCGGCTCTCCACCTCCCTGGTGAGCTGAGCCTTGACCTCAGCCCCCCCAAGAAGCCAGAGTCTCCCTCAGATCCACCGCCGGCTGAGGGGGATACAGATACTGGGGGTATCCATAGCCCAACAGCGGGAATCCCGGCGTCTGGTACTGAGGCACAGAGTACTGCGGTGGATACTGCGGCATCGGGTACTGCGGTGCCGGCTACTGAGGAGCCGGATAAGACGGCATAAGATTCGGCACCAGGGGCTCTACCGGAGTAGAAGGTCTGGAAGAAGCCCGCAGGCGGGCCCGGCATCCAGCGGGTCTGGCGTGAGAGGTGGCGTCCAACAGGCGGCGTCTGCCAGCGTCAGGTCTCATCCAGACCTACGGGAGGAAGGCCTGGCGGGTGCCAAGAAGTTCCCCAGCGGCATCCAGAGAGGCCAGAAGGATCCTCCGGATCCAGCTGGGGAGACGCAGGGGCCTCGGATAGCAGCGGCGAAGACTGCAGGGAGCCAGCAGCGCTGGATGAGGTCAGAGGATCCGGCGTAGGCTCCTTCGCTGGATGGGCGTCTGACCGTCAGGATCCGGGTGGCTGTCAGAGGAGCCAACATCCGACTGATCGGACCCAGCACCTGAAGAAGGCCCGCACAAGGGAAGCAACAGCAGGTGGCTGATAACCATGCTTCCCGAAGAATTCGAGCGACAGTGGTCGGCTCGGGTGGGCGTTGAAGGAGCCGACGCCCGACTTACCAGCCAGGCTTGAACCAGAAGGCACGAGGGGCAGCCTTACTGGGAGCGGATGCCTCCTTGCTCGAGGCTCCCGACTGGCCTACGCCAACCAGCCGGGGCCACGTCCCTCAGACACCACCAAGCCGGCCATCAAGGAATGGTCCCCTGGAGGACATTACCTGAAGGCGGTGACCCCAGCTAAAGTCGCCACAGCTGCTGATGAGGAGTCCCGGTCCCAGTGCCTCTCCTCCTTCTTCTTAAAGCCCTTGGGAGAGGTGGAAGCCTGTCGGAGCTTTTTCAGCTCCTTTTCCATGGAGGACATCATCTTTAGTATGTGAGCCTCCAGGGACTGCTGCCTTCTTTTGCGGGTGGCCGCACTGAATTCAGGCAGTGCTGACAGGAATCCATGGGGTGGTCGGGGCCTAGGCAGATGAGGCACCGAGAATGGCCGTTCTTGTGCGAGAGTTGGGCACCGCACGAGCTGCACTTGTTCTTATGCTTGGACGTGGTAGAAGACTACATACGCTGCAGGTAAGAAAATCCTGATGGAAATAATTGAAATCGAAGAAAAAACGACGGTATAACTACCGGTGACGATTGACTGACGGGCAGAGGAACTTAACCGCGAGGCACTGTCGAAAGCAAATGGCAGGAAAGAACTGGAAGGCGGGCATGAAGGACCGCCCCTTTATACTGACGTCTGCTTACGCCGGTCACCTGATGTGGGGAGCGGTCCCTCGCCAGAGACTGCTAGCTAGAAATTTTTCTGTGGGGTCCTGACACCTGCTGGCTTCAGTCCTATATGTAATTACCTACTGCAAGAGCCCTCTCGAAGTAAGATCTATAAATACAAAATTAACATGAAATCCCATTACGTAATCCCACGACATCCTTATAAAGTACTATTTGGACCAATCTGCAGTCTTCCTGGTAAAAATAAAGGAACCGTGCGCCCCAGCAGTACAATGCATTTTTTCTTAGGGTGTCAGCAACACACGGCAGCTCTTTACTGTAGGCAACTTCTGGGTCTTTGAAAGAAGCTGCAGAGGGCAGCACCTGAGTAGACAAGCCATGGTTGGCATTAGTCGAGGCAAGGTCTCAGAATATATTTGAGGTATTGGGGAATTATGGGTTTCAGCAGCTGTCAGAGAGAAGTCACGGTTGGCATTAAGGTGTTCACAGCAACTATCGGGGTCGGAAGGTAAATGAGGGGTTAATGCGACTACCGAGATGGGGATGCAAATGAGGGGTTAATTAATGTACTTCACAAGAAAAAATATAATGCTGTTTGCACAACTCCTTCTGTTATGTGAAGGGCAAGACTGGTCAGGAAAATTCCTCTCTCTCCTACGTTACCTCCCACCACTGGATGCAGAGTCCATCCACTTTTATGCACTTCCTGATTATCTGCATTAGAGACCCAAGTCCTATGTTAATTCATAAATGAGTGATTACTGTTTAGGCTTTGATTACATTTCAGTACAGGAAGCAAACAATACTTAACTCAAGGTTAATTATTGTTTTGCACTTGGAGATGGATAATATACATGAATTTCCCTATTAAGCAGACCCAACTTCAGCATTTAAACACAGTTGTGACATCACAAATACATTCTCGTTGCAAGAATCTGAAATAACACAGCTCGTCTCCGATACAGCAGTATTAGATTTTCATTACATTTCTACTCTGAAGCACAGTACAAACTGCCCCTGGCTATTACAGTTACCCCCATACTTGTCCATGCTGCCCAATGTGAAGAATCATACAGAAGCTACTGCTCTTCACTTCTGGGAGCAGCATATTCACTTCTAGGAGTGGCAGGTACTAGTATTTAAACTGCTTACTTAACTTTCCTGAGCAGAATTTATGCTGGCGTTTGTCTTTATTAACTGTCATATCCCCAGTTGGCTGTGACTGCAGACTACTGCAAGTTTCTGGAGGGCTACTGCATTTATTTTTTGGTTTTTGTTTGTGGTGGTGTTTTTTTAATAACCTTTCCTGCTGCCAGCGTTAAGGTCAACCCCTGATTAGAGAACAGCGTTCTTGTGAAAATCTTTAGAACAGATGAGAACAATGGCATCAGCACAAACTTTCACACACTTTATTGATATACAATGTATGGTTTGCCCTTATTATTAGCAGAAATCAATTAAATTACAACCTTGTAACCAGCCTGGGAGTGGGTCCCAGGATGGTAGCCTGGGTAAAACACTGGCTGGACAACAGGACACAGAACGTAACTGTAAATGGAGTCCACTCTGAAGAAAGAGGGGTTACTAGTGGGGTACCGCAGGGTTCAGTACTGGGTCCAGTCCTTTTTAATGTCTTTATAAGTGACACTGCAGAGGGACTGGAAGGAAAAGTATGCCTCTTTGCAGATGACACAAAGATCTGCAACAGGGTTGATACACGAGGAGGCGTGGAAAGGATGAGAAGGGACTTGGCAAGGTTGGAGGAATGGTAAGAAGTATGGCAGCTAGGATTCAATGCAAAGAAGTGCAAAGTAATGCACCTGGGAAGCAAGAACCCAGGGAAAGATTACACAATTGGCGGGGGAGGGGGGGGTTAGTAACAACAACAAAAAAGGAAAGGGACCTGGGGGTAATCATATCAGATGACCTTAAGGTTAGCAAGCAATGTGAGAAGGCAGTAGGGAGGGCTGGGGGTATACTGGGATGCATAGGGAGAGGCATCACCAGCAGAAAACAGGAAGTTGTTATCCCTCTGTACAGACAGTTGGTGAGACCCCATCTGGAGTACTGCATCCAGTTCTAAAGACACCATCTCTGCAAGGACATAGACAGGATGGAGGCAGTCCAGAGGAGGGCAACTAAAATGGTGCAGGGTCTGCAAGAGAAGCTGTACGAGGAGAGACTAAAGGAACGTGATATGTATACCCTTGAGGAAAGAAGGGAGAGGGGGGACATGATAGAAACTTTTAAGTACCTCAATGGAATCAACAAAGTCCAAGAGAGTAGCATCTTTCAGAAAAAAAGCGTGCAAGAACAAGGGACACAATTTAAAGTTGGAGGCGGTTCCAGGGCAATGTGAGGAAGTATTTTTTTCACAGAGAGGGTAGTGGATGCATGGAACAGCCTTCCTGAGGAGGTTGTGGGGTCTAAAATTGTGGGAGAATTCAAGAACGCATGGGACAGACATAAGGCAATTCTTGTGGGGGGCAGGAAGAAATAGGCTGTTGGTTAACTAGGATCTGCAGCCTATCCTGTAGGTAGGGGAAATGAGCAGACTAGGTGGGGGGCCAAGCGGTCCTTAACTGCCGTCAAAGTCTATGTTTCTTGTTATGTCATCGATATGTCGTCAGGCTGTTGTTAACCCTTCTTGAGTACATCATAACGATGGTATAACAACGCGAACGTGTCTACGCATGCGTGTTTCTTAACCACGAATGGCCACGACGGTGAGAGCTGGCCAGATGGACAGCAGCACAATTGGGGAGAGAAAGTAAGATGTAACAGTAAATAGATTACTAGATCGGAGTCGTTAGTGTGTTTCTGCCCAAATACTGTTAAACACAATGATTGGGATGTGGTTAATAACCGTGCTGAAATCACCGTTCGGGGTTCCCAGGACAACATTAAACCTCTTGAGCTGGGCTCTCGAGGTTTACTATGTTGTCCTGGCAACTACTTGAGGTGATTACAGCAGGGTTATTAACCACATCCCAGTCATTACCCTCTATGTTGTATCCTCGGCCTCTGGCCTTCTCCAAAGATAAACAAACTCATACACTTATTACTGTATTCCAGCTACTATTTCACAATGGGCCTCGAGCATTTGATTCTCTTGTGTAAAGAGAGATTTAGACAGTTTCCAGCATAAAGACAGTAATTTCAGTTTTGCAAGTTTTATTGCAACAAAATCATCGAAATTTTTTTTTTGTTTTTTTAAACTGGTCCTCCCCTACTCTTTCTCCCACAACTCGCCTGCATCTGTCTTTTCAGTCTTGCTGTCATTAAATCTCTCCGAAGGACAGAACTCTGATGTGCAGGACCGGAAACATCTTCGCCTATCTGACCTGGCAGTGGCTGGTCCTACTGCCACCCTTATGAACCTTTCCTTTCAGTTGTAATCTGTTCCTAAAATCTGGAAGCAGGTCAAAGTTCTACCTCTTCAGGGGTGAAAATAAGCTGGAAGGGCAGGCAGAATACAAAAAAAAAAAAAAAAAAATTTGGTTTCAGTCTCAAAATCTGGTATTTCACAAATCCAAAAGAGCATGATATAGATTAAGCTGAAAAGTGGAGGAATGAAGAGTGCATTCCACTTGGAAAACCAATTTGATGAAAATGATATTCCACCCTAAAAACTGGTATGCAAAACAAGGCTGAATAACATTAAATTGTAGCCCTCTTCTTCACAAGGGGGAAAAGCACCTTTTCTCCAAGGAAAGTACAGTTACGTAAAAACTTACGTTAAAGATAGATCTTTGGGAGGAGCTCTTGCAGCACATAACACCTTTAGGACTGAAGCCGGCAGGCACCAGGACCCAGCGTAAAACTTCTAGCTAGCAGTATACAGCAGGGGACTGCCCCCCCGGTCATGTATGGAATAAAATGGGCGGTCCCCCAGCCCATCCCCAGTTCTCCCGCCAGAGACCCGGCAAGCAAGTAAAAACGGAGAACCAAGGAGGTTCCTCTTTTTGAGGAAAGTCAAAGGTATCCTTGATGGAGAAGCAGCTACCAGGGGGAAGGTGGGTGGGAAAAACAGTACCTGCTGCAAAGCGCTACTCTCGAAGATCTACTGTTACGGTAAATTTTGACATAACTGTACTATTGTACTATCGTACTATGTACTTTAAGGAGGCAGTATAGCGCAGTGGCTTAAGGCTCTGAGCTGCAAACCTGGAGACCTGGGTTTGAATCCCAGAGCCCCCACATGCATACTGTGTGAACCTGAGTAAGTTACTTAACTTCCTTGTGCTCCCAGGTCGCACCTGGAAACAAGCTTTCAGTTTAGTGTCTCTTTCCTGGTAATGAAAAAAAACAAAAAAAAACTATCTTACTTCAAGGGGGCTCTTGCAGCAGATAACAAATTCAGGACTGAGTCCCAAGCAGTAAAGAGAGATCCCGGTCAACTGGGTGGAGGTAGAAATTTCTCGAAGAGGATTAGAAGAGGAGGCCCTGGAGGACTGCTAGTCCAAAGCCTGCTCTGCATCGAGATACAATGTCCAAACTGTAGTGCTTGACACAGGTGTGGACAGAACTCCAAGAAGCGGCTGCATAAATATTGGCAGTCGACACGTTCCTCAAGGAGGCAAAGGAAACAGCAATGTACCTGGTAGAATGACCCTTAACCGAACCCTTTACCGAGCTCATACATACTGTATTACAACAGAAAACAACGCAATTTACCAACCATTTGGATAAACGCTGCTTAGAAACAGGAGACTCTAGCATTTGGGGATTAAAAGATACAAACAACTTGTCAGACTTTCTAGTCTCTCAAGTGTGTTCCAAATAATAATAATTGAGTACCCTGTGAACGTCCAGAGTTTGAAGTAATGCCTCCCCTCGATTTGAGTACTCTGGATAGCAGACAGCAAGGTGAATGTCTTGATTCCAAGTAAACTCTGACACCACCTTGGGAAGAAACTTAGGATTAGTCCACAAGGACATCCTGTCTTTATGGAAAATCAAATAAGGCTCCTTACACACCAGGGTCTGAAACTCGGAAATCCTTCAAGCAGAAGTAATGGCATCTAAAACGAACGCTTTCCACGAGAAAAAGTGCAGCTCACAACTTGCAGCAGGTTCAAAAGGAGGCAAAGAAAGCTTTTCTAGAACAAACAAAAGATCCCATGGTGGGACAGGGTCCCTAATGGGAGGCTTCATGTGAAGAATGCCCCATAAAAAAGTATGGGGAAGATCCAACTGGGAAAGGGTTTTACCCTCAACAGGTGCATGACAGGGTGAAATGGCAGACAGGTGCACCTTGAGGGAGGAATAGCTCAGTTCAGAGAGACAGGGAGAGGAGATACTCCAGAACTGAATTCACCGGGCAGGTTAAGGGGTCCAAATGCAGAACCACTTCCATTTCATAGTGTAGGTGGCCCTAGTGGAAGGTTTCCTATCGGCTACCAGAACACCCACTACCCTGGGGATATCCAAACCTGGATATGGCTAGGTCTGCAGGAGCAACGTATGGAGTTCCCTGCTCCTGGAAGAGCAAGTGTGAGTGGAGGGGGAGACTAGAGGTTCTGCTGCAAGTTGCTGGAGCAGCAGAAACCAAATGTGGCATGGCCAGAAAGGCGCCACCAAAATCATTTCTGCTCCTTTCAACTGCAGCTTGAGAACTTGTTGCAGTAGAGGAAAAGGAGGAAACACATAAAGGAACCTCCCCGTCCAGGAGAGGGACAGCGTGCCTCACCAGAAAACACCAGGCCGTGGATCTAGCGAACAAAAACTGGGCAGTTTTGCGTTGGATGGGGAGGCAAACAGATCCAGTTCAGGACATCCCCATCTGTTGAAGAGGTCTTCTGTCACCGAGGGGTGAAATTCGCACTCGTTAGCCCTGGATCGAGACCAGCGTAGGCTGATGGTCCACTGTCCATGACCATACTCTCGTGGCCTCCCTGCAAAGGGGATAAGAATGAGTCCCCCCTGCTTGTTTATGTAAAAGATCACCGACATGTTGTCCATCTGGATCAACAGAGGGCCGGATAGTAGGACTGTATGGAAAGCCTGCAAGGCATACAGAATTGCCCTCATCTCGAGGAAACTGATGTGGAAATGTAGCTCTTGCTGAGACCAGGTCCCCTGTGTCTGGCAGCCTCCCAGGTGTGATCCCAAGCACAGGCCCGATGAGTCTGTGGTTAGGATCTGTCTGGGAGAGTCCTTCCACAGACAAACAAACCCCTTTGAAAAGATTAACAGAATTCAACCACCATGCCAATGTTTGTCGCACAGGGTTCGACACCAAGACAGGTTGCTCTAGGTCATCTGAACGATGGTTCCACTGAACTCTCAGGTTCCACTGAATAGCGTCTGCCACGTGTCCCAAAAGTCTTAGGACAGACCTGGCTGGGATTTGGTGAGAGGAGGAGATCATCTGCCAAGCATGTCTCTCAAGACACTCTACTCTGTCGTGAGGCAGGAAGGCTTTGTCTTGCACCATGTCCAGAACTGCCCCATGTATTGCAGCCATTGGCTTGGCCAAGGAGAGGACTTAGGGAGGTTCACGATAACCACTAAGTCCTGAAACAGGGAAAAGGTGGCCTGCATGGTGTGGAGTAGCCGGTCCCAGGTGGAGGCGATTAGCAGCCAGTCGTCCAGCTAAGGGAATATGTAATGTCCCTCTCTCAGAGTTGCAGCCACCTCTGTGAGGCATTTGGTGAAAACCCTGAGGGTCGAGAACAGGCAAAAGGCCAATGCCCAAAACTGGTAGTGACTTCCCTGGAAGTGGAGGATACCTCTTGTACGGTTGGAAAAATCAGAATGCGGAGGTATGCATCCTGCATGTTCAGGGAGCATAACCAATCCCCCTGATGAAGTAGCGGAAGTAGATTGAGCAGAGGCACTATTCGGAATCGTTTTCCCTTGACGTACTGCTTCAGGTGGCTGAGGACCAGGATAAGGCGTAGATACCCAGTTTTCTTTGGCACCAGGAAGAAGTGGGAATAAAACCCTTTCCCCCGTTGTGCCAGAGAGACGGGCTCTATGGCCTGCTTTTGTAGCAGGGCCTGGATCTCTTCTACGACAAGAGCGTTGTGAGCCTGAGAATAATGGGAGGGGACCGGTGGGCTGTCTGGGGGTATCCGTGAACTCCAGAGTGTGCCCCTTTTGGATGACTTGCAGAACCCACTGATCTATGGTTATCAAACACCAACCTTCTATCTGCAAGGAGAATCGACCCCCCACCGCCTCCTTTAAGGCCTCAGCCGTGGGGGGGGGGGCAAGTCAGGCGGAGGAACCAGGGAAGGGCAGCGTGACCTGAGAGGTTCTTGGGATCTGGGGGGCAGAACCTCCGGAAGCAGAAGTGAAAGCTTTGCATTTGAAGCCCGCTCTCTGCTGCTGCCCTCTGGGTTGCTGTGTGGTGTTCCTCCAAAAGGACTGCTTGTGATGCTGCTTGAGCTGGGATTTATACATGGTGTGTACAGATCAGACAGCCTTCCCAGATTCCTGCAAGTGGGTTATGATGTTCTGTAAATCCTTGCTTAACAGAACTGGGCCCCTGAAAGGTGCATCCATGATTTTAGACTGCACATCCGGAGCAAACCTGGACATGCGCAACCAAGAATAACATTGGATACAGACTGCGGAGGCCACGGCCCTGCCTGTGGAGTTTACTGCATCATAAGAGGCTCAGAGGACGTGGTTACCTACGTCCGAGCCAGACTTCAAAATGGCCACCAACTCTTCCTTATCTGGGTACTCTGGTATGGCTTGGGCCACCTCCACCTCCTTGTCCCACAGGGTGTTCTGGTGTTGCATCATGTGGGCAAGAAAATTCTTAGACCTTATAACACATGTGGCAGAGGAATAAACTTTTCTGGCCAGCTGGTCAAACTTCTTGGAGTCTTTGTCAGGAGGTAGTGTACTCAGGTGCCTGGAGTGGTCATGTGCAGCACTGATTACAACAGAGCCTGCCTCTGAGTATTCCCTATAGAAGAGATCCTCTCGTGGAGCGCAATAAAGTCCGTCTGATTTTCTGGAGATGGCTGGCATAGAAAAGGGGCGCTTCCAGGCCACTTTGTTGACATCCTTATAGGACTCTACAAGCAGAGGGACCACCACAGGTTGGGTGCCTTTCCTCCTAAGGAAGGTGGCCAACCGCAGACGCTCTGGATCCAGCTCCTCTGTGTCCAAGCCATTTAACTGATGGATGTGCCGCATTATAGTCATGAAGGATGGGTCATCAGGTGAGGAGCAAGGGGTGCCCTTGCTGCCATTGGGCTCCGAAGGGAGGTTCTAGTCCTTGTGGACTGAATAATAGGAGCAGGAGTAACCATCAGAGTCCCGTGAATCTGGTGAGGGGGAAGGCAAACAGGGATGCTTGCACGGCCATTCTTTAGGAAGGGGAGTATCATCCCCCATTCAGCGGAGTGCCCCACCCCCTTGGTGTGGAGGGGGGGGGGGACGCGTAAACCGGAGGCTTACCTGGGGTGGCCGCTAGGGAGCAGGTTTGGAGGGTGCCCTAGGCGCCTCTTGATCTTTGAAATAGACCCACCAGGCTGCAGAAAGCTCGCTCACAACATGAGGAGCATTAAGCGGCAGAGATGGCATGTCCAGCGTCTTTGGGGGGGGGGGGTTACGATTTGAGGGCCCTGGCATCTGGTCATCAGGCTGGGGTAACTCTTGCGTCGAAGTAGGCTGATCCAGGTTACCGGGCGTCGGAGCCAGAGGGACAGAACCATCTGGCGTCGGACGAACTAAAAGAAAAAATTACTCACCTTAGTAATGTTTCTTCTAAGGGAGTCTCGCTATATTATGACTGATGCAGTTTCTCCCATCATTAGAACTGCTCCGGAGGTGAAAGAGTTAACTTCCATGCAGTGCATGGAACTTAGAGCGCGAGCTCGATTAGGAAAGCTCTGTCAGGGTAATTTCAAACCGAAACCGTCAGATCTTTACGAACAAAACTCACTAAGGCTCTGTGTGGAAGCTGTAACCTACACTAGCCAACTGGCTACTAAAATATTCACACATTTTCCTGGTCCCAACACCAAGACTCAAGTCAGGGGACCAGAAAGAAATAAGATAAAATAAATAAAACACAACACCAAACACCCCAACAAGAAGGGGTGGAAAACATAAAAGGGGCATCAATAAGTGCCAACAGTGGACTGCCCACCCCATACCCAAAGCAGAAGTTCTCAGAGGGGCAGGCTGGGGGTGAGGTCATAATATAGCAAGACTCCATTAGAAGAAACAACATTACTAAGGTGAGTAATTTATTCTTCAAACAACATGAAGTCTTGCTATATCATGACTGATGCAGACTACACAGCAGTACCTCCATGGAGGAGGGACAGAACCTACTTAGGGGAATATGCGCTGAAGCACGGCTGTGCCAAACCAAGCATCCCTCCTGGCCTGGATATCCAGGGAGTAATGCTTGGTGAAAGTGTGTACTGTTTTCCAAGTAGCTGCTTGACATATCTCTAAGATAGGGATGTCTCTGGCAGCAGCTAGAGATGCAGCTGTACCTCTGGTAGAGTGAGCCCTCAGACCTGAAGGGGGAACCTTACCCAGTTTTTGATAGCAAAATTAGATACAAGAGACAATCAACCTGGCAATGGATCTCTTAGTGGCAGGTCTCCCCTTTCCCAACCTCACCATAAGTGAGAAATAGTTGGAGGGAGTCAAACCTGTGACCCTTGGTACGCTCTATGTAGTCACTTAGGGCCCTCTTAACATCTAGGCTGTGCAGCCTCCTCTCACCAGAGGAGGAATGGTCAGTGAAGAACACTAGAAGTGAAATAGATTGGTTAAGGTGGAAATCCGAAACCACCTTAGGCAAAAACTTCCTGTTACTCCTGAGGACGACCTTCTCCCTGTGAAAGGAAATAAAGTCAGTCTCCACTGATAAAGCCTGTAATTCACTTATGCGCCTGGTAGAAGTGATGGCTACTAGAAATACAGTTTTCCAAGTCAAATACTTAAGCTCTGCCGAAGACAAGAGGTCCAAAGGGGGGTTGCATCAGCTGAAAAATGCAAACATTAAGATCCCAGGCAGGGGCAGGGGCCCTGAATGGAGAGTTGGTATGAAGCAATCCTTTAAAAAACTTGGAAAATACAGGGTGAGCAGAAAGAGAAGAGGGCTTCCCTGCTGAAATGAAAGCAGAGACAGCTGCCAAATGCACTTTCAGGGTAGCTGGTCTCAGTCCCAAAGAATTAAGATGGACCATACAGTCCAAAACAGTGGGTAAACCAGCAGATTCTGGGGAAATATGCTTCCCAGAACACCATATGGAAAACCTTTTCGACTTGGAGTTATAGGTAGCCCTGGTGGAAGGCTTCCTAGAAGCTTTCAAGATTTCGAGAACACCCTGAGAAAGTTGTAGATCAGCAAACTCTAACTCTTCAAGAGCCAGGCCTTGAGGCTGAGGGATTTGAGATTCGGATACCAGACTCTCCCCTGAGCACAGGTTAACAGATTGTGGCTCCTGGGGAGACACAGGGGAAGATGGACTGCTAAGGACAGAAGGAGTGGGTACCAGGGCTGCCTGGCCCAGTCTGGAGCAATCAGGATCATCTTGCAGGGCTGAGACCTGATTTTGACTAGCACCTTGAACAGGAGAGGGAAGGCAAAGAGAAACTTCCCTTCCCAATCGAGGAGAAAGGCATCCAGGGGGACTAAGCCCAACACTGGGGGCTTGCAACAAAAAAGCGGAAGCTGATGATTGTCTGGGGCTGCAAAAAGATCTATCTGAGGAGTGCCCCATCTGGCAAAAACTATCCCCAGTACTAGGGGATCCAGTGACCATTCGTGATGGCTCTGGGAAATCCTGCTGAGAGCATCTGCCAGGACATTGTCCTTGCCTGGGAGGTGAACTGCTATGAGGGAAGTGTTCAGGAATAAGCCAGAGACCACAACTTCATCGCCTGCACAAGGTCAAGACCGAAAGCCCCTTGTTTGCTGATGTACCACATTGTAGTGGTGTTGTCTGTTCTGACCTGTACCACCTTGTTCTGAACAGATGCAGAAAAATCCTGAAGTGCTAGAAAAACAGCTCTGAGTTCCAACAGATTGATGTGGAGCAGAGATTCCTGAGGGAACCATAACCCCTGGGTGGAGAGGTCGCCCATGTGAGCTCCCCATCCCAAGAGGGACGCATCTGTACTAAGGGTCAAGGAGTGGGATAGAGGGATGAAGGGCACCCCTTGTCTCAGATTGCTCTGATCCTGCCACCACTGCAGGGCCGGGATCAGGGTTCGAGTCACTGGGATTAACTTGGATAGGGAATCTCTTCTTTCAGACCAGAAGGCTCTCAAATCGAACTGAATGTCCCTCATCTGAAATCTTGCTCCTTGCACTACAGCTGTGGAAGCAGTCATGTGTCCTAGGAAATGCCTTGCTGGTCGAGAGACCTGCAGAGTGAAGGAAGAGGCCAGGGCCACCAAGGACATTACCCTTTCTAGGGGAAGGAAGGCTCTGGCCTGCTTTGTGTCCAGTTCTGCACCTATAAAGGTGAGTACCTGGACAGGTTCCAGAACTGACTTTGGAAGATTGAGAAGAAAGCCCAGAGAGGTAAGCAGCTGCTGGGTAACTTGCAGGTGTGACTTGACCTGGTCTGGAGACTGACCCACAATGAGCCAGTCGTCCAGGTAGGGAAAGATGGCAATCTTTTGCCTTCTTGGATGAGCAACTGCTACTGCCAGACATTTTGTGAATACCCTTGGGGCAGAGGTAAGGCCGAAGGGCATTGCTCTGAACTGATAATGGCCTGAGGGCAGTTCGAATCTGAGGTACTTTCGATGGGAGCTTCTGATAATAACATGGAAGTAGGCATCCTTGAGGTCCAGGGAAGCTAGCCAGTCCCCTGGCCTTAGGGGGGGTAAAATCATTCCCAGAGTCACCATTTTGAATTTTGGTTTTAAAAGGTGCTTGTTCAGATATCTTAGGTCCAGGATGGGCTGCCACTCTCCTGTCTTTTTTGGGGTAAGGAAGTACCTGGAGTACAGACCCTTGACCTGGTGTAGGGGAGAAACTCTTTCTACAGCTCTGAGAGCCAGGAGGGTTGAGACTTCTGTTTCCAAAGCAAGAGTCTCTAAAGGGTTTGCAGGTGGAAAGGATCTGATTCACATCTTTGGAAATTTTTTGAAGCTCAGAACCAGACCCTGGCTCACTACTTCCAGGACCCACTTGTCTGATGTTAAAGACTCCCAGTCCTGGACGAAGTAAGCCAGCCTGCCCCCTACAGGTAATGGAGAGCCGACCCTGGGCATCCCATTAGGGTGCCTGTTTGGCAGGGGCTTTAGGCTGAGGGGTGGGAGCAGGCCTGCTTGTACCCGTCTGCCTCTCCTCTGAAGAACCCCCTCTGAACATAGGCTGAAGAGGAGGCTCGAGTCTGGTAAAAGGCCTGTGAAAAGGCCTGCCCCAACCCCTGGGGTTGCCTCTGAGAGTGGCTTGCCTGCCTGGCTTGTGCACTCCTATAAGTGGTTCTATATTCATCCATTTTTTCATATAATTCTCTGTCTGCTCCCAAACAGAGAATTTCCCACCACAGGAAAATCCATAGCCTTAGACTGGGTATCCTGTGACAAAGTAGTACACCTGAGCCAAGCCAATCTACGAAAAGCCACAGATGTAGCCATGACTCTAGAGGATACATCAATAGAATCCACTGCAACATGGAATTGCACCTTAGATGCCTCAATACCATCAGCAGCCACCTGCTCCAGCTCCTTTGCAAGCTGGCCAGGGACCTGTTTGGCTAAGGCCATGACAGTGTCCCATCTAGATTTTTGGTATCTCGCAACATAAGCCATATAGTTTGCTTGTCTGAGTCCCAAAGACGCTGCCATGTATTGTTTTTTTGGACATGGCATCAATCTTCCTGGAGTCCTTGTCAGGAGGATGTGAAGCCAGGGGAATATTAGCTTTATCACAGGCTGCAGCCTGAACTACCCCAACATGACTGCATTGCTGTGAAAGAAATTCTGTATCAGGACCTGACAAAGTGTACCTCCTGCCCATCTTTTTATCCACAGAGAGGCACAGAATTAGGAGCTTTTAAAATTTTTATTGTTTGTTTCCTAAAAGATTTATGTAAAGGGATAGACAATTTCCTGGACTCTGGGATATCCATCATCTCTACAAAGTCAGGCTCCTCTTGCTCATCCAAAGCCTCCTCTAAAGGAAGCTGGAGGGTTTCAGCAACTTTTTTATAAAACAGAAAATGAGAAGGGACTCAGCAAGCCTAGGGGAGATTCACCTAAAGGTCTGTCTGGGAGATGTCCGGTTCAATGGGCACATCCAGACTTTCAAAGTCACATTCACACTGATCATAATCATCCTCCCCTCCTCTGGTTCATAAACTCCTCTATATCATATTCTTGAACCGTGGAACAGACCAAACCGACCTTTTCCAGATAGTGGGGTTGGAGGAACCGGGAAAGTGACTGGACAATCTGTAATGCCTAGCTATCTCTGCAGCAGTTGGAGAAGGGATTTGGACTCCACACCTGCTAACTTTCTAGTTCTCTTTGCTGGAACTGGCTCCTCAGAGTCAGCTTTACGTTGGCCGAGGAGTCTGGCCCTGGTCAGAGCGCTCCCTCTGGTTCGGTTGGCACCGAACTGGCTGGCCATCCGGGTCAGCGGACTTTTGGGTCTCTCGTTCCCTGAGCCTACCAACTCTCTTATCTAGGGTAGCTGCAGGGAAATTCTTGCAAATCTGGCAGTCTGCATTGAGGTGGTCAAACCCCAGACAATAAGAAAAAATTACTCACCTTAGTAATGTTGTTTCTTCTAATGGAGTCTTGCAATATTATGACAAGTGCAGTTTGTCCCACCACTAGAACTGCTCCGGAAGTGAAATAGTTAACTTCCATGCAGAGCATGGAGCTTAGAGCGCGAGTTCGGTTAAGAAGCTCTGTTAGGGTGGTTTCAAACCGAAACAGTCAGATCTTTACGAGCAAAAACTCACTAAGGTTCTGTGTGGAAGCTGTAACCTACACTAGCCAACTGGCTACTAACATATTCACACATTTTCCTGGTCCCAACACCAAGACTCAAGTCAGAGGACCAGAAAAATAAGATAAAATAACTAAATAAACACAACACCCAAACATGAAGGAGGGCATCAATAAATGCCAACAAAGGACTGCCCACCCCAAACTCAAAGTAGAAGTTCTGAGAGGGGCAGGATGGGGGGAGGTCATAATATAGCAAGACTCCATTAGAAGAAACAACACTACTAAAGTGAGTAATTTTTTCTTCAAACAACATTAAGTCTTGCTATATTATGACAAGTGCAGACTACACAGCAGTACCTCCATGGAGGAGGGACAGAACCTACTTAGGGAATAGGCTCTGAAGCACAGCTGTGCCAAACCGAGCATCCCTCCTGGCCTGAATATCCAGGGAGTAATGCTTGGTGAAAGTGTGTACTGTTTTCCAAGCAGCTGCTTGACATATCTCCAAGATAGGGATGTCTCTAGCAGCAGCTAGAGATGCAGCTGTACCCTCTGGTAGAGTGAGCCCTCAGGCCTGAGGGGAGAACCCAGCTTTTGATAGCAAAATTGGATACAAGAAACGCATCCACCTGGCAATGGATCTCTTAGTGGCAGGTCTCCTTTCCCAACCTCACCATAAGTGAGAAACAGTTGAGGAGTCAAACCTGTGACCCTTGGTAAGCTCTATGTAGTAACTTAGGGCCCTCTTAACATCTAGGGTTGTGCAGCCTCCTCTCACCAGAGGAGGAATGGTCAGTGAAGAACACTGGAAGTGAAACAGATTGGTTAAGGTGGAAATCTGAAACCACCTTAGGCAAAAACTTCCTGTTAGTCCTGAGGACTACTTTATCCCTGTGAAAGGAAAAAAGTCAGTCTCTACTGATAAAGCCTGTAACTCACTTATGCGCCTGGCAGAAGTGATGGCTACCAGAAATACAGTTTTCCAAGTCAAATACTTAAGCTCTGCCGAAGACAGAGGCTCAAAGGGGGGGTTGCATCAGCTGAGCAATGCATACATTAAGATCCCAAGCCGGGGCAGGGTCCCTGAATGGAGGATTGGTATGAAGCAATCCTTTAAAATACTTGGAAAATACAGGGTGAGCAGAAAGAGAAGAGAGCTTCCCTGCTGAAATGAAGGCAGAGACAGCTGCCAAGTGCACTTTCAGGGTAGCTGGTCTCAGTCCCAAAGAATTAAGATGGACCATATAGTCCAATACAGTGGGTAGATCAGCAGATTCCGGGGAAACATGCTTCCCAGAACACCATATGGAAAACCTTTCCACTTGGAGTTATAGGTAGCCCTGGTGGAAGGCTTCTAGCAGCCTTCAGGATTTCGAGAACACTTTGAGAAAGTTGTAGATCAGCAACTCTAACTGCTCAAGAGCCAAGCCTTGAGGTTGAGGAATTTGAGATTGGATACCAAACTCTCCCTGAGCACAGGTTAACAGATTGTGGTTTCTGGGAGACACAGGGGAAGATGGACTGCTAAGGACAGAAGGAGTGGGTACCAGGGCTGCCTGGCCCAGTCTGGAGCAATCAGGATCATTTTGCAGGGCTGAGACCTGATTTTGACTAGTACTTTGAACAGGAGAGGGAAGGGGGGAAAGGCATAAAGGAACTTCCCTTCCCAATCGAGGAGAAAGGCATCCAGGGGGACTGAGCCCAACACTGGGGGCCTGCAACAAAACAGTGGAAGTTGATGACTGTCTGGGGCTGCAAAAAGATCTATCTGAGGAGTGCCCCATCTGGCAAACACTATCCCAAGTACTAGGGGATCCAGTGACCATTCGTGATGGCTCTGGGAAATCCTGCTGAGAGCATCTGCCAGGACATTGTCCTTGCCTGGGAGGTGAACTGCTATGAGGGAAGTGTTCAGGGAATAAGCCAGAGACCACAACTTCATCGCCTCGGTGCACAAGGCCAAGACCAAGTGCCCCTTGTTTGCTGATGTACCACATTGTAGTGGTGTTGTCTGTTCTGACCTGTACCACCTTGTTCTGAACAGATGCAGAAAAACCTGAAGTGCTAGAAAACAGTTCTGAGTTCCAACAGATTGATGTGGAGCAGAGATTCCTGAGGGACCATAACCCCTGGGTGGAGAGGTCGCCATGTGAGCTCCCCATCCCAAGAGGATGCATCTGTAGTAAGGGTCAAGGAGTGGGACAGAGGATGAAAGGCACCCCTTGTCTCAGATTGTTCTGATCCTGCCACCACTGAAGGGCCTGTATCAGGGTTCGAGTCACTGGGATTAACTTGGATAGGGAATCTCTTCTTTGAGACCAGAAAGCTCTCAAATGGAACTGAATGTCATTCATCTGAAATCTTGCTCCTTGCACAACAGCTGTGGAGGCAGCCATGTGTCCTAGGAGCTGCAGGAAATGCCTTGCTGGTCAAGAGACCTGCAGAGTGAAGGACGAGGCCAGGGCCACTTAGGTCCTTACCCTTTCCAAGGGAAGGAAGGCTCTGGCCTGCTTTGTGTCCAGTTCTGCGCCTATAAAGGTAAGTACCTGGACAGGTTCCAAAATTGACTTTGGAAGATTGAGAAGAAAGCCCAGAGAGGTAAGCAGCTGCTGGGTAACTAGCAGGTGTGATCTGACCTGGTCTGGAGACTGACCCACAATGAGCCAGTCGTCCAGGTAGGGAAAATGGCAATCTTTTGCCTTCTTAGATGAGCAACTGCTACTGCCAGACATTTTATGAACACCCTTGGGGTAGAAGTGAGGCCGAAGGGCATTGCTCTGAACCGATAATGGCCTGAGGGCAGTTCGAATCTGAGGTACTTTCGATGGGAGCTTCTGATGAGAACATGGAAGTGGGCATCCTTGATGTCCAGGGAGGCTAGCCAGTCCCCTGGCCTTAGGGAGGGTAAAATCATTCCCAGTGTCACCATTTTGAACTTTGGTTTTAAAAGGTGCTTGTTTAGATATCTTAGATCCAGGATAGGCCGCCACTCTCCTGTCTTTTTTGGGTTAAGGAAGTACCTGGAGTACAGACCCTTGCCCTGGTGTGGGGGAGAAACCCTTTCTACAGCTCTGAGAGCCAGGAGGGTTGAGACTTCTGTTTCCAAAGCAAGAGTCTCCAAAGGATTTGCAGGTGGAAAAGATCTGGTTCTCATCTTTGGAAATTTTTTGAAGCTCAGAACCAGACCCTGGCTCACTACTTCCAGGACCCACCTGTCTGAAGTTAAAGACTCCCAGTCCTGGACGAAGTAAGCCAGCCTGCCCCCTACAGGTAATGGAGAGCCGACCCTGGGCATCCCATTAGGGTGCCTGTTTGGCAGAGGCTTTAGGCTGAGGGGTGGGAGCAGGCCTGCTCGTACCCCGTCTGCCTCTCCCTCTGAAGAACCCCCTCTGTGCATAGGCTGAAGAGGAGGAGGCCTGGGTCTGGTAAAAAGGCCTGCCCCAACCCCTGGGGGGGCTGCCTCTGAGGAGTGGCTTGCCGTTCCTTGGCTTGTGCACTCCTATAAGTGGTTCTATATTCATCCATTTTCTTCATATAATTCTCTGTCTGCTCCCGAACAGAGAATTTCCCACCACAGGAAAATCCATAGCCTTAGACTGGGTATCCTGACAAAGTAGTACACCTGAGCCAGGCCAATCTCCAAAAGCCACAGATGTAGCCATGACTCTAGAGGATACATCGTTAGAATCCACTGCAGCATGGAACTGCACCTTAGATGCCTCAATACCATCAAGAGCCACCTGCTCCAGCTCCTTTGCAAGCTGGCCAGGGACCTGTTTGGCTAAGGCCATGACAGTATCCCATCTAGATTTCTGGTATCTCGCAACATAAGCCATATAGTTTGCTTGTCTGAGTCCCAAGGATGCTGCCATGTATTTTTTGGCCATGGCATCAATCTTCCTGAGTCCTTGTCAGGAGGATGTGAAGCCAGGGAATATTAGCTTTATCACAGGCTGCAGCCTGAACTACCCCAACATGACTGCATTGCTGTGAAAGAAAATCTGTATCAGGACCTGACAAAGTGTACCTCCTGTCCATCTTTTTATCTACAGGAGGCACAGAATTAGGAGCTTTTAAAATTTTTATTGTTTGTTTCCTAAAAGATTTATGCAAATGGATAGACAATCTCCTGGACTCTGGGATATCCATCATCTCTACATAGTCAGGCTCCTCTTGCTCATCCAAAGCCTCCTCTAAGGGAAGCTGGAGGGTCTCAGCAACTTTTTTATAAAACAAAAAATGAGAAGGGGACTCAGAAATCCTAGGGGGAGATTCACCTGAAAGTCTGTCTGGGGAGATGTCCGGTTCAATGGGCACATCCAGACTTTCAAAGTCACATTCACACTGATCATAATCCTCTTCCCCCTCCTCTGGTTCATAAAACTCTTCTATATCATATTCCTGAACCACTGGAACTGACCGAACCGATCTTTTGCCAGACAGTGGCGGTTCGGAGGGAACCGGGGACGGAGACTGGACAATCTGTATTGCCCTGGCTATCTCTGCAGCAGTTGGAGAAGGAATTTTGGACTCTAAACCTGCTGATTTTTTAGTTTTCTTTGCTGGAACTGGCTCCTCAGAGCCAGCTTTTAGCTTGCCCTGAAGTCTCGCCCTGGTCAGAGGCGCTCCCTCGGTTCGGTTGGCACGAACCGGCTGGCCATCCGGTCAGCGGACTTTTGGCCTCTCGTCCCTGAGCCTGCCCACTCTCTTGTCCAGGGTGGCTGCAGGAAATTTTACAAATCTGGCAGTCTGAATTGAGGTGGTCAAACCCAGACAATAGACACGTGTGTGTGGGTCAGCCTTAGCAAAGGCTCCCCACAGACACTACAGTGTTGAAACCCAGTGGTCGGTTTTCTTTTGGGTTTCGTAGACATAATGCCAGCCTAACCAAAAACTTGCCCTTTTGTTGGCAGTGCCAGGCAAAGACACCCATGATCGGTTCCCACACCTGCGGGTCGTGGAAAAACCGTAATGAAATCCGGTTTTTAGAACCGATAAGAACCGGAACCGACTCTAACAAGCCTTAAAACGCTAGAATGAAGTTTAAATGCAATCTGATCGGTTCAAACCGAACCGATAAACATTTACAAGTTCCACACAGAAACCTATCTATTACTTACAATACCATAGACAGAGCTTGAACTGATCGGGTTTAGTGTTAAAATAATGAATATCGCAGTTGAATTTAACCGAGAAAAACACTTTAAACCGAGAAAATGAACCGAGCAGCAGGAGGAATCTCCGGAGCGACTGTTCAGTGAGGCGAAGTAAAGAATCTGACGGTTTCGGTTTGAAATTACCCTGATAGAGCTTTCCTAACCAAGCTCGCGCTCTAAGTTCCATGCACTGCATGGAAGTTAACTCTTTCACCTCCGGAGCAGTTCTAATGGTGGGACAAACTGCATCAGTCATAATATAGCAAGACTTCATGTTGTTTGAAACTTACTCACCTTAGTAATTGTCTTCTAATGCAGTCTTGCTGTATTCTGACATATGCAGTTAGCCCCAGCACTTAAACTGCTCCGGAGAGGATAGAGTTTAATTCTATGCAGGGTATAGAACGTTGCTCTCGAGCTTGGTTCAAACCTCTGTCTGCTGCACTTTGAAGTGTAATCGTCAGAGTCTTACAAGTTAATACTAACACCAATATGTGGAAATTGTAAAAGTTTTACTAGCCAAATGACAACCAAATATTTTGGATCCCCCAAGAGACAAGTCGAGAAATCCAAAACAAAAACTAGTTAGTGAACAATTTATGACTATCAAAACAAAAGACAAAACCCCTCTAAAAAGAGGGAGTGCCCAAATGCACCCCTGAGGTGCAACACTGCACCTGCCAGCCCACTTCCCAGAAGACCGGTTCTGTGAGGGGAGGCAGGAAGGGAGGTCAGAATACAGCAAGACTCCATTAGAAGAAACACAACTACTAAAGTGAGTAATTTTTTTCTTCAAACAACATGAAGTCTTGCTGTATTCTGACTACTGCAGACTACCAAGCAGTACCTCCATGGAGGAGGGAATCGAACCTATTTTGGGAACAGACTCTGCAGTACTGCTGTACCAAACTTAGCATCACTTCTAGCCTGGATATCCAGAGAGTAATGCTTGGTGAATGTATGGACTGTTTTCCAGGTGGCTGCTTTGCATATCTCTAGTAAGGGACTATCCCTGGCAGCAGCTGTACCTCTAGTCCAATGAGCTCTCAGGCCTGAGAGTGGTATTTTGCCTAGCTTCTCATAGAATTGTATACAAGAGACAATCCACCTGGCAATAGTTCTCTTAGTGGAAGGCTTGCCCTTCCCCACTTCACCAAAATTGAGGAACTGGAGGGAGTCAAACCTGAGTGCCTTAGTATGCTCAATGTAGTAGCTAAGGGCCCTTTTAACATCTAAACTGTGTAATCATCTCTCTCCTGAAGAAGAATGATCAGTAAAGAAAACAGGGAGAGACATGGATTGGTTCACATGAAAATCTGAAACCACTTTAGGTAAGAACCTCCTATTGGTTCTAAGGACCAGCTAATCTCTATGTAATGAGATAAAATCAGGCTCCACTGACAGAGCTCTCAATTCACTGATACGTCTGGCAGAGGTAATAGCTACCAGGAACACAGTTTTCCAAATCAAGTACTTAAGCTCTGCTGAAGACAGAGGCTCAAAAGGGGGCTGCATAAGCTGAGCAATGCAAATATTAAGGTCCCAAGCAGGAGTAAGATCCCTAAAGGGGGGACTGATATGAAGCAATCCCTTGAAAAACTTACAAAAAACAGGATGAGATGCCAGTGAGGAGGGCTTTCCCACTAACAGAAAAACAGAAACAGCTGACAAGTGTACCTTGAGGGTAGCTGGTCCTAGGCCTAGGCCATTAAGATAAACCATGTAGTCCAGAACTGTAGGCAAGTCAGCAGTATCTGGGGTTATATGCTTCTTGGAACACCAAATGCTGAATCTTTTCCATTGGAATTATAGGTTTTTCTGGTGGAGGGTTTTCTAGAGGCTTTGAGAATGTCCAGAACCCCTTGAGAGAGATGCAAACCTGCATATTCTAACTCTTCAAGAGCCATGCCTTGAGATTGAGAGATCACAGGTTGGGATATCAGATTCTACCCTGAGAGGAGGTTAACAGGTTGTGATTCCTGGAAAGAGACAGGGGAAGATGGACTGCTAGGGACAGCAACAGGGGATACCAATGCTGCCTGGCCCAATCTGGAGCAATCAGGATCACTTTGCAAGACTGTGATCTTATCTTGACCAGAACCTTGAACGGAAGAGGAAAAGGAGGGAAGGCATACAGAAATTTCCCTTCCCAATCCAGAATCAGAGCATCCAGAGGGACTGAGCCCAAGACTGGGGGTCTGCAACAGAAGAGAGAAAGATGGTGATTGTCTGGGGCTGCAAAGAGATCCATCTCTAGAGTGCCCCATCTTGAAAAAATCACTTTTAACACTAGGGGATCCAGGGACCATTTGTGATGGCCCTGGGAGATCCTGCTCAATGCATCTGCTAGCACATTGTCCTTTCCTGGGAAGTGAATTGCTACCAGAGAGGTCTGTCGAGAATAAGCCAGGGACCATAATTTCATGTCCTCCGTGCACAAGGCCGTAGACCGAGTGCCCCCCTGCTTGGTGATATACCACATGGTGGTGGTGTTGTCTGTCCTGACTTGAACCACCTTGTTCTGTACTGATTGTGAGAAGGCTTGCAGGACCAGGTAAACTGCCCTGAGCGCCAGAAGATTGATGTGGAGAAGAGACTCCTAAGTGAGCCACACTCCCTGGGCTGTGAGAGTCCCCAGGTGAGCTCCCCACCCCAAGAGAGAACCATCTGTGGTTAGAACCACGGAGTGGGACTGAGTAATGAAGGGGATCCCGCGGCTAAGATTGTCCTGATCCTGCCACCACTGAAGAGCCTGGATCAGAGAACGAGTCACTGGAATAAGTTTGGTTAGAGGATCTTTTTTTCTGAGACCAAAATGCCCTCAGGTGAAACTGAATGTCCCTCATCTGAAATCTGGCCCCTTGGACCACTGCAGTGGAAGCTGCCATGTGGCCCAGAAGCTGAAGAAAGTGCCTTGCTGGTCGAGAAACCAGAGGGTGGAAGGAAGAAGCCAGCTCTAAGATGGACCTTACCAAGGAGAGAAATGCTCTTGCTTTGGCAGTGTCCAGTTCTACCCCTATGAAGGTCAAAAGTTGCACTGGCTCGAGAACAGACTTGGGAAGGTTGAGAAGGAAACCTAGAGAAGTGAGCACTTGCTGGGTCACTTTCAAATCTGACTCGACTTGGTCTGGAGACTGACCCACTATCAGCCAGTCATTCCAAGTACAGGAATATGGAGATATTTTTTCTCCTCAGGAATGCCATTACTACTGCTAAGCAGTTGTGAACACCTTTGGAGCTGATGTTAAGCCGAAGGGCATTGCTCTGAACTGGTAATGGCCTGAAGGCAGTTCGAACCTGAGGTACTTTCTGTGGGAGCACCTGATGGGAATGTGAAAGTAGGCATCCTTTAGGTCCAGGGAGGCTAGCCAATCCCCTGGCCTTAAAGAGGGAAAAATTATTCCCAGAGTCACCATCTTGAACATTGGCTTTAACAGATGTTTGTTCAGGTATCTTAAGTCTAGGATGGGCCGCCACTTCCCTGTTTTTGGGGGTAAGGAAGTACCTGGAGTACAGACCTTTGCCTCTGTGGATTTTAAGAACTCTCTCTATGGCCCTTAAGGCCAGTAGAGATGAAACATCTGCCTCTACGGCAATGGTTTCGGAGATATTTACAGGTGGAAAAGATCTGGCTCTCAGCTTTGGGAATTTTTTGAAGCTAAGAGCCAGTCCCTGGCTTATTACCTCCAGGACCCACTTGTCTGAGGTAAGACTTCCAGTCCTGGAAGCAGTAAGTCAGCCTGCCTCCTACAGGAATAGGGGAGTTGACCCGGGCTGACACATCAGGGTCTCTACTTGGCAGGAGCCTTAGACTGAGAGGTGGATGCAGCCCTTCTCATCCCCCTTCTGCCTCTCCATCTGAAGAACCCCCTCTGGGAAAAAGGAGAGAATGCCTGTGCTTGACAGAAAGGCCTATGAAAAGGCCTGCCCCTAGCTTGCTGCCTTTGAGGAGTTGCCTGCCATTCCTTGGCCTGTGCACTCCTATAGGTGGTCCTGTATTCATCCAACTTTTTCATATAATTCTCTGTCTGCTCCCCAAACAGAGAAGTAACTACAGGGAAATCCACAGCCTTATCCTGGGAATCCTGAGATAGGCTAGTACACCTGAACCAAGCTAGTCTCCGAAGAGCCACAAGTACAGCCATGACTCTAGATGATACATCATTGGAGTCTACAGCAGCATGAAATTGGATCTTCGATGCCTCAATCCCATCAGCAACCACCTCCTCAGCAAGCTGCAGGGAGGCCTGCTTATCCAGTTCCAGTACAGTATCCCACCTGGACTTCTGGTACCTGGCTGTATAGGCCATGTAATTAGCCTGCCTGAGTCCCAAAGAAGATGCCACGTACTGCTTCTTTGCCATGGCATCCAACTTCCTGGAGTCTTTATCTGGGAGGTATGAAGCCAAGGGAATGTTAGCCTTATCGCAGGCTGCAGCCCGCACAACCCCAACATGGCTGCACTGCTGGTATAAGTACTCCGTACTTGAGCCTGACAGCATGTACCGCTTGTCCATCCGTCTGTCCACAGAAGGTAATGAATTTGGAGTTTTTAAACAAATTTTGTGTCCGTTTCCCAAAAGACTTATGAAGGGGAATAGAAAACCTTTTGGACTCTGGAATGTCCATCATCTCCACATAGACAGGCTCCTCTTGTTCCTCAACAGCTTCCTCTACAGGGAGCTGGAGGGTTTCTGCCACTCCCCTGTAGAACATAAAGTGGGAAGAGGACTCAGAAAGCCTAGGAGGGGAAACACCAGAAGGCCTGTCTGGGGAGATGTCCAGTTCTATGGCCTCATCCAGACCTTCTATTCCATCATCATCATCCCCCTCCAGGTCCGGTTCATAAAAATCTTCAGGGGTATAATCTTGAACTGGAGGAACCGACCGAACCAATTCCACTATGCGAATCGCTCTGGCAACTTCCTCGGTGGTCGGATGATGCGGTTCTGGATCCGAACAGGCTGATTTTTCTTTTCTTTTTCAACGGACCCGATCCCTCAGAATCTGCTCTCCTTTTGCACGAAGGAGTCTCGCCCTATTCAGAGGGCACTCCTTCTGGTTCGGTCGGAACCGAATAGGGCTGGCCATCCGGGTCAGCGGACTTCTCGACCTCCTTTTCCCTGAGCCTGCCCAATCTTTTATCCAGGGTGGCTTTAGAGAAATTCTTGCAAATTTGGCAGTCTGAATCGAGGTGGTCAAACCCCACAGAATAAACACAAGTGGTGTAGGGATCAGCCTTAGCAAAGGCCTCCCCACACACACTGCAGTGTTGAAACCCAGTGGGCCCAGTTTTTCTTTCGGGTTTCTTAGACGTAGCCATCCTTAATCGGAAAATTTACCCTTTACTCTGCTTCAGCCAGGCAAGACCCCCTTATTGGTTTCTAACCATATCACGGGTATTTGAAAAAAAACATAAACACTTTTTTTTTTTTTTTCAAACCGATAAGGACCAGTACCACACACTAAATTTAAGGGAAAATAACACAAGTTCTACACAGCAACCGGTTCAGCCGAACCGGTTGAAATATCAAGTTTACAATTTCAACAACTTTTTCCAAATCTAGTCCACTACCTACGTACTTACTGTACCACAGACAAGGATCTGAACGAAAAAAACAAATTATGGGTAAAACCAACGACTTTAACCAACCGAGAACCGTGAGCAGAGGAGAAATCTCCTGAGCAACTGTTCAGTTAGGCAGAGTAAAGAATCTGATGGTTACACTTCAAAGTGCAGCAGACAGAGTTTTGAACCAAGCTCAAGCTCAACATTCTATGACCTGCATAGGATTTAACTCTATCCTCTTTTGAGCAGTTCAAGTGCTGTGGCTAACTGCATATGTCAGAATACAGCAAGACTTCATGTTGTTTGAATGGATCAGACGTCTTACTATTGGACGTCAGCTGAGTGTGGGCGTCAAGCCTAGCCGGCGACTTTGGAGGATTAGGTAGCGACGGGTTGACCCAAGGTGACGTCAGGGATGCTGGCGTTGAAGGCACGGAGTAGGCTGAGACCGGGCTGCGATTGCCCATAGGCCACTTAGAGTCACCGCTGAAGATAGGGGAGCTGGTTCTCAGCAGGACGGAAGCCCCTCTTTCCCGGAGGAGGAGGGCAATGGTCCCAGGCACACCTAGTGGAGTCAGCCCCTGATGTCAGGGAGGACTCAACAGACACCCTGGCCAGGAGAGTGACAGGCAAAGGACTGCTGCCCGAAGACCCAGCAGCTGAGCCACTCTGCTTAGAGCCCACGGGGACTATGGGCTGAAGCTTGAGAGGCGGGGGTACGAAGTCCCGTGCCCCGAAAAACCTTCTTCCACAATAGTGATGAGGGAGGTTTTGCCATCGTGATCCCGGAGGGAGAAAGGGCAGCTTGGCAGGCGGAAGGAGCAGACACTCGCGAGAGGCAGGAACCCAGCAGAGGTCGCCCGACTTGGTCAGAGAGCGCGAGCGAGAGTCCGACTGGAGTTTCTCCTTATGCTTCTCCTGGCACTTACGTTTGCCACTCAATTCCCTCTCCTTATGAGAAGGAGGAAGAGGAAGAACGCTTTTGGTGAAACTTCTTCTCCATCTGGGATAGCTTTTTGGTAATCAAGAAAGCTTCGAGGGTCTTCTGGCAGCAAAGCCAAGTGCGCTGGTTAAAATCTTGACAATGCTGACAGGCCTCGATGTTGTAGTCCAGGCTTAGGCAGAAAAGGCAGGCCGAATGACCATCCTTGTGAGGGATTTGCTTGCAGCACACACACACACACACACACACACACACACACACACACACACTTCGATTGCCACCCCTCGATTGAGGAAGATGAAGAAGGCATGCAAGATGAACCCCGGAAGAAAATGTAAGAAAACAACAAAACGTGGGTAAGCATGATGTAAAATAGTGGTCAACTAGATGAAGGCGTCTGCGGAGGTCTGACTTGCATGGTCAACGGCAGGGAAAAAACTGGGGATGGCTTAGGGGACCGCCACTTTTATACCATACATGACGTCGAGGACGGGCCAACATCAGGGGGTGGTCCCCTGCTGTATACTGCTAGGCAGAAGTTTTCTGTGGGGTCCTGGCACCTGCCGGCTTCAGTCCAAAAGGTGTTACCTGCTGCAAGAGCCCCCTCGAAGTAAGAGCTACTGGTCCATCCCTCCTCCCTGTTCAGGCCATGCTCCAGTAATCTTAGTTCTCTTCCTTCCTGGACTCCTCCTCCTTTTTTGCTCCCTTCCAGTCTGACTTTTACAAACCCCGTTCCACTATCTCCTCCCTCCTTTGGGTCACTAACTCCATTCTGTCTGTAATGGACCAGAGTCTGTTTGCTGATGTTATCTTCATCGACCAAGCCTTTGACACAGTAGCCCATCCTATCCTCCACATGTTCCAAGCTCTGAGAAGTTGAGCTGTCTGATCCTGTTGTTGGACGGCTGCACATCTACCTTCCGGACTGGCAGCAAGCTGGTCCAGGTTGGTGACAACCTTATTCCTCCCCACCCCACAACAGATCTGGAGTCTCACATGGCTACAGTCTGGGCCTTATTCTTATTTCTGTTTTTCTTAACCACCTCCCCATCTGTGTCTCTTTTTGCTTTCACAGCCACATTGTCCACATGAATAGATACCACACATATCCACATGGAACCATCACTGTCTGCAGAGTCACTCTGATAATGTACAATGCTGGCTCCTCTCAAATGACTGTCAGGCTTCATTCAAACTCTGCTTTTAGAGAGACAATGTCAACCCCCTCCCCCCAAAGTGTCTCTACCTAACACATTTTATAACTGGTTACATTCTCTAGAGAGATTACTGCTACAGCAAGTAGTTTGATTCAGATTCCTTTTTTTCCCCTCTTTAAAAGTGAAAAACAGACTGCCCACCATACTGGTGTTATCATACAAAATCATGTTCGTTACAAAATCTTTTATCAACTTCCACTGCATCTTTCCTGGAATTGGAAACACCCCCAACAAAGTCTACTCCAAATGCAGTAGGAGGAGAGGACCTATGGCTTCATGAGTGGCTCTGCCGTCTGGGGTATTCCTAATGTTCAGAAGTGTGCAATAAGAGTTGATAAAGGATTTGAAACAAAATAAGGCTGGGTATAATTACACACAGTTATAAAATGGGTCTGAAGTTGTCTGCGTCCTGATTGGCTAAGAGGTTCCTTTAGCCATGTCCTTATCAGGGCATACTGTGCCAACCAGTACTTCTTTAGCCAAACCTCGATGCAGTGCATGTAGGTAGAGATCCATGCCTGCCATAAAGTTCTGAAATCTTGCAGCAGCCATGTTAGTACTATAAAAACAGTACTTGCCCTAACAGTGAAAATTTTCATTTTTCCAAGTAAACACTCCCAAACAGTACAATACATGATCAAAGCCCCAATTTCATTCACAGGCACTTCTGATCTGTATTTTCATTACTGATTAGAAAAGTGTCCTGCAGGCCACTCATCCATGGCTCTCCCACTAAGGCCCCTTCCACACTGCACCGCTCAGACCCCGTAACGGGTAGAAATTGTTACAACCGGGGAGTGGTGTAGTGTGTCCACACTGCCACGGTGTCCGTTACAGGACCAGCACCACCGGTCCACACTTGAGCCGGGATGACCGTTGCTGTGGCACCTGATCTCTACAATGCAGCTTCCGGGCGCTGCACTAGGGACCGTGCCACACGTCTACACTATGCCCGTAACATTACCGAGGCGTAACCAGTTTCATAACCGTTGTTAAAACCACCTCATATGTGGTTTCAACAACATTTACGAAAAAGCCTTCTGTAAGTTACAGGTGTAAACACAAACCATTGCGGTAACGGTTTGGGCACTCTAACATTACAGAGGAGTAGTGTGGAGAGGGTCTAAATGTCAGGTGCTCCTCCACAGCATGCCCCATCCATGCAGCAGCGCTGGCAGTTGCACTGGTTAAACTCTCCGGTCCTCTCTGCCCCCCCTGCAATAACTAAGAGTCGAGCCACTGTCATCGCTAGAGTCTTATTAGACCCATGCTGGCACACTCGCACTTCCAGCTCAAAAACCACCACTCTACTGCCTTGCACCTTGCATTTAAAAACCAGGGTTGCTCAGCCATACTCCTGCCAGCAGACTTGCTGATAACCGCATCTATGTATAGAAGCCTGCAATGGACAAGCTCGCTTGTCAAACCCGGTTCGCAACTTAAAAACAAAGCCTAAATAAAACTAAAAGTAAATTAATTAAAAAGAAAGTGTTTGTGTGTTGGGGGAGAGACAGAGTTGGGAGTAGAGATGTGGCAAAGTTTAAATTCGCAGGCAAGTTCATGTGAAATGGCAAAAATTTGCACTTCACGAAGCTTTTCCCAGACCTGAGAAACTTCAACCGAATCGCAAAGTTTTTGTTGCAAAGTGCAGAATTTTGCCCACGAAATTCCGCACTTCAGGACTGATCCGTGCTCCACGAAATTCACAAATTCATTTGTGGAGCAAATTTTGCCAACTTTGCCAAACTTTAGGTGGGAGGACGGAGAGAGAGAGAGAGACTGACACACCAACACCCTCTAGTGGCTGGATGTTATATATAGTCTGCAACTCTGCACTACAGACGGACTATTTTCTATATTTTGTATCCTTAACCCTTTTTAGCATACTTTTTTTAAATGTATATTTTTTTTGTACAGGGCGGTTTATGGTGGGGGACCCATTTTATACACGGAATAAGACACTCCAAGGTGTGGTACATGGGCTGATAAGAGCACTTCCCAGGTGCTAAAGGCACTCGGCACAAGCGCCTCTTGACTCATTACACACCTGGGGCATACATTTATCAGTCCATAAACCTCACTTCATTGTCTTATTCCTTATGTAGTATGCATTTCAGTTCTACTTACATATATAGTTATTTATTTATTTGAAAATTGGTAACTGGGAGAGGCACACTGAGCCAGAGTTCATTTCCAAGTGCGACACAGGGGAGAGGAAAAGTGGAAGAACAGCGCACAATACATAAATGCAAAACAGTGGAACAACACTTGGCAACAAGTTTGTACAAATCTGAATAAATACAAAAATTATATTTGCAGCAAAATAAAGTGCGGTACAGCTCAGCACAAAACACCTAACAAGTACATATTCTGAAGTGGCAGCAATATATGGAGAACAAGAACACTGACAACAGGCAATTGACCTGTACAGCCAGGTATCTCCTCACTTCACAATGAATGGATAAGACTGTAGGGGTGTGGTAGTGAAATCAAGGTAGGAGCAGGGACCAGCTGGCTGCTTAACAGAATAGTTTAAGGCTAGGACCAAGAGGTGTCAGGAGGATGGGTAGCAGGAACAGGTGGGGAGGGGTTGGAGTTTCAACTGGTACCCAAAGGAGCAAAGAGATAGGGAGTGTCGGAGGGAGGAGGGGAGTTGGTTCCAGAGTTCAGAAAGTCAGTAGAAGATGGCAGATTGCCGAGCAGGGGAGAGGAGTGGCAAAAGAGTGAGGATCCCTGGAACAGAGGTAACAGGAAGCAGGGGAGGGGTGGAAGAGGAGAGTAAGAGGGAAAGGAAGCAAACCAATTTCTGGATACGAAGGTCTACTAAGAAGGGAAGCAGCTAAAACAAGCAACATAAAATGAATTTTAGAGAAGGCAAGCAATCATAAAATCTGAGTTTTCAACTATAAATGATATGATGCAAAAAGGGCCGACAGTGTCCCTTTAAGACTCCTGGTGGTGCTCATCCTCAAGTTTTTCCCCACTTCACCTACCCTGGTGTGTGGTCGGATTGATAACTAGACTTTTCACACATAATGCCATGATTAATAAAACTCTTTCTTAAGTTCAACATTGTACCACAGTAAGTAGTGCCTGACACTCAGTCTGCCCCATGATTAACCAAAAGATGATCTTGCCAGTGTATGACTACACAGATGTGGTAAACAGTGCCACTTTAAAATATACCCTTGTCAGAACAGACCCCCTTATTCTACTATGTTCTTAATGCCCATCCTCTTATCCAACACTATTCCCTCTCTCTCTCTCATTGAGTCATGTAGCTACAAATCAGCAGGTCTAGTAACGGGGAAAAATTATCTGGCTTCAGAGACTTTTACAAAGGCCCAACTGGTATGCAAATTGAAATGCTTCAATTTTTAAAAGGGCACTGTCAGATTCTTTTACACTTTTTTTTACCTTGGCATCCTGCTCCCTGTTGCCTACTGCAGGGGTTCTCAAATGGTGAGGCCAGCCTCCCTGGGGAGGCCCCAACCTGTTCAAGGGGAGGCTCAAGCAAGTCTGAAAAAAAGTACTGTATTAAAATTTTGAGTGTTATGTATTTTGCGTGAAGAGATGAAGCAAATTTAAAGAGGATAATACTAAGTGATTTTATGTATTTATTTACTAATAGGTGACAAGGGAAGGTGAATGAACGAAGGCTCATTTCAGGAGTACCCGGGGAAGGGTAGGGAGTGAATACATTTCAAAAGGTAACTACAAAACAGTCAAGAAATACACAATGAACAATAGTGCAAATAAATATGAATAACAAACTAATAAAGAGTGGTGGTAATCAATCAATTTGTAGACTGATAGCAGAACATCCCAAATACAAGGGCTGAGCATAGAAGTGCTAAGAGCAATAGCAGGAAGGACAAAGTAATCCCAGAGAAGTTGCTTAGGAGCAGGGAAGGAGGGGGAGAGACAAAGAATGTAGGAAGGTTATTTCACATAGAGAGGAAACAAAGAAAGTAGTCTGATCCATGAAGGTACTGCAACAAGAGGTAACAATGGTTCAAGAATGAAAATAGTGGAGCAAGTAGGCTGGCCTGTGGGGGTTGGGGGGCTACAATAATCTGAATAATAATATTTATTTGTTATTAACACTCTTGAGCACAGGAGCTCTTTTTCAAAGGTTCCACATCAGTATAAGGCAAATAAGTAAATGTGAGCCAAGTACTCAAATGGGTTTCAGTTTATGCATGGTGTACTGCACAAAGTACAGTATGTTGTTTTCCTTTGGGGAGGCCCAAGATTATTTCAATTTTTGGGGGAGGCTCAAAATCTTTTCCATGGATCTGGGGAGGCTCACTGTGACAAAGTCTAAGAACCATTGGCCTACTGTAATGCATCTTGTCACCCCACTGTACTAAAATCAGAATTATACAATGGCAAGAAAAATCCCTGGGCTGTGATTGGCAAGTTGGTGCCTGGAAGAGTGATGTTATTACACAATGGCATCACTGTATTAAGATCAAGCACACACATGACCACACAACAGTCAAAAAATCATGCAACCGCTGCAGAGGTTACCGCAGCTGTAAAGCTTCAGCAATCAGGAACAAAGTGCGCTGCCACCGCCGACTCCCCTCCTCAACCTCGCACATACACACACACACACACACACACAGCTGTTTTCACTATTTGAAAAGCATGTTAAATAGCATTTTTTGTTGTTTTTCTTTAAATCAGCACCCCAACTTTCTAATGCAGTGATCAACTGAGTGGTTCTTGAAAGAGACAGTGGATGGCTGCTTCCACTCAACAGTCATCGCTCTTCAGAAACTAGCTTTTATTTTCATCCACACACTGAAACTTTAGACAAACAAAACAGGCTCAACTCCGACCACGTGGACACCCAGTTAAAAAAAAAAAAAAAAAAGACTGAAACATTTCCTCCAAAACAAAAGTAGTAAAGCGAGTGTATGTGTCGGGG
This sequence comes from Neoceratodus forsteri, assembly GCA_016271365.2. Taxonomy (NCBI): domain Eukaryota; kingdom Metazoa; phylum Chordata; order Ceratodontiformes; family Ceratodontidae; genus Neoceratodus; species Neoceratodus forsteri. The sequence goes on from CM028130.1 coordinate 953,131,594, forward strand.
GGACACTGTCATACATTAATAGAAGTAGACCTCTACAGATGAAGCAAGCAGGCAGCATGCGGTGGCAGCACCACCTAGAGGCAACAAAATTAACTGTGGACTGTTTAAAAAAAAAACAACAAAAAAAACATACACCTCCACATGAACAAATTAAGCAAAAAAGTATTTAAAATTTGTTTTCTTTTTTTTTCTTTTTTACATCTTTTTCTTTTTGAACATAGAGAAAAAACTACTCAACGTAGTAATACTGTTTCTTCCATGGTGTCCTTTAGCATCCGTAACAATGTGCAGCAAGCTGACTAGGTTGAACTGCCTCGGAGGTGCAGACTATGATAATGAACTAAGTGAATTAGCCAATCAGGAGAGAGAATGGAGAGTGTGCTGATAGAAGCCTGCCCAGAAGGCACCATAATTTTTTCGAAGCTAGAATGGGAACAAGTGAAAAAAACATGTAAACTTTGCTTTAAATGCAATTCAAAAGTTCAGAAACAGATTTGGCACTAATGAGGAAGCAGAGTCCTCTTCAGCTAGGTTAACTGTGGAGGAAGAGTGGGAGCTTACTGATGCTAAAGGACACCTTGGAAGAAACACTACTATGGTGAGTACCTTTTTTCTTTTCACCCCAGGGGTCCTTTAGCATCAGTAACACTGTGCAGACTACAAAGCAGTGCAGTTGGGAGGCGGGTACACAACCTACTTTTCCATAAGGCTCTGCAGGACCACTCTGCCGAATCTGGCATCAGATCTGGACTGCACATCCAGGCAATAATGCTTTGTGAATGTGTGTACAGTTTTCCACGTGGCTACTTTGCAGACATCAAATAAGGGAATTCCCCTTGCAGCTGCCACTGTGGCAGCAGTGCCCCTGGTAGAATGAGCCCTGATGCCCTCGGGGGCTGTTTACCAGCCTTGTCATAACAAAACTGAATACAGGTGACTATACAGCGAAAGACAGTTCTCTTAGTGGTTGGCCTTCCTCTACCTACCTCCCCATAGGTGAGAAAAAGCTGGATAGTGGAGCCTCTGAGCTGCTTGGTGTGCTCGAGTGGTAGGATAGGGCTCTTTTCACATCCAGACTATGGAGTCTCTGTTCTCCAAGAGTGGATTTTTCAGTGAAGAAAACGGGAAGAGTGACAGACTGGTTAAAGTGGAATTCAGAGACCACCTTAGGCAGGAATTTCCAGTTTGTTCTGAGCTCTACCTTGTCCCTGTGAGGGATAATGCAGTTAGGATCTGTGCAGAGTGCTTACAACTCTGAAATCCTTCTGGCAGAGGTAATGGCAACTAGGAAGACTGTCTTCCAAGTGACATATTTTAGCTGGGCCGTAGCCATGGGTTCAAGGTGGCTCCATGAGCTTGGCAATGCACAGGTTAAGGACCCTGATTGGGGGCTGAAGGTGGAGAAGGCCTTTGAAGCATTGTTTTGAAAACAGGTAATGAAATGATTGACTACTCTTTGCCTATGGACAGGTAAGCAGAAACTGTGGCTAGGTGCACTTTGAAGGATCAGGCCTTTAAGCATGAGGCCTGCAAATGCACCAAATAGTCTAAAAGATTGGGGACTGATGCTTTGAGAGGATTTATATGCTGCCTTTTGCACCAGAAAGAAAATAGTTTCCATTTAGCTGCATAAGTTTTCTTGGCACTAGGTTTCTTGACCATTCTCAGGATTTTAAGGACCTGTCCCGAATACTGGGATTCAGGGAATTGTACTCAACTCCTCCAGAGTCAAACTTTGAGGTGAAGAGACTGCAGATCAGGGTAAGTCACCCCAGTCTGAGGAAGAGTCAGGAGAGAGTGACTGAGAGGACACTGGATAGGCTTGCTGAAGGCCACAGCTAGCAGGAGAGAGTACCATGACTGCCTTGGCCAATCCATTGTTGCAGGCTGGGGACCTTAGCTTCAGCAGCACTCTTGTGTATCAGAAGGAAGGGAGGGAAGGCATAAAGGAACTTCCCTGACCACTCCAGGGACAAGGCATCTGTTGGAAGAGTCCCTAGTGCTGGGGGCCTGCAGCAGTACAGAGGAAGCTGAAGATTGAGGTGAGAGGCAAACAGATCTATTTCTGGTGTGCCCCACCTTCTGGAAACTGTGGCAAGGACTTGCCTGTTCAGAGTCTATTCGTTGTGCCCCTGGCTGATGCGACTGAGGGCATCTGCCAGAGTGTTCTCCTTGCCTGGAAGGTGTATGGCTGAAAGACGGACATCGAGGGAGAAGGCCAGAGACCAGATTTTCACTCCCTCTGTACAAAGCACTGTAGACTTTGTGCCACCCTGCTTGTTACATTGCAGTGGTGTTGTCTGTTCTGATTTGCACTGAATGGCCTTTCACTTGCGGTTCAAAGGACTTCAGGGAAAGGTAGATGGCTCTGAGCTCCAGTAGAAGAAGAAGAAGAAGAAGAATCTGTATTTATATAGCGCTTTTCATACATCCAAAGCGCTTTACAAGCAATGCTAGACTGGTAGTGAAGTGACTGAATGTGTGGTGGCGGCCATATCGCACATCATCACCCACACACAGCCTGGGTAATTGCATGAACCGGTTTATGGGAAGGGGAATGTTGGCCAGGACACCGGGAATGTTCCCTACTCTTTTGCGAAGAGTGCCCTGGGTTCTTTTACTTCCACCTGGACACCCACCAGGACAACACCAGGATGGGCAGAAGGGACCTCGGTTTAACGTCTCATCCGAAGGACGGCACACCCCTGCAGTGCAGCACCCCCCAATACTGCACTCAGATGCCAGCGATTTTTAGGTGCAAGTCCAATCCCAGTGTGGGACGAGAACCCACGACCTTCTGGTCTAGAGGTGGATGTGCTACCAACTGAGCCACGCTGACACCGTAGACTGATGTGGCTTGTAGATTTCTTGGGAGTCCAAGTGCCACTGACAGAATGACTGCCCAGATGAGCTCCCCATTTCAGGAGGGAGGCATCTGTGGTAATGACTTCTGTGGGAGAAAGCAGTTGGAAGGGGATTCCCACCTACAGGTTGGTAGGATCCTTCCACCAGTCCGGAGCTTGAAGTAAGGTTTTTGTGACTGGAACCTGCTTGGACAGAGAATGCCTTTTTTTGGGACCAGTGAGCCCGTTGGTGGTACTCTATATACCCCCATCTGGAATCGGACTACTGCAACAACAGCTGTCATGGATGCCATGTGTCCCAGGAGCTTCAGAAAATGTCTGGCTGGCCTGGGCTGGCCCAAGAGAAAGGAGTTCACCAGTGAAAGGACATTTTGCATCCTGTCTGCAGGAAGGAAGGCCTTGCTTTGCTGTGTATGCAGCTCTGCTCCAGTAAAAGTAAGGAGCTGAGTTGGGGTCAGATGGAACTTCTTTTCGTTTACAAGGAAGCCCAGACACTGCAAAGTTTACTTTGTGATGCTGAGGGCCTCTTCTACCTGCAGAGGAGTCTTGCCCACCAGGAGCCAGTCGTTCAAATATCGGTGGACTTATATGCCCTGTTTTCTGAGATAAGCTGCCACTACAGATAGGCACTTCGCCAATACTCTTGGGACTGAAGAGAGGCCGAAGGGCATGGCTGCAAAGCGGTAGTGTCCTGCTGGCAGTCTGAACCTTAGAAACTGTCTGTGGGACTGCCTTATTGGGATATGAAAATAGGCGTGTCCTTGAGATCTAGGGAGACTAGGCAGTTTCCTTGCTGAAGAGAATGAATCACTGTTTTGAGAGTGACCATTTTGAATTCTGGATTCAGTAGGTGCCTGTTTAGATGCCTCAGGTAGAGGATAGGTCGCAAATCCCCATTTTTCTTCTCTGTAAGGAATTATCTGGAATAGAGACCGTTCTGTCTCTGGGAAGGAGGTACACTCTCTATTACCTTTGCTGTAAGCAGCTTCTTCACTTCCAGCTCAAGAAGAAGTCTTTTTGTAGGAGTTTGGGTTGTGACAGGAAGGGACCCCTGAGAGATAGAAACTTTTTGAACTGAAGGGGTAGGCCCTTTTCCACTATCTTCAGGACCCACTTGTCTGAAGTTATGAGGGTCCAGGACTGGAGGTAGTAGGAGAGTCTGCCTCCTACTGGTAGAGGGGAGGCGACCTGGATGCTGGAGTCGGGGCTTAGATTGTGTGGCAGGAGCAGGGGGCAGAGGTACCTTTTTGTCCTCTCCTGCTTCTTCCTCTGTAGAATCCTCTCATCTGGCTATAGTCCACTGGCATAGAGTAAGGAAAGAAGAGTCTACGGAAGTAACCCCTGTCCCCTTTGTTCTGAGCTCTTTGGTAAGTAGGAGCGTTCACCCTGGCCGTAGTACTCGGGTAGGCTGTTTTGTACTCCTCTACTTTCTTCATGTAAGCCTCCGTTCTATCACCAAGGAGGGAGTTTTAGTCAAAGGGAAGTCTATAGCTTTGGACTTGGTGTCCTGTGATAGATTAGTTGTTCTTAACCAAGCAAAGTGCCTGATGGAAATGGCCTGGGCCATAACCCTGAAGGCTGCATCACTGTTGTCTGCTGCCATATGGAATTGAAACTTGGTAGCTTCCAAGGCAGTTTTTGTTGTCTCTGTGTCCTGGACCATGGTATCTGGCTTATGCTGAGCAACAGCCAGGACAGAGTTCCACAGAGCTTTTTGGTGCTTAGCAGTATAAGCCAAGTAGGAAGAAAGGTGCAGGAGGAGAGAGGCAGAAGTATAGGATTTTTTTTTGCCATGAAGTCAAGTCAAGGGGGTTGAGAGGGAAGAGGGCCGTTAGCTTTATCACAAGCTGCCTGCTGTACTACTCCTTCGTGACTAGGGTGCACAAATAGGAAGTCAGTGTCAGTCTTAGATAGCCGATACTTTTTGCCTACTCCAGACAGGGAGGGAGGTATCTGGAGCAGCTTCTTAGTATTTTTCCTGAATGCTTTGTATATAGGGAGAACAATCGTTTTTGGAAGGGGAAGACCCATCATGTCTCTGTAGTCTTCATCCTCCTGAGAGAGGAGATACAGGGTGCCCACCATATGCTGTAAAAAGGTTAGCATCGAGGAAGCATCCTCCTGATTACTGAGAGAAGCCCCAAAATTTGGGTCAGGGGAAACATCAGGCTCCAAAGGCCCCACCCCCCAAAAAAAATCATCGTCCAGACCATAGTAATCCTCATCCATACCAGGAAACCCACCTGCTTCAGAGGGAGCTGGACTGGGGGGGTTGACCAGCAGTGGCAGGGGTATCAAACATGGGCCCCATGCCCTGTAGAGTCTGGTAAAGATGCCAGGCTTTGGCCATTTCCTCCACAGAGGGTAAATCCCATTGTAAATCTGGGGGATTATGCCCTTGAGGCTCAGTGTTTGTCCTTATGCCTTTTGTCTACTGTCATCTCTTCATGGTACATGTGGGAGGGGCAGTAGCACGTTTTTCTTTATAAGGCTTCTCAGCAGGCACCTCATCAGTGACCTGCTCTGATTTTCTTTTAGTAGATGGCACTTCATCAGTACCTTTGGAAGTCTTACGCTTAACAGGCACTTCATTGGCACCTCTGTTTCCATTTTGCCCCTCTAGATGGTACTTCATCAGCACCTTTATTGCTGCTGTTTCTAGGCTTATAAGGTACTTCATCAGCACCCTGGTTAGAGCCTTTGTTCTTAAAAGGCCCCTCATCGGAAGCCTTAGTTCTTGGCTTAGAAAGTAAAGAGGACCCTTCCTATGAAGCCATAATTCTTAATCTTTTTGCTCTGTTTCTTAAAGTCTTTGAACAAAATTTAGAGCAAAGTGAACAGTAATGAGCTGGATCTAAGCACTGTAAACACAGGTTGTGGGCATCAGTTTTGGCCACAATTTTGTGGCACTTTACACAATTTTTAATACCAGTGGGTTCAGTACTCTTTTTGGCTTTTCTGACATGCCAATTTGCCAGAAACGCTGAAATTATCGGTCGGTTCCCTTGCGGTAAAGAACCGCGATTTAAAACAGTAAAAGTGTGAAGAAAAAACAGGAAAAATAGTGGTTTATTTATTAAAAAGTTTCACCAGGAAAGGCACACTGAACAATCTGAAATTGCTCATCTCATGGAGCGTCCTGGGGGAAAAGTGGAAATAGGAGTACAATAGTCAAACAAAACATACATCAGTGGAATACATGATACATCTGAGATGAGCACAACTAGCATCAGTAAATACATCTACAGATTAAACATACAGATAAAGCTTACAGCAAAATAACGAGTACATGGTGTACAATTTGAGTATATAATTGAGGGAACTAACATGCAGCAAAGACTAGAAGCACTGTCAAGAATAAACACATTCACTGTCAGCATAACTTACATAAGTATGTACTAAATGTAACGTACAACAGAGCTGGAGTTTACATTCGATAGAGCTAAGAGCTAAATGGCCCTAGAAGAGAAGAGTATGTGGGGGGCTAGGAGCAGCTGCAGGCAGGATAGAAAGGTCTAGATGGACCAAGGGGAGGAGGAATGCCTGATCTGATGGGGCAGAGAGTTTCATAACTTTGGAAATCTATGAGAGAAGGCAGATTGGCCTATAGAAATGGAGCGGCGTGAGATAGCCAAGGTACGTGAGTCACTAGATCAGAGGGAGAGGGGCCTTGTGGCCATGGGCCAAAGCAGCAGATAGATAGGAGGGTAGGGAAGCAAACCAGAATTTTATACAGTGTGCTAGTCGCCTGTTAATCAGAGAGTGAAAGCCACGCGATCGATAAAGGGAACAGTGGTGAGTGAATCGAGGTGCGTCAAGGGCAACAACAGAAGGCATTAAAGAGAGAGTCCAATCTGGTTAGAGAAGACGGTGGTGTAGCACTATAGACTACATCAGAGTACTCAAAGATGGGTAGAATCATTTTCTGATCAAACTCACGCCTAGCCGGTAGAGGTAGGCAGCTTTGGTTTCTGTACAGGGCGCTTAATTTGGGGCGAAGTGTTTACAGAATAGAGTCTGTGTGTCCACAAAAGCTGAGGTGCTGGTCTAGCCAGATCCCAAGATAACTAAAAGAGGTGGTGTACTCTAGACTAATACAGTCTAGGGTATGGAAACAGGGTAATTTTGGTAGCCTACAGTCTCTCTGCCTAGTGCCTAAGGTCATGGAGACTGTTTTCTTGGCGCTAAGGAAAAGTTGATGGGAGCTTAGCCAATGCTGAACTTTCTCGAAATCCAGCTGGAGATTGGTTCCTGGTAAAATAAGGGAACTGCTATTAAAATAAACTTAAAAACCGTCAAAAACTATAAAACGCGGTAACGTTTTACCTCAGATAAAAAGAAAAGGAACCGCAGAAAGAAAAGGAAAATGCAGTTCCCGGAAACCGCTAAAAAACCCTCAAAAAACCAAAAAAGAACAAAATACTCAGACTCAGCACAAAAGTAAAGTTTAAGGGCCAAAAGGTTTTTTTCCTCAGGATGAGAGACAGCACCTCAGAGGCAGTGTTTCTCAGTCAGTCGGAGAAAAAATTCTGGTGCCCTCTGGGCACGCTCCTCTCAGCACACCCTCCACCTCTCTGCTGTTGAACACACTCAGCCTGCGGTCTCATTCTTCAACCACCCAAGACATGATGCTATTACACAAACACATACACCCTGTTGTAGCTTACTGCTTAAATAATGATATTTTGAGACAAAAATTAATTTTTTCTCATCCCGACTATTATCCTCGCCGCCCATGGACCCCCCCCCCCACACACACACATTTACATTTGTATACAGCACCAGAGCACGAATACACTTGTTCATGAGTGTGTTTTTTTTTTTTTTCTTAAGACAGTGAAGCTTAATACAAAATATATGGTTGGCACTGTCCTTGGCAATATGAGTTGTAGCTGAAAATGATCGGTTATAGCAAAAAGAAACTGTAGTTTTAAAAGCTGAACCGTGACTCCGAGTACGTACATCAGAGTTGACTCAACTTTTCAAACTGCAATTTCAATATCGATTGCTTACCACTACAACTCATGGTGCCACAGACAGTGGCAATCATGCATTTTCTCTTAAACGTCAATATCTTGTAAAAAATAAAAAACAGAACTCGCTCATGAATAAGCACACTGGAGCTCCAGTGCCACACACACATGTAAATGTGTAAGGTCCATGGCAACGGGGATAATAGTCAGAACGTGTCATTTTTGTCCCAAACCAAAACATCATTATTTCTGAGTGTAGTATAGTGGGGAGACCGGATGTATTATCTGTGACACTACAAGAGACAAGAAGGAGCAGGACGCCAAGATAAAAAAAAATATATATTTAAATTTAAATACCTGTAAATTTTCTTTCTCTGTCGGCTAGTCTCCGGGCTTCATTACTCCTGGGCTGTACCTCCTGATACAGATAGGCAGGCAGGAATCAGACCTCTGCAGCAGGGGACATTCAGCCCTCCACTTCCTGTCTCCCTCAGTTCTTCCTAAAGCAGTCCAATGTGGCAATACTACTAGAACTTGGAGACAGAAAAGAATATGAATTTCGATGCATATAAGGCCTAGAGTCCGGCCAACTATATACATTCTGGGAGGGATTCCGAAGCCCGGAGACCAGCTGTCGGAGAAAGAAAATTTACAGGTATTTAAATTTTGATTTCTCTCTCCTAAGCTGGTCTCCGGACTTCCTTACTCCTGGGATATACAAAAGCAGTACATCCCCAGATGTCCCCGGTGGGAAGAATGTCAGGAACCCATAAGGATTCACCACTGCTTGAAGCTCTCTGCAGCCACGGATGCCTCGTCTGAGGGCAGCACTTCCAGCAATTAAAAATTCTGAAGATGTGTGAATGAATTATCAAGTGGCCGCTTTGCATGAGTGTGCTGTTGAAGCTTCCCTAAAGCACGCCAACGAAGGGGCCATAGCTTCTGCTGGAATGGGCTCTCCCTGAGCCAGGCAAGTTACCCCGGCCTGATCACAAGCCGCAGAGGTGGCTGACAGACTCCATCTGGCTATGGAGCCTTTTGAATCCTTGTTACCCATAACTTTGGCCCACAGCTGGCATGAACAAATCTGAAGTTTTGCGAATAGCATCCTCTCTCTTAATATACATTTTTGTCAAGGGGAGACTGGATGGGCCACAAGGTCCCCATCTGCCCTCAACCTATGTCTCTATGTTGCTATCACACTTCTCAGATCTAGAGGATGCAATTCGCCTTTCTTATTGCTTTTGGAGAGTGGGCACAAGGAAGGACGAATGAAACCTTGATTGTAATGGAGGGGAAGCAAAACTTTGCCAAAAAACCTTGAACTGTTCGAGCCTGATGAAAAAACGTGTATAGCCCTTGGTTAAGCAATACTTATAGTTTGCAGATTCTCCTGGCTGAAGCAATAGCTATGAGAAAAAAGGTGATCTTTATGTTGAAACGCATGATGGATATCATCTTGATACGCTCTAAGGGGGCCTTGGCCACAGCACTGAGAACCAGATTAAGACTCCAAAGTGGTAGCTTTGGTGGGTTGGAAGGCAACCTAATGCTGCTGTCTTTAGAAACCTACAGACATGAGTATATGTATCTAACGATTCCCCTAAATCTGTCCACAAGAGTGTCCCCAGAGCAAAAACCTGAACTTGTAAGGTGGCTGGTTGCAGTCCTTTGTCCAGCCATCTGAAAGGAACTGCAGAAGAAAAGGCAATTATATTGAATAGTTCTACAGGTTTTTTGAACGAAGCGAGAACCAAACGTTTCCTGATTCCACAATACACATTGGAGAAAGAAAAAGAGCCATAAGTTCCCCATCATGTCAAAAAACAGGAGCTGTGTAGCCGAGCTCCATACAAGCTTTTCCCTCTCAATCTCCAGGCCTAGATAGATATGTTGTTTAAATGGGATGCCGGGCCAGACCTTGATGGAGAATGTCCAAGCTGAACTTGCATGTTAGACATGAACGCCTTGACAGACAAACGATAATCGGGAACTATGTGCGGAAAAGTCATAAGGGGCATCTAGAATCATGACTGTCCTGTCCCGAACCACTTTGCGAAGGACTCTTGATAGAGGCGGTACTGGAGGAAAGGCATACAGGAGACCAAACTCATCCCAGTTTAGGGGAAAAAGGTGTCCTGAGCCACCTCTGGTTCATCCTTGGCCAGGGAGCAGAACTGCTCACCTTGGAGTTCCGCCAGCAAGTGAAAAGATCTGTCTGAGGATCGCCCCATTGATCTGTCTAGATGTAGGAGGCACTATCCTTCAGCTCCCCTTCCCAAGGTCGACCAACCTTGCAACTAAGCTAGTCTGCCGTGTCGTTTACCTGCCCTAGTAAATACCTCGCTCAGTGGTGCAAGGCCCACTGAAAAAGAAGGGATTCCCTTAGCATTTTGAGCTTCTTTTGCCACCTTGATGGTTGGTATATGCCAACGCTGACAGACTGTCGGCTGGAACCAGACCATCCTGATTGGGTAATTGCTGCTCAGAGTGCCTCAGGGCATAGTCTACTGTTCACATCGTGAAAGTTTATGCTGTACCTTGTGCCTCTAACAGCAACCACCTGCCCGGTGCCAACAGCTGAAGCAGGTGAGCCGTCCCTAGCACACGAGGCTTGCATCGGCTGCGATTCGGATTTGGTGAGGATGGTCTAACTTGCAACCCTTTATGTCCTCTGTCCTCCAAGACCGTCCCTGGAGGGAGGGTTCACTCTGTCTCAACGAGCTGTATGAAAAATAAATAAATGAGGAGTTAAACTCCTTGAGCTTTAGCAGAATCCAAAATTTAGTTTTCATGTGGAAAAATCCTTATGTCATGACATCTGCCCCCAGAAGGATCAAGGTCTAGTTTGAAATTAGGGAACTCTTTCTCCAGTTCATGAGAAAACCATGTGCCGGCAGGTACCAGACCACCTCTGCCACTGCTTGTAATGTTTGGTTGAGCTGTGGGACCCTTAAGTGGACTATGACCGGTACTAGCACCTTAAATTCTGTCCGTGGGTCTGAGGAAGACCCCAATGATAGAGGGGGCTGCTGTGCTACTCTAATAAGATTGTGCATGTGACCGTACTGAGTGGAAAGGGTAGATAGGCATTTTGCAGACCTACAGATGCCAGAAAAAAACCTTTTAGCGTCTGCTGGGTGATAGAAATGAACCAGTAACATCTGCCAAGGCAGCAAGGTTTTAAATAGCTGGTATCGCATCGCATTTTGCGATGCAAACCGGCTTTCCATGTGACCCATTTCTTTTTCGGATCGCAAAGAAGTGCGATCCTTTGACTGTGAGCCTCCTTAGCTGCCCATATAGCCTCCTTAGCTGCCCATATATTAAAAGTCTCACCACCGTGGCCCCGGGTGCCGGCAATTGCTCCCAGTGAGTGCTTTGTAGTATAACAATACCGCAAAGCACTACTGAGGCGACTACTACCCTGGGAACCCATCGCGTGATGGACTGTTAATTAACGGTGGCATGGCACGAGGCAGATTTAAACACCAGTCCCTCGGCTCTCCAGTGGTTCTTCTGCACAGACTGCGCACTCCCTGCTGCACTTCCTCTGCGCCTGTCAGTTCTGCATTTTGGCGCGAAGCTGCTTGCTGCTGCTCGGAGTCACACAGTATGCAGTGGAGGTTGTGGGACTCAAACCCTTGTCTGCTGGAGTGGGGACTCTTTCTTTGGCAACCACCAGGTATGGCCCAATACAAGTGCCTGTTTTTAGCGGAAGCTTTGCTCAGAGTCACACAATATACAGTGGAGGTTGGGGAATCAAACCCAGGTAGGTCTGCTGGAGTGGGGAGTGTGGGGACTCTTTCTCTGGCAGCCAGTTATGGGCCAATACAAGTGCCTATTTTTAGGGGAGGATTTGCTCAGAGTTGCACAGTATGCAGTGGAGGTTGTGGGACTCAAACCCTTGTCTGCTGGAGTAAGGACTCTTCCTTTGGCAACCAGGTATGGCCCAATACAAATGCCTGTTTTAAGGGGAGGTTTTGCTCAGAGCTACAGAGTATGCAGTGGAGGTTGGGGTAATCAAACCAAGGTCTGCTGTAACCCCATCAAAAGATCCAGAGTAATGCAGCATTTAAACCAACAAAAGGCTGACATCATATTTATACAAGAATCCCATCTTTCAGATATAGAGCACCAGAAATTAAGACGGGGAGGCCGATATACTATTTACTCTTCATCTTATCCAAATGGGCGTAAACGGGGAGTAGCAATATTAATTCCACCCACAACCCAAATTAAAATAAATAAAATACAATCTGATAAACTAGGACGTTACATAATCATACAAGGTTGTTTATACAATCAAGAAGTTACATTAGTTAATATGTATCTACCTCCACAGACAAAACCCCCAATAATCCAGCAAGTCTTTAATAAAATATTAGATCTCCAACAGGGAAAACTCATAATGGCGGGGTACTTTAACATGACAATTACTCCAAATCTTGACTCGTCAAACCCCAAAGTCTATCGCCTATCAACTCCAGTGAAGTTTTTCAAAATGCAACTAGAAAACTTGGGTTTGGTGGACATCTGGAGAAAATTTTTCCCCACTGCCCCAGACTTTACTTATTTCTCAGGGAGGTTCCACTCATACTCCAGACTAGATTATTTCTTCACCACATGTGAACACTTCTCCTCAGTAAGAGATATAACCATTTGCCCCAAGTTAATATCGGACCATCAACCTTTACTATTAAAGACAGATATGGGTAAAAAGACGAAAAACACTCTTTGGAGATTAAACCCCTTCCTGTTAAAAGATAAAGAATTTACCGATCAAATAAAAAAAGAATTCCACAGTTCTTTGTTGAGAATGCCCAATCAGCTGTCCCTGATGCCATATTATGGGACGCCATGAAAGCCACCACTAAAGGCGAGATAACTGCCTATGCTTCAAGGGAAAAAAGGAAAGAGATGAAACATAACGATCTCACTAACACCTTACAAAATCTTTAACTTCTATACAGAGAAGGGGACAAAGAAATACAATCAAAACTTAGATCAACTAAATCAGCCCTTCAAAAAATAATAGATGAAAAGATTCAATTGTCCCTTATATACTTAAAACAAACCATGAGCGTGGAACATGCCGGTTGGCACAGAAATTGAGAGCAAGGAAAAACGCAGTAACAATATTAAAAATAAAGCATCCCCAAATGGGAAAAATAACTCACAGAGAGGAGGAAATAAGGCAAGCTTTTGTTTATTATTACCAACAACTCTATACCACGCATAACTCCTCTTCTCATGAAGATAGACAAATCATCCTTGACCAACTACAACTCCCAAAATCTCAGCAACACAAGTCCAGAAGCTACAAGCTCCCATAACAACTGAAGAAATAGAAGCCGCAGTCACTAAACAAATTTCTGGTCGTTGTCCTGGCCCTGATGGCTACACCAACTAATGGTATAAAACCTTCAATACAGAAATAAACCCAAGACTCTTAAAACTATTTAGAGAAATGAGGCCCTACTCGCTACCTCCTCTCTGACCCAGCTTATCCAGGATACAACCAGGCGGTCCACGAGCGGCTCCCCCGGCACCCTACTGGACTGGATCATGTCCAACCGTCCGGATTGAATCTCCTCAGCAGGTACATTGCCGGATTCTATCTCTGACCACTCTCCAGTCTTGTGTGTCTGGAAAATCACCCCCCCCCAAGATCCCCCACAAAATCCTGCACGTCCAGGAACTACTCAGGTTTAACCCCTGCGAGTTCCTGGATGACCTTCGGGTTACCGACTGGTCCGCTGTGTATGGGGCCACTGACCCCTCAGTGGCTATCTCCTCCTTCATCACCATCTTCGGGATCCTGCAAGATAAGCACGCCCCCATGGTCACCCGCAGGGTGAGGGGGTCTGCCACCCACTGGCTACATGGGAATCTCCTGGACCAAATGCGGGAGAGAGACAAGTGCTGGGATCACTTCAAATGTTCCAGTGATCCCTCCTCCCTACAAAAATACAGACACCTGAGAAACTCCTGCAAAAAGGCCATCAGGGCTGCAAAAAGCGACTTCTGCAAGTCCGCTCTTCTCTGCTCTGCCAGCAACCCCAGAAGTTTCTGGAAGAACATAAAATCTCTTGTTAATGGATCCTCCCAACCTGGAGTATCTGACATGCTTATCAACGGGGTCTCCTGCACGAACCCCCACACCACTGCCAACTCCCTTAATACCCATTTCACCGATCTCTCTGCCATCACGGCTCCCCTCTCGTCTAACATGAACTGGCCCCCCTCCCTTCCCCCCCTCGGCTTGGTGGGAGGGTCACCCCCACCGGGCAACGTTTAACCTCAGGGAAGTGACTGTACTGGACACCCACAGGCACCTGGCCGGCCTCTCCCAGCACTCCAGCCCTGGCCCAGATAACCTTGAATCAAAGCTCCTCAAGCTTAGCGCTACTCACCTTGCCCACCCAGTAGCCCACATCTTCAATCTATCCCTTGGAAGTGGTACCTTCCCCAATATCTGGAAAGAGGCCAGGATTGTCCCGGTATTGAAACAAGGCAATCCAAAACTACTGGATAACTATCGCCCGATTGCCATCCTCTCATCCCTCAGTAAGCTCCTGGAAAAGGTGGTGGCCGAACAGATCTCGGAGCACATCCAGTCCAAGGAGCTGCTGTCCCCAACTCAACACGGGTTTCGCTAAGGGTCACAGCACCACCACTGCCCTAATCTCGGTCACATCTAGAATAAGATCAGCCTTGGATCGGGCAATCTCTCGAGCCATATTCATTGACCTGTCCAAAGCTTTGACCTTGTCAACCACACGTTGCTGTGCTCACAACTGTGGTCACTCGGTTTTTCCCCTCTCGCCATGAACTGGCTCTCGGGCTACCTGCATGGCAGAACTCAGTGGACCAGTTTCAATAAAGTCCTCTCCGAGTCCCGTCCTGTGACCTCCGGTGTCCCTCAGGGCTCGGTATTGGGCCCCCTCCTCCTTTCCCTCTTTATCAACCAGCTTCCCGCGGTGACCTCCACCTGCAGTGCCACCCTCTATGCCGATGACCTGGTGCTCCTGGCTCACGCCCAAGACATTGCAACTCTAAACAGGGCTCTGTCCGAAGGCTTCTGCAATGTTCAAACCTGGATCACTAAGAACAAACTGGTCCTGAATCTGAAAAAAACTCAGGCCATGCTCTTTGGCTCCACAGCCAAGCTCAAAACCTCGTCGGCCTTGCTAAAGATTTCCTGTCCTGACGGATCCCTCCTCCCCGTAGTGAACTCTGCCAAATACCTTGGGGTCACCCTTGACCCCCAACTCAACATGGGTAGTCACCTCCTAAACATCTGTAGGGCAGTTAACTGTAAGCTGGGCCTGGCCTACAGGGCCAAGTTCAACCTCACACCTGCGGCTAGACTAGCCCTTGCGAAAGGCGTGCTTCTCCCCTCCCTTAGCTACGGGCTGCACCTATTCGCTTGCTCCCCCCAGACTCACCCCGCACGGTGGCACACGACATACAACAACATCTGTCGCTTTGCACTTGCTGTCCTCGCCTCACCCATCGCTGTGAGTTATACGACAAACTTGGATGGCTCTCCCCTGCGAGGTACCTGGACTTCAGGGTGGGCTGCCTTACCGACAAAGTGGTCAGAACTGGCACCCCCCGAGCTGGCCCTGCTCCTACCGCCATCTGACACCCCTACCTACCACCTAAGGTCCAAGGCCCTGGGGCTGCTCAAGGTCTCCCCCTCCCGCACCCTTATGGGAGGCCGGGATGTCACTGTGTATGCGCCCAGGCTCTGGAACTCCCTTCCAGAGCCGACCAGGTTGTCATCCTCCCACCTGTGCTTCCGTAACTCCCTCCGGGCTTTCCTGAAACTTGCATCTGCGTGTGACTGTCCCAAGCCTCCCTAGAGTATTCCCCTATATGGATGCTCTTCCGGCTTCAAAGCTTGCCTCCCTTGACACTACCTGATAACTCCTGCTGCACTCCTTGTCTCTGCCACTACACCAGGGCACCTGACCCCGGGCATACTGTCCATGCCATGGTCCCCTGGACATTGCCTTTCTCAATTTGTCTCTTACGTGAAATGTGCAAATGCTTTCTGTTGTAAATCTGTGTGTGACCCACCCATCCCAGGGGTTCGTTACCTTAGCGGATATAAGTTGTATTATGTCCGCCCAAACCCCCTGGACTATGTTACTATCTCACTCATGTTGTCAAGCTGTACTTACTCGCTACTGTATACAATTGTCTGTATGCTAATGTTGTACTCTACAATTGTCTGTATCCTAATGTTGTACTCTCCCGGGTCGTTCCTGAAAATAGGCATATTACTTGTCTAGTGTACTTACCCGGTCAACAAAAGCTAAAATAAAAATAAATAAAATAAAAATAGCAGCTGGTAAACACAGCCCCCCAATCCTGGGAATATGCCACAATAGCCCCCATCCCAAAACCTAATGGAAATAAAGTACTTCCCTCTACATATCACCCGATATCAATATTGACTTCAGACTATAAAATCTTCATGGCAATATGGGCCAAAAGAATAGAAACAATCCTCCCATCAATAATACATCCAGATCAAACGGGCTTTATAAAAAATAGATCTACTACAGATAATGTTAGAAAATATTTAATACTTATAGAATATATCCAAACTCGGAAGATCACAGCTGCCTTTATAAGCCTTGATGCGGAAAAGGCATTCGACAGGGTAAACTGGCCCTTTCTTTGGGATTCCCTAAAAACATTCGGTTTTCCGGATTCATTACTGAGTTGGTTGAACCAAATATACCTTTCATCAAAAGCATACATTCGGATAAATGGGGGTCTTTCCTCCCCAATCTCAACAGGTCAGGGCACAAGGCAGGGTTGTCCTCTCTCCCCTCTACTTTTTATATTATACCTTAAGCCGTTAGCAAGGGCAATAAGAATATCGGAAAAGGTGGAGGGTGTCCCTTTGCTACAGCCAGAAAACAAGATCAGCCTTTTTACAGATGATATACTTCTGTCCTTAATATCTCCCACTGACTCCATCAAAGAAATATGGGAAATTCTAACCCGATTTGAAGAACTAGCGGGTTTTAAATTAAACATTTCAAAAACTAAAGCTTTACTGTTTAACTATTCCCCTCCAAACACACTAAAACGAAGCCTAGCAATTAAATGTCACTCAACCAAAATTAAATATCTAGGAATTCATACCCCCCCCCAGACCTCCAAGTACTTGAACTAATAAATTACGAGCCCATTTCAATAGAAATTAACAAAGACCTAGACAAATGGTCCACTCTACCTATATCTTTATTTCAACACATCAAAACCATAAGAATGAATATACTACCCCACCTGCTGCATCTGTTCCAAAATATTCCCTACTTCCCATCACAATATTATTTTAAGTAATGGGAAAACATGATATCTAAATTTATCTGGAACAAACAAAAAACACAAATTGGTCTCTCTATTAAAACTGTCCTTGGCCCAAGGCGGTACTAATCTCCTGGACTTGAGAAAATATGCTGAAGCGGCGTTCCTGAAAATTCTCTTACTATGGCTTTCTGATCAGTTGGACTCCCAATGGAGGAAACTGGAATTTCATTTAAATGATATGTACGATACAAAAAAAATAATTTTTTCCTCTCCTGGGAAAACCTCTCATTGAGAGACTTACATATATTACTTCACAGGTCCTAGCTAACTGGTTTAAAATGTGAGAAAAAGAGCCCCTCCAATCAATCTACGAATATTGCAAAATAATTTCAGAGGACAATCTTTTCATTCCATCCCACAATGATCTAACTTTTTCTCGTTGGTGCAGACTGGGGTTGGAGCAGGCTTTTCAATTTTTAGGACCAAACGTGATTTTACCGTTTGAATACTTAAAACTTAAATTCAGTCTTCCAAATTGGATCATTTTAGATATCTCCAAATAAGAAACCATCTACTTCGCAATAGAATAATTCAGGTTAAGCTGACTTCCCCTACTCCTCCCCTATTAAAATTATTCCTGGACCACTCGGGGGGACAATACTGGACTCACTTAATTGGTCATCTATACAAAATGATGCGAGACGAATCTAAAGAATCTACAAATTCAATATTAGCTAGCTGGAACAAAGATCTAGATCTCGGAGTATCTGAATCAGAATGGTCCTCCTCGCCCTGAGGCGTCAAGATCACTCAGTCTCTCATTTGGAGAGAATACTCGTGGAAATGTAGATCAAGATTTTTTAGCTCGCCGGCTAGTCTGACTAAATATCTTCCGATGGAATTCGGTGTATGCTGGAGGGGGTGTGGCGCCGACATAGCAGATTTAGCACATATTCTGTGGCACTGTCCATATCTAACGCCTTTCTGGATACACATACAGAAAGAAATAGAGGAGGGCCTCGGGGAGTATGTCGAGCTCACAGCTGAAATGGTGCTTATGGCGGTTTACCCGGATCGCTCCCCCCTGGACAAAAACTCTACTTCCTGTCTTACTATTGGCGGCAAAAAAATCTTTAACAAAGAAATGGATGACCAAAACAACACCGAACATTCATGAATGGAGACAAATTGTGTATTCCAGATATCAGATGGAAAATATCACTGCAAAATTAAACAATCAAGTGGATAGATTTGCCACCCTCTGGCAGAGATGGTCTCTTTACCAGGCCGGAGTCCATCCTGAATTTTGTCCATAGTGGGCAGGAACTGAGTTAGATAGAAAACGAGAACAGATTGAAATACTGGGTCAATTTATCTTCTAAAAAGAACCTCTATCAAGTAAAAAAGATATTAATGCAAAGTAAACCTGTATCATAACAACTCCGATGTAACCATAGAAAATGATGCGACTGTACGTCTCCTGGACTGCAAGAAAAGGAAAAAAAAAAAACCTTAATAAAGATACATTAAAAAAAAAAAAAAAAAGTCTGCTGGATGTTGTACCAAGCTCATTCACAGCTCATTACATTACTTTAACCTAGGCTATACTGCCAATTAGGCCTGTGTCTGTAGTGTGTACTGAAATAGATCATGCAAACACAAAGCTAATTTTAATGCAAATTTTTATTCAGGATACTTTTTTTTAATTGTATGTATATACAGTCATTTTTAGTATTTTTAATTTTGCTAATCAAACTGAGGTAAGTGCTATGCATCTTCACAATTGATTAGCACAAAGTGCTAATCAATTTTCACAGCTTATTTAAAACCCTGGGCAGATTTAAATAGTCTTCCGAGTATGCATGGGCTTGAATACTCTGACTGGATCCCTACGTCCAGGGTCTGTACGTGCTCCTGAATTGTGGTGGTAAGTTTTTTGGCACTTCTCTGGAATCTTTTGCTACCCCCTTTAAAGACTATCCATACGAGAGCTCTCCCTTGTCGGGGGCACTCGCCAAATGAGCTTTGGCAACCTGTCCCGACTGCCATGCCTGTAACCTTAGGTCTGTTGAGGTAAGGGGAGTTAAAGCATGGCCCTTGCTGCACAACTGGCAGCCTCCTTCAGGATATCTGCTGATGCCTGCAGCCTTAGTTCTGTCGAAGCAAGGTGATTTGAGATATCTGCTGATAATGCCTAGAATAGTCCCGCTCTGAAGCTGTTGCGAGGTGGGCTTATCTATATCTGGCTCGTCAGCACACTGGAATGTCAGGATAGTGGCCCATGGTATTGCGGCTCATGCAGAAAATAGGTTGGCTGGGCTTACTTATATGTGGTTCATCAGCATGCTGGAATGCCACGTCAGTGGTGTTGAGAACCGGTTGTTCGCAGCTGCTTTAAGGGAGGAGTGAAGGACTAAAAGCGTCTCTATGAGGGGATGCCTCCACCTTCGTGTCCCCTGGGTCCCATAGAGAAACCCCACCCCGAGGTAAATATATAAGTTCTCCCTGTTGCTTGGTAGCCGATGCCAGTCTGAGTGCTGGTTGGAAGTTTAGAAGTTGCCTAGGGAGACTTCAAGTGAGAGTCCTCTCTCACCCATGAAGTAATCTAGATCATCCAAGGCTAAGTTTCTGGGTGGAAAGCCATCCGAGACAGAACGCCACTCAGTAGCTCCCCTGCCTCTGTTGGGGAGACACTAACTGACCTCTGGCGGATTTGCGCTACTAGTATGTCAAGAGTAGTGATGTTCCTCTGGGAGACGACTGGGAGTAGGCATAGGGGTGGGCATCCCGTGGTCCCTCCAATCTATTAAGGAAATTGAGGTATGATGGCCAGGGCATGATGAGTTGAGGGTGAAGGTCCTGTTAGGCTTGGGGCTAAGCCTGCTGGTAAACCCCACTATCCCTTGGAGGAGAAAGGCTGATGGGTCTGTGCTGCCTGGGATTGGTTCCTGTGATTGCATGGTGGATGTCTCCGGACCTCCTCCACCCTTGCAGCTGTCTCACTTAGGCATAGCGAGCCAGAGAAGGGAACCAGGGGAAGGGGGGAGACTATGACTGTGGCAGTGACCGACCTGTAAGGATTTGTGCTTTGCTCCCAATAGCCCCTCAGACCTTTGATAGGGAGGGTGCATGAGCCCCTATTTAAAGTACCCCCAACAAACTGGGTAGTAAGGGGGGGGTGCAATCGCTCTAGTTGGTTCCCCTCATTGGGCATCCTGGGGCCTGATGGGTAGGAGACTTCGAAAAGTAAAACTACTGCCTACACCAGGATCTGAACCCGGCACCACAGACTCCAAAAGTAATGGTTCAAGCCACTACACCACACAGCCAGCTCGGCTATGGAGTTGACTGCCTGAGCTGTCCTGGCCATCGGAGGGACTGTAGCTCGGCTGTTCCAAAGCTGAAAAGAAGCTCCTGCTGCTGCGGAGCGCTACCGCTCAGAGAGTGCCCCCCCGATGAGACTCCTCCTGAGCTCCAAGAGTACCCCTGATGAGGCTCTTCGTGTGCCGAAAAGAAACCCCTGCTACTGTGGAGCAGACTGCTCTGAGTGTGCCAACAATGAGGGTCTGTAGCGCGGCTCCTCCTGAGCCAAAGTGAACCCCTGCTACTGCGGAGCGTTGCCCTACTGTGGAGTGTTCCTGCGCTCCCGCTAGCGAAGCCCCTGCTACTGTGGAGCGTTCCCGCTGACGAAGAGGAGCAATAGCACGGCTCTTCCTTGAGCCAAAATGAGGCGCCTGCTGTTGAGAAGCAAGACCGCTTCCAAGATAGTTCCCACGCTGGTCGTCGGCAAGCCCGAAAAATTTTACTGCCAGTTCCTGCCGAGAGGCTGACAGTGGCTCCTCCTTAGCCGAAGGGCAGAGAATGGCTCCACCTGAACCAACTTAAAGCTCCTGCCCGTTGTTTGCTGCCGCAGGGCCAGACAACCTCTTCTGCCTGAACGGCTCCTCCTGAGCCGAACAGAAGCTCCTGCCCACTATTTATGGGCCGCGACACAGCTCCTCTCGAGCCGGAATCGGCAAATGAAGCCCCTGCTACTGTGGTGGGGCAAGACTGCTCCTGGTGGCTTCCCTCCTGCGCAGTGACGAGCCTGCTGCGCCAGCGGCCTGAGCAGTAGGGCCACCGGCGAGGAACTGAAGCGCGGCTCTCCGGAGCCGAAAATAAATCGGCAGCCCTCCAGAGACAAAAATAATTTGATAAGCCTGTTGCGTCGGCGGCCTAAGCTGTAGGGCCCCGCCAAACAGTAGTAATCCTGGAGTGAAATTGTGGGGGTGGGGTGCATGCCTCAAGGTGCGGGAAAGAGTAGGAGAGAAGGGGTCCAGTCTGTGCAGCATGCATGGCTGAGACTGGGGACCCTCCAGAAAGCATGGGGCAGCGCAGAATTTTAGTTCCCCCTTGCCAATCCTCTTCTCAAATAAAAATAGACTGAACTTACAGTTTGGTGTCTTCAGCTCTGCAACTACAGTGGCAGAGCCCCTGCAGAGAACCTGCCTTATGGCAGGCAGAAAGTAAACTGAGGGAGACAGGAAGTGGAGGGCTGGATGTCCCCCGCTGCAGAGGTCTGATTCCTGCCTGTCTATCGGTATCAGGAGGTGCAGCCCAGGAGTAAGGAAGCCTGGAGACCAGCTTAGGAGAGAGAAAAAAAATTATAGTGTCCCTTTAATCTAATCTTTATCCCCCTTCCTGCAGGCATCACACGTTTTTGGCATCCTTGCACTCCGCCCCCAACCCTTACTGCCTCCCTTAATAGTCATCTTCCAATTTGCCCTCCCATATTCCTCCATCTTGTGCCTTTTGCTACTTTTACTGGTAGCTCTGCCTTCTCCGACTTCCCTATTTACCCCTTATTTATTGAGTTGTCTTCCAGTTTGTCTCCCCAACTCTATCTGCTCCTCACATACAGCAAACTGACTGGGGTACTCTGGTCCTTGCCTCAGTCATACTCCTTGTGTGGTGCTCTGCTATTATGTTATGATTACTTTGTTTTCCTGATTCATGTGACTATTTATCCCCTTATATCACTCCCATGGTCGTGCTCGGACATGATCCGCTTGGCTCAGTATGCCAGTATTATCACCAAATTTTAAATACATTAATGAGGATTATACTTCACATAAGTAAAGAGCTTAGGCATAGCCCTACCCTTCAGAAAAGGACAGCTAATGCTACACAGATTTTCTTTTCCTTTTTTTCTTTGCCTTAATGTGAAAAAGCTGTAGTTGTGAAGGTGTGTTTGCAGCTAGAGGCATGTAGCACATGCAGATCACTTCAGACACAACTGCTGTATCATGCACCATCTGTCACTTCACACAAGTGCTGCATTTATTTTTACACCTGTGAAATAACACACATGTAACAGAGGGATCAGTACATTCTCTTATTTAATGAATAGTATGAAACCAATATCTGGAGATTTACTGTTCCAGAGAATCCACTTTCCTTTGGGTCTGAATCCAACCTAGCTCTCCATTACTTTGCTTCCTTGAATCTCCTTTGTAAGGTTTTGCAAGAGAGCAGGACCGAGTCAAGAACTTCCAAGAGCCAGCACCAACAGGCGACAGAATAGAACAGTGGTTAGAAACTTAGAAGCTGTAGGCAGAAAAGGACCTCATGGTCATGGTCCCCCTAGTCTGCTCTAAAGTCCCTGCCTACTGTGCCACTGTAGACCCTATCTGATTTCTGGTCATACCCCTCCCCGTAAGCCCTGTCACTAAGGTCCGTCTGTCTCTAATCCCCCTGATGGTTTAAACTTCACACTAAAAGGTTCAATTTCCAGGCTCCCCCCCAACAGGCCTGCCCATGTGGAGATGGTGCGGTACCGCCCTTTAAGGGGTATTACCCCAGCTGGTCTAATGTCGGTACTTGACCTACCAGGATTTCCAAGTGCAAGTGTGGGTCCAGAGAACCTGGTGCAACCCTATAATAAGGCTGAGAGAGAGGCTCTGGATGCCACTGCTCCTGTCCAAGTTCGTCCCCTCATCCCTCGCCCTCGGTCCCCATGGTTTGATGAGGCCTTGAGGGAGTTAAGGCGAGTGGGCTGAAGGATACAGCACTGCTGGCGGAAATCAGGCCTTGAAGCTGACAGGCTTAGACTGATAGATAATTATAGGGTCTATCAATGGGCTATCTCACGTAAGAAAGCATAGTTCCTGTCCAGCGAGATTGCCGCAGCACAGAATCGACCAGCTCAACTTTTTCGAACTGTGGACAGACTGTGCAGTCCAGCTTGTCTCCAGGTTCGGGGAGTGTTTTCACATGAAAAGTGTAAGGAGTTTGCTCTATTCTGTGCCGACATCAGATCTGAGATCCGTGCAGCTCACTCTAATGTGGGTGGTGGCGGTAAGTGTGAGGTTACCACTCCGCAGTCTGGTTGGAGTGACTGACCAGCTGGAGCTTGTACAGATCATGCAGATTGTCTAGAATATGTAGCTGACCTGCTGTAGTTTGGATCCGGGTCCAATTCGTCTCTTAGTGGGGTGTGTGACATCATCTGCCCGGTCCTCGCAGAGATAGTCTGGTGTTCGTACCAGTCAGGTGAGTTTCCAGACTCCCTGGAGGAGGAGGTGGTTACACCCTTCCTTATAAAAGCTTTGCTCAACCCAGACTGTCCTGCCAACAACAGACCAGTCTCTAACCTTCCCCTTTGTGGGGAAGGTTATTGAGAAAGTGGTTGCAAAGCAGCTGGAGAATCATTTAACTATCCATGATCTCTATGACCCTCTCCAGTCAGCATTTCAGAAGAGGCATAGCATGGAAACTGCCCTTGTTCAAGTGCTCAATGATCTCTTGATAGCTAGAGATCAGAAGAGCCGTTCCATCCTGGTTCTTCTTGATCTCTCTGCAGCATTGGACACCGTGGACCATGGGGTACTGCTCGAGCGATTGCGGTTCATCTGTGACCTGTCTGGTATGGTCCTCAGATAGTCTCACTCTTTTTTCACTGGCAGAACTCAGAGGGTGATGTCCAGGGTTTATTCCTCCGGATCATTCTCTCTGCCATGTGGGGTGCTGCAGGGCTCGGTGCTGTCCCCCATGTTGTTCGCAGAGTATATGCTGCCATTAGGGGACATTGTAAGATGGTATGGGCTGGGTTTTCACTGCTATGCAGATGATACCCAGTTCTACTTGTTTTTTGTGCCCGAACAGGATAGTGCGGTTTCTGTGTTTAACAACTGCCTCGCTGAGATCCAGGACTGGATGACTTCCAGCCAGCTGAAGTTGAACCCTGACAAGACTGAGGTTTTGTTGTGGACCCAGGTCACCGAGTAGAGGGCTCAGCGGCTGCTCAGGCCTCTGGGCTTTGGCTTGGGGGCCAACAAATGCGGACCTCCGAGCAGGTGCAGAATCTGGGTGTTATCTTTCACAAAAGGCTAACGCTTTGTTCTCAGGTGTTGGCCGTTGTCAAATCCTCTTTTTTACCATCTGAGGAATATCACCTGGATTAAGCAACTTTTTCTGCCTGGTGACCTTCTAACTTTGGTTCACGCCTTTGTGACCTCCCGACTTGATTACTGTAACTCCCTGTACCTAAGGCCATCAGGGGTTGATATCCGCTGCCTGCAGCCGGTGCACAATGCAGCGCCCAGGTTGCTGACTGGGTTGTCTCGATCCAGCCATATTACTCCTGTGCTGTGCAAACTGCACTGGCTGCCAGTTCAGTGGCAGATCACCTTTAAGGTTGGCTTGCTGACCTATAAAGCCCTACATGGACAGGGTCCGAGCTACCTGCAAGAGCTTCTTTATCCCTACTGCCAAGGCTCCATATAAGAATTTGGAGTGTGAGTATTTTACTCCTCATTTTTAAAGTGAGGTGAGTAAAACCAATTTCAGATGAGTACAAATGACTATGCATTTGGCTCAAGAGTACGTTTTTGGGAAATGACCGTATTTTTGGTAGGTAGTCTTTTAACTTATGTTAAAAAAAAAAATTAGTACCATAATACTTAGTAGTAGTAGCATTCTACTGGTGTTTTAGCATAACAGTTAACAAAAGACCTAGTAGTAGTAAGTACACACCCGTTGAAACAGTTTTGCAGCCATCACCAGTCAGCAGGGCTAGTGACTGGGAAAATCCACCAGCCGGGCCCTACAGATTTTTATACTGTGTTGTGACACAGTGTAAATGTATGTAGGGCTAGAGGATTTTGCCAGTCACTAGCCCAGTAGTCCTGCTGGCTGCAAAACTTAATTTTGATCAGAGAGAGAGAGAGAGAGAGACAGAGAGACAGAGAGAGTCTTTACTAAAATAAATGTAGATCTAATCACCTCCTTAGTGCTGCAACCAAAATTGGGGGTTGGGGGTGACTGACAGGTGACAGCAATCTCACATATTCTCTGGTAATGATACCATCTAGAAATTCTGGGAAGATGCTGTGAGGCTGATTTCTTACGGGTAGAAATTGGCACTGTTCCACTATCCAAATGCTGGAGCCTGGTTCATTTTGTATGAGCCAGTATAAAGTGTGAATTTTCCTGGTCACTAGCCCTGTTGGCAAGTGGCTGCAAAGCTTAATTTTGAGCCCTTGGATTTGCTGACATTACAGCCAGACTGTATATACAAACACACACTTCTGTTTAAAATCATTTATTTTATTGCAAAGAACAAACTGAGGACCCTGTGGTAGTGACAATTTTACAGACTAGTGCGCACTGCAGAGTAAAAAAAGACCTTCAGCTGCCCACAGCTGAAAACACAATACGAATGCCATGCTGTGGGGATCAAATCCAAGAATGCCAGATGTCCACTCAGGATGCTGATAGCACCGCATGGCATCCACGACACGCGTCAGACACCACAAATCCATCCCCATTCCCAAACACATCTCTGTCACAAACGCACTCAGCAGGTCAGGCCCTCTGCTCCCACAGTGCCAACCTCAGAGCGCAATAGTGTGAACAAGTAGACAGGGTAACCCTCCTGTCTGCTTTTGGGTCCGAATCACCTTTAGTTTCAAGTTCTGGGGGGATTCAAACTGTGAACCTTATGCTAGCGTACCCAATGTACAGGCTCAGATACATACCCTCTTCGGGGATTGCGGTACAATCTTTCGCCAGGGGCACCAAGCCAGGCTTCCAAAATGAACCCTTAAAACTCTATAGAAGACCTTAGGTATATTCTTACCTTTTCACAGTTTAGCAACACCATCAAGCCCTTCAAAACAGCTGTCAGACTTAACCACGTATATATATATATATCATATGCAAAAAAGAACTTGGAAGACATACCCAGGCAGTATCTTGAAAAAAAGATTCACTAAAAAATGATAAAAATATGAAAAATGTAAAAAATGTAAACACAGACTATATCAAAGCGCTTACAATCACAAAAAAGAACAAGGGAAAATTACAAAGCAAAACTCCTACCACAATACAGTTAGATTTTTGCTATCTAAGGTATTACCTCTGGAAGTGCGTTTTAAAGTTAGATCAGAGAGCCAAGTCTCTCTAGAGTCCCAAGATGATAACATTTCAGACACATGTATCAGTTTAAACTCTGTCTCCACATCCCTTCTGTGAGTCATCTAGCTCCTACTCTTAGAATATAAAATTAGAAAAAATGATTTCCTATCAGGAAGTATTTTAAATAATGTGACTTCTGAAGAAAAAAGACATTTCCTAAATTATGACAGTCTTTAATCAAGCCTTTCCTTTGAACTGATGGCTGGTTCCTGTTTTCCCAAGGAGATCAAAGGGTTTTACGACGTTTTAACACATTCCTGTTATCAACAGGTTCCTCTAGGAAATCATAAAAGTTTATTAGGCTTATCCTCTGGCATATGGACAGAGCCTTAATTAAGAACAGACAGGGAACTCTAGGTTTCTCCTTTACTGGTCAATTTCACACGTCCTCTGGTCAGTTTACATATCCTGTAGGTTCACCGAAAAGGGCGCACCTATGGAAGCACAGGCTGTCTTATGTGAGACAATCACATACTATATTTTTATATTACAAATATCGTACAATAATCATAACCAGCTGGCCAATAGTCACAATTACCTCTTAAATTTGATTAACATTTTAGACCCACACCATGTCGCGACCACTCCTGGACAATCTAAAACATCTACTGACTCCATGAGATAAGGGAATAAGACCAGTAGTGCCTAGGTGTCAGCCCTCATAATGCAACACTGACGCTACATGAACACAACACAAAAGGTGTGGACCATAAATTAAAAAATATTTATTTCAATAATCGATTGCTCAGAAAACATTTAGCAAACCTAACCATCGATGTTTGCTTATGCAGTGACGCGAAACAGTCAGTATTCTCTAGTGCTATAACGTGAGGCCCCATCGGTCTGACTCCTCATAACCCACCGCAAGGTGTTGCAATTACAGCAGATAGGACTCAACATTATAGCAATGGAGAACAAACACCAACACATAGCACTGACGTAGAAGCAATCACTGATGGCTAGGTTTCCAAGAGACGCATGGGGCTTCTTTATAAGTGTGCCAGATAATGAATAGGACAGTGTATATATTCCCAACTATAATTCTGCCTGCCACGGTAAAGGCAGCAATTAAAAAATACAGCCCAAGTCAGAAATAGATCCTCACCAGTCACTGACTCCATACAGTCAGGAATTTCATAAATTGCTGAATCCAGTCTGCCTGACCACCATCTGCCTGCCGCGTTCTACGGAGTTCCTTCCCGATTACAAGGTGAAGAGATTACTGTGTAAGACATACCAACCAAGTGTGAGATACTATCTGAGTGGGCTCTGTGGAGGCTGCAAATGCGTGCGTTTCTCTGACATTGAATGGCATTGGGGGGGGGCCACAAGGAAGAATTTTTTTTTTTTTAAAGCAGAACACAACACTGAGGCAGATCAAGTGCACTATACAATGGAATGTAGATGCTATCTCATATGCTATTTCAGACAGAAACAGAACGTAATTGATTATTTTAGAAGCATAAATGGACACTGTATGCAACTTATCCGGAGCCCTGCCTACTACCCTCTCCAACCGCTCCCCTCCACCGACGAGGGATTGCTACAGGTTCCCAGGCTTCAGCTGAAGACATCTGGGGCTTGTGCGTTTGAATTTATGGCCCCTATCCTGTGGAATTCTCTACCTTGCCAGATACGAGAATGCCAGACAGTGGAGGGCTTTAAAACTGCTCTAAAAATATATTTGCTTGAGCTTGCTTTTTCTGATTGTACTGATAAAATAAACCTCTGTGGATTTTATGGTTCATTATTTGATTGACTTCAGTGTACAGATGCTATGATCATTTGGAACAGCATTTTTTATTTTTAATAAAGCGAACTGAATTGAATTGCATGTTTGAATCCCGTTACCGATTTGTTCCGTTAGAGCACACACAACTGTAAGAAATGTTATCACCATAATGGCACACCCTGGAGTGTCTTATTGCGCTTATAAAATGGCTTTTTAATATCCAACTTAAAATTAGTAAATTAAGAAGGAGTGACTTAGAAAAGATAAAACAATTGTAAATTAAGAAGGAATGATTTAGAAGAGATAAAAATATTAAGACCTTTCACTTAAGTATGTTTTCAAGTTGGAAGACAAAGAATGTGGGTGTGTGTGTGGTAGCTAAAAACAACAGGAGACTATGAAAACCCTGCAAGGTACTAATGTCATAAAAACACATTAGTTATATAATTTTCATCTGTAGTTATTGTATGAATTTTTAATCAAAATTAGTTTAAAACTGCTGAACCTGCTAGTGTGTGTGTGTTTGGGGGGTACATCGATTTCCACTGAACAGGTTCTCCCATCTGTGATCCAATTGCATACAAGTATGTGCTAATGAACTTCAGGGCTGTTATTTTAAAGCTGTTTGGGCTAACCTCCTCGGATTTAACAGTGTTCTTCACATTTCCTCTACTACTGCATCCCTGACTCACCATTTTTCCCCCACATTCAACAGATGTAATGTTTACCATGGAATACAGGAAGTAACTCCCAACAACTGCTATGTTTACATGCACACAATCTGTGTCGGGTATACAGCTGCGATCAGATTCTGTTTACATGTACCACAGAGTTAGATTATGAAAGGATCAAATACTCAGTAGCTACGAGTTATGTGGTGCATTTAAACAGGGCAGAATGCACAAAGAGAAATACACACACACTAAAATTTGCCATTCCACATGTGTGAAGGATTGATACAGTGCAACTATTGCATTTACAAATTACCAACTTCCAAAAGCAAGGGGATCAGTGCACTTTTATCGATGCACTTCCACTAGATTATAATCTAGTTCCAGGATCAACAGAGATGCTTACATATAGAATGAAGTATGGGGTGGTGTGTGTAACAAAACGTTTACACACACCTGAGGTGCTAGATGCTACATAAACCCAAACTGCGAAGTTCGAGCCGTTTGTGAAAGCACCCAGCACTGAGGTGTGTGTAAACTTAGGGTTTAAACACCACCCCATATTTTATTTTATATAAATTGCTGGGATTCCCTTTTTCGCCACAGCAATTATATAAAATAAAAAAGACATTTGTGTGCAGCTGTGGTCCACTTATGCTTCAGCACACGGTCATTTTTATTTGTTCAAACTCTTTTTATTCATGTATTTCTGTCAGCAGCAGCAAAATAGAAATTTAAATACCTGTAAATTTTCTTGCTTCGACTACTGGTCTCCGGTGTCATCACTTCTGGAAGGTCCTTCCTGGAACCACGCGACAGGCAGGAGGTAGGCTGATCTTTGCAGGGAAGGAAGTACCTTCCCACCCACTTCCTCTGGACACCAGTACTTCTATAGCCTTTCTCTTCTGAGGAAACTCGTAACTTGGAACAAAGACAAACAAGGTTAGTGTAACTTGCACCCAGAGGTCGACTTTCAGCAATCTGGGTGGGACGGAGCCCGGAGACCAGCAGTCTGAGAAAGAAAATTTACAGGTATATAAATTTCTATTTCTCTCTCCCAAAGCTGGTCTCCGGGCTCATCACTTCTGGGATATACTAAAGCAGTACATCCCGCTCCCGGGTGGGAATAAAGATCGTAAACCTCTAGGGATCCACCACAGCCTGGAGGACCTTGCGGCCAAATACGCCTCCGTCGAGGCTGCGACATCCAATTTGTAAAACTTTGCAAACGTGTGGATGGATGACCATGTGGCTGCTCTACATAAGTCCGCCGGGGAAGCTTCTCTGAAGTCTGCCCAAGACGCGGCCATTGCTCGAGTTGAGTGTGCTCGAACTGGCCCTGGCAAACCAATTCCAGCCTTCTGGTAGGCCAAGATTATGGTGGAACGAATCCATCTAGCAATGGAGTCCTTTGACGCCTTCTTACCCGCGTTCGGGCCTGAGGTAAGGATGAACATGCTTTCAGTCTTGCGGATCGGGTCCGATCACTTGATGTACAGTTTGAGGGCTTTCCGAGGGTCAAGCATGTGAAATTCTCGCTCATTGTCATTCTTGGGATGAGGACAGAAAGAGGGGAATGTTCAAGACTTGGTTAAAGTGGAAGTGAGACAACACTTTAGGTAAGAATGCTGGATCCGTCCGCATGACTACAGAATCTGGATGAATAATCATATAAGGTTCTTTGGAAGATAGCGCTCCAATCTCACCGATGCGTCTGACTGAGGTGACTGTAATGAGAAAAACGGTCTTCATAGTGAGATTAAGCAAGGATGTCTCCTTTAAGGGTTTTAACGGTGGTTTGGTGAGAGCCGTGAGAACCAGGTTAAGCTTCCAGGGAGGTACCACCGGCTTTATTGGTGGACGTGTCAAGGTTGCTGCCCTCAGAAATCTTCAAACATGTGGGTGCGTCCCCAAGGAGTCGCCCGAGTCCGCTAATAGTAGCACCCCCCCAAGGCAGACACCTGGACTCGTAAGGTGGCCGGCTGGAGGCCCTTGTCGAAACCCTCCTGAAGAAACTGAAGTATAGTAGGGAGAGACACCGAATCATCTAGTAAGGTGGAGTCTCGCAACCAGAAATACAGGTTACTCACCTGTAACAGGAGTTCTAGGAACGGTATATGTTGTTCATCCACACTTATTGGCAGGTATCCTTGCCGCTTTAAATCTTGCCGGAAGGTCTTCAAGTTGGCTCCTCTCACCCACCAGGGTGGTAAAACTCTCGGCTCCACCCCATGACGCCAGATCTGGCCCGCTGGAAGCTCAGGTTGTGCGTCGAAGCCGGGGAGGTCGGGTGGGTCGTGTGGATGAACATATACCATTCCTAGAACTCCTGTTACAGGTGAGTAACCTGTATTTCTAGGGACATGGATATGTTGTTCATCCACACTTATTGGCAGACTCCTAGCAGTTCTCCGGGAGGAGGGAGGCAAGGCGCACACCCCCGATACTTACTTGGGAAAGAGAGACTGGAGAACCGAGGCCCCAAAACCAGCATCCCGGCGTGACTCAAGGTCGATGTGGTAATGGGTGATGAAGGTGTGTGCTGACTTCCAGGTAGCAGCCCTGCAGATTTCCTGGATAGGGACGTCCCTGGAAGCAGCCACCGATGCAGCAGTATGGCGGGTAGAATGAGCTCTTATCCCTCTGGGAGGCTCCATGCCCGCCAACTTATAGCAGAGATCTATGCAGGAGGTGACCCACCTGCCTATCGTCCGACTTGGCTGCAGGTCTGCCAGATGCGGCTTCAGCGTAGGTGACAAACAGCTGGCGAACCTCTCCCCGAATTTCAGCCGTGTGCTCCTTATAGTAAGCGAGCGCCCTTCTAGGGTCCAAAGTATGGAGCCTATATTCGGCCTCCGAGGTGTGACTGGGGTAGAACACCGGCAGAGTCAACACCTGACTAAGGTGAAACTCCGACACCACCTTTGGAAGGAATTTCGGGTGGGGGCGCAGGACAACCTTGTCCCTGTAGAAGACCAGGTAAGGAGACTCTATGCAGAGCGCCTGGAGCTCTCCCATCCTTCTGGCTGACGTGATAGCCACCAAGAAGGCGGTCTTCCACAACAGGTGAGAGAGTTCACACCTGTGCACTGGTTCGAATGGCTTGCCCATGAGCTTTGCCAGTACCAGCAGCAGATCCCAAAGAGGTGGAGGTTCTCGCACCGGAGGAGAAATGTGATTAAGGCCTTTGAAAAAGCGCCAGACCACCTTCTCCTGTGCCACCGACTGCTTCCCGGCCCGCGCCCAGTAAGCAGAGATGGCTGCCAGGTGCACCTCAAGGGTCGTCGACCTAAGCCCTTGCTGAGAAAGGGACCACAGGTAGTCCAATATGCTCGCCAAGGAACAGGAGGAAGGGTCCAGGCCCTTGCCCCGACACCAACTGGAAAACCTTTTCCATTTGAAGGCATAGCATTTTCTGGTCGACTCCTTACGGGACGCCTCAACTACGTTGAGGACCTCGTCGGAAAGACCCAAGGCCTGGAACTCTGGCCGCTCAGGAACCAGGCCATCAGGTGCAGGGATTGAAGGTCCGGATGGAATACCTTCCCCTGATTGACTGAGAGCAGGTCCGGGCGAGCTGGAAGCTGCCTCGGAAGCCTGGAGCTGAGGCTGAGGAGATCTGGATACCAGTACTGGCGGGGCCAGTCTGGGGCTATCAGAATCACCTGCACCTTGTCCCTCCTTGCTTTGAGCAGCACCTTGTGCATCAAGGGGAACGGGGGAAAGGCGTAGAAGAGGCCCGGGGTCCACGGCCTCGAGAAGGCATCCCCCTGCAGAGAGCCCTGCTGAGGGGGGCGGGCATGGAACAGCCTTAACTTCGCATTCTCCCTGGAGGCAAACAGGTCCACCTGAGGTGTGCCCCAATGGGAGAATAGATCTCGTACTACCTCCGGCAGGAAAGACCACTCGTGGGACGCAGCCCCTATCCGGCTTAGGGCATCGGCCAGGGTGTTGGAGGCTCCTGCCACAAGAATGGCTAGGAGATCCGCCTCCAGGCTGCGCACGAGTGACCAGATGCGGAGAGCTTACTTGCATAGGAGCATGGAGCGCGTCCCGCCCTGGCGGTTTAGACAGTACATGGTCGTGGTATTGTCCGTCTGGACCCGGACCACTTGACCCCGAAGAAACGGAGCAAAGGCGGTGAGAGCTAGGCGGACCGCTCGGAGCTCCAGCAGGTTGATGTGGCATCGGGACTCCCGCGGGGACCAGAGGCCGTGCGCTCGGTGTTCCCCCAGATGGGCACCCCAACCCATCAGAGAGGCATCGGTCAATAGAGAGACCGTCGGCTCGGGGCGGACAAACGGGATGCCCTCCTGCAGATGAACTGGAATGTCCACCACTGGAGAACGTTCCACATCCCCTGGGTCACCGTCACTAGCTGGTCCAATGGATCGCAACGTTGGGACCACTGGCTGGCCAGCCCCCACTGAAGGGGGCGCATGTTCCAGCGGGCCCAACGGACCACGCTGGTACAGGCCGCCATGAGACCCAGGAGGCGCAGGAAGTCCCGGGCAGGGCGCAACTGCCCAACCAGAAATGACTGGGCAAAGGAGGAAAGAACCTCGGCCCTGTCTGCCGGGAGCCGTGCTCTGGCTCGAAGAGAGTCAAGCTCTGCCCCGATGAAAAGAATCACCTGCTTCGGCTCGAGTTCCGACTTGGCCTCGTTGAGAAGGAGGCCGACCTGAGAGCAAACCTGGAGGGTCAGATCTCTGGACTGCTCCACCTCCTGTCTGGAGGGGGCTGCTATCAGCCAATCATCCAGATAAGGGTAAACCTGGACCCCTCGGCGCCGCAGGAATGCTGTCACCACTGCCATGCATTTGATGAAGACCCTGGGAGCTTGAGATAAGCCGAAGGGCATGGCTTGAAACTCGAAAAGGGAACCTTCCGCTCGAAAGCGAAGGAACCTTTGATGGGATGGACGGATAGGGACATGAAAGAACGCGTCCTGTAGGTCCAGAGAGCAGAACCACACGCCATGTTCCAAGGATGGGATTATCTGAGCCAGAGTGACCATCCTGAAGGTTCGAGACCTTAGGAACTTGTTCAGGTCGTAGGTCGAGAATGGGCGCCAGCCCCCATCCGCTTCGAACCAGGAAGTACCTGGACACGAACCCCGGGTTTGAGGGAGGGTCCGCCACCTCTCTTATCACCTCCTTCTCGAGGAGGAGAGCGAGGTCGGCTCGGCGAGCTGACAGCGAGGCTTCGGACCCCGAGGCCCCCCGAGGTGCGACGGCTCTGAAGGGTGGGGCCTGCTCGAACTCCAGAGGCAGGCCCTTTCCTACCACCTCCAACACCCACCTGTCTGTGGTAATAGCAGACCAGGCGGAAAGGAAGTACCGGAGCCGTCCCCCCCATGGGGGGAACCTGAGGTGAGGTGACGAGGTTGGGGGCAACACCCCTCAACCCGTCACTGTGCAGGCTTGGAGGAGGGACCGGCCGAGGGACCACCTGGGCCTTTACCTCCCTGTTTCCTGGAGGAGGAAGCCGCAGGCTTGGGTTTGGGACGCCAAGCGCGAGCCTGCTGGCCCTGGTGTTGCTGGGCCGGGCGTGCCGGGGGCGCAGACGGACGAAAGGGCTTGGATTGAGGTCTGCGGCCCTTGTCCCTCTGAGCGGATGATACCGAGTCCAAGGTGGCATTGGACTTTTCGATCCTCTGGAGGTGGCTTTCCACTCCAGGGCCGAAGAGGTTAGTCCCCAAGAAGGGGACATCCGCCAATTTGTGCTGGGTATCCGCTGTGAAGGTGGATATCCTCAGCCATGCCCGACGGCGCATAGCCACTGCAGCCGCTACTGACCTGGCGCATGAATCACCGATGTCCAAAGCAGTCTGAAGTTGCTGCTTGGCCACTGCCCTGGTCCCACACCTGCTTGACCGTGGTCTGCAGGTCAGCCGGGAGATGAGGGACCACCTCGTCCAGGGAGCCCAACAGGGCGTGAGAAAAATGTGCCATCAGTACGGCCGAGCTGGC
This sequence comes from Neoceratodus forsteri, assembly GCA_016271365.2. NCBI lineage: Eukaryota > Metazoa > Chordata > Ceratodontiformes > Ceratodontidae > Neoceratodus > Neoceratodus forsteri. The sequence goes on from CM028130.1 coordinate 953,166,598, forward strand.
CTGACGAAGGCCAAGGGACGACGCAGCGTAGACTTTTCACCCAGCATAGTCCAATTTCTTGGACTCCTTGTCGGGAGGTTTGTCCACGTCCCTAGCGTTTCCGGCACACCGGAAAACACTGTTGGTAACTAACCCCTCGGCCGAGGGATGTTCCGAGAAACCGGACAGGGAACCGGTAGGGACCGCAAACTTCCTGGCCATCCTGGCTGAAGGCGCAGAGCAGGAAGCAGGGCGCTGCCAGAGCTCCAAGGCCGGGCCCACAATGGCCTCAGCCACAGGGAAGGCCTCCGTAGGGGAATCCCCTCGGTCCAGTATCTCCGTGAGGGGATACTTGGCCCGCTTGGATACGGGCTCGAGCTGCATCCCGGTGGATTCCGAGATGAGTCTGAGCAACCCCAGGAAGGACGAAGGGCTGTCGTCCAGTGACTGACCTCCAGAGGACTCCAAGTCCACTCGCTTGGAGAAAAAGGAGGAATCGTCGTCGGACTCGGAAGAGTCCGCAAAGAGCTGCCTCGGGCCTGAGCCACCCTCCACCTGCCGAGGGCGATCGGGAGTGAGGGTGACCGACAGCCTATGGGGCAGACCCTGAGCCGACCGAGAATTCTTGGTCGGAGCCCCAAACCGCGGCTGTGGAGGCGGAGGTTCCACCGGAATCGGTGGAGCAGCTGGTTTTGGCCGAACAACCGGCCTGACAACAGGCTCCTCAGGTAAAACGGGGGGTTGTTTCGGCCGCTCCGGTGACAGCCACTTAATGGCCAGGGAAGGCGACGGCGTCTGCTTGTTCCCAGTCAGAAGGAGCTGTTGCCACATGAGGTCCTCGTATCGACGACGCAACTTGCGTCGAAGCCTCCCCTCATCCGAGGAGGAGGAAGAGGACGAGCGGCGGCGCCGCTTACCGCGAATCCGAGACCAAGACCGCCTATGATGGCGGGATCGGCTGGACCGCGAAGAAGTCCAAGACAGAGAACCTCGGCTTTTCCGAGGACAGTGCGGTGAGGGGACGGGTGGAACCAGCTCCACCATCGGCTCGGAGGGAACACTCAAGGGCTCCGGAACCGGAGGCACTGGCAAGCTCACGGGATCCTCAACTCCCACCGGGGCAGGAGAGGGATTTCGAGCCGCGGTCGACAACCCGTCCAACGGGTCGAGAAAGATCTCGACCGCGCCGACGGAGTCTCGGTCAACTGACCTGGACGGGACACCGTGAGACCAGTGGCCGAAGCGAACGATCGACCAAGTCGATGGCCGACAACCGAGGAGGGACCTTTCCGCTCCCAAGAGCGCCGACGAAGAGACTTACCTTGTCTTTCTTCTTGGACGAGAAGAAGGAGGTCCAACAGGACGTTGGTCCCTCTCCCCTAGTGGAGAGGGACAGACAAAGCTCCTTAAAGGAAGCTGTGTAAGAGGAACCCAGGAAAGCGGAATAAATGCCGCTGTCCAGGAAGATGCGCCCGCCGCCTTCCTTCTTCGAGGGCGATCATCTGCTCTAGCTGATCCTCCGAGCCCGCCGCCGCGGAAACCGCCGACCGGGCCTCTTTTGACTTTACTGGAGGAAAACGTTTCTCGGGGCACCCTAGATGTAAACGGGCAGCACGGTCTTCGAGGACATAGGCTGAGAAGGAAGAGCACAGGTCGCAAGCCTGCGAGTCGTGCTCAAGGCCTAAACAGTACACACACGTGGAGTGCGGATCCGTCCGAGACATCTTCTGCCCGCAAGGGCACCGCCGAAAACCGGGAGTCGATTTGTCCATCGCATCCGCGAGGGATAGAAGACCGAAGTCTTTTAAGCAAAAAACTTTTAAATTCAGAAAACCACAGAATTAGGAACCAGTCTTATACGCAGAGCGTTAAGGAGGAAACCTGAGCTTCCAAGCGGTAAGGAAGATCTGGCGTCATGGGGCGGAGCCGAGAGTTTTACCACCTGGGTGGGTGGGAGGAGCCAGCTTGAAGACCTTCCGGCAAGATTTAAAGCGGCAAGGATACCTGCCAATAAGTGTGGATGAACAACATATCCATGTCCCTAGAAGAGGAATTTTCTCCAAATCCTGTAATAGAACCTAGAGGAGGAGGCTTGTCTGGACCGAATCAGTGTTTCTACAATGGGCTCTGAGAAACCGAACTGCCTGAGAGTTTCCCGCTCAATCACCATGCCGAGAGGGACAGATTGTGTGGATTTGGATGCCGCACCGGTCCCTGATATAGAAGGTCTGGGCTTGCTTGAAACATTAGGGAAGATTGAAGAGACATTTGGACTAATCGTGGAAACCACGGTCTGCGGGGCCAATGTGAGCAGAACAGAACCACCTCTACTCGGTCTTGAGTAATCTTGTGCAGCACCCTTGATACCATCGGATTTGGTGGGAAGGCACACAGGAGATCGAACTGACCCCAGCTGAGGGAGAATGCATCCTGCACCATGGCAGAGTCATCCCTGCTGAGGGAGCAGAAGCGTGGAACCTTGCAATTTCTTCGGCAGTCGAAAAGATCTACCTGAGGGCTGCCCCACCACTGCTCCGTGGTGAGCTGGAAGGCGCTGGTCTTGAGCTCCCATTCTCCCAGTAGAATGTCCTTTTGACTTAGCCAATCTGCTGTGATGTTTTCTTGGCCTGGAATGTATGCCGCCCGTAGACTTGCCAGGTTGGCTTCCACACACTGGAAGAGGAGAAGAGTCTCCTGCAGCATCCGGGAGCTCTTTGCGCCTCCCTGGCGGTTGATGAATGCCATTGCTGTCCGATCTGTGAGGATGAGGACGTCCTGGTTGGATAGTTGCGACCTTAACTGCTGTAGTGCTAGGTGGACCACCCACATCTCCAGTACACCGATGTTGTAGAGGGATTCCACCAGAGACCACTTTCCTTGTGCTGAGAGCTGATCCAGATGTGCTCCCCAGCCCTGAGACTGGCATCAGTGGCCACTCTGATCTGTTGAGAGTGTCCCAGACTGGGGCCCTTCATGATTTTGTCCCGCTGAGTCCACCATGTTAGGGATTCCTTCACTGTGTGGGATACTTGAATCTTTTGATCCAGTGTGCCCCTGGATTGGAGTCATTGCTGGAGGACAGCAGACTGGAGAGGCTGCATGTGGATCAGTGCCCAGGGGGACTGAATCTGCCAAGGAGACCACTGTCCCAATGAGTTGCATAAAAGGCGGGCTGGCAGAGAGCGGGCTGTCTGGAATTTGATGATGAGGGCCCTCAGTTCTCAGAATTTTGTTTCTGTGGGCTGTGTTGAAGTTCACCCCAGATGGGGGAGACACTGGGATGAAGAGAACTCTTCCGCTAGTTGATCACAAACCCCGGGGAGGAGAAGTGCTGTGTGACCTCTGTCACAGCCTGAACTGCTTGGTCGTAGCGTGGGGCTTTGATGAGAAAGTCGTCCAGGTATGTGGAGGCGGGCGACCACGGTCACCAGGACTTTGGAGAAGACTCTGGGGGCTGTGGATAAGCCAAAGGGCAGGGTCTTGAACTGACAGTGGTGATCTGCTACCTTGAATCTCAGAAATTGCAGATGAGCCTTCCTGATGGGAATGTGTAGATAAGCATCCTGCAAATCTACTGAGGCTAAAAAGTCCCCCTGATGGACTTCTCGGATGATGGAGGACAGGGTCTCCATCTTGAAGGTTCTGTGACGAATGTAGCCATTTAGAAATTTGAGATCTAACACTGGTCGGTAGCCCCCTGAGCGTTTTGGTACTATGAAGAATCGCAAGTAAACCCCTCGTTCCTTTCCAGCGTGGAGACTTGTTCTGTCGCTGCTGACTGAATGAGATATGTAATGGCTTGCCAGGTCACCGTTAGCTTTACAGGATTGCCTGAGATTGGTGAGGGCACTATGTGGGGCAGAGGGGGCCAAGAATCGAACTCTATGAAGTAACCCTCGCGGATTATGTCCAATACCCACTTGTCCGTGGTGGTGTGGACCCATTCCTCGAGAAAGTTAGAAAGCCTGCCCCCGACACGAGGATGAGTCCATGAGTCCTCATTGTGATTATTTTGGAGTCTCCGTCGACATCCCGGGCGCTTCCTCTGCTGCCCCAGAAACCGCGTTGGTTACACGAGTTGAACCAGGAGCGTCTGCCTGTGGTCACCTTGTTCTGCCCCCTGGAATAAACATGAGTCTGAAAATTCTGTCCTGAACCTGAATTCCAGGGCCTATTTCTTCCTCGGGCTTGTGGCATGAGCACTTTCGCCATTTCTCCGGATTCCTTGACCGCCTCCTTTAGTGCAGAGCCAAACAGAAGGCTTCCTTCATAAGGGGCTTTGACCAAATGCATTTTCGAGGAGGCATCCGCCTGCCAAGCCTGAAGCCATAAGTTGCGTCGGGCGGAGGTCTGGTAGAACATACCCCGAGCTGCACATCTGACTGCCTCTTCTGATCAGTCAGCCAAGTATGCCGATCCTAGACCCATGAGCTGTAACTGCTGCAAGATGGGCTGATTCTTGTCTGGCTCATCCACGAGCCGGAATGCCAGATCAGTGGCCCAGGACAGCGCAGCTCTGGTGGAGTAGAGGTTTGCTGCAGCTGCTTTAAGGGAGGCTGCAGTGGACTGAAAGGCCTTCTTTAGTGAGGTGTCCACCTTCCTATCCACGGGGTCTCTCAGGGATGCTCTGCCTTCTGCTGGGATGACCGTCCTTTTCGTGGTGTTTGATATTAGAGGGTCTATCTTGGGGCAGTCGAGCCATTTCTCTGCAGGCTTCTTGTCAAACTTTAGGAGTTTGGTTAGGCGGCGCGGGACCGGGAAGGACCGTTCAGGCCCCCGCCATTCTTCCTTTAAGAGGTCCTCTATAGCCGGAGGTATAAGGAAGGCAGTCACTGGCTTTGAGGCTGACACCAGTCGGAACACCGGCTTCACTTGCTTGTGCTCCAGAGAAGTGGGGGAGCTGAGGTGGATCTCTTCGGACACCCTTTTAAAAAAAAAGTCTAGATCTTCTAAATCAAAGTTTCTGGCTGGTGAGACCTCAGAGTCAGAATCTGAGTTGGGGAGCTCTCCTTCCTCCAAGGATGTGTAGTCAGACCCTGAGGGGGACCAGTTCCGTTTATGCTTCCCATGGGCTGGGTCCCTGTGCCGGGAAGAACTTCTGGATCTGGGCCTGGGTCTCTTCTTCCTCTTGTGATGTCTTGTGGGGTGGAGGGTGCCCTCGTCCAAGGATGGGGAAGGGGTGTGTTTACGACTGCCCTTCCCATGAGACCTGGATTCCCTCGGCTGCTGAAGGACAGCAAAACATGAGGGATTAATAACAAATGACCGATTCAGCTCGTCTATGAGCTCTGGAGCTAGAGCCCCAGTGAAGTGGCGACTTCCCTGTAGGGTTGGGGAGTGGATCGAGCCCCTGGTCTGCTCTTGAGTATCCATGAATTCTGAGGCGGAAGCCTCGTCCCGAGCCGGTGATGCTGCGCTGTCGCATTTTACACATAGCGACCCTGCGAAAGTGGCCAGCATGGGTGCTCTGCATTTGTGACATTTCCTGCCCCGGGGGGCCTGTCCATGGTGGAAGCCATTACACCTGTGACTATACTGAAAAAGATGGGAAATGGAAGCGCTTGGCCACTGGAGCAATTAGCTGGAATTAGTCTACTTCTGTCTCTTTAAGATCCCTTCTGCCTTGCACTGCTGATAATGTTTCCTGTCCTGCATCAGCCGGGTATAGAGCCCTTTTATCGAGCTGGGCTTAAGTTCCCAACGACCAGACTAGAGAGCTGCCTGCTCCTCGATGCTGCTTTGAGAAAACGCCGCTCCAGCGCTAATTCGCGCCAGAAGTGTGACGTCGCCGACCCTGAAGTGAAACGGCTCTCCCAGTGGCTAGAGCGTCGACGGACAACTGAATCTGTGGCCGTCGATGAAAACAGGGCTGAAAATGCCCCTCGACGAGCTAACCGCATACTCTCAGCTCATCGCTGTGGGAGCCTTGGTCCGTGGCGTGCTTCGATTTCGGGAAAGCACGACTGCAGCACTGGGGCTGAAGTGGACCTGTCTGCTTGAAGCGGGGGAAGGCAGAGGAGCGATGAGCACCAGGAACCTGTCTGTCCAGCTTGCGTGGCTGAGACTGGGGTCTCTGGGGTAGCGCGATGGAGCTACCCCAGGGAAAGAGAAAATGGAACAGACTCACGAATCTCTCCCGTCTCCTGGGCTGTCACTTCTGTGACAGAGTCCTGCAAAGCTCCTGCTACCAGACAGGCAGGAAGTAAACTGGTGTCCAGATGAAGTGGGTGGGAAGGTACCTACTTCCCTGCAAAGATCAGCCTACCTCCTGCCTGTCACGTGGTTCCAGGAAGGACCTCCCAGAAGTGATGAGCCCAGACACCAGCTTTGGGAGGGAGAAACAACATTTAAATACCTGTAAATTTTCTTTCTCCAACAACTGGTCTCTGGGCTTCCATACAAATGGGCTGTACCTCCTGATGCAGATATGCAGGCAGGTACTAAGCTCTGCGCCTGGAGATATCCCCCCTCCACTTCCTGTTTTCACCAGTTCTTCCGAAAGCGTCCAAATGTGGAAATAATATATGAACTTGGGGGGATGTAGCCATTCATGGCCAATTGGTGACTTTATACATTCTGGGAGGGAAGCATAAGCCTAGAGACCAGCTGACGGACAAAGACAATTTAGAGGTATTTAAATTTTGTTTTCCCTCTCCTAGGCTGGTCTTCAAGCTTCCATACAACTGGGATATACAAAAGAAGTACATCCCAGCTATCCCAGGTGGGAAGAATCCAAGTGCCTTAAGGGTCCACTACCGCCTGAAGAACTCGGCAGCCAAAGGACGCCTTCACCGAGGCGTCACATCCAGTTTGTAAAATTTTGTGAACCTGTGAATGGATGACCAAGTGGCCGCCTGCACAGGTCTGCTGGAGCTGTTTCTCTGAAGTCCGCCCACGGAGTGGCCACAGCCTAGGTAGACAAGGGCCCTCACTGAGCCAGGCAAGGTTACTCCAGCCTAATCATAAGCAGTGGTGATGACATAATGGATCCATCTGGCTACAGAGTCTTTCGAAGCTTTTTTACTCATATTTTGACCTGTAGTTAGAATGAACATACTGGAAGTTTTTCAAATGGAATCCATTCTTTTAATGTACATTTTCACCCCTCTTCTTGGATCCAGTGTGTGAAATTCCCTTTCCTTTTCATTTTTTGGGAGTGGGCAGAAGGAAGGCAGAATCGACTCCTGGTTGCAAGGGAATGGAGACATAACTTTTGGCAAAACACCTGGATCTGTTCGGATCACCACAGAGTCCTGATAAAACGCAGTATACGGCTCTTTGGTGGATAAGACTCATAGCTCGCTGATTCTCCTGGTTGAAGTAATGGCTATGAGAAAAGCGACCTTCAATGTAAGATGCATGAGGGATGTCTCCTTGAGAGGCTCAAAAGGAGCCTTGGTCAAAGCTTTGAGAACCACATTAAGCCTCCAAGGTGGTACCGTTAGCTTGATTGGAGGGCATTCTAATGTTGCTGCCCTTAGAAAACTCCTGACATGGGGATGCGAACCCAATGACTCTCCTGAACTAACCAACAAGAGAACCCCAGCACGGAAACCTGAACCCATAAGGTGGCTAGTTGCAGTCCTTTGTCAAATCCATCTGAAGAAACTGCAGTAGTGCAGGTAATGATATTGGCTGGCTCTGTATGCGTTTGGATTAGAGCCAGAAATGAAACTTACGTACCTACTGTGATTATGATCTTTCTGTGTATCTTCACCATTCATCACATATGGGTACTGGCCGGAGAGCAGGACCCTGCGGGACTTTTTTTTTTTTTTAAAGGATAGGTGGAGCCGACACAGCATTGGAGCCGCCCTCGAGGCCGACGTACTGCATGGCGCTCAAGGGTTGGCCGTTAGGCTGTCGATTCCACCCGCCTACCAGTTCTGAATCGCCGGAGAGGTAAGAGGAAGGGATGGAGGGTGGGACAAGAGAGTCCAAGGGACAGAAAAAGGAAAGAAAAACTGAACTAAAAGGAGAAATAACAACTGAGAGGACAGCAAGAAGAGAGGAGACTAAGGGGATTGTGTAGGGGCCCCAATCTCTGGAAGTGGAAGAAGGAAGGGGAGAAAATTTAGGAGAGAGTGAGAGGTAACAAGGTATCCGAGACCCTTGTCCGTCACCAGATTACATAGGAACTGTAAGGAGTAGCAAAGCTCTCTGCCAGAATTCAAGGCACAGAATAACTGGCAAATACCCCAGAAGCAGAGTCGGCTATTCTGGAGAAGGACTGGGTACAGGGACTTAATACTCTCTCAGGAAAGATGTTTGGTGAAAAAAGGGAATTTCCCTTTTTTTTTTTTTTTAACAGCTGGATGGAAACCAGAAGGAGAAGAGGAGGAAGGCAACCACCAACTCCCACCCCATCGGGGTGGAGACATGCAGTAGAGAAGGAATGCCGCTAGAGCTGTACTCCTTAAAGGAGAATACCCCCCTGTGTGTCCCTACTTTACCCCACTCCAAAAAGAGAGGGGGAGCCACAGAGGGAGGGGGGCCAGAGACTGAGGCCCCAGGGGGATGGTGGGGGGTTGTGATGAATGGTGAAGATACACAGAAAGATCATAATTACAGTAGGTACGTAATTTTCATATCTTATCTGTGTCAATCTTCACCATTCATCATATATGGGTGAGTACCAAGCCCCCCGAAGGGGGTTGATTCATTACACCCTAAGGGACAGAGTCCCTTAGCCCTCAGTGGGTGACACACTAAGGGGAGGGAACCTTCCGGGCCTGAGGAGGCCCGAGAGTGGGGAGAGCAAGACGGGGTCCCCCCGGAGGGGGAAGGAAGTTGCCCCGACAAACGCTGTCTCGCCCTACGGGAGAAGAGGTAAGTTCCCTGGTGGGCAGAGCAAATCACCCTACGCCGGGCCAAAGGTGACAACCGGGAAAGACGAAGCCACGCCGATCTCCTAGTGCAGATCGCTGTCCCTACGACCCTGGTAGCTACCTCGCTGGCGTCATAAGATGCCCTCGCTTGGTGCCTTGCTAGCTCCAGGCCACGTGCAGAGAGCACGATGGCTTGTCTGGTTTGCTCCGAGTCAGGCAAAGCAGCTAAGAACTGACCTAGCGCGGACCACAAGAACCTGTTGTAGGCTGCATAGTGGGCCTGATGAGCAGAAATGGAGAGGAGCAATCGTGCCAAGTAGAAGGTCTTCCTCCCCCAGAAATCAAAATCCGTGGAGTCTTGATCTGGGGGCCGGTCATGGTGGAGGGCGCGAAGACCATCAGGGGTGTCCAGGTGCGTCAAGCCGGACTGCGGGTGAGGCACAGAACCTGGAGACTCCGGGGGAGCGCAATACCTCTGGCTGAGGTCCCATGGGGCAGGAACTCCGGAGAAGGGCCTCTGCCAGAAACGTAAGGACGCCTCCTGAAAGCAAGCAGGCCAGGGCGGCACCACAAGGGTGGCCCCGCCAAAATCGCCTAGAAAGGCGTGCGCCACATGCTCAGGATTGCTAACAGACAGGGGTGAAAGGTGAAGGTCCTCCATCATCCTCACGAGGAAGCGCTGGTACTCTGAGAGATCAGCGGCCGGAGAGATATGGACAGAGGGTTCCTCTCCTCCAAAAGAGGGGGATGAGGAGCTGGAGGTCACCATACGTTCCGAAGGTGGTTGCATGGGGGGAGGTTGAAAAACCTGGCTGTCCATAGTCCTAACATAGGCAGGGAACCGAGCAGCCACCGCTTTGAACTGCTCCCAGGTGAGAGGGCCGCTAGGACCAAGAATGCACAGGAGCGCTGGAGAATGCGGCAGAGGGATAGGGGCACAGCTGAGAAAAGAAGTCGGCTGACCTCCGCCAAGGCTAGGGAGCGGACCATGAGCACCGAGGAGGGTGCCCGAAGACTCCACAGCCGACAGCTGTACAACCACGTTGGTACTGCCCAGCTGCCCCAGAAGAATCCCCCAGTGAGGCGACTGGGCCTGAAGTCCAGAAGGACGGTCCCCTGCCTCAAAAGAATGAGACCCTCAAGGAACCAGAAGAGGAAGGGTGAAAATCCGCGCCGGCTTGTGAGGCCGGGTGGACCCAGAGAAGGCAGGCGCACGACCCCACACCCCTCGACCCCTCACAGCCTGAGAGGGCCAGCCTAGGTAGCTCGCAGCTCTGGGCTGCCCCTGAAGGGGAGACCCAGAGAACAGCACCTTCCCCTCCTGTAGGCTTCTCGATGGGCCCCAAAGTTGGGCAATCAAGACACACTACTGGAGGGGGTACCACCACCGAGGAGTCGAAGAAACTCCCAAGGCCAGGTTGCAGAGCAATGGTGGCATGCACCACTGCCTGCTGGTCAGCACCATTGACCCTAACCTCGGGGACTAACTGACGCTCCTCAGAAGGGGGCTGGCTACGACTCAACGATGAGACCACTGGATCGCTCTCCTCTGCAGACAACCCCGAAGGGTGTGACTGCACGTCTGACTCTGAGCCCGACTCCGAAGAGGTAGAGTCTGAGGCTCTGAGCCAAACAGTAGGAGGGCGAGAGAAAACGACTTTGCCAGAGGGCCCGGCAGCCAGAGCAGTGCCCGAGGCGGCACCCGTGCCCTCCGCAACCCCGCGGGCGGGGCTCACAGAAGGCGCCAGGGCAGCCTGGGCCAAAGGTCCAGAGCCAGGGCCAGCCGCGGCGCCGTCAAGTCCACGAGCACCGGGGGCTGTACCAGGGACAGAGACGGCGCCGACGGCAGCCCCAGCAACAACCTCGGTGCCGATGTCACCACCAGGCGGACTCGGCGCCGAACGTGACATCGCCAGGCCCCTCGGCGCCACGACAGGCACCGAGAGCACTGACGGCGCCGAGGACAGCACCGACTGCCGACGCTGAAGGCCCTACGACGCCGAACCGCGCAGGCACGGCGCCGTGCTCAACCTCGGCGCCATCCTACATGGAGAAAGGCGACGCCGGATCCAGGCCCACGACGCCGCGAGCAGCGTCCCGGGGGGAAGCGGGACGGGCCTCCTGCACCACGGGAGGAGCCTCGGCAATGGGCAGGCTACAAGTAGCCGAGGCTCCCTCCTCCTCGGTCCATATAGAACCGGAAGGGGACCCGGAGGAAAGGCCGAGAGAGCGCGGCTTGGCCCGACGAGTGCGAACCCTACCCCGAAAGTCGGGCGGACTCACCCCACTTCAACGCGGCGCTGTACGAGGACGCGGCGGTCCATGGAGAAGCAGGTGTCGCACGAATCCATGTCGTGAAGCGGGCCAAGACACGCGAGACACCGGTCATGCTGGTCGGTAACGGAATATCTGCAGCCGCACGGGCACCGACGCATAGGGGGCCAACCCGCCTTAGAAAACTTCTTGCCCTCCAACCGAGACATGACCTACGGAAAAAAACACCAAAACAGACTCGACGTCGCAATACTTCAAATAAAAAGGAAAGATCTTATCGGCAACGTCGAGTGGAGGCAGAACCCAGAACTAGTAAGTTACCGACGGACTGAAACGTCAAATGAAAGGCTGAAAAGCCTAAAATTCTTCTGAGACAGCTTCCCACGAGGCGACCTCAACGGCGGGAGACGAAGAACTGGTAGGCGGGCGGAGTCGACACAGCCTAACGGCCAACCCTCGAGCGCCACGCAGTACGTCGGCCTCGAGGGCGGCACCGATGCTGTGTCAGCTCCGCCTATCCTTTTAAAAAAAAAGCTCCCGCGGGGTCCTGATCTCCGGCCAGTATCCATATGTGATGAATGGTGAAGATTGACACAGATCAGATACACTTTAGAGGAAGAGGGGTGACGTGAGTTCCAATCATTTCAATAACAGAAGCTCTACAGCCTAGCTCTTTGAAAGTTTCCCACTCAGTCTCCAGGCCGAGAGGGAGAGGTTGTTCAGATTGGGGTGCAGCACCAGACCCTGATGGAGAAGATCCGGGCAGATCTGGAAGGTTAGAGGTGATCGCCTTGAAAGATGAATGAGAAGTGGAAACCATGGGCGATGAGGCCATCGGGGACAGACTAGAATCAGTTCTGCTCAGTCCAGAACAACTTTGTGTAGGACTCTGGATATAAGAAGTATTGGAGGAAAGGCATACAGTAGACCAAACTGACCCCAGTCTAGGGGAAAATGAGTCCTCAGACACCGCTAATTCGTCCTTGGCCAGGGAGCAGAACTGCTTTACCCTGGAGTTTCACCGGCAGGCGAAAAGATCTATCTGAGGATTGCCCCACTGTTCTGTTAGGATGTAGGAGACGCCCTCCTTCTGCTACCATTCCCCTGGTAGAACATCTTGGCAACTGAGCCAGTCTGCTGTGACATTTACCTGTCCTGGAATGTACACTGCCCTTATGCTCGCCAGGTGGTGCTCGGCCTACTGAAAGAGAAGAAGGGACTCCCGTAGTATTTTTGAGCTTCTTGTTCCGCCTGATGGTTGATGTATGGCATCATTATTTGATTGTCTCTTAGAATCAGTACGGCCTGATTGAGGATTTGCTGTTTGAAATGTATCAGACTAGACGATACTCTCATCTCGAGGACGTATATGCTGTAAAATTCGTTTTAATAGCGACCAATTGCCCTGAGCTGACAGCTGATGCAACGGAGCCCCCCAGCCTGGCATCGGTCATGATTCGGATTTGGTGTGGATGGCCCAACTTGTGACCCCTCATGACATTTGACCTCTGAGTCCACCGCTGGAGGGAAGTATTTATCTGTTGAGAAACTGGTATCAGTTGGTGCTGGCTGTATCTGGACTGGGACCACAGCCTGAGCAAGTGTGCTTGAATGGGCCGCATGTGGATCAGGGCCCAAGGGACTGAATCCGTCAGCAATACTAGAGCAACAATTGGCTGCAAGAAGGAGTTAGCCAGCAGCTGAGGAGCTGCATGTATCTTCTTGATGAGCTTAGGCAGGTCCTGGAAATTTGCTTCCGGGGGAAAGACCTTGTTAGCTTGTGTCATGAAGTCTGCCCCAGGCAGGTCAAGGTCTGGCTTGGAGTTAGGGAACTTCTTCTCCAGTGGATGACAAATCTGTGTGCCAACAGGCACTGGACTACCTCCACCACTGGTTGTACTGCTTGGTCGAGCTGCGTAGCCCTGTTGAGAATATCGTCCAAGTAAGGGAAATGTTGTATCCCTTAGTTCCAAAGGTGAGCTATGACCGCTACTAGCACCTTGCAGAATGTCCTTGGGGCTGAAGAAAGCCCGAATTACAGTGTTTGGATCTGGAAGTTCTGTTCCCTCACCATGAACCTGAGATATTGCCTGTGTAGTCCCTGGATGGGAATATGTAAATAGGCATCTTGTAGATCAATGAATGCCAAAAATTCCCCTAGTTGCAACTCCCTGATGACTGATGACAAGGTTTCCATCTTGAAGAGTCTGCTGCGGACAAAGTGATTCAGGAATTTGAGGTCTAGGACTGGCCTGAATCTCCCTGTGTGTTTTGGCACGATAAAGAATAGGGAGTAGACCCCCGACTGATTTCTGTTGGGAGAACTTGCTCGACAGCCTTGCTTGAAGAAGGTCTGTAATGGTCTGTAACATAGACTGTCTTTTGGACGGGCTGCCCGAGATAGGGGAGGGCACCACATGAGGTAGTGGGGGCTTGGATTCGAATTCTATTAGGTAACCATTGCTGATGATGTCTAGGACCCATCTGTCTGACGTGGTTTAGACAGATTCCTCGAGAAAAAATTAAAGTCTGCCCCTACTCGAGGATGGGCCCAGATAGCTTCACTGTGACTTCTTGTTGCTGTTCCCAGTGTCTCTGGTGCCACCGCCACTGGATCCGCCTCCTCTGAAGTTATGCTGGTTACGCGAGGCGAACCATGTTCTTTTTCCCTGAGAAATTAAGAGTTTTGACCCTTGTTGTAACCTCGGTCACGAAAATTGTGTCTGGGGCCTGAAGACCATTATTTGCCCCTGCCTCGTGACTGAGGCATATGCACCTTAGCTGTCTTCCCAGATTCCTTTACCACCTCCTTCAGAGCTGAACCAAACAGGAGATTATCTTCATGAGGGGTGTTTACCAAATGACTCTTCAAAGAGGAGTCTGCTTGCCAGGCCCAAAGCCAGAGGTTGCGGCGAGCCAAAGTTTGATAAAACATGCCTCCGAGCGGCGCACGTGACCGCCTCCTCTGATACATCTACTGCATACGCCGGTGCCTAACCCAATAACTGAAACTGATAAATAATAGCCTTGTTCTTCTCTGGGTCCTCAGTGAACTGAAAAGTTAATTCTGTGGCCCAGGACAGAGCGGCTGAGGCCAACAAAAGATGGGCAGCTGCTGCCTTGAGACACGTTGCTGATGCTTGGAAGGTCTTCTTGAGTGAGGCAACCATGTTCCTGTCCAGTGTATCCCTGAGTGATGCCCCTCCCTCAGCTGGGATGACAGTCTTCTTGGTGAGGTTCGAAATCAAAAGGTCAATTCTGGGGCAGCCTAGCCACTTTTCAGATTGTTTCTTGTCAAACCTGAGGAGCTTAGAGATCTGCCGGGGCACTGGATAGGAGCATTCTGGACCCTGCCATTCCTCTTTTATCAAGTCCTCTATGGGTGGAGGAATAGGGAAGGCTGTGGCCAGTTTGGCAGCAGATGCCAGGCGAAAGGCCCGTCTCGGCTGTGCTGGAACCACTGCGGAAGAATAGAGATGAATTTCAGCTATGACCTTCGTGATGAAAATGTCTAGGTCCTCCAGGTCAAAGTTTCTGGACGGGGAGTCATCAGAGTCAGAGGATGAGTCCATTAGTTCCTCCTCTTCTAGAGAAGATGATCTGGAGTCTGAGGAGCCCGGGGAATGCTCCCTGCAACGCTTCCCCTTGTGGGTGCTCCTAGATCGACTCCGAGAAGAAATAATTACTCACCTTAGTAAATCTTCTTTCTTCCAGGGGATCCTCTAATATTATTAACTTCTGCAGTGTCCCTTTAAGGCAACACTGCCCCGGAGACAATGGAACTATATGCAAATTACGGAACAATTTGTCATGTGCCATTTTTCAAAAGCTGCCCAGCTAACCATCCATGTTCTAACTCCTCAGATTTGGACGGAGTCTGCAAAGAGGTCCCAATATAAAAATTCTGTTAACACCAATAAAAGACCCCCATTGGGGCAATTACTACAATATTAACAAAACCCCCCATCAAGGTCAGAATTACCCGAAAAGGGGGAAACAAGTGCCAAACAGGGCTAGAGAAAGATGAAGATGAAAAACATGCCATTAACTGGCATGCCCACAGCTTATTAATAAGCTAAGGATGCAGAGGTCTCTGGTTCTAGAAGGGGAGGAAGGGTGGGAAAGTTAATAATATTAGTGCATCCCCTGGAAAAATATATATTACTACGGTGATTAATTTTTTCTTCTAACATATTAACACGCCAGAAGAGGAGGCCTAATGGTCTTTCAAGTCTGCTCGATTGTCAGCAACTGCACTGGGGGCCGATTTCACTGTCCCCTTCCCCCTTGAGTTACACTGTCCCAAGTCCCAGATGTTCCCCCTGAATCGTACCTTGTCAGTTTCACCCTCCCCTTTTACTTGTTCCATCCTCCTTAAACTCCCCCACCGTCTCTGCCTCCACCAGCCCCCTGGCCAGCGCATTCCATGGTTCCACCACCCTCTCAGTGAAATAACACCTCCTCCTCTCCCCAAGTTTGCCCCCTTCCAGCTTACACTCTTGTCCTCTCACTGCCCCCACCTCCTTCCTTTGGAGCACCCCGACTGGGCCCCCCCTTATTTATCCTTTTTATGTACTTGAAGACCTGTATCATGCCCCCCCGTCCCTCCTCTCCTCCAGGGTGTATATGCTGAGCTCCTTGAACCTCTCCTCATAGGTCCTCTCCCCCAGGCCCCAGATCATTTTGATTGCCTTCCTTTAGACCTGCTCCAGGAGTGCAATGTCATTCTTTAAGTGTGGTCTCCAAAACTGCACACAATACTCGAGGTGTGGCCTAACCAAGCAGTTACACAGAGAAAGGATCACTTCCGCCTTTCTGGAGGTAATCCCCCTAGTAATGCATCCCAGCATCCTATTTGCTTTTGCCGCTGCCCTCCTACAGGTCTCATAGTTGTTCATTTTGACATCTACTAAAAACCCCAGGTCCCTCTCGCCCATCAAGACTTGTATTGTGTCTCCCCCCAAGGGTATACCCTTGGCCTGGATTTCTGACTCCCAGGTGCAGAACCCTGCATCTCCCTGCACTGAACTTCAGATCTTACCACACCAATCCACTATTATTAACTTCTGTAGACTAAGAAGCAGTACCTTTGGAGGTGGGCACAGAGCCATTCAATAAGAGTCTCTGCAGGACTGCTGTGCCAAAGCTGGCGTCATCACTAGACCAGTGTCCAGGAAGAAATGTCTTGCAAATATGTAGAAAAACTTCAAGGTAGCTGCTGTACAGAATTTCAACAGGAGACCTCAGTGGCAGCTGCAAAAGGGGGCAGCTGTAACCGTTGGGTAATAAGCTCTGAACCCTGATGGAGCTCCTTTTCCCACCGTGGAGCTAGTAAGCTGGTTACACGGAACTATCCACAAGAGCTAGTTCTTTTGGGAGCTGGATATCATTTGCCCATATCTTCATAGGTCAGGGAGAGCACATGTCCATCCTTGCCTGTGATCACTAGTATGACTTACGTAATAAAAGGTTTTTTTGTACCCCTATAATGCATGGTCCGTGTTTGCCTGGGAAAGAATGCTCGGTGAGGAGACTGGCAAGGTTACAGACCTGACCCAGTGGGAGTTTGATACTACTCTGGGTAGAGAACCCCCTTTTTGCTCCAACACTATCTAGTCCTTAAGGCAGGAGATGTAGTCATCTTCATACAAAAAGTTTTTGGATCGCAATAACCCCTCAGGCTGAAGTGAAGATCCCCAGAAAAACTGAAACCTTGGGGTTGAAGAGTGACGAGCATGGGGTTAACCATGTGGGTGTTCAGGGTCTCAGCTGGCACTAATGCCCCATGAGGGAATACAGGTAAGAGCTTCCTATAAAGTGAAAATTGGAATGAATGCCAAGGATGGTTCCTTCCCAGGAGCAGGACATGAGCAAAGACTGAAAACCAGTGTAGCCACAGATCAAGAGCCAAGACCAGTGAGTGCTGGTATGTAAAGTAATACAACAAAGCTGGGATATCTGCCAGTGTTGATTCCAAACATTTGGGAGAACGCTCAGGTGTAAAGCCTTCTCCCTTATTGCAACACAGTTTTTTTTTTCCCAGATTCTGTGTGATACATTAAAAACTCCCATGTAACCTACAAAGAGATGTAGAACAGCATATTCTAAATACTAAAGGGCCAATCCTAAACCACAGGAATCCGTGGTTGGTGTATAAGAGTCCTCCCCAGGTCAAAGGTTGTGATCCCGGGTTGGGGGGATACAGGCTTGGCAAAGGAGGCAACAGTAGAAAACACCATGGCTGTAGAGTCACAGTACTAATAGAACCCTTGATAATGGCTGGGATCACAGTTTAATGAATACCCTTAATGACTACAATAGGAGAAGGGCATACCAATGCCTCCCAAACCATCCCAGACGCAAAGCAGCTAGGGCTACTTCTAAAATAGGACTGAGGCAGGTGATGATTCACATCAGATGCCCAGAGATTTATCACGGAGGTAAGCCACCTTCTAAATCTTGAACAGCATCTGCTGTCCTGGACCCACTCGTGATGAGCCTGATCTATCCTACTCAGGTCATCTGCTAGGTGTTATTTGTTCCAGGAAGGATGATCACCTGTAGGGGGCACTGGGATGGTAGAGGAACTCCATATATTCATTGCCCGTTTGGAGCAAGGAAAAAGGATCTTGTCCCTCCATGTCCATAGATGTAGTGCAATATGGTGGTATTCGTGCGGAGTTGTACCACCCTATTCTAATTTAGAGGAAACAAGGCTTTGCAGGGATAGGAGCACTGCATGTAGCTCCCTTAGGCTTATGTGCTGGGGCAACTCTTAAAGACTGTGGGTGATGCCCCCTCATAGATGGGCAAACCAACAGTGAAGATGCCTCTGTCCTACGGAGCACAGATGGAGACTCCTAGTGGTAGAGTTACTTATTTACGAGGAAAAAAGGTCCCTGGTAGCACACGACTCTGAAAGACCATTAGTGTCTCGTCTGAAAACTGTGGTCCAAGAAAATACCTGTTGCTGAAGCCAAGTAGTCCAGGGGATAAAGGGAATGCTATGGTGCAGGATGCCTGGTTAGGGAAGCCCTTCACACGCTAGTACTCAGTTCATCTAAAAAAATGCAGTGACTGCATAGAGGTCAGAACTCATTTTAAAAGACCCTAAAAATTATCTTTATTCATGGAGAAAGACTCCCATCCCTAGCCAGTCATCCAGCTAGGGTTAAAAAAACTGATCCACCCAGTTTTCCTGTGGGCAAGCCATTAATACTAACCAAAAGTAGGCTTCATTTCAGATATTGACCCACATGAAGCATTGTCAATAGAGCCCAAGAATGGATCATAATGTAAACCCAACTAGATTAAGAAAGAACAGTTGAAAAACATTAATAGAGGGCCTAAATTAAAACTGTATGAACATTTTCCCAGAACCTCACACCAAAACGAACCCTGTAAAGGGGAGTGATTGAGCTGAAGGAAAAAACTGGGGCCTGGGGACTCCTCGAAAGAATCCTATTAAGAAGCCCAGCTTGTCATCATAATGCTGACATTAATACCAATGTAAGCCTTTTCAAACATGGATTGCCACGTACAACAGGAGTGAGTTTCACTGCCCAGGGCCTGAGACTAATTCAGGGGTTTTGCTGTAGTTGTGGCTGGACTTGTTCAGCCTGGGAGCCCCTCCTAGGACCCCTTTTACCCCTACCCATGTCTGTAGGGTACTGCATATGCCGTGGGGCAGCCTGGGCCTGAGAAAGAGGTCTGCTGCTCAATGCCCTCCCCTTACCTCCCCTTCCAACCGGCTTAGGAGAAGGTGAAGGTTTCTCTTTAGTTGTGCTCCTAAAAGTGGTTTTATAAGTATCCACCTTTTTCAGGTAAGCCTCATTTTGCTCACCAAAGAGTGAATTGCTTTCCACATGGAAATCCATGACCTTGGCCTGGGTATCCAGAGTCAGGTTAGTTGCCCTGAGCCAGGCAAACCTCCTGAGGGCTATTGTACCAGCCATCCATCTAGCAGCAGTATCGTTGGTATCAGCTGCCACTTAAAATTGGAATTCTGAAGCCTTTAGGCCCATTCTGGCAACTTCAACCAGGTCTGGCACCCTGTTAGAAAGATTCTTTTGCAAGGTGTCCAGTACTGACTGCCACAGGGTCATATGGTACTGAACTGCGTAAGCCTGGTAACTGGCCTGTCTCACTGCCAATGAAGCAGATAGGTGGCCCTTTTTAGCCATGGCGTCCATTTTCCGTGAATCCTTCTCAGGAGGGTGCGAGGTCAGAGGTACCTTAGCATTTTCGCATACTCCCTGCTGAACACCACCCTGATGCTCAGGCAGGGGTACTGTTAAGGATTTAGCATGGCGTGCTCCTCCAAAACAGAGAAGCACACTTGATTGAACTTGTGCCATGAAATATGTGCTCCTTCAGACCATAATCGTGCTCCTACCTATATTTATCAATTTCTTGACAGTAAATCATCAGTTGTTTGATAGTACTTGAGGTTCTGTGGGATGTACTAGTAATTTGCAGTCTCATACTGCATTACACAGTATAGATGTGACATGATTGAAACCTTTAAATACTTTAAAGGTTTCAACAAAGTGAACTCTGAGGGTCTGCTCAATCATAGTATAAACAAGACCACGGGGGCACTGCCACAAACTGGTGGGGACATTTCAAGAGGTAAATGAGGAGACACTTTTCACTGAGACGGGGTGGTAAAATGGAATGAGTTGTCGGAGGAAGTTGTCTCCCTGAAGACAAGAGACAGCTTAGGAGAGGCTGGGACAGGCTAAACAGGAAAATTACTAGGAATGGGGAAGGGAGAGCACTGAAGGGAGGGAGGGAGGTAGAGGTGGCTAGTGGGGAGGCTTATCCCACAGTAGTTAGTGGTGGTTGGGGGGGGGGGGGGTCCTGCAAACTCGAGTAGACTAGATACGACCATGCATGTATGTTCTAAAGCTGGTTAAATTGAATTGCTTTTCTTAGCTAACCTTTTTCATCACCTGACTGAGGAGGCAGAGCCCAGAAAACCTAGAAAGATGAGACCA
The DNA here is from genome assembly GCA_016271365.2 of Neoceratodus forsteri. Lineage (NCBI taxonomy): Eukaryota > Metazoa > Chordata > Ceratodontiformes > Ceratodontidae > Neoceratodus > Neoceratodus forsteri. Next base: position 953,186,678 of record CM028130.1, read on the forward strand.
AGTCTGCTTATTTGTCTGTGCTGCTTCACTGTACTTTTGTAATTTGTAAAACTACTTGAAGGCCACTAGACATAATAGTACTACATGCACCTGGCCAGACTTTCTGCACTGCCTTTCACTCTCAAAGTATGGGCAAAGTGGTGCCCGTGGCAGTCTAGACCAAGTCCTCTACAGTTCTGCACCTTCAGAGGGTCAATATTTAGTCTTGCAGTTGCTAGCTAGCAAGTATTACTAGTGGTTGGGAAAATACTGGCCCCAGTCTTTTCCACAGGCCCAACTGGCGCACTTATTTAAATGTTCTTTTCTCCAAGTCAAGAGGCCCAGCTAATGAAAAAATGTTATTGGCTCAGTTGAAAATCTTCCAGCACATGGCTTGCGGGCCAATGCCACTTTCAACCCCCAACCTTTTATCACACTGTGCGGATAGCCCAGTCTTATTCTCTCCAGTTCAGTCTCGAGTTCCTGTGCTCCTGCCTGAATGTCCACTCCTGACTAACCCAAGCAGCCAACTGCACACAGACAGAGGACAGTGTTAGCTGGTCTCCAAGCCAAAAGTCCCAAATCAGACAGACAGAGCATGCGGTGGTAGTTCTTGAATGGCCAAGCACTGAGGCCCGGTGCAACTCTTGATGTGCTTGGCGGTGACCTCTTCCTCAAGTCTGTTGTCTTCCTCCCCTGCATCACTGCCCCACAAGTCTAAAGAAAGAAAGAGTGAGAAAGAAGAGAGAGATAAAGAAAGACTAGTACTCCTGGCCCAGGCACCCGATGAACGACTCCTTCTCAGATCCATTATTGTACAGGCACCCCGGCCACTCCTTCCAATGGCAGCTCCACCCCCACCACCCATAAAATCCCACACAGCCAGCCACTTGTCTTGACCACCACAGTCAATCTTGACTTATGCTGGCACTAGGTGTGCATGCCGGCCTGTGCAAACCTGCTACTCCAGCAGAACCTAATCTTCCATCACAGTAGAATCCTTCTATTTTAAGGGTTTTAGCTGAAAAAAAAATATGACCCTAGCCATCCTGCACATATTCCTGCTACATTTAGTCCTTCCATTACAAAGCTATATATCCCTGCTAAGTGGGCAAATACTTGTTATAAAATTTCAACATATGAAAGAAAATAAAAAATATATTACAACGTATATGTGTATATTACAATATTTTGGTTTCTTACGCCATACAGTACATTAGTCCAGCATTAGTCCATGAAAGACGTTTGGTTTTCAGGTAACAGAAAAGACAATCAAGTCTTCAATTCTTCCTTTATAGGTAAACGTCCTGGAACTATAAACCTGACCACGGAAAAGGTCAGAACTGAACAAGTGCAAAAAGTTTGTGTGCCCAGGGAAATCACCAGTCTTGTACAAATGATTCAGTAAGGTATCTGGTGGAGCTCGCCAAGTTTCCGGTACATTCATTATTTTTAAAGTGAACATACACAGGAGACAATTCTTGAGGAGACTTGGCAGATGTTTGGCTTTTGCTGACATTGTTAAAAAGTAAGGCAATGAAATTTTCATGCATTTATATTGGTGGCATTTAGTTGGGCAAAATGTATAAGAATTTTATGACTGTTAATGAATGTAAAGGATAACCAGGTGGTTAAAATATCATTTTGGTTTTAATATTGCTTTAATAACTACAATTGAAAGTTGGTACATCCAGTTATTTATGACTAGCATGGTCTAATATGGAAAGATATTAAAAATTGAAAATTAAAAAATTAAATATTTTCAAGTGTGAAATATAGTAAATACTTGTTTATAAATCTTTTTACAGTTCCCCAGAAGAAGCCTAATACTAGGCGAAACGTTGGGACTTTATAAAATAAAAATAAACTTTATAAAGACTTCATGTGTAGTAGCATTCATTGCTCAAGCAGGCCAGAACTTTGTTGTTGGATTTGAATGTACCGGAAACTTGGCGAGCTCCACCAGATACCTTACTGAATCATTTGTACAAGACTGGTGATTTCCTTGGGCACACAAACTTTTTGCACTTGATTTTCGTCCAGCCTGTGACCAGTCTTTGGTATCGTGTGTAATCATCAGGGTAGCTCCCTGCAACAACAGCCTAATCTAAAAGTGTGTCATCTGACTGTCTTGTTGTTTCTTTTCTTTCACGAACCGAGCCCTCCGGATTACAAACAGTGTGTGGGGTGCATGTTTTCTTCCATCACAGGGCCCCAACCAGCTGCGATGCCAGCCTACCCCGGGCAACGATCCTGGCTAGCCCACCTCTTCTTCACCTGGGTACCCAGAGTGTGTGACTGTTTATAGACCCTGAAGTGCATGCATAACTGTTTGATTGATACAGGCTTTAAGCAAATTAACCTGATTATGCCCCTCCCTTGTTCAAGTCCCTTAAATAAATCAGATCCAACTCTTTTTGCATTTACCCTGACTGTGGTTCCAGTTTGTGCAAGAGTACTGTACTGCTGTTATTTGCTGTGTATAACCTTGTTTTATAGGGGGTCCCCAGGGTTGAGCCAGAGGAAAGCCCTGGTGGTAAGTGCAAACAGTGTGGGTACTTGTGTGGTGAATCAGGGGTATTGTGAAAGTGATTATTGTGTATTGTTCCGGCCACTAGTAAGGAAAGAGGGTGGTTACAGTGTCCCGGAAGGCTGTGCCCAGGTTAGCTTGACCACTACCAACCCTGACCTCCAGGTGGAGGCGTCTGTTTCAGAACTCTGGCCCCTTAACCTGCTCCTAGCCAAGTAGGCAGAGGTAGTAGCCATTGGAATAGCACCTCTTAGGGGTTACACGCGCAACAGTAACACTGTTCACATCAGGAAAAACATAGTAAAAACATGGGGTGACTTGGTATGGTTGGTTTGAATGATCTAATAAAACTAAAACAAGCACATGTCATTCTGGGGCATGTACTGAAGTCCCACAGACATGTACAGTACTGCAAAATGGACCATGCTCCTAGTACTTTGCAGGAGCACAATGACACTAAATTTAGATTTGAAAACAGTGCTCCTAATGTAAGCAACTGTGCTCTGAGCATGGAGCACACCCTTATAGCTATCCATGTGCTCAGGGTGAGTGAACAGACATGCAGCCCGTCCTGTCAAGTTGATACTTCTTGTCACTCTTTTTGTCGACAGGAGGAACAGTATTTGGTGCTTGCAATATGGTCATAAAGTCCTTCTTAAAGAAGTTAGAGGAGAAGCAAGAGTCAGGGATGGCATTAAGGTTTTGGCAAGGTGTGCTCCTTCAAAAATTAGGAGCACACGCTGACAAAATGTAGACCCAAAATGTGTGCTCCTGCCTACTGAATATGTGCTCCTATACACATAATGATATTTTTAAAGGGTATGTGAATTAAAAGAATTTTAACATGTGTAGGAGTGCCAATATGTCACGTAAATGTTATATGCAAGCTGGCCCAGTGGCGTAGAGGGCTGAGGCGCTGGCGCCTTACCTCGACCCATGCCAGTGACCTGGGTCCGGGAACGAGCCCGGGGTGGAGGTCGGCATGGGGGTGGGGGGACAGAGCTGGGTAGAGTTGCCAGCAGGCAAGCTCTCCTTTCCAGAGGAGGAGGAGGAGGAGGAGGTGCGGCTTCCCTCAGCCCCAGTGGAGGCTGGAGAACCACAGGCCTTAGGGTGCCTAAGGCAGGGGTGGGGAGGAGGCAGTTACGGGGCTGTTCAGCGCATGCAAGCTGACTTCTGGGACTCTGGGAGAAAATAGGAGGAGAAAAAGATGCCGGTCAGCAGGATGATGACCGACTCCTGCAGATGCCGTGGCCAGGCAAGGACAGTAAGAGCCAGTTATTCCGGGAGACGGGCTGGGGGGCGCAGTCAGATGGAGGCTGACAGGCAGGGGATAAAAAGCAGCTGTTATTAAAAAAAAAAAGTTATATGCAACTGTGTATCATGATATGTACATTAGCAGCCAGCAATCATATTCAGCTAGACTACACTAAAAACTGTAAATGGGTCTTAATTCATGCCATCAGGTAAAACAAATCAAAATGAAAGTCAGTTACTTGTCTTACACTCTCACTGTCTGGACCAATCCAATGGCCATGGCTACTATCCACGTTCTAACCAACCCACCACACGAGAAACCTTGGCAGACTCCCCCAGTCTAACCCATCTACTGTGCCCCAAAACAGCTACAACAAAGGCAACAAACATCACAAAACACTATATAGATGGAGCCCCACCCCAATCTCTCTACCTACCTAGTCAGAGGACACCTTCAGGGTATAAGGCAGTAGCAAGAAGCAGGCAATGGCAAAAGGAAAGGACACATCCAAATTTAACAGTACTGTCCTATGGACAACACATGACAGCCCTGCCTGCCTGGCCCCACCCCACTCGAGTCATATACACCACTGCCATTACCATGCCACATGACAACCAAAACTACCCCTTCACACAAAAAAATGATGTGAAGAAATACACTCGAGGGAAGGGATGGATTCATCTTGATCATCATGATCAGGTCACAGCAGACTACTGGGATACACTACTTCATGAGCTGACACCACAGCATAGACAGTCAAGCTGGCAAAAGGTTCAAATAGAAAGAAGCAGCATACCAGAAGAGGTGATCCCCCCCCCCCGTTTCACACTTCCAAATTCAAACCAAATTAGGTATTACAATACCCCACCACCACCACCAAACCAAGCAAATTCACCATTAGAATGCAGCAGTCGTCGAGATGGTGGGGTGGAGTCATACATGAGCACCTGTACATGAGGTGACCAAACACAAGCAGGAGAATTAAAACTGAGAGAGTACTCAGTCTCCCCCCCCCCACCAATGTCAACCTCGATACATCAGACAGAGATCAGCAGCACTGCGCAGTCCATTCGTAAAGATTACAACTAATCTACCACCATTAACGCTTACTTCCACCAAACCAAGCAATTTGGCATTAGAATACAGCAGTCAGCAGCAGTATGCTCGAGATGGTGAGGTGGAGTCAAACAACGGCCCTGTACATGAGGTGACCGAACACCCAACACAAGCAAAATAGAAGTACTAGTATGTAGATAGCAACCACCTTACACCCCCCTCCCCCCATCAGCAGTCCATTCGCTAAGACTACAGCAAACATCTACCACCATTAAAGCGTACTTTTGGGGGGGGGGGGGCGGAGCCAACAGCCGAACTGATCAGATGCGGGAAAGCGAGCTCTGCATACTTTAAAGCAAAAAACAACTAAAAATCATCTTTGCAGTCTTAAATTTATATAATACCATCAATAACATATGTGTTAAACTATTGTGAGCTGAACAATACTAAAAACTTGCCAACATGGGTAGGAATACCCAGGGAAACCATGAGGGCGCCCGCCAGAAAATGCCTCAGACAGCAGCAGAAGTCGAGCCGCCGACTTGTTCCAAAGGAACGGAGACAGACCAGCCATCAAATGCGGCGCTCCTGAGGGCCATCCAGGCCATGGACCACAAACTTGAGTCGTTGGTAACGAAAGTAACCCTTCTCGACACTAAAATCTCCACTGTACAAATGGAGGCGACTCAAGCAATGGAGACGGCAACTAAAGCCCTGACTTCAGTCACTGGGGTAATAAAAGAAAACGCAATACTACGATACAAGCTGGAACACTTAGAAAATCAAATGAGAGCAGCAAACGTGCGAGTGGTGGGAATGCCAGAAGGGGCAGAGGAGGAAAATGGCCTTGGACTGTTTATTCAACTTTGGCTAACTGCAACATTAAATATTGACTCATTTACTTTAAAAAAAAAAAAAAAAAAAAAGCCTACCAGGTCACACCTCACCGCTCTATGGGGGGATGATCCTCCTGCACGTACTATTATGTTTTGTATAAAAGTTCAACTTCTGTTGAACTAATAAATAAGGCACTGAATAAAGACTTTGCTATCTTATGTGGTTGGTTAAAAGGAAACTGTTTAGCATTAAATAATACGAAAACAAAGTGTATGCTTTTTGGATCTCGAATTAGATTGAAAAGATGTCTGGACTTATCCATTTTTGATTTATTAGGGCATAGGATGGAGCAGGTTAAACAGTTTAAATATCTTGGTGTTTTTTTAGATCAACATTTGAAATTCTCTGATCATGTTAAATATATTTCTCGTCAGATAAATCAGAGACTTGGAGTATTATTTAGGTATAAATCTTTGTTGACTTTACCAGCAAGACGTGCAATAGCGGAAGGTGTCTTATTACCACAATTGAATTACAATGCATTTCTCTTTACTAATTTGTTAAATAGAGATTTATCTCTTCTTACAAATGTGTTTCATGATATTTGTAGATTTACCTTCAATTTGCCTTATTCTACTCATCATTGTGAATTGTATAGGTTATCTTCCTGGCTTCCTCCCATGATGGGTTGTTTATACAGCTTATGTTTATTAACAGATAAAATTCTTCGGCAAGGGACTGATTCTCCATTATATTCACTTTTTCATGTTAAAGTAAATTCTCGTGAACTTCGTTCTGATCAACAAATTAAGTTCAATCTTCCTAAGACTAAGACTAAAATGGGGGATAGTTCTTTTTCTTACTCTTCTGCTAAAAATTGGAATGAGCTTCCTATTGCTTTATATGAAAATGTTTGTCATCAGACTTTTAAAATTAGGTTAAGAAATTATTTTTTAGATAAACTGTATTGTTGTTGTTTTTAATTATTATTTATCTATGTTATGTTATGTTAGTTATATTGTATTTGTGATGTTGTTTGTTTATTGTAAACATCTTGACTGTATATATATTCAGTCCCCGGGTCGTACATGAAAACGGGCCTTTGGCTCATTGTACTTACCCGGTAAACAAATGTTTAAAATAAAATAAAAATAAAAATGTTATCGGCTGCAGACTCTGGGGAGAAGGATGAACTTCTTGCGGCAGCACGGACAGCAGCTAATTTGGAATATCGGGGCCATCAGATATGACTGTTCCCCGACCTAAGTTACTCCATGAGAGCCAGGGGCAAGACCTCTGACGGAGTGAGGGCTCAACTACGGGCGCTAGGAATTCAGCATGTACTGATGTTACCAGCGAGAATTAAAATCACATACGGAGGTAAAGTCCATATGTTTACTGACCCACAAGCAGCTGGAAAATTTATGGCCAAACTTAAATCGGAATTTGCAGCTCGGAAAGAGATAGCGACTTCTGAATCGGAAGAGGACTAATTAAATGAGGCTGGTAGTCCAGTTCACAACGGCAGGCACATCACTAAAGCCAGGCAGCTGAGAAAGATCTAACTGTCCTCTTTTTTGGTTTTTGCCTCGAGTCTTTACTCCAATTTTATTATCAGTGAGAGGTGCTGAAGGCATAACATGATGCCATGGCACACGAGTGAGAAAATGAGGGAGGAATTAGACGTTTTTCTGACAGTCTGTCAGACTGAGTCACTTTCTTTCCTTTATCCTCAAGCCTGGCATTAACAGACACTCGCATCGAGTAGATGTGACACAGTTACACTCTATAAGATTGTTGGACGGCATGAAAAAAAATCTCCCTATGTTTTAAAAACTTGTTTGTTCAGATAACGTTCTAATGATTGCCGTTACTTAGGGCACTTGGTGTTTTAGGGGGCCCTACTATGGCCGAAAACACCTAAGGCAAAGTCTATACTACTTTATATCTATTATGATGGGGGCTGTGTTGACACATACTAAAAATATAAAGTGTTTTAAGGGGTAAAGGCTTTGAAAATAATATATCTGGGGATTTTGACAGCCAAAATGTTTAGCAATCAGTACAATTTATAATTATGTCTAACACTGGAGAGAAATGCAGTAGTTCTTTTTTCCTGTAAGTCCCAAATACTCTGCAGAACATCTAAAGAGAATATATACCCCGCCTTAGGTGGGTGAAACGTTAATTTTAATACCATATCTTAAGGATATCTGTTCTCGTTCTTGGCTGTTCATGGTAATTTGTAAATCAACCTGAGTAAAAAATATATTCAAAAAAGGACACCCCCCCCCCCAATGTAACAAAATCTGGGATATATGTTGTAAAATCCTGTCATAATTGTCTGGTTTTAAATGCAATATATTTCACATTGTGTAACTGTACCCTGGATTGTACCCAGATGCAGATAACTATTTTTACAAGCTATAAACACAATAAAAAATGTAATACAAAAAAAAAAGCGTACTGTTGGTCCAGTTCATCCAGAACATGTTAAATAACATTTAAAAAGTAAACTGTACCAGAGCCTACAGCAAACATCTACCCCACTGAAGCTTTTGATCCAATCCATCCTGAGCCAGTGACACCCTTATTAAAGGAGAAAGTACTAGTGTTTATAGCTGCTGAATAAAACAAACATCAAACAGTGGCCTCTGTGTGTGCTTGTCATTACTGGATGACGTTTAAAAGGCATATTAACAAACATGATGTTCTGTAATGTTCAAACCTCTGCCTGTCTGAACAGTCTTTTTCTCTTAAAAATGGGAGTCAGCGCGTGTCAAGCTGGGAAAGATTTTCGTCACTGACTCCTATTTGAAACGGTTGAAACTTGTGGCATGAATGCAGAATGCTGTCGGCAGCAGAGCAGCTTCACAATAGGATGATGCCACACTCCTGGATTGTGCAACTAATGCCAGGCTGAAAGTTATCATTTTTGTCAACCGGCTCACTCTTTGGTGCTGCTAACCCCCCAAAAAAGCAACATACACACACTTAGCCAGTCAGTGTACTAATAATCAGAAAAGTCACCCATTTATTGTGACAGCCTCAGTCTCTTCCCCCCCCACCCCCGAACACTTGGCTAGTGAGATTATTTATACTGAGAGAGTCAAAACAGCTACCGGTTCCCTCGCCCTTCCCAGAATGGGAGCTTAGCCTACCCTTTCATACCTGTCAGATCCACCACTGGCTGCTTCTTCCACTGAAATACTGTAGTTCTTTCTATGGCTGATGAACTGCCTGTGTCTTCGCGTCCACGGCCCTCTAATGAACCGCATCTAAGCTGCGGTACAAGAATAGAGCTAATACACCTACTTCACCCGAACTGGGCCATCAAGCTGCTCAAGGAGACTGCCTCTTCTTTCGGCAAGAAAAAGACGCACGTTTTCTCACTCCCTTCGAGTCAGTCAATGACAAACTCTCCTGGTGACATCAGGGCTATTCTTGAGTTCTTGTGTTCCCTGGCTTAGAAGCAGCTCTTCAGAGGGCCGAGGGAGTGAAGACAAAGGAAGAAAAGGCTCAAGGTAGGCCAAGCTCCCATTCCGGTAAGGGCGAGGGCACCAGTGGTGGCTCTGAAAAGAATTACAGCTATTTGCTTTCACTATGGCGGTACAAATAATCTGACTTTCCTGATATTTCATTTCCTATCTTCTTTAAATCTAAATGCAGCGAATGGCACTGTGCACATCAACGTTTAGTTTTGTGGCAACTGGCATGTATTTGCTGTTATCGACATATCGTTTTCCTTAAGCTTGCTGCTGGATGAAATAATGCAGGCTGGATCCACTCCTCAAATTCTTGGTTCTACTCTTCACTTCTCTCCCTCTCCTCATGCTTGCCGCTCTTGCTATTTTAATACATGGAGCTGCCAGCCAATCGGTGAGCGATCAGAGGTAGCTCGCCCCTACACTACGCTGAGTGAAAGAAAGAAACACTAATTGTTTCACTGAAAACTCCCAATGGAAGTACACGCAAAATAAACCCCACACTGCCCCCTACTCTTTGCACTCCGCTCTAACCATAGTAATACACACGGCCCCTTTTTTGCACTCGTTCAAAAAAAAAAAAAAAAATGTATGCACTCGGTTCAAGAACAAGAAACCGCGCCGTGGACAAGTTTCAATACCCTTCCCCCTCCATGCTCCTAGTATACAGCAGGAGCACGGACAGCAGTGGAAAGGACTTTAAAAACATGCTCCTTTGGAAGCAAACTGTGCTCACAGCACGGAGCACACCCTTAACGCGACCACTGGGTTTCTTAGTGGGTGTCAGCCCCATTAATTCCATATATTCCGCTTCCTCTTCATCTTGCACCTCCTCAGTGGTGAAAAGGCCCAGGGATTCAACCATTTTCCTAACAAATGCAAAATGTGAGGAACTATCCTCAGAAGGTATAGGGGGTGGACCGAACTCCTGTTCATGAGAAACTTCAGGTTCAATTTTTTCACTGAGAGGGTGGTGGAGCCATGGAATGCACTTCCCAGGAAGCTGATTGAGGAGGCCACAGTGGAGGGATTCAAGAAAGGGTGGGATAGGTTCAAGGGGAAACTGAATCTAGAGAAGACACTCTTGGGGGCTAGGGAGGTGGTGAGGCGGGCAGCCATTAGGTTGCTGGTTTTCGAGCAGACAAGACAGACCATTTGGCCTATTCTGCTGGCTTTTTAGTATGTTAGCACGTTAATTTCCCCTTCTTCCTCGACCTCTTCCAGTTCCTCATGCTCCAACTGTTCCAGGAGTGGAAGGGGAACAGAGGCAGATGTTTTCCCTGCCAGGGCTTGAACAGGTGGCTGAGGGGGTATCAAGCCCTGCAGAACCTGAAGCACTTGTAGAGTCTGTGCTAAGTCAGCAGGCACAGAAGCAGGCACTTGACGGGTCCCTTGTTGCTCTCCAGCTGGGGCCTCAATGTGTTTAGTCTTTCTCAACTTTTCGGCAGGTACCAGACAGTTAGTCGGTTCAAAACCTTTTTTACTAGAGCCCCTTCCCGTATTAGGGGTGGTACACAAGAGGCTCTAGTAGTTTCAGCCATATTTTTAAAGGGAATGGATTGGTAAGAGCCCATGGCACCATTTCCAAGTCTCTTGCAGCCTTTCCCGACGTTTTCAAGCATCTTTGGGGAAAAGGACTTGCAAATATCACAATCCACAGATAGATGCTGTTGTACAAGACAGACAACACAAAGGTCATGGTTGTCTGCCTTGGCAAATATCTCTGAACATTTTAAAACATTTTTGAACCCCAGTGGTCCTGTTGTCCTTTCTGGCTTTTCTGACATTTTGTGAGAGCTAAAGAAAACAGGAACTGCAAACCATTCATTAAATTTGAAGGTTGCAGCCGGTTCAGCAACAGAGAAAAATTCAAAACCTCTCGGTTGCAGTCGGTTCAGTAACGGGGAACTGGGGAAAAAGAAAACGATAAAAACGCTATTTTTAAACCAAGTTAACAGAAAACACTGAAAAGGCAGGCGGAACAGTAAAAAGGATTCCAATTAAAGTAACCCTCGGTCCCCGGTTTCAAATAAACCGATAGGAACCGATCAACTAAAATACTCTTAAAAAAAGGATCATTTAAAACTAAAAAACAATAAGCTAAGCAGCAACTGAAAAGAAAAAATACTTAAGTTTTTGAAGAAAATAACACGTCAGGAACGACTGAGAAGGAGAGGAAACTCCAGGCAAAGAGAAAAAATCTGAGGAATTAGAACATAGGAAGTTAGTCGAGCAGCTTTTGAAAAATGGCACGTGGCAAATGTTCCATCATTTGCATATACTTACATGCTAACACACTAAAAGCCAGCAGAATAGGCCCGATGGTCTTTTGTGTCTGCTTGGTAGCCAGCCCCTATTGGGTGCTCACTCTCCCACCCACCCTAGCCCCAGAGAGAGTCATGTTCAGTTTTCCCATGCACCTGTCCCACCCCCTCTTGAAGCCTTCCACTGTGCCCTCCTACACCAGACTCCCGGGCAATGCATTCCATGGCTCCACCACCCTCTCAGTGATGTAATGTCTTCTACGTTCTCCCCTTTAATTTTCCCCCTCCAGCTTCCACTCATGCCCCCTGGTTGTGCCCCTTTCTTTAGCCTGAACATTTCTTTGGCTTTGCCCCTGTTTATCCCTTTCACATATTTGAAGACCCCTATCATGTCTCCCCTGTCTCTCCTCCAATGAGTACAGCCCAAGTTCTTCCAGCCTTTCCTCATAGGTCCTCTCTCTCTCATGCCCCGAATCATCCTGGTTGCTCTCCTCTGGACCCTCTCCCGCAGTGCTATGTCCTTCTTGAAGTGAGGTTTCCAGAACTGCATGCAGTACTCGAGATGTGGCCTGACCAAGGCATATATATCCTGGATGTAATTCCCCTAGCTATGCAGCCCAGAATCCGGTTTGCTTTTGCCGCAGATTTTCTGCAGTTTTCAGTGTTATTCATTTTGCTGTCTACCACCACCCACCACTAGGTCCATTTCACTCGTTGTGGTCTGCAGTGAGACCCACCCCCAGAGTGTATACATGACCTGGGTTTCTGACCCCCAGATGCAGCACCCTACACTTCCCTGGATTAAACCTCAGTCCCCACCTTCTTGACCACCCCTCCAGGGTATCCACGTCCCTCTGGACTGTCTCTCTCACTTCATCCCTGTCTGCTAGTGCTCCCAGTTTTGAGTCATCTGCAAAGAGGCTCATCCTACTCCTAACCCCCCTCCCCATATCAAAGACACAGGCATTGAACAGGAGTGGCCCCAGTACCGAACCTTGGGGAACCCCAATGAAGACCTTCCTAGGGGAGGAGACTATCCCACCAACCACTACACTCTGTGTTTGCCCTGGTAGCCAATTTTCTATCCATCTAAGCAACTGTCCTCCCACCCCCATCCTCCCCCGCTTTGCTAACAACCCGATGTGGAGTACCAAATCAAACGCCTTACTGAAATCCAGGTATAGGACATCCACTGGTCTTTGTCGGTCCAGCGTCCCAGTCATAAAAATGAATGAGGTTGATCTGACACGATCTCCCCGGGACACAACCATACTGTTTGTCATTCAGGTGCCCCAACCTTTCCAGTTGCCTCCCGAGCTTCACCTTGATGATGATGTCCTCCATTAGTCTGCCTAACACAGAAGTTAGGCTGACAGGCCTGTAATTTCCCATCTCTTCCCTAGACCCTCCTTTGTGGATAGGCACCACGAGTCACCCTCCAGTCTTGGGGCACCCATCCTGTCTGCAGAGTGGCGTTGAAGAGTGCAGCTAAGTAGAGCTGCTAGTTCCTTCATAACATTCAGATGCAGCCCATCCGATCCCAGTGCCTTATCAGTTTTTTTTAGCGCCCGAAGGGCCTCCCTCCCTCCCCTTGTCCGCTGTGATTTCTCCCTCCTCATCCACTCCCTCATTTAAGCACCCATCTTCCAGTCCTCTAGACTTCATCTGACCTCTCTGCTCAGCTGTTTCCCCTACCCTCCCATCAGGCTGAATGGATCCCCTGTCTCCCTCCATAAATATCGAGGCAAAGTACTCATTTCGCACCTCTGCTTGATCCCCCGCCTCCTGAGTCCATCCCTCCCCAGTCTTAATCCTGGAGATCTGTGCTCTCCCTTTTCTCTGCTCCCCTATTTATCTACAGAATCCCTTTCCACCCTTCCAGATATCCCTAGCCAGGTTTTGCTCCATCCTCGCCTTGGTTCCCCTCACCACTCTGGTGACCCTCCTTGCTGTCAACTCATAGTCACCTCTCTCTCTCTATCCCCACTGGAGCACTTAAAACATGCATAGGCAGCCTTTTTATCACTCACCGCCTCTTGCACCTCCCTGGTCCACCAGCACCTCTTCTTGACTCTACCATTCTTGCGCCTTACTCTTGTACATGAGCTAGCAGCCTCCTGCACCCCTTTCTTAATGGTCTCTCACAAGCTACCAGCATCCATGTCTGGCTTAATCTTGTCCAAACTCGCCCATAGCATCCTGCCCATGCCCACGAAGTTCGCCCCCCTGAAGTCCACTACTACTGTATTAGAGCAGTTATCCTCCACCCCCCCACCACCACCAGACATAGCAGAATCCAGACCATGGCATGGTCACCACCTGCCAGCGGGCTACACACCTCCAGATCCCTTATCTGGTCACTGTCTGCAAGGACAATGTCCAGTATCCTCCCCTCCCTAATAAGTTCCCCCACCTGCTGGACCAGGAAGGCATCCCGAAACACATCCATCAGTCCCTGCTCCCAGGCCACTGCGGATGTCAGTGTCCCAGTCTGCCCCTGGCATATTAAGGTCACCCATGACCACCACCCTACCCTTTCCACGGTCACAGTGCCCCTTGATGTTCTCAACTGATTTTTCCTCCAGGGCCTCATCCATCATGGGGGGGGGGGGGTCTGTACCCAACCCCTATTTCCAATCTTTCCTCCCTCACTTGCAGGTTTACCCAAATTGCTTCACCCCAATCAGCCTCTTCCTCCACTAGCCACTATGCCATTTTGACTATCAGCGCTCCCACTCCTCTTCCTCCTCCTTATCCCTCCTGAATATTGTGTAGCCCTCAAGTTTAGGTCCCGTCATTCTTGTGGGTGGCCCATGTCTCAATGTCGCCCGCCACATCTGCTGATCCCTCAGCCAGCATCACCTGGGCGTGGACATTTTGTTGTCCATGCTGCTGGCGTGATCAGGACTGTCCTCCACCCCATCCCCCTTCAACTGTCTCGGCCCTCGCAAATCCCTAATCACCCTTTCCTGCACAGCTCTGGCTGGATTTACTTTGCAGTCACCTGCCCTCTTTTCGCGCCCTAGACCTTGAACCTCGAGCAGCCCTCCTTGTTCCATTCCTTCAATTAACCCTCCCCCTTTACAAGTTTAAACCCCACCTGACGACTATGAATCCACCGAGTTTTAGTTTCAAGATCTCACTCCCCTCTAAGTTGAGGTGTATCCTATCCCTGGCATATAACCCCTTGTCCTCCCATGTGTCTCCCACCAGCCCATACCCTTCTGCCCCGCACCAGTCCCTGAGCCACTGGTGCACCCCTCTGAGTTTATGCCTGGTCTCCTCGGACGCCCTAGGTACTGGTAGAATCTCCAAGGAGGAGACTGAGCTTCCTATGGAGCGGCAGATCCTGGCTAGTTCCCAAAACCTTGCCTGGATTTCCAGTTCACTGTTCCCCTCCAAGTTGTTTGTGCCCAGATGTATTAGGAAAGCTGGGGATTCCCCGGATTCCAATGCTATTGAGTATAGCTGGAATTTGGCCTTGTGTACGGACAGGCCTGTGATACACGTAGCCTTGACTGGGCTGCTTTTTCCCTCCCCTACCCCCTCCCACTGGATGCCCCTGGTCTTGGGAGTCACCTTCACCCTCCTTCCCCCAATTTACTGGCCCTTTTGATCCCTTCCAGGCTCTTCCTTTTTTCATCAACCCCAACCTCCTCTCACCCCTTTAGTCTGGGATCACTAATCTGCACACGTGCCCTACCATGCTCTTTCTTCTGCCCTGCGGCTTCAGTTTGCTCCTCGCCCCCAACCTCATGGGTGGCACTGCTCTCCCCGACTCCCTTTCAGGGCCAGAATCCACAGGTCCCCACCCAGACACCCTTCTACTACTTCCCTCCCTGCCACCATCTCCCCTCCCCCATCTTGTATCCCCACCACGTCTGGCATATATTTCTCCCTACCTCCCCCACACCTCATCTGATTCCTCCGCCCTACGCTGGCCTTTCTAAGTACCCCTACTATCCCCCCCACCCCGTCAACTTCCTCAACCTGAGTGCCTGCCCGACTATTTCTCCCCTCCCCGGCCTCATCTTGTGCTCCTCCAACCCCTTTCCTCCCTCCAACTTCGGCTCATGTCCCTCCGTCCCCTTTTGTGGATGTGGATATAGTTCCATTCTCTCCGGGGCAGTGTTGTCTTAAAAGGACACGCAGAAGTTAATAATATTAGTGGATTCCTGGGGTAAGAACGAGATTTTTTCTTCCTCTTATGACGTGAGGAATGCTGATCCTCCTTGTCTGAGGATCTGCTCCTGCATCAGGATTTATTTTGCTTGTCATAGTGATGTGAGGACAGCTGTCCCTCTTCAGATGAGGACGGGGTCCTCTCTTTTTTCCTTCTTGCGAGGTTGCACATCTGGTGACCCTGAAGGTTGCCAGTCGAAGCATGCAGGGTCCAGTGCAAGGGGCCCTATTTAGCTTGTCTATAAGTTCTGGGGGAGGAGAGAGAGAGTTGCAGACTGCTGGGTCTCCCTGTGGTCGCTGCTCTTTCAGACCTAGTGGCTGCTACTCACTCAGACCTGTCTGCTGGCTATCAGTCTGAGTCAAGGCATGGGAGGTTTCCATCATATCCTCCTCAGTTGCAGACGCTGCCATCTCACATTTTAGCAACAGCGAACCTGCAAAAGTGATTAGAAGAGGGGATTTGGCACGCTGGCATTTTCTGCCCTGGCAGGCTTGTCTGAGGACATGACTGAAAAAGGATTTAATCCCCTTTGATTCAGCATACCACCCCACCCCCAGCCCCACCCCAAGGATTCCTGATAAAACAGGAGGCTGTCTGGAAGAATGCTGAAGCTCAGGTGGGACACTGCTGCTGATCTTTTAAGGGCAAAAAGCTGAGCTGTTTAAACTGCTGTCTTGTGCCTGATTAAATTCTCGCTCCCTTAGTGCTGGGGGAGGCGGGGAAGAGATCTGTACAGCAAGGTGAGAAGCTCCATTATGTCCTGAGCAGCACTCCTGATGAACTGCCGCGCTCGATGAGAGAGCACTGGACTCTCAATAAGCGACTGAATTAGAGCTGCTGGCCCACCGGCAAGTGGTTGAAAGAGTCAGGGAGCCAGCCGTCGAAGGGAGAAAAATAGCACTGGTGTTGACGAGGAGAGAATTCTCTCAGAGCACTGAGGACAGTTGCTATTAATGTCCAATCGCTAAAAAAACAGCACCCGGTGAAGAAATCTACCAGTTGACGAACTCCCAGGCTAAGATGAACACTTCGTTGAGCCCAAAATCGCAGGAAAAACATCAGCAGTAAAGTGGGGCCAGTCTGTGCAGCTTGCGAGACTGGGACCCATGCAGGAGTGCTCTAAAGTGCTGCATTTCTTCAGCAATCCCAGTAAGAAGTTTTGTGACTTACAGTCCGATGTCTTCAGCCCTGCCACATGATGGCAGAGCTCTGCTGCAGAGTACCTGCTAGTTGGAAGGCAGGAAGTAAACTGGTGGAAACAGGAAGTAGCTGGATATCCCCAGCTGCAGAGCTTAGTTCCTGCCTGCATATATGCATCAGGAGGTACAGCACATTTGTATGGAAGCCCCGAGACCAGCTTAGGAGAGAGAATTTTAGTTTTTTTAAGTTATGGTATTTGATTTTGTTTTTGGCAGTCACTTACCGTCGAGTCCATGTGGTGGTTCTGTCTCCAGGGCAAGACAAGGCGGCTAGTGGTCAGAAAGGAAGAGCTGCTGCGGACGCATGTACAGAGCAAGGGAACCTGGCACGTGTTTGCCATTATAAACACCATAATGGAAAATTAAGCCATGGTTTTCCTATGGGGAAAAAGGAAGACCCATTAATTATATGCACTTAATTACACAGTAAATGATTACTTGGTTATCAAGCTAAATGGTGCATGCATGTAAACAGGAAACATCATAAAATTATAAAGGACTAGAATGACAATCACCTTTATGCCAATACATACATTTCCTGTGTGGACAGCATGCAAGTATTTCTTTATGGGAAAACCAATATGTGATGTAAAGACACCTAGGATATTATGGAACTGCCCTTCTAGTTCTTAGAGTTATAACTCTCACACACACACACAGGTCTCATGTGGAGATATAGCCTCAGTTTCATCTTTGGCAGGCTAAGCAACAAAGATTTCTGTGATAGGTTAAGCGAGGAGGGAGATTTTTAATGATCAGCAATGGAACACAAGTTGTAAAACCTATAAGCAGTACATATTTTTAATGTAAAGGAGTTATATTTTTAAGGTTCATCTGGAAGGTTTCTAGTGAGTAAACATGGCAGCCATATTTGCGATGGCAGGTCATTTAGGGCATGCTGACCAATCAGGTGGCTTCATATGTCTTGTATTTTATAATACTTTTCATGAAATGGCAAGAAAAAAAAAGCCTAGGAATGTCACTGGCTGAGAGACGTCACCTGAACGTGCATTAAATCTCTATAAATGCATGGTCAGGTGCTCCATATCATTTTCCTCCCCCAAAAAACTGACAGAGCCATTTTATAAGTGTAATAAGCCCCTCCCTCCAGGATGTGTATCACATAATTTTAATGCACTTCCCAGGGGCATAAGGATATACGGCCTTCAGTCTCATGCCTTACTACACCCTGGTGCTTGCATTAAAATCCTATAATGCACACCCTGTCATGGCTTGTTTGTTACTTAATTACTTAGTTCCAGAACCCAATTAAGGGTAAATACACAGGGAAATCTTCATTGTTGGCTTCTACTCAGCTTACGTTCCAGGGTTCCAGAACTCTATATGCAGTTGAAAAATGAATACTGGCCAGGGACAACAGCAGCTTAGCAAGGGGCTACTTCAAAACAAACATGTGAAAAAGTTTACTGGAGATATTACATATATTTTCCGTACTAAAAAATAAAATAAATGAGTGCCAACATGGGGGTGGGGTTAGGGATTAAGCATCCCACAGGACACACACTGCCAAAGAGGAGGCAGTACAAGCTCCCCTGCAATACCACTACCTGCAGCCAGAGCAGCAAACAAGTGGGAGGATACCAGCCGCATCAGAATGTGGACAAGCTCAAGGCATGCGCTCTCTCTGATGCCTTGCACGCCAGTATCAAAAAGGTAATAACACAAGGTAGAAAACACCTAAGCACCCAGTATGATGCTGGTGTCCCTCGGGACCTGCTGAATAAACCGGCCTTTTGGACTACAGCTTACTAGATGGGGTGGACTGGGTGGGGGTGGGGGGGGGGATGGTGGAACCCCTGGAGTTCAGAGGCAAGTACTGAAGAGCAGGGATGGATGAGACAGGGGAGAGGCATGACACAAGACCAGAGATGGATAAAAAAATGTATTTGAAAAATAAGAGAGAGAGAGAGAACTGCCGAGATCCTCCAGGTGGGCCTTAATCCACCAGAAAATAGATCCTACCTCCGCCCACACTGAACGGCTTCTTTTGCAGCCTTGTCTTTTTACATAGGATACCACTATTGATCAGTTGTCACACTGTATCTGGCCTACAGGGCCAACATATCCTCGTCTCTAAGACTCGTGTTGTCTTTGCTAGGGGGTGCTCCTACCTAACCTCAATTATGGGCTCACTGCTTATGCTAATGTGTAAGGCTTCATCCTGTAAATGGGGTGTAGCTTATAACATTTGTAGGTTTGGTCTATCGGTTGCCTGCCTCACACACCACTGTGAACTCTATAGCAAACTGGGCTGGTTATCCCATGCAAACAGTCGCTCTTTTTCCCTGGACTGTTTTGCTGACAAGACTCTCAGAGCTGCTACTTCACCAGTCTAGGTAGGTCAGCAAAATATGCTTATTCAGAGCTACCAACTCGGGTCCACCGACCAGTCCCTGTTGATGGTTCCCAAGACCCATACAGCCTCACATGACCAGGCCTTCGTGACTTGGTCACCAAGGCTCTGAAACTCCTTCCCATCTCTGGCTCCTAGTGCTGTCTCCAAATCACTTCTTAAAAATCTCCTCTGGGATTTTTTTGAAGGCCAACTCAGCCTGTTCATGCACTTAACCATATGGTATATATTCTATGGCCTAGAGTTCCTTGTTCTCCCCTAGTGCTTACCCTGCTCAGGGTGGCTTGCTGTTCATACTTGCTAAGGATTAGTTATCTTCTATACCATGTTTTGAACTGCTTTTGTAACTGCATCTGATCAAGTATGAGCTGGCCCGCCAGGGCAGCGGTAGCGCCAATGCTTGCAATGCCAGCAACCTGGGCTCAGTAGCAAGCCTGGGTTGCTGGAGGGCCAGCCAGGGGAGAAGTAGCGAGCACCCATAGGGCTGCTCTCCATCTCTGGGGTGGGAAGGGCTGCAGTCCCCACTGCTATACCGCCACCTGGGTGACCACAGGTGGAGGTGTAGCCAGGGGATGCAATAACGCAGGGAGGGCGGATGTCGGCCAAGGGACTGAAGCGAAGGCACGTCTCTGCATGCCTTCGTCTCCTTGACCCTCCTTGAGCGCTGGCATCTGCAGGGGTGGGACGAGAAAAAGCCCCATAGCTGCACCTGGAGATGGGCCCCTGCATCGGTGACCAGGGGATTCAAGTGAGAAGCTCCAGTGCAGCCACTCCAATCAAGGTAAAGGGGGAGTTAGGGAGTCCCCCTCTACCCCACTCGGGGTGGGGGGTAAGTCGGGCACCTGAGGGTTGCAGGAACAGTCGTATGAGGTAGATGTCCTCCGTCCTCCAGCACAGCCTGAGTGAAGACGCAGTCATGGTGTCAGAGGGTGCATGAAGATGAAAGCAAGGAAAAAAAAAAAAATGTAATTGGTACGAGTTCACCGTTACTGTAATGTAATTTAAACTTTCTCCCTATGTAACTGCCAATCTGCTATTCTGCAGCTTGCATATGTTGCTGTATTGCACTGCGTGTGTAAGTCTCCCGGTTCGCACCTGAAAACAGGCACTGTGATTGCCTAGAGTGCTTACCTCCCCAACAAAGTCTAAATAAATAATTTCTGCAACCATTCCCTAGCCTTGTTGTGAGATGCAGGTAGGGCTTTGAGAATGGCTCTCATCTTCAGAACATTTATGCTGAGCTGAGCTGTTTCCCACGTCAATTTGCCTTGTGTTGTCTCCCAGGATTGCTCCCAACCTTGAAAGACTTGCGTGTCTAGTTCGCTGTGTAGCTCCATTCCGAGGTAGACCCACACCCCCTTCAGATGGTCTCTGGACATCTAACAGGAAACTTAATCTGACTTTGGTGATATCTGACCTGACTTTTGCAGAGATGACCAAGTGAAGTTCCCTGCAGAGTGCATTACTCTGAGGACTAAATTGATGCATGCCATCATTTTGCATAAAGCTCATGACTAGAGCCAAGGAACTGTGACTCTGGCTGAGTAAAGAGAGTCTAGTGAGGACCACAGGCTGACCAGTCTCTCTGGACAGAAAAAAATATTCCTATAAATATTGCTAGGACCAACCCCTTCCCCAATATCTGTTCATCCACAGAGCTCATCCTCTACGCAGATGACACGACCCTCTTTTGCAAGGATAAGAATCCCCTCTCCCTTCAGAACAAACTGCAGCACGACTTCAGTAAACTACATTCCTGGTTCTCCTCCAGGGGCCTGGTCCTCAACTCCAAGAAGACGAAGGTAATGGTATTCTCAGGCTCTAGGAAGTCCCTAAATTTCAATTTTACTCTTACAGGCAACTACGGCAACCCAATCGAGAGAGTCACCACCGTCTAAATACCTGGGGATTCAATTGGACTGTCACCTAAACTCTGAGCTGCACACTCACCAGCTAATTAAAAAAATTCACCAAAGACTTGGCGTCCTACATAGACTAAAACATTTCCTCATACCAGAAACTAGGACCTTGCTTGTCAACAGTTTCCTGCTTCCTATTTTAGACTACGACTCCCTCTTATACTCAACCTCCATCTTGCAGAAAAACCTAGTTAAAGACCACATATCACACAGCATCACCCGATTCATCACAGGCCTCCCCCTTAGGACACATTACGATAATCTGTGCACTCTGCAAACTGGCTCCCCCTGGAGGATAGATCTGACAGCAGAAGTCTCACTTTTTTCTTTAAAATCCAACTAGGCTCCATGCCTAACAGCATCTCCTCCCTCTTCAGTAAGTGTGTACAAACCGGGACCATCAAGCACTCTAGTACCCATGCCTTCACAATTCCTCGCCGTTTCATAAAACCTAGGGGCAACGACACTTCCTCTCCTACAAAGGTGCCAAACTTTTTAACAACCTTCCACCACCCTTGGTCCTGTGCAACACACTTGCATCATTCAAAAACCAAAAGTCCAAAGCAGCTGCCCTGACCCATGCTCTCAGCTCCAATCTCTTCTTTTCAATTTCCTGCACTTCTCACCTGGCATATTTTTGCCTCTTTAAATTTATTATATAGTTATGTTATCTTTAACAGTACCTTCCCTATTATGTTCTGTCCCCTTTGTATGCCTGTTATTCCTGACAATGTAATGTTCACCAACATGTGTTGTTGTACCAACTTTGAATGCACTCATTCCAAAATATGTAATGTTTACCAATATGTATTATTGTACCAAATGTTGTCACTGGAAGTGTGTGAGAATGGGCAATTTTGCTCACAGCCTTCCCAGTATCCGAAGTCCCGACCTACAACCCACTGCAAACTACATACAATTCAAGGTATGCAGAACAACTTTGTCGCAGGACATCTGAGAAACTCAGGAATCACCTTAGTCATCAGATTTATCCTAGAAAATCTCACCTTGAAAACAGATTTTCTGAACTTTCACACACCCTTCAAGGAAACAACAGTAATGTGTTACCAGGATTTACCTGTGATCTCCAAACACATTATCAAAATGCTCTCCAGGCAGCTCTATCACAGAAGAGAAGGAAACTCAGAGAACTTCAAGACAGCAGCTACAACAACATCTTGACTCATCCACGGGAAGTTTATAAATCACAGCACTAACATTGTGGAACAGGATAATACACAGTAACAGCCACCAGTGATCAACCTATCTAATGAAGAACTTACACGGGCTGAAATATCTGTACTATCCAAGGGCTTAACTTTCTGCCCCACACAGGAATTGGATAACATTAGATTCTGTGGGGAGATGGAATAATTTTTTTAGACTGCTTCATCTAAAAGAAAAAATTACTCACCTTAGTAATGTTGTTTCTTCTAATGGAGTCTTGCTATATTATGACATATGCAGTTTGTCCCAGCCTTAGAACTGCTCCGGAGGCGAAAGAGTTAACTTCCATGCCAGGCATGGAATCTTGATCGCGAGCTCGGTTGAAAAAACTCTGTCTGTTGATCTTCAAACTGAAACTGTCAGATCTTTACGAGCAAAACTCACTAAGGTTCTGTGTGGAAGCTGTAAACCTACACTAGCCAACTGGCTACTAAAATATTAACACATTTTCTGGTCCCAAAACCAAGACTCAAGTCAGGGATCAAAAAATAAAATAAAATAAAATACAACACCCAAACACCCCAAAAGAGAAGGTGAAAACACAAGGTGGGTATATTAAGTGCCAACACTGCACTGCCCACCCACATCCCAAAAGCAGAGGTTCTGAGAGGGGCAGGCGGGGGGGGAGGTCATAATATAGCAAGACTCCATTAGAAGAAACAACATTACTAAGGTGAGTAATTTTTTCTTCAAACAACATGAAGTCTTGCTATATTATGACATATGCAGACTACATAGCAGTACCTCCATGGAGGAGGGACAGAACCTACTTAGGAAATAGGCTCTGAAGCACAGCTGTGCCAAACCGAGCATCACTCCTAGCCTGGATGTCCAGGGAGTAATGCTTGGTGAAAGTGTGAACTGTTTTCCAGGTAGCTGCTTGACATATCTCTAAGATAGGGATGTCCCTGGCGCAGCTGTACCTCTGGTAGAGTGAGCCCTCAGGCCTGAAGGAGGAACCTTACCCAGTTTTTGATAGCAAAATTGGATACAAGAGACAATCCACCTGGCAATGGATCTTTTAGTGGCAGATTTCCCTTTACCAACCTCACCATAAGTGAGGAACAGTTGGAGGGAGTCAAACCTGTGACCCTTGGTACGCTCTATGTAGTAACTAAGGGCTCTCTTCACATCTAAACTGTGCAGCCTCCTCTCACCAGAGGAGGAATGGTCAGTGAAGTACACTGGAAGAGATATAGATTGATTAAGGTGGAAATCTGAAACCACCTTAGGCAAGAATTTCCTGTTAGTCCTGAGGACTACCTTATCTCTGTGAAAGGAGATAAAATCAGGCTCCACTGACAAAGCTTGTAATTCACTTATGCGCCTAGCAGAAGTGATGGCTACTAGAAACACAGTTTTCCAAGTCAAGTACTTAAGCTCTGCTGAAGACAAAGGCTCAAAGGGGGGGTTGCATTAGCTGAGCAATGCAAACATTAACATCCCAGGCAGGAGCAGGGTCCCTGAATGGAGGGTTGGTGTGAAGCAATCCCTTGAAAAACTTAGAGAATACAGAGTGAGCAGAAACAGAAGAGGGCTTTCCTGCTGAAATAAAAGCAGAGACAGCTGCCAAATGCACTTTCAGGGTAGCTGGCTTCAGCCCCAAAGTATTTAGATGGACCATATAGTCCAGGACTGTGGGCAAGTCAGCAGATTCTGGGGAAATATGCTTTCCAGAGCACCATATGGAAAACCTTTTCCATTTAGAATTATAAGTAGCCCTGGTGGAAGGCTTCCTAGAAGCTTTCAAGATATCGAGTACACCTTGAGAAAGGTGTAGGTCAGCAAACTCTAACTCCTCAAGAGCCAGGCCTTGAGGTTGAGGATTGAGATTCGATACCAAACTCCCCTGGGCACAGGTTAACAGATTGTGATTCCTGGGGAGACACAGGGAAGGTGGACTGCTAAGGACAGAAGGAGTGGATACCAGGGCTGTCTGGCCCAATCTGGAGCAATCAGAATCATCCTGCAAGGTTGAGATCTGATTTTGACTAGCACCTTGAACAAGAGAGGAGGAGGCAAGAGGAACTTCCCTTCCCAATCTAGGAGGAAGGCATCCAGAGGGACTGAGCCCAACACTGGGGGCCTGCAACAAAAAAGCGGAAGTTGGTGATTGTCTGGGGCTGCAAAAAGATCTATCTGAGGGGTGCCCCACCTGGCAAATACTAACCCCAGTACTAGGGGATCCAGTGACCATTCGTGATGGCCCTGGGAAATCCTGCTGAGAGCATCTGCCAGGACATTGTCCTTGCCTGGGAGGTGAACTGCCATGAGGGAGGTGTTCAGGGAATAAGCCAGAGACCACAACTTCATTGCCTCGGTGCACAAGGCCGAAGACCGAGTGCCCCCTTGCTTGTTGATGTACCACATTGTAGTGGTGTTGTCTGTTCTGACCTGTACCACTTTGTTCTGAACAGATGCAGAAAAAACCTGAAGTGCTAGAAAAACAGCTCTGAGTTCCAACAGATTGATGTGGAGCAGAGATTCCTGA
Source organism: Neoceratodus forsteri (assembly GCA_016271365.2). NCBI lineage: Eukaryota > Metazoa > Chordata > Ceratodontiformes > Ceratodontidae > Neoceratodus > Neoceratodus forsteri. The sequence continues at coordinate 953,211,477 of CM028130.1, forward strand.
GGGGACCACAATCCCTGGGTGGTGAGGTCGCCCATGTGAGCTTCCCATCCCAAGAGGGACACATCTGTAGTAAGGGTCAAGGAGTGAGACTGAGGTATGAAAGGAACTCCCTGCCTCAGATTGCTCTGATCCTGCCACCACTGCAGGGCCTGGATCAGGGTTCGAGTTACTGGGATCAATCTGGTTAGAGGATCTCTCCTTTGAGACCAGAAGGCTCTCAAATGGAACTGGATGTCCCTCATCTGAAATCTTGCTCCTTGTACTACAGCTGTGGAAGCAGCCATGTGGCCAAGGAGCTGTAGAAAGTGCCTTGCTGGTCGAGAGACCTGCAGAGTGAAGGACGAGGCCAGAGCCACCAGGGTCTTTACTCTTTCTAGAGGAAGGAAAGCTCTGGCCTGCTTTGTGTCCAGTTCTGCGCCTATGAAAGTGAGTAGCTGAACAGGCTCTAGAACTGACTTTGGAAGATTGAGAAGAAAACCTAGAGATGTAAGCAGCTGCTGGGTAACCTGAAGGTATGATTTGACTTGGTCTGGAGACTGACCCACTATGAGCCAGTCGTCCAGGTAAGGAAAGATGGCAATCTTTTGCCTTCTTAAGTGAGCAACTGCTACTGCCAGGCATTTGGTGAATACCCTTGGGGCAGAGGTGAGGCCGAAGGGCATTGCTCTGAACTGGTAATGGCCTGAGGGCAGTTCGAATCTGAGGTACTTTCGGTGGGAGCTTCTGATGAGAACATGGAAGTAGGCATCCTTGGGGTCCAGGGATGCTAGCCAGTCCCCTGGCCTTAGGGAGGGTAAAATAATTCCCAGAGTCACCATTTTGAATTTTGGTTTTAAAAGGTGCTTGTTTAGGTATCTTAGATCCAGGATGGGCCGCCATTCTCCTGTCTTTTTTGGGGTAAGGAAGTACCTGGAGTACAGTCCTTTGCCCTGGTGTAGGGGAGGAACCCTTTCTACAGCTCTGAGAGCCAGGAGGGTTGAGACTTCTGTTTCCAAAGCAAGAGCCTCTGATGGATTTGCAGGTGGAAAGGATCTGGTTCTCATCTTTGGAAATTTTTTGAAGCTGAGAACCAGTCCCTGGCTTACCACTTCCAGGACCCACTTGTCTGATGTTAAAGACTCCCAGTCCTGGACGAAGTAAGCCAGCCTGCCCCCTACAGGTAATGGAGAATCGGCCCTGGGCATCCCATCAGGGTGCCTGTTTGGCAGGGGCTTTAGGCTTAGGGGTGGGAGCAGGCCTGCTCGTACCCCGTCTGCCTCTCCCTCTGAAGAACCCCCTCTGGGCATAAGCTGAAGAGGAGGCCTGGGCTTGGTAAAAAGGCCTGTGAAAAGGCTTGCCCCTGCCCCTGGAAAGCTGCCTCTGAGGGGTGGCTTGCCTCTCTTTGGCCTGTGCACTCCTATAAGTGGTCCTATATTCATCCATTTTCTTCATGTAATTCTCTGTCTGCTCCCCAAACAGAGAATTACCCACAACAGGGAAATCCATGGCCTTAGCCTGGGTATCCTGTGACAGGCTAGTACACCTGAGCCAGGCCATTCTACGAAAAGCGACAGATGTAGCCATGACTCTTGAAGATACATCATTAGAGTACACTGCAGCATGGAATTGCACCTTGGATGCCTCAATACCATCAGCAGCCACCTGTTCCAGCTCCTTGGCAAGCTGGCCAGGGACCTGTTTCGCTAAAGCCATAACAGTATCCCATCTGGATTTCTGGTATCTTGCAACACAGGCCATATAATTTGCCTGTCTGAGTCCCAAGGATGCTGCCATGTATTGTTTCTTTGCCATGGCATCAATCCTCCTGGAGTCCTTGTCAGGGGGGTGTGAAGCCAAGGGAATATTTGCCTTATCACAGGCTGCAGCCTGCACTACCCCAACATGGCTGCATTGTTGTGAAAGGAACTCCGTATCAGAGCCTGACAATGTGTACCTCCTGTCCATCTTTTTATCCACAGGAGGTAAAGAATTAGGAGCTTTTAAAATCTTTATTGTCTGTTTCCTAAAAGATTTATGTAAAGGAATAGACAATCTCCTGGACTCTGGGATATCCATCATTTCCACATAGTCAGGCTCCTCTTGTTCATCCACAGCTTCTTCCAAAGGAAGCTGGAGGGTTTCAGCAACTTTTTTATAAAACAGAAAATGAGGAGGGGACTCAGAAAGCCTAGGGGGAGACACTCCTGAAGGTCTGTCTGGGGAGATGTCCGGTTCAATGGGCACATCCACTCTCTTCATAAGCCTCCTCCCCCTCCTTCGGTTCATAAAATTCTTCTATATCATATTCTTGAACCGGTGGAACCGACCAAACCGACCATTTACCTGATGGTGCCGGTTCGGACGGAACCGGGGAAAGCGACTGGACAGTTTGGATCGCTTTGGTTATCTCTGCAGCGGTTGGAGAAGGAAATTTTGGCTCCACACCTGCTGATTTTCTAGTCCTCTTTGCTGGAACTGGCTCCTCTGAGTCAGTTCTTCGTTTGCCCGAGGAAGTATCGCCCTGGTCAGAGGGCACTCCCTCCGGTTCGGTTGGCACCGAACCGGGCTGGCCATCTGGGTCAATGGACTTTTTGGCCTCTCGTTCCCTGAGCCTACCAACTCTCTTATCCAGGGTAGCTGCAGGGAAATTCTTGCAAATCTGGCAGTCTGCATTGAGGTGGTCAAACCCCAGACAATAAACACATGTGGTGTGTGGGTCAGCCTTGGCAAAGGCTTCCCCACAGACACTACAGTGTTGAAACCCAGTGGGCCGGTTTTCTTTTGGGTTTCTCAGACATAATGCCAGCCTAACCAAAAACTTGCCCTTTTCCGCAAAGCCAAGCAAGAACACCCTTTATCAAGCTTCCCAACCGTGTTTCACGGTCGTGAAAAAAACGTACGAACCATTAGGAACCATAAGAACCGGAACAGCACTCTAAATGTAGTTTAACAAATTTTAACAACAACCTGATCGGTTCAAACCGAACCGATAACGTTTGCATGTTCCACACAGAGAAAAGTAAAACCTATCTATTACTTACGATACCACAGACAGAGCTTGAACTGACCGGTTGCGGTTAAAATATACAAATGCGGTTTAGAAAACCGAGAAATAACACTTTTTTAACCGACAAATGAACCGAGCAGTAGGAGGAATCTCCGGAGCGACTGTTCAGTGAGGCGGAGTAAAGAATCTGACAGTTTCAGTTTGAAGATCAACAGACAGTTTTTCCAACCGAGCTCGCGCTCAAGATTCCATGCCTGGCATGGAAGTTAACTCTTTCACCTCCGGAGCAGTTCTAAGGCTGGGACAAACTGCATATGTCATAATATAGCAAGACTTCATGTTGTTTGAAGAATATTTCTTTGATAAAAATGACACTCAAACAACACATTATGACAGAACAAAGAAAACATCAGATTAGACCCCTCGGAGTGGATGCAACCCCAAGTTGGATGCCTACATCAACTGCTTCTGTGAAGGAATAAACTCCCAAATCCTTAGCAAACAGCAGAAACTCCTGTACAATATTACACCACTAGAAAAGAGGGCAATACAAACTCTGAATAACAACCATAACATTGTAATAAAACAAGCTGACAAGGGTGGAGCTGTGGTTGCGATGAACACAGAGGGTTACATTAAAGAGGCACACAGACAGCTGTCAGATACAGCTTACTATAGAGAACTCACCGAAGACCCTACTACACAATATACAGAAGAACTTAAACAAATCATCATGTCTCTACCAAACAACATCCAAGAACAGTTAAAAATACTAATTCCAAACAAACCTACTCCAAAGACATTCTATATGCTACCCAAGATATACAAACCAGGGAATCCAGGACAACCCATCATGTCTGGCATTGGCATTGGCACACCCACTGAAAACATTTTAGGACTTATTAAATCCATTTTAAAATCACTAGTAAGAGCTACTAACAGTTTTATTCAGGACAGAACCGATTTCCTCAGGAAACAAATTGGACAACTGCCACCGAACTCTATCCTAGCCACAATGGATGTCACTGCCCTGTACATCAACATCCCACATGAAGATGGCATAGCAGCATGTCAGAAATTTTAAAGGAAAACACATCCACAGGAGACATTCCAGAAACCACCATCAGCACCCTAATAAAATTCATTTTGACACGCAACAACTTCACTTTTAATGGCAAGCACTTTTTACAGGTCATGGGGACAGCCATGGGCACTAAAATGGCACCGCAATATGCCAATCTTTTCATGGCCTGCTTAGAGGAGGATTTTTTTTTTTTTTTTTATAAACACCACCCTTATTATCCTTCTAACTCCATTTTATTGATGACATATTCCTTATTTGGACAGAAGATGAAGATTCTCTCAAAAAATTCCGTCATGATTTTAACAACTTTCATCATTCCATAAATCTTACTATTGAATACTCCACCACCTGCATACATTTTCTTGACACCACAGTCAGTATTACTAAAAATGGACATATACAAACTGCTCTTTACAGAAAACCCACTGACAAGACACCGCTACCTGCATAATTCCAGCTTCCACTCTAATCGTACAAAATAATCTGTAATCTAGTCGGGCAATTCGATACCACTTAATCAGCTCTGATGAGAGAACAAGAGAGACAGCTCTCCACACTTCAGAATTCCCTAATTCAGTAGGGCCACTCTCCAATACAAATCGACAGAGAATTTGAATGGGCTATACAAATACCATGAGACAATCTGCTGGAATACAGGCACAGACATCAAACTGACCGCACACCCATAGTGGTCACTTACAGCCCCATGCTAAAACCCCTTCAGGAAATTATCAAAGAGCTACAACCCATGCTAAGAGAAGATGAAACACTGAAAGACATCTTCCCTGAGCCACCTGTCATTGCCTATAAGCAGCCCCCCAGCCTCTCAAACATGATGATTCATAAACTCCCAGCAGATCAAAATAACCAGAAAACAAGAGGGACAACACCATGCAACATGGCAAGATGTAAGACCTGTACCCACATATGTGCACAGGCCACCATTAAGACAAGCCAGAACAAAAAAATACAAATTGTAACATGGGACTGAATAGCACAGAGAAATGGTGAACACCTACTGGTGGAAAGTGGTCAGCTGACCGAAAATCAGCTGGTATTAATCCAGCGGTAGAGCCCGCTGCTGTAGTACTTATAATGGCCACAACAGAAAGAGCGACGTGAGAGGGTACAAGAGCATGCTGAAGCAGTTGCGTGAGTGAGTAGAACAGAATGAGAAAGTGCTAGATTGGAAAGCTGGATCAGTACACACAGGCAACCGCTATAAATAGCACCACAGAAAACCAATAAAAAAGTGTGAGCACTGTGCGATATATCCGTTTGATAGTGTATGGGTCAGAGCAGTGAGGCAGAAACAGCAAACATGGATAATTGCGTAACAACATTTTCGTTGTATGGCGTAAAGGGAATAATCCAGTGGGTAGATGAGTATGGCGACAGTGGACAGGTAAGTTGCAGGACGCCAACCAGCAGCCATAGTGAGAAATGTGGCTGTAGGACAATGTCACGTTGACAAAGGCAACACACAGTTGATAGAAAAGAAGACAAACAGGTCAGAGATGAAGGAAAAGTTGTAAATATCAAAGTGGTAGAAGTAGAGAGAGAGAGAGACGGAAAGTGTCGGTGGCAAACATAAGGGAAAAAAAGAAACATATCGGTAAAGTAGCAGAAAGTAGAAGAGAATGTATGTGAAGGCACATAGTTGTCATGGATGATGATCTAGACAGTCTGGAGAGAAAAAAGGTAGAAGCCAACAAGCACAAGAATACGGGCGTGTAATGTCTTTAACGATTGGCTGAAAGCAAACAAACTCAGCATATACAGTGTCAGTGACTCAGTAGGTAGCACACTCGCCTCTGAAGCCGGGAGATCAGAAGGTTGTGGGTTCAGTTCCCACATCTGGCACTTAGGTTAATATCCCAATACTGTCACTGTAGTGCAGCATGAGTGGGGGTGCTGCACTTCTGAGGTGCCGTCTTTTGGATGAGACGTTAAACCGAGGTCCCATCTGCCTGGAGTGGTGCTAGTTCAGATGAATGCTAAAGATCCCAAGGCACTTATCAAAAAAGAGTAGGGGAATTTCCCCGGTGTCCTGTGCCAGATTCCCCCATTCACTAAAAATACCACCAACAGCTTAATCTGGTTCAATTTCAGTTGCTTACCATCTGTACCCCCAAAAAAAAAGGGACTTCTAGGCCCAGTGGGCTTACCCGTCAACAAAATTCAATAAAAAAAATAAACAGATATAAGTACAATATCTGCAATGGAGCTTGGAAAAATCCTGAGACCGTTCTATGGGTCTGTTCGGACAGAACAGAGAAAACACCAGGGCTTGCGTTAGCCCCCTACTGAAGTCCCCAAATGGGAATTTTAAAGATTCTGAAGCACAACAATGAAAGCAGTGCTTCAGCACTGACCCTGTATATGGAAAGGTTTTCATGGATTTCGTTATCAGAAAAAGTATTGGGTAATATTTTACAAAGCCACTACAAATTTCTGTCCCCAGGATTCTCTGCTCTGACCCCCAACATTTGAAGCGGAGGGCCAATGTGACACCCTCTTTACTAGTACTAATGCAAGCCCTGAAACACTATAGTGTGAGTTCCTATATTGCCATTTGTGCTGGCCTACACAGGTATATCACGGGTGTAGAGGTAAAGAGGCACATTAATATGATCACGGACATAGAATTTGTTGCAGCAAATAACATGTTTTGTCACCGTTCTGAAAGAATACAAACGCACTGGACAAGATGTCACTAGTCATCACCCTAAAATATCCGACGGATATCTAAGAAAGATACAAACCTGCGACAAACTGAGCCCAGAATCTCCATATGGGCTCATTCGGAGACTCTGGTTTGAGATCCAGCTGGGGCTTGCACGAAGAGGGAGAGAGGGCCAAAGGCAACTGAAGCAAGATTCATTTGTAGTGAAACAGGATGAGGACGGGGAAGAGTACTTAGTGCTAGCGTTCAATAAGAAGATGAAAAAATCACAGTGGGATAACGAGTGCAATAAAGAGCGTTTCTGGTATATAGCCAACCCAGAAGCAAAGACTGTCGTGTCAACATACAAAGAGTACACAGAGATGTCCCGCTAATGCTTCGGCTTTGTATCTGCACCCCTCAAAACTAGATACTAGCGCTGCACAACAAAGAAGTTGCTGGTTCAGCAGACAACCTGTGGGTAGGAACTACCTTGGAAACCTCATGCCGCAAATATCAGGAGATGCACAACTGAGTGTCCGTTATACTAATCAAGCATTCGGCGCACCGCTGTCCATATGGTTTCTCAGGCTGGTCTCGCATCCAGAGAGATCGTGTCAGTTACCGGACATCGATGCAAGACCAGTCTGAGAAGCTACTGGTCTCCCTCCAGTACAGAGAGAAAGAAGTGATCTACTATACTGTCCTCGTCTGACAGAAGCACAGCACAGGAAGACACACATGGGACTGTAGAAGACAGTAACAGAATAATAGTAACGGTAGATGAGAAAAGAAACTCAGAGACCCAGACCAGAGAAACTGTAGCACAAGTTGCTGGAGTAAGCGTTGTACCGATCCCACGAAGTTGCATCAACATAGCCGAGCAAGGCACCACATATAGCCAAGAAGCGGTGCGAAGGAAAGACACTGAAGAACATGGAACTGCAGCTCGCACAAGATAACAGACAGCAGTAGGAAGAATGGGAGACATACCACAGTGCGTCGCTGAGAGCATGCTAAAGAATGCCTTCCACGTTCACCATCTCACTGTGAATAGCCCTGTAACATTTGTGTACCATGCAGAACAAGACGCTGCGACCTGGAGGAGCAATGTTCACACGTGAGAAAAGCACAGCAGCGAGCACTAGAGACCAATCTGTACATGAGACAGTCACAGGCAGTATGCAAATGAGACGCACTGCCGAGAGAACGAGCAGAGAAAACCGGCAACCCATCGCAGATGAACAAACTTCCTGGACGTTTGGTTGCATCGATATGCCTGCAAGCGCAAGTAGCTACAGAAATTGACAGGACAGTGAAAAATAATAACCCTGTATTTGTAACATAAAAATAATAACGATAGTAATAAATGTTGTGTTTTCAAGCAAAGTTCGTGTCAGCATGTCTTGGACGATGCAGTCCATGTATGTTAGTAGAAGAAGTAGACACATCCAAATTATGCATGATTTCCAGCACTTGCACCCATGTTACAAGTGCATTAATCCCTTCCAACATCGGGCTCTATCAGTGGATTAATGCCCGGTGGGTGGTTGGAAGCACCCGGGGCATTAATCCACCAGTAGAGCCCTCCTCTGACGGGGATTAATGCTTACTTAATGGATCCTTCACACGTCAATCCAGCAATGTAGTTTACCTAATTCAATGCAAGAAGTGCACAAATGGTTGCTACACTGGGAAACTAGCCAACCACTGAAAACCAGGATGATCACCACCGTCACACTACAGCAAACCAGATTATCAGCACTCCAGTAGGAAACCATTTTCCACAAACAGATCACTATCTCTTGGATTTATCTGTCTTGATACTAAGAGGCAACTTCAGAAATACACAGGACAGAAGGACATGGGAATTGAAATATATTAAACAATTTAAATCTAACATTTCTGGACTGAATCGGGACATTGGTTTCATGACCCACTATGGTAAACCGTAATTCTTTTTTATTGTGTACTAAATCATGTCTCTATTTACCACACTTTGGTTCTGTATCTCACGTGCTATTATATTTTTTTCTCCGAGTTCTGCTTCTTTTTTTCTTTTTTTTTTACTTACGCCTTACATCCTCCCTGCCTCTCCTATTAACTCCTGAGCTCAGTCCCAATTACTTCCTCTTGTTTTCACACCTCTGTTTATCTAGGCCTCTGTTTCTCCTAATTTCCTTACATCTATTAGGCATCTCCTGTCCTTTCTACCCTTTCAGCCAGCCTCTGATCTCAGATCCTATCTGCATGCTTTTGTCTTCACTTTAGCTTCCTTTCATCTCCTACTGACCTGTTCCTACTATGCCCCTTCCCCATTTCTTCTCATGTTTTTATTTTTTGCATCTTAGACTTTCATCTCTAGTCCCCTTTATCACCTTCCTACTTCACTTCCTGATTATTTATTACTCCACAGTGGATATAAATACTGCTTGTTGCTCAGTTTTGCTATTCACCTGAAGAAGGGACCTGTATGACCCCGAAAGCTTGTACATACTTCCATCTTTGTACAAGACACTTGTTGGTCCAATAAAAGGCATCAAACCTTCCATCTTCTCCAGTATAAACAATAAAATGATAAATAATAATGATTCATAAGCAGCATCTATGTGCATGAGAGTCTGGGATGGGGTCACAGTGCTCTTGTCCCACTTGACCAAAGGAAAAAAAATTACTCATTGTAGTAATGTGGTTTCTTCCAAGGGATCCCTCACTATGCTTAACAACTGCAATCATTCCCGTGGAATGAGCTGCCCTAGAGCCCAGAATGTTATGCTAATTATGGAATCTTAGAATGAATTCTAAACTTTGCTGTGCGGTCACACTCATTGCTGCCCTCTAATGGCAGATTTCTGAAGCTAGGGTAAGTAGTGACCACCAAGCTATGACTACCAAAAATGCATCAAAAGAATTCAGAGGTCAATTTATAAGACCCTTAAATGTGGCAGAACAGATTTAGAAAGATTTGATCACAGAGTGTCAACTGTAAGGTACTGTAACAAGTAATGCGCAAGAAAACTGAAAGAATGGGTTCTTTTGAGAACCTTTTCCAGGTTCTAGAAGGGGAAGTAGGGAAGGGATTGTTGAAGGAGTACACAGTCAAAATCTGCAAAAACCTATGTTGTGCAGAGTGTTTTAATTTGTGTGTACTCCTGGCATGTCTTATCGTTGCTTGCTATTAGGATGTTTTTTCTAAGTTGACCTGCTAGTTTTATGACCCCTGTGGATCTTCATCTTAGCATGGTTTACTGCTCTTTCTCTTACCTATATGCCTACTGTCTCATATGACAGTGATGCATCTGGGACCACTGATTCAGCAACTACTAGAGATAGGAGCCTGACGTTCTGGCCTCTACCAAACTGTAATTCAGTATTTCTGTTTCCTATGTGTGTGTGTCAGGTCTAGCCAGCAGAAGTAGATGTTTTGCTTTTTAAAAACTTTTCATCAAAACTATACACAGCCATAAAAAGCACACAAATCACCCAAGATCGTCAATGCTATAATTAGTAAATACTCTAGTTGTTTCCTTACAGGATATTCCACTCAATTAGCCCTCAAGTATTTATTGAACTGAAAATGTAACCTTTTTGTGCTCGCTGGATAAGGAAAGTTACTGAAAAATCACAACTCAACAGTTATAACACTGACTCTAAACCAGTACTTGCTGAATCTATGGTCATGGATACATCACTGTTACATGGGGCAGAAGGCATTGTAGGAAAAAGAACAATAAAGCATGCTAAGATGGAGATCTCCAAGGGCCATAACACTAGGTCGCCAACGTAGAAAAAGCCTCCTAATAGCAGACAAAGGGAAGGAAGGACACACAAAGACTACACACGCAAATCAAAACACTCTGCACAACATATGTTTTGCAAATTCTTACTGCAGTACTCCATTAAGCATAGTGAGGGATCCCTTAGAAGAAACGGTGAGTAATTTTTTCTTCAAGCCCCAGGAATCCCTCACTATGCTTAACAGCAGCAGACCCCCATAGCGCTACCTTGTGAGGCTGGGTACATAACCTACTTAGGAAAAATAGAAATTTAAATACCTGTAAATTTTCTTTCTCCGACTGCTGGTCTCTGGGCTCATAACTACTGGGAGGTCCTTCCTGGTCCCATGTGACAGGCAGGATACAGATCTCTGCAGAGAGACTACATCCTCCCCTCCCCTCCATTTCCTGCAGCCATCAGTTCTTCCTAAAGCAGTTGTCCCCTATAGTACTACAGAACTTGGAAACAAAAAGAAGAAACGTTAATCTGAACATGCAGCTAGATGGCTGACTTCAAACATTCTAGGAGGGAAGGAGCCCAGAGACCAGCAGTCGGAAAATAAAAAATTACTCACTAATCTTGTTTCTTCTAAGGAATCTTACTGTATTCTGACTAATGCAGTATGGTCTCATGATAGGACTGCCCCGGAGCTGAAATGGTTAATAGAACCTATACAAATGATGGAATGCTAGGCTCGAGCTCGGTTTTCAAACCACTGTCCCTGGTAAACAATCTCTAACCGTCAGATTCTTACGAAGCATGCACTAAGCAGTTTCCTCTTAATTGAGGATAATAAGAATAGTAGTAATAATATTAACAATCATAAAAACCTCCCTGCACCAGAAAATGGCAGGAGAAATTAAGTGGGAATTACCAGTTTCAAACACTTCCAAAAAAACTATGCATCCCAGAAGACTCAAGTCACAGATGCCCAAAAATAAAAACAAGTATATACTCCTCAGGTTTACAACAACTGCAGCACATCTGTAATGAATGCAGTGACCACAGGTATCAGAAGGGGAGGAAGGGACGGAGCTCAGAATACAGTAAGATTCCCTTAGAAGAAACAAGATTACTAAGGTGAGTAATTTGTTCTTCAAACCCCAGGAAATCTTACTGTATTCTGACTAATGCAGATTACCAAGCAGTGCCTTTGGAGGTGGGCCTATAACCTATTTAGGAAACAGGCTCTGCATGACTGCTGTGCCAAACCTGGCATCACCTCTGGCTTGGACGTCCAAACAGTAATATTTTGTAAATGTGTAGACTGTTTTCCAAGTTGCAGCTTTGCAGATGTCTACTAGGGGAATCTCCCTAGCAGCTGCTAAGGGGGATGCAGTACCCCTAGTTGAATGGGCCCTGAGACCTGCAGGTGGTTCCCTACCCACCTTGCCATAACATAACTAAATATAAGTTACAATCCATCTGGCAATGGATCCCTTTGTGGCAGGTTTGCCTTTCCCTACCTCTCCAAAGGTAATGAAGAGCTGAGTTTGATTCTGTCTATGACCCTTTGTGTGGTCAAGATAGTAGCCGACTGCCTTCTTTACATTAAGGCTGTGCAGTCTACGTTCACCTGAAGTGGAATGATCTGTAAAGAAGACTGGCAAAGTAAATGACTGGTTAAGGTGGAAATCAAATACCACCTTAGGCAAAAACTTTCTACTAGTTCTAAGGACTATCTTGTGCATGTGGACTGCGATATATCCTGGCTCTGTGGAAGAGGCCTGGAGTTCACTGATCCTCCCGGCAGAGGTAATGGCAACCAGGAATACGGTTTTCCAGCTCACATATTTCAGGTCTGCTGAGGACATGTTCGAATGGAGGTTGCATGAGCTGAGCAATGCAAATATTCAGGTCCCACATGGGAGTGGGTACCCTATGTGGTGGCTGTAAATACAGCAGCTTTAAAGAATTTTCTGAACACTGGCTTTGAAGCCAAAGTGGAGGAAGAAGCTTTTCCTGCTGATAAATAAGCTGAAACAGCTGCCAAATGCACCCTCAGCGTGGAAATAGTTAAATCTGTGGAGTACAAATGAGCCATATAGTGCAAGACAACAGAAATGTTAGCTTGAGAATGATCAAGGCCTCTGCCCTGGCACCAAAAGGAAAATCTTTTCCATTTAGACGCGCATAAGTTTTCTTAGTGGAGGGTTTTCTGGAAACTCTAAGTATATCCATAACCCCCTTCTGAAAGATGCAAGTCAGCATACTCTAGGTCCTCAAGAGCCATGCCTTAAGTCTGAGGGATAACAGGTTGGGGTACATGATTCTGTCCTAAGAGGAGGTCTGTAGATTTTACCTCCTGGGAAGACTGATTGGCTTGGCTACTGACACTGAGAGAAGTATGGAGTACCAAGGCTGCCTGGCCCAGTCTAGGGCAATGAGAATCACTGAGGTTGGTTGAAGCCAGAGTTTGTTCAAGACTTTCAGCAGTAAAGGGAATGGAGGGAAAGCATACAGGAATTTCCCTGTCCAATTTAACAGGAGTGCATCCAAAGGAATTGTGCCCCTGGTGGGAGGTCTGCAACAATACTCTGGGAGCTGGTAATTGGGGCTGCAAACAAATCCACTTCTGGAGTGCCCCACCTCCTGAAAAAGGTCTGCAAGACCTGCCTATTCAGTGACCATTCGTGATGATTCTGGGTCATCCTGCTGAGTGCATCTGCCAGGATATTGTCCTTGCCCAGGAGATGAACAGCTGAAAGGGACACCTTTAGAGAGTAAGCTAGTGTCCAAATTCTCATAGCTTCTATGCAAAGAGGGGTTGACCTTGTGCCTCCTTGTTTGTTTATGTAGTACATGGTGGTCGTGTTGTCTGTTCTGAACTTCATCACCTTCCCTATCACCTGAGTGGCAAAAGACTGAAGGGCTAGAAGAACTGCTCTGAGCTCTAGCAGACTGATGTGCAGAAGGGACTCCTGCTTTCCCCACATGCCGTGGGCAGTGTGATCCCCCAGATGTGCCTCCCACCCTAGAAGGGATGCATCTGTGCTAAGCACCAGAGAAGGGGACTGCTGTAGGAAAGGCACCCATTATCTGAGGTGTTCCCTTACCTGCCACCACTGCAGAGCTTGAATAAGGGTGGCTGTGACTGGGACCAGCTTTGAAAAGGGGTCTTTCTTTTGGGACCAGTACTCCCTGAGATGAAACTGGATGTCTCATCTGGAACCTGGCTCCTGGGACGGTTACAGTGGAGGCTGCTATGTGCCCAACAGCTGCAGGAAATGCCTTGCTGGTCTGGGAACAAGCAGTGAGAAAGACTTGGCTGCTTGAACAAGGCTGTCCTCCACCCTGTCTTGAGAAAGGTAAGCCATTCCTGTCCTTGTATTCAATTCTGCTCCTACGAACTGGAGCAACTGCACTGGTTCTAGGTCAGACTTCTTTTGATTGACTAGGAACCCCAGGGAGTACAAGGTGATCTGAGTGATTGAAAGTGCCTCTCTCACTTGTTGCTGTGACTGACCTACAATGAACCAGTCGTCCAGATAGGGAAACACTGACACTCCTAGCCGCCTTAACTGTGCTACCACGACAGCAAGGCATTTTGTGAATACCCCTGGAGCAGATGTTAATCCGAAGGGCATTGCTCTGAATTGATAATGGCCTGATGGCAACATGAATCTGAGGTATCTTCTGTGAGACCTTCTGATTAGGATATGGTAGTAAGCATCTGTTAGGTCCCGGGCAGCTAGCCAGTCTCCCTGTCTTAGAGTAGGTATTATGGTGAATAGAGGGACCATCCTGAATTTTGGCTTTGCCAGATGCTTGTTCAGGTATCTGGGGTCCAGAATGGGACGCCACTCCCGTTTTCTTTAATGTAAGGAAGCATCTGGAATACAGACCCTTGCCTTTATGAAGGGCAGGGACTAGTTCTACTGCCTGAAGCAGCAGAAGGGATAACGCTTCCTTTTCCAGTAGGGCTGTTTCTGATGGGGAAGAAGGCTTGAAAGCCTTTGATCTTAGCCTTGGTTTGGTTTTGAAGCAGAGTACCAAACCCTGGCCCACTACTTCCAGAACCCACTTGTCTGTGGTGATGTTTTTCCATTTCTGAAAACAGTGGGCTAGTCTGCCCCCTACTGGCAGTGGGGAGGCGACCCAAACATTCTGCTCAGGGAGTCTATTTTGATTGAGCTACTGGCTGGACAGTGGGGCTAGTGCGGCCAGTGCCCCTCCTTCCCCTTCCCCTAAAGTATCCCCTGGGCTGATACTGGGGAAAAGTTTGGGGCTGGAAATAAGGTCTGTAAGGAGTCCTGCCCCTCCCACCCCTAGAATGGTGCCTTTGAGGGTTGGCAGTTCTCTCCTTTACTGCTGCACTTTTGTAAGCAGCCTTGTATTTATCCATTGTTTTCATATATGGTTCTGTTTGTTGTCCAAACAGACACACAGGGTAACAGGGAAAATCCAAGGCCTTATTCTGTGTGTCCTGTGAGAGGTTAGTGTTTCTCAGCCGGTGCAAACCTTCTCAAGGACACTGCTGAAGCCAATTGTCTGGATGCAGTATCATTTGTATCAACTGCCATCCTAAACTGGGTTTTTAAAGCTTCAATGCCCCTCAACTGCTTCCTCCATGTCAGCAGCCACTGAAGGAGTAACAGACTTGGCAATTTCTAGTACGGTAGACCACACAGATTTTTGGTATCTGGCTAAATATGCCATACAGGATGCCTGCCTGATGGCTAGGGAGGATCCCACATAAACCTTTTTTTGCTATTGAGTGAGTTCATCCTCCTGGAGTCTTTTTTCAGGAGGATGGGAAGCTAGAGGGATGCCAGCTTTGTCACAAGCTGCAGCCTGTACCACACCTTCATGGCTAGGATGCCCAAACAAAAACTTGGCCCCACACTTATCCACCCAGTACTTCCTGCCCACTTTCTTATATGTTGGAGGAACAGAAGTGAGAGTCTCCAAAATTTTCATGGACTGCTTCCTTGAAGATTTATGCAGTGGCAAGACAAGAGCAGCCTTTTTGATGGAGGAACATCCATCATTTCTTTATAGTCCTCTTCCTCCTCATCTTCCAGAGACTCATGGGATGGGAGGTCAACAGACTGGGCAACTTGCTTCATAAAAGTAAAGTATGAGGCAAAATCCTTAGTTCCCTTACTAAGGGGAATCAGGCCTGTGGGGATCAGGAGATATATCTGGCTCTATAGCAGGGATTTATTTAACTCCTAAAATTGATTAGCGTTTTGCTCATAAAAGTGCTAAAACATTGTGAAAATGCATAGCACTTGTCTCACTGTGTTCAACAAACGTAACACTTCTAAAACACCTATATAAATACTTTCTGTACAGTTAGCATTGTCCCAAGAAAAAAACTGCTGATCAATTATTTAAAACTCTGCTATAGGCTCGTCATAATCATCATCTCCATAGTCCTCCTCTGGATCTTCAGCAAGACCAGTACAGTCATACTGTTCCCCACCTTGGTCTATTAAACCAGGGACTTGTGAACCAGGAGTTTGCGGAACCAGCTGCTTATCAACCGGAAGGACTGCAAAGACTGTGCTTTTCTTTATGTTTCTTCTTAACTGCGCCATCCGGTTCAGCAGCCTTATCCGTGGTTCTCTTTTTTTTGTGGAACTGTCGCTCGTCACAGGGCAGTCCCTCCGGTTCGGTAGTCTGTTCGATAGCCGGGTTAGCGGCCTTATCCGACATTTTTTCCTTTAGTCTCTTTAACCTTCTATCGAGGGTAGACTGAGGAAAATTAGCACAGATCTCACAGTCTGTCTGAAGGTGGTCAAACCCCAGACAGAACAAACAAATTAAGTGAGGATCAGCCTTTGCAAACAGTTCCAGGCACTCTGAACAGTACTGGAAATCTGTGGGTCCCGTTCTCTTTTTTGGTTTCTGTGACATAAGAAACAGTATTCAGAAAGACTAAAAACAGCCCCTTTTTTTTTTTGGGTCGGTTGTTAGACCAGAAAAAGAAACCAGGCTTCAGAAATATGTATCCAGGAGTTACCCCAGCTGAAATAAGGGAGCCGCACACCGGGAAATTACTCCCGTATAAATTTGAAATAACTACCGACTATACTGAGTCAGAAATACTAAACACTAACTAATACAATATAAATAAAAAATAAGGGAACTGTTGGTTTTCCCTCAGTTAAGGAACCAGGGAGAAAAACGACTACTTACCCTTTACAAACTAAAATCTAAACGATTACTACCTGAAAACCAAGGACAGTGATAAGAATACCAAATAAAATAAATCACAGATATAAAACTGAGAAAAATAAACTTTCTTCAAAAGATGAAGGAGAGCTCTCCGGAGACGTCTTACTGAGGCAAACAGAGTAAACAATCTGACGGTTAGAGATAGTTTACCAGGGACAGTGGTTTAAAAACCGAGCTCAAGCCTAGCATTCCATCATTTCCATAGGTTCTAGTAACCATTTCAGTTCCGGGGCAGTCCTATGGTGAGACCATACTGCATTAGTCAGAATACAGTAAGATTTCCTGGGGTCTGAAAGCAAATTTACAGGTATTTATATTTCTATTTCTCTCTCCTAAAGCTGGTCTGCAGGCTCATAACTACAGGGATATACTAAAGCAGTACATCCCCTTGCTTCCCGGGTGGGAAGAATGTTAATAGCCCTTTATGGGTCCACCACTGCCTGGAGGACCAGCGGCCGAAGGACGCCTCCATGGAGGCAGCCACATCCAATTTGTAGAACCTTGCAAAGGTATGGATGGATGACCAAGTGGCTGCTTTGCATAATCCTGCCAGCGAGGCTTATCGGGAGTCCACCCAGGATGCCACCATTGCTCTCGTGGAGTGGGCCCTCACTGGACCTGGTGGGACTACCCCCACTTTCTGGTAGGCAATGGATATGGTGGAACGAATCCATCCGGCAATAGTGCCTTTTGATGCTTTTTGGCCCACATTCTGCCCCGAAGTGAGAATGAACTGACTCAAAGTCTTGTGTATCGATTCTGTTCTTTTGATGTAGAGCCTTGGTGCGCTCCTAGGGTCCAACATGCAAAATTCCCTCGCTTTCTCATTCTTAGGGTGAGGACAGAAAGAAGGAAGGTTCAATTCTTGGTTGTAGTGAAAAGCAGACATCACCTTCAGTAAAAAAGAGGGAGCTGTTGGCAGGATAACGGAGTCCTGATGAAACACAGTGTATGGCTCTTTAGTCGTCAAGGCTCCTATCCCACGGATGCATCGTGCTGAGGTGATTGCTGTAAGAAAAACGACCTTCGTCAGGTGGAGAAGGGAAGCTTCTTTAAGAGGCTCAAAGGAGGCCTTAATTAGGGCCTCGAGGACCAGGTTGAGTCTCCAGGGTGGGACAATGGGCTTGGAAGACGTTTTAGCATCGCTGCTCTCAGAAATTGTCTAACATGATGGTGAGCACCCAAGGACTCCCCTGAATCCGCCAGCAGAATGCGCCCAGAACTGAAATTTAGATTTGCACGGTTTCCAGTTGGAGACCCTTGTCAAAGCCTTCCTGTAGGAACTGCCATATAGTAGGGAAGAGATACCTTGTTGTCTGATATGTCGATGGATTGTAAACAGAAGAGAAATGTTCACCATACTCTGTAACAGACCTTGGAAGACTAAGGTCGTCTTGAGTGGATCATCATTTCAATGACAGGTAGAGTATTTCTAACTCCTAGAGAGTCTCCTGCTCAATCTCCATGCCGAGAGGGACAGATTGCGCAGACTGGGGTGCACTACCAAGCCCTGATGCAGCAGCTCCAGGATGGCCTGAAAAATCAGAGGAGGCTGTAGCGACATTTGAATCAGTCGAGGGAACCATGGCTGGCGGGGCCAGCGTGGACTGATGGGGCTCGGCTCTGCTTAATCTGAAGCAATCTACTTAGACCTTGAGATTAGTTGTATTTGGGGGAGGCGTACAGGAGACTGCAACTGACCCCAGTTTATGGAGAAGGTGTCCTGTGCTATTTCCAGATCGTCCCTGGTTAGGGAACAGAACTGTGGAACTTTGTAATTTTGTCAGCAGGCAAAAAGATCTAACTGTGGGAGGCCCCACTGTGTAGAAAGGAGGTGTAAAGCACTCTTTCAGTTCCCATTCTCCTGGAAGAACGTCCTTTCGTTTAAGCCAGCCTGCCATGATATTCTCCTGGCCTGGGATGTACATAGCCATTAGGCTTTCCAAGTGGTGCTTTGCCCACGGGAAGAGCAACAGGGTTTCTTGTAACATTTGAGTGCTCTTGGTGCCTCCCTGGCGACTGATGTAGACCACTGTCGTTCGATTGTCTGAGGATAAGCACATCCCAGTTGGAGATCTGTACTTGGAACCGCTGAAGTGCCAGGGGGCTGCACGCAACGTGTTTCTGCCAGTGACCATTTGCCCTGTCGAGAGCTGATCCATGTGAGCTCCGCAGCCCTGGAAACTGGTATCGGTAGGGATTCTTATCTGGTAAGGATGATCCAGTTTGAGACTCCTCACGACATAGGTTCGCCAAGTCCACCAATGAAAGAGATGCTTTTACCTGGCAAGAGATTTGCATCCGCTGGCCTAGACTGTCCCTTGACTGGGACTATTGTTGGGGAAGGTTCAGCTGGAGGGGATGCAGGTGAACCAGTGCCCTGGGAACTGAGCCTGCCAGGGAGACCATCATCCCTATAAGCTGCATGAAGGTGTGAGCTGGCAGGTATTGTACCGATTGGAATTTGCTGATAAGGGCCCTGAGGTACCTGAACTTTGACTGTGAGAAAAACCTTGTTCTGTAGTGTTTTGAAGTCCACACCTAGATGATTCAGAGTCTGGGATGGTACTAGACGGAATTGGAAGTGGCGTTTCCCCACCTTGAATCTGAGGAATTGTCTGAGCCCTTCGAATGGGGATGTACAGATAGGCATCCTGCAAATCTATTGAGGCCAAAAATTCCCCCAGATGGAATTCCCTGATGATGGATGAAAGGGTTACCATCTTGAATGTTCTGCTGTGAACAAAGCTGGTTAGAAATTTTAGGACTAATATGGGCCTGAATCCTCCTGAGAGTTTTGGAACTATGAAAAAGAGAGAAAATGCCCCAGTGCCGTTCTGAGATGGGAACTCCTTTGATCGCTCATGCCTAGATAAGGTCTGTGATCGCTTAAAGCATCGCCATTTTCTTTTCCTGATTGTTGGATATGGGGAGGGCAACGCATGGGGCAGCAGGGACTTTGATTCAAAGTAACCCATGCGTACTATATCTAGCATCCAATTGTTCATGGTGGTATGGACCCACTCCTCAAAAAAACTGGAAAGCCTGCCCCACTAGAGGACGGGTCCAGGGATCCTCAATGAGACTTTTGGCATCGCCTCTGGCATCCCGGGAGCCACTTCTTCCTCCCCTGAAGCCACGCTGGTTACTGGAGAAGAACTAAGTTTGTTGGCCTGAAAATGTTTTATTTTGTCTGTTTAAATAGTTTGGGGCCCAATAATTCTGCTTGGATCCCAATGACTAGGACTTGTTCCTGCCCCTGGATTGTGTCATGCAAACTTTTACTGTTTCTCTGGGTTCCTTGACTGCATCCTTTAATGCTGATCCAAAAAAGAGGTCTCCTTTGTAATGAGCATTCACCAAGTGCAGCTTTGAGGAGGCATCCACCTGCCATGCTCAGAGCCACAGGTTACATTGAGCTGAAGTCTGGTAAAATATGGCTCCTGCTGCACATCTGACTGCCTCCTCAGATACATCCACCGAGTAGGCAGAAGCTAGCCCCATTAGTTGTAGTTGCTGCAGGGCAGCTTTGTTCTTATCTGGCTCATCAGCAAGCTGGAATGCCAGGTCAGTGGCCCATGAAGATAGTGCGGCTCGTGGTGAAAACAGGTTGGCTGTAGCTGCCTTGAGCAGGGTTGCGGCAGACTGGAATGCCTTCTTGAGGGATGCGTCCACCTTCCTATTCACTGGGTCCTGCAGGGAGGCCCCACCTTCTGCTGGAATAACCATTTTATTTTTATTTTTTTGTGGGTTTTTATTTTGGTAAGGTTCGGAGGCTGACGGTAGCCTGAAAGCTGGCTTTGAGTGATTAGGAGCTGGTGAGGACGGTCCCAGGTGAATCTCCTCGGTCACCTGTTTGATGAAAAAAAAGCGGCTCATCAAGTCATGGTTTGTGGATAGCAAAAGGCATACAGATCGATGTCATCGTCCGGACGTTCCCCCTCTTCAGGGGAGGAGTAATTGGACTCTGATGGGTCAGGGGACTTGTCTCATCAGCATTTCCCCTTGTGGGCATCTTGGATCTGCTCCTGGATCTGGACCTTTCTCCTCCTGTCATGTCGTGAGGAGGGGTACCACTCCTTCTCTGATGATGGGGAGGGGTTCACCTTCAGGTGGCCTTCCTCTGCGTCCTGTGATCTGGGAATTGTGTAGAATATCAAAGGGAGACAGGAAGTGGACGAAAGCCCGGTTTAGCTTTTTGATGAGGCCTGGACGAGGAATGCCGCCCATCTGAGGTGGAGGTCTGTTCAGACCCCATCACCAGGGTTTGTTGCTCCTGCAACTCTGAAATGGATGCATCTGTGGCCTCCTCCAAACTCGAAGCAACGGCATTTTCGCACTTTAAGCAGAGCAAGCCCACAAAGGTGGCCAACAGTGGGAGATCTGCATTTGTGGCACTTTCTGCCCCTAGGCAGCTTGTGCATTTTAGTGGAGGATATACTGATGCTTGTGGTGTCCCTTGGGCAAGGAATTTAAACTGTGACTCTGTTCCAGCCCTTACTGACAGACCCACGATAGCCCCTTTTACAGTTCCTCTTGATGACACTGATGCTTGGAGCTAGGGGCTTGAAAAGCTGTCGACGAGCGAAGGTCAGTAGTGAAGCTTGGGGCTTGTAAATCCTTCGACGAGCAAAGGCCAGTAGATGCTTGTCAACACGCTAGAACCGTTGCTCTCCGAAGCAGGCCTTGCTGCTTGAAAATGCTGGACGATGACCTGGTTCATCGCTGGACCCTCGCTCAGACTGACTTCCCCTGCTGCTCTGAATGGAGTCTGCACATGGTACAGCGCATCCGATGAGCCTAAGAGGAAACGAGGCTCTTCCGCTGCTGGGAATAACCGTTGCGGTTTTTCCCTGTTGCTCCTGAGAGCAATATAGTCATTATTTTGTGCCCCTTGTAAATCCTGCTGCACCCCCAAGAAGAAGCCAACTCTGGATTGGGGGGGGGGGCAGCACCGCAGGAACTCCTCAGAGCGAGGGAGGGGGAAGGGGAGCCAGTCTGTACAGCATGTATGGCTGAGACTGGGGTCCCCAATAAGGAAGAGGCGCAAATCCCTTAAGTAGAATTTCTTGATGAAGCTGCTGAACCTCTTTTGCCAATAAAAATAATTAGCACTTACAGTTTGATGTCTTCAGCTCTGTCACTCTGGTGACAGAGACCCTACAGAGAACCTGCCTCTTGTCAGGCAGGAAGTAAACTGATGGCTGCAGGAAATAGAGGGGAGGATGTAGTCTCCCTGCAGAGATCTGCATCCTGTCTGTCACATGGTACCAGGAAGGACCTCCCAGTAGTTACGAGTCCGGAGACCAGCTTTAGGAGAGAGAAAGGTTCTGCAAGACAGCAGTTCCAAAGCTGGCATCCCCCTTCTGAGCTGTATGTCCAGACAGCAGTGCTTTGTGAAAGTGTGTACTCTTTTCCAGGTAGCTGCTTTACAGATTTCCTGCAAGGAAACATCTCTTTATGTTGCCACAGAGGCAGAGGTACCCCTTGTGAAGTGAGCCCCAAGGCCTTCAGATGCCAGCTTTGCCCCAACAAAACTATACTCAGGAGACCACCAACAAGAAATGGTTCTCTTGGATGCTGGTTTACCTTTTGCCACTTCACCGTACATAATTATTAGTCACCTATTAGTGGACCTTACCTCCTTTGTTATGGTCCAAGTAGTAGCTCAGCGCTCTCATAACATCGAGACTGTGGAAACTGGAGTTTTTACTCTCCTGAGCTGGATTTTGCTGTAAAGAACACTGGAAGTGTAACTGACCGATTCATATGAAATTCAGACACTGCTTTAGGGAGGAATTTTCTGTTGGTTTTTAAGTCTACCTTGTCCCGTGGAAAATAATATTGTTAGGATAGAAACAGAGTTTGACTGAAGATAAGGACTGCTTGGCCCACCTAGGTCTGCCCATTTTCCCTACCTACTGCAACCCCACAGACCCCACTTGATCTCTGGCTTTACCCACTTTCCTTACCACTAAGGTTCCCTTGTGCCTATCCGATCCCTTCTTGAATCTCATTACAGTTTTTGCCCCCACCACCTCCGATGGGAGGCTGTTCCAGGCATCTACCGCTCTTTCTGTTAAGTACTTCCTTAAATCTCCCAGAGTCTACCCCATCCAGCTTCATAGCATGACCCCTTGTTCCTGAGCATCTTTTTCTCTGAAAAACGCTTCCCTCTTGAACCTTATTTATACCCATGAGGTATTTGAAAGTCTCTATCATATCCCCCCCTCTCCCTCCTTTCCTCCAGAGTGTACAGATTGAGGTCTTCCAATCTCTCCTACGTGCAGAGGGCTTGCAGCTCGCTCACCCTTCTGGCAGATGTCACTGACACCAGAAAAAGACATACTTCAAAGCAGCAGTTACTATAGGCTCAAAAGCAGCCTCCATCAGTTGAACAATGCACAGATTCAAGTCCCATGGTGGACAAGATCCCTCACTGGATGGTACAGGTGATTAAGGGCTTTAAATAACTTTTTGAACATGGGCTGTGAGGCCACTGACCTGTCTGGCAGCTGACGCATATGTTGCCACCACTGCCAAATGCACCTTCAGGGTCAAAGGCCTGAGGCCTAAGACCTGTAGGTGGATCAGGCAGTCCAAGACTGTACGAAGGCCTACCTGAAACAGACTGAGCTGCATACAGGAGCACCACAGGGAAAATCTTTTCCACTCCAAGGTGTATGTTTTCCTCGCTGCTGGTTTTCTGGCAACCTTAAGCATGTCCAAAACCTTCTCAGAGAGGTTTAGAGTAGAGAACCCCAACTCTTCAAGCACCATGCCCCGAGACACACAGTTCTTGGGTCTGGGAGCATGATCCTGCCCTGAGACAAGGTCAGCAGATCATATCTCAGGGTGAAGGAGAGGGACAGGAGAAGAGAGTACCAAGTCTGCCAGACCCAATCTAGAGCTATCAGGATCGTTGTTGTAGGCACCCTTTCTCAGTTTCAGGAGCACTCTGAGCAAGAGTGCAAATGGAGAGAAGGCATAAAGAAACTTCCCTGTCCAATCGATGACTAGAGTGTCATCTGTGACTGTACCCTCTGTGGGGAGGGGGGATGCAAACAAATCTCTGGTGTGCCCCACCTTCTGAACACTGTAGCCAGTACCTGTTTATTCAGAGTCTATTTGTGGTCTCCCTGGCTGCTTCTGCTCGGGGAATCTGCCAAGACATTGTCTTTCTCTGGCAAGTGTACTGCCCATAGCTGTACCTCCAGGGAGTATGCCAGGTTCCAGATCTTCATTGCTACTGTACATAGCTTTGAAGATCTTGTTCTTCCCTACTTGTCTATATAGTATATGGTAGTGGTATTGTCAGTCTTGATCCAGACAGGCTGACTCCTGATGTGGGAGGAAAAGGCTTGCATCACCAGGTTCACTGCCCTGAGTTCCAGGAGGTTTATGTGCTCCCAAGACTCCTGTGGGCTCCACACACCACCTACAGTGTGGTCCTCCAGGAAGGCACCCCAACCTAGGAGGTAGGCATTTCAGGCAATTATGGGTGATTGCTGGAGGAAGGGAACTCCCTCTCTGAGGTGGTCTTCTTCCTTCCACCACTGCAGTGCTCTCAGCAGACACCTTGTGACAGGCACTAGTTTTAACAGTGGGTCCCAACTTTGGGACCAATGGCTTTCCAGAGAGTACTGGATGTCCCTTGTTTGGAATCAGACACCCGGTACTTTTGTAGTGGAAGAGGCCATGTACCCCAGAAACTGGAGAAAACTCTTAGAGGCCTGGGCTGACCTGCTTTGAAAGATGTTGCGAGTACTATCAGGTTTGCCACTCTTTACCAAGGAAGGAATGCCTTCCCTTGCTAGGCATCCAACTCTGCACCTATAATGTCCAGGGATCTGAACTGGTTCTGCTTGGGACTTTGGGGCATTTATCAAGCAGTCTAGGTCCTCTAGGATGTGCTGAGTGAGGAGCAAGGAGGACTTGGCCTCCTGATGTAACCTTCCTGATACCAACCAGTCGTACAGATAGGGAAAGACCACCACCCCATGCCTCCTGAAATGTGCTGCCACTACGGCTAGGCACTTTGTGAACTCTCTGGGTGCTGAGGATAGGCCAAAGGCATCTTAATCTGAGGTACGTTTCTCTGACTGACCATGACTGGAATGTGAAAAATTGGTGTCTTACAGATCCAGTGATCCTTGTCAGTCTCCCTGTTGCTGTGATGGAATTACTGAACCCAATGTTGCCATCTTGAACTTTTTTTTATTTAAGTATTTGATCAGTTATCTCAGGTCTAGAATGGGTCGCCACTCCCCATTTTATTTGTGGGTCAGAAAGTATCTTGAGTAAAGCCCCCTCCCCCACTGTGAGGGAGGAACTTTCTCCACTGTGTTTGCTTGCGGCAGCTTTTTTACCTTCAACTCCAGCAGGAGTTTCTCTGTTGCAGAAAGAGGGGTGAAGGCTTTGTGACCCTGCAGTCTTAGAAATTTTCTGAACTATAAAGTCAGACCTTGACTCACTTATTTCCAGGACCCACCTGTCAGTGGTGATTCTTTCCCATGCCTGGAAATAGTTGGCCTTCCTCCCACTGGCAATGGCTAAGCAACTGATGCGGACTTGTCAGGGGATTCTGTTTCATCAGGGCTTTGGGGGCTGGTATATCCATACACCTAGGACACCTTCTGACTCTACCTCTTAAGAAACCTCTCTGGAGTGAAGTCATAAGCAATGGAAGTGCGGGGCTAGTAACCCCTGCCCCTACCTCCCCTTCCGTAAGGCCTGTGGGCAGTGGAGGCCTTTCCCTCCTCAGTATTGCTCTTGTAGGCGATCTTATACTCATCCACCTTTTTCATGCAAGACTCTGTCTTGTCACCAAAGAATTTTCCTCATAAGGGAAATCCATCTGTTTTTGTTTGAGCCTCTTGAGAAAGCTTAGTAGTCCTGAGCCAAGCAAACCTTCTCAGGGACACTGCATGCGCCTTGACCATAGATGCCTGTACTGCCTTATGGAACTGGTACATGGTGACATGGTGAGCCTTGCTGTATCCGCCAGATCCTGTGACAAGACACCCACCAGCAGTTTTCTAGTACAGTGCCAAAAATGGAACTCGACAGGGCGTTCCGGAATTGAGATGTGTAGGCCATGTATGCTGCCTGCCTTAAAACCAGGGAAGCTGAAGTATAGATCTTTTTGCTCATACTATCCAGCTTTCTGTAATCCTTTTCTAAAGGCTGGGCAGAAAGGGGTACCTTGGCCATATCACATGCGGCAGTCTGGACCACATCCTCATGATCAGGGTGGGAATACAGGTATTCAGCACCCCAGGGTGGGACAAACTGAGTACCCAAGTGGCTACTGGCTACTATAAAAAGTAGCTGGCCAGATTTTAAATGTTACCGGCCAACTGGCTACCTGCTCCCACAGTGATTTTTTAAGCCCTTAAAAATGATCATTTAAAAAAAAGTTTTTGATTTGGCTACCAGATTTAGAAAGCAAGCAGCCAAGCTGACAACCAGCTCACGAACTGATTTGTCCCACCCTGCATCACTCTGCTTGTCCACCCATTTCTTTTCCATTTTCTTGTGAATGCCAGCACCTGAAGTGGGAGTCGACAGCATTCTGGAAGTGGCCTTTTCTAAGGATTTGTGGCTGGGCAAAGGCAACCTTTTTATGGGTGTTAAGCCCATCATTATCCAAAAATTCCATCTCATCTTCATCTTCAGCAGTCTCCTGCAATAAGAGATTGAGAGTGTTGACCAACTGACTCAAAGGGTGCAGTGTGAGGTGTAATCATTTGAGGGACGAGGAGAGGAACTGACTTCTTGTTCAGGGGAACCATCAGGCTCTACAGATTCTCCTTCCTCCTCCTCATAGTAAAATTACATACCAACATACTAAAAAGCCAGCAGAATAGGCCCAATGGTCTACCTTGCCTGCTTGCAGCCAGCCACCTTGTGGATGCTCGTTTCAGCCTCTTTCTCCGCGCAGGCACTGGAACCGTCCTGGAGCCTGGGGAGGGGGCGAGGCAGGCATACTCAATGAAGCTCTCCATAGCCTTGAAAGTCTGGTGGAACTGCCATGTCTTAGTCATGTCTTCTACTGAAGGCATCTTAGTTTTGTCCTCTGGGGTCTCCTTTCCTTCTCCAGGAGGAAGGACAGTGACATGCTTTTCTTTTTGTTTTTTTTCTAGCAGGCACTGAATATGATGCCTGCTCAGAGGCTCTACTGTTCTTTACTGAGTTCAGGGTCTCCCCATTCAGAAACTCTGATCTCTGAATTTATCTTTAGCAGCCTTATCCTTCTACTTACTTTGAAGGCTGGACCCTTTCTTGTGAGCCTTCAGATGACACGGAAGCAAACTGAGAAGCCATAAGGTCTTCCAATTCTTAGCCCTTTTCTTTTGTATTTTAGGGTAAAAGTTAACACAGAGTTCACAACTGACAAAATTGTGATCTGGACCCAGGCACCTCAAACACAACTCGTGGCAGTCTACATTAGCCAGGAGCTGAAAACAGATTTTGCGATTTTTAAAAGCCTATAGGTCCTGTCAAGCACAGATAATTATAGAGGATCACAGTTCTCAACACACCAAAAAATAATAAAATGTGATTCGGTTACTTTCTGAAAGAACAACTGCTGCTGAATAAGATTAAATAGAAAAATATGCCAGAATGTTGTCTCGAATGCGGCACAGTGCCCACTTTACAACTTTCGACATCATCTCTGGTGTCTAGTAGTCCTCCTACCCCCGATCCCCCATGCTGTTGTAGATGCATGAATTCCCTTGTGTCTAGCGGCTTCGTACCCCATGATCATCCATGCCAATGTTTTGAATATTTTTCCTGGTGTCCACTGGACGCCCCCAATCATACATGCCAGTTCTGTGACAAATTTTCCCTGTTGTCTTGTGGCTCCTCCACCCCACCCCCATCGCCCGTGCCAGTTCTTTGACACATGCTCCCTGGTGTCTGGTGGACCACCCACCTCCTGAATCGTCATCAAATCCCCCTCCCAACCCACACTGCACACACCACCCTGCATCCCCCACCCTTGACACCACTCTGTACTATCGACAGCAACTGGCACTGCACCCTGCTCACCTCTTGCCTGCCGCTCTCACAGTGAGCGATAATGAGATCGTTAAGACTGCATTCCTGAAGCCCTTCTAACGTGCACCTTTCCCCCCAAAAAACAAAAATACTTGGACCCCATGCAAGAGAAACCTTAACTTTACAAAACTCATGAAATTCTTTAACTGCTTTTTTCAGAAACGGGTTCTACCCAACTGTTTTGGCCACTTGGTCAAAGGCCCAAAATTTCACCATTCACTATACCAAGCAAGGATGGACAGCAAAACTAACCATGCTCCATGATGACCATGTTAGAAGCCCTTTCCTCCAGGAAGGACACTACACTCAACAGGTCCTGTCAAGATTTATGTACCTGTTTGTTCTTTCTCTTGGGGTTGCCCACACAGCGAGACAGCTCAGGCAAAGACAACGCTGCCACTCCAGTAATATGTGCAAAGTAGATGGCTATTGAGGTGAATACTGTTGCAAGGGCATGGGACTCCATAAGGAAACTATGATGTGATTTTAGGGACAGCATGGACTGACATGAGTAACACTGACCTGTGTGGGGAAAAGAATGCCAATGTCAGATCCACAAAGGAAAGGGCAAACAGTGTCACGTTATCCAGAAGGAGGGAAGTGATACTCCCTCTGTATAACTGCTTGGTGAGGCCACACCTCGAGTACTGCATGCAGTTTTGGAGGCCACACTTAAAGAGGGACATTAAACTCCTGGAGAGAGACCAGAGGAGGGCAACCAAAATGATTTGGGGCTTGGGGACAGGACCCATGGGAGAGGCTCAAGAGCTAAATATGTACACATTGGAAGAGAGAAGGACGGGGGACATGATAGAGGTCTTCAGGTATATGAAGGGGTAAATAGGGAAGAGCAGTCAGGGGCTTCAAAGGAAGGAGGAGGGCAACTAGAGGCATGGGTGGAAGCTGGGGGAGTCAGGGAGAAAGGAGGAGGTGCTACTTCACTGAGAGGGTGGTGGAGCCATGGAATCGCTGCCCAGGGGATGGTGGAGGGGTTCAAGAGGGAGTGGGACAGGTACAGGGAAGGGTTCTGGAAACAAAATGAAATTACGTACCTACCGTAATTATGATCTTTCTGTGCATCTTCACCATTCATCACAGATGGGTATCTGCCGGAGGTCAGGACCCCACGGGAGCTTTTTTTTTTGGGTAGGCGGAGCTGACACACCATCGGCGCTGATGCACTGCGTGGCGCTCGAGGGTTGGGCTGTTAGGCTGGTGTCGACTCCGCCTGCCTGCCAGTTCTGAGTCGGCAGGTAAGAGGAAGGAGTGGAGGGTGGGACAAGGAAGTCCAAGGGACAGAAAAAGGAAAAGATGTATGAACTAAGAGGAGAAATAACGACAGAGGACAGAAGAGAGAGGTTAGACACTAAAGGGGATTGGTAGGGGCCCCAATCTCTGGAAGAGGAAGAGGGGGAAGGGTGGGTAAAGAATTTAGGAAGAGAAGGGAGAAGGATAAGACATCCCAGACCCTGGTCCGTCTCCAGATTGTATAGGAACTGCAAGGAGTAGCAATGCTTTCTGCCAGAATTCAAGGCACAGAATAGCTGGCAAACACTCCAGATAAGCAGAGTTGGCTATTCTGGAAGAAGGACAGGGTACAGGGTTTCAGCACCCTCTCAAGGGAAAATTTTTGGTGAAAAAGGGATTTTTTTTTTTTTTTTTTTTAGGAGAAATAGATTGGATGGAAACAGGGAGGAGGAGAGAAGGAGGGCAACTGCCAACTCCCACCCCACGGGGTGGAGCCAAGGTACTGGAGAAGGAGTGCCACCCGAGCTATCCACTCTCCCTGGAAAATTACTCCCCTGTGTGTCCCTGTTTTACCCCACTCCTAAGGAGGAGAGGGGGAGGCACAGAGAGGAGGGGGACCCAGAGACTGAGGCTCCAGGGATGGAGGTGGGGTTGTGATGAATGGTGAAGATGCAGAAAGATCATAATTACGGTGAGTACGTAATTTTCATATCTTATGTGTCAGTCTTCACCATTAAGTCTGAATGGGTGAGTACTGCCCCGCGAAGGGGTTTTCCTTATACCCTAAGGGACAAGTCCTCAGCCCTCAGTGGGTGACACACACTATGGGAACCTTGGGCCTGGAGAGCCGAGAGTGGGGAGAGAGAGAGGAGTCCCCGGAAGGGGAAGAAGTTGCCCCAACAAGCGCCCGTCCTCACTCTGCGGGAGAAGAGACAGGTTCCCTGGTGAGCAGAGTTAATCACCCTACGCCGGGCCAAGGGTGACAACCGGGAAAGACGCAGCCATGCTGTCCACCTAGTGCAGATCGCTGTCCCTACGACCCTGGTAGCTACTTCGCTGGCATCATAGGATGCCCTCGCTTGGTGCCTTGCTAGCTCCAGGCCACGCGCACAGAGTGCAATGGCTTGTCTGGTTTGCTCTGTGTCAGGCAATGAGGCTAGGAGCTGACCTAGCCTGGACCACAAGAACCTGTCATAGGCTGCATAGTGGGCCAGATGTGCAGAGATGGAAAGAAGTAACCATGCCGAGTAGAAAATCCTCCTACCCCAGAAATCAAAATCCAAGGAGTCTTGATCTGGGGCCCAGTCACGGTGAAGGGCGCAAAGTCCATCAGGAGTATCCAACTGCGTCAATCCAGACTGTGGATGAGGCATGGAACCTGGAGACTCGGGGTGCGCAATACCTCTGGCTGAGATCCCTTGGGGCAGGAACTCCGGAGAAGGGCCTCTGCCAGGAACGCAACGACGCCTCCCGAAAGGGAGCCGGCCAGGCGGCACCATAAGGGTGGCCTGGCCAAAATCGCATAGAAAGGCGCGCCCGGTGTTCAGGATTGCTGGTAGTGGAAGGAGTAAGGTGCAAATCCTCCAACATCCTCATGAGGAATCGCTGATACTCAGAGAGATCAGCAGCCGGAGAGATGTGGACAGAGGGTTCCTCTCCCCCTGAAGAGGGGGATGAGGAGCTGGAGGTCACCGTCTGTTCAGTGGGTGGCTGCACGGGGGGAGGCTGAAAAACCTGGCTGTCCACTGCCCTAACATAAGCAGGGAACCGAGCAGCCACCGCTCTGAACTGCTCCCAGGTGAGAGGCCCGCTAGGACCGAGGATGCCTGGGAGCGCAGGAGTGTGTGGCAGAGGAATGGAGACACAGCCGAGAAGAGATGTCGCTGACCTCCGCCTGGGCTAAGGAGCGGACCGTGGGCACCCACAGAAGAAGATGCCCCGGAAGATCCCACAGCCAACAGCTGAACAACCAAATCGGTACTGCCTTGGCTGCGCCTGGAAGAATCCCCTCTGTGAGGCGACCGGGACTGTATAGGTGCAGAAGGACAGTCCCCTATCTCAAAAGAACGGGACTCTCTCAAAGAGACCAAGGAAGAAGCTCGGAGATCCGCACTACGGCTTCTCCCAGGGCCCGGGTGGACCCCAGAAAAAGGCCGACATGCCGACTCCACACCCCTCGGAATCTGAAAGAGCCCTCCTCCTCGAGAGGGCCAGCCTAGGTAGCTGGCATCTCTGGGCAGCCCCTGAAGGGGTTATCCAGGGTGCAGTACCCCCCCCCCCGCAGGTGCTCCGATCGGCATCAAAGTTGGGCGATCAGGGGGTACCACAACTGAGGGGTCAGTGAAACCGCCAAGACCAGGCTGCAGAGCTATGGTGGCCTGCATCACTGCCTGCTGGTCAGCACCCTGACCCTAGTCTCGGTAGCCACCAACCTCACCTCAGAAGGAGGCTGACTCAGACTTGTCGAAGAGACTACCGTTCTACCCACCTCAACAGCCAACCCCAAAGGGTCAGACTGCACGTCCGACTCAGAGCTCGACTCAGTCTCCGAAGAGGTAGAGTCCGAGGCCCTGTGCCAAACCGTGGGAGGGCGGGCAGTGCCATCCTTGCCAACAGGCCCAGAGACCAAAGCTGTGCCCGAGTTGATGCCAGCGCCTCCGGCAGCCCCGCGAGCAGAATTGAGGGAGGTGGGTCCCCAGCCAGAACAAGAGATCCAGAGCCGGGACCAGTCACAGCGCTATCCGGTCCCACAGCGCTGAGGGCGGAGACAGTGCCCTGGGCCTTGCGACCCACGGAAGCAACACCGGGACAGCCTTCACTCCCGAAGGGGCAACTGCCATAGCGGCGCCTCCGCCTGCCCCGGGAAGGAGCGGACGGCCTCCTGCGCCGCTGGAAGAAGCCTCAGCAACAGCTAGGCTACAAGTAACCCGAGGCTCCCTCCTCCTTGGTCCGTATATAGAACGGAAGGGGACCCGGAGGAAGGCAGCGAAACATGGCATTCCCAACGCGCGCACCCGACCCCGCAAAGTCAGCGGAGCTTGCCCCACTTTCCATCGCCATGTTCTACGACCCGCGTCCATGGAGAAGCAGGCATCGCATGTAATCCATGTCGTGAAGCGGGCCAAGACATGAAAGACACCGGTCGTTGGTCGGTAACGGAAAACTTTGGCCGCATGGCACCATCGCATGGGGAGCCGACCCGTCTTGGAAGATTTCTTGCCTCCGACCGAGACATGACCTACGGAAAAACACACAAAACAGACTCTATGTCGCAAAAAAGTATAATAATGTAAAGATCTTACTGGGCGACGACGAGTAAAGGAACACAGAACCGGCAGGTATAACCGACGGACTTCGGGCCGATAACAGTGTAGGAGAGTAACTGCGGAGCAGGCCTCAAGTTTCTTCAGCTTCCACACGAGGTGACCTCTACGGCAGGAGATGAACTGGCAGGCAGGCGGAGTCAACACAGCG
Source organism: Neoceratodus forsteri (assembly GCA_016271365.2). Classification (NCBI taxonomy): domain Eukaryota; kingdom Metazoa; phylum Chordata; order Ceratodontiformes; family Ceratodontidae; genus Neoceratodus; species Neoceratodus forsteri. The sequence continues at coordinate 953,243,958 of CM028130.1, forward strand.
TAACGGCCAACCCGCGAGTGCCACGTAGTGCGTTAGCCCCGAGGGCAGCAACGATGGTGTGTCGGCTCCGCCTACCCTAAAAAAAAAAAAAAAGCTCCCGCGAGGTCCTGACCTCCGGCAGATACCCATCTGTGATGAATGGTGAAGACTGACACAGATCAGATTCCAGTGCAGCGAGAATATCCGGAACTGGGAAGGGAGAAGCCAGAGAAGGCGAGGGGGGCAGCAAGGTCAGTTCCCAGGGTGGGGGCTGACCAAACGAGCAGACATGAAAGACCGTTAGGCCTATTCTGCTGACATTTTAGTATGTTAGTATCAGGGCTCGAAATAACCGGCTGTCCACCCGTCCCGGACAGCCGGTTTCCAACTGGGACAGCCGTTTGAAGTTCGCCTGTCCGGGGACAGGCGGTTTCCATTGCAGCCGGAGTATTGAGATGGGCACTAGGGGACCCAGCGGCAGGCAGGAGGTTTCTGGGCGGTGTCGGCGTCATGGCGCTAGCTCCGCCGCCGAAAAGTGCAGCTCAGCTCGCCCATTCCCACTGACTGAGGGTCAAGTGACTGCAGCTACTAGCGTCACCTGACCTCTCAGCGAGCGGGAAAGTGACTGGCGCCAACTCGCGCTCCTCACTCTCACTAGTCTGGCCATAGGGTGAGGAGCGCGAACGAGCGAGTGGGGAAAAAAAATCAGAAATTTAACAGCCCTTCTCAGGGCTCTAGCATTTGGGGGCTGCTGGTACTTGGAGGAGAAGAGGGAAGGGATTTATTTAGAAAGTGGAAAAAAAAAAAAAAGACTTCTGTAAATTCTCAACAGCCCTTCTCAGGGCTCTAGCATTTGGGGGCTCAGTTTGTGTGCATCAGTCCTGCTGGTACTTGGAGGAGGAGAGGAGGTGAACAAGGATTTATTTAGTTAGTCTCAAAAGTGAAAAAAAAGACTTCTGCCAATTCTCAACAGTCCTTCTCAGGGCTCTAGCATTTGGGGCTCAGTTTGTGTACATCAGTCCTGCTGGTACTTGGAGGAGGGGAGGTGAACAAGGGATTTATTTAGTGTAAGCCAAGTCTCAAAGCAGTCAGACACTGTACCTGTAGTACACCTAAAACTCTCTCAAAGCCAAAAGACACCTTGTGATCTGCAAGTCTCATCATCTCGGACTCTGAATAAAAAAATATATCTTGAGTGTGCAGAGAGGTGAAGGCAAGGCTCTATTAAAGCTTATTGTTCACTCAGCCTGTGTAAAGCCCTACAGAGCTTGAACCTTGAAGACAGATACTGACAGACTTACTGTACTACTACTAGTACTACTACCAATTTAAACTAGCCCCTGTCAGCCTGCTGTTGTGCTCTGCCACTGGACTAACTGAATAAAAGTAAAATTGAGTGACACTGTGACAACTTCAAGAAGGCACTGTCAAAGGGAGAGGAGGGATTAAATTACAAAACAGGTTGACAGCAGGATACCCTTCAGGTTTTAGTTGTGAAATCTGAGCAGGAGGAAAATATAAATATTAAACTCCTTTGTCCGGGGTTTTACAGGGAGGGAAAGAAAACTAAACAGACTGTTCACGTCTTCTAATATCTCTGATCATCACTTCACTGTAGTGTCCACTGTCTTCAGAGTGCTTACTGTGCTTTAAATTCGTACTAGCTAAGTAAACCAAAAGGGGAAAAAAATGTCTGTTAAAGTTTGGCTTTAAAAAAATTACAGGAAAGCCTTCGGTTTCAAGCCAAGAGGGAGGAGAAAGCTCGGGTTCTTCCATGTGTACTGCTTCTCAATTACTGATAGACTCAGTAGCACCAACTACTCACCCCACCATTGTGGCCACAGATGTGACAACTTGTAGTGCCAGTGCTGATACGCCAGCAACTCTGACTACTGTTGAAAGTGGCGGGAGTCCCGGGGCAAATAGAAAGGGGGTTCCAGGAGACCTGGAAGAAAAATAGGGAGTGGCTACTATATGAGCCTGATGTGGGCATGACCTGTTCATACTGCAAAAAATACTTCAGGGAGACAAACACTTTCATGAGTGGCTGTAAGAGCATGAGACTTGAAAATGTACGAGCTCATGAACTCTCCAAACCTCATAAATTAGCCAATGAAAAATACTGTGTCTAACATCAGACCTTCCAACTTAGCAATAGAACGAGGAATAATACAAATGGAAAAAATGAGGTGACACAAGGGAACATTTGTTTAGAACAACTCTTTATTTGATTAATTCAGAACGCCCATTCACAGATTTCCCTGGCATCTTTGAATTACAACATGTAAATGGTGCAAATGTCGGAGTCAGTTATAGAAGTGACAAACAGGCAGCAACGTTCACACATTTTATTTCAGAATCAATAAGGATAAAAGATGCAAAACTGGTTAACAGTAACACTTTCATCTATGTCCTATGTGACTCGAGCACTGATGCCTCAGTAATAGAAGAGGAGGCAGTTTATATTAGGACAATGGAAAATTTCCGTCCAGTTAACAAATTTGTTTCCCTTCAGCCAGTCTGTATTCCAAATGGTGAAAGCATTTATAACTCAATAGGTGATGCCTTAGAATTCACCTTGGACTGTAAAGACTGGAAAGAAAAAATTGTTGCTTTTGGATCTGATGGGGCACCCGTCATGTTGGGTAAAGTGACTGGGTGTTTGGCAGGATTTTGAAAGATGTACCTCATTTGTTAGGGATTCAGTGCAGTGCCCACAAGTTGGAGCTAGCTATAAAGCAATCAGCAACATCTATTCCATACATGAAAACAACAGATGAAGTCTTAATGGGTATCTATAAAATATACCATAAGTCTCCCAAAAACTGGGCCAGTCTCAAAGAGTTAGCCAGTAATATGAAGTACACCATTCACAAACCAGTTGTGTCAGGGACCCGGTGGGTTGCACACAGAGAAAGGGCTCTGTCTGTTATTCTGTCCAGCTACAAGGCCTTAGTTGTACATTTACAGCACATTGCTTCCTCACCAGGGCAAACAAAAGATCAGGCCAGTGGGTTGTTCAAAACAATAAGTACTGTGAGATTTGTCCTCTTTTCTCAGTTTCTGGCTAAATACCTTTCTGTCATGATGGCCTTCAGTCTAACTCTACAGAGAGACAGCTCAACAGTAGAAACAATAGTCAGCAAGGTTGAAAGCACGGTGCTCTGGCTAGAGAACTACCCTGCACAGGATAAACTTGACAAAGTCTGTAACGAATTGCTGTTGCTCCCTGACTCTGACACAGCTGACAGTGACATTAGAACAAGTCGATTGACAGGCTCAGCCACTACTCAGGTTCAGTTCCGTGGATCTGACATCTTCCTTAACTTAGAAAGGGGATATTCTATAGATAGAACCAAACAGGCAGTGTTGCGTGATGTTACACAAGCCTTCTTTCATCTACAATTGAAAGTATTAACTCACGATTTTCCAATTTTAAAACAGACAAAGTCCTATGGTCATTCAGTATATTTAACCCATTACAGTTACCAGATAGTGACCATGACCAACTAGCCCTTTATGGCAATGAGGAAGTCAGAACCCTCACAGAGCACTACAGTGACCTACTGAAAAAACACAATAATAATAATATAAACTTGATAGAAGTGCAATGGTTAGAGCTTAAACCACTTATGAAAAAAAATCACTGAATGAGCTGTCTCCGAAATTTCACTATTTGGATTTCTGGCAAAAATTCTCCATAATGATGCACATGAACAGCGATTCCCTGATATTCTGGTCTTAGTCACAATAGCTCTACTGATCCCAACCCAAACTGCAGTAGTTGAGAGAGAGATTCAGCTTGATGGGCAGAGTGAAGTCTGACTGGCGGTCCTGTCTGTCTCCTATGACTATATCTGAACTAATGCGTGTCAAGCTGTCAGATGCTAGTGTTGCTACATTTGACCTGCAGGATGCCATAACACTATGGTTCAAATCTGGAAAACAAAAGAGAAGATCTCATGTGACACCATATGGCTGCAGACTTGATTCAAGTTCTGATTCAGAAATAGACTAGACTCAATCAGTTTTACCTTGAAAAATAACCCCCCAAAAAGCAACAGTTTTCTCTCTTTCCACTTTACAGTCCATTTTATGTTTTAAGTTTAAAATTCACCTCACAAAAATCTGGACAGGTAAAACTCTGTCCGGACAGGCAACATTTACATTCCACCTGTCCCTCGGACAGGCATCTCAAAAAATTATTTCTAGCCCTGGTTAGTATCCTGCTTACAAAATTTGTTCCATTTTGTACAGAAGTCTGGGAATCGATGGGGTCTTGCCCCTAGAATCCTATTCATTCCAAATCATCTGAACCTGATCTTTGTGGAACAATTTTCACCACGAAAGACTGACAGGCTGATGTGAGAAACCTGACCTCTACCTGTCCCATATGAGAATGCCCAGGTCAAGGGCCACTGTCACATGCCTGATTTGTTCACTTGTGATTGGGAAAGGCACACTGAGCCAAGACTCATTTCCTGCATGTCCAGGAAATGAAATGAGTTTCCAGGAGCATCCCCAAAATAAGGAGATGTGACTGGGAATAACCTGAAAGCCAGATCTTCCTGCCCCAAGAGGAGAACTCCTCTGAACCTGAGATGTATAAAGACTTGTCTGGACTCACCTCCAGAAAATCAAGAGCAGGGTTCAACTTCAGGTCTCATCTGTGTTTACCTTTGCTCTGACTTTTTAAGTAAGAGGTAAGCAGTGTGCTGGTTAAAGGGATGAAGGGCTTCAGGTGGCAATCCTTCTAAGGCGGGGAGGGGGGGAGACGGCCACTTCAGTGAGCTGCTCGAGAAGGATCCTATGCATGAGAGGTCTCCCTTGCAGTGGTGAAAGAATCATCACTCAAACGAGACATTAAACTACATATGTTATTTCTGACCAGGACAGGCACATCATATAGTGTTAGCTCGTTTTCAGTTGCATCTTGAGGGGTGGATTACATGGACCTGATTTATGGACAGAGAGAATTAGCCATGTCACTCGGAAAACTCCATTACTATTTTTCGAGAGTGCCATGAGCTCTTTAACATCCACCAGGAATGTCTCTGACCAGAGATGGACAGAATGGACCTTGGTTAAGTTTCATCCGAAGGATGGCACTTCAGCAGTACAGCACCACCCTTGTACTACACTACAGTGCCAATTATAGGTATTTATGTATTTAAAAAGTGGTACTCAGGAGGGGCACACTGAGCTAAGGCTAGTTTCCAGGTGCAACCTGGAGGAGGGGAAAGGGGAGAACACAATTACAAAGATTTTTTATTTTAGTCTTTGGTAACCGGGTAAGGCCCACTAGGCACAAGTGCCTGTTCTCAGGGGTGACCTGGGAGCACTGGGCGCTTAAGTGACTTGCTCAGAGTCACACAGTATGCAAGTGGAGATTGTGAGAATCAAACTCGGGTCTCGTCTGCTGGATGTATCAAGCTCATCCACACCTCGTTCCTCCAACCTCTAGGCTATACTGCCAGGACAGGAAGTCAGGTGATGTGGTTACAGTGAACAATGAGAAAACACAGTAGAACAGTGTAGAACAAACAAGAAAGTAGATTGTTGCATCTAACATCAGACAAATAAATTAGTACATCAATCAGCTGTGCAACTGAACATGATCAAAATGTGCTTAGTGCCTGAATGAGCAGAGACTGACCTAGTCTTGAGGTGAGCAGTGAAACAAGCTGATCAAACTACACAAGAAATAGCCAAAACCATGCAGATAGGGGGTAGGGAAAAGTAACAGGAGAGCAGAATCACAGGGGATTAAGAAAGGTTCAGGTAGAGGGTTGGCAGAGACAGGAGAAGTTTTAGCTGGCGCCTGACGGAAGGGAGGTGGAGAGACAGTTGGAGTAAGGTAGCTAGTTCCAGGGGAAAGGGAGGTGAAAAAAGAATGCAGGCTTCCCAGCTGAGGAGTCTGAGGGGGAGAAGATGTGAGGGTCCCTAGAGTATAAGAAGTAGTAAAAGGAGGGGATGGGAGAGGTATTACCCCTCCCCCAGTACCTCGTGTGGGCTAGAACCCACAACCTTCTGATCTTCTGGACCCACACGCGAGCATGCTACCCACTGCTACTTTCCTGGTGGTTGTCAAAGATCCCCTGGTACGTTTAACAAGACTAAGGGTACAGACAACAATGTCTGCAGATTTGCACTATCTGCTCATCATAAGCACACTGTACTCTCTACTCTGACCTCCACTAGGTGTCTCCTTCCTCACGCCGAGCTTATTCATTAGGCTATCTAACTGACAACATTATCCATTCTTCTATCCCCTCCACACTCGCTGCTATGCTCACCCCCCAAGGACTGCCCTCGTTCCCTCCATTCCATGTCTTTAGCTCTGTTATCTGTCCCAAAATGCTCTACCAGGATGGGTGAACATGCCTTCTCCTTCTATGCCCCCAAATTTTGGAACTCTCTCCCACTTGATCTTAGGTGCTCCAAATCCCACCCCACTTTCAAGAAAGGCCTCTTCAATTGCCTCGCCTCCCTTGACATGTACAAATGTCCCTAGCTTCACGAGTCATGCAAATCTACCATTGTCCTGCACTTAAATTTCCCTGTGGCCTCTTGATTCCTCTCATGCCCACTCTTCCTCAGATGTGCCACAGACTTTGTTCCCTGTCTCTGCCTGGGAATTGTCTCCTTCCTGACTTACCAACAGCACTGTCATGTTTTGTACATTACCGTAAATTGTGCCTTTTTGTCTGTTTTGTTCCTAGTATACTGTGTGATATGTACCTCCTCTATGTCCTATGTAACTTGCACCTCTGTATAACTGTTTGGAATCTCCTGTTGTACAATACTGTATATGTATTTGTTTCTACCTGTTCGTTGATTTGTACTCTCCTGGGTCGTGCCGGAAAACAGGCAGTTCTGTCTAGTGCACTTACCTGGTTACCAAAAGCAAATAAATAAATATGCCCAGTGTCTTGGCCAGGACTCCAACCCTCAATAAAAAAATGTTTTAACAGGTCAAGGGCTGTATATGAATTTGGGTGCTCTTTATACCTGCTGCCTTTTCCAGTTCATACAATCCCTTCCTACAATTATCTTTCACTGGTATGTAGGGCGCTTGTGTAAGAAAGGCTACTACATATGTAAAACCACATTCTAATTCTATTCCAGTCCAAACTGACAGAAACGCAGAGGAAACACACTAGAAACTGGGACTGGAACAGCTACGTTGTTGCTAAGATCAGACAAGTTCATATTTAAAAGCTTGCTCTTTACAGCATTGTGTTTTCAAAGGAGGAGTGTCTGCTGAAAGTCAAAACCAGTACTGCCAGTAGGATGGGTGGATCTGTAAGCCAAAGGTTAACTGCTTCTGCCTGCTGTTCTCTAGCACAGTACTGAACCATGCAGTGATGAAAAGGAAGTTCCAGGGCTTTGGTTTATGTGAGTGGGGGATGGGACAGAACCTTTTTTTTTTTTTAGTTGCACAACAGTAATGGCACACTTTGAAAACAGAGAATGCTTCACTGTAGGTATCCCTTGAGTATGTTTCACTTAAGTATTACCCCTCAAGTCACAACTTTCCAACTCCACTCTACAAAGCCTTTTTCAAAAGCTGTAATGCCCCCCCAGCTGCAGAAATGATATATATATACACACACACACACACACATATAAGATTGTCTATTTTTGCTTTTAAATGTATTTTTCATTTCTTGTATTTTATTTATTTATTTATTTATTTATTTAGCTTTTGTTGACCGGGTAAGTGCACTAGACAAATCCTGCCTATTTTCAGGCACGACCCGGGGGAGGGGGATACAGATGAATGCCAACTGACCTTGAACCAGATTAAGCTGTTGGTGGTATTTTTACTGAATGAGGGAAATTTGGCCAGGACACCGGGGAAATCCTCTACTCTTTTTCGATAAGTGCCATGGGATCTTTAACATCCACCTGAACTACCACCAATCCAGGCAGATGGGACCTCAGTTTAACGTCTCATCCGAAGACGGCACCTCAGAAGTGCAGCACCCTCTCATGCTGCACTACAGTGTCAGTACTGGGATATTAACCCAAGTGCCAGATGTGGGAACTGAATCCACAGCCCTCTGATCTCCCGGCCTCAGAGGCGAGTGTGCTACCTACTGAGCCACTGACACTAACATTTTGTATTAACAGGTATTGCTTTCCTTCTATTGTAATCCTTATCCCCTGAGCATTTTGATCCAGTCCACCTTTCTGGTAATTAATAAAAAGATGGACTGGAAATATTAATGCTGGTTGAGCTTTTTTTGTACTATGTGGTTCAGGAAGCTCAAGTCAGGAAGATGAAGGCAGTTTTTCAGCCTGCCATTTAAAGGATAGACAGACCAAAACAAAAAAGGGGGTCAATGTATGTTCCTGTAACCAGAAGGACTCTAAAAACAAACCAAACATATGCAAAATGTGATGAAATATCCTCCTGACAACCTTGGCAGCTAAATGCCTCTGCAGTAAATACATATTCAGACATTTCTGCTTCCAGGCAGCTTCAAGTGGCCCATTAACCATCGACTTCTAATGTTTTCAGTGCAGCTCACTGCAAAAATAAGAACAGGAAAGTGACCTCCTCCAGACTAATAGCACCCCCCCCCAATGGATTTTCCTAAAGATATTCTGGGATGTGTGGTGTGCTTCTATGGAGGAGACAAGTTATACCTTCCAGCAAGCTTCAATTAGCGACCGAAGGGACCAGTCAAGCAGACAAAAGAATGTCTGGAAAATGCCATCTTTGGCCTAGCAATATTTTTAGCAAAGGCTGGGAAAGTGTTCCTGTTTGTAACTAGCACTGCATCTTTTTTTTTTTGCTCAACTCAGTTAAGATGAAACTTAGAAATAACTCAGTTCGCCACTCTTTGCATTTCATGCAGTGTGATAAAAAAGGCACATCAAACGGCAGTGGAGGTTTCAGCTAGAGGTGCTGCCAGCGACACACCCCTCCTTGGTCCCAGAAATGTCACTTGCAGTTATGTGGGTGTTCTCAAGTTCTGCAGTTTGTGATCATCTCACAGACACTTCAGTGTGTACAGACAGCTGCTACCCAAAGCAACTGTCCGTTTCCTACTTTTTCTCCAAATTTGCTAAACTTGCAGTAAATGGTAAGGATAAAAGAATGAACTGAATTTTTTGACACAAGTAACATTTCTAATGAATGCCAATCACAGCCTCACACAAACACTTTTCTTTTAAACCCTTCTGGCTGAAACCTGTGCAATATGTCATTAGCATCTGCTGATGTTCCACAAAATAAATTTTTAAGATTTCTGCTTGGCTTTTGTCGTTTAGAGCAGTTATTATGCTTCAGCAGCACTTAACCTGAGGGTCAGAAAACAACATCTGAAGTTCCAAAAGTTAGCAGTTACTGATGCACTGAATTTATCTAAAATTACCAGTTTCATCAAGTCTAGTCTCTGTTAACTGTCTCCCTCATCTGGAAATGTGCCACTGCAAAGAGGCCTTGTTAACTGCATTTTATGCTGTGTGAGTTCCTGGAGGTACATGCTGTAAACCCTAGAAGCACGTTCTTTGAGATGAACACTCATCCCTGAAAAGGTTCTGGATATGATCATATATGCAATGACCCTGGCTAGGCAAAACAGAGTAGGGCCTGCTAAAATACATACACACATACATAATTAAACAAAACATGAATGAATGAAAAGCAAAACCTTTCAAATACCCAGAGCTGGACATGTAAAAAAAAAAAATAAATAAATCTCATCACATTATTCTTTGAAATCTAAAAGCACAATATGATGAAAGGTAGAGGGGAAACCAAAAAAAAGTCAAACCCTAAACTGTTACAACTAAAAAATAAGTGCTACTTGATCAGAATTACTTAACACGATTCTAAGTTTGCAAGCAGAGGGAAAACAAAATGTCCTTTTCATCTACCCATCCCCCTTCCTGCCTCCTTCCCCCTCCTTCCCCACTGCGGCAGCGCAGATGGTAGCAGTGTGACCTCACTGTTCCTGCCTCCTTGTTTTGATCCTGCAGTCTTGATTGTTCAGGCTAATCCCACACTCAGGGCCTTGGCATTAAGCCAGAACAGTTATTAACAGCACAAAAGCTTTTCATTCCAGCAAGCTTTGCTGCTGCCCCCCCACCACCACCACCACACGTACACACAACTCATTCTTCAGGGTGGCTCTGACCCTGCACAACACACAGTTCCTACATCAGCTCGTTTCACACAATAAAACCCCTATGACCAACAGCAGTCACGATTCCAAAATCCAGAAAACAAACAAAAACAATTCCCTGGCTAAGTAGATAATGTCACTTCCAGTATATACCTTAATGCTCTATCTATTCCTGCATTTAAAGGAAAACGGCACTGATTCTATACGTCATTTTTCCCAGTAGAAGCGGTTTTCTTTGTTTTTTTAAGTACTGGTTCAAATTCAGCTACTGTTCTATCTATATGGGCCTATCAGTAACCTCAGTGCGTGTTTGATTTACACTGCGAAGTTAAGTTACCATTTTAGAACTGTATGTTGCAGTTTACGTCCCTAACAAACACAGTTCTACAGTAGAACATAGACGCACAGTGCCAACAACAAAAGTCCAGAACAGGGATATACACTACATCATACAGTTTGAACAGTTTGAACATGTTTTACCAGCAGCATGTAAATCAGAAACACCAATAAGGATAACTGAAAAGCCTGTATAGATGGAGAACAGAATTTAAACCAGTAGTTAAAAAAAAAACAAAAAAAAAAACAGCTTCTACTGGAAAAATGACCTATAGATTCAGCACAGTACTCCTTTAACAAAATGTATGCCAGGCGAAATGAGGAATTTACCCAGGATAACCTGGCTGGGACACATCATCTCATTTACAGTGGTGGTATCCTGCTTCTGCCCAGTTATACCACTGGGAGGTCCACATGACTTGCTTACAGTCACTGAATGAGCTAGTGGCAGAATTAAGCTCCACCCCCAGCCTGGGAAGGGAAGGTGCAGTGTTAGCTGCTTGGGCAACAAGTAACCACACAGTGAAGAAAAGTCTTCTCTTGGCATACAACCCAAAGGGCCCTGCACCTCTTCCCCCACAGCTGCATGCAGCCAATGTACTCTTGGCCTTCTATGTCTGCATGTATAAGCACCCTAGAGCCTTGGGTTTCCACAGCCCCCCTCCCCCCGACAAACTATCTGTAGCCGCATGGAACTGCATGGCCCAAGAGAGCCCTGTAATTTCACAGCCAGATGGACTCTTCCTTTCGCAAAGGGCCCTGCATGTCTGCAGCTGTAGCCATATGGAGCCAGGGCCCAGACTCTGACATTTTAGGAAACCTAACCTCTGCACTACAGCAGTTTTGTTTCGTTTTGCAATATAGACACACACATATATATATATATATATATATATATATATATATACACACACACACACACACATACACACACACGAGATAAAATTGGCACCACCTGTAACTGTAGTTCTAGCAATGGTAAATAGTTCACATCCACACTGGTAGTGCCACTGGAAAGTGCTACCTCGTTAGAAAATCATCAAGCTAAGTTCCTCCCTCCATCCAAGTGATATCCCTTGGCTGTGCCCACGACGTCAGATCTTGCATTCTGGAAGCAGAGATCTGTGTACGTGGTGTGGATGTGAACTAGATACCAGTCACCTAGACCTACGGTTGCAGGTGAGTAACCAATTTTTCTAGGGTTGTGGATATAGTTCACTATTCACACACTGCCAGACTTCCAGAACCGCAGGAGGAACGGGCAAGGTGAGCACCCTATTTGGCAAACAGAGACTGGAGAAATTATGTCCTAAAAGCAACATTGGGGGTGGTGGTGGATGTCAAGATGAACAACTCGGAGACTTGTAGGAGGGCAGCAGCCAAGGCCAACAAGATGCTGGGAAGCATCGCTAGGGGCATCACCTCCAGAAGGAGGGAAGTGATACTCCCTCTGTATAATTGTTTGGTGAGGCCATACCTCGAGTACTGCGTGCAGTTTTGGAGGCCACACTTAAAGAGGAACATTAAACTCCTGGAGAGGATCCAGAGGAGAGCAACCAAAATGATTTGGGGCTTGGGGGACAGGACCTATGGGGAGAGGCTCAAGAGCTAAATATCTACACATTGGAAGAGAGAAGTGACCGGGGGCCATGAAAGAGGTCTTCAGGTACATGAAGGGGGTAAATACGGGAGGCAGTTAGGGTGCTTCGAAGGAAGGAGGAGGAGGGGGCAACTAGAGGGCATGGGTAGAAGCTGGAGGGGGGGAAGATTCAGGGGAGAAAGGAGGAGGTGCTACTTCACTGAGAGGCTGGTGGAGACATGGAATGCGCTGCCCAGGGAGCCGGTGGAGGGGTTCAAGAGAGGGGGTGGGACAGGTACAGAAGGATTCTGGAAGCAAAATCCAGTGCAGCGAGACTATCCGGAACTGGGAAGGGAGAAGCCAGAGAAGGCGAGGGGGGGACAGGCCAAACAAGCAGACACGAAAGACCGTTAGGCCTATTCTGCTGGTATTTTAGTATGTTAGTACGTACTTAAAAGGTATAAACAAGATTGTAACAGAGGGCTTATTCAATCCACAAAGGGACACAAGGGGGCACAGTCTAAAATTAATGGGGGAAGATTTAAAACAGAAATGAGGAGGCACTTTTTCACCAAAAGGGTGGTGTTCAAGTGGAACGAACTACAGGAGGTGGTCTCACCAAGAACGGTAGATAGTTTTAAGAGAGGGTGGGGAAAAGTAAAAGCGAGCATCGCAACTGTTGGTAGGAGGGGGTGAGGTGTAGAAAGGGTAGGAGAAGAACACTCTGGGGGAGGGGAAGGGGGGCAGCTCCAGTATAATTTACTGTGAGCTGCACACTCGAGCAGACTTGCTAGACCATTATGGCCTGTTTCTGCTGGCATGTTCATAACACAAGGGAAGGGAGTGTGTGTGTGTGTCACCCTGCCTGTTCAGGTAGAATATTGACACAATCTCATTTGTCTGGACTTAAACAACCTGACGCTGGACTAGAGGAGCATCTGTCAGAGCTAGATGCATTGCACAGAGCTCCAGTTGGATGATGTGGTGTTGGGGACTCCCCTGGGCAACCAGAACCTATGGGCCCTGTGGTCTCCTAGGTGTGCCTCACTTCACCACAGACGCGTCGGTTGTCAGAGTGACAGTCAGCTCTGGGAGGACAAATGGGATTCCTTCCTCCAGATATTTCGGGACCATCCACAACTGGGATGGAATCCCACATCGGGTGTTTTACTATGACCGGCTGGTCCAAGCATCCTAAGTGCTGGGGCCACTGATTGCCACACTCCCACTGCAGGCGGCACATCCTCCAGTGGGCCCACCGGACCATGCAGGTGCATGACGTCATGTACCCCAACAGCTGCAGGAAGTCCTGAGCAGAGCACAAGCACCCAACCTGAAATGATCAGGTCCACAGGGAGTCTAGCTCTGCCCCGATAAAGTGAATCGCCTGCGAGGGGATCAGTTCGGACTTGGCCAGGTTGACCTACAGGCCCAAGTCTCTGCAGGTCTGGAGGATCAGATCCCTTGACTGCTCCATGGCCTCCATGAGTAGCTCGTCAACCAGCCAGTCATACACACTGATGCCCTTACATCGTAGGAAAGCTGTCACCACTGCCATGCACATGGTGAAGATCCTGGGTGCAGACAAGAGGCAAAAGAGCATGCTTTGGGGAACTCGTACATAACCCGTTCTGCATGCAACTGAAGGTACAACTAGTGGGATGGATGGACTGGGATGTAGAAAAACGCATCCTGGAGGTCCATGGGGTAGAACCCCACGCCATGATCTAGGGGTGATATGATCTGGTTCAGGGCTACCACATGGAACTTGTGCTTCCTCACATACTGATTCAGATCATAAAGATTCCATATAAGGAACCAATTCCCACCCTTGTCCGTTTCAGGGCCAGGAAGTACCTGGACACATATCCCTGACTTGCAAGGATGTCTGAGACAAGGGCTACAGGCCCTTTTGCAAGAAGCTGAGCAACATCATCCATTAGAGTGGACAGCGTCTCCTGAAATACTGAGGACTTCCTTGGAACATTGGGTCGATATGTCAGAAGAGCCTCAAAATTTAGAGGCAGCCTTATGCCTACCACATCAAGAACCCACTTGTCTGTGGTAATGATGGATCAGTGTGGCCAGAAGTGGCAAGGCCGACCCCCCACCCCAAGCTGGGTCAGGGACTGGACAGGCAGGAGGTTGACACCCCGACCTGTCACTGGGTAGCTCTGGAGGGGCCACTGGGGCCGGAGGGGCAACCCTTCCCGCTACTACATGTGAAATCATTGAAAAAATAACCGACAGCGTGATTCTGTGAGGAACTTGGGTCACTGCAGATACGGTGACTTTCGTATCTACGGAGAGGCTTTGCCCCACTCCGCCTTACTTAATATTCCAACTCGGGAGGGGGGTGCAACTCGGGAGGGGGCAATCCCCAGTCACTGTTTCTGCAGTTGCCCATTTCTGTCGCCGTTATTGTCCTCGCTCTTTCCATCGTCACTGTTATCACAGGTCACCCCCTTCCCCTACCCTCACCTCTTTTTGGCCCCTAGCTGGACAACTTGACCTTGGGAGACCAAGTTTGGTACTACCCCTGCTGGGGCTTAAAAGACCAAAACTGAAAGGAATTCTTGTTTGGTTTCTGGGGCTTAGGATCCTTCAGTCCAAGGTCAAACAGTCCAGGGTGGCATTGGACTTTTCAATCCTGGGGAGATGACCTTACACCCCTGGGCCAAAGAGATCAATGCCCAAGAAAAGGACATCAGCCAGCTTGTGGAGAGCATTAGCCGTGAAGGTTGAGAGGGTTAGCCAGGCCCTACGATGCATCGGGATGGCCACTGTCACAGCACAAATGGAGGACTCACCCATGTGTAAGGCCGTCTGGAGATGGTGTTTAGCCAGCACTCCAGCCTAGTCTCTGACCAACTTTACTGGCAGCTGCTTGTCAACAGATACACTGTAGGTGAGGAAGGAGATCATCCAGTACTCCCAACAGGAAGTGACCAAAGTTGGCCATCATCATGGGTAGCTCGCCTGATGGAGAAGGGAATGTAGACCTTCTTGGCCACATGGTAAAGCTTCTTTGACTCCTTGACTGGGGGCTTGTATATCCCCTTGGAATACAGCCTTCAGGAAAGCAGAGTCCACACCCAGAACCTCAGCCAAGGAATTGTCTGTGAACCTGGTGAAGGGACCCAGTAGGGAGCACATATTTACAGACTATATGGGCATAGGGTGCCAGACAGAACACTGGATGATGCCAAAGCTCCATGGCCACTCCCAATACGGCTTCAGCCATGGGAAACTTAACCCCCAGGGACTCGTCCCTACTGAAGATGTCTGTGAAAGGGTACTTGGCCCCTTTCTGAACAAGTTCCAGACATACACAGATTCTAAGATGAGTCAGAGTACAGCCTGAATGGCACTAGCCCATGATTGGTAGTCAGTTCCTCAACCGACACATAGTCAAAAGTATGCAGCTTTGACGACAGCATGGATGAGACATCCGAATCAAACAAGAACTCCTAAAAAATGTCCTTCAGCCGTTTGCCACCATGGACCACACCAGAGTCCGACTGGTTGATTTCCACCAACAGCCAGATTGGCATCCTGGCTGCAGCACAGTAATCTTGCAACAGAGCTCCCACCAAGGACTGAAGTGGATGTGGCTCCACCCACAGGTGAAACTGGTGCGTCTGACATCTGCCATGGATGGACCAGCGTGGGCATGACCGGTGCCTGCCAATCTACCACAGGTGATGGGGGTTGAGATCTAACACACCCTGCAATGGTCCACTGCTGCCAGAGGAGTTCCTTGTAGCATTGCCGCATTCGGCAGTGGAGCCTCTCCTCATCCGAGGCTGAAGAAAATCTACAGCCACGCCTCCCAGTCAAGTGAGAGCCAAAGTGGCGCCTTGACCAAGTGCTCGACCATCGACCGGAGGGCCAATGCCAAGGAGAAGCCACCGAGGGGTTCACTATACACCACATGTTGAGGTGCAAGGGGAAACACCAGCTTTGATAAAACGACCACCACTGGAGGCTGTTACTGAGTGGAGCCAGCCGGAGGCACCAACCAGTCCATGTCCTCCTGAGTGAGGAACAGAAAAAACAGGGTCTTGAAGACTGACCCTCTGTTGATCCCCTCCAACAACTGGTCAACTGGGTCAAGAAAAATCAATCATCTGACACTAGCTAGTGCTGGGGTCAACAAGTCCAACACGGACACTATGCAGATTTTAGCCTGGGCCTAGATTACAGAAACCTTGTGTGGTCCTATCACTGTATATGTAGAACAGTGTTCACTTTTTGGGCGGGAGCAGGGAGGATTTCTCCCCAGAACACATGGACAGGTACGTAAGAACTTACCATAACAGAAGATCTTCAAGAAAATCTCCTGCATTAGGCCACACCTTTGGAACTATAAGACGTCAGTATCAGGACCACTCAGAAACTTTCTGCTAACTGGGGTCACTCACAATGATGTGCAGCGATGACATGTACATAACGTGAGCGGGCCCCATCACGCCTCAGTTCTCTGCCAGAGATTAGCCTCAGAAGGCCTCCAACCATGAGGAACCAGGAGACTGTATCAGCACCAGGTATACGAGTGAGCCATGGGGCTGGAGACTGGATGCACTGAAGGTGATTTTGGGCACAGCATCCGATAAAACACTCACTGAAATCAAAAGGGGGAATGAGGAAGGACATGGCATTGTGTAATGGAGGAGACTTTCTAAGACCTACTGTTATTATAAGTTCTTCCTTAACTGTTCTATATTCATCAAGGATATCCACTCCATTAGTCCACACCTCTGGAACGACTCCCAAGCAGTACAAAGCAACAGAGAGGATGGCACAGTCTGATAGGTAATCAGGACAGAAGACCTTGCAGTACAGCAAGCCCAAAATTAGCATGTCTATGAGAGACGATGTCCAGACTATAATGTTTAGTGAAAGTGTGAACAGTGCTCCATGTGGCTGCTGCATGCTTGTCAGCAGGGACATTCTTGAAATAAGCAACGGAAGTGGCCATACCCCTTGTGCACTGACCACAAACACCAGTAAATTCCTTAAGGTACTTCCTAAAACAAAGTACAGTTATGTAAGAACTTACCGTAACAGTAGATCTTCGAGAGAGGCTCTTGCAGTAGGTAATTACATATAGAACTGAAACCGGCAGGCGTCAGGACCCCACAGAAAAATTTCTAGCTAGCAGTCTCTGGCAAGGGACCACCCCCACGTCAGGTGACTGGCGTCAGAGGCAAATCAGTATAAAGGGTAGTCCCTCACATCCCTCTTCAAGTTCTTTCCGCCAAAAGGCCAAAAAGGCGAGGCGAGAAAGGCGGATATTTCCCTCACTGGAAAAGGAGCTGAAAAAGTTTAAGGGGATGGAGGGTGGGAAAGTATTACCTACTGCAAGAGCCTCTCTCGAAGATCTACTGTTACGGTAAGTTCTTACGTAACTGTACTATCTTACTCCGAGAGGGCTCTTGCAGTAGGTAATTACATATAAGACGGAGTCCCAAGCAGTCTGGAACAAAGAAGAACACGGGAGGAGGAAACTACTCATAGGGGATCATCTGGCTGAGAAAGACTTAAGAAAGAAGTCCTTGCAGAACAGCCAACCCGAAGCCAGCTCTCCGGCGAGAGGCAATGTCCAAACTGTAGTGTTTCGTAAAGGTATGGACAGAAGTCCAAGTTGCGGCGAAGCAAATATCAGCCGCTGACTCATTCTTTAAACAGGCAGCAGAGGCTGCAACACCCTTGGTGGAATGACCCCTGACCTGACCTGGCAAGGTCTTGTGATACTTGTCACAGCATAAAGTGATACGGTGAGCCAACCATTTGGACAAACATTGTTTGGAAACAGCGTTGCCTTCTCTTTTGCTGGCAAGAGAGACAAATAGTTGGTCAGTCATTCTGAGATCCTGCGTCCTGTTGGTATAGTATCTCAGAATCCAGTGAACGTCCAGGGTATGTAAAAGATACTCCCCGTGATTGGAGTCCTGCGTGAAAAAGGCAGGCAGTTCAATGGACTGGTTCAACGTAGATTCCGCTACTACCTGAGGAAGAAACTTAGGATAGGTGAGCAGAGCCACACGTTCCTTATGGAAAATCAGATATGGAATTTTGCACATCAAGGCCTGAAGGTCAGAAATTCTTCGAGCGGAAGTAATGGCCACTAGGAAGAGAGCCTTCCATGAAAGGAACTTAAGTTCTGCTGAGGCTGCTGGCTTAAAGGGAGGCAGCGTAAGCTCCTCAAGAATGAAATTCAAATCTCAGGGAGGGGCAGGAATCTAAATGGGGGGTCTCAAACGAAGACCCCCTCGTAGAAAAGCCTTCACGACCTCCAGCTGTGCGAAAGTTCTGTCCCCAAAGGGAACATGATAAGCGGCCATAGCCGCCATGTGAACCTTCAAAGAGGAATGACTGACACTCAGGTCAAAAAGGTAACGCATGTAGTCCAGTAGCCGCCCGACGTGGCAGGGGAAAGGCTCCAAGTCTTTGGGCGAAGCCCAAACAGAAAACCTTTTCCATTGTATGGCATAGGTGGAGCAAGTGGATGACTTCCTGGCCTCCACCAAGATCTCTGCCTCTTGAGGGTGAAATCCCAAAACGGGCTTGTGCTACATCTGTAGGAGCCAAGCATGCAGCTGAAGGGACCCGAGGCCCCAATGGACCAGGGATCTCTGATCCTGGGTCAACAGAAGCCGCGAAAAAGGAAGAGGAATCGGAGGCTCCTCTGAGTACTGTTGCAGAGGACAGAACCAAACTTGCCTGGGCCAGAAGGAAGCGATGAGAATCATATGGGCCCCTTCTGAGCTGAGCTTGTGCAGGATCCTCGGAATCAATGGAATTGGGGGAAAGCACAGACGAATCTGCCCTTCCAGTCGAGAGACAGTCTCTCTCCAGAGCCGCCCGCGCCCTGGAGCAAGCGAGCAACAGGTGGGCAGTTTTGCATTTAGTGGGGACACAAACAGGTCAACCTGAGGGGTTCAACATAGGAAGATGCAGTCTGCTATTTCCTGGTCCAATTCCCACTCTTGAGGTTGTGCCGAGGATCAGCTGAAGTGATCTGCCAACGAATTCTCTACCCCCGGGACATGGACCGCCGCGAGATGAAGGTTGTGAAGGGTCACCCATTCCCAGACCCGCACGCTTCCGACAAAGAGGGTAGGAACGAGCCCTGCTTGTTGAGGTACCAGACTACACTATACTTGTCGGTCTGGACAGCCAGTTGACCGCGAAGCAAAGGGGTGTAACACCTGAAGAGCGTACAACACTGCTCTGAGCTCGAGCACGTTGATGTGAAGAGTCTGCTCGAGTATGGACCACGAGCCCTGGGATCCCGGATGAGCTCCCCAACCTTCGCCTGAGGCGTCCGTTGTCAGGGTTTGGGAGGTGGGAGAAAGGCAGAAGGGAACTCCCGGCAAAGGGTCTCCTGAACCAACCACCAGTGCAAATCCCGAATCAGGGTCGAGACTAGCACCTCCTGATCCAAGTCGTCGACCAAATGATCCCGCCGAGACCGAAGAGTCCACTAAGAGATTCTCATGTGGAGCCGAGCCATGAACTGTCTGGGAATTGCAGTCGCTTATGAGTCCCAGGAGGCGAAGGACCAACCTGGTGGGAATCCGCTTTCAAGAGGACAAGGAGCTTGGACAGGCACCGTTTAGATATAGACACACCCTCTTTCCCAGGGAAGAATCAAACAAAAAGCAGAGTCCTTGGTGCAATCAATACAGTATCTCAGTATTCTTTGTACATCTAAAGTGTGGAACAGTGCCTCACCCTGGCTGCAAGCTCGGGATAATATACAGTAAGGTGTACTGTTTGATTTAGTGTAAATTCTGATACCACCTTCGGTAGAAACTTATGATTCCTACACAAAAAGAAACTGTCTTTGTGAAAAATCAAATCTTATGGGTCCATTACCGCCTGGCGCACTCGGCAGCCAAAGGAGTGTCCGCTGAGGACATCACATCCAGTTTGTAGAACTTTGTAATTGTGTGAATGGATGACCAAGTGACTGCTCTGCATAAGTCTGCTGGAGATGCTTCTCTGAAGTTAGCCCATGAAGTGGACCATAGCCCTGGTGGAATGATCTCTCACTGGACCAGGCAGGACTACTCCCGCCTGATCATACGCCACAGTGATTACTGATCTAATCCATCTAGCTATAGAGTCTTTTGAAGCCTTTTTACCCAAGTTTTGGCCTGCAGTTAAAATGAACATGCTTGATGTTTTGCGAATAGCATCTGTCCTCCTAATATGTAATTTGAGTGCTCTCCTCGGATCTAGAGTATGAAATTCTCTTTCCTTTTCGTTTTTTGGGTGAGGACAGGAGGAAGGAAGGACTAGTTCCTGGTTACAGGGGAAGGGAGACATAACCTTTGGTAAAAACCCTGGATCCGTCCAGAGTACAACAGAGTCCTGATGAAAAACAGAATAGGGCTCTTTGGTTGACAGCGCCCCCAGTTCGCTGATTCTCCTGGCTGACGTAATAGCTACCAGGAAGACCACCTTCATTGTGAGATGCATGATAGAAGCCTCTTTCAGAGGCTTGAAGGGTGCTTTTGTTAGGGCCTTGAGAACAAGATTAAGTCTCCAAGGTGGGACGGTTGGCTTAATTGGGGGGCATTTTAAAGTTGCTTCTCTTAGAAACCTCCTGACACGAGGGTGAGACCCCAAGCCTGCCAACAAGAGTGCCCCAATGCAGAAACTTGAATGCGTAAGGTGGCTGGCTGCAGGCCTTTGTCAAAACCCTCCTGAAGAAACTGCAAAAGGACCAGGAGGTATACTGGATGATCCTGTATAGCTTTAGATTGGAGCCAGAACAAGAATTTTCTCCAGATTCTATAATGTACTTTAGAGGAGGATGGACGCCTGGAGTTTACCATCATTTCAATGACTGGAGCGGTGTAGCCTAACTCTTTGAAAGTTTCCCGCTCAATCTCCAAGCCGAGAGGGACAGATTGCTCAGGTTGTGGTGCAGCACCGGACCCTGATGAAGGAGGTCTGAGCTGAGTTGGAAAATAAAGGGTGATGCCTCCAACAGCTGAATGAGGAGTGGGAACCAAGGGTGTCGAGGCCACCTGGGGCAGACTAGTATCCCCGCTCTGTCCCTGGCCACCTTGTGTAGGACGCTGGATAACAGCGGAATTGGGGGAAAAGCATACAGGAGGCCGAGGCAACCCCAGTTTAGGGAGAAGGCGGCCTGAGCTACTGCTAGATTGTCTCTTGCCAGGGAGCAGAACTGCTGCGTCTTGGCGTTTTGTCGATGTGCAAACAGATCTGCCTGTGGTTTGCCCCACTTCTCTGTTAGTAGTTGGAATGCAGACTCCTTCAGCTCCCATTCTCCCGGGAGGTTGTCTTGGCGGCTTAACCAGTCTGCTGTGACATTTTCCTGTCCCGGTATGTACACGGCCCTTATACTCGCTAGGTGTTTTTCTGGCCATTGGAAGAGGAGAAGAGACTCCTGAAGCATTCTTGAACTTTTTGTGCCGCCCTCATGGTTGATGTAGGCCATAGCTGTTAAGACTGTCTGTCAGAATCAACACATCACAGTTGCGTACATGTTGACGGAAGTGCATCAGGGCTAGCTGAACTGCCCTCATCTCTAGGATGTGTATGCTGTGCCTTGATTCCGTCAGGGACCACTTGCCCTGGGCCAACATCCAGTCCAGGTGAGCCTCCCACCCCCTGAGGCTTGCATCCGTTGGGATTCTTGTTTGGAGCGGATGGCCTAGCTTTCGGACCCTCATCACATTTTCCCTCAGAGACCACCATGTGAGAGAGGTTTTTATCTGCTGAGTAATTGGGATGAGCTGGTGCTGACTGTGCCTGGACTGGGACCACAGCTTGAGCAGATGAGCTTGAACTGGACGCATCTGCGCTAGAGCCCATGGGACTGATTCTGCCAGTGACACCAACATCCCTATCAGCTGCATAAAGAACTGTGCCGGCAGATGAGCGGAGCTTTGGGAATTTGTTGATAAGCTCCATCAGGTCCCTGAATTTCGACTCTGGGGGAAACACCGTGTTGTTCCCACGTGCTATAAACTGCTCCTAAGTGGTTCAAGATCTGGCTCGCGATTAGGGAACCCTTCTGCTTGATGACAAAACTGTGTGCTGTGAGACACTGGACCACGTCCGTCACTGCCTGGTTTAGCTGTGGAGCTTTGATGAGGATATCGAAGGGAACAGTTGGATCCCTCTGTTCCGAAGGTGAGCTACCATTGCTACTAGCACCTTCGAGAAGGTCCTTGGGGCTGAGGAAAGGCCAAAAGGAAGAGTTTTGAATTGGAAGTGATGGTTCCCTACCTTGAATCTCAGATATTGCCTGTGCAGATTGTGAATAGGAATATGGAGGCAGGCATCCTGCAAGTTGTTGGATGCCAGAAAATCTCCTTGCAGCACTTCCTTGACAAATGATGACAGAGTTTCCATCTTGAATGGTCTGCTGCGCACGCACAAAAAGATTTAGGAATTTGAGGTATAAGACAGGTCTGTGATCTCCTGTACGTTTGGGTACGAGAAAAAATATGGAGTATACCCCCTGAATGATCTTTTGGGGAGGACCCATTCGATAGCCCCTTCTAGCAGAAGGTCCGTGATAGCCTGCCATGTCGTTTGTCTTTTGAATGAGTTGTTTGAGATGGGAGAGGGCACCACATGAGGCAATGGGGGCTTGGACTCAAACTCTATCAGGTAACCTTCGCTGATGTCTAGTACCGATCTGTTCGACGCGGTCCTGGCCCATTCCTCGAAAAACTCAAAGCCTGCCCCCTACTCGAGGATGGGCCCGCATGGTCTCATTGTGATTTTCTGGTGTTATTTCTGGTGTCTCTGGAGCCTCCACCTCTGCTAGAACCGCCTCCTCTGAAATTCTGCTGGTTCCGGGAGAACCGTGTTCTTTTCCCTGAAAAGCTGGAGTTCTGCCCCTTGTTTTAGCCTCTGTCACGAAAATTGCGCCTTGGACCTGAAGGCCACGCTTTGGTTCAACCCCTGGACTGGGGCATATGCACCTTCACTGTTTCCCCGGATTCCTTCACCGCCTCCTTCAGTGTCGATGCGAACAGTAGGTTGCCTTCATAGGGTGCGTTCACCAAATGGCTCTTTGAGGATGCATCTGCTTGCCATGCCCTAAGCCATAGGTTGCAGCGTGCCGAGGTTTGACTAAACATGGTCCGCGCAGCACACCTGACCGCCTCCTCTGACACATCCACTGCATAGGCAGAGGCCAACCCCATTAACTGCAGCTGACGGATAATGGGGGAGTTCTTTTCTGGGTCTTCCGCGAATTGAAAGACTAAATCCAATGCCCAGGATAGGGCGGCTCTGGCGGAGAACAGGTTCACTGTGGCCGCCTTGAGGGAAGTTGCCGAGGCTTGAAAGGCTTTTTTGAGGGAGGAGTCCACCTTTCTGTCTACTGGATCCCTTAGCGAAGCCCCTCCTTCAGCTGGTATGACAGTTTTCTTGGTAAGGTTAGAAATTAAGGGGTCGATTCTGGGCAGTCTAACCACTTATCGGACTGTTTCTTGTCAAACTTCAGAAGTCTGGAGATTCGTCAGGGAACCGGATAAGTGCATTCTGGACCTTGCCATTCGTCTTTAAGCAGATCCTCAATGGTGGGAAGCATAGGGAAGGCTGTCGCCGGGTCTGGAGGCAGATGCCAAGCGAAATGTCTTTTGGTTGAGAGGTGACAGGAGGAGAAGTGTCGAGTTGAATCTCGGAAATGACTTTTTAATGAAAAAGTCTAGGCCCTCCAGGTCAGAATTTCTGGATGGGGAGTCATCGGTGTCTGATGATGAGTCCACTATTTCCCCCTCCTCGGTGGAGGAACTGGTGACCGAGGATTCCGGGGAAAAACCCCTGTGGCGTTTGCCCTTGTGTATGCCCATAGTTCCACTTTGGGCATAAGACCCTTTCTTCCTCCTGCGAGAGGAATGGTGACCGTCCTCGTCTGACGATCGACCCCCTTCTCTGGATTTCTTTTTCTTGAGGAAGCGATGATAGGATAACCCCCTGCTCGTCAGATGAGGATGGGGAGGGGGTCCTTTTTCTTTTAGCCTTTTTTGTGGGGTCTCCTGTCCAGTGATCCTGAAGGCTGCCATTCAAAGGAAGAAGGGTCCAAAGCAAAGGCCCTATTCAGCCTATCAGTTCGGGGTCTAAGGTGGGGGTGTCTCTGGACGTTGCTGATCCCCTGGAGGCAGCCAGTCATTCAGATCTCTCTGGAACATTTGACTGTGCTCGCTTTGACCTGTAAGTAGCCGTCCTGTCAGAATTCTGTTGGGCATTTGCCTGTGATGAGAGAGAGGTTGCGTTCACTGAGCCCTCCCCACTAGCAGCTGCTGCCTTTTCACATGTAAGGCAGAGAGAGCCAGCTAAAGTGATTAAGAGTGGGGATTTAAAGCGCTGACATTTTTTTTCCCCCTGCTTGATTTTTCTGAGGCCACTGTTAATGCCCCTTGCTTCTGTAGACCATATGCTATCCCCCCCCCCCCAGTCTGAAAGTGCTAACCCCTTAGCACTGGTTAAGCACTGCTTCCTTGCCACCAACAGAATCCTGGCAGAGAGAACTGCCCTTTAGCTCTAAGCCTCCTAGTCTTACGTTGGGGGAGGAGGGGAGATTTGTAGAACCTTGTCCTGTGCTGTCGCTGTATAGTAAAAGCTATTCTCTCCTTCCCAACGAGATGCAATGAGGTGAGGAGCAGACTGGCATGCCGAGGTGTCACCTGGCTTCCCACGCTGAGAATCACGCTGTTCAGGGAAGCCGCATGGCGGGCGTTCAAAGCTTTCCGCAGACCGACATCGCAGAGAAATGAAGCTCCATTCCTCTGGCGACCTCTCGCTTGAGGCAATGAGTGTCATTGAAATGCAGTCGCTAGATGCAGCACTCGAAAGCGGGGCCTGATGCGCAGGAAAGGGGCAGCGAGGTGGGGCCAGTCTGTCTAGCTTGCAAGGCTGAGACTGGATCCCACCACTGACAATAACAATCTGAATCGCTGATCTCCAAAAATAGTGTTGAGAAAAAAAACTTACGGTCTCTTCAGCCTGCCACGAGTGGCGGGGCTTCTGCTGCACGCTGCCTGCTTCACAGAAGGCAGGAAGTAAATTGACACTGACCGGATGTGGAGGGCTCCTTATTCCCCCCTGCTGCACAATGTTAAGTCCTGCTTAGTGATGTCATCAGGAGGTGGAGCCCAGGCGTAATGAAGCCCGGAGACCAGCTCAGAAGAGAGAAAAAAAGGTTTCCCTGAGGGAGCCATATACATCTTATCTTCCTTTTTTGGTATGGCAGGATTACGTTTGGCCTATGCCAGGCAGCAAAGGTGGCATCCTCCAGTGCACGGAGGAGGGGTGGTATTACTATAGTAGAAGCATCATATAACTCCCAAGAAATCTATGTTTTTTTTGGTGATATCCTGTTCCTCCAAATCAAATCCCATGGCAGCATATATCTACTGCATCATAACAACAAAAGATGGGTAAGCCGGGGGATGGGACCATGGCATGTAAACCACAGAGTCCTCACTGCAAGCAGAGAAAGTGGAATCGGTCTTTTCACAAGGACTCTCCACATAGTCTTCAGCCTCCTTATCATCCTACATCATGAGATCAGGATTATACGCGAAATCATCATTGGTCTGGTCAATGTGTCAAAGACAGCTTTCTGGCAAGTCTGTCCGCGCTTGAGGAGGTAGCTGAGACACAGGCCTGGGATGCATCATCATGGGGGGTTGAACTACAGGCCCCACTGGACCTCCTGGTACAAGAGATGGAGGTAACAGGATCCTAATCATGTCCATGAAGGATGATAGCACTGCCTGGACAACGGTGCCCGTGTGGTCGATGTGTATGCTGGTTGACGTCGAAGGCGATGCACCAGCCTTACTAGGCCTGGTGTCAGCTACAGCCTGCCCCATCCTGGAAGTTAGGTTGAAGGTCAGGGTGGCATCACCGCCAAAGCGGTCAATGGCACTGAGAGGTCGTACCTGTGCAAAGGGGTTACCTGGAGGGCACTGAGGAGGTTTTCTCCATCTCCCGTTGCTTATGCTTGTGGGACCCGGATGATTTCTCCCAGGATTTTGATGACCTGGACCCTGAGGACTGGATCAACGATGCAGCAGAACTCTTATGCTGGAGCTCCTTCTCCTTGCAGGCTACCTGCTGTTTTAACAGGTGCTTCTCCAAAGCGTCTTTTTTCGATGTCGCCATCTGGCTGTGTTGAATCCCTTGCAAATCACGCACGCTTGCACACTGTGGTCTGCGCTGAGGCAACACATGCAGACATCGTGCTACTCACTGGTGTAAACCTTTTCACTGCACTCACAATAACGGTTTAGATGGTTCCATCGACAACATACATGCCATCAAAAATCCCTTATAAAAGTGATTACTTAACTAAGGTGAGAAAAAGTGGCAGCTACTACAGTGGTGTTTCCGTGCAGAGTTTGACAAGTTTGGTCAACAGTGGGAAAAGAAATGAGGAAGGAAGGGGCCGCCCATGTTTACGCAGTAGTAGACATCTGACGTCGTCGTGGGTAGCCCCTAGTGGACTGCTTCAATGTTTTTGTGTGGTCCTACTGCCTGGTGGTTATAAGTTCCATAAGTGTGGCCTAATGAAAGAGATATCATTGAAGATGACAGTGGTATTCCACCTTTAAAAAACTGGTATGCAAAACAGGACAGACTACACTAATTTTAAGCACTACCATTTTGTGGAACCTAGCAAACTTGCTCTTTGCAGTATGTAAATGGGAGAACTAGGTCACCACTATTTTAATTACATCCAAGCAGCGAAAACTGTAACGTATCAATCTGAGGGAGTTATTATTCTTTACAAAACTGATTAGTGATGCATGCACTTATGTTCACAGGGGGCACCACAGAAAACAGACACTAATTTTTCAATGCTTACTTGCTTATGAGCAAGTAAAAACCACAAACAAGACGGACGCCTCTTATAAGTCTTGATGCTTTTCTTAGTTTCATTGTGATTTATGGTTTTGTGTGTCTATATTATGGGAAATGTCGCTAGAAAGGTTTCTGAGACCCAAGAAGCCGTAACATTCAACTTGTGACAAACCTACTGTTGCCTTGAGACCTGCACCTGCAGATTCTCAGAGGCAAGTTTGAGTTTTGATTTGTTCCTGATACTCCGCTTTCGTAAGGACTTGTTGATAAACATTTAAAACCACAGCTGCTAAGAATACCTTGCAACCTGTCCAGCCACGACAAATAATGTAACAGGGGAAATGGGGAAATTCTTTAACCAGGAACGGCACACTAAGCTGAAGCTCGTTTCCAGATGCAGCCTGGGAGCACAAGGAACTTAACTGACTTGCTCAGGGTCACACAGTATGCAAGTGGGGGCTGTGGGGATTCAAACCCACTACAAACACTTTACTGATATTTGAATAAAATAATATATCCAAAACATACAAGTCCGTGTTCTCCCAACAGTTTGTGTTAGTGCATTCTATTCTATTTCAGATGCCCCCAAAAAAAAAAAATATGCGACAGGGCATGAACTTTGTGGCAAAAGGAACATGCCTACTCAACTCAGGCATGTAAGTAGTAAAAATACATTCCCAACAACGCCCCCATGCCCTGACATACATATATACATTTTTTTTTTTTGTGCCTCCTTGTAAGCCTTTACTGCCCCTAAGCCTTTAAAGAACCTCCAACAGCCCCTAAACCCAAAAAAGGGCATTATTATTTATGCCAGCCATGCCCTTCACAGGATTTCTTCCCAAGCCTTTAAAAGGGCATTTAAATGCTGATCCAATGGTGTGGAGGGCAGAGGCATCATGCCTTACCTCCTGCCACACCGGCGACTCGTGTTCGCGGTGCAAGTGGGTCTCGGGGGGCTCAAGCGTCTGGAGGACAGCTTTCCTCTTATGGAGAGGGAGGGAAAGAGGCCAGCGTAAGTCTGACACCTAGCAGCAGCTGGGTGTCTGAGCTCCTGGGTCCTGTATGTAGTAGGTGGAGGCGGAGCAGTCGACTGGCGTGCTGTGGCAGAAGCGTGCACAGCTTGGCTATTGCAGACGCCGCACACTCCTCCTCCTGTGGGGAGAAAACAGGAGGAGAAAAAGGTCCTGGGCAAGTCGAATGACTGCCGACCCCCACAAGAGCCACCCCCAACAACAGCAGGCACCTTACCAAACTGGATCCGTATCGGCAGGATGAGGAATCCCCACCACGTGAGGTAAGCCATGGGGGAAGGATGGAGGTAGCCCTGCACAGTCGGGTGGACAGGGCTGGGGGGGGCGACAAGAACGTGGGGATAAAGAGAGTATAAAGGGGAGGAGGGGCTTTTAACTTTATGCTGGTGACAGTGGTAGGCAAGATAGCCCGTAAAATGACAGAGTGCTACTTTTTGCCCATTTAAGCCCTTAAAAAGAAACGGCCATGTGCTAAAGCCCCACACTTTAGTGTTTGGCAGCCTCCGATCAGCTGTTTCACATTACAAGTATATTTTTTTACTTGCCTGGTTGCTAACTATTATGTACTTTATCTGGTTGATCCTGCCATCCATTCCACAGGCGTGTTGAATGGCGTGCCCATCCCTTAACTGCAGCTGTCCAGAGTCTGACGTATGAGCTGGGGAGCAGCTGCAAGGAGCGTGTACAGTACAACACTATGGACGAAACTATTAATAGCTCCGGTTTGAGACATACAGGTCTAGGTACTATACCATGACCAAGAATAGATCAGCTGATCTATATTTGCTCACGTTATAGCACCCAGACCTGTATGTCTCGAACCGGAGCAACTAATAGCTTTGTCCACAGTGTTGTACTATACACGCTTGTGGGATGGGCATGATATTCAAAACGTCGGCGGGACGGATGGCAGGATCAACCAGATAAAGTACAGAATAGTCAGCAACCAGGCAAATAAAAAATATAACGCAAACCAGTTAATCAGGGGCTGCCCCACACTGAGGTGTGGGGCTTCTGCACATGGACATTTCCCTTTAAAGGGGAAATCAGTTGGCACAAAGAGCCCCACACTCAAATGTGGGGCTAGTCACAATGTGCACTTTGTGTGGAAAAATATTCTGGTTTACTGTGGCGTAGTAGACTATATCGGACTAATCTCACTTAGATCTAACATACTAAAAAGCCAGCAGAATAGGCCAAATAGTCTGTCTTGTCTGCTCGAAAGCCAGCAACCATGTGGCTGCTCGCCCTACCACCCCCTCTAGCCCCCAAGAGGGTCATCTTTAGTTTCACTTTCCCCTTGTATCTGTTCCACCCCTTCTTGAAGCCCTCCACTGTGCCCTCCTCCACCAGCCTCCCAGGCAGCGCATTCCACGGCTCCACCATCCTCTCAGTGAAAAAATGCTTCCTACTCTCCCCCCTGTAGTTCCCCCCTCCAGCTTCCACTCATGGCCCCTGGTTGCTCCCTTCTTTAGCCTACACAGTCCTTGGTTCCACTCCTGGTTATTCCTTTTACATACTTGAAAACTCCATCATAGCTCCCCTGTCCCTCCTCTCCTCCAGTGAGTAAAGCCCAAGCTCTTCCAGTCTCTCCTCATAAGGCTTCCTCCAAGCCCTGAATCATCCTGGTCACTCTCCTCTGGACCCTCTCCAGTAGTGCTATGTCCTTCTTCAGATGAGGTCTCCAGAACTGGACACAGTACTCAAGCTGCGGCCTGACCAAGGCATTATACAGAGGGAGGATCACCTCCCTCCTTCTGGACATAATTCCCCTGGCTATGCAGCCCAGTATCCCGTTTGCTTTAGCTGTAGTTCTTCTACAATTTTCAGATGTACTTATTTTAATGTCTAGTACCACCCCTAAATCCCTTTCTCCCAATGTAGCTTGCAGTGTGACACCCCCCCCCCCGGGTGTATTCCTGGCCCGGGTTTGACCCTCAAATGTAGTACCTTACATTTCCCGGCATTAAATTTCAGTCCCCACCTCCTCGACCACCCCTCCAAGATAACCAGGTCCCCCTGGACTGCCTCCCTCGCTTCTTCACAAGTTCTAGGAAGACATTTTCTGTTACTACAAATACCAGAATCTCCTGCAGCTGATATAGGAGCAGTAGGCAGCAGTGGGGGATTCAATAGTTTGGTGTTGTAGGCATTGCTAGAGGAATTGCAATCATTTAAATGAATAATTCTGAAAATTGTAGAAGAACTGCAGCTAAAGCAAACAGGATACTGGGCTACATAGCCAGGGGAATTATGTCCGGAAGGAGGGAGGTGATCTTCCCTCTGTATAATGCCTTGGTCAGGCCACAGCTTGAGTACTGTGTCCAGTTCTGGAGACCTCATCTGAAGAAGAACACAGCGCTACTGGAGAGGGTGCAGAGGAGAGCAACCAGGATGATTCAGGGCATGGAGGGGAGACCTTATGAGGAGAGACTGGAAGAGCTTGGGCTTTACCACTGGAGGAGAGGGAGGGACAGGGGAGATGATGGAGGTTTCCTGGCATGTAAAAGGAATAACCAGGAGTGGAACCAAGGCGCTGTGTAGGCTAAAGAAGGGGGGAGCAACCAGGGGCCATGAGTGGAAGCTGGAGGGGGAAACTACAGGGGGGAGAGTAGGAAGCATTTTTTCACTGAGAGGATGGTGGAGCCGTGGAATGTGCTGCCTGGGAGGCTGGTGGAGGAGGGCACAGTGGAGGGCTTCAAGAAGGGGTGGAAGAGGTAAAAGGGGAAACAAACTAAAGAAGACCCTCTTGGGAGCTAGAGGGGGTGGTAAGGCGAGCAGCCACTAGGTTGCTGACTTTAGAGCAGATAAGACAGACCATTTGGCCTATTCTGCTGGCTTTTAGTATGTTAGTATGTATGTATGTTAGTATGTTAGATTATAATGCAACAGTCACTGCTCCTCGGGACAAAGGGACACTGAGGCTATTATGACCAAAGCAGCTAACAAAGCTTCAACATGGCTCTATCTGAAAAATAAATTGATTTTTTAATTAAAATAATCAGCAGCGTCTAAAGGGAAACTCACATCAGCTGACAAAGTGCAGCACCTGCTGCACAAATGCCCAATTAGAGCTTTTAGCATTAAAAGACAGTTTTATTTACCTGCCTGGCTGTAACTTTTAGTTTTAAAGATCTGCACCATCCATAATGTCGACGGAGCCACCCGCGGCCATCTCATGTAGCCGGGTGGCTTCCGCCATGTGGGTTATGCTAATGAAGGCTACCAACTCTGCCACAGGTTGGTATTCATTGGGCTCCATTCATAATAGCTGGGGTTTCGTTATACTGAGTTTCGGTATACTGAGGAATCACTGTACAGTGCAGCCTTCCTGAAATGAACAGGCATATACATAACACCCTCCACCTTCACAGCCACTCATAATGTAGTGATTAGTGCTTGTACCATTTGTGTCAGCATTCTTATGTTCACAAAGAAAGTATTGAAAATAAAACAAGTTTTGACTGGGTAGCTGACTTTTCACTTTTACTAACAAAAATGATATAGAACAGACAACCGCATCAACAAATTCTTCCACAGGTAAGCAATCCTAGAATGTGCTTTCAAACTAGAAAGAATGAGGCATAAAGAGCGGACAGTCTCCCTTGAGCTTACTGCCATGCTGGGATCAAGGTGGAAACAACATGCTTTCTCTCACCAGAGGACAGAATTCCTAAAGCTGTGACTGACTTCTCTTCACGTCACAACCTGCCATTGGATGGGAGGCCTAGTACGGTCAATTACAGGAAAGCAAACAAACTGGAGACCACCAGTACAACTTTACTGGGGGTGAAAACAATTATCAGAGGCTGGAAAAGATTCCTGCTTATAACTAGTATCTTGAAATCCTCTTAAGCCAAGTGTCACATGCCAGTTCCAATAGTTTAAAAGTCTTTAGAGGCCTATCAGATAAGCAGAAGTTCCAAAATACAGCAGGTCAGCTTAGACCCAGGATCACTGGCAACTTCAGGCCCTGAATGGTTAAAGGCATTGCGCCATTTTGAATTTCAAAAAATAGTAACATACTAAAAAGCCAGCAGAAAAGGCCAAATGGTCCGTCTTGTCTGCTCGAAAGTCAGCAACCTAGTGGCTATAATACCATGTGCATGTCTTAACAAAACAAAACAGATGAGTCTCCTTGCGCAATAACTTTTCACATTGCCTTAAGAGTCCTGTACTACAAGGAAGCAGATGTTTGTTTCCCAGGACAGTCCTGACCCCTGGCCCCAAACCACAACTACTCTATTTGAAAAACACACCACTTAAATCTGTAAAAAGCAGGGCTGTGATTCATTTTTTCCAGTGGGTATATATTTCATTAATATTGTAGGGGGAGAGAGACGACGACTAAGTCCCAAGTTTTTTAGGCACAGTGATCCCAGGCCGTACTTGCTGGGTACATACACCGTGTGTAACACAGAAATTACTGGGAACCTATGGGAAAAACATGACTACCTATCCCTGTCATAACAAGCTATTAGCATGTTTTACAGATTCATGGAAGAGAGAAGACTCAAGCGAGACATGATTACAGTGTGGAGGATACTGTATGGGCAGCCATACACAACAAGACTGTGTCTGCATCAAAAAGTTTTTATAGCTACCAGGAACCTCAGGAGCAAAGCCAGAGAGGTTCACTGGTTGCCATAGAAAACTCAAAATGAAGACACAATCTTGTCTATGTATGGATGCCCATACCTTATCTTTTATATCGTATGGGCATTCATGCACATTTTGGATACTTTGCTTCCTTTCAGTAAACTGGCGGGGTTGGGAGGAGGCACATGAGTGTTAGCAGTCTCAAATTACTGATTCAATATGCTGCAGCTTTTTCTGTAAGTTGAAGTTTAAACAATGAAACTTCAAGCTCAATTGGAAAAGCATCTGTGTGGCATCATTCTAAGTTGTGCTGCAGTAGTGATATCCCTACTGCAGCACAGCAACATAATGGTGTCACTACTGCAGCACAAGCATATTCCAGGCATGGAATTCCATGCATAAGAGGACTGATTACACTATATTGCAATATCTAAAGTGAATAACATCAACAGACCAAGTACAGCTCTTCAAGATGCACTAGGATGAAAGGACAAGATGGCACAATGTTGAGTCAAGGGAAACATCACAAAGAACCACTTCACGAAACAAATAGTGAATACTTGGAAAACTGAAAGAAGTTGCTCACTGTGACAGTAGATCTTCAAGAGAATCTCCTCCATTGGGCCACACCAGTGAACTGTAAGCCACTGACGTCAAGAATACTAGGAAACTTGATAGCGAAGGTGAGCATTCAGGATAATGTACAACATCGCCACCTATACCATTCTGCACAGCCCCACTGCTCAATTCCCTGCCGCAATAAGCTTGAAGGGAGAGGGCTTCCTACCATGAGGAACCAGGAGACCAAACCAGTACCAGGCACAAAATGAGACACAGGACTGGAAATATAGTATATATGAGGCCAGGATTTTAAATAGCTGGTATGGCATAGCAAAACGCTACACAAAACAGGGGTCAATGCTAACCATTTCCAAAAATGCGTAGCAGTTGATTGCTAACCATTTGTTTTTCAGTAAGTCTATGGCACAGTAGACAAAATTAGTAAAATTATATATTTTCATATTTTCTTAACTGTTCTGTGCCCAGTGCTATGCATTTTTACAGCTGATTAGCACATTCATATGTAAAACTGCTAATCAATTTTTTTGGCTTAGTTACCCTGTGAGGCACTTATGGACACCTCCAAACACAGTCGACAAACCTACCTGCTTATACTCCAAAAGGGGGAAGTAGGGTGGGTGCATTGTGGTGAGATTCTCTCCAAGAGCTACTGTTACAGTGAGTTCTGTTCTATCTTCATCGAGGATATCTCCTTCATTTGGCCACATCTTTGTAACACCTCCCAAACAGTTCACAAGGTACCCAAGGACGATGTCAAAGTCTGATCTGTCATCTGGACAGAAGGCCTTGCAACACCTGAAGACCAAATCCAGCACGTCTACTAGAGACTATGCCGAGAATGCAGTGGTTAGTGAAAGTATGCATAGTGCTTCATGTGGCAACAGCAGCACAAGAGTCAGTGAAGAAACGTTTCTGAAGGCAAAAGTGGCCATAACACATGAAGAGTGGCCACGCACAGCACCAGGAAGTTCCTTGCCATACATCCTGTAACAGGATACAAAACAGTTAGCCTTCCATTTATACAAGCACTGTTTGGACACAGAGATGCCTCTTTTCCAGGGGTGAACAAAAAGCTGAGAGGACTTTCTGCAACTCTCAGTGCGATCAAAAAAGCAGCAGCGAGTTCTAGGTACACCATGTGTATGCAGTAATGCCCCACATTTGTTAGCATGCTCTGGATAATACACAGGAAATTGTATGGTCTGAGTCAATGTAAAATCTGACACCTTTTGATAGAAAAAGATGTAGTAGTCCACAAAGACAACCTGCCCTTGTGGAAAATCAAATAAGGAGGCTCATGCATCACAGCCTGAAGCTCTGAAATCTTGACGCACATAAGTCACGGCGATCAAAAACAGCATTTTCCTTCAAAAGGAAACATCTCACAGGTCACATCAGGCTCAAATGGAGCCACAGTCAATTTTTCCAAAAATGAAATGGTGGTCCCAAAGTGGAACCGTTTATGAATGAGGCCAGGCATATGTGCTGAATACCCTTCAAAAACATACAGAACACCTCTAGTTGTGCACCTTGTGCCCATCAATAGAGGCATGGAAGGCAGAGACGGCAGCCAAGTGCACCTTAATGGACAAGCACTGGAGATCACAGTCAAACAGGGACAGAAGGCAGTCCAGTACCATATTCACAGGACACATTAATAGGTCCACTGAACAAGAAGCACACCGTATGAAGAAGCGCTTCCATTTTAAATAATAGGTGCATCTTATGGAAGGCTTTCTAGCTGCAAATAAGATATCTAACACAAAGGGGAACCCCATAACAGGCAATGGCTACATCTTTAGGAGCCATGCAGATGCAGGGACTGCAGGTCCAGATGGACCAGCAACAACTAAGCCTGAGACAGCAGATCCTGACAAAGGGGGAGTTGGACAGGAGGTTCCAATGCCAGATGCTACAAAAGCAGAAACCAAATCTGGTGAGATCAGAAGGGAATCACCAGTACTAGGGTGGCATGCTATGCCCACAGCTTGAGCAGAACCATCTGTATGAGAAGGATCAGAGAAAAGGTGTGAAGAAATATCCCTTTCCAGTAGAACAGCAATGCATCTAGCCACAAAACTCTAGGCCCTGGCGCGAACGAGCAAAACGTGGCAGTTCTGTGTTGTGTGTGAACAGACAGGTCCTACTCTGGACAACCACATCTTGCTTAAAGATCACGTACCATGGAGGTCAGCAGTTCCCATTCATGCACCAGGGACTTAGACCTGCTCAGCCTTTCTGTGCAGATGTTTTGGTCACCTGGGAGAAACATGGCTCATAGCTAAGGGCTGTGAGATGTCACCAAGTACCACACTCGCTGCTTCCCTACATAAGGGATGAGTGATTATAACACATTGAGAAAAATTCTATTGTTCTGATTGTCTAAGAAGCAGGTCACAGGCAGGTAATTACGGACACATAATTATATGTTGGATCTACTTTTAGCCAAGAGAACCTTACCTCAGAAACATATAAACTTATCACTACCCAACATGTCAATCCATCCATGGAAACCCTACAGCTCAGTCCAGCACGTCTCCAAAGCCTGAAGCTCACCCGCTGCCTAGTGTCCTGAGTGCTACAGAGTGAGTGTGGTGTTGAACCGAGCACTGTATGATGTTTAATTCTTAGACTGAAACAAAAGCTGCGACTCTGGACACATGCATTAGCATTGATGCTAATGCGAATGCCCAGAGTCATGGCTTTTTACTTCAAACTAGAATTTACATGTTATAGTGCTTCGGTTAACTTCAGGTTACCATTGTAGTGCTCAGACGCTGGCACAGTACCTTTTGTTGTTGATGCCAACAACAAAAAAAAACTCCTACATGAATAGGTTTCAGCACTTCACCCATGCTGATGTACGGTGAGCGAGAAATGGTAGTCTGCCAGGGTTTTTATCAGGACAGGTAAATAAGCCAACATAAAAAGAGCAAATTATCCTTTTCTAGCCTATCCTTTTATGTCCAGATGTCAAATATCATGTCTGCAAACACAGATGGCTGAAAGTATTATTTTAAATCACTTAAAAAATCTTCTAGAAGCTGACCGTGTCCCTTTTAGTAGGGGACTACCTTATGTCCCATATGTTAAAACTGCATATATTTCATGTTTTCAACCAACTTAAAACAGTTTGTAGGCTGATATTTTTATATATATCATTTTTCTCTATATGTTACAAGTGCGATAAGGCACTTCAGGGTGTGTGATTACAGTCACTAAAAACATATACCTCCAGCACCACATGCCTAACACCCCCCTCGAGAAAGGTGTGTGATTATGGACCCAAAATCACACACTCTCTCTCTCATGCCTTATTGCATACATGCCCCATTGCTTTTTTTATGTGGTGCATGACACCGACATATGTCTGAATCAGCAGGGGACCAAGGTGAAGGTGCTCTTGAAAAGCCTGGAGACCAAACAGAACATCCCACACGCTGGTATACTGATATGAGAGTTGACCCTGAGCAGTCCAGGACGCTTGATTTTGATAGGAAACCAAGATGGGCACCCCAATCGACTCAGAGGCATCCACTGTGAAGATCTGCATGGGAATTGTGGAAAAGAATGGAACACCCAGTAACAGGTTCTAGTGGTCCATCCATCATACTAGAGCATGTCAGAAAGGGACATGATGAAGACGATTTGTTCCACCGTCCCATCAGCTGATTCCATTATATCCGAAACACCATAAGGTATGCATAACAGGAGATGTGCAAAAGGAATCATAATGATGGCACCAGCCATCAGCTCCAGGATGTGTAACATTGTCCCAGCTGACATGTAATGACTCCTGTGCATCAGCTGGGCCTGTGCAACAACAGCCTCTGCCATGTCTGCTGGCAGGAAGGCACCGCCCTCTGCCATGTCCAGCACTGCACCGATATGCTGGAGGTGCTGACAAGGAACAAGTACTGATTTCAGTATGTTTACTGTGACACCTAGTTCCTCAAATGAGTGTCTTGTTCTGGAAAATGTGTATGGAAAATGGTGGCTGTTGAGGCATCAGGGTGAGCAGACTTGCACTGATCATAAAGGAATTGCATGAGGTAGAGCAGCAGGACCTGGAGGACTCCTCTGGGTCTTGAGCAGACCTGTTCAGGAGATGTGGACTGACCTTTTAAATAAAGGCGCTGGAAGGTACAGGTGGTAATTTGGAAGCTGATGCAAAGCTTCCTTTTGGTCTGTGACCCACAGTTCTTCTGAGCTATCGGGGGAGAGTCTGTTAATCAGTCCAGGAACAGACCACCCAAATCAAACTCAGCAACTCGCTCCCAGGCAGCTAACTGCATAAAGCAGGGAGGAGCTGTAATTGCTGCACCAGGGCCAAACTGGCAGCAGGAGGGTCCAAAGCTGTAGTGGGAGCAGAAAGCGCTGCGGAGGAGCAGGGGCATTACTGGCCGCATTGGCAGCAAGGAGAGAGCACCGAGGGTCGCATCGGCAGCAGGAGGAGCTGGAGCTGCACTGGAAGCAGGAGGGGCACCAGAGCAAGCTTTTCCCGGCGGTTGCAGTTGGCAGCAGGCATGGGCTGGAGAGAGCAGAGCTGCTGTAGCCAGGAGGATGGAGGACCAATCGGTAGCCAGGGTGCCAAATTTCAACTCAGGGCTGGGCTATAAAGGACAGACCAGCCGCCCGACGGAATCTTGGCAGAGAGCAGCTGTAATTGCTGCACCGGACCACATCGGGTGGCAGGAGGGGCCGGAGCTGCAGCAGGAGCTGAAAGCGCCGCGGATAACCAGGGGTGCTTGCTGGCCGTGACCGGCAGTGAGAAGAGTGCACCTGAGCTGCATCGCAGCAGAAGGGCACCAGGGCAAGCATTTCCAGCGGCTGCAGTAGGCGGCAGGCCAGACTGGAGAGCGGGGCTGCTATAGCCAGAAGGACTGATGACCAATCGGCAGCCAGGGCACCAAATCTGAACTTGCAGCTGGGCTATAAAGGACAGGCCCAGCTGCCTTCATGGAATCTTGGCAGAGAGGACCTGTAATTGTTTCCCACCCACCCTGGCCCCGACCACTATTAAATAGCCAAAGGGGGAGGTGTCAAGGATTGAGTGGCCTGAACTAGCAGTAAACATTTAGCTACTGCAGCTCTGATCATTGTGTAGGCACTGTAGCTCTGATCACTGGGGAACCTGGTGAAATTCATTCAGAAAAATCTACTATGAGGGGGGATGGGACCACACATCGTTAGAGAAGGCATCTTTGGGAGGGTGGTTGGGTGCACAGGGTGTGGGGCGGCCATGGTACTTGACTGGGCTTGGAAGTTTGGGGGCTGCCCAGTGTGCTACCAGCTGGCACAACTTGGAGAGGAGGTTGAGGGGATTAGGAGGCAGCTAGAGGATTTCGGGGAGGCTTGGAGGGTGGGGAAGCAGGCAAGGGTCACCTACAGGGCTGCACCAAATACTAAAGACAGTGGCATAGGGAGAGGTACGCAGGGAGGTATTCTGGCACATGGGGACCCAGACAGAGAGTCCAAGGGAGGAAACTTCCAAAGAAGCAGGCAAGCATCTGGGGTTGACAGAGGAACCAAGATATGGGGGTCAGGTGGGGGAGTCTTGGGGTCGGGCATTAGGCTCAGCAACCGTTTCAACTCTCTATGTCTGATAGTCGAGGGAGGGAGCGCTGGGGGATGCAGCTATGACGGAGGCAGATGGGGACGGGAAGGGAGATGGGGACAAGAGGCAGGGCCCGGGAATCAGGAAGAATTGGGGGGCATGGAGTGCGAGAATGCATGGAGGGATCAGAGCAGGTTGATGGGAAGGGAGTAGCGGGGTAAAGGACAAGAAGGAGAATCAGGAGTACAAGGGGAAGGATGCAGTAAATGGGGCTGAGGGTTTGGGTCAGGGGGCATGGCAGGCAAGGAGGTGTTGAACGCAGATGGGACAGACGGGAGTGCGAGCCAGGCTAGGCCAACAGATGGGGTGGAAGGACCAGTCATAAGCAGGGATGGAGGGGTATCGATGCAAAAAAGGATACTCGGGAGGGGATGCTCAGGATCGTCTGAGAGAGGGTGGTCACTGTCAATAGGGAGAGGGCAGCATATGACACCCAGATTGTGCGATGAGCGAGGAGCCGGCTGGGAAGAGGGGCCGGAAAAAAGGAAAAGGAAGGGCATGGAAGGAAAGGAAACCTGGGGGGTGAGAATGGAGGCAAGGGGGAGATTCGAGTGCTCCTGTTGAGGGATTCCATGATCAGGGGTATCAAATGGGAAGGGGAGGTTAAAGCCTGTCCAGTTCGAACCAAGTGCTTTTCTGGCCTGACAGTGCACAAGGCCAAGCACAAGGTATACTCACTGGCAAGGGAATGTGGAGGTTCCCCGGACACACTGGTGCACATGGGTACAAACGACATACAGGGGAATAGTGAACTAGGGATACAGGCAAGGTTTCGGGAGCTAGCCAGGGTTTGCCATTCCACAGGATGCTCAGTTTCCTTCTTGGAAATTCTGCCAGTGCCAAGGGCTAGTGGGGAAAACAAGCAGAAAATTAAGGTGGTAAATCAGTGGCTCAGGGAGTGGTGTGAGGCTAGGGGATATGGGTTGATGGTGAACTGAGGGGCACCCTGAGAGGAGGCTGTACATTAGGAACAGGCTCCACCTCAATTTTGAAGGGAGGGAAATCCTTATGCTGAAAATCAAAGGGTTCTTCAGTGAAAGGTGGGTTTAAACTTGTGAAGGGGAAGGGATGGGAGAAGGGGCTGTTGCAGGGGGTCCGATAAGAGAGGGACTCTGTCTCCACCCCACTAGAGAGCTGGAGGAATACGGAAAAAGGCCAAAGGGGAGCAAGCAGTCACACTGGAGCACGGGGGGTGGGGTGGGAGGAGAGGAAGAAAGGGGTGGTGAGTGGTACTGCTAAATGCCAGGAGCTTGGGAAATGAGATGCCTGAGCTCCAGACGATGCTAGCTGAGGGGGGCAGTGGATGTGGCAGCTGTCACTGAGACCTGGGCCACCAAAGGGCACGACTGGGACCTAAACCTGGAGGGCTACACTATGTTCAGGAAGGACAGGGAGGAGGAAAGAGGAGGGGTACCACTGATAGTCAAAAATGGCATTGGTATAGAAGAGGTGCAGGAGGCGGAGGGACCATGGGTGATCTGGGTCACCCTAAAACAAAAGGGTAAGAGAAAATAGGTGGTTTACAGACCCCTGTGCTGGGAGGATCTGGAAGAGCCTGGTGGCAAATGTCATGGGACACTTTAGACTGGACAAGGGAAGGGTGGTAGTGATGGGTGACCTAAACATGCCAGGGGCCGAACTGGGGACTATGGCGTCCTCAGTGGCCAGGGAGCAGAGGTTACTGAATGTCTTCCAGGATGCGTTCATATGACAGCTGGGTGAGACAACTAGGGAGGCCGGATACTGAAGCGTAGTCAGGCGGACAGTGACCAGATTAGGGGCCTGGAGGTGAGGACCCGTTGACAGGGAGTGATCATGCCATGGTCTGGTTTTGACTGGACCGAGGGCCCACACAAAACGGTGGTAACTGACTTCAGGGTGCGGATTTCAAGGGAATGGGAAGGATCCTCAAGGATCATTTGAATGAGATCTGACCAGACATGGGCGCTGATAGTAGGTGGGAAATCATTAGGAGGGGATGCAGGAGGCTACCAAGACCTGTGCAAGAGTGAGGCGCAAATGCAGTAAGGCCAGAAAACCCTATTGGTGTACCCAGGAGGTTCAGGAGGCGGTGAGGAAGAAGGCTGTCTATAAAGCGCTTCAAATGCTTAAGAATGAAGAGAGATCAGGAGAGCATAAACTGATGGCCAGAAGGGTCACTAGAGTGTTGAGATCGGCCAAAGCA
The DNA here is from genome assembly GCA_016271365.2 of Neoceratodus forsteri. Classification (NCBI taxonomy): domain Eukaryota; kingdom Metazoa; phylum Chordata; order Ceratodontiformes; family Ceratodontidae; genus Neoceratodus; species Neoceratodus forsteri. The sequence continues at coordinate 953,284,876 of CM028130.1, forward strand.
AGGAAGGAGCAGAACCTGGCCAGGGAAAAAGGAGGGGAACAAGGGTTCTTTAGATACATTGGGGAAAAAAGGAAGGTGAGGGGCAGATTAGCAGGATTAGGACAGGGGAGCAGGCCAAGGTACTAAATGAGTACTTGCCTCCGTTTCTACCAGGAGAATGGGGGCTGCGTCATTCAGGAGGAGATGGTGAAACTGCGGAGGGGGACCCTTACAGGTCGGAGCCTGATGGGTCTGGGGGGACATCACTGTCAGGAGGGGAAAGGCAAGAACAGGGGGCCAAGAGGGGAGGAAATGGAGGTAGAAATCCCAGTAGAGAGAGTGAGAGAAGCCCTCGGGTCCCTTAGGATGAAGAAAGCACCAGGGCCAGATGAATTACATCCCAGGGTACTGAGGGAACTTGCGGATGTCCTGGCAGCCCCCTAGTGGAGCTTTTCAATTCTCTCTGAAGACGGGTGGGTGCCCCAGGACTGGAGAGTGGCCCATATCATGCCTATCCACAAGGGAGACTCAAGAGAGGAGGCGGGGAACTACAGGCCTGTCAGTCTGACATTGGTGGCAGGCAAGGTGATGGAGAGTATTATCAAGGAAAGGCTAGAAGGAGTACTAGAGAAACTGGGGTACCTGGACGATAGACAGCATGGCTTTGTCCCGGGAAAATCATGTCAGACAAACCTTGTGGAGTTCTACGATTGGGTAACAAGTGCCCTGGACCAGGGTAGGCCAGTGGATGTCCTCTTTCTTGACTTCAGCAAGGCATTTGACTCTATTCCTCACAGGGGACTGCTGGATAAGCTGGGGGAAATGGAGGTGGGGAAACAGAGGATCAGATGGCAAGGAAATTGGCTCTCGGAGTGTACCGAGAGGATGGTGTGGGGGCTAGTCTCATCTCCAAGGAGGGTCATCAGTGGGGTCCCTCGGGATCAGTCCTAGGGCCCCTCCTGTTCAGCGCCTATGTCTCTGACATAAGAAACTCTATCAAGAGTAAAATGAGTCTCTCTGCAGATGACTTGAAGCTGGGAGTAGTGGTGGATGGGGCAGAGGGGAGGGTGGCCCTGCAGGAGGACCTGGATGCTCTGGAGAGATGGTCAAGGAAATGGAGGCTGAAGTTCAATGCAGGGTTCTGCACCTGGGCGACAGAAACCCAGACCAAGTGTACACCCTGGAGAGATAAATGCTACAAGTCTCGATGGGTGAGAGAGACCTGGGAGTGGTGGTGGATGTCAAAATGAACAACTCTGAGACTTATAGGAGGGCAGCAGACACAGCCAATAGGATGCTGGGATGCATCGCTAGGGGGATTACCTCCAGAAGGAGGAAGTGATATTCCCTCTGTAATAACTGCTTGGTTAGGCCACACCCAGGTACTGTGTGCAGTTTGGAGCCACACTTAAAAGGTACATCATGACTCCTGGAGAGGGTCAAGAGGGCAACCAAATTATCTGGGTCTCGAGGAAAAGGACCTATGGGAGAGGCTCCGAACAGCTAACATGTACACGTTGGAGGAGAGGATGGACAGGAGAATATGAGAGAGGTCTTCAAGTACATGAAGGGGATAAATAGGGAGGCTCAGTGGGTCTTCCAAGGAAAGGGGAGGAAACTAGAGGCACGGTGGATACTAGAGGGAGGAGGGAACTCGGGAGGTGCTACTTCACTGAGAGGGTGGTGGAACCATGGAATGGCCGAGGGAATAGTAGAGGCAGAGACTGTGGAGGGGTTCAAGAGGGGTTGGGACAGGTATAGGGGAAGGGCTAAGCTGGCGAAGTCCAATACAAGGCAAATATCTTGGACTGGGAATGGAGAATCCCAAGGGGGTGAGGGTGGGGGACAACAAGGTCAGCTCCCAGTTTGAGGGCTGACCAAACGAGCAGACATGAAAGACCATTAGGCCTACTCTGCTGGCATTTTTGTATGTTAACTGCTTCCCAGGATGGGACCTTCAGGAGCCAGTCATCCAGATACAGGAACACATAAAGCCCTCTCCTCCAAAGAGCTGTTGCCACAACCGCTAAGCATCTGGTAAATATCCACAGTCCCAAGGATACACCAAAAAGGAAAGACTCCAAACTAATGATGGTTGTCCTCCAGCATGAAGCGGAGGTACTGCCTGTGGCACTTGCTAATACTGATAAAGGTATGTGTCCATCTCCAGAGTACAAAGCAAAGCCAGTCCCCTTTATGTAACAAGGGGATGAGACCCTGAGCAGATGCCATTTGAAACTTTTTTTTATCTGATGACTAAGTTTAGGACTCCGAGATCCACTACAGGGTGCAGATCTCATGTCCACTTGGGAACCAAGAAGTATTTGGAATAGAACCATCTGCTTCTTTCTTGGGGAAGAACTCATTCCATAGCTCACTTGTGTATAAGCAACTGAACCTCTTCTAGCAGAAGGGACAAGTGGCCCATAGGATAATGACAAGGAGGTGGAGGATTTTAACCAGGAGTGGCACACTAAGCTGAGAGCTTGCTTACAGGTACGACCTGGGAGCACAGGGAAGTTAAGTGACTTGCTTAGGGTCACACAGCATGCAAGTGGGGGCTGTGGGATTCAAACCCAGGTCTCCAGATTTGCTGCACAGAGCCTTAAACCACTGTGCTATACTGCCTCCAACTGAACTGGACGAGTAAACAGCAACTCCAGAGCATGCCCCTTTTCAACTATTTCAAGGACCTACTCATCTGTTGTGCTCTCCCACCACTTTAACAGATGAAGGGAGGTCCACCCCCAGTAGCAGCCCTGGAGGCAACAGTGGAGGGGGAGGAAGTAGGGATGAGAAAGTACAATTAGTGGTTGGGTGCCACCTAGACCGATACCTGTGGGTGCCTTTGTATGGGAGGGGGTAACGGAAGACCACAGAAGGCAACATCACCAGTTTTCGGCATGGGGCTGTTGACGGGAGGCACGGCCACCAAAGGCAGCAAGTTTATAAAACAAGCCCCTATCATACCCATTGGCAGTAGAGTGGTCAGAGGTTTGACTGATCTTAAACTCATTTTGGAGGACTGAATCTCACAAAGAGCATTTTCAACATCACTCAAACAATCTGGAGCCTCTAAAAAGGGGCATTCTGTACAGCCTGTTGTACATCAGTGGCAAATCCAGCAGTCCTAAGCTTGGAGCATCTCTTAATGCATATGACGGAGGCAGCAGCCTGGCAGAAATATCAGAAGCATCATGCCCAGAGCAAAACAGATATTTTCCAGTATCCCTTACAAGTCGAGAAGTGCCTTAGGCAAATCTGTTCTTGGCAGGACCATCAGGCAGAGCCTAAATGGTGGACATACCAGATTTCAACAGGCCATTCTGATATTTAATCATGTATGCCTGATTGTTTGCAATTTTAGGCCTAAGGATAAAGAGACATAATGCTCTTTGCCGTAACATCCAGCACTCTTTGCCAGGAGGCAAAGTGCTTATGTGTCTAGGGGCTCCTGAGCAGTTATGAGCAGCCATGATAACCACAGAATTTGATTCAAGGTGGGGATGCACAATAAGGCTTAACAGATGAAGCAAGGTATTGTTTATCAGCCTTCCTAGGCACTGCAGGCAAGGTACTAGGCCTATGCCAAACCTAGAAAGCAGTATCCTGTAAGGCAGGATGTAATGGAGGGTGCAGTTGGAACCGCTAAAACCTCCATTAACTTTTTCTTAGTTGAGTTTTCCTCCTCAGATTCGAATCCCATAACATTCTGGATTTGTCGGAGCAAAACCTGGAAAGAGGGATACTCCGGAGATTTGGGGGTATACACCATGAAGTCCTCACTATACGAGGAGAGGGAAAAGCTGGAAGGTAAAACCCCATTATAAGGACCATTACCCTTCCATCATCCTCCAAATCCTCCTCCATATTGAATATATTAGGATTGTATTCCACCTCGTTGTCATTGAGCAATCTTCCGGATTCCGTCAACGATGACTATGTCGACAGGAGAGGCCCAGTTAACAGATAGTCGTCGTCGGTCGAAGCAACAACAACAGGCGTCTAAACAGTTCAGAGAACCACATCAGCACAACCCGGTAGTCAACAGCATCCTGTAAAGGGACAGAAACAACCAACATCGAAGGGGTAGAACCAGACAGGGCATACATAAAGTCCACAGTAGGTACAGTATTGCCAGAGCCAAACTCTGATCCTGGTGTTTCATTAACAGTCAGTGAAGCTGTTGTGAGCACAGGAATGGACAATGACGAGGACTTACTCTCCTTCAATAGAGACCTCAACCTCACCATCGAGGTGTGAGCGTTTTCCGCTTCTGCTTGTGGTGATGGCTGGAGGGCTTTGACAATGACTTAGCCTTGTCTTTGTCCTTAGTCCTTGACGACAGCACTGCCAAATGTTGGGGAGTTCCCTTCCAGGAGGTTGTCAAGAGAGGAAGAAGCCAGCTTAGAGCCTGCAGCCTTAGCTTCAGTTTCCATTGTCCTGATGGTGATGAAGGTCTCTAGTCTTCTTTCAGCGTCTTCTTGTGGCCTGCCTGAATCCCTGACAGATCTTGACACTGTGGGACAGGAACAAACACAACTCATGTGAGTGTTGTCCTTCTAGATCTTGTAACCACAGATTAAAATAAAAAAAAAAAAAAAAACCTAAACTAAAAGGTTCTCTCGGCGGCATTAAAGGACAACATCCACAGGTGAAATGAAAGGTTAAAAAATAATAAAGAAGAAACAACAGCTTTATTTCCCTTCAGGTCTGACAAGGGATCGACAGGACAAAAAAAAAAAAAAACAAATGAGTAAAGAGCCTGCACACGATTATATAGGCGCAGACAATGCACATCATCGTGGGAAGCGCCCAGCTAAGAAAGGCTTCCAAGTGATCCTGACACCAATGGCTTACAGTTCCAAAGGTGTGGATGGGGCCCAATGGAGGAAATATCCTGACTGTTCATGTGTCATAAACTGATACTGTAATAACCTACAAGTTCAGACTCGATTAAAACCTTGGCGAAAAAGGAAGATCAGAATGGGAGAACCTGAAGGTATTATGCACAGGTGTGTGTGTGCGTGTGCGCTGGTGGGAGAGTGTACATTCAGTTACACAATACTCAAAACTTGTTGCCTGTGATTTCCGTCACGAAGTTAAGGCAGCTTATTCAGGTCCTCAGTCAAAATTCCCTGCTTGTGACATCACCATCTGTTGCTATTCTGATGTTACAAGCAGGGAATAATGACTTCAATTCCTGAATCAGCCTCAGCTGTAGAGAAACTGTACTGAGTGTCACTCCTGCATTCATGCAAATACCCCCAGTAATGACGACTCAAGAGGACTTGAATTTCAGGTTTCTTTTCCGATGTAGTACAATGAAGTTCTGTTGATGCCAATTTCCAGATTAATTGTCACTATATTGTTTTTGTGGTTATTGTTATGTCTACTCAATGTTATGGTATATTATGTTTGCAATTTATCACTGTGTATACTTTGTTTTTTTCTTGTACCCCCTCCGCCAAGTCACACCGAAAAACAAGCCTCGACCTGGTGTTTCTTTCCGGTTACCAATTTTCAATAAATAAATTAATTAAAAGCTTCCCCCCACAAAAAAAAAGATGTAAAGATGTTGCATCTCAGTTGTGCCATCATAGGTAAATAAACCGTGAAACTGTAAACCTCAAATTATTTATTTTCATTTATTGTAAACACCAAATCATGCATACAGAGTCTCACTGGATCACAGCTGTTTAGGTAACATTACTGACATAAAAACACTGAAAAAAAAAAAAAACCTTCTACTGTGAAAAAACATTCCTCTACGTTCCTTTTGTTACATGATAGAGGTCCTCAGGTACGTGGGGGGGGGGGGGAGAATAGTGGGATTGTCACTCTAGTGTAATAAAAACATACTATAAAAAATAAAATATGGTCAATCACACACAACTCGGCATAAAAATAAATAATTAGAGGTGATACTGCCTCTGTACAACTGCTTGGTGAGGCTACACCTAGAGTACTGCGTGCAGTTCTGAAGGCCACACTTAAAGAGGGACACTGAACTCCTGGAAAGGGTCCAGAGGAGAGCAACCAAAATGATCTGGGGCTTGGGGGACAGGACCTATGCAGAGGAAGCATGAGAGCTAAATGTACACACACTGGAAGAGAAGAGACCGGGGGACATGATGGGGGTCTTCAGGTACATGGGGGGGGATAGGGGAGGCGAAGTCAGGGTGCTCCGAAGGAAGGAGGGTGGTGCAACTAGAGGGCATGGGTGGAAGCTGGAGGGGGAGAGATTCAGGGGAGAAAGGAGGAGGTGTTACTTCACTGAGAAGGAGGTGTTACTTCACTGAGAGGGTGGTGGGGCCATGGAATGAGCTGCATGGGGAGCTGGTGGAGGTAGAGACAGTGAAGGGGTTTAAGAGGGGGTGGGACAGGTACAGGGGAAGTGTTCTGGAAGCAAAGTCCAGTGCAGTGAAAATATCCGGGACTAGGAAGGGGAAGCCGAGAGGCTGGGTCAACAAGGTCAATTCTCAGGGTGGGGCTGACCAAGCGAGCAGTCACGAAGGCCTATTCTGCTGGCATTTTAGTATGTATGTTAGCATGTACTGCACACATGCACACCAGGACGTCCTTTAATCAAGAAGGAGTGGGTAAATTATACATCTCATCTCTTATATTCCTGGTGATACTATTAATCCAGCACCTTGATTGCCTCAATGAACCTTAGTGCTAGTGGTCTGAAAGTGAGACTTGGAACACAAACATAAGGACAGGCAGCCAAAAAAGGAAATTATATCATTTCCTGTTTTGTTTTTCTAGCACTGCTTTTATATGTGTTCCAAGCCTCAGGTTAAAGCCATTTGCAACAAAAGTATAAACTATTATGGAATTGGACATTCATTTAAACCAATGTTATTTGTACTCTTTATAAGATTAGAGAACAGTTTCCTTGCCATTAATTTTAATGTTTAAGAATCTCTATAACAGTCCAATTACTTTATAGTATATGGTTTCCATTTATGTTTAAAAATCAGCCTGCTCAACATTCTTGTTAAGCACATTCTAAAATGTTATGCGAATTCTAAAGTCTTATGTGCATTCTGAACAGTTGTTATGCACAGTTCAAAGGTCATACAATTTTAAATTTCTCATTTATTCTACACCTAGCTACTTAGTAACCAACCAGTGCCCAAAGTCATACCTTTTATCATTCAAAGTCTGAAATTTGATTTTATGTGAGTAGAACAAAGAAATGGCAAGATTTTTTGTTTTCACTTCAGTGGGAGTTTGTAGTGTAATAAAACCATATATTATAAAAAATAAAATACGGTCAACCACACACAACTCTGCATATGTTTCCATCTCGGGGTTGAGATGCCAGCATGGACCTCTCGAGGTTCGTATGCTGTCATCTCAATCCCTCAATGGAAACACAGCCTTGTTGTGTATGGTTGCCCATATATTATTCTCTATATAATGTATGGAAAGTGTCTATTAACCATCTATCAGCAGTCACACAGCTTTGTTATGCCACTGCTCAGAATTTTCAGTGCTGTTAACCACACTTCAGAATGTCCAAGCAGTGGCATAACAAAAAAAGGAATGTATGAACATGGCAACAATCATCCCTAGAATGTGACTGCTTGTCTTAGGTAAACAGTTCAAAGTAACATTCCATTTCATTAGTTTAAGTTTATAGAGACTAGCGAACGTAATGTCAGCAACAAATACAGACTCAGATGACTTATACGACTGCAGACACATTTTTCTGCCTTGTAGATTACCTCACTCCAAATTTTTATCAGCAGGCGCTTTAAAATGGAGGCAGTATAGCGCAGTGGTCTAAGGCTCTGAGCTGCAAATCTAGTGACATCAGCAGACCAGACCTGGGTTTGAATCCCAGCTTCCACTTGCATACTGTGACCCTGAGCAAGTCATTTAACCTCCTTGTGCTCCCAGGTCACTCCTGTAAAAGCTTTCAACAGTGTGCTATACCTGGTTAAATAACAAAAAAAAAAAATCACCATGTCTCTTCATACAGCAGACTATCTATGTTAAGCCTGTTTCTCTTGATTCAATGTACTCAGCTCTACATGTACTCTGCTTGTATCTTTATCCTTGTCGTACTCTCCTTTTTCGTTCCTGAAAATAGGCATATAACTTGTCTAGTGTACCTACCCGGTCACCAAAAGCTAAATAAATATGTTTGGGCCCAGAACAGGATGCAGCATTGTATCCCATAAAGCATGCTAACATACATAAATACATACTTACATACATACATACTAAAAGCCAGTAGAATAGGCCTTATGGTCTGCCATGTCTGCTCGGTAGCCTGTCACCTAGTGGTTGCTCGCTATTCGGCCCTCCCTAGCCCCCAAGAGGGTCTTCATTGGCTTTAAAAATCCTTGTACATGTCCCCCCTTCTTGAAGCCCTCCACTGTGCCTTCCTCCACCAGCCTCTTGGGCAGCGCATTCACAGCTCCACCACCCTCTCAGTGCAAAATGCCTCCTCGTTCACCCCTATATTTCCGCCCAAGTTTCCCACTCATGCCACTGCGTTGTTCCCCTTTTTAGCCTAAACAGCTCCTTGTTTCCGCTCTCGGTTATTTCTTTTACATATTTGAAGGCTCCTATCATGTCTCCCCTGTCTCTCCTCCAGTGTGTACATCCCAAGCTCCTTCAATCTCTCCTCATAGGTCCTCCCCTCCATTCCCTTAATCATCCTGGTCGCTCTCCTCTGAACTCTCTCCAACAGCGCCACGTCCCTGTTCAGATGAGGTCTCCAGAACTGAACACAGTACTCAAGTTGCAGTCTAACTAAGGCATTGTACAGAGGGAGGATCACCTCCCTCTTCCTGGACGCAATTCCCCTGGCTATGCAGCCCAGTATCCTGTTTGCTTTGGCTGCGGTTCTTCTACTGTTTTCAGAGTTATTCATTTTGACATCTACCACCACCCCTAAATCCCGCTCACCCATGGTGGCTTGCAGTGTGCCCCCACGGTGTAAAAGGCCGGATATCTGAGCTCCAAATGCAGAACCTTACATTTCCAGCAATAAATTTCAATCCCCACCTCATTGACCCCTCCAGGGTATATAGATCCCCTTGGACTACCTCTCTTGCTTCTTCCTAGTCCACCAGTGCTCCCAGCTTAGAATCATCTACAAAATGACTTAGCCTACTCCTAACCCCTCCCCCCATGTCCGAGACATAGGCATTAAGCAGGAGTGGTCCCAACACTGAACCTTAAGGGACCCCACTGATTACCTTCCTAGGGAAGGAGACTATCTCACTGACCATTACCCTCTGAATTCTCCCCCAAAGTCAATTTTCAACCCACTTCAGCTCCTGTCCTCCCACTCCCATCTCCCCCCGCTTTGCTATCAGCCCTTTATGGGATACTGAATCAAAAGCCTTGCTAAAATCCAGGTACAGGATGTCCACCGGCCTATGTCAATCCAAAGCCCTCATCACCCAGTCATAAAACTCTACAAGGCTGGACTGACACGATCTCCCCGGAACAAAGCCATACTGTTTATCATCCTGGTGCCCTAACCCTTCCAGCTGCCTCCCATATCTCTCCTCGATAAAGCCCTCCATTACTTTGCCCACCACAAATATTAGGTGGACAGGCCTATAATTCCCCATCTCCTCCCTAGGCCCCCCCCCCATGGATAAGCACTACATACGCCACCCTCCAGTCCTGAGGCACCCATCTTGTCTGCAGAGAGATGTTGAAGAGTGCAGCCAATGGAACTGACAGTTCATCCGCCAGTTCCTTCATAACCCTCGAGTACAGCCCATCCGCCCCAGCGCCTTATCAGTTTAGATTCCAAAGGGCCTCCATCACCCTTTCTCATCTGTGATCCCCCAATCAACCTCCCCACCCTTCTGGGTCAGTCCCTGCCTGCACTCTAGCCTCTCTCCATCCTCTGGTCTCAGACTGACCTCTCGCTTTTGCTGGCTCCTCTTCCCTCCTGTCATTCTGTAGGGATTCCCCTTTCCCCATCTGCAAAGATTGAGGCAAAGTACTCATTTAGCACTTCTGCCTGATCCCCCACTTCCTGAGCCCATCCCCAGTCAATTTTAATCCCATTGATCTGTGTCCTCTCTTTTCTCATGTATCTATAAAATCCCCCCATATCCCTAGCCAGGCTTTGCTCCACTCCTGCCTTGGCACCCCTCACCACCTGGTGACCCTCCTTGCCAAAGCTGCCTCTCCTCGCTCCTTATCCCCCCTTGATAGTTTGAAATGTGCACAGGCAGCCTTTTATCCCTCACCGCCTCCTGTACCTCCCTAGTCTGTCAACATGGTTTGCTAATTCTGCCATGCTTTCTCCTAAATTTTGTACAGGACCTAGTAACCTCCTGCACCCCTTTTTTAATGGTCTCCCATAAACTTCCAGCATCCATGTCCAGCTTAATCTTTTCCAACCTCTCTCTTAGAATCCTACCCACACCCACAAAATCCGCTCCCCTGAAATATACCACTGCTGTATTAGTACGGGTCTCCTTACAATTCCTTACACCTCCTAACCGTGTGACCACCAATGAAGAAATCGAATAGTTTTGGTCTCGTCTTTTAAATCTCAGCCATTGAACTGGGTGAAGAAATAGGCAATTTCCTTCACAATTAGTTGATAAATTTTACACATTTCCCACCATACACTATAAAAGACAATGGCTGGTGTTTCAGGTGATAACCACGCATGTAACCACCCCTTGTGGTTGCTAGGGCAAAAGTAAACCCCTCGACTGCACTCTCGGGGGTTTACTATATTGCCCTAGCAACCATAGTAGTCGTGGTTATCACCGAACTCATCCATTATCCTCCATATTCTCCACCACTAGATCATTTTAGTAACTGTAGTGCTACAATAAATTTATTCACAAAACTCTGAAAGGGAACTCTTGATTGGGCCGAAGCTCGTTTCCAATAGGGTCCCACATTCACTCACACAGTTACAATAAATATGTAAGCAATAAGGCACAAAGGGGTGTGTGTAAACCATATTTTACATCACGGCCAGAGGCATAGTAAGAGCCGCGAGGCCAGCGGCCGGTGACTAACTGCTGGCTGTGCTGCAAATATGTTACTCATTGCTTGGCAATAAACTGTTTTTTTTTACTTTTGACTGTTGGGAAAAGCATGTTTATTTGTAGAAAATAGATTTACTTTGTGCACTTGTGATAAAATAATCATTCCACCCACTGCAAGTGATGTCACTGATGATATTGTATTATTGCCTACTTTTTTTTTTTCTTTCTCTGTTCCCCACATTCTAGATATGGAATGTTTATCATAGAATGTTTACCATGGAATATATGGATTCAAAATTCTGCGCAGTTCCACTGGCAAAATGTTTCTCTCCCAACACACTATACACATAGAAAACAAAGGCCTTTGTTGCAGCCAGCGACTCAGTTATCTCACTCTCATGGCAAGAGAAGAGTTCCCTAATAAGCAGTTAAAGATCGAAATTTAAATACCTGTAAATTTTCTTTCTCAGATGGCTGGTCTCCGGGCTTCCTTACTCCTGGGCTGTACCTCCTGATGCTGATAGGTAGGCAATCAGACCTCTGCAGCAGGGGACATCCAGCCCTCCACTTCCTATCTTCCTCAGTTCTTCAAAGCAGTCCAATGTGGCAATACTACAAGAACTTGGAAACAAAAAACAAGAATTTTAAGGCCTATATTGCCGTGAGGCTGGCCAACCATATATATTCTGGGAAGGAATCTGAAGCTCGGAGACCAGCCGTTGGAGAAAGAAAATTTACAGGTATTTAAATTTTGATTTCTCTCTCCTAAGCTGGTCCCTGGGCTTCCTTACTCCTGAGATATACAAAAACAGTACATCCCCAGATATCCCGGGTGGGAAGAATGTCAAGAGCCCTGAAGGGTGGTCTCCCACCGCTTGAAGCACTCTGCGACCAGAGGTTGCCTCCACCGATGACATCACCTCCAGTGAAGAACACTTTTTTTTTTTTTTAAATATGTGAATAGATGATCAAATGCCGCTCAGCATTAGAGTGCTGTCGATGCTTCTCTGAATTACGCCCACGAAGGGCCATGCTCTGCTTGCGATCACTAGGCCAGGCAAGTTACTCCGGCCTGTTCATAAGCCCGTGAAGGTGACGGATAGAAACCGTCTGGCTATAGAGCCTAATAAATCCTTGCTACCCAAAATTTTTGCCTGTAGCTGGCATGAACAAACTTAAAGTTTTGCGAATAACTTCCTTTCTCTTAATGTACATTTCTCGCTCTTCCCAGGTCTAGTGTAAGAAATTTCCTTCCTTATTGCTTTTAGATAGTGGGCAGAAGGAAGGAAGAATGAACTCTTGATTGTAATGGAGGGAAGATGCAACTTTGGCAAACAAAAACTGGAACTGTTCTAGCCTGATGAACAAGTGTATAGCTCTTGGGTAAGCAATGCTCTTAGTTTGCGGATACTCCTGGCTGACGCAATAGCTTTGGGAAAAAGGGGACCTTTATTTTGAGATGCATGATGAACGCCTTGAGAGGCTCTAAAGGGGGCCCTAGTGACAGCGTTGAGAACCATATTAATACTCCAAGGTGGTAGCTTTGGTGTAAAGGAATACATTTTAATGTTGCTGCCTTTAGAACCACCAGACATGGGAATATGAGCCCAACAATTCCCGGAGTCCGTTAAAAAGTGCCACAGTGCAGAAACTCCAACTTGTAGGTGGCTGGTTGCAGTCCTTTGTCCGTCTATCGTAAAGAAACTGCAGCAGTACAGAAGTTATTGGGTCACTCTATAAGTGACTGGAATGAAACCAGAACCACAATTTCCTTAGGATTCTATAATGCACTTTGGAGGAAGAAGAGACATGAGTTCCCATCATGTCAATAACAGGAGCTCTGAGTATAGCTCCTTGAAAGTTTCCACTCCATCTCCAGGCCTAGAGACACAAGTTGTTGACATGGGATGCAGAACCAGACTCTGAAGGAGAATGTCGGGCTGAACCCAAATGTTAGAGGTGGTCGTCTTAACCATGAATGATAAACAACTAAGTGTGGAAAGGTAATAAGGGACAGACTAGAACTCTTGGTAGAGGCGGTATTGGAGGAAAGCCATACAGGAGACTGAACATATCCCAGTTTATGGGGAAAAAGTGTCCTGAGCCACCTCTGGTTCGTCCTTGACCAGGGAACAGAATTGCTTTGCCTTGGAGTTCTGCCAGCAGGTGAAAAGATCTGTTTGAGTACTGCCCTTCAGCTGCTATTCCCTTGATCGGCCAACCTTGCGACCGAGTCATTCTGCTATGGCATTTTCCTGTCCTGGTATGCACATCGCTCAGTGGTGCTCAACCCACTGAAAGAGAGAGGATTCCTTTAGCATCTTTAAGCTTCTTGTGTCGTGCTGAAGTTTGGTGTTTGTCAGCATCGACAGACTGTCAGTTGGAAGCAGGCTACCCTGACTGAGGAATTGCTGTTCACAGTGCCTCTGGGCATGGCCTATTGTTCACCTCTCCGGGACATTTATGCTGTGCCTTGTTGTCTAACAGCGATCCCCTGCCGGTGCCAACAGCTGACGAGGTGAGCCCTCCCAGCTCCCTGAGGCTTGTATCAGTCATGTTTCAGACAGTGTGGATGGCCCAACTTCAGGCCCTTCATGACCTCTGACCCCGGGACAGTCACTGGAGGGAGGGTTTAATCTGTCTGAAAAATAAGCAGGCATCTGAGGAGCTTGTGAAACTCCTTGATGAGTTTTACCAGATCCCCAAAATGTCATTTTCAGGGGGCGGACCTGTGACCTGAAGTGTGCCCCCCAAGGAGGATCAAGGTCTGGTTTGGAATTAGGAACCTTTCTCCAGTTCATGATAAAAACATGCGCCCATCGGGCACCGACTCCCTTGACCACTGCTTGTAATGCGCGGGTTGAGCTGTGGGGCCTTTAAGCAGGCTACAGACCACAAATAGCATCTAAATACTGTCCTTGGGTCTGAGGAAGACCAGCAATGGTGGAGTCTGAATTAGAAGTACTGCTCTCCCACTTTGAACCTGGGATAGAGTATGTGCCATTACTGGGTAGGAATATGCAAATAGGAACCTTGTAAGATTTATGGTGCCAGAAAAAACTGAAATCTAAATACCTGTAAATTTTCTTTCTCCAACTGCTGGTCTCTGGGCTCATGATTAGTGGTAGGTCCTTCCTGGAACCACCGTGACAGGCAGGAAAAGATCTCTGCAGGGGACCAGATCTTCCGTCTGCATACTGTCGCCTGGTTCATTCCAAAGCATGTCCCCTGTAGTAAAACATCACTGAGAAACAATAAGAAATGTTAATATGTACTTATGGCCTGAAGGAGTCGGGTTCAAGCCCTCTGGCCAGATTGCCAACGTCCAGCATTCTAGGAAGGGAGGAGTCTGGAACCAGCAGCAGTCGGAGAAAAGGAAAATTTACAGGTATTTAAATTTCAATTCTCTCTCCTAAGCTGGTTCTCCAGGCTCATTACTAGTGGGATATACTAAAGCAGTACATCCCTTGTTTCCTGGGTGGGAAGAATGTGAGCAGACCCTAATGGGTCCCCCACCTATAGAGGGACCAGATGACCAAGGGATGCCTCAGCAGAGGCAGACACATCCAATCTGAAGAGTTTTGCCCAGGCAGGAATGGATATCCCAGCAGCCGCTCAGACAGAGATTGCTTGAAGGCTTCTCATGACCAAGTGGTCACTCCGAATTCGGAGGTAGCTACTGCTTGAGGTAAAGCTGCCCTCCACGGTGGGCCCAGTATAGAAAGTCCAGACCTTTGGAAGGTGAAAAGACGAGAACAAATTTATTTGTTCCAAGCGGCTTATAAGACTTTTCTTTTTTTTTTGGGGGTTGGTCAAGTTAGGCCCACTTAAGGTGAGGTGAATAGACTAAAGTGAGTCACACAAGGGCTTCCAGTCCCCTGATGTAAAACTTGAGTGCTCTCCTGTAGCCTAGAAGGAGAACTTCCCTTTCCTGCGTGCTCTTAGGGCTCAGACAGGAATATTCAATTTGGCTGGGACAGGAATATTCAATTCCTGGCAACTGAGGAAGGGAGATAACACCTTCAATAGAAAAGATGGAGATGTTCAGAGAATCCCGGAATTCTGGGGAAACATCTAGTAGGGTACCTTGAAGAACGGAGCCCCTATCAGCTGTACCTCAGGCTGAAGTGAGAAGACAACTGTCCTAGTGAGGATGATGATAGCCATTTTCTTAATGAGTTCCAGTGGGGTCTTGGTGAGGGTTCTGGGGACCCGGTTGATTATCTAAGGTCAGAGGATGGCTCCACCCGACCGGGGGTGATCTTGTGCAGAGCCTTGGCCTTAGTAGAAACAGATTCTTGAAATTAGTGTAATGGAGGAAAGTCAGAAATGAAATTGTTGATCCCCAGTCTAGGATGAAGGCATCCTATGCTATGGTCTGCTTGACCCTAGTGGGGCAGGACTGGGGAACTGAAGCCAGCCAGTGGAGGAACTACCTGTAGGGGCTTCCCCCTGCCGCTAGAAAGAGGAAGGGCTGACCTTTGGATCCCAACCTCCTGACTTAGCCAAACCTCCATGATGTTCATCTGACCTGGTATCTATATCGCCATCAAGCTCACCCGGTGATGCTCTGATTACTGGAGGAATAGGGTTTCTTGTACTATCCAAGAGCTGATGTCCCTCTCTGGTGACATGTGCAGGCCACTGTGGTTCACTTAACTGAGGACTCAGAGTATCCTGGTTGGAGATCTGTGTTTCAGATCTTGAAATGTCAGGTGGTATCCGGAGGATGTTGATGTTGCAGTGGGTCTGAACCTCGACTACTTGCCAATGCCAAAGGCTGGCCTCTGCAATAATTCTCCTGGCAATGGCCTTGAATCCATGGGCTCCGAGCACCAAAGGCTGGCATCGGCAATAATTCTCCTGGCAATGGCCTTTGAATCCATGGGCTCCGTCTGACCCTGGACTGTTCCCATGATGGGAAGGTTTGACTGGCCATATGTTTGAATCTGCTGGGCCAGACTGAACTTTGACTAGAACCCTTGATGCAGTAGGTTGAATGATAGGCAGCGCCCATGGAACAGAGACTGCCATGGGCCCCTCATCCCCGTAAGCTGGTGAGGTGTGGTCTGAAAGGCATTAGGCTGCTTGGTCTTTGCTGAAGAGAACCCTGGAGGTCCCTGCACTAGCATCTGTAGATAAAGTCTTTATTTGACATGTTCAGAAGATTACTCCTCAATGAATCAGGTGCTTGGATGAGTGGAAGAGCGCTCTACTGGTGATCAGGATTCCTATGGGTAAGAGGCACTGGGTGACCTCTGCCACTGCCAGAGTACTGCAGGGCATTGACAGAATTTACCCAGATAGAATATGTAAAAATACACCTGCCAAACTGCTGAGACCGACAGATCTCCCTGATGGAATACCCTGAAGATGGATGCAAGGGCATCTCTAGACTGTCCTGTGGTGGCCGAGAGAGTCGCTCAGGCAGCTTCAGGGCCTATATGACTTAGGAAACTCCAGATCAATTTGGGGCTATGCTAGTAGACCAGAAATGTCCGGTACCTTTTTGTACTAGGCACTCACTGCCTCCTCCAGCCTGAAAGTGGTCCGTGAGTGTTTGAAGCGTCAACATATTTTGTGCAGATAAGGTGAGAGTACCACATGACGTGGGAGGACTCTGCTTAAACTCTCTGGCACCCACTTGATCGGGGGAGCAAACTCTTCTTGAGAAAGTGGAAAGCTTGCCCCGGACTTGGAAGAGGGCCCAGGGCCTTACTGTGGCCTTTCTGGCATCTCAGATGCCTCTTCGTCTGCTGGGTGAGAGAGAGAATGGCCAGTAATGTCGGCCAAGGCACATAATCTGTCCTCTGAGTTTGCATGGGCTTGGCTACTCTGACTGGATCCGTTCAAGGGTCTGTCCCTGCTCCTGGATTGTGGTAGTTAGGTTTTGTCATTTCCTGGATTCTTTACCGCCTCTTTTAATGATGATCCAGGAGAGATCTCCCTTGTAGGGGCATTCACCCAGTGTGTCTTGGCGACCTGTCCATCTGCTGTGCCTGCAGCCTTAGGTATGTCGAGGTGAGTTAAGGCATGGCCCTTGCTACGCATCTAGCAGTCCCCTTGAGATATCTGTTGATAATGCAGAGAATAGCCCCAAGCTGTAATTGTTGCTGGGTGGGCTGTTTACATCTGGCTCATCAGCAAGCTGGAATGCCAGGTCAGGGGCCCCTGGCAGTGCGGCTCATGTTGAGAACTGGTTGTCTGCGGTTGCTTTAAGGGAGGTTGTGGAGGATTGAAGAGTTCTCTGAGGATGCCTCCACTTTGTATCCCCTGGGTCCCTAAGAA
The DNA here is from genome assembly GCA_016271365.2 of Neoceratodus forsteri. Lineage (NCBI taxonomy): Eukaryota > Metazoa > Chordata > Ceratodontiformes > Ceratodontidae > Neoceratodus > Neoceratodus forsteri. The sequence continues at coordinate 953,302,137 of CM028130.1, forward strand.
AAGCCCCATCCCCAGAGGTAAAATATATATTCTTTCTTTGCTTGGCAGTCTATGCCAGACTGAGTGCTGGTTGGAGGTTTAGGAGTTGACAAGGCTGGTTGGAGGATTAAGTGAGACCTCAATGAGACTCCTCACTCACCCATCTAATGAAGTAATCTAGTTCATCCAAGGTTAAGTTTCTGGGTGGAAAGCTGTCTGAGACAGAAGCATTAATAGTAGCCCCTTCCTCTGGTGGGGAGCTAACTGACCTCTAGCGGATTTGTGTTACTAGTATGTGCCTTCTTCCTCTCCTATGGTGCGAAAGGAGATGTCCCTCAGTCTGAAGACTGGGAGGTTGGGGGGTGGACCCTATGATCTATGAAGGAGACTGAGGCATAATGGTCAGGATATGATGAGGTGAGGGCGAAGGCCCTGTTAGGCTTGCCCATTATGTCAAGGGCTAAGCCTGCTGGGAAACCATGCTGCCCCTTGGTTCCTGTGATACAAGGGTGGATGTCTCCCAGCTTCCTCTGACCTCAGAGCTGTCTCACTTCTGCACAGTGCCGGCAAGCTGCGCCGGGGGCTGCATCTGTGGCAATGTCCACCCTGTAAGAATTTGTGCTTTGTTCCCAACAGCCCTTGCAGACCATTTGTGCTGCATCCACGGGCCTGAAGGGTAGGAGACTCAGTAATGGGTCATAAAGTGGACTGCCTGAGCTCTCCTGCCATTGAAAAGGACTGTAGCGTGGCTGTTCCTGAACTGACATGAAGCCCTTGCTACTGTGGAGTGCTACCACTCCACCAGTGCCCCGATGAGGCTCCTCCTGAGCACAGAGTGCCCTCTTGGAGCGAACTGCTCCAAGGAGAGTTCCTGCTGATTAAGCCCCTGCATGGTGGAGCGCTCCTGCTAATAAAGCCCCTGCTACTGGGGAGCGCTCCTGCTCTAGTAGTGCCGAAGACTAGCAGTAGCGCAGCTCTTCCAGAGCTAAAATGAAGCCCCTGCTTCGGAGAAGCGTCACCACTTCAAGACTGATTCCATGGGGCAGAAGGAGGCTCCTCCTGAATCGAAATGAAACTCCTGCCTGGGAGGCTCCTCCTGAAACTAAATGAAACTCCTGCCCATGTTTAGGGGCTGCAGCACAGCTCATCCCGAGCTGAAATGATGGTCCTGCTGCCGAGAGGCTAGAAACCGCTTCCTCGAATTGAATGTGGGGCGTGATCACTCCTAGCAGCTTCCCTCCTGCACAGCGAAGAGCCTGCCAGGAACGCTGCGTCGGTGGCCTGAGCAGCAGGGCCACTTGCAAGGAAACTAGAGGGCAGCTCTCGGGCTGCCACGGGGAAAATAAAGCACGGCTCTACTGAGCTGAAAATGAAGGTGTAGCACGAGGGACCTTGATGCCTGCCAGACTCGGTGTTGGCGGCTGGAATCTGGAGCAGAAAAGGAGCCAGGTTGTCCATTGTGCCGGGTTACGGACTGTGAGAGGAAAAAAAAAATCCTGCCAAGTGAATCCTGCTCCAAAGGAGCCAGACTGTCCAGCATGCAGGATGGGGCTGGGCTGACCTTAAGATAACAAAGAGAAGTAGTGATCCTTACGAGTGAATCCCATTCATCCCAAGTAATGACCGTTGGGGAGAGATGTGCCTCCAAGCACGGAAAAAAAGAGAAGAGAAAAGGGGTCCAGTCTGTACAGCATGCATGACTGAGACTGGGGACCCTCCAAAATCTGTAACGTAACGCTGTAGAGGTTTCCCCTTGCCAATCTTCTTTTTAATCAAAAATAAACTGCACTTACAGTTTGGTATCTTCAGCTCTGCCACCCTTGCAGAAAACCTGCCTCATGGCAGGCAGGAAGTAAACTGAGGGCGACAGGATGCAGAGGGGAGGATCTGGTTCTCCTGCAGAGATCTTTTTCCTGCCTGTCACGTGGTTCCAGGAAGGACCTCCCACTAGTTATGAGCCCGGAGACCTGCTTAGGAGAGAGAAATCCCCCTCTGTGACTCCCTGATGACAAGTCTTCCACCTTGAAGGGTCTGCTGCGAACAAACTGTTCGAGAATTTGAGATCTAGGACTGGCCTGAGTCCCCCTGTGCATTCTGGCAGATGAAGAATGGGGAGAAAAAACCTCCAACTGCTGAAAATCTGTAATGGCCTGTAGCATTGTCTGTCTTTCAGATAGGTTGCCAGTTTGGGGGGGGGGGCGCTTGGGTTAGGTAACCCATACTGGTAATGTCTGTGACCCCTCTGTCCGATTCAGTTTGGGCCCATTCATGGAGAGTTTATTAAATACCTGTCCCCTACTGGAGGATGTGGCTGGATAGCATGTTCTTGTTTCCCTTCCAAGGCACTGGTGTTTTACCCCTTAAGGTAATCTTGGTAATGAAGAAAGGCATCTAGGGACTGAAGATTGGTCCGCCTCTTTAAATGCACGTGCACCTTGGCCATCTCCCAGAATCCCTCGCTGCCCCCTTCATGGCTGAGACAAAAAGGAAATTACCTTTATTGGGAATGATAACCAACTTACAGAGGCGACTGCTTGCCAGGCCGAAAGCCAGAGGTTGCAGCGGGCCGTGGCGAGAAGAAAGATGGCGCAACCTGCGCATCTGACCGCCTTCTCTTATGCATCTACTACATAAGCTGAAGTCAGACCCAACGACTGTAGCTGATGCAAGATAGGCCTGTTCCATACTGGGTCCCTAGGAATGGGAAGGCTAAAACTGGGGCCCCGCACAGAGTGGCTTAGGCAGAAAGGGTTGGCGGATGCCACCTTGAGACGTTGTTGATGCTGAGCGAGGCACCTGCTTTCCTATGCTCTGGGTCCCTGAGAGAAGTCCCTCCTTCAGCCAGGATGATCGACTTCTTGGTTAGGTTTAAAATTGGAGGATCGATTCTGGGGCAGTCTGACCACTTTTCCAATTGTTCCTTGCCAAACTGTTAGGAAACTTGGAGAGCCACTAGGTTTAAAATTGCAGAATCGATTCGGGGGCAGTCTGATCACTTTTTTGCGACTGCTTCTTGCCAAACTCTTAGAAAGCTTGGAGAACCATTGGCCACTGGATAGGTGCGTCCTGGACCTTGCCATTCCTCCTTTAGAAGTTCCCTATGGCTGGAGGAATAAGGAAGGCTGAGGCCGGTCTGTTGGCAGCTGCCCGGGTGAAAACCTGTATCGTTTGGGTGGGAGCCTCTGGGGAAAATCCGAGGTGACTCTTGACTATGACCTCATTTAAGAAAAAGAGTGGGCCCTCCAGGACCAAGACTCTGGACAGCGAGTCTACTGGGTATCAGAGCAATGTGAGGACACTACTCCCTGCGGATAAAAATGGGGATGAGGTCCTCTCACTCATACGATGAGGACAGGGATGAGGACCTCCTACTTTGTATTCTAGTGAGGTCCTCCATCTGGTGTCCCCGGAGGTTGCCCGTGGAGTACGTAGGGGCCAGAGCAATGGCTTTATCTGTCGAAGAAGCCTGGAGACCAGATAGGGACTGCGGACTGCTGGGTCTCCCAGTGGCTGCTGCTGCCACACCCGAGGTTGCCGCTTGCTCAGGCCTGACTGTCTGTGTCCATCATTCTAAGTTGAAGAAGGGGTTGCCTCTTCCCGAGGCCTCGACATTCACAGACACTGCCTTCCAACATATTAGGCAAGCGCCCTGGCTAAAGAGATTAGAAAAGTGGTCTCCTCAAGTTTTTGGCTAAGCAGACCATCAAGGTGATTAGCAGTGGGGGCAAGCAGCAGTGGACCATCGAGGTGATTAGGAGTGGGGGCAAGCAGCCCCAGCACTGTAAAACAAAAGGGGCCTACTCTTCTTTGACCCCCCCCCTCACCCGGAGAGGTTTCTCAATTCTGTGCTGAAGCTGCGATGAATTGTGCTGGCCCTTGCAGGGCATAATACTAAACTTTGTATTGCTAAGGTATAGCTGGCCCTTTAAGGGTAAAGTATTGAGCTTTCTGAGATCTGGCCTTTAGGGCAAAAATATTGCTGAACTTTATTTTCTGAGATCAGAGTATATATATTTTTAAAGGCTGGAATCCTGCTGTGCAATACTTCTTGCTGGTGCCTCCGGGGGGGGTGCAGCACTGAGCAGGCAGCTTTGCATGGATGTTCCTTGAGCCCGTGTGCCGAGGCTCATCGACAAAATTTCCTGGCGTCAAAGACCCAACAATCTAGCACTGCAGTCCCACCATTGATGAGTGGCTGAAGCTGTTGAAGACCAGTCATTGGCCGAGACCCCAAATTAGCTCCCTTGCCCCTTGCGCAGCTCTGCAGTCCAGTGGTCGATGGGCTGCTGGTGCCGTTAGAGATACTGCCTACTAGTATTCCTCGTGCCCTGCAGCAGTCGTCGATGAGAAAAACGAGATGCTATAGAAGCGCTACAGGCCCATCGTCTACGAGCGGCTGAAGCACTCGGGATGTCACTCGTCGACAGGAAATAAAGGGCTGTCGTTGGAGGGGTAAAAATTCTCACTCAGTGCTCTGGTGTTGTTTTCATCCACCTAATTGGAAAAATAGGTAGAATCCTAGGTTTGCTGAGACAGCCCAAAATTGCGGGAAAAAACACTGCATTGAAGTGGGACCAGTCTGCACAGCATACAAGGCTGAGGCTGGAACCCTCACAGGGCGCTGAAAAACACCGATTCCTCAGAATCGAGAGAAAAGAAATTGACTTACAGTCTCCTGTCTTCACCTCTGCCACATGGTGACAGAGCTCTGCTTGCAGAGTACCTGCCATTCTGAAAGCAGAAGTAAACTGAGGAAGACAGGAAGTGGAGGGCTGGATGTCCCTGCTGCAGAGGTGTGATTCCTGCCTACCTATCAGCATCAGGAGGTACAGCCCAGGAGTAAGGAAGCCCGGAAACCAGCTTAGGAGAGAGAAAAGGGATTTCTGACTGTCAGCAAAGAAACAGTTGTAGTGAAAACTATAAACAATACTTATTGTTTCTAATTTGTTTATGCATGTTAGGAGTGTGATATAATCAGGGAAACAGCATTCAATTCATTTGTTTTAATTTGTAATTAAGGTAGTTTTATTTTTAGGGCCCAATTGAAGTTTTTTTTTTTTTACAGTGTAAAGGTAGCAGCCATGTTTGTGGTGGAAGATCAGTTCTAGCAGTAGAGGGCTATCTGAAATGCCTGTGTTCCAAATGCCCATTACATAGAAACACAGAAACATAGAATTTGACGGCAGATAAAGACCGCTTGGCCCACCCAGTCTGCCCATTTCCTACCTAATGGATAAGCTGCAGATCCTAGTTAACCAGCAGCCTACTTCCTTCCCCCACCTCCTAGAATTGCCTTATGACTGTCCCATGCATGCTTGAATTCCACCACTGTTTTTGACTCCACAACCTCCTCCAGAAGGCTGTTCCATGCATTGACAACTCTCTGTGAAAAATACTTCCTTAAATTACCTCTGAGCCACCCCCCCCATCTTCAAATTGTGCCCCTTGTTCTTGCACACTTCTGTTTTTGAAAATGCTACCCTCTTGGACTTTGTTGATTCCCTTGAGGTACTTGAAAGTTTCTATCATGTCACCCCTCTCCCTCCTTTCCTCGAGGCTGTACATATTAAGCTCCTTAAGTCTCTCTACATATGTCTTCCGGTGCAGACACTGCACCATTCTAGTTGCCCTCTTCTGGACAGCTTCCATCCTGTCTATGCTCTTGGAGACTGGGTCTCCAGAACTGCATGCAGTACTCCAAATGGGTCTCACCAGCTGTCTGTACAGAGGGATAACAACTTCCTGTTTTCTACTGGTGATGCCTCTCCTATGCATCCCAGTATCCCCCAGCCCTCCTTGCTGCCCTCTCATTGCTTGCCCACCTTTAGGTCATCTGATATGACTACCCCCAGGTCCTTTCCATTTTCGTTGTTGTTAGTATCTCACCCCCCATTGTGTACTCTTCCCCTGGGATTTTGTTTCCCAGGTGCATTACCTTGCACTTCTTAGCACTGAATCTAAGCTGCCATACATTTGACCATTCCTCTAACCTTGCCAAGTCCCTTCTCATCCCTTCCACCCCACCTTGTGCATCAACTCTGTTGCAGATCTTTGTGTCATCTGCAAAGATACATACTTTTCCTTCCAGTCCCTGTGCAATGTCGCTTATAAAGACATTGAAGAGGACCGCTCCTAATACTGAACACTGCGGTACCCCACTAATAACCCCCTTTCTTCAGAGTGGACTCCATTTAATATTACCTCTGTGTCCTATTCTCCAGCCAATTTTACCCACCCAGGCTGTCATCTTGGGCCCACCCCAGGCTGGCTAACTTGTATATTAATCTTTGTGGGACTGTGTCAAATGCCTGCTAAAGTCTAGGTAGGCCATGTCCACAGCCCCTCCCTGATCTACTACTTTGGTCACCCAGTCAAAGAAATCTATCAGATTCATCTGGCATGACCTTCCGGCTGTGAATCCATGCTGCCTTGGGTCCCGTGCCCTCTGGCCTCTAGATACTTGACAATTCTTTCCTTCAGAAGTGATTCCATCATTTTCCCTATCACTGAGGTTAAACTAACAGGTCTGTAGTTTCCTGCTTCTGCCTTGCTCCCACTTTTGTGAAGGGAATCACATCTGCCCTCCTCCTCCTCGGTACCACCCATCCCCCATGATTTGTTAAAGAGTAGTCAGTGGTGTCACTAGTTCTACTCTTAGTTCTTTGAGAATTCTGGGATGAATCCCATCAGGGCCCATTGCTTTGTCCACCTTCAGTTTTAGAGTTCTTTCATATCCTTTCTTCTGTAAATGGGCTGGTATCAACTTCTGTATCCAGAGTGTTTCTACTGTTTGTTTTAGGTACCTCCCTCTTCATTTGTAAATACTGAGCAAAATATTTGTTTAGTATATCTGCCTTTTCACAGTCACCCTCTGCCTACCTCCTCCCTCCCCTTTATTAAGCCTCCACTATCCCTCCCTTGGTCTTTCTTCGCTCCCTGATGTACCTATAAAAGGTTTTATCCCCCTTCTTAACTGAGTTGGCTATCTTTTCCTCGGTTTGGGCCTTTGCTGTTCTGACTGCCTTCCCAGCTTCCTTTTGCTTTAACTGATACAGTTCTCTGTTCTGCTTCTTCTGTGATTCCTTGTACTTCCTGAATGCTTTCTTATTCTCTTGAACCTTCACTGCCACTTCCTTTGAGAACCATAGTGGTTTCTTATATCGTTTTGTTTTGTTTATTTGCTTCACACAAAGGCTTATTACCTCTGTGATGGCAGTTTTTATTATTCCCCATTGTTCTTCCACCCCTCCTTCCTGCCCATTTCCTAGTGCATTCCTTAGGCATTCATCCATTTTGGCAAAGTCAGCCCTCCTAAAGTCCAGTACTTTTGCCTTTGTATGGCTTGACTCTATTGCTGTGTTATTGTGAACTATACTGTTCGATGGTCGCTAGTTCCCAGATGGCTACCCACTTCTACATCTGTGATCCTCTCTCATCTCCATTTGAGAGAACCAGGTCTAAGATTGCTTCCTCTCTCGACTGGGCTCCAATACTACTTGTCTAAGGCATGCCCTGTAGGGCATCTAGAATAACCCCACTCTTCAAAGTGGCTGCTGCAACTGCACTCCAGTTAACATCTGGCATATTCAGATCACCCATCAGCAATATCTCCCCTTTTTCTGCCATTCTAAGTATGCTTTCCATCATTTCCTTGTCCATTTCCTCCCCCTGAGAAGGTTGTCTGTATACAACCCCTGTGTGGATTGTGGTGCCATTGCCTGTCTCCAAATTTACCCACAGTACTTCTCCTCCCTGTTTACCCTTTTGTGCTGTTGCTTTGATTCCTTCCCTTATGTAAAGAGCTACCCCTCCTCCTCTTTTACCCTCCCTGTCCCTCCTGTAGATAGTGTATCCTGGTATGTTTACGTCCCAGTCATGGTTTTGTGTGTACCATGTTTCTGTGATTTCCACGATATCCAGATGTTCCTCCTCCATCAAGGCCACTAATTCAGGAAGCTTGTTACCCAGACTACGGGCATTGGTACTCATTGCTCTCCATTTTTTGATGGCTTTACCTTCTGTGATCTGTGTTGCAGACTCTTCACTGCTGAGCAGTCTTTTTTTTACCCATGTAAACCACATTTTACACATAATTAAGAGCCAATCAGATTACATAAGTTTACCCTGCCATTTTAAAATAACAAATTACACACTCAGAAGATACATAAATTACAAGTCCCTAGTTTTCTCCTTCATGGTTCTGAAGCTGCTTTCCAGACAGGAGTGTGGCGAACACCTACACTCCAGCAACTGACCCATTTGCTTCCAGCTGGGAACGGAGCACCTCCCTCTGATGTAATCTTGGTGCTTCACAGGTGGCAGCAGTGCCAGTCTAAGGCCTGACATTGCAAAACTGTGGGGCCTTCATGGTGCCTGGTGTCACAGGCAGCAAGAGCTATTTTGATCTTCTTGGGAACTGGGGAAGGGGGGGGAGAGACAGACTTCCAACAGAAATCAAGCAAATTTACAGTCCAAGTCTTGTGAAAAGGTAAAACTTTAAAAAAGTTAGTGCCTGTACAGCCTTTTTTTTTTTACATGAAGGAACTTTGTTTAAAGAGCAGGTATTTACTTCTAATAAACTGACAACTTTACTGTATTTTCACGTGTTAGTAATCACTTTATACTTTTATAATAAATTATACAATGCTAAGAAAAAAATCTTCAACTCCGATTGGTCAGTCTTGGGCTGGACCAGTGGTGTTATCCCAGTACATCACGGGTCTAGTCTCAGCACTAGTGTTGGTTAAACTGGAATATTTCACCAGGCGAAATATTTCATGTAAACAGCTGCATTACATACTAAAAAAAAAGCCAGCAGAATAGGTCAAATGGTCCATCTGTCTGCTCAAAGCCAGCAACCTAATGGCTGCCCAGCTCACCACCCCCCAGCCCCCAAGAGAGTCTTCTCAGATTCAGTTTCCTTATACCTCTCCCACCCCTTCCTGAAGCTTTCCACTGTGCCCTCCTCCACCAGCCTCCCGGAAGCACATTCCACGACTCTCCACCACCTCTCAGTGAAAAATGCTTCCTACATTCCCCAGTAGTTTGCCACCTCCAACTTCTACCCATGGTCCCTGGTCACTCCCCCTTCTTCAGCCTAAACAACTCCCTGGCTCTACTCCTAATTATTCCCTTCACCTATAATAGCACCTGCCGCTATGCTCGCTACCCACATTACAAACACCATAGCCAGCTCTATGCTGACCTTAAAATGGCCCGGTCCCTCTACCCACCGACTCCAGTCTTTTACGCCTAATTGATTGCATCGCCAGATCAGGCCTCCCTCATCCCTGCCTCCCTGCTGCACTCACAACCTCTCCTATGGACTGTGATCTACAGACGTAAGCACCTCTTCATCCCTAGATGCAGAACAAACATGGTGCGAGCATTCTCTTACACGGCTCCCAAATACTGGAACTCCCTACCCCACACAATTTGTCAAGCAACCGCCCATGTCAGTTTCAAGAAACTGCACCATGAGCATCTGCTGGCTACCAGCCCCTGCAACTACTTTAATCCACCTTAGACCATCCTTTCTCTGTCCTCTTCCAAGTTAATCCACTCCTTTGACACCTCCTTCCCACCTATCTTACACTCCCTCCTTTCATGTCCTCTCTCTCCCTCCTGTTTCAAACCCTTTTCTCCATGCTTCCCACCACTCTTCCTTCTTCACCAACCACAACCTGGCACTTAAATTGTTTTATTGTTTTTATTTTGTTTTATGTATGCTATCACTTTGCACTGCCTGTATTTCTCAAAGTGTTTTGAATTGCATTTACCAGTACAACTGTATTGTAGCTGCATCACCTGTAAACTTGTGTACTTTGTTTGTGTTATTCACGGCATGTGCTGCATCACATGCACACCTATGTATTTTTCAAACTGTTCTCTCCCGGGTCGTGCCTGAAAATAGGCATTCTCATGCCTAGTGTACCCACCCGGTTACCAAAAGCAAATAAATAAATTCCCTTTACATAAATGAAAACCTCTATCGTGTCTCCCCATCCCTCCTCTCCTCCAGTGAGTAAAGCCCAAGCTCTTCCAGTCTCTCCTCATAAGGCCTCCCCCTCCATGCACCGAATCATCCTGGTCGCTCTCCTCTGGACCCTTTCAGCAGCTATGTCCTTCTTCAGTTGAGGTCTCCAGAACTGCACACAACACTAAACTGCGGCCTGACCACAGATACAGAGAGAGGGAGGATCACCTCCTGCTTCTGGATGCAATACTCCTGGCTATGCAACTCAATATCCTGTTTGCCTTGGCTGTAATTCTTCTACAGTTTTCAGAGTTATTCATTTTGACATCTACCACCACCCCAAATCCCTTTCTCCCAATGTGGCATGCAGTGTGACCCCCAGTGTATATACATGGCCCATGTTTTGACCCCCAAATGAAGTACCTAACATTTCCAGCATTAAATTTCAGTCCACACCTCCTTGACCACCCTTCCAGGGTATCCAGATCCCCTGACCTGTCTCCCCGCTTCCTCACTATCCACCAGTGCTCCCACCTTGAATCATCCACAAAAAGACTCAACCTACTCCTAACCCCTCCCTATATCCGAGACATAGGCACTGAACAAAGTGGCCCAATACTGAACTTTGAGGGACTCCACTGATTAACTTTCTGGGAGAGGATATTATCCCACCCACCATTACCCTCTGTAAATGCCCAAAGCCAATTTTCAACCCAATTTAGCTTCTGTCCTCCCACCCCATCTCTATTTTTGCAATCAGTCCATTATGAGGTACTGAATCAAATGTCTTGCTAAAATCTAGATATAGGACATCCATCGGCCTGCGCCTATCCAAGGCACCTCACATCCAATCATAAACACTACGAGGTTGGTCTGACACGATCTCCATGGGACAAAGTCATACTGTTTATTATCCTGGTGTCCTAATCTTTTCAACTGCCTCCCAAGCCTCTCCTTGATAAAGCCCTCCATTACTATGCCCACTACAGACGTCAGACCGACAGGTCTATAATTTCCCATCTCCTCCCTAGACGCCCCTTTATGTATAGGTACCATATAAGCCACCCTCCAGTCCTGTGGCACCCATCCCATCCGCAGAGAGATGTTAAAGAGTGCAGCCAGTGGGGCTGCCAGCACATCTGCCAATTCCTTCATAACCCTCGGATGTATTACATCCGGTCCCGGCACCTTATCGGTTTTCAGATTCTGAAGGGCCTCACTCACCCTATCCACTGTGATTTCTCTCCCCCCAAAACCACTCCCTCATGTAACTTTCCTACTCCTTCTTGGTCTGGTCTCAGCCTGTGCCCCAGTCTCTGCCATCCTATGGACTCAGACTGAGACTGACCTCTCGCTTACTGGCTTCTTATCTCTCCCATCAGGCTGTAGGGATCCCTTATCACCCTCTGCAAATATTGAGGCCAAGTACTCATTTAGTACCTCTGCCTGTTCCCCTGTTTCCTGAGCCCATCTCCCCACAATCTTAATCTTGGTGATCTGTGTCCTTTCTTTTCTCTTCTCTCTTATATATCTATAGAATACCTTCTCCCCTTTCCGGATATCCCTAGCCAGGTTTTTCTCCATCCCTGCCTTAGCGCCCCTCACCACTCTGGTGACCTTCCTGGCCAATAGTTCATACTGCCCTCGCTCCTTATTCCCCCCTATAACTTGAAATATTTCACCGGGTGAAATGCAAAATTTCGCCTCTGGTTGTGATTGAAATTTCACCCCCAAGCCGGAAAATTTTTCCACTGCAGGTGAAATTCTGCCACTGTTGGCAGAATTTCGCCACCTGCAGGTGAAATCTCGCCATTGTTGGTGGACTGTTCAGAGGGAAAAATTGCGGGCGAAATTTTGCCACAATTTCGCAAAATATTTCATGTGGCAAAACTGCCCATTTCACCACAATTTCACTGCATCCCTACTCAGCACTGCGAACCTCTTGTTTGCATTTGCATGATTTTTTTGCATCTTCTCTTTAAAAACAAAAACATTTTTCCATACTAACAAAAACTTTTTAATTTTTTGGTATTCTGTATAACAAGCCATTGTATAATATCAATGATGCCCTCCAGGGTGTGTGTCATACTGGAGTAACATCCGCGTCTCAGGTATTGGATGCACTCGGCCTCGCGCCTTGTGCCCAACCACCGGAGGCACGTTATCCCAGCACAACACACAACTCTGTCGGCATTACTGCTTAAATATTAGGGCTGTAAAAGAAAAAATTACTCACCTTAGAAATTATGTTTCTTCTATTAGAGTCTTGCTATATTCTCACAAATGCAGTCAGCCCCAGCCTTCAAACGAGATGTCAGTTGAAAAGCCCTAGAAGGCCCATGGCACATGTTGGGTATAGCATAAACTTCTTGCCACACGTGCTGTTACCAAATCATTCCCTGTAATTTATGCCCATTTAGAATCTATTGCCGCAGATCCAACTCATGACTAGGCCAAAGCCAAGGGAATGTTGCAAATTATGACTAAATTCCAAATGACGGCACACCTTTTGTATTTTGAACAGCTGTTTCAGTCACTTGCCAGGTTCTCACTGGCACTTCAAAAAGAAGTAGTTCAAATGCCAGAGCTACTTAGCTCTACTGAAACTTTGGGAAACACTCTTGACCATGCTAAGCAGAGTGGTCCCATAAGTGGCAGTGAACTTGACATTCTCTTACAAAATGGGTCTGATGTTCTTTCAGGAACATGTGCTGAAGTGACTTACAAGGGTGTGAAATTAACACGTTTTAGTGGCAAAGTTGTTAAAACCTTTAAACAGCAAACTAAGAAATACATGCAAACATTGAGAAATGTTGTGAGCAAAGGTTCGGGTTGACTGATGAAAATAATATCTATAACTGTGCAGAAGTGTTAGATACCAGACTTTAGCCAGCAGACAGAAAGGAACTGGAGCTGTATGGTAACAGTGACATTACTGCAGTAGCTGACCACTTTGCAGCACTTTTGCAGCCTAACTGTGACAGCACTCTGCTACTTGCAAAATGACAAGAGTTTAAGATTTGTGCTCAAACCAATTTCATCAATCTTTCTGCCTCTGCTATCTAGTCAAAGCTGGCATGTGATTTCTGAAATTCTTATCCAAATCTGTTGAAACTTGTCAATGTGTTGAGAGTATTTCCTGTGTCTAATGCAATTGTAGAAAGGTGTTTTTCAACTATGAACAAGGTAAAAACTGACTGGAGAGCAAGTCTGGCAGAGGATACTATAGAAACATTGATTCGCAATAAAAAGCAGGGCCCCCCTCTAGCTGAACTCAACCCAGACAGGGCTGCAGAAATACTTTTTAGTGCTAAACCAAGACATCCTGGTGATTTGGCAGCTCAGGATGGTGGACCACCATCAGGTCCCCACCCCTTAAAAAAAAACAGGCCAGAATTACTGGCTACATGCCTGGTGGCAAGAGTTTCAACCCAGTCCTTGTGTTGGAGTTTTAGGTCAGTGACTATCCCAGGTGGAGTAGTTTTATATGGGGCATGGGGGTTCATTTTAAATTCATATTTGTCACGACTCACGATCTCCTTCACGAATTTCATGAATTCACGGCCTGCTTTGGCAGACATCCTTCACGGCTCTTTAAATGTATTTGTGCTGCTGCACAATTGCTGTGTTCTCTGAATGGCAAAATAAAACAGTATCAGTCTCAGAAACGTGTATACAATGTGTATTTTATCAATATGGAGCAAGATAAATAGATTTTATGGGGTTTTGAGTAAAAATATCAGTTTTTGGTAATTGCTAATCAACTTCGTCAATTGTTAATAATTTTTACTTTGATTAGTGAAGGTCGTAATCAAGTCTCCGACACTAATTTATGCCTTGGCCATAGCTGAAGGATCCTTCAGGACCCTTTGAGTTCCAACTGGCTGAAAACAAAGGTCAGAGTACAACATGGCTGCTGGATGGCAGATAGATGAACAGTCCAATTTTAAAGTCCATTTTTATAAAATAAATCAGTTTAACTTTAGAAATAAACATTTACAACATTCAATAAAGCTCCCTCTGCACTATTATCTAGTGCAAGAGTGGAGTCGATAGGGTACCATGTGATAACAGCGCCACCAAAAAGAGAGCCGTACTAAACGGTGACTACAGATTGCCAATGGCAATAATAGTGATGGACTCCACAGTGCCCTACAAAATAAGTGATCATGCATTCATTTCTTCAAAATAACATAGAAACATCATTCTATGTGAATTCACCCCACACACATCCCTTGCAGGGGCTTTGCCCTGACATCCCCATAACTAATATAATCAACTCTAGAAGGGTGACACTGGGAGGAAAGAGAATCATAGGATGGGGCTACACCATGGGGGGCTGCCTGTGCACAAAGGGAGAACGTTGGAGGAACAATCTCAGGGAATGGAACGTCTATAAAAACAAAACAAAGCAAAAAGTGTGTAACCCCACTACAAGTGGGGGTTCCTGAAAGTCTTCCTGAGCTTGCTTAAATGCTCACTGCCAGGCTGGTGTCCTGCGTTTTAGCAGTTTAAATGTATTGCCAGAGAGTGACTGTATAGCCTCTGTGTACTGTCTCTTTAAGAGCTGCCTGGATTGCAGTCATAATTAATCTGAGAGGGAGCTATGTTGGAAGATGTACTTGTTTACTGATCATGTGTTAGAGTAGTAATAATATTGCAGTTTGTTCTAACCTGCCTTCTTTGCAGCATGGACAATTCCGTTTGTTTCCATCATCTTGGTTCTGGGCTGCAGAATGGGCCAATCAGTACATTTGTGACCCCAAAATAGAGCCTGCCTACAGGGGCTTGGTGGGGCCAAAACTTGTAGGAATGTAGTTTTGGGCTTTTGGTGCCTAAAAATAACCTGGAGGGGGAGCCCTTGTTGTGACTGACAGACAGATCAGCCAACCGAACCTTTTGGATCTTGGGGAAAGTCCCACACTACTAGGAGTTTCAGTTAGATCTGAGTCGGGAAGTGAAGAAGTAACAGCTCGAGATAGTTTGAGCAGCAATCCATAGTGGATTCACACAGGAGAACTGTAGAAAGGCATGAGTTTGGCCTGCATGCCTGCCTGCTGTTCCTGAGAGGGAACCCGTGCTTCGGACTAAATCCCAATTTGGAGAGCAATTAAGCCACTGAATTGTGACCAGGCATTAACCTGAAGAAGACCAAGATTTGCTGAATGTGATTAGCCTGTCAGGACTTCCAGCTACTCTGAACTCCAGATTGTGCAGAAGCTCTGTAATTGCGACCGGAGAGCCATTTACCTGGTACAGTGGAATTTCCTTACACGTGAATGTGCTGTGTGCTTATAGTGGGTCGTGATTTGGTTCCCCACTATATGTCTGAACTGTGTTTTGCTTGCTGGAGGCTGTATCCAGCTCCACGGACTGAATCCGTATCCATTTCTGTTTGCCTGGGCCCTGCTACACTGGCCCAGCCAGAATACATGCTACGCAGAGACTGGCCTGGGGATCAGCCCCCTGCTCAACACCTTGAACAGGAACGATGCCTCGGTGATTCGTGTGGGCCCTGCTTCTCCGGGCACTCCAGCTCTACAACCTGAAGTCTCGATTTTGTCCTGCCTGTGTCCAGTATTGGGTATTGTGAGTAAACATCAGGGTAGCTCCCTGCAACAACAGCTAAATCTAAAAGTGTTGTCATCTGATTTTCTTGTTGCCTTTTCTTTCACGAACTGAGCCCTCCGGCTCCAGATTACAAATAGTGTGTGTTGTGCATGTTGCTTTCTTCCATCACAGGGCCCCAACCAGCCACAACATTCCTGGCTAGCCTGCCATTTTCCTACCTGGGTACCCAGAGTGTGTGACTGTGTAGGGACTCAACTGCATGCATAACTGTCTGATTAATGTAGCTTTTAAGTAAATCAACCTTATTACATCCCCCCCCCTTGTTCAAGTCCCCTGAATAAATCAGATCTATTTTATTTATTTTATTTTATTTGTACATCAGTTTACAACCTTTGAGCCAGAGGCTCATTTCCAAAGGTACCTCGTCACAAAGAGGACAAATACATTACAACATTTAGTTACATCATTATGTTTACAGCCTTGGCAGTCACAAGCAGTTATTTCTTTGTTACATCATTATGTTTGCTTGCACGCATGTGCAAGAAACATAGTGCCATCATCCGAGTTTTCGGAGGCGTGTCACGCCATCTTCCAATTCAGTCAGTGTATTGGCAGGCGCGGCCCCTGTCCGCCAATGCATGCTGGAGCTGTCTATGACAAGCTCCAAAATGCAGTGGCATACAGTTGAAAGGGGGAGCTACACTTCAGTGAGCAGCGATAAGATATCGCCTCTCATGTGCAGCTCCACACACACACACAGAAATGCACTCCACGCATACTGCGTGCTACTCCCCCTGCACACCATTGTGGCCAGGGGGTGCCCAATCCCCATCGGTTTGTGCTGCGCTCCCCAAAGCCTTTCCACATGCCACGCTGGGTGCCCACCCCAAGTGGCAACTCAGTAAAGCCGATGGGGTGCCCAATCCCCCATCGGCTCCACTGTCCTCACCCCAGTTGGGTGCCACGCTGGGAGCCCACCCAGGCTGGCAACAAATGCCATGGCCGACAGGTGCCCAATCCCCGTCGGCTCCATCGGCCCCCAGCTGCCTTGTGCCATGCTGGGAGCCCACCCAGCGTGGCAAACGCCCCGCTGCCGTTTTTTTTTTAAATCCCTGTAAAGAAAAACGGTCCCACGCAGTCTTCCTGCCCTCCCCACAACCCGCACTCCACCCACTGCGCACCCTGCCTCCCCACACCCCCACCCCATACTTACCTCCGGAGCTTGGCGCGACGATCTGCGGTGGACCGGGAACACGTCTGCACTCTTCAAAGCCGACCGTGAACTGAGGAAATGCCGGTAAGCTGTATAATGGGATAGATAGGGTTTTTTCAACTTTGTTGCATATCTCAGGCATTTTTTGGAATTTCTGCACCAAATTTTCAACATGGGGTTTTTGGGACCCCTTCTCATGAATGATGTCACTGTCATGGCGTTATTCTGGCCCAAAGGGTGATTTCGCAATCACTGTGTGAAATCACCTTTCAAGCCTGATTAATGAAACGACACTGCCAGCGCTCATAAGGTAGGCTCTCAGAAGCCTATTTGGAAATTTGAGGAAAATTCCAAACAATGACTGTTTTATGAGTGTGGTTATGCAGTTCCTACGCAGGCTCGTAAGTTCATGAATTTTCAATATTTTCACTCCAGATTTTCAACATTGCCATTTTACCACACTTTCTTTGTGAGTAGTACAGTTGTCATTTTTCATCTCACCCAAAACGTGTTTCTGCTCATGTAGCAGCCAAATGGCGCAGTCGGTGTGCGAAATTAATGTACAGGACAAATTAAGAAAATCACAGTGACACTGTTCATGAGCAGAAGTCTTAAAATGGCCATGTTGAAAATTTGGTGAAAAATTCCTAAATGACTGTTTTACGAGCGCATGCGTTGTGCAGTTCCTACGTACGACGCCTCAGAAGTTCGCTAATTTTCAATATTTTCACTCCAGATTTTCAACATTGCCATTTTACCACACCTTCTTATGAGCAGTACAGCTGTCATTTTTCACATCTTACCCAAAGCATGTTTCCGCCCATGTAGCACACAATGGCGCAGTCGGTGTGTGAAATCAATGTACAAAACAATTAAGAAAATCACAGTTACACTGTTCATGAGCAGAGGTCTTAAATGGCTATGTTGAAAATTTGGTGAAAAATTCTAATAATGACTGCTTTACGAAAGGCATTGTGCAGTTCCTTGCATTATCACCGTAAGTTCGCGATCCAATATTTTCACCCAGATTTTCAACATTGCCATTTTACCACACCTCCTTATGAGCAGTATAGCTGTCATTTTCACATCTTGCCCAAAATATGTTTCGCCATGTAGCATACAATGGCGCAGTCGATGTGCTAAATCAATGTATGAGACACATTAAGAAAATCAGTGACACTGTTCATGAGCAGAGGTCTTAAATGGCTATGTTGAAAATTTGGTGAAAAAATTCCTAAAATGACTGTTTTACGAGCGTGCGTTGCGCAGTTCCTATGCATGCTCGTAAGTTTGCGAATTTAATATTTTCACTCCAGATTTTCAACATTGCCATTTTATTACACTTCCTTATGAACAGTACAGCTTCCATTTTTCATATGTTGCCCAAAATGTGTTTTCGCACATGTAGCGCACAATGGTGCTGTTGGTGTGCGAAAGCAATGTTTATGACAGATTAAGAAAATCACAGTTACACTGTTCATGAGCAAAGGTCTTAAAATGGCTATGTTGAAAATTTGGTGACAAAAGTCCATAAATGACTGTGTTACGAGTGAGCATTGCGCAGTTTCCATGCACCTGTAAGTTCATGACTTTGTAATATTTTCAGTCCAGATTTTCACCAGTGGCATTTTTCCACACTTCCTTATGAACAGTACAGCTGTCATTTTACATCCTGTTAGGAATGTTTTTGCACCTGTGAAAGCAAATGCGTAGTCGCTGTGCATAAGCAGCCGCTAACAAACTGATATTCCCTGTTCATGAGGTGGGTGACAAAAAACATGTTGAAAATTTGGAGTGAAAATACCAACGAATGCCTGAGGTATTAGGGTTTCCAACCATAATGCCAAACCCTGTAGAGAATGACAGGCATCAGGGGTGTGACTTGGGATTCTTGCCTGTAATGCTCATACCATTCCACACCCTGCAGCCAGTGAGAGGCATCGAGGTATGCCTTGGACTCTTCGGCCCCAAAGTTCACACCATTCTCCTATATCACACCCATCTCACCGTATTTTCTAATGGAATGGGGTGCGCATAAGGGCCAAAGACCCCAAGGAACACCGTGACACTTGTCAGTGTCTTCAGGGTGGAGTGTGGTGAAATGGCGTGGCCGTTATGCCTGACGACCCAAAGCCACACCCCAATGCCTCTCACTCTCTGCAGGGTGGTGGTGGGGTTGGCTTCAGTTCAATACTTCACTGCCATTCCTGTTACGCAGCTCTGTAACTTCTACACTACCACTGCCAATGCCAGCAAGCAAACATTCGGCATTGACAAATGCTTGTTTATGTTTAACTTTGCATTTAATCTGGCTGTGGTTCCAGTTTGTGCCAAAGTATTATACTGTTGCTATTTGCTGTGCTTAACCTTGTTTTCCAGGGGTCCACAGGGTGAAGCTAGAGGAACCAGCCCTGGTGGTAAGTGCAGTGTGGGTAATTGCCTGGTGAATAAGGATCATTGTCAAAGTAATTATTGTATATTGTTCAGGCCACTAGAAGGAAGGAGGGGTTACAGTGTCCTGGAGGGCTGTGTCCAGGTTAGCTTGACCACTAACAACCCTGACCTCAGGGTGGAGGCACCCGTTTCATTACCCTGGCCCCTTAACCTGCTACTAGCCAAGTAGGCAGGAGTAGTAGCCCTTGCGATAGCACCACCTAGGGGTTACATCTTGGAGGCTCACCGCTGGTATTTTGTGCCTTCTAGTGGCCAGAAATTATGAATTATTGTTAAAGATTAATGGCTACCCCAGTAGAAATGGCTGTACACCAGTTGGTGGGGTGGTGTACAGGGCAGGAGATCGACCCCCAAAATGCTCTGCTTATACTGGATATTCCCCTGGGTACCAGTAAGGACACTGTAGAGGGAGCACTCTCCAAAGTTGAATGTTTAAAAAACCCTGTGGTGGTGGGTCGACAGGCAGATTTGATAGCCCAAACTTTCATAGCCTTGGTAGAGTGTAGTGACCTCTTGGACAGCTCTAAAGTGCCACAGACTATTGCCTCAGAAGGGGTCCTTGCCAACTGGAGGTGATAACAAAAGACAGCAAAGACCCTGGGAGGATGAGCTCCACCATTATCTGAGACTTTTGAGGAGAAATTTGCTAAGTCGTTGCTGGAGGAAGGGAAACCGAGATGACTTTAAGAAACTATTCCTCACACCTGGGGTGTTCCTTCCCAACACCCCGTCCCACTCCCAGCACCTGTTACTGCCCCACCTTCTGTGCCCGTGCCAATGCTGGCCCCTATATCTGTACCCACCATTAGTCACGATGCCTACTGAAGGCTGAGAATCTTCTCGGCACCCTCCCAACCCCCCAGGGGGAGGATGACTGGGAGACCTGAATCAACTATGTTGCCCCCTTGGTACCCGAGTGGCAGTGTGCAGAGGCTGAGAAGTGGAAAAGAATCATACTAAGTTTGAGGGGCCCCGCCCTTGAAGCCATTAAATTTTTGAGGTCCACGAACCCTGATGCATCTGCTCAGAAGTACCTATCTGTACTTGAAGGCAATTTTGGGAGCATTGAGTCAGGGGAGACTTTGATGTGGAAATTCCAAGGTACCAAACAATGGAAGGGGAAAGTTTGTCTGTATATGTTACTCATCTAGAAAGAGCTCTGCAGAAAGCTTACTGGAAAGGTGGGGTAGCCACCAGTGATCTGAACCATGTGTGATTGGGGCACATACTGCAACATGCCAAGCATTCTAAACTACAGATCATCCAGTTAAGGCTTCAGGATAGGAGAGATAACCCACCTGACTACTGTGACTTGATAAAAGAACTCCGGGAGGTAGAAGGTGAAGAGGGAGATTGTAATTATGGGGTGAGTGCAGCCCAAGTGACCATGGCACCGGAAGGCCCTTCCGAAATGGAGACTACTACGAGTGTCCTGCCGTGGGCTAAACAGTGGGGCAAGGAGCTGCTGAAGGAAGTCAGAAAAGTACAACCGGGTGCGTTTGCTGAGGTATCCCTGGCTGAGAGAGACCCTGGCCCCTGTCAGGATGTGACTGTTATGGGGGTAGGGTTGCACCCTCAGGCATTCTTTACTGAGGGTGGCTTCTCAGCTGAGCTCAAGGAATTGACTGCCACCCTAAAGAAACTTTTGAGGCATGGTACACTACCAGCAGAAATCAGATCACAATCTCCCGTCAATGCTCCAGCATCCCCTGCTATGTTTTCCCCAAGGATGCCCTGAGAGACTGTCATTTGTCACAATTACGGCAAGGATGGCCATATGAAGAGGGAATACCGGTCTCAGAAGGACTTAGAAAAAGTGGTGAACCAGCTTCAAAGAGAGCTTTGGAAAATGAGTCAGTGGCCAAGGGGTGCACAAAATGACCGCAGTGAAGGCTTCGGCCATCCTAACTCAAACCCCTCTGTGGCTAAATCATCTGTCCAGGCCCCTGCTGTTGTCCCTCCAGTCTGGTCCAAACAGTGGGCCCTTCAATGAAGACTACTGTGGCTGGGAAGGTATTCCTGCTCAGGCTGTGCTTGACAGTGGGTCACAAGTGACCGTTGTATTTCAGGATTGGTATGACAAACACTTATCTGATGTACCATTACAATCCCTGGAAGGCCTACATGTGTGGGGGCTGAGCGACAAGTCTTATCCCTGCCTAGGATATGTCCGTCTCTGGTTGTCTTTTCCAGCAACTGTAACTGGTGTAGAGGAGCAAGTAGAGACACTGGCCCTAGTGTGTCCTCCCACTGGACTGTATGATGGGGTTCCCCTGTTAATTGGAACAAATGCTCACATGTTTGGGAGACTAGCACAACTCTGCCATGAGAAACAAGGGCAACTGACTGGATGGGCCCTAAGAATTCCAGCCTTAGTTAAAAGGGCATATGACTTACAATAGAAACCCAATGAAAAGGACCCAGATGAGCCAGTGGGGATAGTGTGGAAAAAGGAACCTGACTCCTTGGTACTGGCCCCCAACGCCCAGTGCACAATCCATGGAGAAGTCCGCCTAAAGAGAAACCCAAAGAACAAAATATTAATGTTGGATGCACCAGGTGATGGAAAGTTGCCTGAAGGATTATTGGTTAAACCTAGCATCTTGCCTGCCCATGCCCATGCCTATGCACGATGAGTGATGGTCCAGATTCGAATATGTCAAATCAGGAGGTCTGGGTGAACAGAGGGTGAACTCTAGCTACAGTACGCTACATAGACACTGCAGAATTACCCAATAACAAGTACTCTGGCCACAAGGAGAGAGTGACCCCGAACATATTTGACTTTGGTGATTCTTCGCTGCCAGCTGAATGGAAGGCTAGGATTAGCAAGAAATTTGCCCAGAGAGAACAAGTGTTTTCGTTAAAAGAATGGGACGTGGGGTGTGTCCAGGGTGCAGAGCATCATATATGCCTGCATGATGATTGGCCATTTTGAGAGAGATCCCAATGCCTCAACCCAGTGGACATAGATGATGTGAGGAGACACCTGTAGGAAATGCTCACTACTGGTGTGATACAGGAATCAAGGAGCCCATATGCCTCTCTCATTGTGGTTGTGCATAAGAAGAATGGGTCAGTGAGAATGTGTGTTGATTATCTAACCCTTAACCAGTGGACCGTCCCAGATCAATACACCATGCCCCGTATACAAGATGCCCTGGATTGCTTGAATGGGAGCAAATGGTTCTCAGTATTGGATCTTCGCAGCAGATATTACCAGATTCCAATGGCCACGGAGGACCATGAGAAAACCGCCTTCATCTGTCCTTTGGGGTTCTACAAATTCAAAGAATGCCATAGGATTCGAGTGCCCGCCACCTTACAATGACTGATGGAATGTACGTGGGAGATATGAACTTGCTGGAATGCCTAGTGTACCTAGATGATGTCATTGTGTTCGACACATTAGAGGAGCATGAGACCTGACTGTTTAAAGTCCTAGACCAATTGGAAGACTTCGGCCTCAAGCTGTCCATTGACAAGTGCCAGTTTTTTCAAACCTCTGTGAAGTATGTGGGGCACATAGTATCTGCAGAAGGGATAGAGACCGATCCCAGTAAGGTCAAGTCACTGACTACTTGGCCCCAGCCCCATAACTTGAAAGAACTAAAACGTTTACTGGGGTTCTGTGGCTACTACCACAGGTTCATAAAAGACTATTCCAAGGTGATTTGCCTGCTCCTGAATCTCACCCAGGGTTACCCCCCTATCAACCGTAAATACAAGAAAGGGTCTGTCAAAGAACCCAAGAAAGTATACTTCAGAACAGGTGAACCTTTTGGGCCCCATTGGACACCCGAATGTGAAGCAGCCTTCCACAAAGTCATATACCAGCTCACCCATGCCCCCCATCCTCGCCTATGCTGACCCTACCAAGCCCTATGTGCTGCATACGGACACTAGTCTGTAGGGCCTAGGAGCTGTGCTGTATCAAGACCATGAGGATGGTTTGAGACCAGTGGCTTTTGCCAGCAGGAGCTTGACCCCGTCAGAACGAAACTATACTGTGCACAAGTTGGAGCTCCTTGCCCTAAAATGGGCCATTGTTGACCAGTTTCATGAGTACCTCTATGGGGCAAAGATATTGGTGAAGACCGACAATAACCTATTGACCTATGTACAGACTTCAGCTAAGTTGGACACCACTGGGCACCGGTGGCTCTCTGCTCTATCAACCTATGATTATGCTGTTGAGTACAGGCCAGGACTGAACCATATTGATGCTGATGCCCTGTCACGAAGGCCAGTCTCCAAGAGTGATTGGGTCAGGTTGTCTGAACCTGACATCCGAGCATTGTGCCAAAAGTTTGATAGAGTTGAACAGATGCCTACGGACACAGTGGACTGTTTAGTAGATTGCTTGGGCCCTCCTGATACCTGCATACCGACTGCCTATTGCCATTTTTTCTGCTCTAGATATTAGTGCACTACCTCAATTTGACAGTGACAACATCCAGTGGGCTCAATCCCCAGATCCTATGACTCAGCCAGCACTTGATGCCCCAGTGCTCAGGGAAAGATGTGTCCCAGTTATGCTCCCTGACTTGTAACTGCCCTATTGTTTAAAGAAGGCCCCAGGTTGAAGTTACAGAATCAGTTGTTATACAGAGAGACAGTGGATCACAGTGGTTGAGTAGACAAGCAGCAATTGGTCCTGCCCATGGCCTTTAAAGATTTGGTACTGAGGTCCCTCCACAATCACATGGGGCACCTCAGAATTGACAGAACTCTTGAGCTGGTACGATCTTGGTTCTACTGGCCCAAGATAGGGGCCAATGTTGAGCACCATGTAAAGACCTGCAGTCGTTGCCTGCAAAAGAAAGCCCTGCCTCAGAGGGCTGCCCCCCTTGTCAATATTACTACCAGCACATCCATGAAACTGGTCTGCATAGATTTTTTGTGTTTAGAACCTGATCAGCGGAATATTGGCAATGTGCTAGTGGATACGGATCATTTCACACAGTATGCACAAGCTTTTCCAACTAAAGATCAAAAGGCCTCTACCGTGGCCAAGGTGCTAGTGGAAAATTTCTTTGTCCACTATAGTGCCCCCCAGCTGATCCACTCTGACCAAGGCAGAGACATTGAAAGTTGGCTAATCAAAGAAATGCTCTCTCTGTGGGGGTGTGTGGAAGTCAAGAACCACCCCCTATCACCCGCAGGGGAACCCTCAACCAGAACGTTTTAACCGCACCCTTCTAGACATGCTGGGTACCCTCCACCCAAAAGACAAGCATACAGTAGAAGCCAGAGACACTGCCAGATATTTCCTGAAATTTCTGTAATATTTCCAGAAATATCTCATGCTTTCTCCATTTCCACAGTAGGGGCAGCAGAGAGAAAATCTTTAGAAATTTCACGAAATATCTGGAAATAGCTGGCAATGGCTGTGGCTACTACTGTAAGTGGAGCCGGCAGATTAGAACCTTGGTACACATGTACAATTGCACCAAAAATGACACTACTGGGTTCTCCCCCTACTGCCTCATGTTTGGGAGGGAGGCCTGCCTGCCAGTTGATGTCTGTTTTGGGGTCTCTCCAGATGGAGTCTGAGCTGAAAACTACCTGCAGTATGTACAGAAACTGAAAGCTCAATTGAACCATGCATATCAACTGGCCCAGACAATGGCTGCTAAAAGAAATCTCCAACAAAGAGAGGCACAAGAAAGTAAAGGTTTAAGAGCTACGGCCTGGAGACCGGTATTGTTACACAATTTGGGACTACATGGCAAGCACAAAATTGCTGATAGGTGGCACCATCTTCCTCATAGTAGTTGGAAAGTTGGATGATCTACAGTATACAAGGTACGCCCAGAATAACTCCAAAGCTGTCAAGACCATGCACTGTAACCACTTGCTGCCTATCGGCCAAGTTATTTTGAAGCTAAACCAGCAGACATTGCCTCCCCTGGGCCAGTGACTCATGCTGCTGCAAAAAAGAGACAGAGTCAACCTACCCCAGTAGTTACAGAGTTAAGGTTTCCCCTGCAGCAAGCCCAGAATGATAGTGACTGTAAATCCACCTCTGACAATAGTGAGTGTGACAATGCCTATTACCCCTCCCATGAATTGAGTCAGTTGTTTCAAGGTAACTCTATGACTAATTGTGGGGATGAAGCTGGGCCTTCTGGACTGCCTAAACCCCAGTTTCATCCTTGGAGTCAATGCTCTCTGAAAGTGAGGTACAAAGTATTACATCTGAGGTTGCAGACTCTCTTGTGTTTTGTGGAACTGTGTGAATTGCCCGAAGAAGGGGCTGATGGTCTGAGTCTCCCTGGTGACACACCAGAACCTGAAGAACAATGTGAGAGTGTTGACAGCCCCCCTTCAGTGCTGCAAAGCCTAATTGTGCCAGAACCTTCTAAATGAGCTAAGTGTGGAGACAGAGCCTACAGAGCAAGAAGCTGACAGTGCTCCCAGTTTGAAACATAGACTTTGACTTTGACGGCAGATAAGGACCACTAGGCCCATCTAGTCTGCCCATTTCCTACAGGATAGGCCGTAGATCCTAGTTAACCAACAGCCTATTTCTTCCTAACCCCACAAGAATTGCCTTATGTCTGTCCCATGCATTCTTGAATTCTCCCACAGTTTTAGACCCCACAACCTCCTCAGGAAGGCTGTTCCATGCATCCACTACCTCTCTGTGAAATAGTATCACATTGCCCCTGAACCGCCTCTCCTTCTATCTTTAAATTGTGTCCCTTGTTCTGCAAGTCTCTTTTCTGAAAGATGCTACCCTCTTGGACTTTGTTGATTCCACTGAGGTACTTGGACATTCTATCCATGCAGAGGCACCACTCATGACCGGCAAAAGCTCCGTTAGTGCTGAAAATACAGAGACTGTGGCTGGTCCCCAGAAAGACTGGCCGAGCTGTCAAGCCAGTATTGTGTTTCAGTTATGATTCTCCCAGGAAGCCAGTGGATTTGCCTCTCAATGTGGTTCACAAAGGTGTTTATACTTCTCAGAACTCACTACCCAAACTGAGCTTAATGGCCAATTTGAGGTTGATTGTTCTTCCTTCTCAGTATGGTACCCCTGCCCCATCCAGCCCCAAGTTAGCTGATTGGGAAGGGTCCCTCCTCATTGTAGTTATAATATGAATCAGCATTCTGATGTTACAAGTATGTTAATCATAGTGGAATCAGTATCACATGTATGAAACATGCATAAGCATTGTCATTATGGATAGAGTATTGTGAAGTGTAGTGAATATGTATAGTAAAGTAGTTTATGTTAACTGATGCATGTTGGTACGGACTTGACACGGACGCCAAGTTTTCTCCAGGCAGGGAAGGGTGTAACCCCCTACAAATGGGGGTTCCCAAAAAGTCTTCCTTGAGCTTGCTTAAATGCTCACTGCCAGGCTGATGTCCTGCGTTTTAGCAGTTTAAATGTATTGCCAGAGAGTGCCTGTATAGCCTCTGTGTACTGTCTCTTTAATAGCTGCCTGGATTGCAGTCATAATTAATCTGAGTGGGAGCTCTGTTAGAAGATGCACTTGTTTGCTGATCATTTGTTAGAGTAGTAATAATATTGCAGTTTGTTCTAACCTGCCTTCTTTGCAGCATGGTCAGTTCTGTTTGTTTCCATCATCCCGACACTATCAGTCTCCTATCAAGTGCTATTGGTCTAACAAATTTATCAAGCCCCCTGCCAGAACAATCACAAGTAGAGTTCTCTTCCGTGGTCACCTGCAGCCACTAAAGTCTCTCCTCCGAAAACAAGACTGGTCTTACATTGAAACCGCTCCTGATATTGACACTGCTCTACAATACTTTATTGAACTTTTTAATGAAGCCTGTGACATCCACGCCCCCTTTAGGACACGTAGGATCAGGGGATTTGATAATCCCTGGATCTCTTTTAGCCTTCTGGCTCAAATGAAAGATCATGACCACCTCTGGCATAGGGCCAGGACCTCTGGCAGTCAACCTGACATACAGGCCTATAAGATGGTCAGGAACGCGTGTACTAAGACTACCCGTGAGCACAAAGTGCGTTACTATAAGAACATCCTTGCCAAGACCTGGGCTGATGGGAAAAAATGCTGGGAAAACCTTGAAATCATTGGAAAGCATCCAAATAGGCTCCAACTATGTAAATGTTGATGGGTCTATCACCCATGACCCCGTATTAACTGCCAACACATTTAATTGATCCTTCACAGACCTTAGCCAAACTCTGCCCCCAAATTTCTTTGAACCACCCAGCACAGCTCCTACATCCACCAAATCAGAAGAGGCCTCTACCCACCCATATTTCTACTTCAAAGCTATCTTGGAAAGCGAGACCAAGACCTACCTACATAAAGTTCTAGGAGGAACAAGGGCAAACAGTGATTCCCTTGACCTAAATTTTCTACCCTAACTCTAGATGAAGTCCTATCCCCTCACCAAGCTTCTCAATCGCCCTCATACTTTCACAATCGGTATGGAAATCTGCTCTGTTACACCAGTTTTAAGAGTAGGGACAGATTACTACCTGGGAATTATAGGCCAATATTTATTCTTCCCCAGCTGTCCAAAGAACTTGAAAGGATTGTTGCTGACCAGTTTGTGGAGTACCTGGAAAAATGCAACCTACAATGTGTCCGACAACATGGTTTTCGGAAAGGGCACAGCACATCTACAGTCCTTCTGGAATTCATAGGTTTCATTCACCATACACTTGATCAGGGTCAACTTGTTGGTGCAACCTTTATTGACCTGTTTAAAGCATTTGACACAGTCAATCACCATTTGCTGATACATCAACTTGCTGGGCTTGGTATATCTTCAGAAGCCCTAAAGTGGTTCACCAGCTATCTAGCAAACCGCACACAGCAGGTGAGAATATGGTCTGCCCTTTCTGCTAAACTGCCTGTCTGCTCTGGGATTCTTCAAGGATCGATACTGGGACCCCTTCTATTTAGCACCTTCCTCAATAATTTTCCATCATCCTGTTCCAAACCAGTACTCCTCTACGCGGATGATGCAGTCATTTTCTCAAAGTCTGCTGACCCTACCCTCCTTCAGGCCCAACTTCAGAAAAGTTTTACTGAAGCTGAGTCCTGGTTCATCTCTCATAAGTTGGTGCTTAACTGCAAAAAAAACTAAGGCCATGCTCTTCCATGGTACCCACAGCAAGCACAAATCCAAACAACTGGTGATTAAAAACAGTGCGGGTGTTATCCTTGATCAGACTCAATCTTTTAAATACCTAGGAGTTACTCTGGAAAGTATGCTCTTCTACTCCAACCATGTTGAGAATGTTGCCAAGGTAGTTAACATTCGCCTAGGCCTTCTACACAGGCATAAACACTGCCTTACTACCAAAGCCCTCAGATTGGCTATCCAAAGTTCAGTTGTGTCTATTATTGACTATGGTTTGGTCATTTATGGTTCTGCCACAGACACAACCCTACATCGGCTCACCACAGCTCTGAATAAGGCATGCCGCCTGCTAACTGGTGCAGCATATCGTACTCACACTTGTGACCTTTACGAACAAGCAAACTGGCTTCAACTCCAGGCCCGTATTGAATATTAAGCCTGCCTTCTGGCTAAGAAGGCAGATCTTGGTCTCCTACCACCAGGTTCCCTTCAGCTTTTCCGTCCCTTCTGGGGCACTTGGAGCACACAAAGTTCTGTGAGCCAAACTTTTGCTGTCCCTTGCTGTTGAACCTCACTCCAACAGCAATCCATTGCAGTTAGAGCTGCTAATTTATTTAATTCCCTTCCTCCTGAGATTGTGACGACTGCAACCTTGGGACCATTTAAGCGGAAGCTGCATTAATTCCTAGTTTCCAGAGCTTCTTGTGACTGCTATACCTAATCTCTGCTGACAGCTAAATGCACTGGGACCTCCCTCTTTTACCATTTGCCTCTGTATAGCCTTATGCTGCTGCTGCGTTATTCCACTCACAGCACTTCCTCCCTTATCCCTTTCTCATTCCTGCCCTCTTTTCATTCTACCTTATCCCCCCTCTCCTTACCCCTCCACTCCCACTTCCCTCTTCTCTCCTCTGTTTCCTCACCTTGTTCTCTCCCTCAACCCCCCACCCTGTGGGTCTTTCCTGCTTAAGCTTCATTGTGGTATCTCCCTCCTTGCTCTTATTTTGCTCCTTCCACCTCCCCATTCCACCCCTGTACTTCTCTCTTTGTAAGCCCATTTACCCTCTTCAGACAAGGCCACTGGCTGCACTTGACACAATATTTATCTTGCCATATTGTTCTTTTGTTTATGTAATTACTTTTCTCATGTTGTACTAC
The DNA here is from genome assembly GCA_016271365.2 of Neoceratodus forsteri. NCBI lineage: Eukaryota > Metazoa > Chordata > Ceratodontiformes > Ceratodontidae > Neoceratodus > Neoceratodus forsteri. The sequence goes on from CM028130.1 coordinate 953,331,587, forward strand.
TTAGTGAAACTGTTGTAATTTGCTATTCTTGTGACTTGATGTGGAACATCTGTAAAAGAGCCCCTGGCTCAAAGGTCTTTCAGAGTTGTTAAATAAATAAATACATCTTGGTCCTGGACTGCAGAATGGGCCAATCAGTACATTTGGGGCTCTAAAATGGAGCCTGCCTACAGGGGCTTGGTGGGGCCAAAACATGTAAGAATTATAGTTTTGGGCTTTTGGTGCCTAAAATAACCTGGAGGGGGAAGCCCTTGTTGTTACTGACAGACAGATTAGCCAACCGAACCGTTTGGATCTTGGGGAAAGTCCCACACTGCTTGCAGTTTCAGTTAGATCTGAGTTGGGAAGTGAAGAAGTAACAGCTCGAGATAGTTCGAGCAGCAATCCATAGTGGATTTACGCAGGAGAACTGTGGAAAGGCCTGAGTTTGGCCAGCATGCCTTCCTGCTGTTCCTGAGAGGGAACTTGTGCTTTTTTCGGACTGAATCTGAATTTGGAGAGCGAATTAAGCCACTGAATTGTGACCAGGCTTTAACCTGAAGAAGACTGAAGGTTTGCTGAATACGATTGGCCTGTCAGGACTTCTAGCTACCTCTGAACTCCTGGATTGTGCAGAGACTCTGTAATTGCGACTGGAGAGTCATTTTCCTGGTACAGTGCAACTTCCTTACATTTGAATGTGCTGTGTGCTTATAGTGGGTCGTGATTTGATTCCCCACTGTGTGTCTGAACTGTGTTTTGCTTGCTGGAGGCTGTATCCAGCTCCACAGACTGAATCCGTGTCCATTTCCATTTGCCTGGGCCCTGCTACACTGGCACAGCCAGAATACCTGCTACGCAGAGAAAGTCATTGACAAGACCGGCCTGGGGATCAGCCACCTGCTCAATGCCTTGAACAAGAACAATACCTCGGTGATTCGTGTGGGCCCTGCTTCTTCAGGCACTCTAGCTCAACTGCTTGCAGTCTCGATTTTGTCCTGCCTGAGTCCAGTATTGGATATTGTGAGTAAACATCAGGGTAGCTCCCTGCAACAACAGCTAAATCTAAAAGTGTTGTCATATGATTGTCTCGTTGCCTTTTCTTTCACAAACTGAGCCCTCCGGCTCCAGATTACAAATAGTGTGTGTTGTGCATGTTGCTTTCTTCCATCACAGGGCCCCAACCAACTGCAACATTCCTGGCTAGCCCGCCGTTTTCCTACCTGGGTACCCAGAGTGTGTGGCTGTGTAGGGACTCTGAACTGCATGCATAACTGTCTGATTAATATAGCTTTTAAGCAAATCAACCTGATTGCACCCTCCCTTGTTCAAGTCCCTGAATAAATCAGATTTAACTTGTTTGCATTTAACCTGACTGTGGTTCCAGTTTGTGCCAAAAGTAGTGTACTGTTGCTATTTGCTGTGCTTAACCTTGTTTTACAGGGGTCCCCAGGGTCAAGCTAGAGGAACCATCCCTGGCAGTAAGTGCAAACAGTGTGAGTAATTGCCTGGTGAATAAGGGTCATTGTGAAAGTAATTATTGTATATTGTTCAGGCCACTAGAAGGGAAAGAGGGGAGTTACAGTATCCCAGAGGACTTTGCCCAGGATAGCTTGACCACTAACAACCCTGACCAGTGGGTGGAGGCACCCGTTTCATTACCCAGGCCCCTTAACCTACTACTAGCCAAGCAGGTAGGGGTAGTAGCCCTTGGGATAGCGCCACCTATGGGTTACACTAGAAACACCAAAAACCACAAAAAACAGAAGCACCACTCCAGTCCCAAACCCCGGTTCACCAGTATCCCCGACCATCACCTAACCCACCAAACTAGACGACCAGCTGGAAGCAACCCTCCCAAAACCGCCCTCTGTCCTTCACATAATACCTCTGCCTAGTTACTCACTAAGTAGCTGTCCTTTACTTTCGCTGTAATTCCCCTCAATATTTATCCATACTTACTGTCTCCACAGTCGCTCAGATTCAGTAGCTCAATTTGAGTAGCTCGTACTACGGATTCCTGTCGATAGGAGTGTTCCCTGGCCAGTCATGAGCTCTGGATTACTTGGGCCCAGCACAGGTTATGGACACTAAATACAGATACTGAGCTTCTTAAAGCTACAGCGCAACAACACCAGCTCGCACATTCACACAGGAACTAGGGATACAACAGCACTTTACATGGATTTATACTCTTTGCTGGATTTCCGCTCAGGCTCAAATGGGCAGAACACAGGGTTGAGCATGGCCAGACAGAGGGCAAAGGAAATGCCCAGGGAGACAACTTAAGGTAAGTCCCACCATTTTGGGGGGGGGGTTATATTAACCAATTTGAAGCAGTAAATCTCTAGCATCTTACCAGTTTCTTGAAATTTTTCTTGAATGTCTGATGGGAATTATTAGTTATGATATTCTATTTAGATTGAAATCTTTCTTCATAGAAAGTAATAAGATAAGGAGGAAGAAATTACTACAGCACATTCGATGATACTATTCATTATTCCAACTGAAACTTTTTTCACAAAAACCCTGGCACAATATATCAGTTGGGGGGTGAGGATATAGCATGCACCAAGCAGGAAAGGGATCTTGGGGTTGTCATCCCTGATGACCTCAAGGTAGGGAGACAGTGTGACAAGGCATCAGGTAAAGCAAATAGGATGCTGGGATGTATAGGCAGGGGCATCACCAGCAGGAAAAGGGAGGTCATAATTCCGCTATACAAGACACTAGTGAGGCCCCACCTGGAGTACAGTGTACAGTTCTGGAGACCATACCTACGTAAGGACATAGACAGGGTAGAGAAGGTTCAGAGGAGGCAACAAAGATGGTGCATGGGTTGCATCACAAGTCCTATGAAGACAGGTTGAAGGAACTGAACATGTACTCCTGGAGGAGAGGAGGAGAGAGGATATGATAGAGACATACAAGTATCTTACAGAGGAACAGGGTGCAGGAAAACACTATTTTTAAGCGAAAAAGATGTTTCAGGACTAGAGGGCATGGGATGAAGTTGGAGGAGGACGATTCAGAGGAAACATGAGAAAGAATTTCTTCACAGAACGGGTGGTGGACAAGGAACACCCTGCCAGAGGAAGTGGTGGGGGCTGAAACAATCACAGGATTTAAGAATGCATGGGATAGACATAAAGGAATTCTAGAGGGCAGGGGTAAGGGGAAACAGACTTCTAGGAAAACAAACTGAACTTACAAGCTCAAATGGGCAGACTAGGTGGGCCATAGGCCCTTATCTGCCGACACTGTCTATGTATTTATGTATCTATGTATCTATGTATCTATGTATCTTAGACTGTTCTTCCTCTTTAGACTGGGTCCGTATCAGGCCTGACCATCTTAGCCCCTTTACCTCAGCATCCCATGGACTTACCATCAGCTCCCTCCCCCCCCTTAGCCTCCTCCCATGGCTGGAGTGGCCCCCAAGGCAATGAGATGGGTCCTTGATTGGAAGTCAGACCATGCCACCAGGTGCAGGTCCTGTGGAGGGTCACGTCCTTCATCACGCCCAGTCGTTATTTCTGTTCCTGGTTTTCTCTCCAGGAGGAGCAGACTTGTTATGCCACCTAAGACAGCCCTGTGCATGCTTCCACATGCAGTGCATCATCAGACCCTGCTCCTCCCATTCCTCTGTGTTGCAGTCCCAGGCTACCTAGCCCGCAGCCGCTGCAATGAGTCAGGCTTACACCAGGTGCACTTCCTGTGGAGGGTTACGTCCTTCATTACGCCCAGTTGTTATTTCTGTTCCTGGTTTTCTCTCCAGGAGGAGCAGACTTGTTATGCCGCCTAAGACAGGCCACATGCAGTATGTCAGCAGCCCCTGCTCCTCCCATTCCTCTGTGTTGCAGTCCCAGGCTGCCTAGCCCCCAGCCACTGCTAGGAGTAAGGCTTACATCAGGCACCATGTCCCTCCCTCCCCAGAGGAGGAGAGCAGTCCATCAAATGCTCGATACTCCTACCCGAGGTCGACCCTCCAATGTCATAAGTTTGCTCCTGAACAAACATCATCTGCACTGCACACGGAAGTGCTACTGCTGCACTAGTGCACCAGCTGTTCTGTTGGGAACTTAGAAAAAGATAATGACACTAAATTATGGACTGAGACCCTCAAAGAGTCTACCTGTTCTTCACTTGATATTTTCCTGTCTGTCTTTTTGTAATTTTATACTTAATGCAATGTTAATTTTTTTAATTATTAATCTTTCACCATTAAAGTACAGTATTTTGGAAAAAGAATCTCTTTGCATATTGTAATGTCTGTGTTAATGAACAGCATTGCGGAATTTGAAATGTGGCTGTAGAAACAAAAAACAATGAAAGACATTTTCACAAGACAGTCCCATTTGTTGATCAGATGTTCTGCAGTATTGTGCATCACCTTACTTAGAGGAGGCGGAGACTGCTCAGAAACCACAGCTTGATACTTCTAACATACCTGCCTGAAAACAATGTGTGATCTAATCAAGTCCCAATAAAATTACCATCATCATGGCAGGTGAAACCTTGTTATTTTCTCGATCAAGTGAATCATAGAATTGTATTTACTTATGTTTTTTCACACTGGAGCCCATATAACAAGTTTCATTTTCAGCCTATTCATATCCGAATTATCAGCTCTATATGCATCTATAAATACAACAAGTGTGGGATTATGCCTGGCAGCTTGCTCTGTGGCCTGCAGTTCCCGGCACTTCAATTGATGGATTGCAGTTCAAACAGTACGTTGATTTGTTTATTTATTTAAATCAACAAGCATTATATTCATACATGCATGCATATATATATATATATATATTTATTTTTTGTTTACTGGGTTGGGTGCACTTGCCAACAGAATGACTATTTTCAGGCACGACCCGGGAGGTTACAGAGTAAGAGTACACAACACATAACAACAGCAACAACAATACATAATAGCAGCAATTCTTAGCAGTCGGCATTAGAGCAGGATACAATAATCAAGGACGTAGAGTACATGAAATAGGGCAGCTTAACAACAAACATATTGTACAGGTAATAAAAGGTAAGTGCCATCACAACAATACACAATCAAGGAAGTAAAGTACATGAACCAGGTCAGCTTAACATCAAGCATAATGTACAAGCGATAAGCAGGAAGTGCCAACACGATGGAGGCAATGTTAGGCTTACAGTGGTGTCAGATAAGGAGTTATTAAGTGAATACCAGTAAAATGCAAGTAAGACAATCATGGTAATTGTGGGAAAAAGCACAGCAACTAGGTAGGGTCCCAGGGTGAGTTCAGAAGTTATAGGAGCATACATGGAGATTTGAAAATATTAAACAGGGATGTAAAAGGCAAGGATATCAGGCAGGAAGGCCAAGGATGGCCAGACAATGTAATGTCATAGAAGAACTGAGTGAGTGAGCATAAATTTGGGAGGGGAGAGAGGAACTTGGTGAGGGGAACAGGAAGCAATTGGTGTATATACATATACATATATATATATATATATATAAAATATATATATATATATATATATATATATATGATATGCAGTGGGGACCAGTGGAATAAATGATTTATCTGCACAAGTAACCTCTGTAACCTCATGAGTGGTGTAAGCCACGAGTGAGGTGTCTGAGGTCAAGCTGATTGAGTGCAGATTTATGCAGTAGTGTTTTGCTGAGCTTTTATTTAATTCTTTTTTTTTTTCATTTTAATTGTCATTTTTCTTAATAAATAAGTGGAATTTTTTTTTATGGTCTTCTGTGTGTTACTGCGTGTTTGAAACCTTGTTGCTTGAAGTTGGCATGCTTGACATAGAGGTGAGATCACAAGGTTTAGTGTGCATGTTTTGATTGGTTGCTGCATTGATATGGGTGGGCCACATATTTTCAAGAACATGGCATCCGTTTTTCTCGCTTAGTAAGAACTTGATATTGATTTAACCTGTGCCGTTATTTTATTTTAGCAGTGATTGAGTAGCTGTTAAATATCTGGTTGAGCTTGCGTCTACTATTATTTCTGTGGATGATGTTCCATTGGATCATTTTAATTTATTGGTCCTGTGAAAGAAGTGGAAGACAGTGGAGAGAGCTCGGCAAGATGGTAGCACTGTGGGGTGGCTGGAGACTGAAAGGAAGAAGAGACAATCGAGGAAGTGGCAGATGAGAAATATTTTAAATAAAAGGCATTCTTGCTTTGGAAAGTTGTAATAATGGGACAGGATTTCTTAAGAAGTCACTGTAGCCGGAGGCGAGGGGGGGGGGGCCCAAGTCGAGCTGAAGAGACGCTGCCATAAGCTGAAGCAGCTTGTGCTAGAAAGAGATTTAGGAGGGACAAGTTAAAACAATCTGCTAAGAGCCTGAACATTGCACTATGAAAATTCAATGCAGGCAGGTGAGTCTTAGTGGCAGCAGCAGTTTTCATTTGTGATTGGTGTGCAGGGGTAAAATAGTGTGAGGTGAGCTACTGTATGTGAGAGAGGGAAAGAGAAAGCTGGTGGAAGTAGTGCCAGCGAGGGGGGGACGTAGTCACGTAGTAACTGTGTGTATAAATGAGTGACTGTCTGTATAAATACATTTATACACAGTTACTCAGATAAACAGATTTATCGCACACTGTTTATCTTCATAACTATTGCATATATATATATATATACACACACACACACATATACACACATTCTTTGCAAAAAAACTTTGTTAATGGACCAAAAAGTAAAAGTACATCTTAGGGTTCTAAATCCTAAGAACCCTCCCCTACCCTCAGTTTCCAACCCTAACACCCCATCTTGAATGCAGAAACAGGTGTGAGGGGTGTGCTTTGGGGTTGCAAATCCTAATGCCCACCCCATTCCAACAGTAAGTAAGCTAAGATGGGTCCAGACTAGGAGAATGAGGTGAGCATTATGGTTCCCAACCCCAAAGAACACCTCTCACACTTGATCCTGCACACAGGGTGGAGGTGGGGTGTTAAGTTTGGAAACTGAGGGTGGGGGTGGGGTCTTAGGGTTGGGAATTCTAAGATGTAATTTCCCTACTTTTGACACAGGAACCTAATGGTCCAATAACAAAGTTTTCTGCTGAAAATTTCCCTTCTTTTTGAGAAAGTATAATCATTAGGAACCCTAATGGTGCATTAATGAAGTTTTTTTGCAGAGAATTTCCTTATGTTTTGAGGAAATATAATCAGGATCAATTATATTTAATGGGGGCACACACAACAGAAGGTGTACATCAGCACCTTGAACAATATCAGATATGTGCCCCCCATTAACTACAACAGATATATACTCCTGGAAGCCTTCCAGGATGGCTTCCTGGCACAGGTGGTTTCCAAGCTGACTAGGTTGGGAAATACACTGGCTCTAGTCTGTCTAATGGGGCGGCTGTAAGAGAGGTGTTGGTGGAGGACCTGCTGTCTGGGAGTGACCACCACTCGGTGTGGTTTGCGTTCAACATGAGCAGGGAGTGGTGGGTACAGGGACCAGGGTGGTTGACTTTAGACAGGCTGATTTTGGAAGGATGGGTGAAATTTTAGGGGGGCACCTGATAGGAATTCAGCCACACTGGGATGTGAACCAGAGATGTGAAAAAATCAAAATGGGGCTTGTGGAGGCTACTGAGACCTGTACCACATCACAGAGCAAAAAGGGAAGGTCTAAGAAACCAAGCTGGATGAGTAAGGAAGTCTTAGAAATGGTAAGGGGAAGAAAACGCAGCATTCAGGAGATACAGGATATCAGGGAAGGGGGTGGATAGGGATGAGTATGTGAAGAAGTCCTAAAAAGTTACTAGGGGAGTCAGGGTAGTCAAGGCTCCATGTAGTTGAGACTGGCACAGGGCATCAAGGACAGTAAAAGGAGTTCTTCAGATACACATGGGAGAGAAGGAGCTGCGAGGACCAGATAGTGAGGATCAGGAAGGACAGGGGCTGGGCAGAGAAAGGGGTGGACCAGGCAGAAACATTAAATGAGTACTTCTTGTAACCCCTAGGTGGCGCTATCCCAAGGGCTACTACCCCTGCCTACTTGGCTAGTAGCAGGTTAAGAGGCCTGGGTAATGAAACGGGTGCCTCCACCCTGAGGTCAGGCTTGTTAGTGGTCAAGCTGCCCTGGGCACAGCCCTCCGGGACACTGTAACCCCCTCTTTCTCTTCTAGTAGACTGAACAATATACAATAATTACTTTCACAATGACCCATATTCACCAGGCGATTACCCACACTGTTTGCACTTACCACCAGGGCTGTTTTCTCTAGCTTGACCCTGGGGACCCCCTGTAAAACAAGGTTAAGCACAGCAAATAGCAGCAGTACAATACTTTTGGCACAAACTGGAACCACAGTCAGGTTAAATGCAAACAAAGTTAAATCTGATTTATTCAGGGGACTTGAACAAGGGAGGGGAATAATCAGATTGATTTGCTTAAAAGCTATATTAATCAGACAGTTATGCATGCAGTTCAGAGTCCCTAAACAGTCACACACTCTGGGTACCCAGGTAGGAAAACAGTGGGCTACCAGGAGCGTTGCAGCTGGTTGGGACCCTGTGATGGAAGAAAGCAACATGTACAACACACACTATTTGTAATCCGGAGCCGGATGGCTCAGTTCGTGAAAGAAAAGGCAACGAGACAATCAGATGACAGCACTTTTAGATTTAGCTGTTGTTGTAGGGACCTACCCTGATGTTTACTCACAATACCCAATACTGGACACAGGCAGGATGAAATCGAGACTGCAGGCTGTTGAACTGAAGTGCCTGGAGAAGCAGGGCCCACACGAATCACCAAGGCATCGTTCCTGTTCAAGGCGTTGAGCAGGGGGCTGACCCCCAGGCCGGTCTCTCGTCGATGACTTTCTCTGCGAAGCAGGTATTCTGGCTGGGCCAGTGTAGCAGGGCCCGGGCAAACAGAAATGGATATGAATTCAATCCATGGAGCTGGATACAGCCTCCAGCAAGCAAAACATAGTTCATACACACAGTGGGGAACCAAATCATGACCCATGATAAGCACACAGCACATTCACATGTAAGGAAATTCCACTGTAGAAGGCAAATGGCTCTCCGGTCACAATTACAGAGTCTCTGCACAATCCGGGAGTTCAGAGGTAGCTAGAAGTTCTGAAAGGCCGATCGCATACAGCAAATCTTCGGTCTTCTTCAGGTTAAAGCCTGGTCACAATTCAGTGGCTTAATTTGCTCTCCAAATTCGGATTCAGTCCGAAAAAAGGCACAAATTCCCTCTCAGGAACAGCAGGCAGGCAAGCTGGCCAAACTCCGGCCTTTCCACAGTTCTCCCACACAAATCCACTATGTATTGCTGCTCAAACTATCTTGAGCTGTTACTTCTTCACTTCCCAACTCAGATCTAACTGAAACTGCAAGCAGTGTGAGGCTTTCCCCAAGATTCAAAAGGTTCGGTTGGCTGATCTGTCTGTCAGCCACAACAAGGGCTTCCCTTCCAGGTTATTTTAAGCGCCAAAAGCACAAAACTACAATTCCTACAAGTTTTGGCCCCACCAAGCCCCTGTAGACAGGCTCCATTTTAGAGTCCCAAATGTACTGATTGGCCCATTTCAGCAGTCCAGGACCAAGATGATGGAAACAATCAGAACTGTCCATGCTGCAAAGAAAGCAGGTTAGAACAAACTGCAATATCATTACTACTCTAACAAATGATCAGCAAGCAAGTACATCTTCTAACAGAGCTCCCTCTCAGATTAATTATGACTGCAATCCAGGCAGCTCTTAAAGAGACAGTAGTCAGAGACTATACAGGCACTCTCTGGCAATACATTTAAACTGCTAAAACCCAAGACACCAGCCTGGCAGTGAGCATTTAAGCAAGCTCAATGAAGACTTTTTGGGAACCCGCATTTGTACGGGGGTTACATTCTGTTCTGTATTTATGAGGAGAAGGCGGGCAACTACCTCATGGGGTGGGAGGTGGGCAGGGAAGGGTAACGGACGGGTGATCACTGAGGGCAGGGCATTGAAGGTCTAAGGGCTCTGAGGGTGGATAAGGCACCGGACTAGACTGCATACATCTCAAGGTGCTGAAGGAAATAGCGGAGGTCTTGGGTGGGTCACTGGCAGACCTATTCAACACCTCCCTAGACACTGGGTGCATACCACATGACTGGAGGATGGCCCACTTGGTAGCCCTCCATAAATGTGGCCCAAAGGATGAACCGGGCAATTACAGACTAGTAAGCCTAACATCCTTTGTGGGGAAGCTGATGGAGACAATTCTGAAGGAGAGGCTGGTGTCCTTTCTGGAAGGCAATGGGCTCCAGTACAGTCCTCAACATGGGTTTGTCTCGGGAAGATCCTGTCAGACTAACCTGGTTGAGTATTATGACTGAGCAATGAGGGAACTGGACAAGGGCCATGCTGTTGGTGTCATATATTTGGACTTCAGCAAGGCCTTTGATTCAGTGCCACATGGCAGGTTGGGGGGAAAGTGACATATTTGGGGGTGGGGACTAAGATGGTTAAATGGATTGAGACTTGGCTGCAGGGGAGACAGCAGAGGGTAGTGGTGGGGGAAGCTCTCATCTCCGAGAGCTTTGATGAGTGGGGTGCCACAGGGATCAATACTGGGGACGGTGCTGTTTGGGATATTCATAGCAGACATCTCACAGGGCATCAGGAATAAGATCAGTCTGTTCGCTGATGACACCAAGTTGGGGGTGGTGGTGGACAACATAGCAAGATGGCAGGGGCTGTAGGATGACCTGATCAAACTTGTGGAGTGGTCAGAAGCATGGCAGTTGGGGTTCAATGCTAAACAGTGCACATTACTGCACTTTGGAGCAAAGAACTCAGGGAGGAGTTATCAGCTGAAAGGAGTGCAGCTAGGTACCACCAAGAAGGAAAAGGATCTAGGGGTGGTTGTAATGGGAAAAATGAACAATACAGAGCAATGTAAGAAGGTGGCGGCAAAGGCCAACAGGATGCTGAGATGTATTGCGAGAGGAATCTCTTCCAGAAGCAGGAAGGTGATCCTGCCTCTCTACATGTCACTGGTCAGACCACACCTGGAGTACTGCTTGCAGTACTGGTGCCCATATCTGAAGATTACTGGAAGGGGTACAATGCAGAGCAATGAAGATGATCCAGGGATTGGAGGACAGACCATATGAGGAGAGGCTGAGTGAGTTGAATATGTACTCCCTGGAGGAGAGAAGGGATCAGGGGGATATGATTGAGACCTTTAAGTACTTAAAAAGGATAAACAGGACATGTACTGAAGAGATATTTAAGCTACGGAGGGGAAGGGACACGAGAGGGCACAGTCTTATATTGGAGGGGGGAAGATATAGGAGGGAAATAAGGAAACACTTTTTCACAAAGAGGGTTGTGGCAGAATGAAACAATCTGCTGGAGGAGGTGGTATCCTGTAAGACAGTGAGTAGTTTCAAAAGGGATGGGACAGGCTGTGGGGGATAATTGCTAGGGTGGGGGAGCAGCTGCAAGGTAAGGGTGCTAACTGCACACCAAGCAGACTTGATAAACTATGTGGCCTGTTTCTGCTGGCAAATTTGTATGTTCATATAACCTAACCCAAACCCGAACCTGTGCGAATGCAAAAATTCCTATAGAATAACATTAGAACTTTCACAGGCCATAGCTTGCTCAGTATTTGGAGTTAACTGTATCACTATATATATATATATATATATATACATGAAATAAAAGATCTCACTGAGTACTACAGCATGAATGCATCATACCACGGACAGTCATCACAGGGTACCCACAGCATCCCAATATTTACACCAAAATTAAACATGTTGCCAAATGCAGTGTTCAAGACTGATCTTCATCAAACATTACATACACGTGTAGCTCCTCTTGGACAATAAGCTCACCAAGCTTCAGACAACTCCCTTAAAAATTGACAGAGTTATGCCCTTAAATCCCCAAATCAAATTTTTATCCATAATTCCTAAACCACTGGGAGTTAAGTGTAAACCTAAATATATGTTACTCTTTGGGGTGAGCCCCATAGACTGAAGGGGTCAAAGCCCCCCTCCTACCCTTTCCAGAATGTACACATTTTCCTTAATCATAACAGTAACCCCAACCTTAACCTTAATTCCTAAACTACCGGGAGTTAAATGTCAGTCAACATATATATTACTCTGTGCATCAAGCCACAGAAAGTGTAGGGGGGAAGTCCCCCTCCTAAGCTTTTCTGCATGTACACATTTCCCTTAACCCTCCATAATTTTTTTAAGAGATTGTAATTGTATCCTTATTTCTCTGTGGGAGCACAGGGCCCTGTGCTCTTATCATGCCATACTCCTCTGTGTATTTGTGTGTGAGAGTGCAGGACCCTGTGCTCTGATCACTCCATACTCCTCTGTGTATTTGTGTGTGGGAGTGAAGGACCCTGTGCTCTGATCACTCCATACTCCTCTGTGTATTTGTATGTGAGAGTGCAGGGCCTGGAGGGCCCTGCGTTGCTGTCTATCGATCAGTCCCTAGTAGTATCCGATCCATGCATTACTCCTTAATTGTATCTGTATTTGTGTGTGGGTGCGTAGGGCTCCCATGCATGAAGTGACGAAGAAACGCTTGGGTGCACCTCACATTACAATGTAATCCTATGGGAAATTAATCAAAATGTAAAGCTGCAGAATTCCAGAGCAAAATTATATATTTTCACCAAACCAGCAAAAGAGACATCTGTGAAACAAGCCCTCGGTACCCTGAAAATTTTAGAGCAAAATTACAAAGCGTTTCATAACTCCACAGTGACAAAGAAATTGCTCTGTAAACCTCCCAGTGCAATGTTGTCCTATGGGAAAGCTATCAAAATTCAGAGCCACAGAACTCCAAGCCAAAGTAATATATTTCCACCAAACCAGCAAAAGGCGCATTTGTGAGGAAAGCCCTTTGCCCCCTGAACATTTCAGTCCACAATTCCAAACCACTTCTTTGCTATGAGGTGACAAAGAAACAGCTATATAAAGTTTCTTACAGCACAAAATGCGATCAAGAATCCTGTTTCACAATTAAAGAATTCTGTTTTGAGCCTCGCATCTAAATTTCCCCATGGGAAATAATGGGAAGCTTTGAAATTTAATAACTTTTGAATGGATTTCTATTTTTCACCAAACCCTCAAAAGGCACATCTGTGACCCAAGACCTATATGCCCTGAAAATTTCAGACCAAAACCTCAAGCCATTTTTACGCAGTGGAGTGATAAAGAATTTGACAAAAGGTGGTAATTTTCACATTTTTATGTTAGCGCACTTGCGTAGCCAACATCTTGCAGTAGTGCAGATTTGGAGGCACGGTCACTGTTGGGCGAATGCAGGGCACACATTAGTAGGTGCGTCCCTCATTCCCCAATCAGTCTGCATGCCAGCGCCACACCATGCATACCTAATGTGGCGATGAGATCAAACGAAAGGTACCCTGCACTGCGAGCTAAGCTCATCATAAGCAGTGGACCTCCCTACGTGCTTTCCCTGGTGGTGAAAAAAGAAAATCTAAATGGCGGCATACTGCCGGCTTCGGGGGTGCCCAATTCCCCTGTTGGCATACCCTGGCCCGATGTATATGCCAATGGGGGAGCCCACTCCCCGCTGGCATAATGCATCCACCCCCATTTGTTATGTGCCTAGGGGTGTGCCCAATCCCTCAGCTCTTGCCCCCACTTCTAGGTGCCAACAGGTGCCCAATCCCTGTCGGCTATAGCATCCCCCCAGAAAACACTTAGGTGACACGCTGAGAGCCCACCCCAGCATGCCAAAGCCCCTGCAAAAAAAACAAAACTGTCCCTCGATGTTTATTTTTTCATTTTTTTTAACCTGTAAAAAAGAAAACTGTCCCTCGCAGTCTCCCTTCCTGCCTACCACAACCCGCGCCCACCCACTGCGCACCCTGCCTCCCACACCTCCCTCACCCCATACTTACCTCTGGAGTCCAGCGCAATGATCTTCAGTGGACCGAACACGCCTGCACTCTTAAAAGCCAACCGCGAACTGAGGAAATGCCGGTAAGCTGTATAATGGCATAAATAGGGTTTTTTTTCAACTTTGATGCATATCTCAGGCATGTTTTGGAATTTTGGCACCAAATTTTCAATATGGGATTTATGGGACCACTCCTCATGAATTCTGGCACTATCATGGCATTAATCAGCCCCGAGTGGTGATTTTGCGGTCACTGCGTGGAATCACCTTTCAGGACCAATTAATGAAACGACAGTGCCACTGTTCATGAGGGGGGCTCTCAAAAAGCCTATGTTGCAAATTTGGTGGGAAAAAATCCAAACAATGGCTGTTTTACGAGCGTGCATTGCACTGTTTCCACACACGCTCGTAACTTTGTGAATTTGTAATATTTTCTCTCCAGATTTTCAAAATTAGCATTTTTCCCTATCTCCTGATGAACAGTACAGCTGTCATTTTACATATCCTGGCCAAAATGTGTTTCGCATGTCCGGCGCAGAATAGCTCGGTCGCTGTACAAAATCACTTTTCGGGACAGTTTGAAAAAATGACGGTGACACTGTTCATGAGCAGAGGTCCCAAGCCCATTGCCTCAGGTGGAGGCTATACACAGTCCATGAGCAATGCATGTTGCTATATAAAGGGATCTTTGGCTTCTGCCTCTGCTTAGCTGCCCCTTTTGGCCATGTTGATGGGGCCAGGCAGGACAACAATGCCCCCTTCCATCTCCTCCCCAATTCATATTTTGTTCTAGGAGAAAGGGATGTAAAGGCATCCCTGGCTCCACCCCTAAGCACTGATGTCACGCATAGGGCTTGCTGTCAGCTGTTCTTCCACTACCACAGCAAGACTTTGATTGGTTGCCTCCTCTCATGTTAGGGGGCGCCTTGGGGCTTTTTCGACAGGTAGAAGAGACCTCAGACTGAAAGGAGCCTTAGCACAGCACAGGTGCAATAGGAAGTAGAATGGGGTACAGTGGAGTTGCTTCCTCATGCTGACTGGTGTTACTCAAGATACCTTTCTTGTCTGTTTTTCACGATTACAAATACAATTTTTCTGTCATGTAGTCACTTTATTTATTTATTGGAATCTCAGATTAACACCTTTGACCTAAAAGCTTGTTTACAAAGGTTCCACGTTGTAACGCAATAGACAAGGTACACAGATATTACAAAACAGATAGGGGTATATACAGCAGGCAACTACATATGGTACATACAGATACAGATTCAAGCAGGTACAGTTAAACTACATCAGGTAGGAGAGGTCAACTTTATTGCAACAGTACTTATAGCATACCTAAGGTGGACAAGCAATTTATAGTGGTAGCTGAGCTTTAGGGCATGCAGATAAAGTTAAGGAGAGTCAGAAGTGGTGGTGACCAAAGGAGGGGGAGAACAGACTAGATGAGAGCAGTGGAAGGGTGTGGGCAGAAACAAAGGGGGTGACAGATAAGGGGGTAGAGTTGTCGGAGGGGTGGGACTGGATAGGAATCTACCATGGTTACGTAAGTAGGTGATAGGGGCAGGGCTGGTAATGTAGGGGAGAGAGATATGGGAAAGGGTTATAATGTGGGGGTGAGGTGAGGGGAAACCAAGGGGAAGGGATGAATATGGGGTAATATTTGTGAAGGAAAGCAGGAAGGCAGGGGGATAAAGAGGGGTGTGGGGGTAAGTGCTCAGTGGGGTCACACCAGGCAGGGGAGGAAGTGGGGGAGGGAGATGGGTGCTATGCAAGATCAATAAGCTATCAAAAACCGTTGGAGTGGCCAGGTACTGCAGCAGCTTGGCTTTAAATGGGTGTAGTTTTGTTTCCTCAATCAGCTCAGAGTTAAGGGAATTTAGCCAAAGCAGATGTCTTTGAGATGGTCTTGCTCAGTACAACTGTCCCACAAAACGATCAAAAAGGAGCACAGATGGTGGAGTTAAAAAGAACCCTCGTTGTCTCATTTGTTCATATCTTGTATGTAATTTCTGATTTCATGTTCTGTGTATACTGTTAAAAATGTAATAAAGAGCTTTAATTTAAAAAAAAAGAACCCTCTACCATCCAAAAGTGTCCCAAAGGTACTTAAAAATAAAATTCCAAATCAGCTTTAAAATGAAATGATGGTGACATTTTGATTCAGTTTCATTTGGGTGGTAGATTGAGGTCTATGACAGCCTTTTCCCCTGTCTGCAGTCAGGGGCTTTCCCTCATGAGAAGACAATGTTATTGTAATGTCCAAAATGCACATGACTGCTGACAGGAAATTGCTATAATACAGTTTGTTAATATTGGGAAGCTGTCCTGGGTGTACGAAAATTTTTAAACTGGTGATGGCCACTTTCTTTGCTGTTCAATAAGATACAGAATTCCTTTCCAGGATCATCATATCATTTATTTTTCAAGATCACAATGTTTCTTCACCCATACACTAGGGGCTTCCTCAAGGGACACAATCTGTAGGATCATTTAATAAAATATAATAAGTAGAAATAAAAGCATACTCCATTTTTCATACAAACTATATTCTAAACATCGAATTACCTTATATTTCATGAAAATGTTGACCTTTATGTAAATTTCTATACAAGTTCAATGTTTGTGAATACAGTTCATCATAACTCTCAACCTCCTGACTCATAAATCAGGGACAATACTTAAAAAAAAATCAGGGACAAAGGACCAAAATCAGGGACACATCTTCAAAATTAAATATATCCACCCTAAAGCTGGTAGAATATGAGGCTTAGTAAAAAACGCATTTTCTAAAGAACAACAAATCTGTAACTTTAATGCTTGACATTGTTTTGTGCTTACAGTCCCCACTGTTTAGCCACAAAAACACGCAGTTTAGGAGGGACAGAGTAAAATTTTGAGGCAAAATCAGGGACATCCTTGAAAATCAGGGACACTTGAGAGGTATGCAGTTCATATTTACACAATAAGGCATGACAGGAGGTGCGTTATGGTGGGATAACAGCCTGCCTTGGGTGGGTTGAAGCACGAGGTGAGGCCGATGCCAGGTCAGCAACAGGTAAGCAGGGGCGGATCCAGGAGTCCTGTAGATGGGGGAGCTCAAGTCAGAGAAAAAATAAAAATAATAGGCCAGGGGTCTGGTAGGCTGCCTAGGCCCCCAGAAATTTTTTAACATTTTGGTGCAATCTGGTGCATTTTGGAGGGTATTTCTAATGCAATTTCTACTCATTTCCTCCCTCCTCTTGCTTTGTTAGTTGCACCCTAGCACCATCCCCAGAGTCCCAACAGTCCATATGACAGTATGTTGCCCAAAATACCCTCCCACCCCCAAAACAAAAAATACCAAAAGACTGCAGCTGGGCAGCAGCACATCCGAAACACATAAAAATGAGAACAGTTGAAAGAGACTTGGTGATAAAGACAAATTGCAGACAAATTAAATGACAAGCCAAGTAAACAAGTTCACAAATGTCACTCACTCAAGCACATTATGACATTACCATAAAGCCAACCCATCCCAATTTGTCCTGCAGTACAGATCAATGTATCCCCCAACCTTATCTCAGTAAAAAAAATAATACAATAACTATAGAAATATGGGAAGAAAGTCACTTTGCTATCTAGTTTCTGAAAATATCATTTCAAGTCTGCTTGCTATTTTTGCAAAACATATGTTATTCTGTAGAACAATTTATTCCAAAGAAAATACATTTTTAAATAAATCAAACATGTTTTATTGTTTTAAAATGTCCTTTACTGGGATAACCCCATGGTATGAGGCATCTCAATTTTATGATAGGCCCAAGAAGTCAGTAAGCAGACAGAAAAACAGTTTGTAAACAAATATAAAAATGCATTTTTTTTTATTAGCAACAGCACTTGCTTGGGTACATCACAACTTGCACCCCAATTCAACACATAGAACTACATAAACCAAATATTTGATTCTATCACTTTTTTTCCAGTTTTGTAACTGCTGTGTCAATGAGCCAAACAAGGTCCCATGACTTGTTGCCAGTTTTGCTCCCCAAGCATGCAGAAGCTTCTGCACATGCCATGACATACAGCAGAACACCTTCAAAGTCCCCATGTCTATTAATTCCCTCTGTGCTCATTCATACTGTACAACCACGACTGAAAAGACCCCACAGATTAGACATACAGTACATGCTGAAGTTTTTACCTAAGTTCAAAGGTCTCATGTACCAGTTTCTGCCTCTCCTGGTTCATGCTGTCGCTGAGACCAGACCTGCCCCAGCATTAGTTTTGTGTCATTCCTAGCATGCTACAGGAAGGTATGGGTGTAGACAGGCATACTCACGGTGCACATTTGTGTACAGTTTTGCTGAGTGCCTGTTCCAAATCATATGCCTTTTTGTTAACATTATCAATCTATTCTGTAGTATTTGCTTGTGCAGGCATCTGAGCAGTGTCTCTGTTCAACCTTTTATTGTTTAGGTGATAGATATGTGTACCACCTACTTAGAGATTGGATGAGTCATCTGACAACAATCTCATTTGTTTATGGGGCAGCATTTAGAGAGGATGTGTACATTGTTTTAATGGGGGGTAGGGGCAGCAGTTGGAGTGTGTGTGTGTACAAAACAGAAATTTCTGGCTACACCCCTGCAGCCGGGCACTACTCTCCAACTCCCTCTCCTGCAAATCTGCATCAAAATCAGTTTGCCACATAGGACAAAACTTGCAGTGACCTTAAACAGTTTTAATGTCATGAATTTAAGCTCCCCATACTAGAAATTAATAACACTAGTACTACATTTATTACACACCCAGTTTGATGGAACACTAATGTCCTGTCCCATCCCAGCAGCTGCCCCCCACCCACCATAGTTTGTGACTGTGAAAGTATTTTGTTTTTAAAGCAAGAAGTACCTGATTAAATGAAGACTTGATCAATCTTCAGCAGGTTGAAGTCTACGTGCCCCTACTTGAGTACTGTTTCCGGTCACCTGGCTGCTAAACTCTCTCTTTAGATAACACACACTGATCCCATGACTCCTAATGAGCAGAGCTCTCAGCTACAGCTTGCTTCAGCTACCAGAAGATGACCTGAACCTCATTGCAACTCCTTGTGCTGATTTGCCAAGGCCACACCGACCCCGCGTTACTGGACTACTGCCGCCTGAAACCTCAGGCTTTGCTCTTCACTTGTGGGCATCACTCTCTCTGTAGCCGCTTTTACACACACAGTCTTACAATGGAATAAGCATTACGGAAGGACCCTACTGGTCCATCCCATGCTGTCTAAATGCTTTTTGTTCCGTTTAAACGAACTCGCCTGAACCGCATTCCCTGGCGCCGGTGGTTTGTCCCTAGCTGCGCTACAGCAGGAGTGTAGCGCCCATTCCGGCTCAAGACCTCCAGCTCTTCAGTTATTGTGTCACAGCCACTGTTCTACCCGGCAAGGAGTACTGCACTGATATGGAGGGCTGGGCAATGTTGTGGTGGAACAGGAGCTCGTCTAATCGGGACGTGAAGCGCAACAGGCTGTATTGGAGCCGGACAGGTAACGCTGGTTTTGGTACAGTAGTGTGTGTGTAAAAGTGCCTTGTGTCTCCTCCTCAGTAGTACACTCACTCTTTTACTCCAACATTAATCTTCTGAGTTAATGAATTGCAGCTCACTCTTGTTTCAGCAGCCCAGATATTTAAAGAAGGCGCCCCTTGCTAGCCACATCCACTACTGGACACAACAGCAAATCAGGAGCAGTGAGCACCAGGCGACCTGGTTGAGATCTGTATTGTTAAGGTCCACTCTGCTTTGCTGCAGCTGTACCCCCCCCCGCACGAACTTCCCCTCTGCGCATGAACAAAGGAGCTGCACCAAGCCTGCAAAGTAGAGAATGAATGCTCAGGCTCACCAAAGCAAGACCAACTGCTGCCACAGAGCTGAGACTGGACCACATAGAGCAGGATGAACGTTAGTAAGAAATTCATGCCGGCTTTCGGGTTTGGGGGGGGATCAACTATGAAATGCAGGTGGGGTGGTTGTTTACTGCACTACCAGGACACTGGAGGACAGGGCAGGCCTTATCCATGCTGGGCCCCTGTGCAGCCCGCTGCCGGGCTCCACAACTCCATTCCCTGTGGGCCCCCCACACACACATCCAACATTTACACCTAACTAACCCTCCTGTCCTGTATTAATAAAGCAGTACCAGGTCTACTAGTTTAACCAGCATCTTTTAATTAGTGCCATTGACTGCACTGAATTATTTGACTTCACCACTGGAAATGAATCTGACTGAGCCTGGAGCAAGAACTTAAGTGAGTACGGTACTACTACCGTATTCATTTATGTAAGGACAGAAAAGAAGAAAAAAATTGCAAAGAAGTGCAAAATAATGCACCTGGGAAACAAGAACCCAGGGGAAGAATACACAATGGGTGGGGAGGTAGTAACAACAACAAAAAAGGAAAGGGACCTGGGGGTAATCATATCAGATGACCTTAAGGTTAGCAAGCAATGTGAGAAGGCAGTAGGGAGGGCTGGGGGTATACTGGGATGTATAGGGAGAGGCATCATCAGCAGAAAGCAGGAAGTTGTTATCCCTCTGTACAGACAGTTGGTGAGACCCCATCTGGAGTACTGGGTCCAGTTCTGGAGACCCCATCTCGCAAGGACATAGACAGGATAGAGGCAGTCCAGAGGAGGGCAACTAAAATGGTGCAGGGTCTGCAAGAGAAGCCGTATGAGGAGAGACTAAGGAGCTTAATATGTATACCTTGAGGAAAGAAGAGAGGGGACATGATAGAAACTTTTAAGTACCTCAGTGGAATCAACAAAGTCCAAGAGGGTAGCATCTTTCAGAAAAAGAGACTTGCAAGAACAAGGGGACACAATTTAAAGATAGAAGGAGGGCGGTTCAGGGGCAATGTGAGGAAGTATCATTTCACAGAGAGGGTAGTGGATGCATGGAACAGCCTTCCTGAGGAGGTTGTGGGGTCTAAAACTGTGGGAGAATTCAAGAATGCATGGGACAGACATAAGGCAATTCTTGTGGGGGGTAGGAAGAAATAGGCTGTTGGTTAACTAGGATCTGCGGCCTATCCTGTAGGTAGGGAAATGTGCAGACTAGATGGGCCTAGCAGTCCTTATCTGCCGTCAAAGTCTATGTTTCTATGTTTCTATGACAGGGACATCATCACTGGACACTCACCCCTCAGATACTCTGATTTGCAAACAAGTTAAATAACTTAACTTTTCTGGTGGCGTGAGTGAGACAGAATGGAGAGGATTATCATGGGACACCAGTAAGGTTGCCAGTTGTATTTTTTTTTACCTGGTGATCAGGTTTTCAGGGTCCCTATCAGGAAATATGGTTTTGCTCTGTGCTGGTCATGTTTTTGAGTCATTTTGAGTGCTTACATACTTTTGAAACATATTTTGTCATATCATTCATTGTTTCACCTACATGTCCAGGTTACAAACAAGTTCTCTTGTCTATATAGCCATTTGTTTGTGAAAGTAGTCCACCAGGGAGGTGTAAAGTATGGCCATTAACACCATTAGCACTTACTTAACCAAATCTTTTCCACTGCAGCAAAGCTTCCCCCACCTTTTGTAACAGTAACAGAGCCAGTTGTCTTCCACTTTCGTTTGCTGGTAAATATTTTCATCTCTAACAGCATTTAGGCATTTTTAAATGTTTTAAATAATTTTTTTTTCCTCAAGAAAAAAGCATGGGCCCCCAAGGTGCAGGGGCACAGTCTGCACCTAGCTAAGGCCAGCTCTGCTGGTGTACAGATGAGACCTGTGTGGCTCAGGCAGCTTTCATGATTAAGAATACAGCACAGTGTGCTACTAATAGAGGAGCTCCATGATGGGGGAGCTATAGCACCCTTAGCCCCCCTTCTAAATCTTTCAGATGAGACGTTAAACCGAGGTCCCATCTGCCTGGATTGGTGGTAGTTCAGGTAGATGTTAAAGATCCCATGGCACTTATCGAAAGAGTAGAGAATTTCCCCGCTGTCCTGGCCAAATTTCCCTCATTCACTAAAAATACCACCAACAGCTTAATCTGGTTCAAGGCCAGTTGGCATTCATCTGTATCCCTCTCCCCCGGGTCGTGCCTGAAAATAGGCAGGATTTGTGTAGTGCACTTACCCGGTCAACAAAAGCTAAAAAAAAAAAAAAAATCCACCTATGGGTGTGGGCATTTTCTCAGAGGGAAGTTTCTCAGAGTGGATACTGCGTCTTGTTTGCCAGAAGCTACTTTTAGCCGGGTTATTGTGCTGGAATCACATCCCAGCTGAAAGTACCTCTCAGCCATTCAGGATTCAGGATTTTTTCTACTCATTTCATAATTTTTATTAAAGTATTTATATTCAGCAAAGCAACTGCAAAGAAACTGAATCTAAGTCTAAGCTGTTCACTGGCTGTGTCTCATAACACATGTGAGAACTAGCTAGTAACACTTCTCAATAAAGGACAGTTTACAGACTTAGGAGATCACTACTTGGTTACATATATGCTCCTCATTACTTTGCCTTATCCCGGGAAAGTGAGCTAGCTAGTTAGATAACCTCTAATGATACACTACTTTTAAACAGATGGATCTTGTGAAATGGCTTATGTACCTGCTCCATCTCTGTAACTTTACTTACTTTATTATGGTCGGTATACTTATTGTGTTACAACATTGATATATATTGATATATATACCAACTTTATCAATATGATTTGTTTCCTGATAACTACGTAAGGACATAGACAGGATAGAGAAGGTTCAGAGGAGGGCAACAAAGATGGTGCATGGATTGCATCACAAGTCCTATGAGGATAGGTTGAAGGAACTGAACATGTACTCCCTGGAGGAGAGGAGGGAGAGAGGGGATATGATAGAGACATACAAGTATCTGACAGGGAGGAACAGGGTGCAGGAATACACTATTTTTAAGTGAAAAAGATGTTCCAGGACTAGAGGGCATAGGATGAAGTTGGAGGGAGGATGATTCAGAGGAAACGTGAGGAAGAATTTCTTCACAGACAGGGGTGGACAAGTGGAACACCCTGCCAGAGGAAGTGGTGGGGGCTGAAACAATCATGGGATTTAAGAATGCATGGGATAGACATAAAGGAATTCTGGAGGTCGGGGTAAGGGGCAACAGACTTCTTGGAAAACATAAACTGAACTTACAATCTCAAATGGGCAGACTGGGTGGGCCATAGGCCCTTATCTGCTGACACTGTCTATGTATCTATGTATCTGTGTATTTATGTAACTAATTCTGAGTCACCCTTGAAAAAGGGACTCTTGATCTCAGTGGGCCAACCCAGTCAACAAGATCCAATATATAAATAAATAAATAATATAGCATTTTTAAACACCACATACTACCCACAGCATGTTCATGTACTGTGATTCTCTTTACTTTTATTACTGTATTATACACGCTGCTATGCAGCTTCAAGTGACAATTCTTGGGTGCCTACAAGTAATAACCGCAAATAATTTAGCATTTGGGCTTCAAAGTTCAATTTACGGATGGGTTTGGTCTCAGTGAGTGACTTACTCAGTTTAGCACCATTCTCCTGCTTGTCAGACAGCAAGAGGCATTCTGAGGTGAAGCTTCTTGTACCCACAGCGTGGACACATGGTGGCGTCAGCACTGATAACACCAGGATGTGCACAGTGTCCATTGCTAAGCAAGCACTCAGCAGTATCAATACACCACAACCTTCTCTGCAGGTATCTATTCAGTCTCATAGTTTAATAATATACTACCATGCTTGTGTTAGAATTCTTAAAACTGGATGACATAGTGACAGATCGTGTCACTCAATAATCGGGAGTGGGTACAGTTTCTGCCAGAGGAAAAATGGCGGACAAAATTTGGGGTCATGGGACAGACATAAGGCAGTCGTAGTGGGGGGTAGGAGGAAGTAAGCTGTTGGTTAACTAGGATCTGCAGATTATCTGTTAGGTAGGAAAATGGGCAGACTATGTGGGCCATATGGTCCTTATCTGCTGTCAAATTCTATGTTTCTATGTTTCTATCCCAGAGTCAGCTGAACTGATTGGGGGCTATGCCCCCCCCAACAGCAGATTGGTTAGTTTCGGGGGTATGACCCCCCCGAGCCCTCACTTGCTGCCAAATCCCTTAACTCCTACCACTACTTTGCTGTGGATCCATCACACCGGTTCGACAAAAATGATGTTGCCCGACATCACAGAGACGGATTTATGTCAACAGTAAGTTGTGGTCGGCATAAATCTGTCAAGTGACCTTTCTTTTTTTTCGGAGGCCTTTGCCCCCGAAACCTCAATGTGGGGGGCTCTGCCCCCTGCACCCCCCATCCTTTAGGATTATCAACTCCAAGTCGGAGCTG
This sequence comes from Neoceratodus forsteri, assembly GCA_016271365.2. Classification (NCBI taxonomy): domain Eukaryota; kingdom Metazoa; phylum Chordata; order Ceratodontiformes; family Ceratodontidae; genus Neoceratodus; species Neoceratodus forsteri. The sequence continues at coordinate 953,355,832 of CM028130.1, forward strand.
ATTCTGGGTTGGGTGCAATACCCCGACAAAGCAGTGCCGGGTCCCGTGGGTACATTACAGTGGCAACAACCAACTGCCGCTGTAATGTCATTCACTGTGCAATTGTCACCATTCAGTCAGCATACCCTTTGCTGTTACTCTAATAGGTGACATGACATCACTACTAATACTACTACTATTGCTACTGTAACCCCCCTACAAATGGGGGTTCCCAAAAGTCTTCCTTGGGTGTGCCTAAATGTCCACTGCCAGGCTGGTGTCCTGTGTCCTAGCAGGTTTAAAAGTGTTTGCATGTGAGCGCCCAGATAGCCTCCGTGCCTGTCTCTTTAAAAGCTGCCTATCTCATAGTTTATAATTACTCTGAGTGGGGGCCGGGTGTTTCTAGGCTCAAATCCAGTGTGGGCTGCAGTACAGCTGCTTCATTCTGCCATCGCCAATTGTGCAGAGGGAGCCTTACTAGATTCTGTGATTGTTTGCTGATTATCTGTTTTAATAATGATAATGTAGTTTGTCTAACCTGCCTTCCTTTGCAGCATGGACATTTCTGTTATGTACCACCATCTTGGTTCTGGACTGCCAGTCTACACCAATCAGTACCTTTGGGGGCACTAAAATGGAGCCTGCCCCCAGGGGTCTTGTGGGAGTAAATTTCTGTAGGAATTGTAGTTTTCACCCTTTGGCACCAAAATGGATCTGAAGGGGGAGCTCAGGCTGTGACAGACAGATGGATAAGTGAACTGAATCTTTTGGTTCACTAGGACGCCCCAGTGCTGCCTACAGTAGAAGTCAGTAGTGGAGTAAGAGTTGAGAGAGTGAGGAGCTCAAGGAATTCATGCAGCTGCTCCTGCACAGTGCACAGGGAAAATCGGCAGGAAAGTTGTGTCTCCTCAACCTGCAGGCTACTGTGCAGACAGGGGTAGTAACCCTTGTAGTAGCGCCACCTAGGGGTTACACTACTAATAGTTCAGAAGTCAGCAGACAAGACTTGGGTATGACACTAAAAGCTCATCTAATGACACATTTCAGGTGGGATGAGTTCCAATTAGTGCAGAGATTTCAACGTCATTTAACATGACTTCTATCATGTCTGATGACATTGAGATCTCAGCCACCATTTTGTATTCCGCAAAAACTGCATCTGAGCCATGAACTTGCCAGAGGAAAAAAAAAAGTGAAGGGCCCCTTATGGTGTAATGCAGGATAAGGGTAACACTGCCAGAAATGAGATGCCTTAAAGAGGGAGTTAGTATAGAAAAATAAAGAAAGAATCGAACCGGGGAAGGTGGGAAATGAAATCTGTAAGAAAAAAAAAATAGGTTGGGCTAGAGGGAGAAAAGAAAGACAAAGCTAGTTCATGCGGTTCCTAAACAAGACCAGTAGTTTGATTTCAGATCAGTTCCTAGTGAACAGGGATTCACTTCAACAAATATCACAGCAAACTATTTGGCAAAATATTCGGCATTTGGTGCTTGACATCTCTGTCCCTGGAAAATCTATATGTAACCCCCCTGCAAATGGGGGTTCCCAAAAGACTTCCAGGAGCTTGCTTGAATGCTCCAAGCCTGAATGGTGTTTGGCGTTTAAGCCATTTATCAGTGAGTGTTTTTAGAACCTCTGGTACTGTCTCTTTAAGAGCTGTCTGCTTGCAGACATAATTAGTTTGTATGGGGACTGTGTGTTTCTTTGAGTACCACTCGAGCTGCTGCCAATTCACTCCATTTTTGCAGTCACTAGAAGTGCAAAGGAACCTATCTGAAAGATGTAACTGTTTGCCAGAAATCATTTAGAGTAATAATGAAATTACAGTTTGTCTAACCTGCTTTCTTTGCAGTCAGAACTGTGTCTGCCTAGTTCCCATTCTGGTTTTGAACTGCTGAACTGGACCAATCAGTGTGGGGTAAGCTAGCTCTAAAATGGTGCCTTGGACGAATCAGAACTTGGACTCATAATCTGAGCCAGCCACAAGAGGATTGTATGGGCAGTGACTCTGGGAGATGTAGTTTAGACTTGGTGCCTTTTGGACCAACCGGAGCAGTCTATTGTGAGTGACAGCCAATCCAGTCAAGAACTGGGAGGAACTCAAAGGAAGTGCCGGTTTTGTCTGTTGGAGTTTCAGTTGAGCTCTGGCAGTGAAGAAGAAAGGAGCCCTGTGCTTTTTCAGTGTGCAGTTTTAGTCGGAAGCGTGTGTAAGGCCCAGAGTTCGGTCTGCAGCTTGTGTAACTGCTTGTTAGGACTGAATCCGTCCCTGTGAAGAGAATCAAAGGATATCTGAAGAGTAGAAACCAGGCTCACCCTGTAGAAGACTGGAGAAATTGCTGAATTGCACTGGTCTGGCAGGAACTGAATCTGCTGTGTGTTCTCCTGGTATTGTGCAGTAATTAGATCGGGATAGAGAAGCAGCCTGCCTGGTATAGTACTTTCTGTTTTACCATATAAATGTGTGAAGAGGCTTGTGTACCTCAAGTGAATCCTGCTGCCATTAAAGGACTTTTGCCTGTTACTGTTCACCATATAAATGTGTGAGGAGGCTTGGTTAGCTCAAGTGAATCCTGCTGCCATTAAAGGACTTTTGCCTGTTGCAGTTTGCCATATAAATGTGTGGAGTCTCGTGGAGCTCAAGAGTAGCCCTGCTGACATTGAAGGACCCTATCTTGTTTGGAGGTCGTGAGTACTAATTCAGGGTCGCTCCCTGTTGAATTGCCACATTGAATCAAATGGAATCACTGTACTGCTGACTGTTTAAACTAATTTTCTTTTCTCTGTGGGAAAGGGCCCCTACCAGCTGCCACGGTTTGGACTAGCCACTAGGGCTTGGGTACCCAGGGACAGTAACTGGTAGGGATAGGCCTGTGCACAGAGCCATAAATAGATAGTAAAGTGAATAAGCTAATTAACCTGATTTCCCCGTCCTTGTTATATTCCCCTAAATAAATCCGAGCTGCTTGTTTCAGCAAAGTTATACTGCCTGAGTGTATTTGTCTATGTTAAAGTATTGTACTGTGATTGTTGTACTGTATCTTATTTTACAGGAGGTCCCAGTGCCTGAACCAGCCCTGGGGGTAAGTGTATACTGTGAAGGTAATTCTGATATATTGTGTGGGCCACTAGTGGAAGAAAGGGGATTGCAGTGTCCCAGAGGGCTGTGACCAAGTAAGTTTAACTATTGCAAACCCTGACCTCTGGGTGGAGGCACCTGCCATTGGATCAGGCCCCTCAACCTGTTAGTGGCAAATCAGGCAGGGTAGTAGCCCCTGGGATAGCGCCATCTAGGGTTACATATAGTTCCTGTGTTGCCCTCACTTGAGTTTTGCCACTTACAGTTTCTCTTCTTACCTGGGATCTCCCAACTAAGAAATTACATCTTACAGTAAGCAGTCCCATTTTTGCCCAGTTTTACAGCTGCTAAGGACTGAAGCACTGAGGGAGGTCAAGAAACTTGCTCAGTGTCATGAACTAAGACAGCCACTGTGACAGGATCTGAACCAGCAATGCCCTGGTTCATTCATAGCTTACTGTTCTTTTTAACCAAAAGACCACACTGCCCTAGAGGCATGCAAGACTTGAAATGTTGCAGAAATTCCTAAAGCTTTTTGTGTAGTCTGACACTCAAAGTCAATCCTTGGAGCAATTCTTGGTTCCAAGTCAAACTGTACAAAATGTGAGAATTTGAAGATTTTTCTGGGATTTTAATAATGTCTATGAAACCTGGAGCAGGATCTAATCTGCAACTGAACTGTCACAGCATTTCACCATTTTTACGAAGAAGTAGGGATCAGCTCCACAAACAAAGCTGCGAGTATGTTGCTCATGGAACTATAAATTAAGAGAGCTCATTTATTTATTTATGTAAGAGTTTCACCAGGAAGGCATACTGAGCAGAGTACCGCTTCGATTCAGATATGCCCTGGGGGAGGGTTACACAGGGTACAGTAATAAAGACGACTACATACATAAACATGTGTGGTACAATACAATAGAGGAGACAAGTCATATATACAAATAGCAGGTTTACAGATAGGTATGATATGCCCAGGGACATTGGATAGGCAGGTACAGCATTTATATACATGTTCAGTACAGTAGAAATTTAGGGCTGACAAAATCAAAAGTACAAATAGAAGTAACCAGACAGGTGGTAACAGAGGGGAGTGGCATGCCCTGAAGTATGGAAATGCCCAACTGCACATTGTAAGCAGTGGTTGGCAACAGTGGGAAGAAACAGTTTTGGTAGTAATCTGCTGGCAGTTAGGTTGTGAGGGATTCAACGGGGCAGGATGCAGGAGCAGGTGGTAGAGAAATGAGTCTTAAGAAGGGCATTCCGGTGTGGAGTGCTTGTGGCGTATCTAATATCGGCTGTCAGGGAGTTCCATAATTTGGGCAACCTGAAGCTGAAGGCAGCCTGGCCAGACCGGGTGGATCTGTGCGGGATGTGAAGGAGCCAAGAATCAATGTTTCTGAGAGTGTATGCTGGTGGTGGAAGGGCATTTAGGGAAGACGACAGGTAGGAAGGGAATGACTGCGACTAGAATTTGGCAGTAGTTCTGGCACAGTGTAGCAATCTCCAATTGTGGAGAGAGGGGAGGTCCAAGGACTGGTAGAGGTCACAGTGATGAGTACTAGAAGAGCAGTCCAGGGAGAACCGGCAGAAGGAGTTGAAGAGGGCGTCAAGCCTGGACAGGGAGGTTTGAGGGGCAGCATAATAGACTACATCCGTAGTCCATAATTGGGAGGATCATCTTTGGACGACTGCTAGTCGTGTTGGTAGGGGATGCAACTTTTGTTGCAGTAGAGAGCGCCCAGCATGGGATGCAGTTTCTTGTATAAAGCATCAATATGCACAGAGAAGTCAAGGTACTGGTCTAGCCAGACACCGAGATATCTGTAGGAAGTGCAGACCTCCAGTGGGGAGCTATCCAGAGTGTAGAACGTGGGGGGGGGGGCAGGAAGGCGGGACAGTTTGGCCCAAGACCCGAAGGTGAGGGAGACAGTTTTTTTTGGGTTTAAAAATAGTTGATTTGAGAGGAACCAGCGTTGGATGGAGTCAGAGTCCTCCTGTAGACAGGCTGCCACGGCATTGGGGGATGAGCCAGAGGCAAACAGCACCATGTTGTCGGCATACATGTGGATAGCAGTATGTGGTCAGGCAACAGGCAGATTGTTGAGAAAGACAGAGAATAGCAGAGGGCCTAGTACAGACCCTTGGGGGACTCCACTGGTGACTGTGAGTGAGGTGGAACTAGCTGAGCCAATACGGACAAACTGGGACCTACCTGACAGGTACGATTAGAACCAGTTGTTGGCAGACACTGTCAGTCCAGCTTGAGCGAGTTTAGATGGTAACAGGGCATGCGAGACCGTGTCAAAGGCCTTGACCAGGTCGATAAAGATAGCCGCAGTTATCTCCCCTTTATCCATACCCATAAGGATGGTGTTGGTGAGATGAAGGAGAGAGATGGTGGTGGAGTGATTCTTTCTAAACCCGCCTGGAAGGTGGTGAAGAATGATATGGAATCTAGATAGTGGTAGAGCTGGGCTAGTACAGGACACTCGTGAATTTTGGCTAGGATGGGGAGCAGTGATATGGGACAGTAGTTGCATGGGGAGGAAAGGTTGCCTCCTTTAGCTAGGGGAATGTCTGTGGCTTGTTTCCATATTGTAGGGACGGACCCGAGTCTAAAAGACAGGTTATAGAGCGTGGCTAGAGGGTAGGCTATGGCAGGTGCAGAAAGCAGGAGCATTTTGGAATCAAGGCCCGATGGGCATTTACCTTTGGATGGATTAAGTGACTGAAGTATTTTTAGTACCTCACCAGGTGTAACTGGGCAGAGCGAGAAAGAGGCTGGAGAAGCGACTGCACGGGGACAATGGAGGGAGTGGGGGATGGGAGGAGTAGAGAGGATGTGTGGTGGTGAAATACAAGTTAAACTCAGTGGCAACTGTGCTAGGATCCGTGATGATACTTCCACCTATGTTGAGAGGGGTTGGGCGGGGGTGAGAAGGGATTTTATTGATTTCCAGAATTGTGTAGCATGAGCAAAGTTATTGTAGAAAGCAGACTTAAAGTAATTGGATTTGGCCTGATGTATGAGTCTTGTGCAGGCATTTCTTAGCGAGCAGTAGTGTTGCAGAGCCGTTTGAGCACCTGTTGCCTTGAAAGATTTCAGGCTCGGTCTCTGGCTTGTAGTTGTTCCAAAGATTAGCTGTTACCCAAGGTAGGTGGGATCTCTTACTCTGGATCTTCTGAGTGGCGATAGAGTTCCAGATAGCCAGGAGGTTGGTCGTGAAAATTTGAGGGCCTCATCCATGGAGGTGGCCCTAGGGTGAAGGACCAGTCGATGCTGGTGAGGTCATTTAGGGTGTGGTCAGATCAAGGGATTTGTAAGCTCTGTTGTATACAGTGCGGGGGGGAGGGGCCTTGGGTCTAAAGATTTTCCGTACCATATAAATCATATGGTGGTCACTAAGGGAGTCTGGTAGTAGGCCAACTTTAATTATCCGATGTGGGTGGGTGGTGAGGGCCCAATCCAGTAGAGTATGCTTCTTGGATTTGTGGTTTAGGCAAGTGGGTTCCGTTATTTGTTGGGACAGGTTTAGAGCATTTGTTTGACAGCGCGTTTTGGTGGCTACGCTGCCTAACCAGTTCTGGTTGAAATCTCAGAGGATATGGAGTTTGCCACCTGCCGTAAAGGACCTCAGATTGCCAAGGTGGTCTGGGATGTTAGACAGTGGTGTGTCTGGCGGGAAGTATGATCCTGCTATGTGTACGGGGATAGAGTGTGGAAGGGAGATTTTGATTAGAAGGGAATCTATTGATTGTGCGGGTACAGTAGGTGTGATTGTGGAGAACTGGAGTTTAGAGGAGATGTACATGGCAGTGCCGCCACCCTTCTTAATGCCCTGTCGGTCCTGGCGGATTAAGGAGTACCCGGGTATTGAGAATTCAGCATCAAGGTTGTGGGACTTCAGCCATGATTCAGTAATGATTACGATATCAGGGTGAAGGGATAGAACAGTATGTTTGTAAGGCTGCTATTTTGTTCAGGATGCTGCATATGTTTAGGTGGATTATTCTTGAAATCTCTTGGGAGGTGAGTAGCCGGTGCGGGGAGTTGCCCATACATTGGGGAGGAGGGACCAGGGTTATGTTCTACGTCACCGGCTATAAGGAGTAAGAGAGCCAGGATGTGCTTTGCTAAGCGCATGGTCTTTTTAGATGTCCAGCGGAAAGGGAGATGGTTATGAGTCAGGGAGTTGAGCGTAGGGTCTAAGTAGTAGGGGATATATAAGGTAGGCAGCGCTGGGTGGAAAGAGGGAGGAAGGTTAGTGGCCCCCAGTGACCAGTTATGCCAGTGGTGCTGAGTGTGGTCCACTAGGGCAGATGAAGAGTGAGGGGGGGGTGGCTTAGCAGCCACAGGGATAAGGGGAAGAGAGCTAGGTTGAATTGGGTAGGACTAGGGTGGAAGGGAAGATATGGTTGAGTATAGCACAATAATTATTAGAGGGAGATATAGCATTTTGATAGAAGTTTGAAAGCTACTCAGGGGTGGCCACTATTGGCTGAAGAATATAAGAAGCTAATGGGAAAGTGGGCTGATTGGTTCACACACTCATGCGGTCAACCCTACAAAAGGAGGAGCTCACCAAGGGTGGTGGCGGGGTCGGCGGGGACTCACTCTGGCGCAGTCAGCTGTAGCTGCTGCAAGCGTGGAGTCGCTACCTGGGTGCTTTTTGGCTCGTTGCTCCACAGGGGTTTCAGTGGCTGTGGGGAGGGCTGTACCAGCTTGCCCTCACGACCTCACTGCAGATAAGGGACAGAAAAAGCAGCTTAAGTACAGGTAGGAAGGGAGGAGGAGCTAACAGCAGGTACGTTAATGGAGGATTGCTTGCAAATGCAGAGAATCTAATTTGTTCAGTATTAAATTATTTAAAAAGGAATTAATTGCAATACAGTTTGAAGAAATCACTGAGCGTGCTGCCTGCAGCCTAAGAGCCCTTAATATGGCTCTGGTAATTATGTTGTATCCCTTAAGGCTCAGAATAAATTAATTTCCTTAAGGTACTGTTCCCTCAGTGCAAATCCTATGTCGGTTGTGAGAGCAGTGAGCAGTGGAAAAAACAATCTACAGCACTCCACCGACAGAAAAAGGCAACAGTCTTTGTATGGTAAAAAAGGCGCCAAGTTCACTCTGGCACAGTCAGCTGTAGCTGCTGCAAGCGTGGGGTTGCTACCTGAGTGCTTTTTCAGCTCGTTGCTCTGCTTGCTTGCCCTCGCCCTTGCCATCATGTCACACCCCAGGGAATCACAATGCTTCAAATGCATGTGAGACACTCATATTCCCGTAACAGTGTCTCATGTGCTGAGGCACTATATCTGACGTTTCATTGGCTACTTTCACCATTAACATTCAGATAAAGAAAAAGGTAATATAAATAGTTAGCATGATCTAGAATAAACGTATGGGTCTGGTTGAGGGCCTCATATGGATATATGAGTGTTGCTTCTAATTCTTAGGACATCAATACTGTACACCTTCAGTTTGTAGTTCTCTTGTCCTTAGAATGAGTGAGGCAATTTTCCTGCAGTATATCCATAAGAGGAAACACAGAAAGGCTCCACAAGGAGTAGTGATGCTCCAATCAAGTAATGCAAGTCACTCTGTTCAAGATTGGCACTCACCAACCACTGTAGAAATCACACTGGCTCCAAGGTTCCATAGAAATAAAGTTTATTCCAAGACACACATGGTCTGCACGCTTGACGCATTTCAGACGATGGTCCTTTATCAAAAGCTAATGCAGACAGACAATTCATGCAATAAGTATTAAAAAAAGGTGTGATATCATAATGACATCATTTTATAAAAGCTGATATAACTGGTTAATAAGCATCACATGCTATATGTGTAATCGGCAAAGAATAAAGAGGTAGAATAAGAGGGGGGATGGAATAGATCAAAACAGAAGGGCCTAGGATACCAGGACAGGGCTTCATGGATGACTTACCTTACACCATTGCTTACTGGTCATGCTTTGCATGCATTTGCTAGAATGGATGAGGAGGACTGTATGTACTATGACAAAGTTAAAAGGGTGTTTTGAAATGTTTAAACTGATTCCCAAGGTTTATAGGCGAAACTTCAGAGAATTAAGAAAGGGCCCAGGAGACAGTTATGTAGAACTGCATATCCAAATGTGTGCCTATCTAGATAAATGGATGGATGGGGCTAAAGTCAGAACTGTAGAGCAAATAAACAATTTCTTAAAATTGTACCTAACGACTCAGATATGGCTACTGGATGAGGCATGCAACTCCGCCAGGAGGCAGCATAAAATGTTGATTTCTATGTGGCCAGCAGACCATACATGCAGCATAAGAATAATGGGGCAGGGCAGCACATGGTTTTAAGGGGACAGGGGGGCAGCCTAAAGTAAACCAGCCTACTCCCAAACCCAAAACAGAACCCACTAGTTCTAAGGGGAACAAGGAGCTGGGGGCAAAGGAATGGTGGACTTGCCAGAAAGTATGGCATCTGTCCTACAACTGCCCTAAAAACAGGGGCAAAGGGCAAAAGCCTGGAGAAGGGGGGTGACCAAGACTGTACTCAGTAGTTGGTAGGCTGCACACATACTGGGGTGCCACCAGACTCTACCAAGCATATGCACGTTGAGCTTTTTGTTGTCTGAGGTGCTCCCAGATTGCACTAGCCCTGTGTTAACTTGCCCCTCGCAACTGATTTTTTGCTCACTTTGCTCTGGTAATGTTCCCCATCTTTATCCTCTCCTTTCCCAGCTGGTTTCCCCTGTCTACCCCTCTACCCTCCTTGATGTCCCTCACTGCACCTCATTCATTCAATAATTGCTAAATAATCTGCCTCTTAACTGTGATCCATTCCTGCAAGGACATGGTTCCAAGGCTACACTAAATTTCTGTACTATGTTCTTGGATATGCCACTTGTAATTAAATGCATATTCCATAGGTATGATATATTTAACTGTATGTTACGTCACAAATGTGATTGTATGATTATTTATGATATTTTTTAACTATATGTCTTGTTACAGATATAATTAAATGTTTAATTTCTTGGATTAAATGTTAAACTGTATGTCTAATTCTTCATCCAATTGTACTTCAGTCACACCAGGAGAGAAGCAACTTGTTGTTCAGTGTGCCTTCCTGGTGAAACATTTCAATAAATAAATAAACCCTATTCTAGTCAATGGGACAGTAACACAGGGAATGAGGGACACTGGCACCTCCATCTCCATGGTGAGGCAGGATCTGATCCAGGTGGAACAGATTCTGTTAGGACAATTTTCAAGATTTGGGGAGCACTGGTCCAGTGGTCCAAGTGTCAATGGCTCTGGTTTTCCTGCGCTGGGAAGGTGGCCATGAGTGCAGGGCATATTTGGGGTGGGAAAGCAGTGGGAAACTGCCTTTCAAAGGTGAGACCATTCCACAGTCAAAAGGAATACATTAGGGAGCTGATGGCTCATATCTCTCTCTCTCTCTCTCTCTCTCTCTCTCTCTCTCTCTGTCTCTCTGTCTCTCTGTCTCTTTCCCTCTCTAACACTCAACAGCTGTAGGCAAGATGGCCATGCCAAGGACTAGCTGAAGGGTAAGACAGCACAGTTAGAGAAAGTGTCTTTTGCAGTTAGTGGCAGGTAAAGCAGTCTAGGTGAAAGCTCAAATTTTTCTATACATCAACTATCAGTGTAACTTGCTTTATTTTCTGTTCTTAGTAAACTGGTAATCCTTTTGTTTACTGTAAATATATCCTGTTTATAAATACTTGTAGTTCTTCTAGTAAAGAATCTATTTTTGATAGCACTAGTGACTGCCTGTTTATTTAGAAAGGTGATTTTATTATTTCTGCTGGACTCTGTGTCTCGAAGGGCACTCTACCAACAGTTATTGTGTTCACCTTCCTGACCTTGCAGGAGGTAAAGGGTGGCTTCCTGGTTCCAGGTAAAAAATCAGGTGATGACAATGAATTATAATTCCCTGACAGAGAACTGCCTTGTAGCGAGGGGCCCAAGGGGCAGTTTTGTCTTAACTGGTAACAGTGGTGAGGCATCTCTGTCACAGCACCACAGAGTATCTAGTACCCCAGGGCTTCTGGGGGCCTAACAGCCCCAGACCCCTGGTCTGTAAACCAACAGGCACAGCAGCGAGGTAGTATAATATCCAGCCAAACACAGCTAGTGACTCTATGCCTCAGGTAAAGTACATTGACAACATCTAGCTAGCCTCAGGCACTGAATACACATATATAGTATTCAACTTGCAGCCAGCCAAATAATAATTATTTTCATTAGAGCAAAGCATATTTTTTTAGTTGCATATTTTTTCCTGTTACTTGGCTGGGGGTTGTATCTATGGTTCTCCCCCATCCAGCTATCACCTCGGCCCTGCTTCAGCTGCAGCCAGAGCTCCGAGACCCCTATGTCCTGCCCTTCTCCAGCCACATCACGGCGGGTACTTACCCCGCTCACCACAGAAGACCAGGGGGAAGACACACCAGGGGATCTTACTTGGGTGCATCTGTTGTGGTGCTGCCAGATCCTGTCTTCATTATGCTCATAGGGATTGATTTTTCGATACATTTCCCTGCCACACAGCACAGACTTGCAAGGCATCAAGGACCCAGCCATGTGCACTACCACGCACTACATGTCCGACACCATCCGTGTCATCCCCTATTACAAACCGCCACATGCACCGACCCCCAGCTACCACCAGGAGCCAGTACAGCCACGGTTTCCCCAACCTACCCTCCCGGAGGAGGAGTGCAGTTCCTAGGACGCCAAACCTCCTCCCCAGCCGACCCTCCGACACCTGAAGTCGCTCCCGACCTTGGTGGCCTGAAAATCAGAGGAGGCTGTGCGACATTTGAATCAGTCGAGAGAGACCATGGCTGGCGGGGCCAGCGTGGACTGATGGGGCTCGGCTCTGCTTAATCTGAAGCAATCTACTTAGACCTTGAGATTAGTTGTATTTGGGGGAGGCGTACAGGAGACTGCAACTGACCCCAGTTTATGGAGAAGGTGTCCTGTGCTATTTCCAGATCGTCCCTGGTTAGGGAACAGAACTGTGGAACTTTGTAATTTTGTCAGCAGGCAAAAAGATCTAACTGTGGGAGGCCCCACTGTGTAGAAAGGAGGTGTAAAGCACTCTTTCAGTTCCCATTCTCCTGGAAGAACGTCCTTTCGTTTAAGCCAGCCTGCCATGATATTCTCCTGGCCTGGGATGTACATAGCCATTAGGCTTTCCAAGTGGTGCTTTGCCCACGGGAAGAGCAACAGGGTTTCTTGTAACATTTGAGTGCTCTTGGTGCCTCCCTGGCGACTGATGTAGACCACTGTCGTTCGATTGTCTGAGGATAAGCACATCCCAGTTGGAGATCTGTACTTGGAACCGCTGAAGTGCCAGGGGGCTGCACGCAACGTGTTTCTGCCAGTGACCATTTGCCCTGTCGAGAGCTGATCCATGTGAGCTCCGCAGCCCTGGAAACTGGTATCGGTAGGGATTCTTATCTGGTAAGGATGATCCAGTTTGAGACTCCTCACGACATAGGTTCGCCAAGTCCACCAATGAAAGAGATGCTTTTACCTGGCAAGAGATTTGCATCCGCTGGCCTAGACTGTCCCTTGACTGGGACTATTGTTGGGGAAGGTTCAGCTGGAGGGGATGCAGGTGAACCAGTGCCCTGGGAACTGAGCCTGCCAGGGAGACCATCATCCCTATAAGCTGCATGAAGGTGTGAGCTGGCAGGTATTGTACCGATTGGAATTTGCTGATAAGGGCCCTGAGGTACCTGAACTTTGACTGTGAGAAAAACCTTGTTCTGTAGTGTTTTGAAGTCCACACCTAGATGATTCAGAGTCTGGGATGGTACTAGACGGAATTGGAAGTGGCGTTTCCCCACCTTGAATCTGAGGAATTGTCTGAGCCCTTCGAATGGGGATGTACAGATAGGCATCCTGCAAATCTATTGAGGCCAAAAATTCCCCCAGATGGAATTCCCTGATGATGGATGAAAGGGTTACCATCTTGAATGTTCTGCTGTGAACAAAGCTGGTTAGAAATTTTAGGACTAATATGGGCCTGAATCCTCCTGAGAGTTTTGGAACTATGAAAAAGAGAGAAAATGCCCCAGTGCCGTTCTGAGATGGGAACTCCTTTGATCGCTCATGCCTAGATAAGGTCTGTGATCGCTTAAAGCATCGCCATTTTCTTTTCCTGATTGTTGGATATGGGGAGGGCAACGCATGGGGCAGCAGGGACTTTGATTCAAAGTAACCCATGCGTACTATATCTAGCATCCAATTGTTCATGGTGGTATGGACCCACTCCTCAAAAAAACTGGAAAGCCTGCCCCACTAGAGGACGGGTCCAGGGATCCTCAATGAGACTTTTGGCATCGCCTCTGGCATCCCGGGAGCCACTTCTTCCTCCCCTGAAGCCACGCTGGTTACTGGAGAAGAACTAAGTTTGTTGGCCTGAAAATGTTTTATTTTGTCTGTTTAAATAGTTTGGGGCCCAATAATTCTGCTTGGATCCCAATGACTAGGACTTGTTCCTGCCCCTGGATTGTGTCATGCAAACTTTTACTGTTTCTCTGGGTTCCTTGACTGCATCCTTTAATGCTGATCCAAAAAAGAGGTCTCCTTTGTAATGAGCATTCACCAAGTGCAGCTTTGAGGAGGCATCCACCTGCCATGCTCAGAGCCACAGGTTACATTGAGCTGAAGTCTGGTAAAATATGGCTCCTGCTGCACATCTGACTGCCTCCTCAGATACATCCACCGAGTAGGCAGAAGCTAGCCCCATTAGTTGTAGTTGCTGCAGGGCAGCTTTGTTCTTATCTGGCTCATCAGCAAGCTGGAATGCCAGGTCAGTGGCCATGAAGATAGTGCGGCTCGTGGTGAAAACAGGTTGGCTGTAGCTGCCTTGAGCAGGGTTGCGGCAGACTGGAATGCCTTCTTGAGGGATGCGTCCACCTTCCTATTCACTGGGTCCTGCAGGGAGGCCCCACCTTCTGCTGGAATAACCATTTTATTTTTATTTTTTTGTGGGTTTTTATTTTGGTAAGGTTCGGAGGCTGACGGTAGCCTGAAAGCTGGCTTTGAGTGATTAGGAGCTGGTGAGGACGGTCCCAGGTGAATCTCCTCGGTCACCTGTTTGATGAAAAAAAAGCGAGCTCATCCAAGTCATGGTTTGTGGATAGCAAAAGGCATACAGATCGATGTCATCGTCCGGACGTTCCCCTCTCAGGGAGGGGTAATTGGACTCTGATGGGTCAGGGACTTGTCTCACAGCATTTCCCTTGTGGGCATCTTGGATCTGCTCCTGGATCTGGACCTTTCTCCTCCTGTCATGTCGTGAGGAGGGGTACCACTCCTTCTCTGATGATGGGGAGGGGTTCACCTTCAGGTGGCCTTCCTCTGCGTCCTGTGATCTGGGAATTGTGTAGAATATCAAAGGGAGACAGGAAGTGGACGAAAGCCCGGTTTAGCTTTTTGATGAGGCCTGGACGAGGAATGCCGCCCATCTGAGGTGGAGGTCTGTTCAGACCCCATCACCAGGGTTTGTTGCTCCTGCAACTCTGAAATGGATGCATCTGTGGCCTCCTCCAAACTCGAAGCAACGGCATTTTCGCACTTTAAGCAGAGCAAGCCCACAAAGGTGGCCAACAGTGGGAGATCTGCATTTGTGGCACTTTCTGCCCCTAGGCAGCTTGTGCATTTTAGTGGAGGATATACTGATGCTTGTGGTGTCCCTTGGGCAAGGAATTTAAACTGTGACTCTGTTCCAGCCCTTACTGACAGACCCACGATAGCCCCTTTTACAGTTCCTCTTGATGACACTGATGCTTGGAGCTAGGGGCTTGAAAAGCTGTCGACGAGCGAAGGTCAGTAGTGAAGCTTGGGGCTTGTAAATCCTTCGACGAGCAAAGGCCAGTAGATGCTTGTCAACACGCTAGAACCGTTGCTCTCCGAAGCAGGCCTTGCTGCTTGAAAATGCTGGACGATGACCTGGTTCATCGCTGGACCCTCGCTCAGACTGACTTCCCCTGCTGCTCTGAATGGAGTCTGCACATGGTACAGCGCATCCGATGAGCCTAAGAGGAAACGAGGCTCTTCCGCTGCTGGGAATAACCGTTGCGGTTTTTCCCTGTTGCTCCTGAGAGCAATATAGTCATTATTTTGTGCCCCTTGTAAATCCTGCTGCACCCCCAAGAAGAAGCCAACTCTGGATTGGGGGGGGGGGCAGCACCGCAGGAACTCCTCAGAGCGAGGGAGGGGGAAGGGGAGCCAGTCTGTACAGCATGTATGGCTGAGACTGGGGTCCCCAATAAGGAAGAGGCGCAAATCCCTTAAGTAGAATTTCTTGATGAAGCTGCTGAACCTCTTTTGCCAATAAAAATAATTAGCACTTACAGTTTGATGTCTTCAGCTCTGTCACTCTGGTGACAGAGACCCTACAGAGAACCTGCCTCTTGTCAGGCAGGAAGTAAACTGATGGCTGCAGGAAATAGAGGGGAGGATGTAGTCTCCCTGCAGAGATCTGCATCCTGTCTGTCACATGGTACCAGGAAGGACCTCCCAGTAGTTACGAGTCCGGAGACCAGCTTTAGGAGAGAGAAAGGTTCTGCAAGACAGCAGTTCCAAAGCTGGCATCCCCCTTCTGAGCTGTATGTCCAGACAGCAGTGCTTTGTGAAAGTGTGTACTCTTTTCCAGGTAGCTGCTTTACAGATTTCCTGCAAGGAAACATCTCTTTATGTTGCCACAGAGGCAGAGGTACCCCTTGTGAAGTGAGCCCCAAGGCCTTCAGATGCCAGCTTTGCCCCAACAAAACTATACTCAGGAGACCACCAACAAGAAATGGTTCTCTTGGATGCTGGTTTACCTTTTGCCACTTCACCGTACATAATTATTAGTCACCTATTAGTGGACCTTACCTCCTTTGTTATGGTCCAAGTAGTAGCTCAGCGCTCTCATAACATCGAGACTGTGGAAACTGGAGTTTTTACTCTCCTGAGCTGGATTTTGCTGTAAAGAACACTGGAAGTGTAACTGACCGATTCATATGAAATTCAGACACTGCTTTAGGGAGGAATTTTCTGTTGGTTTTTAAGTCTACCTTGTCCCGTGGAAAATAATATTGTTAGGATAGAAACAGAGTTTGACTGAAGATAAGGACTGCTTGGCCCACCTAGGTCTGCCCATTTTCCCTACCTACTGCAACCCCACAGACCCCACTTGATCTCTGGCTTTACCCACTTTCCTTACCACTAAGGTTCCCTTGTGCCTATCCGATCCCTTCTTGAATCTCATTACAGTTTTTGCCCCCACCACCTCCGATGGGAGGCTGTTCCAGGCATCTACCGCTCTTTCTGTTAAGTACTTCCTTAAATCTCCCAGAGTCTACCCCCATCCAGCTTCATAGCATGACCCCTTGTTCCTGAGCATCTTTTTCTCTGAAAAACGCTTCCCTCTTGAACCTTATTTATACCCATGAGGTATTTGAAAGTCTCTATCATATCCCCCCCTCTCCCTCCTTTCCTCCAGAGTGTACAGATTGAGGTCTTCCAATCTCTCCTACGTGCAGAGGGCTTGCAGCTCGCTCACCCTTCTGGCAGATGTCACTGACACCAGAAAAAGACATACTTCAAAGCAGCAGTTACTATAGGCTCAAAAGCAGCCTCCATCAGTTGAACAATGCACAGATTCAAGTCCCATGGTGGACAAGATCCCTCACTGGATGGTACAGGTGATTAAGGGCTTTAAATAACTTTTTGAACATGGGCTGTGAGGCCACTGACCTGTCTGGCAGCTGACGCATATGTTGCCACCACTGCCAAATGCACCTTCAGGGTCAAAGGCCTGAGGCCTAAGACCTGTAGGTGGATCAGGCAGTCCAAGACTGTACGAAGGCCTACCTGAAACAGACTGAGCTGCATACAGGAGCACCACAGGGAAAATCTTTTCCACTCCAAGGTGTATGTTTTCCTCGCTGCTGGTTTTCTGGCAACCTTAAGCATGTCCAAAACCTTCTCAGAGAGGTTTAGAGTAGAGAACCCCAACTCTTCAAGCACCATGCCCTGAGACACACAGTTCTTGGGTCTGGGAGCATGATCCTGCCCTGAGACAAGGTCAGCAGATCATATCTCAGGGTGAAGGAGAGGGACAGGAGAAGAGAGTACCAAGTCTGCCAGACCCAATCTAGAGCTATCAGGATCGTTGTTGTAGGCACCCTTTCTCAGTTTCAGGAGCACTCTGAGCAAGAGTGCAAATGGAGAGAAGGCATAAAGAAACTTCCCTGTCCAATCGATGACTAGAGTGTCATCTGTGACTGTACCCTCTGTGGGGAGGGGGGATGCAAACAAATCTCTGGTGTGCCCCACCTTCTGAACACTGTAGCCAGTACCTGTTTATTCAGAGTCTATTTGTGGTCTCCCTGGCTGCTTCTGCTCGGGGAATCTGCCAAGACATTGTCTTTCTCTGGCAAGTGTACTGCCCATAGCTGTACCTCCAGGGAGTATGCCAGGTTCCAGATCTTCATTGCTACTGTACATAGCTTTGAAGATCTTGTTCTTCCCTACTTGTCTATATAGTATATGGTAGTGGTATTGTCAGTCTTGATCCAGACAGGCTGACTCCTGATGTGGGAGGAAAAGGCTTGCATCACCAGGTTCACTGCCCTGAGTTCCAGGAGGTTTATGTGCTCCCAAGACTCCTGTGGGCTCCACACACCACCTACAGTGTGGTCCTCCAGGAAGGCACCCCAACCTAGGAGGTAGGCATTTCAGGCAATTATGGGTGATTGCTGGAGGAAGGGAACTCCCTCTCTGAGGTGGTCTTCTTCCTTCCACCACTGCAGTGCTCTCAGCAGACACCTTGTGACAGGCACTAGTTTTAACAGTGGGTCCCAACTTTGGGACCAATGGCTTTCCAGAGAGTACTGGATGTCCCTTGTTTGGAATCAGACACCCGGTACTTTTGTAGTGGAAGAGGCCATGTACCCCAGAAACTGGAGAAAACTCTTAGAGGCCTGGGCTGACCTGCTTTGAAAGATGTTGCGAGTACTATCAGGTTTGCCACTCTTTACCAAGGAAGGAATGCCTTCCCTTGCTAGGCATCCAACTCTGCACCTATAATGTCCAGGGATCTGAACTGGTTCTGCTTGGGACTTTGGGGCATTTATCAAGCAGTCTAGGTCCTCTAGGATGTGCTGAGTGAGGAGCAAGGAGGACTTGGCCTCCTGATGTAACCTTCCTGATACCAACCAGTCGTACAGATAGGGAAAGACCACCACCCCATGCCTCCTGAAATGTGCTGCCACTACGGCTAGGCACTTTGTGAACTCTCTGGGTGCTGAGGATAGGCCAAAGGCATCTTAATCTGAGGTACGTTCTCTGACTGACCATGACTGGAATGTGAAAAATTGGTGTCTTACAGATCCAGTGATCCTTGTCAGTCTCCCTGTTGCTGTGATGGAATTACTGAACCCAATGTTGCCATCTTGAACTTTTTTTTATTTAAGTATTTGATCAGTTATCTCAGGTCTAGAATGGGTCGCCACTCCCCATTTTATTTGTGGGTCAGAAAGTATCTTGAGTAAAGCCCCTTCCCCCACTGTGAGGGAGGAACTTTCTCCACTGTGTTTGCTTGCGGCAGCTTTTTTACCTTCAACTCCAGCAGGAGTTTCTCTGTTGCAGAAAGAGGGGTGAAGGCTTTGTGACCCTGCAGTCTTAGAAATTTTCTGAACTATAAAGTCAGACCTTGACTCACTTATTTCCAGGACCCACCTGTCAGTGGTGATTCTTTCCCATGCCTGGAAATAGTTGGCCTTCCTCCCACTGGCAATGGCTAAGCAACTGATGCGGACTTGTCAGGGATTCTGTTTCATCAGGGCTTTGGGGGCTGGTATATCCATACACCTAGGACACCTTCTGACTCTACCTCTTAAGAAACCTCTCTGGAGTGAAGTCATAAGCAATGGAAGTGCGGGGCTAGTAACCCCTGCCCCTACCTCCCCTTCCGTAAGGCCTGTGGGCAGTGGAGGCCTTTCCCTCCTCAGTATTGCTCTTGTAGGCGATCTTATACTCATCCACCTTTTTCATGCAAGACTCTGTCTTGTCACCAAAGAATTTTCCTCATAAGGGAAATCCATCTGTTTTTGTTTGAGCCTCTTGAGAAAGCTTAGTAGTCCTGAGCCAAGCAAACCTTCTCAGGGACACTGCATGCGCCTTGACCATAGATGCCTGTACTGCCTTATGGAACTGGTACATGGTGACATGGTGAGCCTTGCTGTATCCGCCAGATCCTGTGACAAGACACCCACCAGCAGTTTTCTAGTACAGTGCCAAAAAATGGAACTCGACAGGGCGTTCCGGAATTGAGATGTGTAGGCCATGTATGCTGCCTGCCTTAAAACCAGGGAAGCTGAAGTATAGATCTTTTTGCTCATACTATCCAGCTTTCTGTAATCCTTTTCTAAAGGCTGGGCAGAAAGGGGTACCTTGGCCATATCACATGCGGCAGTCTGGACCACATCCTCATGATCAGGGTGGGAATACAGGTATTCAGCACCCCAGGGTGGGACAAACTGAGTACCCAAGTGGCTACTGGCTACTATAAAAAGTAGCTGGCCAGATTTTAAATGTTACCGGCCAACTGGCTACCTGCTCCCACAGTGATTTTTTAAGCCCTTAAAAATGATCATTTAAAAAAAAAAGTTTTTGATTTGGCTACCAGATTTAGAAAGCAAGCAGCCAAGCTGACAACCAGCTCACGAACTGATTTGTCCCACCCTGCATCACTCTGCTTGTCCACCCATTTCTTTTCCATTTTCTTGTGAATGCCAGCACCTGAAGTGGGAGTCGACAGCATTCTGGAAGTGGCCTTTTCTAAGGATTTGTGGCTGGGCAAAGGCAACCTTTTTATGGGTGTTAAGCCCATCATTATCCAAAAATTCCATCTCATCTTCATCTTCAGCAGTCTCCTGCAATAAGAGATTGAGAGTGTTGACCAACTGACTCAAAGGGTGCAGTGTGAGGTGTAATCATTTGAGGGACGAGGAGAGGAACTGACTTCTTGTTCAGGGGAACCATCAGGCTCTACAGATTCTCCTTCCTCCTCCTCATAGTAAAATTACATACCAACATACTAAAAAGCCAGCAGAATAGGCCCAATGGTCTACCTTGCCTGCTTGCAGCCAGCCACCTTGTGGATGCTCGTTTCAGCCTCTTTCTCCGCAGGCACTGGAACCGTCCTGGAGCCTGGGGAGGGGGCGAGGCAGGCATACTCAATGAAGCTCTCCATAGCCTTGAAAGTCTGGTGGAACTGCCATGTCTTAGTCATGTCTTCTACTGAAGGCATCTTAGTTTTGTCCTCTGGGGTCTCCTTTCCTTCTCCAGGAGGAAGGACAGTGACATGCTTTTCTTTTTGTTTTTTTTCTAGCAGGCACTGAATATGATGCCTGCTCAGAGGCTCTACTGTTCTTTACTGAGTTCAGGGTCTCCCCATTCAGAAACTCTGATCTCTGAATTTATCTTTAGCAGCCTTATCCTTCTACTTACTTTGAAGGCTGGACCCTTTCTTGTGAGCCTTCAGATGACACGGAAGCAAACTGAGAAGCCATAAGGTCTTCCAATTCTTAGCCCTTTTCTTTTGTATTTTAGGGTAAAAGTTAACACAGAGTTCGCAACTGACAAAATTGTGATCTGGACCCAGGCACCTCAAACACAACTCGTGGCAGTCTACATTAGCCAGGAGCTGAAAACAGATTTTGCGATTTTTAAAAGCCTATAGGTCCTGTCAAGCACAGATAATTATAGAGGATCACAGTTCTCAACACACCAAAAAATAATAAAATGTGATTCGGTTACTTTCTGAAAGAACAACTGCTGCTGAATAAGATTAAATAGAAAAAATATGCCAGAATGTTGTCTCGAATGCGGCACAGTGCCCACTTTACAACTTTCGACATCATCTCTGGTGTCTAGTAGTCCTCCTACCCCCGATCCCCCATGCTGTTGTAGATGCATGAATTCCCTTGTGTCTAGCGGCTTCGTACCCCATGATCATCCATGCCAATGTTTTGAATATTTTTCCTGGTGTCCACTGGACGCCCCCAATCATACATGCCAGTTCTGTGACAAATTTTCCCTGTTGTCTTGTGGCTCCTCCACCCCACCCCCATCGCCCGTGCCAGTTCTTTGACACATGCTCCCTGGTGTCTGGTGGACCACCCACCTCCTGAATCGTCATCAAATCCCCCTCCCAACCCACACTGCACACACCACCCTGCATCCCCCACCCTTGACACCACTCTGTACTATCGACAGCAACTGGCACTGCACCCTGCTCACCTCTTGCCTGCCGCTCTCACAGTGAGCGATAATGAGATCGTTAAGACTGCATTCCTGAAGCCCTTCTAACGTGCACCTTTCCCCCCAAAAAACAAAAATACTTGGACCCCATGCAAGAGAAACCTTAACTTTACAAAACTCATGAAATTCTTTAACTGCTTTTTCAGAAACGGGTTCTACCCAACTGTTTTGGCCACTTGGTCAAAGGCCCAAAATTTCACCATTCACTATACCAAGCAAGGATGGACAGCAAAACTAACCATGCTCCATGATGACCATGTTAGAAGCCCTTTCCTCCAGGAAGGACACTACACTCAACAGGTCCTGTCAAGATTTATGTACCTGTTTGTTCTTTCTCTTGGGGTTGCCCACACAGCGAGACAGCTCAGGCAAAGACAACGCTGCCACTCCAGTAATATGTGCAAAGTAGATGGCTATTGAGGTGAATACTGTTGCAAGGGCATGGGACTCCATAAGGAAACTATGATGTGATTTTTAGGGACAGCATGGACTGACATGAGTAACACTGACCTGTGTGGGGAAAAGAATGCCAATGTCAGATCCACAAAGGAAAGGGCAAACAGTGTCACGTTATCCAGAAGGAGGGAAGTGATACTCCCTCTGTATAACTGCTTGGTGAGGCCACACCTCGAGTACTGCATGCAGTTTTGGAGGCCACACTTAAAGAGGGACATTAAACTCCTGGAGAGAGACCAGAGGAGGGCAACCAAAATGATTTGGGGCTTGGGGGACAGGACCCATGGGAGAGGCTCAAGAGCTAAATATGTACACATTGGAAGAGAGAAGGACGGGGGACATGATAGAGGTCTTCAGGTATATGAAGGGGTAAATAGGGAAGAGCAGTCAGGGGCTTCAAAGGAAGGAGGAGGGCAACTAGAGGCATGGGTGGAAGCTGGGGGAGTCAGGGAGAAAGGAGGAGGTGCTACTTCACTGAGAGGGTGGTGGAGCCATGGAATCGCTGCCCAGGGGATGGTGGAGGGGTTCAAGAGGGAGTGGGACAGGTACAGGGGAAGGGTTCTGGAAACAAAAATGAAAATTACGTACCTACCGTAATTATGATCTTTCTGTGCATCTTCACCATTCATCACAGATGGGTATCTGCCGGAGGTCAGGACCCCGGGGAGCTTTTTTTTTTTTTTTTAAGGGTAGGCGGAGCTGACACACCATCGGCGCTGATGCACTGCGTGGCGCTCGAGGGTTGGGCTGTTAGGCTGGTGTCGACTCCGCCTGCCTGCCAGTTCTGAGTCGGCAGGTAAGAGGAAGGAGTGGAGGGTGGGACAAGGAAGTCCAAGGGACAGAAAAAGGAAAAGATGTATGAACTAAGAGGAGAAATAACGACAGAGGACAGAAGAGAGAGGTTAGACACTAAAGGGGATTGGTAGGGGCCCCAATCTCTGGAAGAGGAAGAGGGGGAAGGGTGGGTAAAGAATTTAGGAAGAGAAGGGAGAAGGATAAGACATCCCAGACCCTGGTCCGTCTCCAGATTGTATAGGAACTGCAAGGAGTAGCAATGCTTTCTGCCAGAATTCAAGGCACAGAATAGCTGGCAAACACTCCAGATAAGCAGAGTTGGCTATTCTGGAAGAAGGACAGGGTACAGGGTTTCAGCACCCTCTCAAGGGAAAATTTTTGGTGAAAAAGGGATTTTTTTTTTTTTTTTTTTTAGGAGAAATAGATTGGATGGAAACAGGGAGGAGGAGAGAAGGAGGGCAACTGCCAACTCCCACCCCACGGGGTGGAGCCAAGGTACTGGAGAAGGAGTGCCACCCGAGCTATCCACTCTCCCTGGAAAATTACTCCCCTGTGTGTCCCTGTTTTACCCCACTCCTAAGGAGGAGAGGGGGAGGCACAGAGAGGAGGGGGACCCAGAGACTGAGGCTCCAGGGATGGAGGTGGGGTTGTGATGAATGGTGAAGATGCAGAAAGATCATAATTACGGTGAGTACGTAATTTTCATATCTTATGTGTCAGTCTTCACCATTAAGTCTGAATGGGTGAGTACTGCCCCGCGAAGGGGTTTTCCTTATACCCTAAGGGACAAGTCCTCAGCCCTCAGTGGGTGACACACACTATGGGAACCTTGGGCCTGGAGAGCCGAGAGTGGGGAGAGAGAGAGGAGTCCCCGGAAGGGGAAGAAGTTGCCCCAACAAGCGCCGTCTCACTCTGCGGGAGAAGAGACAGGTTCCCTGGTGAGCAGAGTTAATCACCCTACGCCGGGCCAAGGGTGACAACCGGGAAAGACGCAGCCATGCTGTCCACCTAGTGCAGATCGCTGTCCCTACGACCCTGGTAGCTACTTCGCTGGCATCATAGGATGCCCTCGCTTGGTGCCTTGCTAGCTCCAGGCCACGCGCACAGAGTGCAATGGCTTGTCTGGTTTGCTCTGTGTCAGGCAATGAGGCTAGGAGCTGACCTAGCCTGGACCACAAGAACCTGTCATAGGCTGCATAGTGGGCCAGATGTGCAGAGATGGAAAGAAGTAACCATGCCGAGTAGAAAATCCTCCTACCCCAGAAATCAAAATCCAAGGAGTCTTGATCTGGGGCCCAGTCACGGTGAAGGGCGCAAAGTCCATCAGGAGTATCCAACTGCGTCAATCCAGACTGTGGATGAGGCATGGAACCTGGAGACTCCGGGGGTGCGCAATACCTCTGGCTGAGATCCCTTGAGGCAGGAACTCCGGAGAAGGACCTCTGCCAGGAACGCAATGACGCCTCCCGAAAGGGAGCCGGCCAGGGCGGCACCATAAGGGTGGCCTGGCCAAAATCGCATAGAAAGGCGTGCGCCGAGTGTTCAGGATTGCTGGTAGTGGAAGGAGTAAGGTGCAAATCCTCCAACATCCTCATGAGGAATCGCTGATACTCAGAGAGATCAGCAGCCGGAGAGATGTGGACAGAGGGTTCCTCTCCCCCTGAAGAGGGGGATGAGGAGCTGGAGGTCACCGTCTGTTCAGTGGGTGGCTGCACGGGGGGAGGCTGAAAAACCTGGCTGTCCACTGCCCTAACATAAGCAGGGAACCGAGCAGCCACCGCTCTGAACTGCTCCCAGGTGAGAGGCCCGCTAGGACCGAGGATGCCTGGGAGCGCAGGAGTGTGTGGCAGAGGAATGGAGACACAGCCGAGAAGAGATGTCGCTGACCTCCGCCTGGGCTAAGGAGCGGACCGTGGGCACCCACAGAAGAAGATGCCCCGGAAGATCCCACAGCCAACAGCTGAACAACCAAATCGGTACTGCCTTGGCTGCGCCTGGAAGAATCCCCTCTGTGAGGCGACCGGGACTGTATAGGTGCAGAAGGACAGTCCCCTATCTCAAAAGAACGGGACTCTCTCAAAGAGACCAAGGAAGAAGCTCGGAGATCCGCACTACGGCTTCTCCCAGGGCCCGGGTGGACCCCAGAAAAAGGCCGACATGCCGACTCCACACCCCTCGGAATCTGAAAGAGCCCTCCTCCTCGAGAGGGCCAGCCTAGGTAGCTGGCATCTCTGGGCAGCCCCTGAAGGGGTTATCCAGGGTGCAGTACCCCCCCCCCCGCAGGTGCTCCGATCGGCATCAAAGTTGGGCGATCAGGGGGTACCACAACTGAGGGGTCAGTGAAACCGCCAAGACCAGGCTGCAGAGCTATGGTGGCCTGCATCACTGCCTGCTGGTCAGCACCCTGACCCTAGTCTCGGTAGCCACCAACCTCACCTCAGAAGGAGGCTGACTCAGACTTGTCGAAGAGACTACCGTTCTACCCACCTCAACAGCCAACCCCAAAGGGTCAGACTGCACGTCCGACTCAGAGCTCGACTCAGTCTCCGAAGAGGTAGAGTCCGAGGCCCTGTGCCAAACCGTGGGAGGGCGGGCAGTGCCATCCTTGCCAACAGGCCCAGAGACCAAAGCTGTGCCCGAGTTGATGCCAGCGCCTCCGGCAGCCCCGCGAGCAGAATTGAGGGAGGTGGGTCCCCAGCCAGAACAAGAGATCCAGAGCCGGGACCAGTCACAGCGCTATCCGGTCCCACAGCGCTGAGGGCGGAGACAGTGCCCTGGGCCTTGCGACCCACGGAAGCAACACCGGGACAGCCTTCACTCCCGAAGGGGCAACTGCCATAGCGGCGCCTCCGCCTGCCCCGGGAAGGAGCGGACGGCCTCCTGCGCCGCTGGAAGAAGCCTCAGCAACAGCTAGGCTACAAGTAACCCGAGGCTCCCTCCTCCTTGGTCCGTATATAGAACGGAAGGGGACCCGGAGGAAGGCAGCGAAACATGGCATTCCCAACGCGCGCACCCGACCCCGCAAAGTCAGCGGAGCTTGCCCCACTTTCCATCGCCATGTTCTACGACCCGCGTCCATGGAGAAGCAGGCATCGCATGTAATCCATGTCGTGAAGCGGGCCAAGACATGAAAGACACCGGTCGTTGGTCGGTAACGGAAAACTTTTGGCCGCATGGGCACCATCGCATGGGGAGCCGACCCGTCTTGGAAGATTTCTTGCCCTCCGACCGAGACATGACCTACGGGAAAAAACACACCAAAAACAGACTCTATGTCGCAAAAAAGTATAATAATGTAAAGATCTTACTGGGCGACGACGAGTAAAGGAACACAGAACCGGCAGGTATAACCGACGGACTTCGGGCCGATAACAGTGTAGGAGAGTAACTGCGGAGCAGGCCTCAAGTTTCTTCAGCTTCCACACGAGGTGACCTCTACGGCAGGAGATGAACTGGCAGGCAGGCGGAGTCAACACAGCGTAACGGCCAACCCGCGAGTGCCACGTAGTGCGTTAGCCCCGAGGGCAGCAACGATGGTGTGTCGGCTCCGCCTACCCTAAAAAAAAGCTCCCGCGAGGTCCTGACCTCCGGCAGATACCCATCTGTGATGAATGGTGAAGACTGACACAGATCAGATTCCAGTGCAGCGAGAATATCCGGAACTGGGAAGGGAGAAGCCAGAGAAGGCGAGGGGGGCAGCAAGGTCAGTTCCCAGGGTGGGGGCTGACCAAACGAGCAGACATGAAAGACCGTTAGGCCTATTCTGCTGACATTTTAGTATGTTAGTATCAGGGCTCGAAATAACCGGCTGTCCACCCGTCCCGGACAGCCGGTTTCCAACTGGGACAGCCGTTTTTTGAAGTTCGCCTGTCCCGGGGACAGGCGGTTTCCATTTGCAGCCCGGAGTATTGAGATGGGCACTAGGACCCAGCGGCAGACGGGAGGTTTCTGGACGGTGTCGACGTCATGGCGCTAGCTCCGCCGCCGAAAAGTGCAGCTCAGCTCGCCCATTCCCACTGACTGAGGGTCAAGTGACTGCAGCTACTAGCGTCACCTGACCTCTCAGCGAGCGGGAAAGACTGACTGGCGCCAACTCGCGCTCCTCACTCTCACTAGTCTGGCCATAGGGTGAGGAGCGCGAACGAGCGAGTGGGGAAAAAAAATCAGAAATTTAACAGCCCTTCTCAGGGCTCTAGCATTTGGGGGCTGCTGGTACTTGGAGGAGAAGAGGGAAGGGATTTATTTAGAAAGTGGAAAAAAAAAAAAAAGACTTCTGTAAATTCTCAACAGCCCTTCTCAGGGCTCTAGCATTTGGGGGCTCAGTTTGTGTGCATCAGTCCTGCTGGTACTTGGAGGAGGAGAGGAGGTGAACAAGGATTTATTTAGTTAGTCTCAAAAGTGAAAAAAAAGACTTCTGCCAATTCTCAACAGTCCTTCTCAGGGCTCTAGCATTTGGGGGCTCAGTTTGTGTACATCAGTCCTGCTGGTACTTGGAGGAGGGGAGGTGAACAAGGGATTTATTTAGTGTAAGCCAAGTCTCAAAGCAGTCAGACACTGTACCTGTAGTACACCTAAAACTCTCTCAAAGCCAAAAGACACCTTGTGATCTGCAAGTCTCATCATCTCGGACTCTGAATAAAAAAATATATCTTGAGTGTGCAGAGAGGTGAAGGCAAGGCTCTATTAAAGCTTATTGTTCACTCAGCCTGTGTAAAGCCCTACAGAGCTTGAACCTTGAAGACAGATACTGACAGACTTACTGTACTACTACTAGTACTACTACCAATTTAAACTAGCCCCTGTCAGCCTGCTGTTGTGCTCTGCCACTGGACTAACTGAATAAAAGTAAAATTGAGTGACACTGTGACAACTTCAAGAAGGCACTGTCAAAGGGAGAGGAGGGATTAAATTACAAAACAGGTTGACAGCAGGATACCCTTCAGGTTTTAGTTGTGAAATCTGAGCAGGAGGAAAATATAAATATTAAACTCCTTTGTCCGGGGTTTTACAGGGAGGGAAAGAAAACTAAACAGACTGTTCACGTCTTCTAATATCTCTGATCATCACTTCACTGTAGTGTCCACTGTCTTCAGAGTGCTTACTGTGCTTTAAATTCGTACTAGCTAAGTAAACCAAAAGGGGAAAAAAATGTCTGTTAAAGTTTGGCTTTAAAAAAATTACAGGAAAGCCTTCGGTTTCAAGCCAAGAGGGAGGAGAAAGCTCGGGTTCTTCCATGTGTACTGCTTCTCAATTACTGATAGACTCAGTAGCACCAACTACTCACCCCACCATTGTGGCCACAGATGTGACAACTTGTAGTGCCAGTGCTGATACGCCAGCAACTCTGACTACTGTTGAAAGTGGCGGGAGTCCCGGGGCAAATAGAAAGGGGGTTCCAGGAGACCTGGAAGA
The DNA here is from genome assembly GCA_016271365.2 of Neoceratodus forsteri. Taxonomy (NCBI): domain Eukaryota; kingdom Metazoa; phylum Chordata; order Ceratodontiformes; family Ceratodontidae; genus Neoceratodus; species Neoceratodus forsteri. Next base: position 953,383,898 of record CM028130.1, read on the forward strand.
AAAATAGGGAGTGGCTACTATATGAGCCTGATGTGGGCATGACCTGTTCATACTGCAAAAAATACTTCAGGGAGACAAACACTTTCATGAGTGGCTGTAAGAGCATGAGACTTGAAAATGTACGAGCTCATGAACTCTCCAAACCTCATAAATTAGCCAATGAAAAATACTGTGTCTAACATCAGACCTTCCAACTTAGCAATAGAACGAGGAATAATACAAATGGAAAAAATGAGGTGACACAAGGGAACATTTGTTTAGAACAACTCTTTATTTGATTAATTCAGAACGCCCATTCACAGATTTCCTGGCATCTTTGAATTACAACATGTAAATGGTGCAAATGTCGGAGTCAGTTATAGAAGTGACAAACAGGCAGCAACGTTCACACATTTTATTTCAGAATCAATAAGGATAAAAGATGCAAAACTGGTTAACAGTAACACTTTCATCTATGTCCTATGTGACTCGAGCACTGATGCCTCAGTAATAGAAGAGGAGGCAGTTTATATTAGGACAATGGAAAATTTCCGTCCAGTTAACAAATTTGTTTCCCTTCAGCCAGTCTGTATTCCAAATGGTGAAAGCATTTATAACTCAATAGGTGATGCCTTAGAATTCACCTTGGACTGTAAAGACTGAAAGAAAAAATTGTTGCTTTTGGATCTGATGGGGCACCCGGCCATGTTGGGTAAAGTGACTGGGTGTTTGGCAGGATTTTGAAAGATGTACCTCATTTGTTAGGGATTCAGTGCAGTGCCCACAAGTTGGAGCTAGCTATAAAGCAATCAGCAACATCTATTCCATACATGAAAACAACAGATGAAGTCTTAATGGGTATCTATAAAATATACCATAAGTCTCCCAAAAACTGGGCCAGTCTCAAAGAGTTAGCCAGTAATATGAAGTACACCATTCACAAACCAGTTGTGTCAGGGACCCGGTGGGTTGCACACAGAGAAAGGGCTCTGTCTGTTATTCTGTCCAGCTACAAGGCCTTAGTTGTACATTTACAGCACATTGCTTCCTCACCAGGGCAAACAAAAGATCAGGCCAGTGGGTTGTTCAAAACAATAAGTACTGTGAGATTTGTCCTCTTTTCTCAGTTTCTGGCTAAATACCTTTCTGTCATGATGGCCTTCAGTCTAACTCTACAGAGAGACAGCTCAACAGTAGAAACAATAGTCAGCAAGGTTGAAAGCACGGTGCTCTGGCTAGAGAACTACCCTGCACAGGATAAACTTGACAAAGTCTGTAACGAATTGCTGTTGCTCCCTGACTCTGACACAGCTGACAGTGACATTAGAACAAGTCGATTGACAGGCTCAGCCACTACTCAGGTTCAGTTCCGTGGATCTGACATCTTCCTTAACTTAGAAAGGGGATATTCTATAGATAGAACCAAACAGGCAGTGTTGCGTGATGTTACACAAGCCTTCTTTCATCTACAATTGAAAGTATTAACTCACGATTTTCCAATTTTAAAACAGACAAAGTCCTATGGTCATTCAGTATATTTAACCCATTACAGTTACCAGATAGTGACCATGACCAACTAGCCCTTTATGGCAATGAGGAAGTCAGAACCCTCACAGAGCACTACAGTGACCTACTGAAAAAACACAATAATAATAATATAAACTTGATAGAAGTGCAATGGTTAGAGCTTAAACCACTTATGAAAAAAAATCACTGAATGAGCTGTCTCCGAAATTTCACTATTTGGATTTCTGGCAAAAATTCTCCATAATGATGCACATGAACAGCGATTCCCTGATATTCTGGTCTTAGTCACAATAGCTCTACTGATCCCAACCCAAACTGCAGTAGTTGAGAGAGAGATTCAGCTTGATGGGCAGAGTGAAGTCTGACTGGCGGTCCTGTCTGTCTCCTATGACTATATCTGAACTAATGCGTGTCAAGCTGTCAGATGCTAGTGTTGCTACATTTGACCTGCAGGATGCCATAACACTATGGTTCAAATCTGGAAAACAAAAGAGAAGATCTCATGTGACACCATATGGCTGCAGACTTGATTCAAGTTCTGATTCAGAAATAGACTAGACTCAATCAGTTTTACCTTGAAAAATAACCCCCCAAAAAGCAACAGTTTTCTCTCTTTCCACTTTACAGTCCATTTTATGTTTTAAGTTTAAAATTCACCTCACAAAAATCTGGACAGGTAAAACTCTGTCCGGACAGGCAACATTTACATTCCACCTGTCCCTCGGACAGGCATCTCAAAAAATTATTTCTAGCCCTGGTTAGTATCCTGCTTACAAAATTTGTTCCATTTTGTACAGAAGTCTGGGAATCGATGGGGTCTTGCCCCTAGAATCCTATTCATTCCAAATCATCTGAACCTGATCTTTGTGGAACAATTTTCACCACGAAAGACTGACAGGCTGATGTGAGAAACCTGACCTCTACCTGTCCCATATGAGAATGCCCAGGTCAAGGGCCACTGTCACATGCCTGATTTGTTCACTTGTGATTGGGAAAGGCACACTGAGCCAAGACTCATTTCCTGCATGTCCAGGAAATGAAATGAGTTTCCAGGAGCATCCCCAAAATAAGGAGATGTGACTGGGAATAACCTGAAAGCCAGATCTTCCTGCCCCAAGAGGAGAACTCCTCTGAACCTGAGATGTATAAAGACTTGTCTGGACTCACCTCCAGAAAATCAAGAGCAGGGTTCAACTTCAGGTCTCATCTGTGTTTACCTTTGCTCTGACTTTTTAAGTAAGAGGTAAGCAGTGTGCTGGTTAAAGGGATGAAGGGCTTCAGGTGGCAATCCTTCTAAGGCGGGGAGGGGGGGAGACGGCCACTTCAGTGAGCTGCTCGAGAAGGATCCTATGCATGAGAGGTCTCCCTTGCAGTGGTGAAAGAATCATCACTCAAACGAGACATTAAACTACATATGTTATTTCTGACCAGGACAGGCACATCATATAGTGTTAGCTCGTTTTCAGTTGCATCTTGAGGGGTGGATTACATGGACCTGATTTATGGACAGAGAGAATTAGCCATGTCACTCGGAAAACTCCATTACTATTTTTCGAGAGTGCCATGAGCTCTTTAACATCCACCAGGAATGTCTCTGACCAGAGATGGACAGAATGGACCTTGGTTAAGTTTCATCCGAAGGATGGCACTTCAGCAGTACAGCACCACCCTTGTACTACACTACAGTGCCAATTATAGGTATTTATGTATTTAAAAAGTGGTACTCAGGAGGGGCACACTGAGCTAAGGCTAGTTTCCAGGTGCAACCTGGAGGAGGGGAAAGGGGAGAACACAATTACAAAGATTTTTTATTTTAGTCTTTGGTAACCGGGTAAGGCCCACTAGGCACAAGTGCCTGTTCTCAGGGGTGACCTGGGAGCACTGGGCGCTTAAGTGACTTGCTCAGAGTCACACAGTATGCAAGTGGAGATTGTGAGAATCAAACTCGGGTCTCGTCTGCTGGATGTATCAAGCTCATCCACACCTCGTTCCTCCAACCTCTAGGCTATACTGCCAGGACAGGAAGTCAGGTGATGTGGTTACAGTGAACAATGAGAAAACACAGTAGAACAGTGTAGAACAAACAAGAAAGTAGATTGTTGCATCTAACATCAGACAAATAAATTAGTACATCAATCAGCTGTGCAACTGAACATGATCAAAATGTGCTTAGTGCCTGAATGAGCAGAGACTGACCTAGTCTTGAGGTGAGCAGTGAAACAAGCTGATCAAACTACACAAGAAATAGCCAAAACCATGCAGATAGGGGGTAGGGAAAAGTAACAGGAGAGCAGAATCACAGGGGATTAAGAAAGGTTCAGGTAGAGGGTTGGCAGAGACAGGAGAAGTTTTAGCTGGCGCCTGACGGAAGGGAGGTGGAGAGACAGTTGGAGTAAGGTAGCTAGTTCCAGGGGAAAGGGAGGTGAAAAAAGAATGCAGGCTTCCCAGCTGAGGAGTCTGAGGGGGAGAAGATGTGAGGGTCCCTAGAGTATAAGAAGTAGTAAAAGGAGGGGATGGGAGAGGTATTACCCCTCCCCCAGTACCTCGTGTGGGCTAGAACCCACAACCTTCTGATCTTCTGGACCCACACGCGAGCATGCTACCCACTGCTACTTTCCTGGTGGTTGTCAAAGATCCCCTGGTACGTTTAACAAGACTAAGGGTACAGACAACAATGTCTGCAGATTTGCACTATCTGCTCATCATAAGCACACTGTACTCTCTACTCTGACCTCCACTAGGTGTCTCCTTCCTCACGCCGAGCTTATTCATTAGGCTATCTAACTGACAACATTATCCATTCTTCTATCCCCTCCACACTCGCTGCTATGCTCACCCCCCAAGGACTGCCCTCGTTCCCTCCATTCCATGTCTTTAGCTCTGTTATCTGTCCCAAAATGCTCTACCAGGATGGGTGAACATGCCTTCTCCTTCTATGCCCCCAAATTTTGGAACTCTCTCCCACTTGATCTTAGGTGCTCCAAATCCCACCCCACTTTCAAGAAAGGCCTCTTCAATTGCCTCGCCTCCCTTGACATGTACAAATGTCCCTAGCTTCACGAGTCATGCAAATCTACCATTGTCCTGCACTTAAATTTCCCTGTGGCCTCTGATTCCTCTCATGCCCACTCTTCCTCAGATGTAGCTACGCACTTTGTTCCCTGTCTCTGCCTGGGAATTGTCTCCTTCCTGACTTACCAACAGCACTGTCATGTTTTGTACATTACCGTAAATTGTGCCTTTTTGTCTGTTTTGTTCCTAGTATACTGTGTGATATGTACCTCCTCTATGTCCTATGTAACTTGCACCTCTGTATAACTGTTTGGAATCTCCTGTTGTACAATACTGTATATGTATTTGTTTCTACCTGTTCGTTGATTTGTACTCTCCTGGGTCGTGCCGGAAAACAGGCAGTTCTGTCTAGTGCACTTACCTGGTTACCAAAAGCAAATAAATAAATATGCCCAGTGTCTTGGCCAGGACTCCAACCCTCAATAAAAAAATGTTTTAACAGGTCAAGGGCTGTATATGAATTTGGGTGCTCTTTATACCTGCTGCCTTTTCCAGTTCATACAATCCCTTCCTACAATTATCTTTCACTGGTATGTAGGGCGCTTGTGTAAGAAAGGCTACTACATATGTAAAACCACATTCTAATTCTATTCCAGTCCAAACTGACAGAAACGCAGAGGAAACACACTAGAAACTGGGACTGGAACAGCTACGTTGTTGCTAAGATCAGACAAGTTCATATTTAAAAGCTTGCTCTTTACAGCATTGTGTTTTCAAAGGAGGAGTGTCTGCTGAAAGTCAAAACCAGTACTGCCAGTAGGATGGGTGGATCTGTAAGCCAAAGGTTAACTGCTTCTGCCTGCTGTTCTCTAGCACAGTACTGAACCATGCAGTGATGAAAAGGAAGTTCCAGGGCTTTGGTTTATGTGAGTGGGGGATGGGACAGAATCTTTTTTTTTTTTTAGTTGCACAACAGTAATGGCACACTTTGAAAACAGAGAATGCTTCACTGTAGGTATCCCTTGAGTATGTTTCACTTAAGTATTACCCCTCAAGTCACAACTTTCCAACTCCACTCTACAAAGCCTTTTTCAAAAGCTGTAATGCCCCCCCAGCTGCAGAAATGATATATATATACACACACACACACACACATATAAGATTGTCTATTTTTGCTTTTAAATGTATTTTTCATTTCTTGTATTTTATTTATTTATTTATTTATTTATTTAGCTTTTGTTGACCGGGTAAGTGCACTAGACAAATCCTGCCTATTTTCAGGCACGACCCGGGGGAGGGGGATACAGATGAATGCCAACTGACCTTGAACCAGATTAAGCTGTTGGTGGTATTTTTACTGAATGAGGGAAATTTGGCCAGGACACCGGGAACCTCTACTCTTTTTCGATAAGTGCCATGGGATCTTTAACATCCACCTGAACTACCACCAATCCAGGCAGATGGGACCTCAGTTTAACGTCTCATCCGAAGACGGCACCTCAGAAGTGCAGCACCCTCTCATGCTGCACTACAGTGTCAGTACTGGGATATTAACCCAAGTGCCAGATGTGGGAACTGAATCCACAGCCCTCTGATCTCCCGGCCTCAGAGGCGAGTGTGCTACCTACTGAGCCACTGACACTAACATTTTGTATTAACAGGTATTGCTTTCCTTCTATTGTAATCCTTATCCCCTGAGCATTTTGATCCAGTCCACCTTTCTGGTAATTAATAAAAAGATGGACTGGAAATATTAATGCTGGTTGAGCTTTTTTTGTACTATGTGGTTCAGGAAGCTCAAGTCAGGAAGATGAAGGCAGTTTTTCAGCCTGCCATTTAAAGGATAGACAGACCAAAACAAAAAAGGGGGTCAATGTATGTTCCTGTAACCAGAAGGACTCTAAAAACAAACCAAACATATGCAAAATGTGATGAAATATCCTCCTGACAACCTTGGCAGCTAAATGCCTCTGCAGTAAATACATATTCAGACATTTCTGCTTCCAGGCAGCTTCAAGTGGCCCATTAACCATCGACTTCTAATGTTTTCAGTGCAGCTCACTGCAAAAATAAGAACAGGAAAGTGACCTCCTCCAGACTAATAGCACCCCCCCCCAATGGATTTTCCTAAAGATATTCTGGGATGTGTGGTGTGCTTCTATGGAGGAGACAAGTTATACCTTCCAGCAAGCTTCAATTAGCGACCGAAGGGACCAGTCAAGCAGACAAAAGAATGTCTGGAAAATGCCATCTTTGGCCTAGCAATATTTTTAGCAAAGGCTGGGAAAGTGTTCCTGTTTGTAACTAGCACTGCATCTTTTTTTTTTGCTCAACTCAGTTAAGATGAAACTTAGAAATAACTCAGTTCGCCACTCTTTGCATTTCATGCAGTGTGATAAAAAAGGCACATCAAACGGCAGTGGAGGTTTCAGCTAGAGGTGCTGCCAGCGACACACCCCTCCTTGGTCCCAGAAATGTCACTTGCAGTTATGTGGGTGTTCTCAAGTTCTGCAGTTTGTGATCATCTCACAGACACTTCAGTGTATACAGACAGCTGCTACCCAAAGCAACTGTCCGTTTCCTACTTTTTCTCCAAATTTGCTAAACTTGCAGTAAATGGTAAGGATAAAAGAATGAACTGAATTTTTGACACAAGTAACATTTCTAATGAATGCCAATCACAGCCTCACACAAACACTTTTCTTTTAAACCCTTCTGGCTGAAACCTGTGCAATATGTCATTAGCATCTGCTGATGTTCCACAAAATAAATTTTTAAGATTTCTGCTTGGCTTTTGTCGTTTAGAGCAGTTATTATGCTTCAGCAGCACTTAACCTGAGGGTCAGAAAACAACATCTGAAGTTCCAAAAGTTAGCAGTTACTGATGCACTGAATTTATCTAAAATTACCAGTTTCATCAAGTCTAGTCTCTGTTAACTGTCTCCCTCATCTGGAAATGTGCCACTGCAAAGAGGCCTTGTTAACTGCATTTTATGCTGTGTGAGTTCCTGGAGGTACATGCTGTAAACCCTAGAAGCACGTTCTTTGAGATGAACACTCATCCCTGAAAAGGTTCTGGATATGATCATATATGCAATGACCCTGGCTAGGCAAAACAGAGTAGGGCCTGCTAAAATACATACACACATACATAATTAAACAAAACATGAATGAATGAAAAGCAAAACCTTTCAAATACCCAGAGCTGGACATGTAAAAAAAAAAAATAAATAAATCTCATCACATTATTCTTTGAAATCTAAAAGCACAATATGATGAAAGGTAGAGGGGAAACCAAAAAAAAGTCAAACCCTAAACTGTTACAACTAAAAAATAAGTGCTACTTGATCAGAATTACTTAACACGATTCTAAGTTTGCAAGCAGAGGGAAAACAAAATGTCCTTTTCATCTACCCATCCCCCTTCCTGCCTCCTTCCCCCTCCTTCCCCACTGCGGCAGCGCAGATGGTAGCAGTGTGACCTCACTGTTCCTGCCTCCTTGTTTTGATCCTGCAGTCTTGATTGTTCAGGCTAATCCCACACTCAGGGCCTTGGCATTAAGCCAGAACAGTTATTAACAGCACAAAAGCTTTTCATTCCAGCAAGCTTTGCTGCTGCCCCCCCACCACCACCACCACACGTACACACAACTCATTCTTCAGGGTGGCTCTGACCCTGCACAACACACAGTTCCTACATCAGCTCGTTTCACACAATAAAACCCCTATGACCAACAGCAGTCACGATTCCAAAATCCAGAAAACAAACAAAAACAATTCCCTGGCTAAGTAGATAATGTCACTTCCAGTATATACCTTAATGCTCTATCTATTCCTGCATTTAAAGGAAAACGGCACTGATTCTATACGTCATTTTTCCCAGTAGAAGCGGTTTTCTTTGTTTTTTTAAGTACTGGTTCAAATTCAGCTACTGTTCTATCTATATGGGCCTATCAGTAACCTCAGTGCGTGTTTGATTTACACTGCGAAGTTAAGTTACCATTTTAGAACTGTATGTTGCAGTTTACGTCCCTAACAAACACAGTTCTACAGTAGAACATAGACGCACAGTGCCAACAACAAAAGTCCAGAACAGGGATATACACTACATCATACAGTTTGAACAGTTTGAACATGTTTTACCAGCAGCATGTAAATCAGAAACACCAATAAGGATAACTGAAAAGCCTGTATAGATGGAGAACAGAATTTAAACCAGTAGTTAAAAAAAAAAAAAAAAACAGCTTCTACTGGAAAAATGACCTATAGATTCAGCACAGTACTCCTTTAACAAAATGTATGCCAGGCTAAATGAGGAATTTACCCAGGATAACCTGGCTGGGACACATCATCTCATTTACAGTGGTGGTATCCTGCTTCTGCCCAGTTATACCACTGGGAGGTCCACATGACTTGCTTACAGTCACTGAATGAGCTAGTGGCAGAATTAAGCTCCACCCCCAGCCTGGGAAGGGAAGGTGCAGTGTTAGCTGCTTGGGCAACAAGTAACCACACAGTGAAGAAAAGTCTTCTCTTGGCATACAACCCAAAGGGCCCTGCACCTCTTCCCCCACAGCTGCATGCAGCCAATGTACTCTTGGCCTTCTATGTCTGCATGTATAAGCACCCTAGAGCCTTGGGTTTCCACAGCCCCCCTCCCCCCGACAAACTATCTGTAGCCGCATGGAACTGCATGGCCCAAGAGAGCCCTGTAATTTCACAGCCAGATGGACTCTTCCTTTCGCAAAGGGCCCTGCATGTCTGCAGCTGTAGCCATATGGAGCCAGGGCCCAGACTCTGACATTTTAGGAAACCTAACCTCTGCACTACAGCAGTTTTGTTTCGTTTTGCAATATAGACACACACATATATATATATATATATATATATATATATATATACACACACACACACACACATACACACACACGAGATAAAATTGGCCGCTCACCTGTAACTGTAGTTCTAGCAATGGTAAATAGTTCACATCCACACTGGTAGTGCCACTGGAAAGTGCTACCTCGTTAGAAAATCATCAAGCTAAGTTCCTCCCTCCATCCAAGTGATATCCCTTGGCTGTGCCCACGACGTCAGATCTTGCATTCTGGAAGCAGAGATCTGTGTACGTGGTGTGGATGTGAACTAGATACCAGTCACCTAGACCTACGGTTGCAGGTGAGTAACCAATTTTTCTAGGGTTGTGGATATAGTTCACTATTCACACACTGCCAGACTTCCAGAACCGCAGGAGGAACGGGCAAGGTGAGCACCCTATTTGGCAAACAGAGACTGGAGAAATTATGTCCTAAAAGCAACATTGGGGGTGGTGGTGGATGTCAAGATGAACAACTCGGAGACTTGTAGGAGGGCAGCAGCCAAGGCCAACAAGATGCTGGGAAGCATCGCTAGGGGCATCACCTCCAGAAGGAGGGAAGTGATACTCCCTCTGTATAATTGTTTGGTGAGGCCATACCTCGAGTACTGCGTGCAGTTTTGGAGGCCACACTTAAAGAGGAACATTAAACTCCTGGAGAGGATCCAGAGGAGAGCAACCAAAATGATTTGGGGCTTGGGGACAGGACCTATGGGGAGAGGCTCGAAGAGCTAAATATCTACACATTGGAAGAGAGAAGTGACCGGGGGCCATGAAAGAGGTCTTCAGGTACATGAAGGGGGTAAATACGGGAGGAGCAGTTAGGGTGCTTCGAAGGAAGGAGGAGGAGGGGGCAACTAGAGGGCATGGGTAGAAGCTGGAGGGGGGGAAGATTCAGGGGAGAAAGGAGGAGGTGCTACTTCACTGAGAGGCTGGTGGAGACATGGAATGCGCTGCCCAGGGAGCCGGTGGAGGGGTTCAAGAGAGGGGGTGGGACAGGTACAGAAGGATTCTGGAAGCAAAATCCAGTGCAGCGAGACTATCCGGAACTGGGAAGGGAGAAGCCAGAGAAGGCGAGGGGGGGACAGGCCAAACAAGCAGACACGAAAGACCGTTAGGCCTATTCTGCTGGTATTTTAGTATGTTAGTACGTACTTAAAAGGTATAAACAAGATTGTAACAGAGGGCTTATTCAATCCACAAAGGGACAGGGGGCACAGTCTAAAATTAATGGGGGAAGATTTAAAACAGAAATGAGGAGGCACTTTTTCACCAAAAGGGTGGTGTTCAAGTGGAACGAACTACAGGAGGTGGTCTCACCAAGAACGGTAGATAGTTTTAAGAGAGGGTGGGGAAAAGTAAAAGCGAGCATCGCAACTGTTGGTAGGAGGGGGTGAGGTGTAGAAAGGGTAGGAGAAGAACACTCTGGGGGAGGGGAAGGGGGGCAGCTCCAGTATAATTTACTGTGAGCTGCACACTCGAGCAGACTTGCTAGACCATTATGGCCTGTTTCTGCTGGCATGTTCATAACACAAGGGAAGGGAGTGTGTGTGTGTGTCACCCTGCCTGTTCAGGTAGAATATTGACACAATCTCATTTGTCTGGACTTAAACAACCTGACGCTGGACTAGAGGAGCATCTGTCAGAGCTAGATGCATTGCACAGAGCTCCAGTTGGATGATGTGGTGTTGGGGACTCCCCTGGGCAACCAGAACCTATGGGCCCTGTGGTCTCCTAGGTGTGCCTCACTTCACCACAGACGCGTCGGTTGTCAGAGTGACAGTCAGCTCTGGGAGGACAAATGGGATTCCTTCCTCCAGATATTTCGGGACCATCCACAACTGGGATGGAATCCCACATCGGGTGTTTTACTATGACCGGCTGGTCCAAGCATCCTAAGTGCTGGGGCCACTGATTGCCACACTCCCACTGCAGGCGGCACATCCTCCAGTGGGCCCACCGGACCATGCAGGTGCATGACGTCATGTACCCCAACAGCTGCAGGAAGTCCTGAGCAGAGCACAAGCACCCAACCTGAAATGATCAGGTCCACAGGGAGTCTAGCTCTGCCCCGATAAAGTGAATCGCCTGCGAGGGGATCAGTTCGGACTTGGCCAGGTTGACCTACAGGCCCAAGTCTCTGCAGGTCTGGAGGATCAGATCCCTTGACTGCTCCATGGCCTCCATGAGTAGCTCGTCAACCAGCCAGTCATACACACTGATGCCCTTACATCGTAGGAAAGCTGTCACCACTGCCATGCACATGGTGAAGATCCTGGGTGCAGACAAGAGGCAAAAGAGCATGCTTTGGGGAACTCGTACATAACCCGTTCTGCATGCAACTGAAGGTACAACTAGTGGGATGGATGGACTGGGATGTAGAAAAACGCATCCTGGAGGTCCATGGGGTAGAACCCCACGCCATGATCTAGGGGTGATATGATCTGGTTCAGGGCTACCACATGGAACTTGTGCTTCCTCACATACTGATTCAGATCATAAAGATTCCATATAAGGAACCAATTCCCACCCTTGTCCGTTTCAGGGCCAGGAAGTACCTGGACACATATCCCTGACTTGCAAGGATGTCTGAGACAAGGGCTACAGGCCCTTTTGCAAGAAGCTGAGCAACATCATCCATTAGAGTGGACAGCGTCTCCTGAAATACTGAGGACTTCCTTGGAACATTGGGTCGATATGTCAGAAGAGCCTCAAAATTTAGAGGCAGCCTTATGCCTACCACATCAAGAACCCACTTGTCTGTGGTAATGATGGATCAGTGTGGCCAGAAGTGGCAAGGCCGACCCCCCACCCCAAGCTGGGTCAGGGACTGGACAGGCAGGAGGTTGACACCCCGACCTGTCACTGGGTAGCTCTGGAGGGGCCACTGGGGCCGGAGGGGCAACCCTTCCCGCTACTACATGTGAAATCATTGAAAAAATAACCGACAGCGTGATTCTGTGAGGAACTTGGGTCACTGCAGATCTGGTGACTTCGTGTCACGGAGAGGCTTTGCCCCACCCGCCTTACTTAATATTCCAACCTCGGGAGGGGGTGCAACCTCGAGGGGGCAATCCCAGTCACTGTTTCTGCAGTTGCCCATTTCTGTCGCCGTTATTGTCCTCGCTCTTTCCATCGTCACTGTTATCACAGGTCACCCCCTTCCCCTACCCTCACCTCTTTTTGGCCCCTAGCTGGACAACTTGACCTTGGGAGACCAAGTTTGGTACTACCCCTGCTGGGGCTTAAAAGACCAAAACTGAAAGGAATTCTTGTTTGGTTTCTGGGGCTTAGGATCCTTCAGTCCAAGGTCAAACAGTCCAGGGTGGCATTGGACTTTTCAATCCTGGGGAGATGACCTTACACCCCTGGGCCAAAGAGATCAATGCCCAAGAAAAGGACATCAGCCAGCTTGTGGAGAGCATTAGCCGTGAAGGTTGAGAGGGTTAGCCAGGCCCTACGATGCATCGGGATGGCCACTGTCACAGCACAAATGGAGGACTCACCCATGTGTAAGGCCGTCTGGAGATGGTGTTTAGCCAGCACTCCAGCCTAGTCTCTGACCAACTTTACTGGCAGCTGCTTGTCAACAGATACACTGTAGGTGAGGAAGGAGATCATCCAGTACTCCCAACAGGAAGTGACCAAAGTTGGCCATCATCATGGGTAGCTCGCCTGATGGAGAAGGGAATGTAGACCTTCTTGGCCACATGGTAAAGCTTCTTTGACTCCTTGACTGGGGGCTTGTATATCCCCTTGGAATACAGCCTTCAGGAAAGCAGAGTCCACACCCAGAACCTCAGCCAAGGAATTGTCTGTGAACCTGGTGAAGGGACCCAGTAGGGAGCACATATTTACAGACTATATGGGCATAGGGTGCCAGACAGAACACTGGATGATGCCAAAGCTCCATGGCCACTCCCAATACGGCTTCAGCCATGGGAAACTTAACCCCCAGGGACTCGTCCCTACTGAAGATGTCTGTGAAAGGGTACTTGGCCCCTTTCTGAACAAGTTCCAGACATACACAGATTCTAAGATGAGTCAGAGTACAGCCTGAATGGCACTAGCCCATGATTGGTAGTCAGTTCCTCAACCGACACATAGTCAAAAGTATGCAGCTTTGACGACAGCATGGATGAGACATCCGAATCAAACAAGAACTCCTAAAAAATGTCCTTCAGCCGTTTGCCACCATGGACCACACCAGAGTCCGACTGGTTGATTTCCACCAACAGCCAGATTGGCATCCTGGCTGCAGCACAGTAATCTTGCAACAGAGCTCCCACCAAGGACTGAAGTGGATGTGGCTCCACCCACAGGTGAAACTGGTGCGTCTGACATCTGCCATGGATGGACCAGCGTGGGGCATGACCGGTGCCTGCCAATCTACCACAGGTGATGGGGGTTGAGATCTAACACACCCTGCAATGGTCCACTGCTGCCAGAGGAGTTCCTTGTAGCATTGCCGCATTCGGCAGTGGAGCCTCTCCTCATCCGAGGCTGAAGAAAATCTACAGCCACGCCTCCCAGTCAAGTGAGAGCCAAAGTGGCGCCTTGACCAAGTGCTCGACCATCGACCGGAGGGCCAATGCCAAGGAGAAGCCACCGAGGGGTTCACTATACACCACATGTTGAGGTGCAAGGGGAAACACCAGCTTTGATAAAACGACCACCACTGGAGGCTGTTACTGAGTGGAGCCAGCCGGAGGCACCAACCAGTCCATGTCCTCCTGAGTGAGGAACAGAAAAAACAGGGTCTTGAAGACTGACCCTCTGTTGATCCCCTCCAACAACTGGTCAACTGGGTCAAGAAAAATCAATCATCTGACACTAGCTAGTGCTGGGGTAACAAGTCCAACACGGACACTATGCAGATTTTAGCCTGGGCCTAGATTACAGAAACCTTGTGTGGTCCTATCACTGTATATGTAGAACAGTGTTCACTTTTTGGGCGGGAGCAGGGAGGATTTCTCCCCCAGAACACATGGACAGGTACGTAAGAACTTACCATAACAGAAGATCTTCAAGAAAATCTCCTGCATTAGGCCACACCTTTGGAACTATAAGACGTCAGTATCAGGACCACTCAGAAACTTTCTGCTAACTGGGGTCACTCACAATGATGTGCAGCGATGACATGTACATAACGTGAGCGGGCCCCATCACGCCTCAGTTCTCTGCCAGAGATTAGCCTCAGAAGGCCTCCAACCATGAGGAACCAGGAGACTGTATCAGCACCAGGTATACGAGTGAGCCATGGGGCTGGAGACTGGATGCACTGAAGGTGATTTTGGGCACAGCATCCGATAAAACACTCACTGAAATCAAAAGGGGGAATGAGGAAGGACATGGCATTGTGTAATGGAGGAGACTTTCTAAGACCTACTGTTATTATAAGTTCTTCCTTAACTGTTCTATATTCATCAAGGATATCCACTCCATTAGTCCACACCTCTGGAACGACTCCCAAGCAGTACAAAGCAACAGAGAGGATGGCACAGTCTGATAGGTAATCAGGACAGAAGACCTTGCAGTACAGCAAGCCCAAAATTAGCATGTCTATGAGAGACGATGTCCAGACTATAATGTTTAGTGAAAGTGTGAACAGTGCTCCATGTGGCTGCTGCATGCTTGTCAGCAGGGACATTCTTGAAATAAGCAACGGAAGTGGCCATACCCCTTGTGCACTGACCACAAACACCAGTAAATTCCTTAAGGTACTTCCTAAAACAAAGTACAGTTATGTAAGAACTTACCGTAACAGTAGATCTTCGAGAGAGGCTCTTGCAGTAGGTAATTACATATAGAACTGAAACCGGCAGGCGTCAGGACCCCACAGAAAAATTTCTAGCTAGCAGTCTCTGGCAAGGACCACCCCCACGTCAGGTGACTGGCGTCAGAGGCAAATCAGTATAAAGGGTAGTCCCTCACATCCCTCTTCAAGTTCTTTCCGCCAAAAGGCCAAAAAGGCGAGGCGAGAAAGGCGGATATTTCCCTCACTGGAAAAGGAGCTGAAAAAGTTTAAGGGGATGGAGGGTGGGAAAGTATTACCTACTGCAAGAGCCTCTCTCGAAGATCTACTGTTACGGTAAGTTCTTACGTAACTGTACTATCTTACTCCGAGAGGGCTCTTGCAGTAGGTAATTACATATAAGACGGAGTCCCAAGCAGTCTGGAACAAAGAAGAACACGGGAGGAGGAAACTACTCATAGGGGATCATCTGGCTGAGAAAGACTTAAGAAAGAAGTCCTTGCAGAACAGCCAACCCGAAGCCAGCTCTCCGGCGAGAGGCAATGTCCAAACTGTAGTGTTTCGTAAAGGTATGGACAGAAGTCCAAGTTGCGGCGAAGCAAATATCAGCCGCTGACTCATTCTTTAAACAGGCAGCAGAGGCTGCAACACCCTTGGTGGAATGACCCCTGACCTGACCTGGCAAGGTCTTGTGATACTTGTCACAGCATAAAGTGATACGGTGAGCCAACCATTTGGACAAACATTGTTTGGAAACAGCGTTGCCTTCTCTTTTGCTGGCAAGAGAGACAAATAGTTGGTCAGTCATTCTGAGATCCTGCGTCCTGTTGGTATAGTATCTCAGAATCCAGTGAACGTCCAGGGTATGTAAAAGATACTCCCCGTGATTGGAGTCCTGCGTGAAAAAGGCAGGCAGTTCAATGGACTGGTTCAACGTAGATTCCGCTACTACCTGAGGAAGAAACTTAGGATAGGTGAGCAGAGCCACACGTTCCTTATGGAAAATCAGATATGGAATTTTGCACATCAAGGCCTGAAGGTCAGAAATTCTTCGAGCGGAAGTAATGGCCACTAGGAAGAGAGCCTTCCATGAAAGGAACTTAAGTTCTGCTGAGGCTGCTGGCTTAAAGGGAGGCAGCGTAAGCTCCTCAAGAATGAAATTCAAATCTCAGGGAGGGGCAGGAATCTAAATGGGGGGTCTCAAACGAAGACCCCCTCGTAGAAAAGCCTTCACGACCTCCAGCTGTGCGAAAGTTCTGTCCCCAAAGGGAACATGATAAGCGGCCATAGCCGCCATGTGAACCTTCAAAGAGGAATGACTGACACTCAGGTCAAAAAGGTAACGCATGTAGTCCAGTAGCCGCCCGACGTGGCAGGGGAAAGGCTCCAAGTCTTTGGGCGAAGCCCAAACAGAAAACCTTTTCCATTGTATGGCATAGGTGGAGCAAGTGGATGACTTCCTGGCCTCCACCAAGATCTCTGCCTCTTGAGGGTGAAATCCCAAAACGGGCTTGTGCTACATCTGTAGGAGCCAAGCATGCAGCTGAAGGGACCCGAGGCCCCAATGGACCAGGGATCTCTGATCCTGGGTCAACAGAAGCCGCGAAAAAGGAAGAGGAATCGGAGGCTCCTCTGAGTACTGTTGCAGAGGACAGAACCAAACTTGCCTGGGCCAGAAGGAAGCGATGAGAATCATATGGGCCCCTTCTGAGCTGAGCTTGTGCAGGATCCTCGGAATCAATGGAATTGGGGGAAAGCACAGACGAATCTGCCCTTCCAGTCGAGAGACAGTCTCTCTCCAGAGCCGCCCGCGCCCTGGAGCAAGCGAGCAACAGGTGGGCAGTTTTGCATTTAGTGGGGACACAAACAGGTCAACCTGAGGGGTTCAACATAGGAAGATGCAGTCTGCTATTTCCTGGTCCAATTCCCACTCTTGAGGTTGTGCCGAGGATCAGCTGAAGTGATCTGCCAACGAATTCTCTACCCCCGGGACATGGACCGCCGTGAGATGAAGGTTGTGAAGGGTCACCCATTCCCAGACCCGCACGCTTCCGACAAAGAGGGTAGGAACGAGCCCTGCTTGTTGAGGTACCAGACTACACTATACTTGTCGGTCTGGACAGCCAGTTGACCGCGAAGCAAAGGGGTGTAACACCTGAAGAGCGTACAACACTGCTCTGAGCTCGAGCACGTTGATGTGAAGAGTCTGCTCGAGTATGGACCACGAGCCCTGGGATCCCGGATGAGCTCCCCAACCTTCGCCTGAGGCGTCCGTTGTCAGGGTTTGGGAGGTGGGAGAAAGGCAGAAGGGAACTCCCGGCAAAGGGTCTCCTGAACCAACCACCAGTGCAAATCCCGAATCAGGGTCGAGACTAGCACCTCCTGATCCAAGTCGTCGACCAAATGATCCCGCCGAGACCGAAGAGTCCACTAAGAGATTCTCATGTGGAGCCGAGCGCTCGGAACTGTCAGAATTGCAGCCGCCATGAGTCCCAGGAGGCGAAGGACCAACCTGGTGGGAATCCGCTTTCAAGAGGACAAGGAGCTTGGACAGGCACCGTTTAGATATAGACACACCCTCTTTCCCAGGGAAGAATCAAACAAAAAGCAGAGTCCTTGGTGCAATCAATACAGTATCTCAGTATTCTTTGTACATCTAAAGTGTGGAACAGTGCCTCACCCTGGCTGCAAGCTCGGGATAATATACAGTAAGGTGTACTGTTTGATTTAGTGTAAATTCTGATACCACCTTCGGTAGAAACTTATGATTCCTACACAAAAAGAAACTGTCTTTGTGAAAAATCAAATCTTATGGGTCCATTACCGCCTGGCGCACTCGGCAGCCAAAGGAGTGTCCGCTGAGGACATCACATCCAGTTTGTAGAACTTTGTAATTGTGTGAATGGATGACCAAGTGACTGCTCTGCATAAGTCTGCTGGAGATGCTTCTCTGAAGTTAGCCCATGAAGTGGACCATAGCCCTGGTGGAATGATCTCTCACTGGACCAGGCAGGACTACTCCCGCCTGATCATACGCCACAGTGATTACTGATCTAATCCATCTAGCTATAGAGTCTTTTGAAGCCTTTTTACCCAAGTTTTGGCCTGCAGTTAAAATGAACATGCTTGATGTTTTGCGAATAGCATCTGTCCTCCTAATATGTAATTTGAGTGCTCTCCTCGGATCTAGAGTATGAAATTCTCTTTCCTTTTCGTTTTTTTGGGTGAGGACAGGAGGAAGGAAGGACTAGTTCCTGGTTACAGGGGAAGGGAGACATAACCTTTGGTAAAAACCCTGGATCCGTCCAGAGTACAACAGAGTCCTGATGAAAAACAGAATAGGGCTCTTTGGTTGACAGCGCCCCCCAGTTCGCTGATTCTCCTGGCTGACGTAATAGCTACCAGGAAGACCACCTTCATTGTGAGATGCATGATAGAAGCCTCTTTCAGAGGCTTGAAGGGTGCTTTTGTTAGGGCCTTGAGAACAAGATTAAGTCTCCAAGGTGGGACGGTTGGCTTAATTGGGGGGCATTTTAAAGTTGCTTCTCTTAGAAACCTCCTGACACGAGGGTGAGACCCCAAGCCTGCCAACAAGAGTGCCCCAATGCAGAAACTTGAATGCGTAAGGTGGCTGGCTGCAGGCCTTTGTCAAAACCCTCCTGAAGAAACTGCAAAAGGACCAGGAGGTATACTGGATGATCCTGTATAGCTTTAGATTGGAGCCAGAACAAGAATTTTCTCCAGATTCTATAATGTACTTTAGAGGAGGATGGACGCCTGGAGTTTACCATCATTTCAATGACTGGAGCGGTGTAGCCTAACTCTTTGAAAGTTTCCCGCTCAATCTCCAAGCCGAGAGGGACAGATTGCTCAGGTTGTGGTGCAGCACCGGACCCTGATGAAGGAGGTCTGAGCTGAGTTGGAAAATAAAGGGTGATGCCTCCAACAGCTGAATGAGGAGTGGGAACCAAGGGTGTCGAGGCCACCTGGGGCAGACTAGTATCCCCGCTCTGTCCCTGGCCACCTTGTGTAGGACGCTGGATAACAGCGGAATTGGGGGAAAAGCATACAGGAGGCCGAGGCAACCCCAGTTTAGGGAGAAGGCGGCCTGAGCTACTGCTAGATTGTCTCTTGCCAGGGAGCAGAACTGCTGCGTCTTGGCGTTTTGTCGATGTGCAAACAGATCTGCCTGTGGTTTGCCCCACTTCTCTGTTAGTAGTTGGAATGCAGACTCCTTCAGCTCCCATTCTCCCGGGAGGTTGTCTTGGCGGCTTAACCAGTCTGCTGTGACATTTTCCTGTCCCGGTATGTACACGGCCCTTATACTCGCTAGGTGTTTTTCTGGCCATTGGAAGAGGAGAAGAGACTCCTGAAGCATTCTTGAACTTTTTGTGCCGCCCTCATGGTTGATGTAGGCCATAGCTGTTAAGACTGTCTGTCAGAATCAACACATCACAGTTGCGTACATGTTGACGGAAGTGCATCAGGGCTAGCTGAACTGCCCTCATCTCTAGGATGTGTATGCTGTGCCTTGATTCCGTCAGGGACCACTTGCCCTGGGCCAACATCCAGTCCAGGTGAGCCTCCCACCCCCTGAGGCTTGCATCCGTTGGGATTCTTGTTTGGAGCGGATGGCCTAGCTTTCGGACCCTCATCACATTTTCCCTCAGAGACCACCATGTGAGAGAGGTTTTTATCTGCTGAGTAATTGGGATGAGCTGGTGCTGACTGTGCCTGGACTGGGACCACAGCTTGAGCAGATGAGCTTGAACTGGACGCATCTGCGCTAGAGCCCATGGGACTGATTCTGCCAGTGACACCAACATCCCTATCAGCTGCATAAAGAACTGTGCCGGCAGATGAGCGGAGCTTTGGAATTTGTTGATAAGCTCCATCAGGTCCCTGAATTTCGACTCTGGGGGAAACACCGTGTTGTTCCCACGTGCTATAAACTGCTCCTAAGTGGTTCAAGATCTGGCTCGCGATTAGGGAACCCTTCTGCTTGATGACAAAACTGTGTGCTGTGAGACACTGGACCACGTCCGTCACTGCCTGGTTTAGCTGTGGAGCTTTGATGAGGATATCGAAGGGAACAGTTGGATCCCTCTGTTCCGAAGGTGAGCTACCATTGCTACTAGCACCTTCGAGAAGGTCCTTGGGGCTGAGGAAAGGCCAAAAGGAAGAGTTTTGAATTGGAAGTGATGGTTCCCTACCTTGAATCTCAGATATTGCCTGTGCAGATTGTGAATAGGAATATGGAGGCAGGCATCCTGCAAGTTGTTGGATGCCAGAAAATCTCCTTGCAGCACTTCCTTGACAAATGATGACAGAGTTTCCATCTTGAATGGTCTGCTGCGCACAAAAAGATTTAGGAATTTGAGGTATAAGACAGGTCTGTGATCTCCTGTACGTTTGGGTACGAGAAAAAATATGGAGTATACCCCCTGAATGATCTTTTGGGGAGGACCCATTCGATAGCCCCTTCTAGCAGAAGGTCCGTGATAGCCTGCCATGTCGTTTGTCTTTTGAATGAGTTGTTTGAGATGGGAGAGGGCACCACATGAGGCAATGGGGGCTTGGACTCAAACTCTATCAGGTAACCTTCGCTGATGTCTAGTACCGATCTGTTCGACGCGGTCCTGGCCCATTCCTCGAAAAACTCAAAGCCTGCCCCCTACTCGAGGATGGGCCCGCATGGTCTCATTGTGATTTTCTGGTGTTATTTCTGGTGTCTCTGGAGCCTCCACCTCTGCTAGAACCGCCTCCTCTGAAATTCTGCTGGTTCCGGGAGAACCGTGTTCTTTTCCCTGAAAAGCTGGAGTTCTGCCCCTTGTTTTAGCCTCTGTCACGAAAATTGCGCCTTGGACCTGAAGGCCACGCTTTGGTTCAACCCCTGGACTGGGGCATATGCACCTTCACTGTTTCCCCGGATTCCTTCACCGCCTCCTTCAGTGTCGATGCGAACAGTAGGTTGCCTTCATAGGGTGCGTTCACCAAATGGCTCTTTGAGGATGCATCTGCTTGCCATGCCCTAAGCCATAGGTTGCAGCGTGCCGAGGTTTGACTAAACATGGTCCGCGCAGCACACCTGACCGCCTCCTCTGACACATCCACTGCATAGGCAGAGGCCAACCCCATTAACTGCAGCTGACGGATAATGGGGGAGTTCTTTTCTGGGTCTTCCGCGAATTGAAAGACTAAATCCAATGCCCAGGATAGGGCGGCTCTGGCGGAGAACAGGTTCACTGTGGCCGCCTTGAGGGAAGTTGCCGAGGCTTGAAAGGCTTTTTTGAGGGAGGAGTCCACCTTTCTGTCTACTGGATCCCTTTAGCGAAGCCCCTCCTTCAGCTGGTATGACAGTTTTCTTGGTAAGGTTAGAAATTAAGGGGTCGATTCTGGGGCAGTCTAACCACTTATCGGACTGTTTCTTGTCAAACTTCAGAAGTCTGGAGATTCGTCAGGGAACCGGATAAGTGCATTCTGGACCTTGCCATTCGTCTTTAAGCAGATCCTCAATGGTGGGAAGCATAGGGAAGGCTGTCGCCGGTCTGGAGGCAGATGCCTAGCGAAATGTCTTTTGGTTGAGAGGTGACAGGAGGAGAAGTGTCGAGTTGAATCTCGGAAATGACTTTTTAATGAAAAAGTCTAGGCCCTCCAGGTCAGAATTTCTGGATGGGGAGTCATCGGTGTCTGATGATGAGTCCACTATTTCCCCCTCCTCGGTGGAGGAACTGGTGACCGAGGATTCCGGGGAAAAACCCCTGTGGCGTTGGCCCTTGTGTATGCCCATAGTTCCACTTTGGGCATAAGACCCTTTCTTCCTCCTGCGAGAGGAATGGTGACCGTCCTCGTCTGACGATCGACCCCCTTCTCTGGATTTCTTTTTCTTGAGGAAGCGATGATAGGATAACCCCCTGCTCGTCAGATGAGGATGGGGAGGGGGTCCTTTTTCTTTTAGCCTTTTTGTGGGGTCTCCTGTCCAGTGATCCTGAAGGCTGCCATTCAAAGGAAGAAGGGTCCAAAGCAAAGGCCCTATTCAGCCTATCAGTTCGGGGTCTAAGGTGGGGGTGTCTCTGGACGTTGCTGATCCCCTGGAGGCAGCCAGTCATTCAGATCTCTCTGGAACATTTGACTGTGCTCGCTTTGACCTGTAAGTAGCCGTCCTGTCAGAATTCTGTTGGGCATTTGCCTGTGATGAGAGAGAGGTTGCGTTCACTGAGCCCTCCCCACTAGCAGCTGCTGCCTTTTCACATGTAAGGCAGAGAGAGCCAGCTAAAGTGATTAAGAGTGGGGATTTAAAGCGCTGACATTTTTTTTCCCCCTGCTTGATTTTTCTGAGGCCACTGTTAATGCCCCTTGCTTCTGTAGACCATATGCTATCCCCCCAGTCTGAAAGTGCTAACCCCTTAGCACTGGTTAAGCACTGCTTCCTTGCCACCAACAGAATCCTGGCAGAGAGAACTGCCCTTTAGCTCTAAGCCTCCTAGTCTTACGTTGGGGGAGGAGGGGAGATTTGTAGAACCTTGTCCTGTGCTGTCGCTGTATAGTAAAAGCTATTCTCTCCTTCCCAACGAGATGCAATGAGGTGAGGAGCAGACTGGCATGCCGAGGTGTCACCTGGCTTCCCACGCTGAGAATCACGCTGTTCAGGGAAGCCGCATGGCGGGCGTTCAAAGCTTTCCGCAGACCGACATCGCAGAGAAATGAAGCTCCATTCCTCTGGCGACCTCTCGCTTGAGGCAATGAGTGTCATTGAAATGCAGTCGCTAGATGCAGCACTCGAAAGCGGGGCCTGATGCGCAGGAAAAAGGGCAGCGAGGTGGGGCCAGTCTGTCTAGCTTGCAAGGCTGAGACTGGATCCCACCACTGACAATAACAATCTGAATCGCTGATCTCCAAAAATAGTGTTGAGAAAAAAAACTTACGGTCTCTTCAGCCTGCCACGAGTGGCGGGGCTTCTGCTGCACGCTGCCTGCTTCACAGAAGGCAGGAAGTAAATTGACACTGACCGGATGTGGAGGGCTCCTTATTCCCCCCTGCTGCACAATGTTAAGTCCTGCTTAGTGATGTCATCAGGAGGTGGAGCCCAGGCGTAATGAAGCCCGGAGACCAGCTCAGAAGAGAGAAAAAAAGGTTTCCCTGAGGGAGCCATATACATCTTATCTTCCTTTTTTGGTATGGCAGGATTACGTTTGGCCTATGCCAGGCAGCAAAGGTGGCATCCTCCAGTGCACGGAGGAGGGGTGGTATTACTATAGTAGAAGCATCATATAACTCCCAAGAAATCTATGTTTTTTTTGGTGATATCCTGTTCCTCCAAATCAAATCCCATGGCAGCATATATCTACTGCATCATAACAACAAAAGATGGGTAAGCCGGGGGATGGGACCATGGCATGTAAACCACAGAGTCCTCACTGCAAGCAGAGAAAGTGGAATCGGTCTTTTCACAAGGACTCTCCACATAGTCTTCAGCCTCCTTATCATCCTACATCATGAGATCAGGATTATACGCGAAATCATCATTGGTCTGGTCAATGTGTCAAAGACAGCTTTCTGGCAAGTCTGTCCGCGCTTGAGGAGGTAGCTGAGACACAGGCCTGGGATGCATCATCATGGGGGGTTGAACTACAGGCCCCACTGGACCTCCTGGTACAAGAGATGGAGGTAACAGGATCCTAATCATGTCCATGAAGGATGATAGCACTGCCTGGACAACGGTGCCCGTGTGGTCGATGTGTATGCTGGTTGACGTCGAAGGCGATGCACCAGCCTTACTAGGCCTGGTGTCAGCTACAGCCTGCCCCATCCTGGAAGTTAGGTTGAAGGTCAGGGTGGCATCACCGCCAAAGCGGTCAATGGCACTGAGAGGTCGTACCTGTGCAAAGGGGTTACCTGAGGCACTGAGGAGGTTTTCTCCATCTCCCGTTGCTTATGCTTTGGGGACCCGGATGATTTCTCCCAGGATTTTGATGACCTGGACCCTGAGGACTGGATCAACGATGCAGCAGAACTCTTATGCTGGAGCTCCTTCTCCTTGCAGGCTACCTGCTGTTTTAACAGGTGCTTCTCCAAAGCGTCTTTTTTCGATGTCGCCATCTGGCTGTGTTGAATCCCTTGCAAATCACGCACGCTTGCACACTGTGGTCTGCGCTGAGGCAACACATGCAGACATCGTGCTACTCACTGGTGTAAACCTTTTCACTGCACTCACAATAACGGTTTAGATGGTTCCATCGACAACATACATGCCATCAAAAATCCCTTATAAAAGTGATTACTTAACTAAGGTGAGAAAAAGTGGCAGCTACTACAGTGGTGTTTCCGTGCAGAGTTTGACAAGTTTGGTCAACAGTGGGAAAAGAAATGAGGAAGGAAGGGGCCGCCCATGTTTACGCAGTAGTAGACATCTGACGTCGTCGTGGGTAGCCCCTAGTGGACTGCTTCAATGTTTTTGTGTGGTCCTACTGCCTGGTGGTTATAAGTTCCATAAGTGTGGCCTAATGAAAGAGATATCATTGAAGATGACAGTGGTATTCCACCTTTAAAAACTGGTATGCAAAACAGGACAGACTACACTAATTTTAAGCACTACCATTTTGTGGAACCTAGCAAACTTGCTCTTTGCAGTATGTAAATGGGAGAACTAGGTCACCACTATTTTAATTACATCCAAGCAGCGAAAACTGTAACGTATCAATCTGAGGGAGTTATTATTCTTTACAAAACTGATTAGTGATGCATGCACTTATGTTCACAGGGGGCACCACAGAAAACAGACACTAATTTTTCAATGCTTACTTGCTTATGAGCAAGTAAAACCACAAACAAGACGGACGCCTCTTATAAGTCTTGATGCTTTTCTTAGTTTCATTGTGATTTATGGTTTTGTGTGTCTATATTATGGGAAATGTCGCTAGAAAGGTTTCTGAGACCCAAGAAGCCGTAACATTCAACTTGTGACAAACCTACTGTTGCCTTGAGACCTGCACCTGCAGATTCTCAGAGGCAAGTTTGAGTTTTGATTTGTTCCTGATACTCCGCTTTCGTAAGGACTTGTTGATAAACATTTAAAACCACAGCTGCTAAGAATACCTTGCAACCTGTCCAGCCACGACAAATAATGTAACAGGGGAAATGGGGAAATTCTTTAACCAGGAACGGCACACTAAGCTGAAGCTCGTTTCCAGATGCAGCCTGGGAGCACAAGGAACTTAACTGACTTGCTCAGGGTCACACAGTATGCAAGTGGGGGCTGTGGGATTCAAACCCACTACAAACACTTTACTGATATTTGAATAAAATAATATATCCAAAACATACAAGTCCGTGTTCTCCCAACAGTTTGTGTTAGTGCATTCTATTCTATTTCAGATGCCCCCAAAAAAAAAAAATATGCGACAGGGCATGAACTTTGTGGCAAAAGGAACATGCCTACTCAACTCAGGCATGTAAGTAGTAAAAATACATTCCCAACAACGCCCCCATGCCCTGACATACATATATACATTTTTTTTTTTTGTGCCTCCTTGTAAGCCTTTACTGCCCCTAAGCCTTTAAAGAACCTCCAACAGCCCCTAAACCCAAAAAAGGGCATTATTATTTATGCCAGCCATGCCCTTCACAGGATTTCTTCCCAAGCCTTTAAAAGGGCATTTAAATGCTGATCCAATGGTGTGGAGGGCAGAGGCATCATGCCTTACCTCCTGCCACACCGGCGACTCGTGTTCGCGGTGCAAGTGGGTCTCGGGGGGCTCAAGCGTCTGGAGGACAGCTTTCCTCTTATGGAGAGGGAGGGAAAGAGGCCAGCGTAAGTCTGACACCTAGCAGCAGCTGGGTGTCTGAGCTCCTGGGTCCTGTATGTAGTAGGTGGAGGCGGAGCAGTCGACTGGCGTGCTGTGGCAGAAGCGTGCACAGCTTGGCTATTGCAGACGCCGCACACTCCTCCTCCTGTGGGGAGAAAACAGGAGGAGAAAAAGGTCCTGGGCAAGTCGAATGACTGCCGACCCCCACAAGAGCCACCCCCAACAACAGCAGGCACCTTACCAAACTGGATCCGTATCGGCAGGATGAGGAATCCCCACCACGTGAGGTAAGCCATGGGGGAAGGATGGAGGTAGCCCTGCACAGTCGGGTGGACAGGGCTGGGGGGGGCGACAAGAACGTGGGGATAAAGAGAGTATAAAGGGGAGGAGGGGCTTTTAACTTTATGCTGGTGACAGTGGTAGGCAAGATAGCCCGTAAAATGACAGAGTGCTACTTTTTGCCCATTTAAGCCCTTAAAAAGAAACGGCCATGTGCTAAAGCCCCACACTTTAGTGTTTGGCAGCCTCCGATCAGCTGTTTCACATTACAAGTATATTTTTTTACTTGCCTGGTTGCTAACTATTATGTACTTTATCTGGTTGATCCTGCCATCCATTCCACAGGCGTGTTGAATGGCGTGCCCATCCCTTAACTGCAGCTGTCCAGAGTCTGACGTATGAGCTGGGGAGCAGCTGCAGGAGTGTGTACAGTACAACACTATGGACGAAACTATTAATAGCTCCGGTTTGAGACATACAGGTCTAGGTACTATACCATGACCAAGAATAGATCAGCTGATCTATATTTGCTCACGTTATAGCACCCAGACCTGTATGTCTCGAACCGGAGCAACTAATAGCTTTGTCCACAGTGTTGTACTATACACGCTTGTGGGATGGGCATGATATTCAAAACGTCGTCGGGACGGATGGCAGGATCAACCAGATAAAGTACAGAATAGTCAGCAACCAGGCAAATAAAAAATATAACGCAAACCAGTTAATCAGGGGCTGCCCCACACTGAGGTGTGGGGCTTCTGCACATGGACATTTCCCTTTAAAGGGGAAATCAGTTGGCACAAAGAGCCCCACACTCAAATGTGGGGCTAGTCACAATGTGCACTTTGTGTGGAAAAATATTCTGGTTTACTGTGGCGTAGTAGACTATATCGGACTAATCTCACTTAGATCTAACATACTAAAAAGCCAGCAGAATAGGCCAAATAGTCTGTCTTGTCTGCTCGAAAGCCAGCAACCATGTGGCTGCTCGCCCTACCACCCCCTCTAGCCCCCAAGAGGGTCATCTTTAGTTTCACTTTCCCCTTGTATCTGTTCCACCCCTTCTTGAAGCCCTCCACTGTGCCCTCCTCCACCAGCCTCCCAGGCAGCGCATTCCACGGCTCCACCATCCTCTCAGTGAAAAAATGCTTCCTACTCTCCCCCCTGTAGTTCCCCCCTCCAGCTTCCACTCATGGCCCCTGGTTGCTCCCTTCTTTAGCCTACACAGTCCTTGGTTCCACTCCTGGTTATTCCTTTTACATACTTGAAAACCTCCATCATAGCTCCCCTGTCCCTCCTCTCCTCCAGTGAGTAAAGCCCAAGCTCTTCCAGTCTCTCCTCATAAGGCTTCCCCTCCAAGCCCTGAATCATCCTGGTCACTCTCCTCTGGACCCTCTCCAGTAGTGCTATGTCCTTCTTCAGATGAGGTCTCCAGAACTGGACACAGTACTCAAGCTGCGGCCTGACCAAGGCATTATACAGAGGGAGGATCACCTCCCTCCTTCTGGACATAATTCCCCTGGCTATGCAGCCCAGTATCCCGTTTGCTTTAGCTGTAGTTCTTCTACAATTTTCAGATGTACTTATTTTAATGTCTAGTACCACCCCTAAATCCCTTTCTCCCAATGTAGCTTGCAGTGTGACACTTCCCGGTGTATTCCTGGCCTGGTTTGACCCTAAATGTAGTACCTTACATTTCCGCATTAAATTTCAGTCCCCACCTCCTCGACCACCTCCAAGATAACCAGTCCCCCTGACTGCCTCCCTCGCTTCTTCACAAGTTCTAGGAAGACATTTTCTGTTACTACAAATACCAGAATCTCCTGCAGCTGATATAGGAGCAGTAGGCAGCAGTGGGGGATTCAATAGTTTGGTGTTGTAGGCATTGCTAGAGGAATTGCAATCATTTAAATGAATAATTCTGAAAATTGTAGAAGAACTGCAGCTAAAGCAAACAGGATACTGGGCTACATAGCCAGGGGAATTATGTCCGGAAGGAGGGAGGTGATCTTCCCTCTGTATAATGCCTTGGTCAGGCCACAGCTTGAGTACTGTGTCCAGTTCTGGAGACCTCATCTGAAGAAGAACACAGCGCTACTGGAGAGGGTGCAGAGGAGAGCAACCAGGATGATTCAGGGCATGGAGGGGAGACCTTATGAGGAGAGACTGGAAGAGCTTGGGCTTTACCACTGGAGGAGAGGGAGGGACAGGGGAGATGATGGAGGTTTCCTGGCATGTAAAAGGAATAACCAGGAGTGGAACCAAGGCGCTGTGTAGGCTAAAGAAGGGGGGAGCAACCAGGGGCCATGAGTGGAAGCTGGAGGGGGAAACTACAGGGGGGAGAGTAGGAAGCATTTTTTCACTGAGAGGATGGTGGAGCCGTGGAATGTGCTGCCTGGGAGGCTGGTGGAGGAGGGCACAGTGGAGGGCTTCAAGAAGGGGTGGAAGAGGTAAAAGGGGAAACAAACTAAAGAAGACCCTCTTGGGAGCTAGAGGGGGTGGTAAGGCGAGCAGCCACTAGGTTGCTGACTTTAGAGCAGATAAGACAGACCATTTGGCCTATTCTGCTGGCTTTTAGTATGTTAGTATGTATGTATGTTAGTATGTTAGATTATAATGCAACAGTCACTGCTCCTCGGGACAAAGGGACACTGAGGCTATTATGACCAAAGCAGCTAACAAAGCTTCAACATGGCTCTATCTGAAAAATAAATTGATTTTTTAATTAAAATAATCAGCAGCGTCTAAAGGGAAACTCACATCAGCTGACAAAGTGCAGCACCTGCTGCACAAATGCCCAATTAGAGCTTTTAGCATTAAAAGACAGTTTTATTTACCTGCCTGGCTGTAACTTTTAGTTTTAAAGATCTGCACCATCCATAATGTCGACGGAGCCACCCGCGGCCATCTCATGTAGCCGGGTGGCTTCCGCCATGTGGGTTATGCTAATGAAGGCTACCAACTCTGCCACAGGTTGGTATTCATTGGGCTCCATTCATAATAGCTGGGGTTTCGTTATACTGAGTTTCGGTATACTGAGGAATCACTGTACAGTGCAGCCTTCCTGAAATGAACAGGCATATACATAACACCCTCCACCTTCACAGCCACTCATAATGTAGTGATTAGTGCTTGTACCATTTGTGTCAGCATTCTTATGTTCACAAAGAAAGTATTGAAAATAAAACAAGTTTTGACTGGGTAGCTGACTTTTCACTTTTACTAACAAAAATGATATAGAACAGACAACCGCATCAACAAATTCTTCCACAGGTAAGCAATCCTAGAATGTGCTTTCAAACTAGAAAGAATGAGGCATAAAGAGCGGACAGTCTCCCTTGAGCTTACTGCCATGCTGGGATCAAGGTGGAAACAACATGCTTTCTCTCACCAGAGGACAGAATTCCTAAAGCTGTGACTGACTTCTCTTCACGTCACAACCTGCCATTGGATGGGAGGCCTAGTACGGTCAATTACAGGAAAGCAAACAAACTGGAGACCACCAGTACAACTTTACTGGGGGTGAAAACAATTATCAGAGGCTGGAAAAGATTCCTGCTTATAACTAGTATCTTGAAATCCTCTTAAGCCAAGTGTCACATGCCAGTTCCAATAGTTTAAAAGTCTTTAGAGGCCTATCAGATAAGCAGAAGTTCCAAAATACAGCAGGTCAGCTTAGACCCAGGATCACTGGCAACTTCAGGCCCTGAATGGTTAAAGGCATTGCGCCATTTTGAATTTCAAAAAATAGTAACATACTAAAAAGCCAGCAGAAAAGGCCAAATGGTCCGTCTTGTCTGCTCGAAAGTCAGCAACCTAGTGGCTATAATACCATGTGCATGTCTTAACAAAACAAAACAGATGAGTCTCCTTGCGCAATAACTTTTCACATTGCCTTAAGAGTCCTGTACTACAAGGAAGCAGATGTTTGTTTCCCAGGACAGTCCTGACCCCTGGCCCCAAACCACAACTACTCTATTTGAAAAACACACCACTTAAATCTGTAAAAAGCAGGGCTGTGATTCATTTTTTCCAGTGGGTATATATTTCATTAATATTGTAGGGGGAGAGAGACGACGACTAAGTCCCAAGTTTTTTAGGCACAGTGATCCCAGGCCGTACTTGCTGGGTACATACACCGTGTGTAACACAGAAATTACTGGGAACCTATGGGAAAAACATGACTACCTATCCCTGTCATAACAAGCTATTAGCATGTTTTACAGATTCATGGAAGAGAGAAGACTCAAGCGAGACATGATTACAGTGTGGAGGATACTGTATGGGCAGCCATACACAACAAGACTGTGTCTGCATCAAAAAGCTTTTATAGCTACCAGGAACCTCAGGAGCAAAGCCAGAGAGGTTCACTGGTTGCCATAGAAAACTCAAAATGAAGACACAATCTTGTCTGTGTATGGATGCCCATACCTTATCTTTTATATCGTATGGGCATTCATGCACATTTTGGATACTTTGCTTCCTTTCAGTAAACTGGCGGGGTTGGGAGGAGGCACATGAGTGTTAGCAGTCTCAAATTACTGATTCAATATGCTGCAGCTTTTTCTGTAAGTTGAAGTTTAAACAATGAAACTTCAAGCTCAATTGGAAAAGCATCTGTGTGGCATCATTCTAAGTTGTGCTGCAGTAGTGATATCCCTACTGCAGCACAGCAACATAATGGTGTCACTACTGCAGCACAAGCATATTCCAGGCATGGAATTCCATGCATAAGAGGACTGATTACACTATATTGCAATATCTAAAGTGAATAACATCAACAGACCAAGTACAGCTCTTCAAGATGCACTAGGATGAAAGGACAAGATGGCACAATGTTGAGTCAAGGGAAACATCACAAAGAACCACTTCACGAAACAAATAGTGAATACTTGGAAAACTGAAAGAAGTTGCTCACTGTGACAGTAGATCTTCAAGAGAATCTCCTCCATTGGGCCACACCAGTGAACTGTAAGCCACTGACGTCAAGAATACTAGGAAACTTGATAGCGAAGGTGAGCATTCAGGATAATGTACAACATCGCCACCTATACCATTCTGCACAGCCCCACTGCTCAATTCCCTGCCGCAATAAGCTTGAAGGGAGAGGGCTTCCTACCATGAGGAACCAGGAGACCAAACCAGTACCAGGCACAAAATGAGACACAGGACTGGAAATATAGTATATATGAGGCCAGGATTTTAAATAGCTGGTATGGCATAGCAAAACGCTACACAAAACAGGGGTCAATGCTAACCATTTCCAAAAATGCGTAGCAGTTGATTGCTAACCATTTGTTTTTCAGTAAGTCTATGGCACAGTAGACAAAATTAGTAAAATTATATATTTTCATATTTTCTTAACTGTTCTGTGCCCAGTGCTATGCATTTTTACAGCTGATTAGCACATTCATATGTAAAACTGCTAATCAATTTTTTTGGCTTAGTTACCCTGTGAGGCACTTATGGACACCTCCAAACACAGTCGACAAACCTACCTGCTTATACTCCAAAAGGGGGAAGTAGGGTGGGTGCATTGTGGTGAGATTCTCTCCAAGAGCTACTGTTACAGTGAGTTCTGTTCTATCTTCATCGAGGATATCTCCTTCATTTGGCCACATCTTTGTAACACCTCCCAAACAGTTCACAAGGTACCCAAGGACGATGTCAAAGTCTGATCTGTCATCTGGACAGAAGGCCTTGCAACACCTGAAGACCAAATCCAGCACGTCTACTAGAGACTATGCCGAGAATGCAGTGGTTAGTGAAAGTATGCATAGTGCTTCATGTGGCAACAGCAGCACAAGAGTCAGTGAAAACGTTTCTGAAGGCAAAAGTGGCCATAACACATGAAGAGTGGCCACGCACAGCACCAGGAAGTTCCTTGCCATACATCCTGTAACAGGATACAAAACAGTTAGCCTTCCATTTATACAAGCACTGTTTGGACACAGAGATGCCTCTTTTCCAGGGGTGAACAAAAAGCTGAGAGGACTTTCTGCAACTCTCAGTGCGATCAAAAAAGCAGCAGCGAGTTCTAGGTACACCATGTGTATGCAGTAATGCCCCACATTTGTTAGCATGCTCTGGATAATACACAGGAAATTGTATGGTCTGAGTCAATGTAAAATCTGACACCTTTTGATAGAAAAAGATGTAGTAGTCCACAAAGACAACCTGCCCTTGTGGAAAATCAAATAAGGAGGCTCATGCATCACAGCCTGAAGCTCTGAAATCTTGACGCACATAAGTCACGGCGATCAAAAACAGCATTTTCCTTCAAAAGGAAACATCTCACAGGTCACATCAGGCTCAAATGGAGCCACAGTCAATTTTTCCAAAATGAAATGGTGGTCCCAAAGTGGAACCGTTTATGAATGAGGCCAGGCATATGTGCTGAATACCCTTCAAAAACATACAGAACACCTCTAGTTGTGCACCTTGTGCCCATCAATAGAGGCATGGAAGGCAGAGACGGCAGCCAAGTGCACCTTAATGGACAAGCACTGGAGATCACAGTCAAACAGGGACAGAAGGCAGTCCAGTACCATATTCACAGGACACATTAATAGGTCCACTGAACAAGAAGCACACCGTATGAAGAAGCGCTTCCATTTTAAATAATAGGTGCATCTTATGGAAGGCTTTCTAGCTGCAAATAAGATATCTAACACAAAGGGGAACCCCATAACAGGCAATGGCTACATCTTTAGGAGCCATGCAGATGCAGGGACTGCAGGTCCAGATGGACCAGCAACAACTAAGCCTGAGACAGCAGATCCTGACAAAGGGGGAGTTGGACAGGAGGTTCCAATGCCAGATGCTACAAAAGCAGAAACCAAATCTGGTGAGATCAGAAGGGAATCACCAGTACTAGGGTGGCATGCTATGCCCACAGCTTGAGCAGAACCATCTGTATGAGAAGGATCAGAGAAAAGGTGTGAAGAAATATCCCTTTCCAGTAGAACAGCAATGCATCTAGCCACAAAACTCTAGGCCCTGGCGCGAACGAGCAAAACGTGGCAGTTCTGTGTTGTGTGTGAACAGACAGGTCCTACTCTGGACAACCACATCTTGCTTAAAGATCACGTACCATGGAGGTCAGCAGTTCCCATTCATGCACCAGGGACTTAGACCTGCTCAGCCTTTCTGTGCAGATGTTTTGGTCACCTGGGAGAAACATGGCTCATAGCTAAGGGCTGTGAGATGTCACCAAGTACCACACTCGCTGCTTCCCTACATAAGGGATGAGTGATTATAACACATTGAGAAAAATTCTATGTTCTGATTGTCTAAGAAGCAGGTCACAGGCAGGTAATTACAGGACACATAATTATATAGTTGGATCTACTTTTAGCCAAGAACCTTACCTCAGAAACATATAAACTTATCCACTGCAACATGTCAATCCATCCATGGAAACCCTACAGCTCAGTCCAACCGTCTCCAAAGCCTGAAGCTCACCGCTGCCTAGTGTCCTGAGGTGCTACAGTGAGTGTGGTGTTGAACCGAGCACTGTATGATGTTTAATTCTTAGACTGAAACAAAAGCTGCGACTCTGGACACATGCATTAGCATTGATGCTAATGCGAATGCCCAGAGTCATGGCTTTTTACTTCAAACTAGGAATTTCACATGTTATAGTGCTCGGCTTAACTTCGTGCTACCATTGTAGTGCTCAGGACGCTGGCACAGAGTACCTTTTGTTGTTGATGCCAACAACAAAAAAAAACTCCTACATGAATAGGTTTCAGCACTTCACCCATGCTGATGTACGGTGAGCGAGAAATGGTAGTCTGCCAGGGGTTTTATCAGGACAGGTAAATAAGCCAACATAAAACAAATTATCCTTTTCTAGCCTATCCTTTTGTCCAGATGTCAAATATCATGTCTGCAAACACAGATGGCTGAAAGTATTATTTTAAATCACTTAAAAATCTTCTAGAAGCTGACCGTGTCCCTTTAGTGAGGACTACCTTATGTCCCATATGTTAAAACTGCATATATTTCATGTTTTCAACCAACTTAAAACAGTTTGTAGGCTGATATTTTTATATATATCATTTTTCTCTATATGTTACAAGTGCGATAAGGCACTTCAGGGTGTGTGATTACAGTCACTAAAAACATATACCTCCAGCACCACATGCCTAACACCCCCCTCGAGAAAGGTGTGTGATTATGGACCCAAAATCACACACTCTCTCTCTCATGCCTTATTGCATACATGCCCCATTGCTTTTTTTATGTGGTGCATGACACCGACATATGTCTGAATCAGCAGGGGACCAAGGTGAAGGTGCTCTTGAAAAGCCTGGAGACCAAACAGAACATCCCACATCGCTGGTATACTGATATGGAGAGCTGACTCCTGAGCAGTCCAGGACGCTTGATTTTGATAGGAACCAAGATGGGCACCCCAATCGGACTCAGAGGCATCCACTGTGAAGATCTGCATGGGAATTGTGGAAAAGAATGGAACACCCAGTAACAGGTTCTAGTGGTCCATCCATCATACTAGAGCATGTCAGAAAGGGGACATGACGAAGACGATTTGTTCCACCTCGTCCATCAGCTGATTCCATTATATCCGAAAACACCATAAGGTATGCATAACAGGAGATGTGCAAAAGGAATCATAATGATGGCACCAGCCATCAGCTCCAGGATGTGTAACATTGTCCCAGCTGACATGTAATGACTCCTGTGCATCAGCTGGGCCTGTGCAACAACAGCCTCTGCCATGTCTGCTGGCAGGAAGGCACCGCCCTCTGCCATGTCCAGCACTGCACCGATATGCTGGAGGTGCTGACAAGGAACAAGTACTGATTTCAGTATGTTTACTGTGACACCTAGTTCCTCAAATGAGTGTCTTGTTCTGGAAAATGTGTATGGAAAATGGTGGCTGTTGAGGCATCAGGGTGAGCAGACTTGCACTGATCATAAAGGAATTGCATGAGGTAGAGCAGCAGGACCTGGAGGACTCCTCTGGGTCTTGAACAGACCTGTTCAGGAGATGTGGACTGACCTTTTAAATAAAAGGCGCTGGAAGGTACAGGTGGTAATTGGGAAGCTGATGCAAAGCTTCCTTTTTGGTCTATGACCACAGTTCTTCTGAGCTATCGGGAGAGTCTGTTAATCAGTCCAGGAACAGACCACCCAAATCAAACTCAGCAACTCGCTCCCAGGCAGCTAACTGCATAAAGCAGGGAGGAGCTGTAATTGCTGCACCAGGGCCAAACTGGCAGCAGGAGGGTCCAAAGCTGTAGTGGGAGCAGAAAGCCATGGGAGGAGCAGGGCATTACTGGCCGCGATTGGCAGCAAGGAGAGAGCACCGAGGGTCGTGATCGCAGCAGGGAGGAGCTGGAGCTGCACTGGAAGCAGGAGGGGCACCAGAGCAAGCTTTTCCGGCGGTTGCAGTTGGCAGCAGGCATGGGCTGGAGAGAGCAGAGCTGCTGTAGCCAGGAGGATGGAGGACCAATCGGTAGCCAGGGTGCCAAATTTCAACTCAGGGCTGGGCTATAAAGGACAGACCAGCCGCCTTCACGGAATCTTGGCAGAGAGCAGCTGTAATTGCTGCACCGGGACCACATCGGTGGCAGGAGGGGCCGGAGCTGCAGCAGGAGCGGAAAGCGCTGCGGATAACCAGGGGTGCTTGCTGGCCGCATCGGCAGTGAGAAGAGTGCACCGGAGCTGCATCGGCAGCAGAAGGGGCACCAGGGCAAGCATTTCCAGCGGCTGCAGTAGGCGGCAGGCCAGGACTGGAGAGAGCGGGGCTGCTATAGCCAGAAGGACTGATGACCAATCGGCAGCCAGGGCACCAAATCTGAACTTGCAGCTGGGCTATAAAGGACAGGCCCAGCTGCCTTCATGGAATCTTGGCAGAGAGGACCTGTTGTTTCCCACCCACCCTGGCCCCGACCACTATTAAATAGCCAAAGGGGGAGGTGTCAAGGATTGGAGTGGCCTGAACTAGCAGTAAACATTTAGCTACTGCAGCTCTGATCATTGTGTAGGCACTGTAGCTCTGATCACTGGGAACCTGGTGAAATTCATTCAGAAAAATCTACTATGAGGGGGGATGGGACCACACATGCGTTAGAGGCATCTTGGGAGGGTGGTTGGGTGCACAGGGTGTGGGGCGGCCATGGTATTGACTGGGCTTGGAAGTTTGGGGCTGCCCAGTGTGCTACCAGCTGGCACAACTTGGAGAGGAGGTTGAGGGGATTAGGAGGCAGCTAGAGGATTTCGGGGGGAGGCTTGGAGGGGGTGGGGGGAAACGGGCAAGGGGTCACCTACAGGGCTGCACCAAATACTAAAGACAGTGGCATAGGGAGAGGTACGCAGGGAGGTATTCTGGCACATGGGGACCCAGACAGAGAGAGTCCAAAGGGAGGAAACTTCCAAAGAAGCAGGCAAGCATCTGGGGTTGTACAGAGGAACCAAGATATGGGGGTCAGTGGGGGAGTCTTGGGGTCGGGCATTAGGCTCAGCAACCGTTTCAACTCTCTATGTCTGATAGTCGAGGGAGGGAGCGCTGGGGGATGCAGCTATGACGGAGGCAGATGGGGACGGAAGGGAGATGGGGACAAGAGGCAGGCCCGGGAATCAGGAAGAATTGGGGGGCATGGAGTGCGAGAATGCATGGAGGGATCAGAGCAGGTTGATGGGAAGGAGTGGCAGGGTAAAGGACAAGAAGGAGAATCAGGAGTACAAGGAAGGATGCAGTAAATGGGGCTGAGGTTTGGGTCAGGGGCATGGCAGGCAGGAGGTGTTGAGCATGAGATGGGACAGGCGGAGATGCAGCCAGGCTAGGCCAACAGATGGGGTGGAAGGACCAGTCATAAGCAGGGATGGAGGGTATGATGCAAAAGGATACTCGGGAGGGATGCTCAGGATCGTCTGAGAGGGTGGTCACTGTCAATAGGGAGAGGGCAGCATATGACACCCAGATTGTGCGATGAGCGAGCCGGCTGGGAAGAGGGGCGGAAAAAGGAAAAGGAAGGGCATGGAAGGAAGAAACCTGGGGGTGAGAATGGAGGCAAGGGAGTTGAGTGCTCCTGTTGAGGATTCCATGATCAGGGGTATCAAATGGGAAGGGAGGTTAAAGCTGTCCAGTTCGAACAAGTGCTTTTCTGGCTGACAGTGCACAAGGCCAAGCACAAGGTATACTCACTGGCAAGGAATGTGGAGGTTCCCCGGACACACTGGTGCACATGGCACAAACGACATACAGGGAATAGTGAACTAGGGATACAGGCAAGGTTTGGGAGCTAGCAGGGTTTGCCATTCCACAGGATGCTCAGTTTCCTTCTTGGAAATTCTGCCAGTGCCAAGGGCTAGTGGGAGAACAAGCAGAAAATTAAGGTGGTAAATCAGTGGCTCAGGGAGTGGTGTGAGGCTAGGGGATATGGGTTGATGGTGAACTGAGGGGCACCCTGAGAGGAGGCTGTACATTAGGAACAGGCTCCACCTCAATTTTGAAGGGAGGGAAATCCTTATGCTGAAAATCAAAGGGTTCTTCAGTGAAAGGTGGGTTTAAACTTGTGAAGGGGAGGATGGGAGAAGGGCTGTTGCAGGGGTCCGATAGAGAGGACTCTGTCTCCACCCACTAGAAGCTGGAGGAATACGGAAAAAGGCCAAAGGGGAGCAAGCAGTCACACTGGAGCACGGGGGGTGGGGTGGGAGGAGAGGAAGAAAGGGGTGGTGAGTGGTACTGCTAAATGCCAGGAGCTTGGGAAATGAGATGCCTGAGCTCCAGACGATGCTAGCTGAGGGGGGCAGTGGATGTGGCAGCTGTCACTGAGACCTGGGCCACCAAAGGGCACGACTGGGACCTAAACCTGGAGGGCTACACTATGTTCAGGAAGGACAGGGAGGAGGAAAGAGGAGGGGGGTACCACTGATAGTCAAAAATGGCATTGGTATAGAAGGGGTGCAGGAGGCGGAGGGGACCATGGAGGTGATCTGGGTCACCCTGAAAACAAAAGGGGTAAGAGTGAAAATAGGAGTGGTTTACAGACCCCCTGTGCTGGGGGAGGATCTGGAAGAGAGCCTGGTGGCAAATGTCATGGGACACTTTAGACTGGACAAGGGAAGGGTAGTAGTGATGGGTGACCTAAACATGCCAGGGACGAACTGGGGACTATGACGTCCTCAGTGGCCAGGGAGCAGAGGTTACTGAATGTCTTCCAGGATGCGTTCATAACCCCAGCAGGCGGGTGAGACAACTAGGGAGGCCCGGATACTAGACGTAGTCCAGGCGGACAGTGACCAGATTAGGGGCCTGGAGGTGAGGGACCCGTTGACAGGGAGTGATCATGCCATGGTCTGGTTTTGAC
The DNA here is from genome assembly GCA_016271365.2 of Neoceratodus forsteri. Lineage (NCBI taxonomy): Eukaryota > Metazoa > Chordata > Ceratodontiformes > Ceratodontidae > Neoceratodus > Neoceratodus forsteri. The sequence continues at coordinate 953,422,468 of CM028130.1, forward strand.
TGGACCGGGAGGGGCCCACACAAAAACGGTGGTAACTGACTTCAGGGGTGCGGATTTCAAGGGAATGGGAAGGATCCTCAAGGATCATTTGAATGAGATACGGCCAGACATGGACGCTGATAGTAGGTGGGAAATCATTAGGAGGGGATGCAGGAGGCTACCAAGACCTGTGCAAGAGTGAGGCGCAAATGCAGTAAGGCCAGAAAACCCTATTGGTGTACCCAGGAGGTTCAGGAGGCGGTGAGGGAAAAGAAGGCTGTCTATAAGCGCTTCAAATGCTTAAGGAGCGAAAGAGATCAGGGAGAGCATAAACTGATGGCCAGAAGGGTCACTAGAGTGTTGAGATCGGCCAAAGCAAGGAAGGAGCAGAACCTGGCCAGGGAAATAAGGAGGGGGAACAAGGGGTTCTTTAGATACATTGGGGAAAAAAGGAAGGTGAGGGGGGCAGATTAGCAGGATTAGGACAGGGAGCAGGCCAAGGTACTAAATGAGTACTTGCCTCCGTTTCTACCAGGAGAATGGGGGCTGCGTCATTCAGGAGGAGATGGTGAAACTGCGGAGGGGGACCCTTACAGGTCGGAGCCTGATGGGTCTGGGGGGACATCACTGTCAGGAGGGGGAAAGGCAGAACAGGGGGGCCAAGAGGGGGAGGAAATGGAGGTAGAAATCCCAGTAGAGAGAGTGAGAGAAGCCCTCGGGTCCCTTAGGATGAAGAAAGCACCAGGGCCAGATGAATTACATCCCAGGGTACTGAGGGAACTTGCGGATGTCCTGGCAGCCCCCTAGTGGAGCTTTTCAACATCTCTCTGAAGACGGGGTGGGTGCCCCAGGACTGGAGAGTGGCCCATATCATGCCTATCCACAAGGGAGACTCAAGAGAGGAGGCGGGGAACTACAGGCCTGTCAGTCTGACATTGGTGGCAGGCAAGGTGATGGAGAGTATTATCAAGGAAAGGCTAGAAGGAGTACTAGAGAAACTGGGGTACCTGGACGATAGACAGCATGGCTTTGTCCGGGAAAATCATGTCAGACAAACCTTGTGGAGTTCTCGATTGGGTAACAAGTGCCCTGGACCAGGGTAGGCCAGTGGATGTCCTCTTTCTTGACTTCAGCAAGGCATTTGACTCTATTCCTCACAGGGGACTGCTGGATAAGCTGGGGGAAATGGAGGTGGGGAAACAGAGGATCAGATGGCAAGGAAATTGGCTCTCGGAGTGTACCGAGAGGATGGTGGTTAGGGGGGCTAGTCTCATCTCCAAGGAGGGTCATCAGTGGGGTCCCTCGGGGATCAGTCCTAGGGCCCCTCCTGTTCAGCGCCTATGTCTCTGACATAAGAAACTCTATCAAGAGTAAAATGAGTCTCTCTGCAGATGACTTGAAGCTGGGAGTAGTGGTGGATGGGGCAGAGGGAAGGGTGGCCCTGCAGGAGGACCTGGATGCTCTGGAGAGATGGTCAAGGAAATGGAGGCTGAAGTTCAATGCAGGGTTCTGCACCTGGGCGACAGAAACCCAGACCAAGTGTACACCCTGGAGAGATAAATGCTACAAGTCTCGATGGGTGAGAGAGACCTGGGAGTGGTGGTGGATGTCAAAATGAACAACTCTGAGACTTATAGGAGGGCAGCAGACACAGCCAATAGGATGCTGGGATGCATCGCTAGGGGGGGATTACCTCCAGAAGGAGGGAAGTGATATTCCCCTCTGTATAACTGCTTGGTTAGGCCACACCCAGAGTACTGTGTGCAGTTTTGGAGGCCACACTTAAAAAGGTACATCGCACTCCTGGAGAGGGTCAAGAGGAGGGCAACCAAAATTATCTGGGTCTCGAGGAAAAGGACCTATGGGGAGAGGCTCGAACAGCTTAACATGTACACGTTGGAGGAGAGGATGGACAGGGAGAATATGAGAGAGGTCTTCAAGTACATGAAGGGATAAATAGGGAGGCTCAGTCGGGGTCTTCCAAAGGAAGGGGAGGAAACTGAGAGACGACGGTGGATACTAGAGGGAGGGAACTCGGGGGAGGTGCTACTTCACTGAGAGGGTGGTGGAACCATGGAATGTGCTACCGAGGGGAATAGTAGAGGCAGAGACTGTGGAGGGGTTCAAGAGGGGTTGGGACAGGTATAGGGGAAGGGCTAAGCTGGCGAAGTCCAATACAAGGCAAATATCTTGGACTGGGAATGGAGAATCCCAAGGGGGTGAGGGTGGGGGACAACAAGGTCAGCTCCCAGTTTGAGGGCTGACCAAACGAGCAGACATGAAAGACCATTAGGCCTACTCTGCTGGCATTTTTGTATGTTAACTGCTTCCCAGGATGGGACCTTCAGGAGCCAGTCATCCAGATACAGGAACACAAGCCCTCTCTCTCCAAAGAGCTGTTGCCACAACCGCTAAGCATCTGGTAAATATCCACAGTCCCAAGGATACACCAAGGGAAAGACTCCAAACTAATGATGGTTGTCCTCAGCATGAGCGGAGGTACTGCCTGTGGCACTTGCTAATACTGATAAAGGTATGTGTCCATCTCCAGAGTACAAAGCAAAGCCAGTCCCTTTATGTAACAAGGGGATGAGACCCTGAGCAGATGCCATTTGAAACTTTTTTTTATCTGATGACTAAGTTTAGGACTCGAGATCCACTACAGGGTGCAGATCTCATGTCCACTTGGAACCAAGAAGTATTTGGAATAGAACCATCTGCTTCTTTCTTGGGAAGAACTCATTCCATAGCTCACTTGTGTATAAGCAACTGAACCTCTTCTAGCAGAAGGGACAAGTGGCCCATAGGATAATGACAAGGAGGTGGAGGATTTTAACCAGGAGTGGCACACTAAGCTGAGAGCTTGCTTACAGGTGCGACCTGGGAGCACAGGGAAGTTAAGTGACACTTGGGGTCACAGCATGCAAGTGGGGCTGTGAAGTTCAAACCCAGGTCTCAGATTTGCTGCACAGAGCCTTAAACCACTGTGCTATACTGCTCCAACTGAACTGGACGAGTAAACAGCAACTCCAGAGCATGCCCCTTTCAACTATTTCAAGGACCTACTCATCTGTTGTGCTCTCCCACCACTTTAACAGATGAAGGGAGGTCCACCCCCAGTAGCAGCCCTGGAGGCAACAGTGGAGGGGGAGGAAGTAGGGATGAGAAAGTACAATTAGTGGTTGGGTGCCACCTAGACCGATACCTGTGGGTGCCTTTGTATGGGAGGGGGTAACGGAAGACCACAGAAGGCAACATCACCAGTTTCCGGCATGGGGCTGTTGACGGGAGGCACGGCCACCAAAGGCAGCAAGTTTATAAAACAAGCCCCTATCATACCCATTGGCAGTAGAGTGGTCAGAGGTTTGACTGATCTTAAACTCATTTTGGAGGACTGAATCTCACAAAGAGCATTTTCAACATCACTCAAACAATCTGGAGCCTCTAAAAGGGGCATTCTGTACAGCCTGTTGTACATCAGTGGCAAATCCAGCAGTCCTAAGCTTGGAGCATCTCTTAATGCATATGACGGAGGCAGCAGCCTGGCAGAAATATCAGAAGCATCATGCCCAGAGCAAAACAGATATTTTCCAGTATCCCTACAAGCCGAGGCGGCCTTAGGCAAATCTGTCTTGGCAGGACCATCAGGCAGAGCCTAAATGGTGGACATACCAGATTTCAACAGGCCATTCTGATATTTAATCATGTATGCCTGATTGTTTGCAATTTTTAGGCCTAAGGATAAAGAGACATAATGCTCTTTTGCCCGTAACATCCAGCACTCTTTGCCAGGAGGCAAAGTGCTTATGTGTCTAGGGGCTCCTGAGCAGTTATGAGCAGCCATGATAACCACAGAATTTGATTCAAGGTGGGGATGCATAATAAGGCTTAACAGATGAAGCAAGGTATTGTTTATCAGCCTTCCTAGGCACTGCAGGCAAGGTACTAGGCCTATGCCAAACCTAGAAAGCAGTATCCTGTAAGGCAGGATGTAATGGAGGGTGCAGTTGGAACCGCTAAAACCTCCATTAACTTTTTCTTAGTTGAGTTTTCCTCCTCAGATTCGAATCCCATAACATTCTGGATTTGTCGGAGCAAAACCTGGAAAGAGGGATACTCCGGAGATTTGAGGGTATACACTATGAAGTCCTCACTATACGAGGAGAGGGAAAAGCTGGAAGGTAAAACCCCATTATAAGGACCATTACCCTTCCATCATCCTCCAAATCCTCCTCCATATTGAATATATTAGGATTGTATTCCACCTGGGTTGTCATTGAGCAATCTTCCGGATTCCGTCAACGATGACTATGTCGACAGGAGAGGCCAGTTAACAGATAGTGATGCAGCGCAGTCGAAGCAACAACAACAGGCGTCTAAACAGTTCAGAGAACCACATCAGCACAACCCGGTAGTCAACAGCATCCTGTAAAGGGACAGAAACAACCAACATCGAAGGGGTAGAACCAGACAGGGCATACATAAAGTCCACAGTAGGTACAGTATTGCCAGAGCCAAACTCTGATCCTGGTGTTTCATTAACAGTCAGTGAAGCTGTTGTGAGCACAGGAATGGACAATGACGAGGACTTACTCTCCTTCAATAGAGACCTCAACCTCACCATCGAGGTGTGAGCGTTTCCGCTTCTGCTTGTGGTGATGGCTGGAGGGCTTTGACAAAGACTTTGCCCTTGTCCTTAGTCCTGACGACAGCACTGCCAAATGTTGGGGAGTTCCTTCCAGGAGGTTGTCAAGAGAGGAAGAAGCCAGCTTAGAGCCTGCAGCCTTAGCTTCAGTTTCCATTGTCCTGATGGTGATGAAGGTCTCTAGTCTTCTTTCAGCGCCTCTTGTGGCCTGCCTGAATCCCTGACAGATCTTGACACTGTGGGACAGGAACAAACACAACTCATGTGAGTGTTGTCCTTCTAGATCTTGGTAACCACAGATTAAAATAAAAAAAAAAAAAAAAACCTAAACTAAAAGGTTCTCGGCGGCATTAAAGGACAACATCCACAGGTGAAATGAAAGGTTAAAAAATAATAAAGAAGAAACAACAGCTTTATTTCCCTTCAGGTCTGACAAGGGATCGACAGGACAAAAAAAAAAAAAAACAAATGAGTAAAGAGCCTGCACACGATTATATAGGCGCAGACAATGCACATCATCGTGGGAAGCGCCCAGCTAAGAAAGGCTTCCAAGTGATCCTGACACCAATGGCTTACAGTTCCAAAGGTGTGGATGGGGCCCAATGGAGGAAATATCCTGACTGTTCATGTGTCATAAACTGATACTGTAATAACCTACAAGTTCAGACTCGATTAAAACCTTGAGCGAAAAAGGGAAGATCAGATAGGGAGGAACCTGAGAAAGTATGCACAGGTGTGTGTGTGTGCGTGTGCGCACAGTGGGAGGGTGTACATTCAGTTACACAATACTCAAAAAACTTGTTGCCCCTTATGATTTCACGTCACAGTTAAGGCAGCTTATTCAGGTCCTCAGTCAAAATTCCCTGCTTGTGACATCACCATCTGTTGCTATTCTGATGTTACAAGCAGGGAATAATGACTTCAATTCCTGAATCAGCCTCAGCTGTAGAGAAACTGTACTGAGTGTCACTCCTGCATTCATGCAAATACCCCCAGTAATGACGACTCAAGAGGACTTGAATTTCAGGTTTCTTTTCCGATGTAGTACAATGAAGTTCTGTTGATGCCAATTTCCAGATTAATTGTCACTATATTGTTTTTGTGGTTATTGTTATGTCTACTCAATGTTATGGTATATTATGTTTGCAATTTATCACTGTGTATACTTTGTTTTTTTCTTGTACCCCCTCCGCCAAGTCACACCGAAAAACAAGCCTCGACCTGGTGTTTCTTTCCCGGTTACCAATTTTTCAATAAATAAATTAATTAAAACCGTCCCCCCACAAAAAAAAGATGTAAAGATGTTGCATCTCAGTTGTGCCATCATAGGTAAAATAAACCGTGAAACTGTAAACCTCAAATTATTTATTTTCATTTATTGTAAACACCAAATCATGCATACCAGAGTCTCACTGGATCACAGCTGTTTAGGTAACATTACTGACATAAAAACACTGAAAAAAAAAAAAACCTTCTACTGTGAAAAAACATTCCTCTACGTTCCTTTTGTTACATGATAGAGGTCCTCAGATACGTGGGGGAGAAGGTGGGAGTTTGTCACTCTAGTGTAATAAAAACATACTATAAAAAATAAAATATGGTCAATCACACACAACTCGGCATAAAAATAAATAATTAGAGGTGATACTGCCTCTGTACAACTGCTTGGTGAGGCTACACCTAGAGTACTGCGTGCAGTTCTGAAGGCCACACTTAAAGAGGGACACTGAACTCCTGGAAAGGGTCCAGAGGAGGGCAACCAAAATGATCTGGGGCTTGGGGGACAGGACCTATGCAGAGAGGCTTGAGGAGCTAAATGTACACACTGGAAGAGAAGAGACCGGGGGACACAGTGGAGGTCTTCAGGTACATGGGGGGATAGGGAGGCGAGGTCAGGGTGCTCGAAGGAAGGAGGTGGTGCAACTAGAGGCATGGGTGGAAGCTGGAGGGAGATTCAGGGAGAAAGGAGGTGTTACTTCACTGAGAAGGAGGTGTTACTTCACTGAGAGGGTGGTGGGGCCATGGAATGAGCTGCATGGGAGCTGGTGGAGGTAGAGACAGTGAAGGGGTTTAAGAGGGGGTGGGACAGGTACAGGGGAAGTGTTCTGGAAGCAAAGTCCAGTGCAGTGAAAATATCCGGGACTAGGAAGGGGGAAGCCCGAGAGGGCGACTGGGTCAGCAAGGTCAATTCTCAGGGTGGGGGCTGACCAAACGAGCAGTCACGAAAGGCCTATTCTGCTGGCATTTTAGTATGTATGTTAGCATGTACTGCACACATGCACACACCAGGACGTCCTTTAATCAAGAAGGGAGTGGGTAAATTATACATCTCATCTCTTATATTCCTGGTGATACTATTAATCCAGCACCTTGATTGCCTCAATGAACCTTAGTGCTAGTGGTCTGAAAGTGAGACTTGGAACACAAACATAAGGACAGGCAGCCAAAAAAGGAAATTATATCATTTCCTGTTTTGTTTTTCTAGCACTGCTTTTATATGTGTTCCAAGCCTCAGGTTAAAGCCATTTGCAACAAAAGTATAAACTATTATGGAATTGGACATTCATTTAAACCAATGTTATTTGTACTCTTTATAAGATTAGAGAACAGTTTCCTTGCCATTAATTTTAATGTTTAAGAATCTCTATAACAGTCCAATTACTTTATAGTATATGGTTTCCATTTATGTTTAAAAATCAGCCTGCTCAACATTCTTGTTAAGCACATTCTAAAATGTTATGCGAATTCTAAAGTCTTATGTGCATTCTGAACAGTTGTTATGCACAGTTCAAAGGTCATACAATTTTAAATTTCTCATTTATTCTACACCTAGCTACTTAGTAACCAACCAGTGCCCAAAGTCATACCTTTTATCATTCAAAAGTCTGGAAATTTGATTTTATGTGAGTAGAACAAAGAAATGGCAAGATTTTTTGTTTTCACTTCAGTGGGAGTTTGTAGTGTAATAAAACCATATATTATAAAAAATAAAATACGGTCAACCACACACAACTCTGCATATGTTTCCATCTCGGGGTTGAGATGCCAGCATGGACCTCTCGAGGTTCGTATGCTGTCATCTCAATCCCTCAATGGAAACACAGCCTTGTTGTGTATGGTTGCCCATATATTATTCTCTATATAATGTATGGAAAGTGTCTATTAACCATCTATCAGCAGTCACACAGCTTTGTTATGCCACTGCTCAGAATTTTCAGTGCTGTTAACCACACTTCAGAATGTCCAAGCAGTGGCATAACAAAAAGGAATGTATGAACATGGCAACAATCTCATCCCTAGAATGTGACTGCTTGTCTCGGTAAACAGTTCAAAGTAACATTCCATTTTCGTCAGTTTAAGTTTATAGAGACTAGCGAACGTAATGTCAGCAACAAATACAGACTCGAATGACTTATACGACTGCAGACACATTTTTTTTCTGCCCCTTGTAGATTACCTCACTCAAATTTTTATCAGCAGGCCTTTAAAATGGAGGCAGTATAGCGCAGTGGTCTAAGGCTCTGAGCTGCAAATCTGGTGACATCCAGCAGACCAGACCTGGGTTTGAATCCCACAGCTTCCACTTGCATACTGTGTGACCCTGAGCAAGTCATTTAACCTCCTTGTGCTCCCAGGTCACTCCTGTAAAAAAGCTTTCAGCTTAGTGTGCTATACCTGGTTAAATAACTAAAAAAAAAAAAAAATCACCATGTCTCTTCATACAGCAGACTATCTATGTTAAGCCTGTTTCTCTTGATTCAATGTACTCAGCTCTACATGTACTCTGCTTGTATCTTTATCCTTGTCGTACTCTCCTTTTTCGTTCCTGAAAATAGGCATATAACTTGTCTAGTGTACCTACCCGGTCACCAAAAGCTAAATAAATATGTTTGGGCCCAGAACAGGATGCAGCATTGTATCCCATAAAGCATGCTAACATACATAAATACATACTTACATACATACATACTAAAAGCCAGTAGAATAGGCCTTATGGTCTGCCATGTCTGCTCGGTAGCCTGTCACCTAGTGGTTGCTCGCTATTCCGCCTTCCCTAGCCCCCAAGAGGGTCTTCATTGGCTTTAAAATCCCCTTGTACATGTCCCACCCCTTCTTGAAGCCCTCCACTGTGCCTTCCTCCACCAGCCTCTTGGGCAGCGCATTCCACGGCTCCACCACCCTCTCAGTGCAAAAATGCCTCCTACGTTCACCCCTATAATTTCCCGCCCAAGTTTCCACTCATGCCCACTTGTTTCCCCTTTTTAGCCTAAACAGCTCCTTGTTTCAGCTCTAGAGTTATTTCTTTTACATATTTGAGCTCTATCATGTCTCCCCTGTCTCTCTCCAGTGTGTATCATCCCAAGCCTTCAATCTCTCCTCATAGGTCCTCCCTCCATTCCTTAATCATCCTGGTCGCTCTCCTCTGAACTCTCCAACAGCGCCACGTCCCTGTTCAGATGAGGTCTCAGAACTGACACAGTACTCAAGTTGCAGTCTAACTAAGGCATTGTACAGAGGGAGGATCACCTCCCTCTTCCTGGACGCAATTCCCCTGGCTATGCAGCCCAGTATCCTGTTTGCTTTGGCTGCGGTTCTTCTACTGTTTTCAGAGTTATTCATTTTGACATCTACCACCACCCCTAAATCCCGCTCACCCATGGTGGCTTGCAGTGTGCCCCCCCCACCCCGGTGTAAACAGGGCCCGGATATCTGAGCTCCAAATGCAGAACCTTACATTTCCCAGCAATAAATTTCAATCCCCACCTCCTTGACCACCCCTCCAGGGTATATAGATCCCCTTGGACTACCTCTCTTGCTTCTTCCTAGTCCACCAGTGCTCCCAGCTTAGAATCATCTACAAAATGACTTAGCCTACTCCTAACCCCTCCCCCCATGTCCGAGACATAGGCATTAAGCAGGAGTGGTCCCAACACTGAACCTTAAGGGACCCCACTGATTACCTTCCTAGGGAAGGAGACTATCTCACTGACCATTACCTCTGAATTCTCCCCAAAGTCAATTTTCAACCCTTCAGCTCCTGTCCTCCCTCCCATCTCCCCCGCCTTGCTATCAGCCCTTTATAGGATACTGAATACACGCTTGCTAAAATCCAGGTACAGGATGTCCACCGGCCTATGTCAATCAAGCCCTCATCACCAGTCATAAAACTCTACAAGGCTGGACTGGCCACGATCTCCCGGAACAAAGCCATACTGTTTATCATCCTGGTGCCCTAACCCTTCCAGCTGCCTCCCATATCTCTCCTCGATAAAGCCCTCCATTACTTTACCTACAAATATTAGGTGGACAGGCCTATAATTCCCATCTCCTCCTAGGCCCCCATGGATAAGCACTACATGCCCACCCTCCAGTCCTGAGGCACCCATCTTGTCTGCAGAGAGATGTTGAAGAGTGCAGCCAATGGAACTGACAGTTCATCCGCCAGTTCCTTCATAACCCTCGAGTACAGCCCATCCGGCCCCAGCGCCTTATCAGTTTTTAGATTCCAAAGGGCCTCCATCACCCTTTTCATCTGTGATCCCCCCCCCCCCAATCAACCTCCCCACCCCTTCTGGGTCAGTCCCTGCCTGCACTCTAGCCTCTCTCCATCCTCTGGTCTCAGACTGACCTCTAGCTTTTGCTGGCTCCTCTTCCCTCCTGTCATTCTGTAGGATTCCCTTTCCCATCTGCAAAGATTGAGGCAAAGTACTCATTTAGCACTTCTGCCTGATCCCCCACTTCCTGAGCCCATCCCCAGTCAATTTTAATCCCATTGATCTGTGTCCTCTCTTTTCTCATGTATCTATAAAATCCCCCCCATATCCCTAGCCAGGCTTTGCTCCACTCCTGCCTTGGCACCCCTCACCACCTGGTGACCCTCCTTGCCAAAAGCTCACACTCTCCTCGCTCCTTATCCCCCCCTTGATAGTTTGAAATGTGCACAGGCAGCCTTTTTATCCCTCACCGCCTCCTGTACCTCCCTAGTCTGTCAACATGGTTTGCTAATTCTGCCATGCTTTCTCCTAAATTTTGTACAGGACCTAGTAACCTCCTGCACCCCTTTTTTAATGGTCTCCCATAAACTTCCAGCATCCATGTCCAGCTTAATCTTTTCCAACCTCTCTCTTAGAATCCTACCCACACCCACAAAATCCGCTCCCTGAAATATACCACTGCTGTATTGATGGGGTCTCCTACAATTCCTTACACCTCCTAACCGTGTGACCACCAATGAAGAAATCGAATAGTTTTGGTCTCGTCTTTAAATCTCAGCCATTGAACTGGGTGAAGAAATAGGCAATTTCCTTCACAATTAGTTGATAAATTTTACACATTTCCCACCATACACTATAAAAGACAATGGCTGGTGTTTCAGGTGATAACCACGCATGTAACCACCCCTTGTGGTTGCTAGGGCAAAAGTAAACCCCTCGAGCTGCACTCTCGAGGTTTACTATGTTGCCCTAGCAACCACATGAGGTGATTACAGCGTGGTTATCACCCGAACCCCATCCATTATCCTCCATATTCTCACACCACCTAGATCATTTTAGTAACTGTAGTGCTACAATAAATTTATTCACAAAACTCTGAAAGGGAACTCTTGATTGGGCCGAAGCTGGTTTCCATAGGGTCCCACATTCACTCACACAGTTACAATAAATATGTAGCAATAAGGCACAAAGTGTGTGTAAACCATATATTTTATACGGCAGAGGCGATAGTATGAGCCTGCGAGGCCAGCGGCCGGTAGACTAACTGCTAGCTGTGCTGTAAAATATGGTTTACACCCACCCGAGTGCCTTATTGCGCTTATAAAACTGACTTTTTTTTTTTTACTTTTGACTATTGGGAAAAGCATGTTTATTTGTAGAAAAATAGATTTACTTTGTGCACTTGTGATAAAATAATCATTCCACCCACTGCAAGTGATGTCACTGATGATATTGTATTATTGCCTACTTTTTTTTTTTCTTTCTCTGTTCCCCACATTCTAGATATGGAATGTTTATCATAGAATGTTTACCATGGAATATATGGATTCAAAATTCTGCGCAGTTCCACTGGCAAAATGTTTCTCTCCCAACACACTATACACATAGAAAACAAAGGCCTTTGTTGCAGCCAGCGACTCAGTTATCTCACTCTCATGGCAAGAAGAAGAGAGTTCCCTAATAAGCAGTTAAAGATCGAAATTTAAATACCTGTAAATTTTCTTTCTCAGATGGCTGGTCTCCGGGCTTCCTTACTCCTGGGCTGTACCTCCTGATGCTGATAGGTAGGCAATCAGACCTCTGCAGCAGGGGACATCCAGCCCTCCACTTCCTATCTTCCTCAGTTCTTCAAAGCAGTCCAATGTGGCAATACTACAAAAAAGAACTTGAAACAAAAACAAGAATTTTAAGGCCTATATTGCGTGAGGCTGGCCAACCATATATATTCTGGGAAGGAATCTGAGCTCGGAGACCAGCCGTTGGAGAAGAAAATTTACAGGTATTTAAATTTTGATTTCTCCTCTCCAAGCTGGTCCCTGGGCTTCCTTACTCCTGAGATATACAAAAACAGTACATCCCCAGATATCCCGGGTGGGAAGAATGTCAAGAGCCCTGAAGGGTGGTCTCCCACCGCTTGAAGCACTCTGCGACCAGAGGTTGCCTCCACCGATGACATCACCTCCAGTGAAGAACACTTTTTTTTTTTTTTAAATATGTGAATAGATGATCAAATGCCGCTCAGCATTAGAGTGCTGTCGATGCTTCTCTGAATTACGCCCACCACGAAGGGGCCATGCGCCGTCACTAGGCCAGGCAAGTTACTCCGGCCTGTTCATAAGCCGTGAAGGTGACGGATAGAAACCGTCTGGCTATAGAGCCTAATAAATCCTTGCTACCCAAAATTTTTGCCTGTAGCTGGCATGAACAAACTTAAAGTTTTGCGAATAACTTCCTTTCTCTTAATGTACATTTTCCTCGCTCTTCCCAGGTCTAGTGTAAGAAATTTCCCTTCCTTATTGCTTTTAGATAGTGGGCAGAAGGAAGGAAGAATGAACTCTTGATTGTAATGGAGGGAAGATGCAACTTTGGCAAACAAAAACTGGAACTGTTCTAGCCTGATGAACAAGTGTATAGCTCTTGGGTAAGCAATGCTCTTAGTTTGCGGATACTCCTGGCTGACGCAATAGCTTTGGGAAAAAGGGGACCTTTATTTTGAGATGCATGATGAACGCCTTGAGAGGCTCTAAAGGGGGCCCTAGTGACAGCGTTGAGAACCATATTAATACTCCAAGGTGGTAGCTTTGGTGTAAAGGAATACATTTTAATGTTGCTGCCTTTAGAACCACCAGACATGGGAATATGAGCCCAACAATTCCCCGGAGTCCGTTAAGAGTGCCACAGTGCAGAAACTCCAACTTGTAAGGTGGCTGGTTGCAGTCCTTTGTCCGTCTATCGTAAAGAAACTGCAGCAGTACAGGCGATTATATTGGGTCACTCTATAAGTGACTGGAATGAAGCCAGAACCACAATTTCCTTAGGATTCTATAATGCACTTTGGAGGAAGAAGAGAGACGCAAGTTCCCCATCATGTCAATAACAGGAGCTCTGAGTATAGCTCCTTGAAAGTTTTTCCACTCCATCTCCAGGCCTAGAGACACAAGTTGTTGACATGGGATGCAGAACCAGACTCTGAAGGAGAATGTCCGGGCTGAACCCAAATGTTAGAGGTGGTCGTCTTAACCCATGAATGATAAACAACTAAGTGTGGAAAGGTAATAAGGGACAGACTAGAACTCTTGGTAGAGGCGGTATTGGAGGAAAGCCATACAGGAGACTGAACATATCCCAGTTTATGGGGAAAAAGTGTCCTGAGCCACCTCTGGTTCGTCCTTGACCAGGGAACAGAATTGCTTTGCCTTGGAGTTCTGCCAGCAGGTGAAAAGATCTGTTTGAGTACTGCCCTTCAGCTGCTATTCCCTTGATCGGCCAACCTTGCGACCGAGTCATTCTGCTATGGCATTTTCCTGTCCTGGTATGCACATCGCTCAGTGGTGCTCAACCCACTGAAAGAGAGAGGATTCCTTTAGCATCTTTAAGCTTCTTGTGTCGCGCTGAAGTTTGGTGTTTGTCAGCATCGACAGACTGTCAGTTGGAAGCAGGCTACCCTGACTGAGGAATTGCTGTTCACAGTGCCTCTGGGCATGGCCTATTGTTCACCTCTCAGGGACATTTATGCTGTGCCTTGTGTCTAACAGCGATCCCCCTGCCCGGTGCCAACAGCTGACGCAGGTGAGCCCTCCCCAGCTCCTGAGGCTTGTATCAGTCATGTTTCAGACAGTGTGGATGGCCCAACTTGTGGCCCTTCATGACCTCTGACCCCCGGGACAGTCACTGGAGGAGGGTTTAATCTGTCTGAAAAAATAAGCAGGCATCTGAGGAGCTTGTGAAACTCCTTGATGAGTTTACCAGATCCCCAAAATGTCATTTTCAGGGGGGGACCTTGTGACCTGAGTGTCCCCCAAGGAGGATCAAGGTCTGGTTTGGAATTAGGAACTCTTTCTCCAGTTCATGATAAAAACATGCGCCATCGGGCACCCGACTCCCTTGACCACTGCTTGTAATGCGTGGTTGAGCTGTGGGGCCTTTAAGCAGGCTATGACCACAAATAGCATCTTAAATACTGTCCTTGGGTCTGAGGAAGACCGCAATGGTGGAGTCTGAATCAGAAGTACTGCTCTCCCACTTTGAACCTGGGATAGAGTATGTGCCATTACTGGGTAGGAATATGCAAATAGGAACCTTGCAGATTTATGGGTGCCAGAAAAAACTGAAATCTAAATACCTGTAAATTTTCTTTCTCCAACTGCTGGTCTCTGGGCTCATGATTAGTGGGCGGTCCTTCCTGGAACCACGTGACAGGCAGGAAAAAGATCTCTGCAGGGGGACCAGATCTTCCCGTCTGCATACTGTCGCCCTCGGTTCATTCCAAAGCATGTCCCCTGTAGTAAAACATCACTGAGAAACAATAAGAAATGTTAATATGTACTTATGGCCTGAAGGAGCGAAGTTCAAGCCCTCTGGCCAGATTGCCAACGTCCAGCATTCTAGGAAGGGAGGAGCCCGGGAACCAGCAGTCGGAGAAAGAAAATTTACAGGTATTTAAATTTCAATTTCTCTCTCCTAAGCTGGTTCTCCAGGCTCATTACTAGTGGGATATACTAAAGCAGTACATCCCTTGTTTCCTGGGTGGGAAGAATGTGAGCAGACTCTAATGGGTCCCCCACCTATAGAGGGACCAGATGACCAAGGGATGCCTCAGCAGAGGCAGACACATCCAATCTGAAGAGTTTTGCCCAGGCAGGAATGGATATCCCAGCAGCCGCTCAGACAGAGATTGCTTGAAGGCTTCTCATGACCAAGTGGTCACTCCGAATTCGGAGGTAGCTACTGCTTGAGGTAAAGCTGCCCTCCACGGTGGGCCCAGTATAGAAAGTCCAGACCTTGAAGGTGAAAGAGACGAGAACAAATTTATTTGTTCCAAGCGGCTTGTAAGACTTTTCTTTTTTTTTTTGGGGTTGGTCCAAGTTCGACCCTTAAGGTGAGGGTGAATAGACTAAAGTGAGTCATACAAGGGCTTCCAGTCCCCTGATGTAAAACTTGAGTGCTCTCCTGTAGCCTAGAAGGAGAACTTCCCTTTCCTGCGCGCTCTTAGGGCTCAGACAGGAATATTCAATTTGGCTGGGACAGGAATATTCAATTCCTGGCAACTGAGGAAGGGAGATAACACCTTCAATAGAAAAGATGGAGATGTTCAGAGAATCCCGGAATTCTGGGGAAACATCTAGTAGGGTACCTTGAAGAACGGAGCCCCTATCAGCTGTACCTCAGGCTGAAGTGAGAAAACAACTGTCCTAGTGAGGATGATGATAGCCATTTTCTTAATGAGTTCCAGTGGGGTCTTGGTGAGGGTTCTGGGGACCCGGTTGATTATCTAAGGTCAGAGGATGGCTCCACCCGACCCGGGGTGATCTTGTGCAGGAGCCTTGGCCTTAGTAGAAACAGATTCTTGAAATTAGTGTACATGGAGGAAAGTCGTAAATGAAATTGTCGGATCCCCAGTCTAGGATGAAGGCATCCTATGCTATGGTCTGCTTGACCCTAATTAGAGGGCAGGACTGGGGAACTTTGCGGCTTCGCTCGCCAGTGGAGAACTACCTGTAGGGGCTTCCCCCCTGCCGCTAGAAAGAGGAAGGGGCTGACCTTTGGATCCCAACCTCCTGACTTAGCCAAACCTCCATGATGTTCATCTGACCTGGTATCTATACGGCCATCAAGCTCACCCGGTGATGCTCTGATTACTGGGAGAGGAATAGGGTTTCTTGTACTATCCAAGAGCTGATGTCCCTCTCTGGTGACATGTGCAGGCCACTGTGGTTCACTTAACTGAGGACGAGAGTATCCTGGTTGGAGATCTGTGTTTCAGATCTTGAAATGTCAGGTGGTATCCGGAGGATGTTGATGTTGCAGTGGGTCTGAACCCTCGACTACTTGCCAATGCCAAAGGCTGGCCTCTGCAATAATTCTCCTGGCAATGGCCTTGAATCCATGGGCTCCGAGCACCAAAGGCTGGCATCGGCAATAATTCTCCTGGCAATGGCCTTGAATCCATGGGCTCCGTCTGACCCTGGACTGTTCCCATGATGGGGAAGGTTTGACTGGCCATATGTTTGAATCTGCTGGGCCAGACTGAACTTTGACTAGAACCCTTGATGCAGTAGGTTCGAATGATAGGCAGCGCCCATGGAACAGAGACTGCCATGGAGCCCCTCATCCCCGTAAGCTGAGTGAGGGTGTGGTCTGAAAGGCATTAGGCTGCTTGGTCTTTGCTGAAGAGAACCCTGAGGTCCCTGCACTTAGCATCTGTAGATAAAGTCTTTATTTTGACATGTTCAGAAGATTACTCCTCAATGAATCAGGTGCTTGGATAGTGGAAGAGCGCTCTACTGGTGATCAGGATTCCTATGGGTAAGAGGCACTGGGTGACCTCTGCCACTGCCAGAGTTATGCTGCAGGGCATTGACCAGAGTGCCACCCAGATAGAATATGTAAAAATACACCTGCCAAACTGCTGAGACCGACAGATCTCCCTGATGGAATACCCCTGAAGATGGATGCAAGGGTACTCATCTAGACTGTCCTGTGGTGGACGAAGTCGCTCAGACGCTTCAGGGCCTATATGACTTAGGAAACTCCAGATCAATTTGGGGCTATGCTAGGTAGACCGTAAATGTCCGGGTACCTTTTTGGTACTAGGCACTCACTGCCTCCTCCAGCCTGAAAGTGGTCCGTGAGTGTTTGAAGCGTCAACATATTTTGTGCAGATAAGGGTGAGAGTACCACATGACGTAGGAGGACTCTGCTTAAAACTCTCTGGCACCCACTTGATCGTGGGGGAGCAAACTCTTTTCTTGAGAAAGCTGGAAAGCTTGCCCCCCGACTTGAAGAGGGGCCCAGGGCCTTTACTGTGGCCTTTCTGGCATCTCAGATGCCTCTTCGTCTGCTGGGTGAGAGAGAGAGATGACCCAGTAATGTCGGCCAAGGCACACTTAATCTGTCCTCTGAGTTTGCATGGGCTTGGCTACTCTGACTGGATCCCTACGTTCAGGGTCTGTCCCTGCTCCTGGATTGTGGTAGTTAGGTTTTTGTCATTTCCCTGGATTCTTTTACCGCCCTCTTTAATGATGATCCGTACAGGAGATCTCCCTTGTAGGGGGCATTCACCCAGTGTGTCTTGGCGACCTGTCCATCTGCTGTGCCTGCAGCCTTAGGTATGTCGAGGTGAGTTAAGGCATGGCCCTTGCTGCGCATCTAGCAGTCCCCTTGAGATATCTGTTGATAATGCAGAGAATAGCCCCAAGCTGTAATTGTTGCTGGGTGGGCTGTTTACATCTGGCTCATCAGCAAGCTGGAATGCCAGGTCAGGGGCCCCTGGCAGTGCGGCTCATGTTGAGAACTGGTTGTCTGCGGTTGCTTTAAGGGAGGTTGTGGAGGATTGAAAGAGTCTCTTCGAGGGATGCCTCCACTTTCGTATCCCCTGGGTCCCTAAGAAAAGCCCCATCCCCAGAGGTAAAAATATATATTCTTTCTTTGCTTGGCAGTCTATGCCAGACTGAGTGCTGGTTGGAGGTTTAGGAGTTGACAAGGCTGGTTGGAGGATTAAGTGAGACCTCAAGTGAGACTCCTCACTCACCCATCTAATGAAGTAATCTAGTTCATCCAAGGTTAAGTTTCTGGGTGGAAAGCTGTCTGAGACAGAAACGCCATATTAGCCCCCTTCCTCTGGTGGGGGACTAACTGACCTCTGGCGGATTTGTGTTACTAGTATGTGCCTTCTTCCTCTCCTATGGTGCCGAAAGGAGAGATGTCCCTCCGGTCTGAAGACTGGGGTTAGGCGGGGGGGTGGACCCTATGATCTATGAAGGAGACTGAGGCATAATGGTCAGGATATGATGAGGTGAGGGCGAAGGCCCTGTTAAGCCTGCCCATTATGTCAAGGGCTAAGCCTGCTGGGAAACCATGCTGCCCCTTGGTTCCTGTGATACAAGGGTGGATGTCTCCCAGCTTCCTCTGACCTCGTAGCTGTCTCACTTCTGCATAGTAAGCCGAAGAAGGTGCCGGGGGGGGGGGGGCTGCATCTGTGGCAATGTCCACCCTGTAAGAATTTGTGCTTTGCTCCCAACAGCCCTTGCAGACCATTTGTGCTGCATCCACGGGCCTGAAGGGTAGGAGACTCAGTAATGGGTCATAAAGTGGACTGCCTGAGCTCTCCTGCCATTGGAAAAGGACTGTAGCGTGGCTGTTCCTGAACTGACATGAAGCCCTTGCTACTGTGGAGTGCTACCACTCCACCAGTGCCCCCGATGAGGCTCCTCCTGAGCACAGAGTGCCCTCTTGGAGCGAACTGCTCCAAGGAGAGTTCCTGCTGATTAAGCCCCTGCATGGTGGAGCGCTCCTGCTAATAAAGCCCCTGCTACTGGGGAGCGCTCCTGCTCTAGTAGTGCCGAAGACTAGCAGTAGCGCAGCTCTTCCAGAGCTAAAATGAAGCCCCTGCTTCGGAGAAGCGTCACCACTTCAAGACTGATTCCATGGGGCAGAAGGAGGCTCCTCCTGAATCGAAATGAAACTCCTGCCTGGAGCTCCTCCTGAAACTAAATGAAACTCCTGCCCATGTTTGGGGCTGCAGCACAGCTCATCCCGAGCTGAAATGATGGTCCTGCTGCCGAGAGGCTAGAAACCGCTTCCTCGAATTGAATGTG
Organism: Neoceratodus forsteri; assembly: GCA_016271365.2. Classification (NCBI taxonomy): domain Eukaryota; kingdom Metazoa; phylum Chordata; order Ceratodontiformes; family Ceratodontidae; genus Neoceratodus; species Neoceratodus forsteri. The sequence continues at coordinate 953,441,403 of CM028130.1, forward strand.
GGGCGTGATCACTCCTAGCAGCTTCCCTCCTGCACAGCGAAGAGCCTGCCAGGAACGCTGCGTCGGTGGCCTGAGCAGCAGGGCCACTTGCAAGGAAACTAGAGGGCAGCTCTCGGGCTGCCACGGGGAAAATAAAGCACGGCTCTACTGAGCTGAAAATGAAGGTGTAGCACGAGGGACCTTGATGCCTGCCAGACTCGGTGTTGGCGGCTGGAATCTGGAGCAGAAAAGGAGCCAGGTTGTCCATTGTGCCGGGTTACGGACTGTGAGAGGAAAAAAAAAATCCTGCCAAGTGAATCCTGCTCCAAAGGAGCCAGACTGTCCAGCATGCAGGATGGGGCTGGGCTGACCTTAAGATAACAAAGAGAAGTAGTGATCCTTACGAGTGAATCCCATTCATCCCAAGTAATGACCGTTGGGGAGAGATGTGCCTCAAGCACTGGAAAAAGAGAAGAGAAAAGGGGTCCAGTCTGTACAGCATGCATGACTGAGACTGGGGACCCTCCAAAATCTGTAACGTAACGCTGTAGAGGTTTCCCTTGCCAATCTTCTTTTTAATCAAAAATAAACTGCACTTACAGTTTGGTATCTTCAGCTCTGCCACCCTTGCAGAAAACCTGCCTCATGGCAGGCAGGAAGTAAACTGAGGGCGACAGGATGCAGAGGGGAGGATCTGGTTCTCCTGCAGAGATCTTTTTTCCTGCCTGTCACGTGGTTCCAGGAAGGACCTCCCACTAGTTATGAGCCCGAGACCTGCTTAGGAGAGAGAAATCCTCTCTGTGACTCCTGATGACAAGTCTTCCACCTTGAAGGGTCTCTGCTAACAAACTGTTCGAGAATTTGAGATCTAGGACTGGCCTGAGTCCCCTGTGCATTCTGGCAGATGAAGAATGGGAGAAAAACCTCCAACTGCTGAAAATCTGTAATGGCTGTAGCATTGTCTGTCTTTCAGATAGGTTGCCAGTTTGGGACGCTTAGGTAGGTAACCCATACTGGTAATGTCTGACACCTCTGTCCGATTCAGTTTGGGCCCATTCATGGAGAGTTTATTAAATACCTGTCCCCTACTGGAGGATGTGGCTGGATAGCATGTTCTTGTTTCCCCTCCAAGGCACTGGTGTTTTACCCCTTAAGGTAATCTTGGTAATGAAGAAAGGCATCTAGGGACTGAAGATTGGTCCCCGCCTCTTTAAATGGCACGTGCACCTTGGCCATCTCCCCAGAATCCCTCGCTGCCCCCTTCATGGCTGAGACAAAAAGGAAATTACCTTTATTGGGAATGATAACCAACTTACAGAGGCGACTGCTTGCCAGGCCGAAAGCCAGAGGTTGCAGCGGGCCGTGGCGAGAAGAAAGATGGCGCAACCTGCGCATCTGACCGCCTTCTCTTATGCATCTACTACATAAGCTGAAGTCAGACCCAACGACTGTAGCTGATGCAAGATAGGCCTGTTCCATACTGGGTCCCTAGGAATGGGAAGGTTAAAACTGGGGCCTCAAGACAGAGTGGCTTAGGCAGAAAGGGCTGGCGGATGCCACCTTGAGACGTTGTTGATGCTGAGCCAGGCAACCTGCTTTCCTATGCTCTGTCCCTAGAGAAGTCCTCCTTCAGCCAGGATGATCGACTTCTTGGTTAGGTTTAAATTGAGGATCGATTCTGGGGCAGTCTGACCACTTTTCCAATTGTTCCTTGCCAAACTGTTAGGAAACTTGAGAGCCACTAGGTTTAAAATTGCAGAATCGATTCTGGGGCAGTCTGATCACTTTTTTGCGACTGCTTCTTGCCAAACTCTTAGAAAGCTTGGAGAACCATTGGCCACTGGATAGGTGCTCCCTGGACCTTGCCATTCCTCCTTTAGAAGTTCCCTATGGCTGGAGGAATAAGGAAGGCTGAGGCGGTCTGTTGGCAGCTGCCGGTGAAAACCTGTATCGTTTGGGTGGGAGCCTCTGGGGAAAATCCGAGGTGACTCTTGACTATGACCTCATTTAAGAAAAAGTGGGCCTCAGGACCAAGACTCTGGACAGCGAGTCTACTGGGTATCAGAGCAATGTGAGGACACTACTCCCTGATGGATAAAATGGGGATGAGGTCCTCTCACTCATACGATGAGGACAGGGATGAGGACCTCCTACTTTGTATTCTAGTGAGGTCCTCCATCTGGTGTCCCCGGAGGTTGCCCGTGGAGTACGTAGGGGCCAGAGCAATGGCTTTATCTGTCGAAGAAGCCTGGAGACCAGATAGGGACTGCGGACTGCTGGGTCTCCCAGTGGCTGCTGCTGCCACACCCGAGGTTGCCGCTTGCTCAGGCCTGACTGTCTGTGTCCATCATTCTAAGTTGAAGAAGGGTTGCCTCTTCGAGGCCTCGACATTCTAGACACTGCCTTCCAACATATTAGGCAAGCGCCCTGGCTAAAGAGATTAGAAAAAGTGGTCTCCTCAAGTTTTTGGCTAAGCAGACCATCAAGGTGATTAGCAGTGGGGGCAAGCAGCAGTGGACCATCGAGGTGATTAGGAGTGGGGGCAAGCAGCCCCAGCACTGTAAAACAAAGGGGCCTACTCTTCTTTGACCCCCTCACCGGAGGAGTTTCTCAATTCTGTGCTGAAGCTGCGATGAATTGTGCTGGCCCTTGCAGGGCATAATACTAAACTTTGTATTGCTAAGGTATAGCTGGCCCTTTAAGGGTAAAGTATTGAGCTTTCTGAGATCTGGCCCTTTAAGGGCAAAAATATTGCTGAACTTTATTTTCTGAGATCAGAGTATATATATTTTTAAAGGCTGGAATCCTGCTGTGCAATACTTCTTGCTGGTGCCTCCGGGGAGGGGGTGCACAGCACTGAGCGACGCTTTGCATGGATGTTCCTTGAGCCCCCGTGTACCGAGGCGCTCATCGACAAGAATTTCCTGAGCGTCAAAGACCCAACAATCTAGCACTGCAGTCCCACCATTGATGAGTGGCTGAAGCTGTTAGAAGACCAGTCATTGACGAGACCTAAAATTAGCGCTCCTTATGCCCCGCAGCAGCTCTGCAGTCCCGTCGTCGATGGGCTGCTGGTGCCGTTAGAGATACTGCCACTAGTATTCCTCGTGCCCTGCAGCAGTCGTCGATGAGAAAAACGATAGCTATAGAAGCGCCATAGGCCCATCGCCTACGAGCGGCTGAAGCACCTGGATGTCACTTCGTCGACAGGAAATAAAGGGCTGTCGTTGAGGGGTAAAATTCTCACTCAGTGCTCTGGTGTTGTTTTCATCCACCTAATTGGAAAAATAGGTAGAATCCTAGGTTTGCTGAGACAGCCCAAAATTGCGGGAAAAAACACTGCATTGAAGTGGGACCAGTCTGCACAGCATACAAGGCTGAGGCTGGAACCCTCACAGGAGCGCTGAAAAACACCGATTCCTCAGAAATCGGAAGAGAAAAGAAATTGACTTACAGTCTCCTGTCTTCACCTCTGCCACATGGTGACAGAGCTCTGCTTGCAGAGTACCTGCCATTCTGAAAGCAGAAGTAAACTGAGGAAGACAGGAAGTGGAGGGCTGGATGTCCCCTGCTGCAGAGGTGTGATTCCTGCCTACCTATCAGCATCAGGAGGTACAGCCCAGGAGTAAGGAAGCCCGGAAACCAGCTTAGGAGAGAGAAAAGGGATTTCTGACTGTCAGCAAAGAAACAGTTGTAGTGAAAACTATAAACAATACTTATTGTTTCTAATTTGTTTATGCATGTTAGGAGTGTGATATAATCAGGGAAACAGCATTCAATTCATTTGTTTTAATTTGTAATTAAGGTAGTTTTATTTTTAGGGCCCAATTGAAGTTTTTTTTTTTTTACAGTGTAAAGGTAGCAGCCATGTTTGTGGTGGAAGATCAGTTCTAGCAGTAGAGGGCTATCTGAAATGCCTGTGTTCCAAATGCCCATTACATAGAAACACAGAAACATAGAATTTGACGGCAGATAAAGACCGCTTGGCCCACCCAGTCTGCCCATTTCCCTACCTAATGGATAAGCTGCAGATCCTAGTTAACCAGCAGCCTACTTCTTCCTATCCCCACCTCCTAGAATTGCCTTATGACTGTCCCATGCATGCTTGAATTCCACCACTGTTTTTGACTCCACAACCTCCTCCGGAAGGCTGTTCCATGCACTGACAACTCTCTCTGTGAAAAAATACTTCCTTAAATTACCGCTGAGCCGCATCTTCAAATTGTGCCCCCTTGTTCTTGCACACTTCTGTTTTTGAAAGATGCTACCCTCTTGGACTTTGTTGATTCCCTTGAGGTACTTGAAAGTTTCTATCATGTCCCCCCTCTCCCTCCTTTCCTCGAGGCTGTACATATTAAGCTCCTTAAGTCTCTACATATGTCTTCCGTGCAGACACTGCACCATTCTAGTTGCCCTTGACAGCTCCATCCTGTCTATGTCTCCTATGGAGACTGGGTCTCCAGAACTGCACGCAGTACTCCAAATGGGGTCTCACCAGCTGTCTGTACAGAGGGATAACAATTCCTGTTTTCTACTGGTGATGCCTCTCCTATGCATCCCAGTATCCCCCCAGCCCTCCTTGCTGCCCTCTCTCATTGCTTGCCCACCTTTAGGTCATCTGATATGACTACCCCCAGGTCCCTTTCCATTTTCGTTGTTTTGTATCTCACCCCCATTGTGTACTCTTCCCTGGGATTTTGTTTCCCAGGTGCATTACCTTGCACTCTTAGCACTGAATCTAAGCTGCCATACATTTGACCATTCCTCTAACCTTGCCAAGTCCCTTCTCATCCTTTCCACCCCACCTTGTGCATCAACTCTGTTGCAGATCTTTGTGTCATCTGCAAAGATACATACTTTTCCTTCCAGTCCCTGTGCAATGTCGCTTATAAAGACATTGAAGAGGACCGGCCCTAATACTGAACACTGCGGTACCCCACTAGTAACCCCCCTTTCTTCAGAGTGGACTCCATTTACTATTACTCTCTGTGTCCTATTCTCCAGCCAATTTTTTACCCAGGCTGTCATCTTGGGACCCACCCCAGGCTGGCTAACTTGTATATTAATCTTTGTGGACTGTGTCAAATGCCTTGCTAAAGTCTAGGTAGGCCATGTCCACAGCCCCTCCCTGATCTACTACTTTGGTCACCCAGTCAAAGAAATCTATCAGATTCATCTGGCATGACCTTCCCGCTGTGAATCCATGCTGCCTTGGGTCCCGTGCCCTCTGGCCTCTAGATACTTGACAATTCTTTCCTTCAGAAGTGATTCCATCATTTTCCTATCACTGAGGTTAAACTAACAGGTCTGTAGTTTCCTGCTTCTGCCTTGCTCCCACTTTTGTGAAGGGGAATCACATCTGCCCTCCTCTAGTCCTCGGTACCACCCCATCCTCCCATGATTTGTTAAAGAGGGTAGTCAGTGGTGTCACTAGTTCTACTCTTAGTTCTTTAGAATTCTGGGATGAATCCCATCAGGGCCCATTGCTTTGTCCACCTTCAGTTTTAGAGTTCTTTCATACTCTTTCTTCTGTAAATGGGCTGGTATCAACTTCTGTATCCAGAGTGTTTCTACTGTTTGTTTTAGGTACCTCCCTCTTCATTTGTAAATACTGAGCAAAATATTTGTTTAGTATATCTGCCTTTTCACAGTCACCCTCTGCCTACCTCCTCCCTCCCCTTTATTAAGCCCTCACTATCCCTCCCTTGGTCTTTCTTCGCTCCTGATGTACCTATAAAAGTTTATCCCCCTTCTTAACTGAGCTGGCTATCTTTTCCTCGGTTTGGGCCTTTGCTGTTCTGACTGCCTTCCCAGCTTCCTTTTGCTTTAACTGATACAGTTCTTCTGTCCTGCTTCTTCTGTGATTCCTTGTACTTCCTGAATGCTTTCTTATTCTCTTGAACCTTCACTGCCACTTCCTTTGAGAACCATAGTGGTTTCTTATATCGTTTTGTTTTGTTTATTTGCTTCACACAAAGGCTTATTACCTCTGTGATGGCAGTTTTTATTATTCCCCATTGTTCTTCCACCCCTCCTTCCTGCCCATTTCCTAGTGCATTCCTTAGGCATTCATCCATTTTGGCAAAGTCAGCCCTCCTAAAGTCCAGTACTTTTGCCTTTGTATGGCTTGACTCTATTGCTGTGTTTATTGTGAACCATACTGTTCGATGGTCGCTAGTTCCCAGATGGCTACCCACTTCTACATCTGTGATCCTCTCTCCATCTCCATTTGAGAGAACCAGGTCTAAGATTGCTTCCTCTCGACTGGGCTCCAATACTAGCTGTCTAAGGCATGCCCCCTGTAGGGCATCTAGAATAACCCCACTCTTCAAAGTGGCTGCTGCAACTGCACTCCAGTTAACATCTGGCATATTCAGATCACCCATCAGCAATATCTCCCCTTTTTCTGCCATTCTAAGTATGCTTTCCATCATTTCCTTGTCCATTTCCTCCCCCTGAGAAGGTTGTCTGTATACAACCCCTGTGTGGATTGTGGTGCCATTGCCTGTCTCCAAATTTACCCACAGTACTTCTCCCTGTTTACCCTTTTGTGCTGTTGCTTTGATTCCTTCCCTTATGTAAAGAGCTACCCCTCCTCCTCTTTTACCCTCCCTGTCCCTCCTGTAGATAGTGTATCCTGGTATGTTTACGTCCCAGTCATGGTTTTGTGTGTACCATGTTTCTGTGATTTCCACGATATCCAGATGTTCCTCCTCCATCAAGGCCACTAATTCAGGAAGCTTGTTACCCAGACTACGGGCATTGGTACTCATTGCTCTCCATTTTTTGATGGCTTTACCTTCTGTGATCTGTGTTGCAGACTCTTCACTGCTGAGCAGTCTTTTTTTTTTTACCCATGTGTAAACCACATTTTACACATAATTAAGAGCCAATCAGATTACATAAGTTTACCCTGCCATTTTAAAATAACAAATTACACACTCAGAAGATACATAAATTACAAGTCCCTAGTTTTCTCCTTCATGGTTCTGAAGCGCTTTCTCCAGACAGGAGTGTGGCGAACACCTACACTCCAGCAACTGACCCATTTGCTTCCAGCTGGGAACGGAGCACCTCCTCTGATGTAATCTTGGTGCTTCACAGGTGGCAGCAGTGCCAGTCTAAGGCCTGACATTGCAAAACTGTGGGCCTTCATGGTGCCTGGTGTCACAGGCAGCAAGAGCTATTTTGATCTTCTTGGGAACTGGGGAGGGGGGAGAGACAGACTTCCAACAGAAATCAAGCAAATTTACAGTCCAAGTCTTGTGAAAAGGTAAAACTTTAAAAAAGTTAGTGCCTGTACAGCCTTTTTTTTTTTTACATGAAGGAACTTTGTTTAAAGAGCAGGTATTTACTTCTAATAAACTGACAACTTTACTGTATTTTCACGTGTTAGTAATCACTTTATACTTTTATAATAAATTATACAATGGTAAGAAAAAAATCTTCGACTCCGATTGGTCAGTCTTGGGCTGGACCAGTGGTGTTATCCCAGTACAACATCACGGGTCTAGTCTCAGCACTAGTGTTGGTTAAACTGGAATATTTCACCAGGCGAAATATTTCATGTAAACAGCTGCATTACATACTAAAAAAAAAGCCAGCAGAATAGGTCAAATGGTCCATCTGTCTGCTCAAAGCCAGCAACCTAATGGCTGCCCAGCTCACACCCCCCAGCCCCCAAGAGAGTCTTCTAGATTCAGTTTCCCCTTATACCTCTCCCACCCCTTCCTGAAGCTCTCCACTGTGCCCTCCTCCACCAGCCTCCCGGATAGCACATTCAACGACTCTACCACCCTCTCAGTGAAAAAATGCTTCCTACATTCCCCCAGTAGTTTGCCACCTCCAACTTCCACTCATGGTCCCTGGTCACTCCCCTTCTTCAGCCTAAACAACTCCTGGCTCTACTCCTAATTATTCCCTTCACCTATAATAGCACCTGCCGCTATGCCTCGCTACCCACATTACAAACACCATAGCCAGCTCTATGCTGACCTTAAAATGGCCCGGTCCCTCTACCCACCGACTCCAGTCTTTTACGCCTAATTGATTGCATCGCCAGATCAGGCCTCCCTCATCCCTTGCCTCCCTGCTGCACTCACAACCTCTCTCCTATGGACTGTGATCTACAGACGAAGCACCTCTTCACATCCCTAGATGCAGAACAAACATTGGTGCACGTGCATTCTCTTACACGGCTCCCAAATACTGGAACTCCCTACCCCACACAATTTGTCAAGCAACCGCCCATGTCAGTTTCAAGAAACTGCACCATGAGCATCTGCGTGGCTACCAGCCCCTGCAACTACTTTAATCCACCTTAGACCATCCTTTCTCTGTCCTCTTCCAAGTTAATCCACTCCTTTGACACCTCCTTCCCACCTATCTTACACTCCCTCCTTTCATGTCCTCTCTCTCCCTCCTGTTTTAAACCCTTTTCTCCATGCTTTCCACCACTCTTCCTTCTTCACCAACCACAACCTGGCACTTAAATTGTTTTATTGTTTATTGTTTTTATTTTGTTTTATGTATGCTATCACTTTGCAATGCCTGTAATTCTCAAAGTGTTTTGAATTGCATTTACCAGTACAACTGTATTGTAGCTGCATCACCTGTAAACTTGTGTACTTTGCTTGTGCTCTATTACCGCATGTGCTGCATCACATGCACACCTATGTATTTTTCAAACTGTTCTCTCCCGGGTCGTGCCTGAAAATAGGCATTCTCATGCCTAGTGTACCCACCCGGTTACCAAAAGCAAATAAATAAATTCCCTTTACATAAATGAAAACCTCTATCATGTCTCCCCATCCCTCCTCTCCTCCAGTGAGTAAAGCCCAAGCTCTTCCAGTCTCTCCTCATAAGGCCTCCCCCTCCATGCCCCGAATCATCCTGGTCGCTCTCCTCTGGACCCTTTCCAGCAGCGCTATGTCCTTCTTCAGATGAGATCTCCAGAACTGCACACAGTACTCAAACTGCGGCCTGACCAAGGCATTACAGAGAGGGAGGATCACCTCCCTGCTTCTGGATGCAATACCCCTGGCTATGCAACTCAATATCCTGTTTGCCTTGGCTGTAATTCTTCTACAGTTTTCAGAGTTATTCATTTTGACATCTACCACCACCCCTAAATCCCTTTCTCCCAATGTGGCATGCAGTGTGACCCCCAGGGTATATACATGGCCCATGTTTTTGACCCCCCAAATGAAGTACCTAACATTTCCCAGCATTAAATTTCAGTCCACACCTCCTTGACCACCCTTCCAGGGTATCCAGATCCCCTTGGACTGTCTCCCTCGCTTCCTCACTATCCACCAGTGCTCCCAATTTTGAATCATCCACAAAAAAGACTCAACCTACTCCTAACCCCCTCCCTATATCCGAGACATAGGCACTGAACAAAAGTGGCCCCAATACTGAACTTTGAGGGACTCCACTGATTAACTTTCTGGGAGAGGATATTATCCCACCCACCATTACCCTCTGTAAATGCCCCGAAAGCCAATTTTCAACCCAATTTAGCTTCTGTCCTCCCACCCCCATCGCCCCCATTTTTGCAATCAGTCCATTATGAGGTACTGAATCAAATGTCTTGCTAAAATCTAGATATAGGACATCCATCGGCCTGCGTCTATCCAAGGCACCCCGTCATCCAATCATAAAACACTACGAGGTTGGTCTGACACGATCTCCATGGGACAAAGTCATACTGTTTATTATCCTGGTGTCCTAATCTTTTCAACTGCCTCCCAAGCCTCTCCTTGATAAAGCCCTCCATTACTATGCCCACTACAGACGTCAGACTAACAGGCCTATAATTTCCCATCTCCTCCCTAGACGCCCCTTTATGTATAGGTACCATATAAGCCACCCTCCAGTCCTGTGGCACCCATCCCGTCCGCAGAGAGATGTTAAAGAGTGCAGCCAGTGGGGCTGCCAGCACATCTGCCAATTCCTTCATAACCCTCAGATGTATTACATCCAGTCCCGGCGCCTTACTGGTTTTCAGATTCTGAAGGGCCTCACTCACCCTATCCACTGTGATTTCTCTCCCCCCAAAACCACTCTCTCATGTAACTTTCCTACTCCTTCTTGGTCTGGTCTAGCCTGTGCCCCAGTCTCTTGTCATCCTATGGACTCAGACTGAGACTGACCTCTCGCTTTTACTGGCTCCTCATCTCTCCCATCAGGCTGTAGGGATCCCTTATCACCCTCTGCAAATATTGAGGCTAAATACAGGTTACTCACCTGTAACAGGAGTTCTAGGAATGGTATATGTTGTTCATCCACACTCATTGGCAGGTATCCTTGCCGCTTTAAATCTTGCCAGAAGGTCTTCAAGCTTGCTCCTCCCACCCACCCGGGTGGTATAACTCTCGGCTCCGCCCCATGACGCCAGATCTGGCCCGCTGGAAGCTCAGGTTGTGTGCGGCCGAGAGGTCGGGTGGAGTGTGTGGATGAACAACATATACCATTCCTAGAACTCCTGTTGGACAGGTAACCTGTACTATGACATGGATATGTTGTTCATCCACACTCATTGGCAGACTCCTAGCAGTTCTCCGGGAAGAGGGAGGCAAGCGACACCCCAATACTTACTTGGGAAAGAGAGACTGAGAACCAAGGCCCCAAAACCAGCATCCCAGTGCGTGACTGGGTCGATGTGGTAATGGGTAATGAAGGTGTTTGCTGACTTCCAGGTAGCAGCCCTGCAGATTTCCTGGATAGGGACGTCCCTGGAAGCAGCCATCGCAGGCAGTATGGCGGTAGAATGAGCTCTTATCCTCTGGGAGGCTCCATGCCCGCCAACTTATAGCAGAGATCTATGCAGAAGTGACCCACCTGCTTATCGTCCGCTTCTGCAGGTCTGCCAGATGCGGCTTCAGCGTAGGTGACAAACAGCTGGGCGAACCTCTCCCTGAATTTCAGCTGTGCGCTTTTGTAATAGGCTAGCGCTCTTCTAGGGTCCAAAGTATGGAGCCTATATTCGCCTCCGAGGTGTGATTGGGGTAGAACACCGCAGAGTCAACACTGGTTAAGGTGAAACTCCACACCACCTTCGGAAGGAATTTCGGTGGGCGAAGGACAACCTTGTCCCTGTGGAAGACCAGGTAGGGAGACTCGATGGAAAGCGCCTGGAGCTCTCCCATCCTTCTGGCTGACTGGATAGCCACCAAGAAGGCGGTCTTCCACGACAGGTGAGAGACAGCACACCTGTGCATAGGTTCAATGGCTTGCCCATAAGCTTTGCCAGTACCAGCAGTAGATTGCATGGAGGTGGGGTCTCGACTGGAGGAAATGTGAACAAGGCCTTTGAAAAGCTACAGACCACCTTCTCCTTGCGCCACCGACTGCTTCCGGCCCGCGCCTCGTAAGCAGAGATGGCTGCCAGGTGCACCCTTAGGTCACAACCTAAGCCCTTGATTAGAAAGGGACCATAAATAGTCCAAGATGCTTGCCAAGGAACAGGAGGAAGGGTCCAAGCTCTTGCTCTGACACCAAATGGAAAACCTTTTCCATTTGAAGGCATAGCATTTGCTGGTCGACTTACGGGACGCCTCAACTACATTGAGGACCTCGTCCGAAAGACCCAAGGCCTGGAACTCTAGCCGCTAGGAACCAGGCCGTGCAGGTGCAGGGATTGAAGGTCCGGATGGAACACCTTCCCTGATTGACTGAGAGCAGGTCCGGCGAGCTAGAAGCTGCCGCGAGTCCTGGAGCTGAGACTGAGGAGATCTGGTACCAGAACTGGCGAGGCCAGTCTGGGGCTATCAGAATCACCTGCGCCTTGTCCCTCCCTCGCCTTGAGAAGCACCTTGTGGATCAAGGGAAATGGGGAAAGGCAAAGAGGCCCGGGGTCCACTGCCTCGAGAAGGCATCCCCTGCAACGAGCCCTGCAGAAGGGGGGCATGGAACAGTCTCAGCTTCGCTCCTCCTGGAGGCTGAACAGGTCCACCTGAGGTGTGCCCCAATGGGAGAACAGATGCTGTACTACCTCCGGCAGGAGAGACCACTGTGGATGCAGCCCCTATCCGCCCAGGGCACGGCCAGGGTGTTGGAGGCTCCTGCCACATGAATGGCTAGGAGATCCGCCTCCAGGCTGCGACGAGTGACCAAATGCGAGAGTTTCCTGCATAGAAGCATGGAGCGCGGCCCCGCCCTGGCGGTTTAGATAGAACATGGTCGTGGTATTGTCCGCCTGGACTCGGACCACTTGACCCCGGAGGAACGGAGCAAAGGCGGTGAGAGCTAGGCGGACCGCTCGGAGCTCCAGCAGGTTGGTGTGGCATCGGACTCCGTGGGACCAGAGGCCATGAGCCCGTGTTCCCCAGATGGGCACCCCAACCCATCAGAGAGGCATCGGTCGAGAGAGAACCGCCGGCTCGAGGCGGACGAACGGGATGCCCTCCTGCAAATGATCTGGAACGGTCCACCACTGAGAGCTGCCCACATCCCCTGTGTCACCGGCACACAAGCTGGTCCAAAGGATCGCAGCGGTCAGGACCACTGGCTGGCCAGTCCCCATTGAAGGGACGTATGTTCCAGCGGGCCCAACGACCACGCTGGTGCAGGCCGCCATGAGACCCAGGAGGCGCAGGGAAGTCCCGGGAGGCGAATTGCCCAAACCAGAAATGATCGGGCAAAGGAGGAAAGAACCCGCCCTGTCCGCTGAGCCGCGCCTGGCTCAAGAGAGTAGAGCTGCTCCTCGATGAATAGAATCACCTGCTTTGGCCTCGAGTTCCGACTTGGCCTCTGGATAAGGAGGCCCAGTTGAGAGCAGACCTGGAGGCCAGATCTCTGACCACTCCGCCTCCTTCCTGGAGGGAGCTGCTATCAGCCAGTCGTCCAGGTAAGGGTACACCCGGACCTCGGGCGCCAAGAGGAATGCTGTCACCACTGCCATGCATTTGGTGAAGACCCTGGAGCTGGAGACAAGTCAAGGGCATGGCTTGAACTCGAAAGGGATCCTTCCGCTTCGAAGCAAGGGAATCTCGGTGAGACGGACGGATAGGGACGTGAAAAACGCTCCCTGCAAGTCCAGAGAGCAGAACCACACGCTGCTCCAAGGATGGTATTATCTGAGCCAGAGTGACCATCCTGAAGGTTCGAGACCTAGGAAACTTGTTTAGGTCGTAGGTCGAGAATGGGGCGCCCAGCCCCCGTCTGCTTCGGAACCAGGAAGTACGGACACAAACCCTGGTCTGAAGGGAGGGTCCGCCACCTCTCTTATCACCTCCTTCTGGAGGAGGAGAGCGATGTCGGCTCGACGAGCCGCCAGTGAGGCTGGGGACCCCTAAGCCCCCCGAGCGGCGACGGCTCTGAAGGGTGGTGCCTGCTCGAATTCCAGAGGCAGGCCTTTTCCCACCACCTCCAAGGCCCACCTGTCCGTGGCAACAGCGGACCAGGCAGAACGGAAGTGCCGGAGCCGTCCCCCCACGGGGGGACCCAGGGGTAAGGTGACGGGAATGGGGCGACACCCCTCAGCCCGCCACTGGGCAGGCTTGAGGAGGGACCGCCGAGGGACCTCCTGGGCCTTTTCTCCTGCCTCCTGTTAGAGGAAGCCGCGGCTTGGGTTTGGGATGCCAAGGCTGAGCCTCCTGGCCCTGACGTTGTTGGGCCGGGCGCGCTGGGGCACAGAAGGACGGAAGGGCTTAGGCTGTGGCTTTGCGGCCTTGTCCTTTGAGCGGAAGAGACCGAGTCCAAGGTAGCATTGACCTCGATCCTCTGCAGGTGACCTTCCACCCCAGGGTCAAGAGGTCAGTCCCCAAAAGGGAACATCCGCCAACTTGTGCTGGGTATCCGGGCAAAGGTGGAGCATCCTCAGCCGCCCACCGACGCAGCCACCGGGCGGCCGCCACCGATCTGGCACATGAGTCCCCTATATCCAAAGCAGTCTGGAGCTGCTGTTTGGCCACTGCTCTGCCCTGGTCCCGCACCTGCTTAACCGTAGTCTGCAGATCAGCGGGAAGATGAGGGATGACCTCATCCAGGAGCCCGACAGGGCATGAGAAAAATGTGCCATGAGGATCGCCGAACTGGCCTGACGGAAGGCCGAGAGGACGCAGCGTAGACTTTTCGCCTCCGACATAGTCCAATTTCTTGGACTCCTTGTCAGGAGGTTTGTCCACATCCTGGCGCTAGCCGGCGCCGCCGAAAACGCTTGTCGGTAACCAACCCTCAGCAGAGGGGTGTTCCAAACCGGACAAGGAACCGGTAGGGGACTGCATACTTTCCTGGCCATCCTGGTCAAGGCGCAGGGCAGGAAGCAGGGCGCTGCCAAAGCTCCAGTGCCGGACTCCACTATGGCCTCGCCACCAGAAAGGCTCTCCGGCGGAGAATCCTCAGTCCAGAATCTCCGTGAGGGGATACCTGGCCCGCTTTGGAACGGGTTCGAGCTCCATCCCGTGACTCCGAGATGAGCCAAGCAGTCCTAGGAAGGACGACGGGCTATCGCCCATTGACTGATCTTCCTGAAGACTCCAAGTCCAGTCGCTGGAGAAAAGGAGGAATCATCTTCGGACCTCGGAAGAGTCCTCGAAGAGCTGCCTCTGGCCTGAGCACCCTTCACCTGCCGAGGTCGGTCGGAGTGAGGATAACTGACAGCCGGATGGGGTAGACCTTAGCCGACCGAGAATCCTTGGTCGGAGCCCCAATTGGTGGCTGTGGAGGCGGAGGTTCCACCGGAATCGGTGGAGCAGTTGGTTTTGGCCGAACAACCGCCTGGGTATAGGCCTCGGATAAGTCGAGGTTGTGCGTCCGGGCCCGTGACAGCGACTTAATGGCCGGGAAGGCGACGGGTCGGCTTACTCCCGCCAGGAGGAGCTGTTGCAACATAAGGTCTCGACTGCCGGACGCAACTTACGCCAAGCCTCCCTCGTGGAGGGAGGAGGACGAGCGGCGACACTGCCACGCGCTGGTGCCGAGACCGCCTATGACGGTGGGATCGGCTGGACACAAGAGGTCCGAGACTGAGAGTCCCGAATTTCCGAGGTCGGTGCGGGGAGGTGTCGGCGGAACCGCACTCCTTCCGCTCGGATGGTCCATCCGAGGGCTCCGGAACCGAGGCACAGGCGAGCCCACGGGATCTCAACTCCTCCCGGGGAACCGGGAGGGGAATCTCGCGCTAAGGCGACAGCTGCCCAACGGGTCGAGAAAATCTCGACTTGCCGGTGGGAGTCTCGGTCAACTGACCTGACGGGACACCGTGAGGCCAGGCCGGGCTGAGCGGTCGACTCGGGCCGACGGCCGACGACTCGGGAGAGGGACCTTCCCGCTCCCAAGAGCGCCAACGGAGGGACTTACCCCGTCCTTCTTTTGACCGAGAATAAGGTCCAGCAGACGAGGCCCTTCTCCTTAGTGGAGAGGGACAGACAAAGCTCCTTAAAAGAAGCCGGTAGGAAGAACCCAGAGAGAGCGGGATAAATGCCGCGCCGAGGAAGATACGTGCCCGCCACCACCTCCTCTTCGAGGGCGATCATCCGCCGAGTTGATCCGCCGAGCTCGGGCCGCCGCTGAAACCGCCAACCGGCCTTTGACTTCACCGAGGTAAGCGCCGACGCCCAGTTGCACCGGGCAGCACGGGTCTTCGAGGACGAGGGCCGAGAAAGATGAGCACAGGTCGCAGCTCGCGGGTCGTGCTCAAGGCCTAAGAAGTAGACACACGGAGAGTGTGGATCCGTCTGAGACATCATCTCCCGCATGGGCATCTCCAAACCGGGAGTCGATTTGTCCATCGCAGCCTTGAGGATCAAGACTGAAGTCTTTTTCGCAAAATTTATTTTTAAATCTGCAAACGGAGAAATAGGAACTAGTCTCAAACGAGAGCGCTAAGGAGGGAACCTAAGCTTCCAAGCAGTAAGGAAGATCTGGCGTCATGGGGCGGAGCCGAGAGTTATACCACCCGGGTGGGTGGGAGGAGCAAGCTTGAAGACCTTCCGGCAAGATTTAAAGCGGCAAGGATACCTGCCAATGAGTGTGGATGAACAACATATCCATGTCCCTAGAAGTACTCATTTAGTACCTCTGCCTGTTCCCCTGCTTCCTGAGCCCATCTCCCCACAATCTTAATCTTGGTGATCTGTGTCCTCTCTTTTCTCTTCTCTCTTATGTATCTATAGAATACCTTCTCCCCTTTCCGGATACCCCTAGCCAGGTTTTTCTCCATCCCTGCCTTAGCGCCCCTCACCACTCTGGTGACCTTCCTGGCCAATAGTTCATACTGCCCTCGCTCCTTATTCCCCCCTGTAACTTGAAATATTTCACCAGGTGAAATGCAAAATTTCGCCTCTGGTTGTGATTGAAATTTCACCCCCAAGCCAGCAAAATTTTTCCACTGCAGGTGAAATTCTGCCACTGTTGGCAGAATTTCGCCACCTGCGGGTGAAATCTCGCCATTGTTGGTGGACTGTTCAGAGGGAAAAATTGCGGGCGGAATTTTGCCGCAATTTCGCAAAATATTTCATGTGGCAAAACTGCCCATTTCACCACAATTTCACTGCATCCCTACTCAGCACTGCGAACCTCTTGTTTGCATTTGCATGATTTTTTTGCATCTTTCTTTAAAACAAAAATGTTTCCATACTAACAAAAACTTTTTTATTTTATTTTTGTATTCTGTATAACAAGCCATTGTATAGTATAATGATGTTCTTCCAGGGGTGTGTGTCATACTGAATAACATCACGTCTCAGGTATTGGATGCACTCGGCCTTCGGCTTTGTGCCCAACCACCGGAGGCACATTATTCCAGCACAACACACACCCTGTCGGGCATTACTGCTTAAATATTAGGGCTGTAAAAGAAAAAATTACTCACCTTAGAAATTATGTTTCTTCTATTAGAGTCTTGCTGTATTCTCACAAATGCAGTTAGCCCCAGCCTTTAAACTGCCCCGGAGAACGAAGGGTTAACTTTCTATGCAGAGCACAGAATGCTGAGCTCTAGCTCGGTTGATGTCTCTGTCTGGAGCCCTTTGAAATCCAACAGTCAGATTCTTACGAGCAAAAACTCACTAGCTATCCTATGTGGAAATTGTAAAATTTTACTAGCCAACTGGCAACAAAAGTTTTGGATTCCCAAAGGAAGACTCAAGTCAGGAAACCCAAAACCCAAAAACCAATCCAATAAGAATAACAATAAAACAACATCCAAACAAAAAGAGGGTGTAAAAGGAGCACCCCTGAGATGCAACACTGTGCCTGCCCACTCACTTCCCAAAACCAGGTTCTGAGAGGGGAAGCAGGGAGGGAGGTCACAATGCAGCAAGACTCCAACAGAAGAAACATAATTACTAAGGTGAGTAATTTTTTCTTCAAACATGAAGTCTTACTGCATTCTGACTAATGCAGACTACCAAGCAGTACCTCCATGGAGGAGGGACAGAACCTACTTTGGGAATAGGCTATAAAGTATTGCTGTGCCAAACCGAGCATCACTCTTAGCCTGGATATCCAGGGAGTAATGCTTGGTAAAGGTATGGACTGTTTTGACAAATTTCTAAGAGAGGGATATCCCTGGCAGAAAGCCAGGGGAGCAGTTGTACCTCTTGTACAGTGAGCCCTCAGGCCTGAGGGTGGAATCTTTCCCAGTTTCTCATAGCAGAATTGTATGCAAGACGCAATCCACCTGGCAATAGTTCTCTTGGTGGCAGGTTTGCCCTTTCCCACTTCCCCATAAGTAAGGAACTGGAGGGAATCAAACCCGTGACCTTTGGTACGCTCTATGTAGTAGCTAAGAGCTCTTTTAACATCTAAACTGTGTAGCCTCCTCTCCCCCCTGAATAAGAATGATCAGTGAAGAAAACAAGGAGAGACACAGACTGATTCAAATGGAAATCTGAAACCACTTTGGGCAAGAACCTTCTATTGGTTCTAAGGACCACTTTATCCCTGTTAAAGGAGATAAAATCAGATTCCACTGACAGGGCTTGCGATTCACTGATACATCTGGCAGAGGTAATGGCCACTAAAAACACAGTTTTCCAAGTCAAGTACTTAAGCTCTGCTGAGGACATAGGTTCAAAGGGAGGTTGCATAAGTTGAGCAATGCAAACATTTAAATCCCAGGCAGGGGCAGGGTCTCTAAAGGGAGGATTGGTATGAAGCAATCCTTTAAAAATTTTACAGAACACAAGATGAGAAGATAGTGAGGAAGACTTCCCCACTGACAGAAAGGCAGAAACAGCTGACAACTGAACCTTGATAGTAGCTGGTCTGAGGCCTAGGCCATTAAGATGGACCATATAATCCAGAACTGTAGGCAAGTCAGCAATATCTGGGGAAATATGCTTCTTGGAACACCAAATGCTGAATCTCTTCCATTTGGAGTTATAAGTCTTTCTGGTGGAGGGCTTTCGAGAAGATTTCAGAATATCCAGAACCCCCTGAGACAGATGCAAATCTGCAAACTAACTCTTCAACAGCCATGCCGTGAGATTGAGAGACTGAAGATTGGGGTACCAAATCCTCCCCTGAGAGGAGGTTAACAGGTTGTAATTTCTGGGGAGAGACAGGGGAAGATGGACAACTAGGGACAGCAACAGGGGGTGCCAAGGCTGTCTGGCCCAGTCTGGAGCAATCAGAATCACTTTGCAAGGTTGTGATCTTATCCTGACTAAAACTTTGAACAGAAGAGGGAAGGCACACATAAATTTCCCTTCCCAGTTGAGAATCAGAGAATCCAGGAGGACTGAGCCCAATACTGGGGGTCTGCAACAAAAGAGGAAGTTAGTGATTGTCTGGGGCTGCAAAAAGAGCCATCTCTGGAGTGCCCCACCTTGAAAAAATCACCTTCAATACCAGAGGGTCCAGGGACCATTTGTGATGGCCCTGTGAGATCCTGCTCAGTGGATCTGCTAGCACACTGTCCTTCTCTGGAAGGTGAACAGCCATCAGAGAGGTTTTCAGGGAATAAGCCAGGGACCACAACTTCATGGCTTCTGTGCACAAGGCCGTAGACCGAGTGCTTTCCTGCTGGTTGATGCTTCACATAGTGGTGGTGGTGTCTGTTCTGACTTTAACCACCTTGTTCTGCACTGACAGAGAAAGCTTGCAGGGCCAAAAAAATTGCCCTGAGCTCTAGGACATTGATATGGAGAAGGGACTCCTGAGGGGACCACAGTCTCTGGGCAGTGAGGGCCCCCAGATGGGCTCCCCAGCCCAGAAGGGAAGCATCCGTGGTAAGGACCACTGAATGAGACTGAATGGCAAATGGAACCCCTTGCCTTAAATTGTCCTGATCCTGCCACCATTGAAGGGCTTGGATCAAGGTCACAGTCACTGCAATCAGTTTGGTAAGGAGTCCATCTTCTGGGACCAAAAGGCCCTCAGATGGAACTGAATGTCCCTCATATGGAATCTTGCCCCTTGGACCACTGCTGTAGATGCTGCCATGTGGACCAAGAGCTGGAGGAAATGCCTTGCTGGTCGAGACACCTGAAGACTGAAGGAAGAAGCTAGTTCAATAAGAGCTCTTGCCCTCTCCAGGGGAAGAAAGGCTCTTGCTTTGACCGTATCCAGCTCTGCCACTATAAAGGTAAGAAGCTCGACTGGCTCGAGAACTGATTTGGGAAGGTTGAGAAGAAATCCTAGCTTAGTGAGCACTTGCTGGGTCACTTGCAGGTCTGACTTGACTTGGTCTGGAGACTGGCCCACTATTAGCCAATTGTCCAGGTATGGAAAAATGGAAATCTTTTGCCTCCTTAGAAAGGCAACTACTACTGCCAGGCACTTTCTGAAAACCCTTGGGGCAGATGTTAGACCAAAGGGCAGAGCTCTGAACTGATAGTGGCCTGAGGGCAACTCAAACCGGAGGTACATTCTGTGGGAGCACTTGATGGGAATGTGAAAATAGGCATCCTTGAGGTACAGGGAGGCTAGGCAGTCCCCTGGCCTTAGAGAGGGAAGAATTATTCCCAGAGTTATCTTGAACTTTGGTTTTAAAAGATGTTTGTTCAGATATCTGAGGTCTAGGATGGGTTGCCACTCCCGTGTCTTTTTTGGGGTAAGAAAGTACCTGGAGTGCAGACCTTTGCCCCAGTGTAGGACAGGCACTCTCTCTATGGCTCTTAAAGCCAGAAGAGACAAAACCTCTGCCTCTAGGGCAAGGGTTTCTGAGAGACCTGCAGGTGGAAAAGATCTGGCTCTCATCTTCGGAAATTTTTTGACGCCGAGAACCAGTCTCTGGCTTACTACTTCCAGGACCCACTTGTCTGAGGTAACAGACATCCAGTCCTGGATGAAGTAAGCCAGCCTGCCCCCTACTGGTATAGGAGAGTTGACCCGGGCAGGCCCATCAGGGTGTCTGCTTGGCAGGGGCCTTAGGATGAGGAGTGAATGCAGACCTGCTCATCCCCCTTCTGCCTCTCCCTCTGAAGAACCCCCTCTGTGAAAAAGGAGAAGAGGCCTGTGCTTGGTAAAAAGGCCTATGAAAAGGCCTGCCCCTGCCCCTAGACTGCTGTGTTTGAGGAGTTCCCTGCCTCTCTTTGGCCTGAGCACTCCTGTAAGTGGTCTTGTACGCGTCCATTTTCTTCATGTAATTCTCTGTCTGCACCCAAAAAAAAGAATTACCCACTACAGGAAAATCAATGGCCTTAGCCTGGGTATCCTGCGAGAGGCCAGTACATCTGAGCCAAGCCATTCTCCGAAGAGTCACAGATGTAGCCACGACTCTCGATGACACTTCATTGGAGTCCACAGCAGCATGAAACACTACTTTTGATGCCTCAATCCCATCTGCAGCCACCTCCTCCAGCTCCTTGGCTAGCTGGGGGAAGGCCTGTTTAGCCAGTGCTAGTACAGTGTCCCACCTGGACTTCTGGTACCTGGCTGTATAGGCCGTATAACTTGCCTGCCTGAGTCCCAAGGAAGATGCCATGTACTGTTTTTTTGCCATGGCATCAATCTTCCTGGAGTCTTTGTCTAGGGGGTGTGATGCCAAGGAAATGTCTGCCTTATCACAGGCAGCAGCCTGCAAAACCCCAACATGGCTGCATTGCTGGTATAAAAGCTCCGTATCTGAGCCTGAGTGTATACCTCTTGTCCATTCTTCTATCAACAGGAGGTATAGAATTGGGAAACTTCAGGATTTTTTGTGTCTGCATCCCAAAAGATTTGTGAAGGGGAATAGACCGTCTCCTGGACTCCAGGATGTCCATCATGTCCACATAATCAGGCTCCTCTTGATCCTCCGTTGCTTCCTCCATAGAAAGTTGGAGGGTTTCGGCCACCTTTCTGTAAAACAAAGTGGGAAGGGGACTCAGAAAGCCTAGGAGGGGATACACCCGAAGGTCTGTCTGGGGAGATGTCCGGTTCCACAGGCACATCCAGACATTCACCATCACCATCATAATCTTCAAACTCCCCATCCTCCTCAAACTCCGGTTCATAAAATTCTTCAGGGGTATAATCATGAACCGGGGGAACCGACCGAACTGAACCCCTGCCAAAAGGTGTCGGATCGGTCAGAACCGGGCAAAGCGATTCCACAATCTGAATCGCTCTGGCTATTTCCTCGGCAGTTGGAACATTAATTTGTGATCCGAACCGGTCGATTTTCCCACGCTTTTTGTCAGAACCGAACCCTCAAGATCGGCTCTCCTTTTGCCCGAAGAAGTATCGCCCTGGTCAGAGGGCACTCCTTCTGGATCGGTCGGAACCGAATCGGGCTGGCCATCCACATCAGCGGACTTCTCGGCCTCCTTTTCCCCCAGTCTACCTAATCTCTTTTCAAGGGTAGATTTAGGAAAATGTTTACATATTTGGCAGCCTGTATCGAGGTGTTCAAACCCCAGACAATAAACACAGGTGGTGTGGGGATCGGCCTTAGCAAAGACCTCCCCACACTCACTGCAGTGTTGAAACCCAGTGGGCCCATTTTTTTTCTTGGGTTTCTCAGACGTGGCCAACCTAACAAACTTACCCTTTTTATGGTAACCGCCAGGCAAGACTCCCTTATCGGTTCCTAACCGTGTCACGGGTATTGGGGAAAAAAGGTACAAAAACAGTTTTTTTTTTTTAGAACCGATAAGGACCGGTAACCACACACTAAAGAAAGATACAAGTATTCAGCCAAACCGATCTACACTTTTACAAGATCCACACAGAAAATCAGCAAAAAACCTATCTAGTATTCACAGTACCACAGACAGAGACTGAACAGACTATGCGGAAATACATTTCAGTTAAAAACCGACAATTAGCCGACACTTTAACCAACTTTCGAACCGAGCTGCGGAAGAAATCTCCGGAGCAACTGTTTGGTGAGGCGGAGTAAAGAATCTGACGGTTGGATTTCAAAGGGCTCCAGAGACATCAACCGAGCTCGAGCTCAGCATTCTATGCTCTGCATAGAAAGTTAACCCTTTGTTCTCCGGGGCAGTTTAAAGGCTGGGGCAAACTGCATTTGTCAGAATACAGCAAGACTTCATGTTGTTTGAATTATCACTTTCTACCACCAAAATGTTATATGTTAAATATAAATGTGATTTTTGATAACCTGTGATCTTTTGTTATAGTTTAGCACATGCCATTTTCTTCATAACCAGATTTTACTTGGGAGAAGAAGAGAGAAGCACATTACTGTTTTAAAAATGTTAAAATCATACAGATGGGACCATAATAGTGTGAACTTATAAAAGTCAAAGTTTGTTGCTGAAAGAAGTACTTAGTTGTTTAAAAAAAAGATAGAAAAATATGTTTAGTTTCTCATTGAAACACACTGGGATCCCAAATAGCTGGCACTTTCTGACATCACAATACAAGAATTCCAAATTCATTTTTACTAGTAGTGTGAAAAGCAAAGGTAAAAACCCAGCTTTTCTCTATAAAAATCTGAAAACAGGTTTGCAGTTTCCCATTGAAACACACTACCAGCTTTGCCAGTAAAACTTTTCTGACATTGTAAGAGAATTTCACTGGATTCTTTTTTTTTGCTAGTAGTTAGCAAATACAAATAAAACTGGAAAGTTAAGGACACAAATAAAAGCAACCAAATTTATTAAAGGCATTTAAAGGCCCCAAACCTTCATTCTTTAAGATATGCATCCTTACTATACACTTGCTCTTTAAGCAGCAAAATTCTAATACAAATAAAAGTACTATAAAAAGCATAAAACCACCCGATTTACAGCAGTTTATGTTTTAACTTTGTTTTCTGTTTTAAAAAAAAATTGATTTGTTACTTCTTCCTGTAAAACTAATAAAATTCATTGCAGAAAATGAACTGCTCATTTTACTAGGGCTGTGCGAATCAAAACGTCTAGGACTTGTCCAACAGTAACTGTAGCTGAAATTGTGCACTTGTGGCCCCCTTTTTGTGTGTGTATGTGTAAATACTGAAATCCAGTCTTTTTTTTGTTGTTGTTGTTGTTGTGTACTTCAAGGAAAACTGACTTGTCCTGCACAACGGGTAACAGGACATGCACTCTCGTTTACAGTCTTTAAAAAAATATATTAAACTCTCCCCTACAGACTTTGCTACTGTTGTTTCTGACATCGGTTTTGGTCATGGTGAGCACTATGATGTCAAACAAAGGCACTGTAAATATAAACTGGGGAGAGGCAATATTTTTATAAAGAGTTTTTGGATAGACTACCATGATGTGCTTTAACCCTTGAAGTGAAGAGTTGTCCCTCACTTGTCCTGTGTTACCAGGCAGCAGGACTCTCCAAGCAAAAGTCATCAAGAACCCAGTTTATCTAAACTTAAATTTTTTTTTATAAAGCTTCATACCATTGCCCCCAGCAGTAATTTTATGACATTTAGACCAGGATGAAGGAATATGTTTGCCTCAGTAATCCCAGCCAGAAGAAAAGTAACTACATCCTTCTGAAATCAAAACTGCATTTTTTTATGAGCTAACATTTCTTGATACACCCTTCCCCCCTCCAATCTAATTCAACAAGGAGAACTCAGCAGGAAGGTCACAACAGCTGTAGTCTCCAGACAACAGTCAGTCACGAT
Source organism: Neoceratodus forsteri (assembly GCA_016271365.2). Taxonomy (NCBI): domain Eukaryota; kingdom Metazoa; phylum Chordata; order Ceratodontiformes; family Ceratodontidae; genus Neoceratodus; species Neoceratodus forsteri. Next base: position 953,465,344 of record CM028130.1, read on the forward strand.
TAGTCTAAGGATGCTTGTTTATACACAATCTGGGTCAACTTCAACTTCTCTTCTCTCCAAAGCTGCAAAATAAATCTCACCAAAATATGTGCAAACTTCATAGCCAATGAGTGCCATCAGAGGGATATCACATGAGATGTTGCAGTTCGGATCTCCTGCATGTGCTCCACAGCAGGTGAGTTACAAAAACACCCAATGCACTACAGAACAAATAGACAGACGCACACAACGCACACTCCTCGAGGATGGGGATAAACTTCAGGGGGACCCGAAAATACTGCATGACTGACTGGACTCACAGCCTTAAGATTCAATCTAGCAAAACAAAAGGTGCTACACTTAAAGGGACACTATCAATTGAGGTCTCAAAGCGACATTAGTTTAAACAAATAAAAAAAAAAATTTTATGATTGCTCATATTAACATACTAATATACCATCAAAATACTAACATACTAAAATGCCAGCAGAATAGGTCTAATGGTCTTTCGTGTCTGTTCGTTTGGTCAGTCCCCAACCTGGGTGCTGACCTTGCTGTCCCCCTCGCCTTCTCTGGCTTCTCCCTTCCCAGTTCCGGATATTCTTGCTGCATTGGATTTTGCTTCCAGAACCCTTCCCCTGTACCTGTCCCACCCCCTCTTGAACCCCTCCACTGTCTCTGCCTCCACCAGCCCCCTAGGCAGTGCATTCCATGGCTCCACCACCCTCTCAGTGAAGTAGCACCTCCTCCTTTCTCCCTGAATCTTCCCCCTCCAGCTATGCCTCTAGTGGCCCCTTCCTCCTTCCTTCAAGCACCCCGACTGTTCCTCCCTCTTCATGTACCTAAAGACCTTATCATGTCCCCCAGGTCCCTTCTCTCTTCCAATGTGTACATATTTAGCTCTTGAGCCTCTCCTCATAGGTCCTGTCCCCAAGCCCCAAATCATTTTGGTTGCCCTCCTCTGGACCCTCTCCAGGAGGGTTAATGTCCCGCTTTAAAGTGTGGCCTCAAAACTGCCGCATAGTACTCAGGTGCGACCTCACCAAGCAGTTATACAGAGGAGTATCACTTCCTCCTTCTGGAGGTGATCCCCTAGTGATGCATCCCAGCATCCTGTTGGCCTTGGCTGCTGCCCTCCTACAAGTCTCAGAGTTGTTCATCTTGACATCCACCACCACCCCAGGTCCCTCTCAGCCATCGAGACTTGTAGCATTCCCCCAGGGTGTACACTTGACCTGGGTTTCTGGCCCCCAGGTGGAGTACCTTGCATTTCCCTGCATTGAACCTCAGCTTCCACTTTCTAGACCATCTTTCCAGAGCCTCCAGGTCCCCCTGTAGGGCCACCCTCCCCTCCTCCCCATCCACCACCGCCCCCAGTTTCGAGTCATCCACAAAGAGACTCATCTCACTCCTGATTCCTGTCCTTATGTCAGATACGTAGGCGTTGAACAGAAGGGGCCCAAGGACTGATCCCTGTGGGACCCCACTAATGACCCTCCTTGGGGATGAGACTATCCCACCAACTACGACCCTCTGGGTCCGGTCCTGGAGCCAATTGCCTATCCATCTGATCATCTGGTTCCCCACCCCCATTTCTCCCAGCTTATCCAACAGGCCCACGTGAGGAACAGAGTCAAATGCCTTGTTGAAGTCTAGAAAGAGGACATCCACTGGTCTACCCAGGTCCAAGGCACTTGTCACCCAGTCATAGAACTCCACCAGGTTTGTCTGACACGATTTCCCTGGGATGAATCCATGCTGTCTATTGTCCAGGCACCTGACTTATCCAGGTCCCCCAGCCTCTCCTTGACAACGCCTCCATCACCTTGCCCACCACCGAGGTCAGGCTGACAGGCCTGTAGTTCCCTGCCACCTCCCTTGATCCCCTTGTGGATAGGCACTATATGTGCCACCTTCCAGTCTTGGGGCACCCACCCTGTCCTCAGAGAGATGGTGAAAAGCTCTGCCAGGGGTTTTGCCAGGACATCTGCAAGTTCCTTCAACACTCTGGGATGTAATTTATCCGGCCCCGGATAAAATAGGCCAAATGGTCTGTCTTGTCTGCTCGAAAGCCATCAACCTAATGGCTGCTCGCCTTACCACCCCCTCAGCCCCCAGAAGGATCTTTTTTAGCTTCAGTTTCCCCTTGTACCTGTCCCACCATCCTCCCAGGCAATACATTACACGGCTCCACCACCCTCTCAGTGCAAAAATGCTTCCTACTCTGTAGACATTGTTGATTTATTTATTTAGCTAGATTTTGATAACCAGGTAAGCGCACTAGACACGAAAGTGACTATTTTCAGGCACGACCCCGGAGGTTACAACATAAAAGAAAACCATTCCAATACAATGTAAGAATACAACATATAAGGATACAGTAGAAATGGATAAACAGTTTAACAACTGACTGGAAAAAAACAATTGGATATTAAACATAGAGTGCGCAGTAAGTGCCCATGACTACAGTCTGAGTGTCAGATAGATCAAAGGACGAAGTGCAGACTTACCAAAGGGTTTCAATTCTAGTATTGACACTATGGCCCTGTCCTGACTAGTGCTTTGGTAACGTTACTGGTGTCCTGTAACGTTACCGCTTGCTCTAAAAACGGTTGCGTCCACACTTATAACATTTTAAAAAGCGTTCTGTAAACCGTTTTTTAAACCACCAAAGAGCAGGTCTTTAGCACGGTTACTGAAACGTTATCTGATTTTTCTTCATTCGGATGAGTCATGCGGATAGGTGAACCAAGTGTTTTTCTGAAATGTGTCCTCCAACTATCCACAATGCACTGCTTTACCTTCCCAGAGCATAGTGCGGTATTGTGGCATGAGCGCATGGTGCCTACCAGGAAGTACACGCAGTGTCAACAGCGCTGAGTGAGAAAGTTTAAATACCCTCCTCTGTGCAGTTCAGTAGCACTACACACGGCATCATGAGTTATCGTAGCGCAAGTTGGCCTGAAGAGGCCACTAAACTCCTGTTTGATTTTTGGTCACAGGAGTGCGTACAAGAGGAGTTAAATAGTTTCAGGAGAAATACTGTAGTATACCAGAAGGTGGCACAGTATTTATTTGAAAATGGAATTGATCGGTCAGCCAAACAGTGTCGCGATAAAATAAAGCAGCTAAAGGTCAGATATCATAAGGTGAAGGACAGCAATCGCCGATCAGGCAGTCGGGTTGTATGTCCGATTTTTGACCAGCTTGATCGCATATTGGGCACAAAACATACATTTGATCCACTGCATGTCCTTGAAAGCAGTGAACTTGAAACAGAGGTTGACCCTCCTGACCCTGAACTTGATGTAGATGACTACCCTGTCACTGAGCTTCCAGAATCAGGTGTGCAGCCATTTGCTCCATTATGTATGCCGCCCCCCCCCCCCAAAAAAAAACAGCATACCGACTCAGCATGTACTAACCTTATTTACTGCAGATGTTGATCACGCGGTGAGGGCACATCAAGCCCATGTGGAACATCTGGCAGCAGCAGTGCATCCTCTGATGTGAATGCTGCTCTGCACAAGCGGACATCCAACAGTGAGTCACTATGCAACCTCAGAAAGAATATCAGTCAGATGCAGGAGTTTGCTGAAGTAGTCTTCGAGCCCACTAGGAAAATGCCGATGGAGCAACATAAGGAGTTGATGGACATTGAGAGGGAGATGTAAGAAAGGTTACGTAGGCAGGAGGCAGAGCAGAATGCAGAGTTTTTCAGAAATATGTTAGCGCTACTGTCTGGCCATTATCGGCCTCCTAGTGTGGCAGCACAAAATGCACAAACATGTACACCTTCACAGGTTGAAACTACTGCAAGTCATAGCCATGAACCTGGAATAAACAGGTGATATTGCTACCGCTCCACAGTGTGGTGGCAGTGCATTGTCCTTTCCTTATGCAGCAACTGCACCAGTACCCACTTTTGGTAATCCCACCCCCTTATCGTCAGCACTGGCATCACTGAGTACTGCTCCCATGCACGTGGTCAGTACTGCATCAGTGAACAACAGGAATGCTCCTGGTGTAGTGGCTTCACGTGTTGGACAAGCTGCCAATATATGTGATGCTATGTCACAATCTACACACAGTGACATGGGACAACATTACAACAGTAACCATAATCATACTGGTACTTTTTCCATGGCGGTTTCACACAGGCCTTAATGGGTGATGATGTTACTTGGACAACCTTGTAGGTATTGGTATCTGTCAGTACGATAATAAGGTTCTGACCACATGTGTGCCTCTGACCGCATGATGAGTGATATACATCACCCTCTTGTTCTGGCACTACTGACAAGTACTGCTTTTGAGCAATCAGTCAGAATACATGCCTAACTTTCTACTGTTAATGCTAGTTACTGTGGTACTGCTGTGTGGAGTTGTCACTGCAGCACTGCAGTAATAATGATGACACATTTATAGGCGTTATCTACGGTTTTAGTACATATTGTGCAGTGCACATTCAGAAACAGAACCACGAGTTTCGTATTCGAAAGTTTAATGTTTAAATTACATTTTAACAGTTATGCTGCTGTACAGTACAGGTTATTAAAATGCTTAATTAGCAATTCCAGTGTTAAAAACACTTCAGTTTTAGCGCATACTTGTTGTGCTATAAGGTTGCATACATTTCAAATACATTTAAAAAGTTATGCTACAACATACCCATTTCAATATTAACTGCTGAAAATACAGGTTACTCACCTGTAACAGGAGTTCTAGGAATGGTATATGTTGTTCATCCACACTTATTGTCAGGTTCCTTGCCGCTTTAAAACTTGCCGGAAGGTCTTCAAGCTGGCTCCTCCCACCCACCCGGGTGGTAAAACTCTCGGCTCCACCCCATGACGCCAGATCTGGCCCGCTGGAAGCTCAGGTTGTGCGTCGAAGCCGGGGAGGTCGGGTCATGTGGATGAACAACATATACCATTCCTAGAACTCCTGTTACAGGTGAGTAACCTGTATTTCTAGGGACATGGATATGTTGTTCATCCACACTTATTGTCAGACTCCTAGCAGTTCTCCGGGAGGAGGGAGGCAAGGCGCACACCCCCTACTTAGGGAATAAAGACTGGAGAACCGAGGCCCCAAAACCAGCATCCCGGCGTGACTCAAGGTCGATGTGGTAATGGGTAATAAAGGTGTGTGCTGACTTCAGTAGCAGCCCTGCAGATTTCCTGGATAGGGACGTCCCTGGAAGCAGCCACCGATGCAGCAGTATGACGGGTAGAATGAGCTCTTATCCTCTGGGAGGCTCCATGCCCGCCAACTTATAGCAGCGATCTATGCAGGAGGTGACCCACCTGCCTATCATCCGCTTGGCTGCAGGTCTGCCAGGTGCGGGTTCAGCATAGGTGACAAACAGCTGGCGAACCTCTCCCCGAATTTCAGCCGTGCACTCCTTATAATAAGCAAGCGCCCTTCTAGGGTCCAGAGTATGGAGCCTATATTCGGCCTCCGAGGTGTGATTGGGGTAGAACACCGGCAGAGTCAGCACCTGGTTAAGGTGAAACTCCGACACCACCTTCGGAAGGAATTTCGGGTGGGGGCGCAGGACATCCTTGTCCCTGTGGAAGACCAGGTAAAGAGACTCGATGCAAAGCGCCTGGAGCTCTCCCATCCTTCTGGCTGACGTGATAGCCACCAAGAAGGCAGTCTTCCACGACAGGTGAGAGAGATCACACCTGTGCATTGGTTCGAATGGCTTGCCCATGAGCTTTGCCAGTACCAGCAGTAAATCCCACGGAGGCGGAGGTTCTCGCACCGGACGGGAAATGTGATCAAGGCCTTTGAAAAGGCACCCGACCACCTTTTCCTGCGCCACCGACTGCTCCCCGGCCCGCGCCTCGTAAGCAGAGATGGCTGCCAGGTGCACCTTTAGGCGACGACCTAAGCCCTTGACTAGAAAGGACCATAAATAGTCCAAAATGCTTGCCACAGAACAGGAGGAAGGGTCCAAGCCCTTGCTCCTGACACCAAATGGAGAATCTCTTCCATTTGAAGGCGTAGCATTTTCTGGTCGACTCACGGACGCCTCAACAACATTGAGGACCTCGTCGGAAAGACCCAAGGCCTGGAACTCTAGCCGCTCAGGAACCAGGCCGTCAGGTGCAGGGATTGAAGGTCCGGATGGAACACCTTCCCCTGACTGACTGAGAGCAGGTCCGGGCGAGCTGGAAGCTGCCTCGGGAGTCTGAAGCTGAGGCTGAGGAGATCTGGGTACCAGAACTGGTGGGGCCAGTCTGGGGCTATCAGAATCACCTGCGCCTTGTCCCTCCTTGCCTTGAGAAGCACCTTGTGAATCAAGGGAAATGGGGGAAAGGCGTAAAAGAGGCCCGGGGTCCACAGCCTCGAGAAGGCATCCCCCTGCAGCGAGCCCTGCTGAGGGGGGCGGGCATGAAACAGCCTCAGCTTCGCGTTCTCCCTGGAGGCAAACAGGTCCACCTGAGGTGTGCCCCAGTAGGAGAACAGATCTTGTACTACCTCCGGCAGGAGAGGCCACTCGTGAGATGCAGCCCCTATCCGGCTCAGGGCATCGGCCAGGGTATTGGAGGCTCCTGCCACATGAATGGCTAGGAGATCCGCCTCCAGGCTGCGCACGAGTGACCAAATGCGGAGAGCTTCCTTGCATAGAAGTATGGAGCGCGTCCCGCCCTGGCGGTTCAGGTAGTACATGGATGATGGTCGTGGTATTGTCCGGCCTGGACTCGGACCACTGACCCCGGAGAAACGGAGCAAAGGCGGTGAGAGCTAGGCGGACCGCTCGGAGCTCCAGCAGGTTGATGTGGCATCGGGACTCCCGCTGGGACCAGAGGCCGTGCACTCGGTGTTCCCCCAGATGGGCACCCCAACCCATCAGAGTGGCATCGGTCGATAGAGAGACAGTCGGCTCGGGGCGGACAAACGGGATGCCCTCCTGCAGATGGAATGGAACGGTCCACCATTGGAGAGCGTTCCACATCTCCTGGGTCACTATCACTAGCTGGTCCAAAGGATCGCAGCATTGTGACCACTGGCTGGCCAGTCCCCACTGAAGGGGGCGCATGTGCCAGCGCGCCCAACGGACCACGCTGGTACAGGCCGCCATGAGACCCAGAAGGCGCAGGAAGTCCCGGGCAGGGCGCGATTGCCCAACCAGAAATGATTGGGCAAAGGAGGTAAGAACCTCGGCCCTGTCCGCCGGGAGCTGTACTCTGGTTCGAAGAGAGTCGAGCTCTGCCCCGATGAACAGGGTCACCTGCTTCGGCTCGAGTTCCGACTTGCCCTCGTTGATGAGAAGGCCAACTTGAGAGCAGACCTGGAGGGCCAGATCTCTGGACCGACCCACCTCCCGTCTGGAGGAGGCTGCTATCGGCCAATCGTCCAGGTAAGGGTACACCTGACCCCTCGCGCCAGAGGGAATGCTGTCACCACTGCCATGCATTTGGTGAAGACCCTGGGAGCTGGAGATAAGCCAAGGGCATGGCTCGAACTGAAGAGGGATCCTCTCGCCGAAAAGCGGAGGAATCTCCATGTGACGGACGGAAAGGGACGTGGAAAGAACGCGTCCTGTAGGTCCAGAGAGCAGAACCACACACCGCCTTCCAGAGATGGTATTATCTGCTTCAGACTGACCATCCTGAAGGTTCAGGACCTTAGGGAACTTGTTCAGGTCGTTAGGTCGAGAATGGGCGCCAGCCCATCCGTTTCGGAACCAGGAAATACCTGGACACGAACCCGGTCTAAGGGGTCCTCCCTCCGTGATCACCTCCTTTGGAGGAGGAGCGAGCGTCGGTTCGGCAGTCACAGTGAGGCTGGGCGGATCCCGAGGCCCCCGAGGTGCAGGCTCAAAGGGTGGGGCCTGCTCGAATCGCGAGGTAGGCCTTTTCCCACCCTCAGTACCTGTCCGTGGTGTAACGGGACCAGAAGGAAAAGAAGTATTCGGCTATCTCAAGAGGGGAACCAGGGGTGAGGTGAGATAGGATAAAGGCACACCAGCCTGTCACTAGGCAGGCTTGGGAGGAGGGACCGGCCGGGGCCTCCAGACCCTACCTCTGCTTTCTTGTTGGAGGAAGCCAACGGCTTGGGTTTAGGATACCAAGGTCGAGCCTGCTGGCCCTGACGTTGCTAGGCAGGCAGCGCACGCAGGAAGGACCAAGGGCTTAGGCTGTGACTTGTGCCTTTGTCCTTCTGAGCAGAAGAGACCGAGTCCAAGGTAGCATTGGACCTCTCGATCCTCTGCAGGTGACCTTCCCACCCAGGGTCAAGAGGTCAGTCCCAAAGGGAACATCCGCCAACTTGTGCTGGGTATCCGAGGTAAAGGTGGATATCCTCAGCCAAGCCCGACGACATATGCCACTCTGCGGCCGCCACAGACCTGGCACATGAGTCCCCAATGTCTAACGCAGTCTGGAGCTGCTGTTTGGCCACCGCTCTGCCCTGGTCCCGCACCTGCCTGACCGTAGTCTGCAGATCCGCGGGAAGATGAGGGACAACCTCATCCAGGGAGCCCAACAGGGCGTGAGAAAAATGTGCCATGAGAGCGGCCGAACTGGCCTTGAAGGCGAGAGGACGCAGCATAGACTTTCCGCCCGGCATAATCCAATTTCTTGATTCCTTGTCGGAGGTTTGTCCACATCCCTGGCGTTTCCGGCACGCCGAAAACGCTACGTCGAGTAACCAACCCTCGCGGGTGTTCCAAAAACGGACAGGGAACCGGTAGGGACCGCATACTTCCTGGCCAACCTGGCCGAAGGCGCAGGGCAGGAAGCAGGACGCTGCCAAAGTTCCAAGGCCGGACCCACTATGGCTTCGGCCACCGGAAAGGCCTCCGTAGGAGAATCCCCTCGGTCCAGAATCTCCGTGAGGGGATACCTGGCCCGTTTAGAAACGGGTTCGAGCTTCATCCCGGTGGACTCCGAGATGAGTCGAAGCAACCCTAAGAAGGACGAAGGGCTATCGTCCATTGACTGCCCTCCCGAGGACTCCAAGTCCATGCGCTTGGAGAAGAGGGAGGAACCATCATCAGACTCAGAAGAGTCCTCAAAGAGCTGCCTCGGGCCTGAGCCACCCTCCACCTGCCGAGGTTTATCGGGAGTGAGGGTGACAGACATCCTATGGGGCAAACCCAAGGCCAACCGAGAATTTTTGGTCGGAGCTCCAACTAATGGCTGTGGAGGCGGAGGTTCCACCAGAATCGGTGGGGCAGCTGGAATTGGCCGAACAACCGGCCTGAGAACAGGCTCCTCGACTACAACGAGGGGTTGTTTCGGCTGCTCCGGTGACAGCCACTTAATGGCCGGGGAAGACGACTGGGTCGGCTTATTCCCGGTCAAAAGGAGCTGTTGCCACATGAGTTCCTCGTACCTCCGACGCAACTTGCGCCGAAGCCTCCCCTCATCAGAGGAAGAGGAAGAGCGGCGGCTTCGCTTGCCGTGGTGCCGAGACCGAGAATGGCGGCGGGATCGGTTGGACCGCGAGGATGTCCGAGACCGAGAGTCTCGACTAGGCCGAGGAAGGCGAGGAGAAGTGTCGGAAATCGGCACTCCCCTCAGCTCGGACAATCCCACTGAAGGCCCCGGAACCGGAGGCACTGAAGAGCCGACGGGATCCTCAACTCCAACCGGGGAGAGGGGATTCTCAGCTTCTCCAGCCGACAACCCGTCTAACGGGTCGAGAAAAATCTCAACCGCGTCGACGGGAGTCTCGGTCAACTGGCCTGACGGGGACACCGTGAAGCCAGTGGCCGAAGCTGAAGGGTCGACCGAAGTCGACTGTCGACAAGGGAAGGGGGATATTTCCCGCTCCCAAGAGCGTCGACGGAGAGACTTACTTTTGCTCTTTTTGGACCTGGAAAAAGGTCCCGAAGAAGTTGGACCCTCACCTTTGGTCGAGAGGGTCACACAAAGCTCCTAAAAGAAGCCGAGTCTGAGGCACCGAGAGAGGCGGGACAAATGCGCAGCGAGGAAGAAAGCGGCCCAGCGCCGCCGCCTCCTCTTCCGAGGCGATCATCTGCTCGAGCTGATCCGCCGAGCCCGCCGCCGCGGACACCGCCAATCGGGCCTCTTTAGATTTCACCGGTGGAATTCTTTTCTTGGGGCGCCCCAGTTGTAATCGGGCAGCACGGTCTTCAAGGACGTAGGCTGAAAAGGAAGAGCACAAGTCACAGGCCTGAGGGTCGTGCTCAAGGCCCAGGCAGTAGACGCATGTGGAGTGCGGATCCATCCTAGACATCTTCTGCCCGCAAGGGCACCTCCGAAAACCGGGAGTCTATTTGTCCATCGCAGCCACGAGGAGAAGAACACCGAAGTCTTTTTAGTAAAACCTTTTTGATTTCGAACTTTAGAAGAATTAGGAACCAGTCTTAAACGCAGCGCGTTAAGGAGGGAACCTGAGCTTCCAAGCAGTAAGGAAGATCTGGCGTCATGGGGCGGAGCCGAGAGTTTTACCACCCGGGTGGGTGGGAGGAGCCAGCTTGAAGACCTTCCGGCAAGATTTAAAGCGGCAAGGAACCTGCCAATAAGTGTGGATGAACAACATATCCATGTCCCTAGAACAATTATTTTTCCAATTAACTTTAGGAGTTTTAAATAACTATGTATATGGTATTACAAGTGCTTCCTTTTCTGTTTCTGAGTAGTTTCGCATGACAGTTGTAATAAAGAAGCATGTTAACATCTATGGCTTGTTCTGCTTTAACTTCACAAATATACATAATGTACCACTTCTATGCTGTGCTGCTTAGCGGCTCACAGATCCAACTGCCAGTACTGTCACACACTTTAATGGTTGTTGAGATATTCTGCTGGTGCATCCTGTATATTAGTGGCCTGGCGATTCATTTGCTGACACAGATAATTCACCTGGGGGAAGACGGTCTTGGTCAGCTGGTTGAGGGAACTGGCAGCACTCGGCTTCTGAGACCCAACTTGCCAGAAAGGCCTCTGACTTATCCTCACAAAGGTTGTGCAATGCACAGCAGGCTCCTATCACATAAGGGACATTCTGAATGGCATATTCATTTCTCTTAAGTAGACATCTCCAACGGTCTTTCAACCTGCCGAAGGCACATTCCACTACCATTCGGGCCCTGCTCAGACGGTAGTTAAAATGATGGCAAAGGTCATTTCCAAAATCAGAATAGGGCTTCATAAGCCAAGGGAGAAGAGGATAGGCTGGGTCTCCCAATATCACAGCTGGTACACTGACCCCGTTGATGTCTCGAGGCACAGAAGGGAACAGCTGACCACTCGGTCCTAGCTTGTATAATTTACTATTCCTGAGCACCCTGAACCTTGCCAGGCCATCCAACGTTAATGTCCAGAAAACGAAATTTATGGTCAACCAGAGCCTGCATCACTACAGAATAGTAGGATTTCCTGTTGTAGAATTCACAGGCATTACCAGGAGGTGACAGAATTGGGAAGTGGGTCCCATCAATTGCCCCCCCCACAACTGGGGAAACCCCACTCACTCTCGAACCCCTGTATGATATCTGGCACATTATGTATTCGGATCACCTTGGGTAGTATGACACAGACAATGGCCTTACACACATCGATTACTATCTCACAGACAGTAGATCTGCCAACCCCGAACAGGTTCCCAAGGGGTTCGATATTCCACATTGGTGGCAAGGCACCACAAGGTAATGGCAACCAGTCGCTGCACTTCAACAGCCTTGCGCAGTACTGTGTCGGACCGCTTTGTGTGTGGGCCCAGTTCTGTGCACAAAGCTGTAAAAGTCTGTTTAGACATGCGGAAATTACTGAACCATTGCTTATCGGTCCAAGAAGAAAACACTATCTGCTCCCACCAGTCAGTGGACCTTGGATGTCTCCACACTACTCTGTCGACTGTCACAGTGTTCAGTGTTATTGAGAGAAGCAAATCACTCACAGCAGTAATAGTATGCTGCTGCATCTGTTGAAATCTATGTGCCTGCAAGCGGCGTGCTACCCGGCGATGTTGCCTCTCCCTTATCAGTAGCTGCCGCTTCATGAACCAGCGATTCAGGCAGAGCAAAACAGCAGTGTTTAAATCAGGCACCTCCATATCAGTGGTCTGTTTACATGGAGATGCCGCAATGCCTTATGGGACCGTGCGTCGCAGCGTGTAGTGCAGCGCTGATTGCTGAGATATGGGTGGGTAGGGGCGGCCTCCAGAGGACTGTAACACTTTTCAAAACGTTACCAGAAAACAGAGAAAGAACAAAGTGGATGCAGAGTAACGGTTTAAAAACCGACTCAGCTAATCAATGTGGACGCACAGAAATGGGTTGAATGGTAATGTTTTAAAAAACGTTTTTACAGCTCATTGCTAGTCTGGACAGGGCCTAATATACAAAAAACAGCTATATAAGAAGGATATTATAGGGGAGAGAGTAATGAGACAGGTAGGTTAGGAGCAGTAGGACCTTGCATGGAGAGAGCGGGGGGATTGGTAGGGTAGAAAAGGGTGGGAAGCAGGTAGATGCAGTGGTGCATAACTACAGGAGACCACCGAGCAATATAGATTTCGCTTCCTTTTTCTTTAAAAAGTTGAAAAACAGACTGCCCACCATACTGCCATCACCACACAAAAAATATGTTTGCTCACACAGAAACACAGAAATTGACAGCAGATAAGGACTGCTAGGCCCATCCAGTCTGCTCCATTTCCCTGGCTACTGTAAAAGTCGCAGAAACTGCTTGATCTCCGCCTTTACCTCCTCGTTCCTATTGCCAGGGTTACCCTATGCCTGTGCCATGCATGCCTGAATTCCCCCACTGTTTGCCCCCACCATCTCTGCTGCTAGTCTATTCCATTCATCCACCACCCTTTCTGTGAAGAAATACTTCCTTGCGCTACCCATTAGTCAACCCCCTTCCAACTTTATGTCATGTCCCCTCATTCCAGGACATCTCCTTTTCTAAAAGATGCTACCCTCTGGCACTCTATTTATGCTTTTTAGATATCTGTAGGTTTCTATCTCATCTCCCCTGTCTCTCCTCTCCTCCACGGTATACATATTGAGGTCTCCCAGTCTCTTCTCATATGACTTCTGGTGTAGGCCCAGCACCATCTTTGTTGGCCTTCACTGAACTGCCTCCACCATGTCTACATCCTTCCAGAGGTGAGACTTCCAGAAACGGACACCGTATTACAAATAAGGACTCACCAGTGATCTGTACAGTGGCATTACCACCTCCTTCCTTTTGCTAGTGATACCTCTCCCTATGCACCCGGGCATCACACTGGCTCTCCCCACAGCCTTGGCACATTTTTTGGCCACCTTTCCATCATCAGATATGATTACCCCAAAATACCTTTCCTGTTTGGTGGCCAACAGTCTCCCCATATTACGTAATCCTCTCCTGGGTTCTTGCACCCCAAATGCATGATTTTGCACTTTTTCGTATTAAATCTCAGCTGCCATACTCTGGACCATTCCTCCAGTTTACCTAGGTCCCTCCTCATTTTTTCCACCCCTCCCGGTGCCTACCCTGTTGCAGATCTTGGTGTCATTCGCAAATAGGCACACATTGTCCTCCAGCCCCTCCGCAATGTCACTTATAAAGACATTTAACAGGACTGGGCCAAGGACTAATCCCTATGGTACTCCGCTGGTCACCCTCCTTTCCTCAGATTGAACATCATTTACCACGACCCTCTGTCTTCTATCACTTAACCAGTTCCTAATCCAGTTTATCACCTTGTGACCCATCCCAGGCTGCCCAGCTTGTTCACAAGTCTTCACAAGGCCTATCCAAGTAGGACACATCCATTGCTCCCCCCCCGATCTACGACCTTAATCACCCAGTCAAAGAAATCTAGTAGATTACTCTGACATATTTATTTTTTTATTTATGACTTGATAACTGGGTGATTGCACTGATCCCCGGGACCGTTTTCAGGCACAACCCGGGCCATAACACATGGCGCAGGGTGACAGTGGAGTACAAGGTAACAGTAATACACATGAAACAGATTTGATACAAGCAACAATAGTAAGCACAATACACAGGTTTGATGCATAGGTCCATTTGAAAACAGTGAAAACAAGGTTTCAATATCAGACATGAGGAGATTTGGTACAAAACAAACAAATTGTAGGCACAGTGTACAATGTGTGACTGCATATCACATACCCTGATAAGCCAATGCATTTTTCCTGGAGTTGGAAATACCATAAACACAGTCTGGACACTCGAGATGCAGTGGGGGGAGATGAGACTATTGTATCATGAATGGCTACACTGGTTGGGGTTGTTCCTAATGTTCCGGAAGTATGCAATAAGAAGAAAAAGAATAAGCATTTATATGGCACTTTTCATACACACTATCCCAAAGCGCTTTACAAGCAATGCTAGACTAGTAGTGAAGTGGCTGAATGAGTGGTGGCGGCCATACCGCACATCACCACCCACACACAGCCTGGATAATTACATGAACCGGTTTATGGGAAGGGGAATGTTGGCCAGCACACCAGGAATGCTCCCTGCTCTTTGCGAAGAGTGCACTGGGTTCTTTTACTTCCACCTGGACACCCACAAGGACAACAACAGGATGGGCAGAAGGTACCTCGATTTAACGTCTCATCCTAAGGACGGCACACCCCAGCAGTACAGCACCTCCCAATACTGCACTCGGATGCCAGCGATTTTTCTGTGCAAGTCCACTCCCAGTGTGGTATGAGAACCCACGACCTTCTGGTCCAGAGGCAGATGTGCTACCAACTGAGCCATGCTGACATAAGAGAAGAACAGGGGATTTGAAACAAAACAAGGCTGGGTGTAGTCATAACATCAGCATGCAAGAAGTGGAGAAAACAACCTGCAACATCAATGAATTTTAGAGAAAATAAGCAATCAAGAAAAAGTACAGTTATGTAACAACTTACCGTAACAGTAGATCGTCGAGAAGAGCTCTTGCAACAGGTAATAACCATTAGGACTATGCTGCCAGGAACTAGAACCCCACGAAAAGTTTCTAGCTAGCAGTCCCAGACAGGAGACCGCCCCCCGACATCGGCTCCACCCACGACATCAGCCACAGTATATAGGAGGAGGTCGCCCAGTGCCAACCCAGTTTGTCCACTGGAGACCCAGCTGGCATGAAGGATAGGACAAACCGAGGAGGCTTTGTCATCCCAATAGGGAGATACAAGAAAAAGTACTAGGGGAAGGAGGGAGGGAAAGCACACCTGCTGCAAGAGCTCTTCTCGAAGATCTACTGTTACGGTAAGTTCTTACGTAACTGTACTATCTCACTTTGAGATAGACCTCTTGCAGCAGGTAATAACCGTCAGGACCGAGTCCCAAGCAGTGCTGGGATAACACCAGGTCAGAAGCACGGTGGATGTAACGATGCCCCTGGGCTCTTACGAGAGCAACACCTGGAGGACTGCCAGGCCAAACCAAGCCCTCCTTCTAGAAGCAATGTCCAAACTATAGTGCCGGACAAAAGTGTGTACCAACCTCCAGGTGGCTGCGGCACAGAGGTCTGCTGTCAACACATTTTTAAGAGATGCGAGACACATACTAACATACTAAATGCCAGCAGAATAGGCCTAACGGTCTTTCGCGTCTGCTCGTTTGGTCAGCCCCCACCCTGGGAGCTGACCTTGCTGCCCCCCTCGCTTCTGGCTTCTCCCTTCCCAGTTCCGGATATTCTCGCTGCACTGGATTTTGCTTCCAGAACCCTTTCCCTGTACCTGTCCCACCCCCTCTTGAACCCCTCCACCATCTCTGCCTCCATCAGCCCCCTAGGCAGCACATTCCATGGCTCCACCACCCTCTCAGTGAAGTAGCACCTCCTCCTTTCTCCCCTGAATCTTCCCTCCTCCAGCTTCCACCCATGCCCTCTAGTTGCCCCCTCCTCCTTCCTTCAAAGCACCCCGACTGTTCCTCCCCTATTTACCCCCTTCATGTACCTGGAGTCCTCTATCATGTCCCCCGGTCCCTTCTCTCTTCCAATGTGTACATATTTAGCTCTTCGAGCCTCTCCTCATAGGTCCTGTCCCCCAAGCCCCAAATCATTTTGGCTGCCCTCCTCTGGACCCTCTCCAGAAGTTTAATGTCCCTCTTGAAGTGTGGCCTCCAAAACTGCATGCAGTACTCGAGGTGCGGCCCCACCAAGCAGTTATACAGAGGGAGTATTACTTCCCTCCTTCTGGAGGTGATCCCCCTAGTGATGCATCCCAGCATCCTGTTGGCCTTGGCTGCTGCCCTCCTACAAGTCTCCGAGTTGTTCATCTTGACATCCACCACCACCCCCAGGTTCCTCTCAGCCATCGAGACTTGTAGCATTTGCCCCCCCACTCCACCCCCGGGTGTACACTTGGCCCGGGTTTCTGGCGCCCAGGTGCAGTACCTTGCATTGAACCTCAGCTTCCACTTTCTAGACCATCTTTCCAAAGCCTCCAGGTTCCCCTGTAGGGCCACCCTCCCCTCCTCCCCATCCACCACCGCCCCTAGTTTTGAGTCATCCGCAAAGAGACTCATCTCACTCCTGATACCTGTCCTTATGTCAGAGGTGTAGGTGTTGAACAGGAGGGGCGCAAGGACTGATCCCTGTGGGACCCCACTAATGACCCTCCTTGGGGATGAGACTATCCCGCCAACAACGACTCTCTGGGTCTGGTCCTGTAGCCAACTGCCTATCCATCTAATTCCCAACCCCCATTTCTCCCAGCTTATCCAACAGGCCCACGTGAAGAACAGAGTCAAATGCCTTGCTGAAGTCTAGAAAGAGGATGTCCACTGGTCTACCCAGGTACAAGGCACTCGTCACCCAGTCACAGAACTCCACAAGGTTTGTCCGACACGATTTCCCCGGGACGAATCCATGCTGTCTATCGTCCAAGCACCCTGACTTTTCCAGGTCCCCCCCAGCCTCTCCTTGACAATGCCCTCCGTCACCTTGCCCACCACCGATGTCAGGCTGACAGCCCTGTAGTTTCCTGCCACCTCCCTTGATCCCCCCTTATGGATAGGCACTATATGCGCCACCTTCCAGTCCTGGGGCACCCACCCTGTCCTCAGAGAGATGGTGAAAAGGGGTTTCGCCAGGACATCCACAAGTTCCTTCAGCACTCTGGGATGTAATTTATCCGGCCCCGGTGCTTTCTCCATCTTAAGGGACCTGAGGGCTTCCCTCACTCTCTCTGCTGTGATTTCAACTTCCGCTACCTCTTCTCCTTGCTTAGCCTTCCCCCACCTGCCAGTGATGCCTCCCTCTCCCCAGACCACGCCCACGATCGGTGGGGTCCCCCTTCCTCAGTATCACTGTCTCCTCCCATGTATGATGCAGCACCCCCATTTTCCTTGGTGAAAACTGAGGTGAAGTACTCATTTAGTACCTCAGCCTGCTCCCCCGGGTCTTGTGCTCATCTCTCCCCTGTTTTAATCCTGCTAATCTGCCCCTTCACCCTTCATTTTTCCCCAATGTATCTAAAGAACCCCTTGTTCCCTCTCCTAATTTCCATGGCCAGGTTCTGCTCCTTCCTTGCCTTAGTCGCCCTCACCACCCTAGTGGCCCTTCTAGCCATCAGCTCATACTCCCCTCGATCCCTTTCACTCCTTGAGCACTTGAATTGCCTATAGGCTGCCTTCTTTCCCCGCACCACCTCCTGGACCTCCCTGGTCCACCAGCAGGGTTTTCGGGCCCTACCGCGTTTTCGCCTTACTCTTGCACAGGTGCTGGTAGCATCCTGCACCCCTCTCCTGATGATTTCCCACCTACTGTCAGAGTCCATGTCTGACCCAATCACATCCAAATGCTCCTTAAGGATCCTTCCCATTTCCTAAAAATCCACCCCCTGAAGTCAGTTACCTCCGTCTTTGTGCAGCCTTCTACCCCTCCTAGGTCCAGGCAGAACCAGACCGTGGCATGGTCACTCCTCGCCAACGGGTCTCTTACCTCCAGGCCCCCAATCTGGTCACTGTCTGCCAGGACCACATCCAGTACCCGCACCTCCCTGGTCGGTTCCCCCACCTGCTGAGTTAGGAACGCGTCTTGAAAGACACCCAACAACCTCTGTTCCCCGGACACCGAGGATGTCATAGTCTCCCAGTCTGTACCTGGCATGTTTAAGTCCCCCAACACCACCACCCTTCCCCTGCCCAGTCTGCAGTGTCTCCCAACATCTGCCACCAGACTGTCCTCCAGCTCCTCCGCCAGTGCAGGGGGTCTATACACTACTCCTATTTTTACTCTCTTGCCCCCCTTGTCATCAAGGTGACCCAAATAGCCTCCACGGTTCCCTCCACCTCTTCTACTCCCCCTATGCCAATGCAGTTTTTGACTATCATTGCTACCCCTCCTCCCTTCCTCCCCCTGTCCTTCCTGAACATAGTGTAACCCTCCAGGTTCAGGTCCCAGTCGTGTCCTGCGGTGGCCCAGGTCTCAGTGACTGCTGCCACATCCACCACTCCCTCAGTTAGCATCACCTGGAGCTCAGGCATTTTATTGCCCAAGCTCCTGGCATTTAGCAAGACTACCTTCCACCCTTTCCCTATACTTACATTTCCCCAGCTCATGTTCCCATGGGGATTCTGTTTTCCCCTGGTCTGCACTTTACCAGTCGACCTTTTCCCGCATTCCTACAGCTCCCCAGTGGGGTGGAGACAGAGTCCCTCCTTTATCGGCACCCCCTCGACAGCCTTTTCTCCCATCCCTCCCCCTTCACAAGTTTAAACCCCACTTTTCACCAATGAACCCCTCTATTTTCAATTTAAGGATTCCCTTCCCCTCCAAATTAAGATGGAGCCTATCCCTAGCATACAGCTCCTTATCCTCCCAGGTCTCCCCCCAATCCCCCATCAACCCACACCCTCTGGCCACACACCACTCCCTGAGCCACTGGTTTATCTCCCTATCCCTCTAGTCAAATGACCTCTAACTGGGCCCAGCAGAGGTTTTCCATACATTTCATGGCAGAATACAATGCAGCTGACTAGCCACTTGGACACAGTCTGTTTGGTAACTGGTACCCCTAACATCCATTGGGCAAAGGACACAAACAACTGGTCTGACTTCCTTATGGACCATGTATGGTCAACATAATACCTAAGGATTCTATGTACATCTAGTGTTTGTAACAATGCCTCCCCTTTGTTAGAGTATTCAGGATAGTAGACAGGAAGGTGAATGTCGTGGTTTAGAGTAAACTCCTACACCACCTTCGGGAGAAACTTAGAATTTGTGCAAAGGGACACCCTGCATCTAAGAAAAGCCAAATATTTCTCCTTGCACATGTGAGCCAGAAGCTCAGAAATCCTCCTGGCCGAGGTAATAGCAACTAAAAATAAAGTTTTCCAAGAGAGAAAGCAAAGTTTGCAACTCACAGTGGCTCAAGGGGGGCGGAGGGTGGGCAACGTTAACTTCTCCAGCATAAACAGCAGATCCCATGAGGGAGCAAGATTACGAATGGAAGGCTTGATGTTCAGGATACCTCGCAAGAAGGTACATGACAGATCCAGCTGCGCCAAGGTCCTAACATCCACCAGTACATGATAGGTTGAGATAGCTGAGAGATGTAACTTTATGAACAAATAGCTGAGACCTAAATCAGACAGGGATAAGAGATACTCCTAGATCCAGTTGACCTCACATGAGAACGGATCAATATTACGGGCAAGCAGCCCAGAGACTGAACCACTTCCACTTCATGGCATATGTAGCCCTAGTAGACTGTTTTTTTGTGGCCATTAACACCTCAGCTACCCTCTCGGACATCCCATACCTGCTCCTGGCCAAGTCTGCAGGAGCCATGCATGGAGATGCAATGACTGAGGCTGGGGTGAATTAGAGAGCCCTGCTCTTGGGACAGCAACCGAGAGTACAGAGGAAGTGGAACTGGGGGTTCTACTGCCAGTTGCTGTAGAAATGGGAAACAAATCTGTCTGGGCCAGAATGGCGCTACCAAAATCACGGTTGTTGGTTCAGACTGTAGCTTGAGAAGGACTCACTGCAGAAGGGTAAGGCATAGAGAAATCTCCAGGTCCAAGAGGGGAACAACATGTCCCGCAAAAAACACCAGGCCCTGGCTCTAGCAAATAGAAATTGGGCAGTTTGGCATTGGGTGGGGACATGACAAGGGCTAGCTCTGGAGCCCCCCCATCTTTATAATAGGTCATCTACTATCTCTTGAAGTAGTTCCCATTCACAAGCTTGGGATTGCGAGTGACTGAGGCTGCCTGCTAAGGTGTTCTGAAGACCTGAGACATGTACTGTGAACAGTTCCAGGCTGTGCTCTACTGCCCAATACCAGACCCTCACAGCTTCTCGGCAGAGGAGATATGTGTGCCCCCCCAATATAGAAAACCACGGGCATGTTGTCCATCTAGACTAGAAATGGGCCTGGAATGCCTCTAAGCCATACAGCACAGCCCTCATCTCCAGAACGTTTATGTGCAGAAAGCGTTACTAAAAGCCAGCAGACTAGGCCAAATGGTCTGTCTTGTCTGCTCGAAAGCCAGCAACCCAATGGCTGCCCACCTGAACCCCAGCCTCCAAGAGTGTCTTCTCTAGATTCAGTTTGGCCTGGAACCTGTCCAACCCCTTCTTGAAGCCCTCCACTATGCCCTCCTCAGCCAGCCTCCAGAAGAAGCACATTCCATGGCTCCATCACCCTCTCAGTGAAAAATTCCTCCTCGTTCCACTCCTGTAGTCCCCCTCCAACTTCCAACCATGGCCCCTGGTCACTCCCCCCCTTCTTCAGCCTAAACAACTCCCTGGTTCCACTCCTAATTATTCCCTTTACATACTTGAAAACCTCTATCATGTCTCCCCTATCCCTCTTCTCCTCCAGTGAGTAAAGCCCAAGCTCTTCCAGTCTCTCCTCATAAAGCCTCCCCTCCCCTCCATGCCCTGAATCATCCTGGTCGCTCTCCTCTGGACCCTTTCTAGCAGTGCTATGTCCTTCTTCAGATTAGGTCTCCAGAACTGTACACAGTACTCAAGCTGCAGCCTGACCAGGACATTATATAAAGGAAGAATCACTTCCCTGTTCTGGACACAATTCCCCTGGCTATGCAACGCAATATCCTGTTTGCCTTGGCTGCAATTGTTCTACAATTTTCATAGTTATTCTTTTTAACATCTACCACCACCCCTAAATAACTTTCTCCCAATGTTGTTTGCAGTGTGACCCTCCCGGGTGTATACATGGCCGGGTTTTTGACCCAAATGAAGTACCTTACATTTCCCGGCATTAAATTTCAGTCCACACCTCCTTGACCACCCCTCCAGGGTATCCAGATCTCCCTGGATTGTCTCCTTCGCTTCCTCACTATCCACCAGTGCTCCCAATGTTGATTCATCCGCAAAGAGACTCAACCTATTCCTAACCCCCCCCCCCAATATCCAAGGTGTAAGCATTGAACAAGAGTGGCCCCAATAGTGAAGCTTGAGGGACTCCACTGATTACCTTCCTGGGGGAGGATATTATCCCCACCCACCATTACCCGCTGTAAATGCCCCGAAAGCCAATTTTCAACCCAATTTAGCTCCTGTCCTCCCACCCCCATCTCCCCCATTTTTGCTATCAGTCCACTATGAGGCACTGAATCAAATGCCTTGCTGAAATCTAGGTATAGAACATCCACCAGCCTATGACTATCCAAGGCCACCGTCAACCAATCATAAAACTCTATGAGGTTGGTCTGACACGATCTCCGTGGGACAAAACCATGCTGTTTATCATCCTGGTGTCCTAACCTTTCCAACTGCCTTCCAAGCCTCTCCTTGATAAAGCCCTCCATTATTTGCCCACTAGAGACATCAAGACTGACAGGCCTATCTATAATTCCCCATCTCCTCCCTAGACCCCCTTTTATGTATAGGCACTACGTAAGCCACCCTCCAGTCCTGTGGCACCCATCCCGTCTGCAGAGAGATGTTAAAGAGTGCAGCCAGTGGGTTTGCCAGCACATCCCCCAATTCCTTCATAACCCTCGGATGTATTCCATCTGGCCACGGCGCCTTATCAGTTTTCAGATTCCGAAGGGCCTCCCTCACCCTATCCACTGTGATTTCTCTCCCCCAATCCACTCCCTCACGCAACCTTTCTACTCCTCCTTGGTCTGGTCTAGCCTGTGCCCTAGTATCTTGCCATCCTATGGTCTCAGACTGAGACTGACCTCTCGCTTTTACTGGCTCATCTCTCCCATCAGGCTGTAGGGATCCCTTGTCACCCTCTGCAAATACTGAGGCAAAGTATTCGTTTAGCACCTCTGCCTGCTCCCCTGCTTCCTGAGCCCATCCCCCCCACAATCCTAATCCTGTTTGTTCTGTTTGTGTCCAAGACCCCCTGGTCTGATTGCTCCCGAAATGGGCACCCCATCCTGAGCCCAACGCTTCCATGGTTACAACCTGTTGAGGGAAGGGGTTCAGGCACCATACTAAGGTTTGGAGTACTGCCTTGGAGATTCTGGCCTTCTGGTTGAGATCGTCCCTTCGCTGGTCCCACTGCACCCTGAGGCTCCATTACAGAATTCTCATGTGCAGGCGAGAAAGAGGCACGGTCACTATGGCAGTGGCCATATTACCAGTTGTAGTACCGTTCTGGCTGGAGCCTGATCTACGAAGATTAATCTCCAAGCCAGCGCCTGAAGGCAATCTGCCCTGTCTGAAGAGAGAAAGGCTCTCCCCTGAACTGTATCCAAATGGCTCCTATGAACTGGAGTCTCTAAGTTGGCCATGGGGCTGACTTTGGGAGATTTAGAGTTATCCCAAGGTCCTGGAATATCTTGAAGGTGAACTCCAGGGTCTGATATAGCTGTTCTCCTGATGGGACCGATAGTAGCCAGTCATCGAGGAAGGGGTAGATGTAATGACCTTGCCTCCTGAGAGCAGCCGCTACTACCGCCAGGCACTTGGTGAATATGTGAGGTGTCGAGGACAGGCCGAAAGGAAGGACCCTGAACTGGTAGTGCTCTCCTTCGAATGTGAACCAGAGATGCTTCCTGTGGGATGGCAGGATCCTTATGCGCATGTTCATGTCTTGCATGTCCAGAGAGCAGAGCCAATTTCCATGGTGTAGCACAGGAAGCAACCCCTGGAGTGTCACCATACTGAACCTTTTGTACTCTATAAAGACATTCAATTGACTGAGGTACAGGATGGGACAAAGGTTCCCAGGAAGAAGCAAAGTAGTTAACATTTGCCCCCTGGCACTACAGTATTACTTGAATTGCTTGCTTTGAAAAGAGGGCCTGGATTTCTGCCAAATGAGACCTGCATGGCATGGAGAGCAGGACATGTGGGCTGGTGGACTGTCCGTGGGGAGTTGAGAAAACTCCAAGGTGTAACCCTCTCTGTAAGTTGTAGCACCCACTGGTCTGTCGTGATATTTTCCCAACCTGTGAGGTAAAGAGAGAACCACCCTCCCACTGCCTCCCCTTTAGATTCTGCTGGAAGAGGAGGGGCAAGCAACAAGTCAGGTGGAAGCTGACGGGGTGGAGAGAGGAACTCTGGACTGCTTAGCTGTTTGCGGTCCCACAGTTCCTGCTGCCTGAGGGGGTGCCTTTCTCTTGAACCCTCCTCATTGATGCAGTCTCTTTGCTTGCTGCCCCTGGTGTTTCTAAAAAGGCCGGCAACTGGAGGGGTTGGGTTTGGACTTGTACATCTTGTGTACTTCAGAGACTGCCTTCCCGGAGTCCTGTAGGCTAGTGATGATCTTCTCTGTCTCTGGGCCAAACAGCACAGGTCCCTGAAAAAGCAGATCTAGAATAGGGTCCTGCCTGAACCCAGACACTCAAAGCCACAAGTGTCACCTGAGACATACTCCTGTGGCTGCGGCTCTGGCTAATGTATCTGCCGCATCATAAGAGCATCTGAGGACATGTCTGCCAACATCTGCCCCAGATTGCAAGATTGCCAAATGTTTCAACTTGGTGGGAGAATCTGGCTGGGAATTTGGTAAGGTCCATGGCCTTCTGCAAGAGGCACTTCTGGTACATGGCATGTGTGCTAAGAAGTTCAGAGACCAGATAGTACAGGTGGAAGAGGCATACACCTTTCATCCAAACTGGTCAATCTTTTTCGTTTCCCTGTCTGGCGGCTGGGAGCTGCTATGCTTGGGTTGCTGAGACCTGCCATGAGTCACTGTAAGGAACATGGAGTCTGCCTTAGGCTGTTCACTGAGGTGGGGCTCATTCCTGGAGGTTCTGTATAAGCGGTCGGCTTTTTTAGGCACCGTGTAAGTGGTGAAGGGATGTTTCCATGCCAGCTTTGTTACATCTTGGAATGGCTTCACCAATGGGGGGGGATGACCAGCAGTTTGGAGTCAGTAGCTCCCAAAAACTTAACCAAGCGTCTCCTTTCAGGGTCCAGGTCTTTCATCTCCCACTGGTTGAGAAATTGAATATGCCTCATTACCTCAGGGAAGGTGGGATCATCGGGTGGAGACCTGGGAGAATCTTTTCTCAGATCGGGTGAAGGCAGAGGAAGGTCATCCTCCGAAGAGTTATAGGATGAGGAGGAGCCACTGTAATGGTCCGATGGTTCAGAGTGACGGTCCGTCGACCTACGCTGACACTGGGAGCAACGGTTGCCTGACAAACTCCACCGCTGGGAGTGGCGGTCACTTGATCTACTCCACCTGCAGGAGGAAGATCTTGAAGATGGGTGACATCCGTATCTCTGATGTCCGTCTGAGTCATGACCCGAGCCACCTGGAGTCGGTCGGTCTGGCATCGGGGGGGTGGCGCCGGGGTCGTGTGGGATGGCGTTGGCAGTGGCTGCGAGACAACACTCGTTAATCCCATGGATTCAGGCTTTGGCAGCAGGTCACGCTTAATGGTATTACACCAGCTAGAAAAGAGTGCTCCTACTTCTGCTTAAGGGACCATTGAGCCTGACTGCTGGTCTGGCATCGGGTTGGTTGTCCCCGAAGGTTCTGGCGCCGGGCCTGGCATCTGAGGGGCCTCCAGCATCCGACTACCAGTTATCAAAATACCCGACGTCTGGTCCTTCATCTGAGTGTCAGGCATTTTGGAACTGGCCAACGACTGGGTGTCAAGCCTTGTGGTCGTAGGCTTGGTGTGGCTTGACTTCAGATCAGCGATCGTCAGGTCCTCTGATGGAGACCCATTCCACCCTTGCAGAGCAGACTACTGCTTAGAGACCAACATCTGGTCTGGCTCCAGAGAGGAGGTGGCAGACAATGCTGTGGGCTATCATCAGTCCGAAGGGACAGCCAATAACGACTAAGGTGTAGAGAGTGCTTCCTTGTTGTGCTTGTAATCTTGGCACCTGTTGTAGTCAGCCACGACTGACGAACCGGAGGACGTGGCCAGGACGCTGGTGTAGTCCGGATGGATGCCCAAAGAAGTAGCAGAAGAGGCCAGGTCCTTGGGTCTAGACCCTAGCGCTTGTCTGTCAGGTCTGATAGCCAGAGACACTGAAGAGGAGGCCTGGGAAGGACCTTACCCCGATCCTCCACCTGACACCTGGGTACAGGCGGACGGATTTGTGGCCGAAATCCTTGTAAGGGCTAGCGACCCGGGGGGGGGGGTAGAATCCGACCTCCCGCAGAGGTGGAAGCCTTTGAACGCCTGTGTGGGGAACGAGACCATGAGTCCGATCTTTGCCTGTCCTCGTCTGTCCAGTGATGTTTCCCCGAGAGCGCCTTCTCCTGGGGGAGGTGTCATGGACAGAGGATGAAGAGAAGTTGTGCCCAGAGTGCAATTTTTGCATCGCGGCCACTTGTAGTTCCAAGCAAGTGAGCTCTGAGCATCTTCAGGTGGCAAATGCAGATATGTTTGCTAAAACAGAGGCAGAGAGGGCAGGCGTCTGACTTGTGCTACAGTCCCAGGCACAGGTTCAATGGCCGCCTTTGGCCCGGAATCTGTTTGTCGCACATGCACTTTGCCTTACACCGTGGAATAAAGTGGTAGACTCAGCAGACAAAGAGGTCGTCGAAAAACTCGAAGTGAACTGCACAGAGTGTTGAGAAAGATGACAGTCGACAGCTAGCAGGAGGAGTCCATGGAGCCGAAATGTAGGATCGACAGTGCGAAAAGAACTGGGGTGGCGCCAGGGGACCGTCTCCTATATACTTTGGCCAACATCGGGCTTGGACTGCTAGCTAGAAATTTTCCGTGTGGTCCTATTACCTAGCGGCATAGTCCTAACGGTTATTACCTGCTGCAAGCGCTCCATCTCGAAGTGAGAGTGTTGGTTTTCAATTAGAAATAATATGATACAATAAAGGATGATAAGTGTCTCTTTAAAGGAAAACTACACTTTCATATCATTAAAATGTTATCGGTTTCCATGTCAACAGACAACTCCTTTCCTGTAGCTGTTAGAGCTATATGTGTTACCTTTAGTTTTTTTTCCACTGCTTATGGTAGGCCCCTGTGACTGCCTTAGGGGGGTCTCCATTTCCTGGTTGTTGAACTCTCATTGTCCATGAGAACTGTATTAGCATATAAGAACATGATGTCAGCTCAACCATTTATATCATGTAAATCTATGCTGAAAGAACAAAAAACCAGCAAAATCTCTCGGGAAACACAAACTGAATGGAGTTTACAGGTAAAAAGCCTGCATTACAACTCAGTTTGCAAAGCTTACTGAAGGTAAAAGTGACATTTCATACCTTCTTGCAACTTGCTTCTTTGAAGACTGATTATGCAGGCAGGCATACCAGGGAGTTTAACGGTTGACTACACATGTTTTCATATTCTAATGCAGCTCTAAGGGACAATGAAATTTCAACAGCCACCAAATGGAGCCTCACAGGACAGTTACAGGGCCTAGTATTAAGTGCAAAAACAGACTAAGGCAGTTGCATGCATCTCTAATAGCTACATGAAGAGTTGTCTATTGTCATGGAAACAAAATTTAGAAGATATGAAGGTGTAGTTTTCCTTTAAGGAGCAAACATCTGAGGTAGGATCTACAACACTGTGTGGGGCTCCTCTCGCTACAGTGGAGGAGGAAAAGGACCTGGGGATCATAACAGACAAGAAAAAATTACTCACCTTAGGAATTATATTTCTTCTAATGGAGTCTTGCTGTATTCTGACAATTGCAGTGATTCCCAACCTTTGAACTGCCCTGGAGAACTAAGGGTTAACTTTCCATGCAGGGCATGGAACGCTGAGCTCGAGCTCGGTTGAAGTCTCTGTCTGGAGTGTTTTGAACCTAAACCGTCAGATTCTTACGAGCCCAACTAAGCTAAAAATTCTATGGGGAAATTGTAAAAATTCTACCAGCCAACTGGCTGAAAAGTTTCGGATTCCCAAGGAAGACTCAAGTCAGGAAACCCCAAAACTAAACCCAATGTATTTAAAAAAATAACAATAATAAATAAGCACCCAACGAAAAAAGGAGGAGGGTGCCAGCAAATACACCCCTGGGGTGCAACACTGCACCTGCTCGCCCACTTCCCAAAAACAGGTTCTGAGAGGGGAGGCAGGGAGGGAGGTCAGAATACAGCAAGACTCCATTAGAAGAAATATAATTACTAAGGTGAGTAATTTTTTCTTCAAACAACATCAAGTCTTGCTGTATTCTGACAATTGCAGACTACCAAGCAGTACCTCCAAGGAGGAGGGACAGAACCTACTTTGGGAATAGGCTCTGAAGTACTGCTGTGCCAAACCGAGCATCACGCCTAGCCTGGATATCCAAAGAGTAATGCTTGATAAAGGTATGGACTGATTTCCAGGTGGCTGCTTGACAAATTTCTAAGAGAGGAATATCACTGGCCGCAGCCAGGGAAGCAGCTGTACCTCTTGTGGAATGAGCCCTCAGGTGGAGTTTTTCCCAGTTTTTCATAGCAGAATTGCATACAAGACACAATCCACCTGGCAACAGATCTTTTGGTGGCAGGTTTGCCCTTTCCCTACTTCTCCATAAGTGAGGAACAACTGGAGGGAGTCAAACCTGTGACCCGCGGTACGCTCTATGTAGTAACTAAGGGCTCTTTTGATATCTAAACTATGTAGCCTCCTCTCTCCTGAGGCAGAATGATCAGTGAAGAAAACAGGGAGAGACAAAGACTGGTTTAAATGAAAGTCTGAAACCACTTTGGGCAAGAACCTTCTATTTGTTCTAAAGACCACTTTATCCCTATGAAAGGAGATATAATCCGGTTCCACTGACAGAGCATGCAATTCACTGATACGCCTGGCAGAGGTAATGGCTACCAAAAACACAGTTTTCCAAGTCAAGTACTTAAGCTCTGCTGAAAATATAGGCTCAAAGAGGGTTGCATGAGCTGAGCAATGCAAACATTCAAATCCCAGGCAGGGGCAGGGTCTCTAAAAGGAGGAATGGTGTGAAGCAATCCTTTAAAAAAAAATTACAGAACACAGGAAGGGAAGATAGTGAGGAAGGCTTCCCCACAGACAAAAATGCAAAAACAGCTGACAAATGTACCTTGAGAGTAGCTGGTCTGAGGCTTAGGTCATTAAGATGGACCATATAATCCAGAACTGTAGGCAATTCAGCAGTGTCTGGAAAAATATTCTTCTGAGAACACCAAATGCTGAATCTTTTCCATTTAGAGTTGTAAGTCTTTCTGGTGCAGGGCTTTCGAGAAGCCTTGAGGATGTCCAGAACCCCTTGGGAAAGATGCAGGTCTGCAAACTCTAACTCTTCATGAGCCATGCCTTGAGATTGAGTGACTGAAGATTGGGGTACCAAATCCTCCCCTGAGAGGATGTTAACAGGCTGTAATTCCTGGGAAGGGACAGGGGGAGACAGACTGCCAGGGACAGCAACAGAAGGTACCAGGGCTGTCTGGCCCAATATGGAGTAACCAGAATCACCCTGCAAGGTTGGGACCTTATTTTGACTAAAACTTTGAACAGGAATGGGAAGGGGGGAAAGGCATACAGAAACCTCCCTTCCCAATTCAGAATCAGGGAATCCAGGGGGACTGAGCCCAGGACTGTAGGTCTGCAACAAAAGAGAGGAAGTTGGTGATTGTCTGGAGCGCCCCACCTTGAAAAAAATCACTCAACACCTGAGGGTCCAGGGACCATTCGTGATGGCCCTGAGAAATCCTGCTCAGTGCATCTGCTAGCACATTGTCCTTGCCTGGAAGGTGAACTGCTACAAGTGACATTTTTGCAGGAAATAAGCCAAGGACAACAACTTCATGGCTTCTGTGCACAAGGCCGTGGACAGAGTGCCTCCCTGCTTGTTGATGTACCACATAGTGGTAGTGTTGTCTGTTCTGACTTGAACCACCTTGTTCTGAACTGACAGAGAGAACACTTTTAGAGCTAGAAAAACTGCCCTGAGCTCTAGAAGATTGATGTGGAGAAGGGATTCTTGGGGGGGACCACAGGCCCTGGGCAGTGAGGGACCCCAGGTGGGCTCCCCAGCCCAGAAGAGAAGCATCCGTGGTAAGGACCACTGAACAAGGCTGAACAACAAAAGGAACACCTTGCCTTAAATTGTCCTGATCCTGCCACCATTGGAGGGCCTGGATCAAGGTCGCAGTCACTGGAATCAGTTTGGTAAGGGAGTCCTTTCTCTGAGACCAGAAAGCTCTCAGGTGGAACTGAATATCCCTCATCTGGAATCTTGCCCCTTGGACCACTGCTGTTGAAGCTGCCATGTGGCCCAAGAGCTGGAGGAAATGCCTTGCTGGTTGAGATACCTAAAGGCTGAAGGAAGATGCTAGTTCCATAACAGCCCTTGCCCTTTCTAGAGGAAGAAAGGCTCTTGCTCTGAATGTGTCCAGTTATGCCCCTATAAAATGTAAGAAGCTGCACTGGTTCGAGAACTGACTTGGGAAGGTTGAGAAGAAATCCTAGGGAAGTGAGCACTTGCTGGGTCACTTGCAGGTGAGACTCGACTTTGTCTGGCGACTGACCCACTAATAGCCAATCGTCCAGATAAGGAAAAATGGAAATCTTTTGCCTTCTTAGAAAGGAAACTACTACTGCCAGGCACTTTGTGAAACTCCCTCGGAGCTGAGGTTAGGCCAAAGGGCATTGCTCTGAACTGATAATGGCCTGAGGGCAACTCGAACCTGAGGTACTTTCTGTGGGAGCACCTGATGGTAATGTGAAAGTAGGCATCTTTGAGGTCCAGGGAGGCTAACCAATCCCCTGGCCTTAGAGAGGGAAGGATTATTCCCAGAGTTATCTTGAACTTTGGTTTTAAAAGATGTTTGTTCAGATATCTGAGGTCTAGGATGGGTCGCCACTCCCCTGTCTTTTTGGGGGTCAGGAAGTACCTGGAGTACAGTCCTTTGCCCCAGTGTAGGGTAGGTACTCTCTCTATAGCTCTTAAAGCTAGGAGAGAAGAAACTTCTGCCTCTAGGGCAAGGGTCTCCGAAAGATTTGCAGGTGGAAAAGATCTGGCTCTCATCTTTGGAAATTTTTTGAAGCCGAGAACCAGTCCCTGGCTTACTACTTCCAGGACCCACTTGTCTGTTGTAATAGACGTCCACTCCTGGACAAAGTAAGCCAGCCTGCCCCCTACTGGAATAGGAGAGTCGACCCGGGCAGACCTATCAGGGTGTCTGCTTGGCAGGGGCTTTAGGTTGAGGGGTAGATGCAGGCCTGCTCATTACCCTTCTGCCTCTCCCTCTGAAGAACCCCCTCTGCAAAAAGGAAGAGGAGGCCTGTGCTTGGTAAAAGGGCCTTTGAAAAGGCCTGCCCCTAGACTGCTGCCTTTGAGGAGTTGCCTGCCTTTAATTGGCCTGAGCACTCCTGTACTCATCCATTTTCTTCATGTAATTCACTGTCTGCTCCCCAAACAGAGAATTACCCACTACAGGAAAATCCATAGCCTTAGCCTGGGTGTCCTGCAAGAGGCTAGTACATCTGAGCCAAGCCATCCTCCGAAGAGCCACAGATGTAGCCATTACTCTTGATGACACATCATTAGAGTCCACAGTAGCATGAAACTGAACCTTAGATGCCTCAATCCCATCTGCAGCCACCACCTCCAGCTCCTTGGCTAGCGGGAGGGGGGGCCTGTTTAGCCAGTGCCAGTACAGTGTCCCACTTGGACTTCTGGTACCTGGCTGTATAAGCCATGTAATTCGCCTGCTTGAGTCCCAAAGAAGATGCCATGTACTGCTTCTTTGTCATAGCATCAATCTTCCAGGAGTCCTTGTCGGGGAGGGAATATTTGCCTCGTCATGGGCAGCAGCCTGCACTACCCTAACATGGCTGCACTGCTGATATAAGAACTCCGTGTCTGAGCCTGAAAGTGCATCTCTTTTGTCCATTCTTTTACCCACAGGAGGTATAGTGTTACGAGACTAAGATTTTTTGTGTCTGTTTCCCAAAAGATTTATGGAGGGGAATAGACAGTCTCCTGGACTCTGGGATATCCATCATTTCTACATAATCAGGCTCTTCTTGATCTTCCACAGCCTCCTCCATAGGAAGCTGGAGGGTTTCAGCCACTTTCCTGTAAAACATAAAATGGAAAGGGGACTCAGAAAGCCTAGGAGGGGAAACACCTGATAGTCTGTCTGGGAAGATGTCCGGTTCCACAGGCACATCCAGACCTTCACTTACATCATAATCCTCAAATTCCCCTTCCTCTTCAAACTCTGGTTCAAAAAAATCTTCAAGGGTATACTCTTGAACCGGGGGAACCAACCGAACCAAAACCCTACCAGAAGGAGCCGGAACGGTCGGAACCGGACTGAGCGATTCCACAATCTGAATCGCCCTGGCTATCTCTTCAGCGGTCGGAACATGAACCTCTGGATCCGAACTGGTAGATTTATCTTTGCGCTTTCTTTTTGTCGGAACCGATCCCTCAGAATCAGCTCTCCTTTTGCCCGAAGAAGTATCGCCCTGGTCACAGGGCACTCCTCCTGGTTCGGTCGAAACCGGGCTGGCCATTCGGGTCAGCGGATTTCTCGGCCTCCCTTGCCCTCAGTCTACCTACTCTCTTATCCAGGGTAGCTTTGGGAAAACTTTTACAAATTTGGCAGTCTGAATTGAGGTGGTCAAACCCCAGACAATAAACACAAGTGGTGTGGGGATCAGCCTTGGCAAAGACCTCCCCACACTCACTGCAGTGTTGAAACCCAGTGGGCCCGTTTTTTTTCTTGGGTTTCTCAGACGTGGCCAACCTAACCGAACTTACCCTTTTTTCGGCAACCACCAGGCAAGACTCCCTTATCAGTTCCTAACCGTGTCACGGGTATTGGAAAAAAACAATTAAAACACCTTTTTTTTTTGAACCGATAACAACCGGTAACCACACACTAAATACAGCAAAATTCAAAATCAAATGGTCGGTTCAGCCAAATCGACCGCACTTTTCAAGTTTCACACAGAAATATAGAACAATTCTTATCTAGTACTCACGGCACCACAGAGAGACTGAACCGACTATGCGGATACTTTTTTTTTTTTCGATTTAAACTGACGAAAAACTGAAAACTTTAACCGCCTTCGAACCGAGCTGAAAGAGAAATCTCCGGAGCGACCGTTAAATGAGGCAGAGTAAAGAATCTGATGGTTTGAGTTCAAAACACTCCAGACAGAGACTTCAACCAAACTCGAGCTCAGCGTTCCATGCCTTGCATGTAAAGTTAACCCTTAGTTCTCCGGGGCAGTTCAAAGGTTGGGAATCACTGCAACTGTCAGAATACAGCAAGACTTCATGTTGTTTGAAAGGCACAGTAGGAGTGAATGAGCTGAGGAGTTCTCAAGTGGGGACTAATTAACAGGGCCTAGTAAGAAGGCTGAAAGGTAACAAATGTGGTGGAAGGAAACAGAGACGCACAGATCTGTAAAAAATGATTACACGTGCGCACACAGCTGCAATGCCCACTGCACGTCTATTTTCACTTAAGGACTCCTCAACTCATTCACTCCTACTATGCCTTTTCATACCCATGGGAGAGCGGGGGGGGGAGAAGAGGAAGGTCATGGATGACCAGGCCAGCTCTTCTACCAAATCTGTAAGAATGCTTAAGGGACACTGGAGGGTGGGGTGCCTGTCAAACTCGCTAGACTGTGACCAACCAATATTAGTGAATCGATCCAGGCTGTACCTTTGTGGTGACTAACCCACAGGTGGGGAGAATGAAGCGGGACAGGGCCCATAGGGCGGCCACTGTCCTCACCAGTCACAGGGCCAAACAGTTCCAGAGAGAAATGAGGCCCTTGGCTGACGCCGTGACCCTGCCAGAGGTCCCACCATCTCTGGGCAATCAAGCAGCAGGCCCAGTACACCGCCTCAACTATTCACCAGGGCTGAACTTGCCCCCTGGCCAAGCCCAGTCTCTAGGACACAGCCATCTCCAGAGCTCGCCCTAGAAACAGCACCATGAACATAATCTGAACTAGCACTACGAACAGCACCAGAAAAGGTCCCATTGCTGCACCGGTGTCAGTCCAATGGACAAACGAAGGAGTCTCTCCCCACCTCGAGTCAGACTCAGAATCAGGCCCAGCTCCACCCCTAGGCCCAAGGTAAGCATTGTCATCCTCCCCGGGGGCCACTAGGGTGCTCAGGGGAAGAGACAGGGCAGACCCCAGAACCCTTCCCTCTTCTCTTCAGGCGCAGCAAGCAGTGCCAGAAGGGGACCTGGTCTTGCTGCTGGCGCTGCCCTGCTCGCTGGTACCGGCCTTCATACCAAGAGCCGGAGCAGCACCAGGCTACAATGCCAGATGCCCACTGATGTAGACAGATCTTATAGCTTCAAGCCTCACAACCAGTGGCACTCGCCCGCCCCAAAAGGCCACCCACTTGTCCATCAACCCCCTCCCCCCGGCTTCCGATGTTGTGGCAGGGCTAATGTGGGGAGTGCCCTGGACATCCCTAGTACGAGAAGTACTAGAAAAGAGCTCAGGTGAAGAGTCCAGGGACCTTACCAAAGATGGGCAGATCACAGCCATAGTTCAATGCACACTTTGAGGGTGCATGAAGAAACAGACGTCGCACCACTCCATGTAATGGTCATTGAGGGGGGGCCATTCTTCTTGGGCTTCTTATGCTCCCCAGGACCCGACATGAAGACTCAGAAAAAAATAACCAAAAGAGTTCAGCAGTGGACTGACAATAAAAGAAATAATGGCACCAAGCAACACACTGCCAAGGGAGAATGGCGCCAAACTGAAGCAGCGACGAACGGGGAAGAGTTGTGATGCAGTTTCAGCGAAGTTCCTACGATGCATAGTCAACAGCGGGAAAAACTGTGGAAGGGAGGGGACTGGCACTGGTTAATGACCAATCCACAAGGGCAACATCACTACGTCTGCTTTGTGGACAGCGCCAGCAGTGACGCTGGTTCCCTATTCTGCTCCCGCTGGGTCCTAGCACCTCAGGCTAAAACCTGTAAGTGGGAATGAATGGTGTAGATTGATTCTTGAAAGATCTAAAATTTCACCAAAATGATTTCCATGAGGCAGGCCCGGTGGCGTGGAGGGCTGAGGCACTGGTGCCTTACCTCCTGCCATGCCAGTGACCCATGTTCATGCTGCAAGCAGGCTGCCAGGGGTAGGGAGGAAGGGAGAGGACTGAGCGTCTGGAGGACAGCTCTCCTCTCCCAGGGAGGGGTGGGGATGGAGTCCACTGCTTGCCTGGCACCCAGCCGCAGTTGGGTGTCAGCACAGCGGACCCACAGACAGAGGGAGCAGATGCAGAGCAGGCGCACAGCTCGGCCACTGGTGTCATTGCACACTCCCATGCAGCACTCGAGGAAGGGTTGACTTGGAAAGGAGAGAAATACGGCGGCCGACCAGTAGGATGACACCGGTCCCCCACAGGCTCATCCAGCTAGTTGGGCACCTCAGAGGAGGAAGGGAGAAAGGAGAGGCGAGTCCCAGCTGACGCCAGGGTGATGGGGCTTGAGGGACCGGTGGATGGGGGCCAGTTGACCAGGGGATTAAAAAAAAAAAAAAAAAGGTTTTCATGAGTTTTAAACAGGTTTAATGTTGGATATTTTATAACATTCTCAGAGTCATACCAGAAGAAAGCAACACGGACCACACGGTTGCATTCTGATCTGAAAAGTGGCATGTACATGCAGCAGACAAAACCAAGTACAGACTGAATTGGAATGTACTGAATCCAGTTACCACATTTTAAATAAACTTAATGCTAGTTTATTTACAAAGTCCAGGTTTTAAATTTAGACTGCAAATTCACAAGTCCGTTTTTGGAACTCTTAGACTGACTGAGGAGTTGTCATGACAACGGCCACATGCAGCTGAAACACAGAGTGAATACCATAGTAAGTAACAGTGACATCGTACCCAGCTACTGCTGTGTTTCAAAGCAACCAAAAATCAGGTTGACACAAGGGATCACCAGTTATTACACCATACACACACACACACACACACACACACACACACACACACACATGTTCCACTAATGAAAATATAAAAAAATCAAGCCTCCACTCAGAATCCGTAACTGTCAATTACACCAATAATCCAAATCACCTTGTAACATGGCAATAACGTTAGGACCTGAAGGGAGAAAGCCGATAGGACAAGCACGGTCAGCTGGTACAGTAGCAACACAGCATTAAAGTAGCAACACGGCATTATGAGGCGATAATGTCGTGTTGCTAATGATCTGAAACAAACCCACGGGAGGAAAAGGCAGTGTGGCAAGTGGTGTGATGAGAAATTGCAGGCATAAAGTGTTCTAGTACCAAGTAAGTACAGGACCGGAAGAGTAAGGTATTAACGGCAACGCAATCGAGTTTAAAATGTCTTGTCTATAGGACGGTCAACTTCTAATTATGCAGCCCGAAACACAGACAGAGAACATACCATACAGACTGGGGAAATGTGAGAAGCTGAAGAAAGCGACGCACAGAAACATACTGTGAGTACCGAAATAATACAAACAGCACAGCACAATCTGTATATGCAAATGAGATAGGGACACAGATTGCAAACTAGAAAACGAGGAACATCGCGCGCTCAGCCTACGAACAATATTGAAGCAACAGCCGCTCATAAATCTCTAAAATGTATGGCAATTGTGAAGAAACACAATTGTACTACCCCTCCAAAAATGAGAAAAAATATATATGTATGTAAGAGGTTCACAGACAAATCTCAAAGTAACAGTAAAAATTATACAGAAACTTCATTACTGTCATTGTCTTTTGTGTCTTATCACCACTAACATATGTAGGAGATATACAGCATGAGCACCCCATGTTACAAGCGCATTAATCTACTCCGAAGGTGGCAACTAATGGGGAGTTAATGCATGGTTGGACCGTTGTAGGCACTCTGCTGCGGCCTCAGGCCACAATGGTCCCAACCTTGCATTAACTCCCCTTTAGATGCCACCCTAGTCGTGGGTTAATGCTTACTTGTATTCCCAACAGTGTTCCACTGCACCAGCCAATAAATTACATCAACAATTTAAAATCAGCCGTGTTCCACTGCATTAGTCAATTTTAGCAACAATGTCAATCAACTGTGTTCTACTGCACTAGTCAATTACAGAAACAATTTAAATCAGCAGTGTTCCAACATACAGAATAGTGGATGGGTGACCATCCAGAACAAGGCTGTGTTTCCATCGAGGTACTTGATGAAATCAAAGAGACCTCGTGAGCGAAGCTCGAGAGTTCTCGATTTCACTAACTCCCGAGATGGAAACACAGCTTTAGTTGTGGATGGTCACTCATTCACTATTTTATATAGTATACGGTTCCCAACACTGTTAAAACCTTTATTCACAAGGCTTCATACCTTGTGTTTATGGTCCCGGCAGCTTTCTCATGGTCCCACTCAGTCGGCTGTGAAGTTGTTTCGCTTCTGTATGCTACTCTGCTTAAAAAAAAAAAAAGCACGTTTTAAATCCCACTCCATTCCTGACCCTAAAAACATTGATGGTGGCACATTTTTTAACAGGAAAAAAAGACACGGACAAATCCATTGATGCCATCTCGTAAAGTTCTCGCTAAGTGGCGCCACCATGTTGAGTTGAATTTTTTTTTGCAGAACAATGTTTCCACCAATCAAGTGGCAGATCAAGGGGGAAAAGCTGCTGCAGTATCGCTGTGACATCAGAACGATATTACAACTTTCTGTGACCTTTGAAATGTCCTACAACAGGATTTTGAATGCCCCTGATTTTTATCCACAGTAAGCCCGAACCATATACTACAGTGGTTTACTGCACTGGTCAGTTACAGTAACAATTCAAATCAGAGGTGGTCCTATAGTTTTCAACTGCACTAGTCAATTACAGAAACAAACCAGTAGTGCTCCTAAAATGCTGTCCTGCACTGGTCAGTCACAACAAAAATTTAAATCAGCTGTGTTGCACTGTACCACTCGACTAAAGCAACAATTAAAATCAGCCAAGCTCCAATAATTTTCTGCTGCACCAGTCAATTACAGCAACAATTTAAAGGGGAACAAGCAGTACAACATGGCTTCCACACTCTGCTGTGGCGCTGATCCCAATGTGCACTTTACATGGAAAAAAACACACATTTTGGTTTACTCACCATTTACTATAATACTACAGATTGTTTCAAACAATTGTTGCTCAGTTGTAGGCTGACAGCTCGTGTTAATACAAATACCAGAATCTCCTGCTGCTGACAACACAGCAGTTGGCAACAGTGGGAGATTCAATAGCCTGCAGTACATGTTAGAGCTTTCATAAATCGCCTTTCAGATGTTTTCCGGGTCTGCTTTTCTCCAGTGGTTAAGTACAGTTCCGTGTGACTTACTTAGCCCAAGGATGTCAGCGGGTACAGCAAACAGTTATAAAACTCTTAACATTCACTGCAGGCTATTTAATTTCCCACTGCTCTTCTGTTAGCTGCAAGGGATTCTGGAATTTGTAGCAACAGAAGTCAGCCTAGATTGAACTAAACAGAATTAGTCTGAAACAATCTACTATACTAAAAACAGAGTAAACCAAAATGTTTATGCATACAAAGTGCATACTGGGACCAACCCCACACTTGAGAGTGGGGCCTTTGGTACTAACTGTACCTCTTTAAATCAGCTGTGTTCTAAACACTGTTCCACTGCACTGGTCAATAAGAAAGAAATTACTCACCACAGTAATTTTGTTTCTTCCAAGGTATTCTTCAATATGATTGACTGTAGCAGTCAGCCCCAGTGTTGAAGTGCCCCAGAGAAATTTTAGAATGGTATGCAAATGACTGAACATCTATTGGCTCGCGCTACCATTCAAACTGCTGCGTATCATAACGCTCAGATTAACTTGGAGTCTGCTTGGATGGGCCCCTAAACTAAGCAATCCTAATGAGGTAAAATAACAATTAACAAATCCATTTTTACCTATCCACTGGCAATGTCAGATAGGACTAACTAGAGGAAACAAGGAGCCACCCTGTTTAAAAAAACCAAGACAAAATCAGGAATGACCATAACAGTATGCAAAACCAACTATGATGCAGAGACCAAATGGTTCTGAAGGGGGGAGATAAGGAAGTAGAGTTAATCATGTTGAAGAATACCTAGAAAGAAGCAAGATTACTGTGGTAATTTTTACTTCTAACTCCAGGAATCCTTCAATATGATTGTAGCAGACTACGATGCGGTACTTTTGGAGGTGGCCACAGAACCTTACTTAGGAAACCGGCTCTGCAGCACTGCTGTGCCAAACCTGGCATCACTCCTGGACTGGATGTCCAAACTGTAGTGCTTTGTAAAAGTATGTACTGTTCTCCATGTAGCTGCTTTACAGATTTCCAACTGGGGAATATCCATGGCAGCCACTATTGTAGCAGCTGTACCTCTAGTGGAATGTGCCCTTTGACCTAATGGGGGCTCTCTGCCAGCTTTACTGTAGCAGAACTGAACACAAGCTACTATCTACCGTGAAACTGTTCTTTCAGTAGCTGGTTTCCCTTTTCTCACACTCCCAAAAGTCAGGAACAGCTGCTGCCTGTCCTGCCTATGGGCCTTAGTGTGGTCCAGGAAGTATCTAAGAGCCTTCTTAATGTCCAGGCTGTGAAGCCCCCACTCCCCTGAAGTAGAATGATCAGTGAAGAAGACTGGCAGAGTAATGGTCTGGTTCAGATGAAAATCAGAGACCACTTTAAGAAGGAATTTCCTATTAGTCCTGAGGACTACCTTGTCCCTGTGAAAGATATAGTCTTGCTCTATACACAAAGCTTGCAGCTCTCTTATCCGTCTAGCTGAGGTGATGGCCACTAGGAATATGGTCTTCCAAGTGACAAATCTGAGATGTGCTGAAGCCATGGGTTTGAAGGGAGGTCCCATGAGCTTGGCAATGCAGACATCAAGATCCCAAGTAAAGGTTCCCTGTGAGGTGGGTGCAGATGGGCCAGTCCCTTGAATTTCTTTGAAAACAGGATTGGCAGCTAATGAAACACCCTTGCCAGTCGACAGGTAGGCCAAGACTGATGCCAGGTGTATCTTAACAGTTGCAGGCTGTAAGCCCAAAGAGTGAAGGTGGGTGAGATAGTCCAGTAGGACTGATAACCCTGTCTGTGAAGGTACTAGGTTACAAGTGTCACACCAGCAAGAGAACCTTTTCCATTTTGCAGCATAGGTTTTCTTTGTAGAGGGCTTTCCAGAGCTCCTAAGCGCCCTGAGAACATTTTCAGAGAGTTACAAGTTAGCATACTCCAGGACATAGAGAGCCAGGCCTTGAGCCTGAGTGACCCGAAGTTCGGATACAGGATTCTCCCGTGCGGAGGTCAGGAGGTTGTGCCTCTGAGGGAGGTTTATTGGTTGGACTACTGCTAGAGATGTAGGGAATACCATGGCAGCCTGGCAGAATCTGGGGCTATCAGGATCATGGTTGCTCGCAGAGACCTTTTTTAATCAGGACTCTGAGTAGTAGTGGGAATGGAGGGAAAACATAAAGGTGCATCCCTATGCAGTACAACACTAGTGCATCCAGAGGCATTGTGCCCTTCACTGGATGCCTGCAGCAGAATTTGTGCAACTGGTGATTCTCTTCTGAGGCAAAGAGGTCCATCTCTGGGGTTCCCCATCTCCAGAACACCACTTCTAACACTTGTCTGTTGAGGAACCACTCGTGGGGGTTTTGATAGATTCTGCTGAGGGCATCTGCCAGAGTACTGTCCTTCCCTGAGAAAGATGGATGACCATCAGGGACACCTACAAGAAGTAGGCCAAACTCCATTTCTTTATTGCTTCTGTGTACAAGAAGTTGGATCTTGTCCCTCCCTGCTTGTTGATGTAGTACATAGTGCTGGTATTGTGTGTTCTGACTTGCACCACCTTGTCCCTTACCAAGATAGCGAAGGACTGGAGTGCTAGCAGCACTGCTCTGAGTTCCAACAGGTTAATGTGTAGTAGTGGTTCTGTTGGGGACCATGTACCGTGCACCGTATGTTGTTCCAGGTATGCCCGCCATTCCAAGAGGGAGGCATCTGATGTGAGCACAGGGTAGGGGTCTCTGGTCTGAATGGAACCCCCAGCCTGAGGTTGCTGCTGTCTTTCCACCACTGCAGGGCCAGCAGCAATGTGCTTCACACTGGAACTAGTTCTGCCAAACAGTCTCTTCTCTAGCACCAGTGTGCTCTGAGATGGTACTGGATGTTACTCATCTGGAATCTGCATCCCTGAACTGTTCCTGTTGCTGCCATGTGCCCCCGCAGCATCAATAAATGCTTTGCTGGCTGCAACCTATTTAGTGTGAAAGAGCTTGCAACCTGAATAATATTGTCTACTCTTTCTTGAGGAAGGAAAGCCCTTCCCTGTCAAGTATTCAGCTCTGTCCCTATGAAGTTTATTTATTTATTTAGTTTTTGTTGATCGGGAAAGGAGGACTAGACAATTTCGCCTATTTTCAGCCTCATCCCAGGAGAGGGAGATACAGATGGATGCCAACTAACACTGAACCAGATTAAGCTGTTAGTGGTATTTTTAGTGAATGGGGAAATCTGGCCAGGACACCAGGGAAATAAAGAAAATATTCCTCTACTCTTTTCAAGAAGTGACATGGAATCTTTAACATCCATCTGAGCAACCACCAGAACAGTCAGAAGGGACCTCAGTTTAACGTCTCATCCGAAAGATGGCACCTCAGGAGTGGCACCCACAGTGTCAGTATTGGGAGTTAATCCAGTGCCTGGTATGGGGATAGACCCCACAGTCTTCTGATCTTCCGGCCTCAGAGGTGAGTGTGCAACCTGCTGCGCCACTCACAGTCAGCATCTGAGTGGGCTGAAAGATAGATTTTTGAAAATTTATTAGGAATCCCAATGACTCCAGGGTTTCCTGGGTGAGCTTGAGGGCATTTCTTACCTGCTGTGGAGACTTACCTATGACTAAACAGTCGTCCACGTAAAGGAACGCTGTTATGTCCTGCCTTCTCCAATGTGCCACTACCACTGCCAGGCACTTTGTGAAAGCCCTGGGAGCGGAGGTCAGGCCGAAAGGCAGAACTGTGAACTGGTAATGCCCTAAGTGAAGTCTGAACCAGAGGTATTTTCTGTGAGGATTCCTTGATTGGAATGTGGAAGTAAGCATCCTTGTGATCCATGGATGCCAGCCAGTCTCCTTCCTGAAGGGAAGGGAGAATCACTGCCAGAGTTACCATTCAGAACTTTGGCTTTGCAAAGTGTTTGTCCACAGCTCTCAGATCCAGGATGGGTCGCCACTCCCCATTCTTTTTTAATGTGACAAAGTACCTAGAGTAGAATCCTTTTCCCCTCTGCAAGGCTGGAACAGGTTCCACTGCCCTTGCTGCCAGCAAATTTGACACCACTTTTTCCAAGACTGTCCTTTCTGCAATAGATGCTGGTCTGAAGGACCTTGACCTTAGCGTGGGGAGTTGAAGCCAAGGGATAGGCCCTGGCTGACTACCTATAAGACCCACTTCTCTGTGGCGACTGTTTTCCAAACTGGAAAGTAGTAAGCCAGCCTGCCCCCTACTGGTGGTGGGGAAGCCACCCTGCCCTGCAGATCAGGGAGTCTGCTTTGTCTGGGTTGCAGCCTGAGTGGTTGCCTTATCACCACATCTGGAGCCCCTTTGGCCCCTGCTCCTGTAATATGCCCTCTGTTGCCGAAATACAGGGGTAGTTTGGGACTGGAAAAAAGGTCTGCCATAGGCTGACCTTCTTCTACCTTCCCTTCCCTGCGCCCTGTTAAGAGGTTGAAGCGTTTTCTTTGGCAGCATTGCTCTTATAAGTGGTTTTATACTCATTCAATTTCTTTATGTAAGCTTCAGTCTTATCCCCAAATAGGGAATTGTTTTCACAAGGGAAGTCAATGGCCTTATTATGGGTGTCTTGGGTCAGATTTGTGGTTCTGAGCCAAGCAAACCTCCTTAGTGCTACTGTTAGGGCCATCCATCTAGCTGCAGTGTCTTTACAGTCCACTGCCATATGGAACTGATATTTGGTGGCCTCTAACCCTAACATGGCTATTTCAATAATTTCAGAAGCCATAGCAGGTGGTGCTTTCTCAGGGCCATCATAGAATTCAAAAGGTATTTCTGATACCTGGCTGTATATGCTATGTAATTGCATGTCTCATGGCCAAAGAAGCAGCCAAATAACCCTTATTTGCCATGCTGTCCAGTTTTCTTGAGTCCTTTTCAGGTGGATGGGAAGACAGTAGAACCTTTTCCCTGTCACAGGCAGCTTCCTGCACCACCCCACCATGGTCAGGGTATGTAAACAAGAATTCCGTCCATGACCTATTCAGCTGATACTTCTGGTCAGCTTTTTTGCCAACTGGTGGAATTGAGTGGGGTGTCTGTAGCACTTTCATGGCATGCTTCTTTAGGGATATCTGGATGGGCAGGAGAAGCCTTTTTGTTGGAAAAAGACCCATCAATTCCAGAAAATCCGCCTCTTCCTTCTCCTCCACTGTCTCATTGTTGGGTATGTCCAGAGCCTCCACTATCTGCTTTACAAAAGTAAAGTGTGAGGAGTAATCCTCTGTTAGTCTAGGAGGAGAAACTCCTGATCTGGATGGGTTTTATTTATTAGAACATCAGTTTAACAACCTTTGAGCCAGAGGCTCATTTACAAAGGTACCGCGTCACAGACAGGGCAAAACAGTGCAAGAAACAAACATAGGGCAGACAAAAAAAATCAGGGTACATTTATGAATCAGGCAAAAATACAGGCATATGTCAAGCAGAGTATACAACAGGCTTATATGTTCCTCCTCATACTTCTCGTATGGGAGGTCTTGGGACACCAGAACCGGTCCTGGAACTGATGTTCAAACTGGTGCCAGAACTGAACGCGGTTCCAGTGGAACCAGAGTTGCCGGTTGCGGAACTGGGACCAAGCCCCATAAAGCCTGCAAAGCATGAGCTACGGCCTCAGCCAAAGGAACACTTGGTTTCTGCATTGAGGGCTCCTTCCGCTTTTCGCCTGGAGATTCAGTGTACTTCTTTTCCTGCCTTTTTCTTGGCTGGAGACTGTTCAGGAACCACTTCCCCGGTTCATTCTGTTTTTGAACCTTCATCTTTGTCAGAGGCTTTAGTCTCCATACTTTTATCTTTTGGAGGACAAGACAGTTGATCCGGAACCGACCCGCTCGGTTCCTGAGTAGAAGCCATTCACTTTATAGGCTCTTTTCCACAGTTTTAGCCGGGAAAGTCTTACATATCACAGCTGGCCTGAAAGTGTGAGGAGCCTAAGCAGACCAAACGCAGGTCATGTTTACCTGCTTTGGCAAAGATTGCCCCACATTTAATGCAGTTTTTAAAACCTGTAGGCCCTATTTTCCTTTTAGGCTTATCAGACATAACCAAAGATAACCCCAAAACAAATAGAGAATTAAAATTGTACCAACGAATTAAATGAATACAAGGTAAGGGAAGAAAACTACCCCTAGTGATGAGGTCGATTTTTTAAACTAAAGGGAAAAAATGCAAAACCTTCAGAATTCACCGAAGACTTAGATAAGGGCTCCGCTAGAGTCTCTATACAAATTAACTAATAAAAATTAGAAAATGAAGACAGAAAGATACGGTTCAATGAACCGCTGAGGAACCAAAAACTAAGGTAAAAACTACTAAATACTATTAAATAAGTGTCAACTAAAAGTAGAAAGTAAATGCAGCAGTTCTAAATGTAAATAAACACAAAATACTTATATTTTCATGAAAATAAAGGATTCTTCAAAAGCTCTGAAGAGCAACCTCCGAGGCGTCCTAACAGGCAAGCGGAGAAAGAAATCTGAGTGTTACAGAATGCAGCAGTTACGAACATACAAAATTGCCAGCAGATAAAGGCCTTATGGTCTAGCACGTCTACTCAATTGTGCAGCTAGCAGCAATTATACTGCAGCTGCCCCTCCCTCCCCTCAAGTGACCTTCCTCCTTACCCTGTCTCATCCCCTTTTGAAGCAGCTCACTGTTCTACAGGATACCACTTCCTCTGGATATGTGTTCCACCCAGACACCACCCTCTCCGTAAAAATTTGTCTCCTCATTTCCCTCCTGAACCTTCCCCTTCCAATCTCAGGTTGTGCCTTCAAGTGTCCCTCCCCCTCCTTAATTTCAAAAGCCCTTCCCTGCCCCTCTTATTTATTTCCTTCATGCTCTTGAAGGTTTCAATCATGTCTCCCCCATCCCTGCTCTCCTCCAGGGAGTACATGTTCAACTCCCTCAGCCTGTTTTCATAGGGTAAGTCCCCTAGCCCGTGGATCATTTCGGTTGCCCTGCTCGGCACCCCTCCAGTAACTTTACTTCCTTCAGGTACAGTTGCCAGAACTACACGCAGTACTCCGGGTGTGGTCTAACCATTGACCTGTATAGCAGCAGGATCACCTCCCCCCTCCTGGAGGATATGCCTCTGGCAATACAACCAGGCATCCTCTTTCCCTTTGCAGCTGCCTTTCTACACTGTGCTGAGTTGTTCATTGCTCCTGTTATAATCACCCCTAGATCCTTCTCTTCTTCTGTCCTGGCTAGTTGTATCCCTCCCCCCCAAGCTGGAAGCTCCTCCTTGTTTTTTTTTGCGCTAAAATGTAGTACCTTGCATTTCTTGG
Source organism: Neoceratodus forsteri (assembly GCA_016271365.2). Lineage (NCBI taxonomy): Eukaryota > Metazoa > Chordata > Ceratodontiformes > Ceratodontidae > Neoceratodus > Neoceratodus forsteri. Next base: position 953,510,211 of record CM028130.1, read on the forward strand.
CATTGAGCCCCAGCTGCCAAGTGTCCGACCAGGCCTCCAATTTTGCCAGATCATCTTGCAACCCCTGCCACCCTTCTAAGTCATTCACTACTGCTCCCTCCTTGGTGTCGTCTACAAACAGACTGATCTTGCTCTTGATGGCTACTGAGATGTCGGCTATGAAGATCCCAAACACCAAAGGCCCCAGAGCCCTGTGGCACCCCGTTTGTCACTGCCCTGGGAGACAAGAGCTCCCCTCCCACCACCAACCTCTGCTGTCTCCCTTGCAGCCAGTTCACTACCCATCCCATCATCTTCGCCCCAACCCTGTGCCTTCCAATTTACTTTCTAGCCTTCCATGAGGCACCAAATAAAATGCCTTACTGAAGTCCAGGTACAGCACATCTACTGCATGGCCCCTGTCTAACTGCCTGGTTACCCAGTCACTCTACTCCACCAGGTTGGTCTGACAGGATCTGCCCGACACAAACCCATGCTGTCTGCTGTCCTGCATCCCATTAGCCTCTAGGAGTGAAACCAGCCTCTCCTTCAGGATTGTCTCCATCAGCTTTCTCACAATGGATGTGACTGAGGCTTACCAGTCTGCAGTTCCCTCGTTTATCCTTGGGGGCTGCTCTTGTGCAGGGGTACCACGTGCGCCATCCTCCAGTCCTGAGGTACATTCCCAGAGTCCAGGTAGGCACTGAACAGGTCTGCCAAGGATTCTGCCAGCTCCTTAAGTACCCTGGGGTGTATGCCATCTGGCCCTGGAGCCTTGTCCACCCTCAGTGCTCTCAAGTACTCTGCCCATTGGGATTTCCTGTGCCACCTCCTCCCGCCCGCCCACCCGTGGATCAGCTCCCCCTTTCTCATACTAACATACTAAAACATAAGGACAGGAATCAGGAGTGAGATGAGTCTCTTTGCAGATGACTCGAAACTGGGGGCGGTGGTGGATGGGGAGGGTGGCCCTAGGGGGACCTGGAGGCTCTGGAAAGATGGTCTAGAAAGTGGAAGCTGAGGTTCAATGCAGGGAAATGCAAGGTACTCCACCTGGGGGCCAGAAACCCAGGTCACGTGTACACCCTGGGGGGGAAAATGCTACAAGTCTTGATGGCTGAGAGGGACCTGGGGGTGGTGGTGGATGTCAAGATGAACAACTCGGAGACTTGTAGGAGGGCAGCAGCCAAGGCCAACAGGATGCTGGGATGCATCGCTAGGGGGATCACCTCCAGAAGGAGGGAAGTGATACTCCCTCTGTATAACTGCTTGGTGAGGCCGCACCTTGAGTACTGCGTGCAGTTTTGGAGGCCACACTTAAAGCGGGACATTAACCTCCTGGAGAGGGTCCAGAGGAGGGCAACCAAAATGATTTGGGGCTTGGGGACAGGACCTATGAGGAGAGGCTCGAAGAGCTAAATATGTACACACTGGAAGAGAGAAGGGACGGGGACATGATAGAGGTCTTTAGGTACATGAAGAGGGTAAATGAGGGAGGAACAGTCGGGGTGTGAAAGAAGAGGGAGGGGGCCACTGAGGGGGCATGGCTGGAAGCTGGAGGGAAGATTCAGGGGAGAAAGGAGGAGGTGCTACTTCACTGAGGAGGGTGGTGGAGCCATGGAATGCACTGCCTAGCCGGGCTGGTGGAGGCAGAGACAGTGGAGGGTTCAAGAGGGGTGGGACAGGTACAGGGGAAGGGTTCTGGAAGCAAAATCCAATGCAGCAAGAATATCGGAACTGGGAAGGAGGAAACCAAGAAAAGAGAGGGGACAGCAAGGTCAGCACCCAGGTTGGGGACTGACCAAGCGAGCAGACCACGAAAGACCCCGTTAGGCCCTATTCTGCTGGCATTTAGTATTAAATGCCAGCAGAATAGGCCTAACGGTCTTCGTGTCTGCTCGCTTGGTCAGTCCCCACCCTGGGAGCTGAACCTACTGCACCCCCGCCTCTCTGGCTTCTCCCTTCCCAGTCCCAGATACTCCTGCTGCACAGGACCTTTGCTTCCAGAACCCTTCCCCTGTACCTGTCCCACCCCCTCTTGAACACCTCCACTGTCTCTGCCTCTACCAGCCCCCAAGGCAGCGCATTCCATGGCTCCACCACCTTCTCAGTGAAGTAGCACCTCCTCCTTTCTCCCCTGAATCTCCCCCCTTCCAGCTTCCACCCATGCCCTCTAATTGCCCCCCTTCCTTCGGAGCACCCTGACTGCTCCTCCCCTATTTAACCCCTTCATGTACCTGAAGACCTCAGAGATGTCAGGGTTGTCAAATGTAGGCACTGAACAGGAGGGACCCAAGGACTGATGCCTGAGGGACCACACTAATGACCCTCTCTTTAGTAAATACTTAGCAGAAGTACTCATTTAATGTTTCCACCTGTTCTGTCCCTGTTTCCACCCACCCTTCCTTCCTCCTTATCCTTACTATTTGGTCCTTACAACTCTTTCTCCCTGATGTACCTGAAGAAGTCTTTCTCCCCCTCTCTGATGCCCTGGGATAGCCTGAGTTCTCTGGACACCTTGGCTGACCTGACTGCCCTTGTCACCTCCTTCAACTCCTTTAGGTATTCCGCTTTGTCTTCCCCTCTCCCTGTTTTTTGTTCCTTCTAAAGGAGGCTCTTTCTTCCTTATTTTTTCCATAACCCCCCCTACTCATCCAGCTAGGCTTCTTGGCCCTAACCCTCTCACTCAGGACCCCTGTACATGTTACGGTTGCCTCATCAATTCCCAGTTTAATGACCTCCCACTTCTGGTTAGTGTTCATGTTTGGATAAATTCTGGCTAGATACCTCTGTACTATTTCCCTCATCCTCCCGAAGTCAGCACTCCTGACGTCTAACACTCTTGTGCCCGTTTCTACTCCCCTTTTCCCCATGTTTATCGTGAACCACACAAAGCGGTGGTCACTCCCCACCAGCGGTTCCTCCACACCCAGCTCCCTCACAAACTCACCATTCGCCAGCATGACGTCTTTCCATAACCTGGTTAGCTCGTTGACCATCTGTAATAGGAAGCTGTCCTGGAAGGTGTCCAGGACTACCTGCTCCCTCCTGTTTGTGGTGGCTGGGGTGCCCCAATCCACTCCCAGCAGGATGAAGTCCCCCACAATTACTGTGCTGCCCTTCCCACGGGTCCTTCTGATCTGTCCCACTAGTTCCCTGTCTAACTCCTCAGTCTGAGAGGGTGGCGTGTACACCACTCACATCCTGAGGGTCCTATTTTTGGAGTTCTGAAGCTGCACCCATAATGACTGTGTTGCCCTCCTCCCCTTCCTCCCTGATACACATCAGTCCTTCCCTCATGTATAGCGCCACTCCCCCCCCTTTTCCTTTTACCCTGTCTCTCCGAAATATCCTATACCCCGGTACTGCCAAGTCCCAGTCATAGGTGGCCCATGTCTCAGTGATGGCAGCCATGTCCACCTCCCCAACCGCCATAAGAGCCTGTAACTCTGCTGTTTTGTTCCCTAGACTCTGAGCATTCAAGGCTACCATCCTCCACCCAACTTCCCTCCCCTCCCTACTAGCTCTCCCATTCTAGCATCCCATCCTGACCTCCCCTAAGTCCCTTGCTGCTGTTATAGGAGGGTAAGCTCAATCGGATTCCCTACTTGTGGATCCTGCCTGACTTCTGCCCAATTGCCCCCTTCTAGTTTAAATTCTCATTGTTTGCAAGCATTCCCCAAGTTTCTGTTCCAATACCGTCCTTCCCTCCTCACTCAAGTGTAACCTGTACTTACTGTAGAGATCACTGCCCTCTCAGTTCCTTCCCAACCCCCCCAACAAACCCATACCCTTTGGACTGACACCATTCTCTTAACCAAATGTTAAATCCTTCTACTTTCAGCTTCCTTGCCATGCTCGCCCTGGGTACTGGAAACACATCTGAGAAAGTTACTATCTTCCTGTCTCCTCACAAATCAGCCTAAGCTCCTCAAACCTCCTCTGGACTATATCTACCGTATTTCCCGTCAGGTCATTTGTCCCAAATGCAGACCTACGAGAGATTTCTCCCTACCCCTCCTAGCATACTTAAAAACAGACTGACCCACCCTTCCGCTGTAAAGCATAAAATAAGTGGGTTCGCGTAGCAATTTGCGACCCAAGAACAGGGAAACACGAGTCAATTTCCAGCTGGATTAGCAATGGTTGCTAATCTTAGAAGCTGGCTGTCCCCGTATTTTTATTTATTTATTTTTAACTTTCACTGGTGTCTAGTGGTGCACCCCCACCCTCCAGTTGCCAGCCCTATGTTTGCCTGGTGACATCTAGTGCCCCCTCCCTCCACTGATCGCCATCCCCATAATGCATTTTATTCCTGGTGTCTAGTGGACCCTCCCATCCGATCGCTGTCCCCGTAATTTTCAACATTCCCTGGTGTCTAGTGGCACCACCCAATCCGATTGCTGCCTTCGTTTTTGTGATATTCCCTGGTGACTAGTGGCACGCCCCCACTATCCCATCGCTGTCCGTTTTTGTCCCCCTTTTTTTATTTGAACCTGCAAAATAAGAAACAACGGTTCATTGCCGATCACTCCCATATCCCCACCTGACCACCCACTGTGCACCCACATCCCTACACCCCCACAGACTGTCACTCACCTGAACGGGTACCAGGTTCGAGACCCGCGCTCCAAACTGTAGTATGAGCACAAAGGTAAAGGTCCTATGCATTCAATTGGAGTTTCAGATTTGGTCCATAACTGTCATTTTTTTACATACTGACCTCAAATTTTCAACACAGTCTTTTGGGGGCCCCACCTCATGAACAATATAACTGTCATTAAGCAACTCCTTCCCTAAAGGTGATTTCGCAGTCGCTTGGTGAATTCACCTTTCGGGAAGGAGTTGCTTAATGACAGTCATATTGTTCTTGAGGAGGGGTCAAAGTATGAAAAACTGGCACAGTTATGACCATTTGTTGCAATTTCGATATGCACCCTCCTAACTTTGGAATTTTTTAAATATTTTGACCCCAGATTCTCAACATAGCCTTCTTTATACCCCACCTCATGTATATCACAGCTGTCATTTTTCAAATCCTGGCCAAAATGTTTTTCGCACCTGTGGCATGGAATGGCATTGCGCAGAATTACAATTTGGCAGGACTAGAAAACTTTCTGCACCAGGTACATGAGGTGGAGTAATAAGAAAAGCTATGCAGACAGTCTGGTCAAAATGGCAAATTCAGTTGCAGAACTACGTATACAATGGCTATTTTATCAAGATAAACAATAATAGGTAATAATTAACTGATTTATAGTAAAAATACCAGTTTTACAAAACTGCGAATCAGAATTGGCTGATTGCTAATAATTTTTCATTTTGATTAGCAAAGGCAGCTAATTAACTCTCCAACACTAATTTATGCCTTGCTCCATTATACCTGGCATGGCCTCCGCCCATATGTAACTATGCCTTTTTCCTCCCTTGCTTCCCCATCTGATACCTTTCAGAACTGAGTCTCCCAGCACTAGGATCCCACCCCCATTTTATTTCTACTCGCCTTGTCCTTTCTTTATCCCGTACCCTTCCTCTCCACTCCTCCTCCTCCAGCACAGTTGTTCCCCCCCCTTCCACTCCTGTTGTAATGTCTCCTGTCTCTGCTCTGCCCTCCTTCTCCCATTTCTCCTCTGATTTTACGTTCTCTCTCCACTGGGCTCCACCTGCCTCCTCCCCCGATGCATCACCACCCCTTTCTTCTCATACCTTCCTCCCCTTCCCCAGAACCCCCTCCCGACCTGTCCCCAGTAGTATCAGTCTCATTCTGTATATTCTTCCTAGTTACCAGACATGCTAAGATTAGGTATCTTGTGATGTAACAGGTTATGATGTGAGGGTAAACAGGAATAAAGGGGAAGTGAGCCTTGGGGTGGGAGGGTCCCAACAGTGTTCAAAGCACTAGAGCTCCGTATGGTTTCCAGAGAAAGCAGCAGTATCTAGATATTTGTACCTCAGTTGTGCCTCAGCTGCTAACTGCTTAGGGGTGGGGGTGCTCAACAACCTCTCAAAAATCCCCCGAGCTGCCTTAAGTCTGCCTGATGGGGGATTATAAGCCTGTCAGTCCAACGTCTGTGGTAGGCAAAGTAATGGAGGGCTTTATCAAGGAGAGGCTTAGGAGGCAGTTGGTAAAATTACAGCACCAGGATGATAAACATTATGGCCTCGTCACGGGGAGATCATGTCAGTTCAATCTTGTAGAGTTTTATGACTGGGTGACGGGGACCTTGGATAGATATAGGCCAGTGGACGTCCTATACCTTGATTTCAGCAAGGCGTTTCATTCAGTACCTCATACTGGGCTGATAGCAAAGCTGGGGGAGATGTGGGTGGGAGGACAGGAGCTCAAGTGGGTCAAATATTGGCTCCCCGGGCGAATACAGAAGGTACTGGTAAGTGGGATAGTCTCCTCCCCCAGGAAGGTGATCAGTGGGGTTCCCCAGGGTTCCGTACTGGGGCCACTCCCGTTCAATGCCGATGCCTCAGATAGAAGGAGGGGGGGTTAGGAGTAGACAGTCTCTTTGCAGACGATTCAAAACTGGGAGCACCGGTGGATTGGAAGGAAGCGAGGGAGGCAGTCAAGGGGGTCCTGGATACCCTGGAGAGGTGCTCAGGACGTGGGGATTTAAAGTTAATGCCTGGAAATGTAAGGTACTTCATTTGGGGGACACACACCCGGGCTATGTTTACAGCCAGGGGCGGGGGTCACACTGCAAACCACATTGGGAGAGTGGAATCTAAGGGTGGTGGTGGTAGACGTCAAAATGAATAACTCTGAACATTGTAGAAGAGTTGCAGCCAAAGCACACAGGATACTGGGCTGCATAGGTAGGGAAATTACATCGAGGAGGAGGGAGGTGATCCTCCCTCTATATAATGCCTTGGTCAGGCCACAACTCGAGTATTGTGTACAGTTCTGAAGATGTCATCTAAAGAAGAACATAGCGCTGCTGGAGAGAGTCCAGAAAAGAGCAACCAGGATGATTCAGGGCATGGAGGGGAGGCCTTATGAAGAGAGACTGAAAGAGCTTGGGCTGTACACACTGGATGAGAGGAGGGACAGGGTAGATATGATGAAAAAATTACTCACCTTAGTAATTATGTTTCTTATATTGGAGTCTTGCTGTATTCTGACGAATGCAGTTAGATCCAGCCTTTAAACTGCCCCAGAGAACAAAGGGTTAACTTTCTATGCAAAGCATAGAATGCTGAACTCGAGCTCGGCTGGTGTCTATGTCTGTTACCTTTTGAAATCTAACTATCAGATCTTTACGAGCAAAAACTCACTAGCTATCCCATGTGGAAATTGCAACATTTTATTAGCCAATTGGCAACAAAAGGTTTTGGATTCCCAAAGGAAGACTCAAGTCAAGAAACCCAAAACAAAAAACCCATTCAATAAGCAAAACAAGATAAACCCACAAACAAAAAAAACAGAGGGTGTAAAGGAGCACCCCTGAAGTGCAACACTGCACCTGCCAACCCACTTCCCAAAAACCAGGTTCTGAGAGGGGAGGTTGGGGGGGGGGGCAGAATACAGCAAGACTCCAATAGAAGAAACATAATTACTAAGGAGAGTAATTTTTTCTTCAAACAACATGAAGTCTTGCTGTATTCTGACTAATGCAGACTACCAAGCAGTACCTCCATGCAGGAGGGACAGAACCTACTTTGGAAACAGCCTCTGAAGTACTGCTGTGCCAAACCGAGCATCACTCCTTGCCTGGCTATCCAGAGAGTAATGCTTGGTAAAGGTATGGACTGTTTTCCAGGTGGCTGCTTGACAAATTTCTAAGAGAGGAATATCCCTGGCAGGAGCCAGGGAAGCAGCTGTACCTCTTGTAAAGTGAGCCCTCAGGCCTGAGGGTGGAATCTTTCCCAGTTTCTCATAGCAGAATTGTATACAAGACACAATCCACCTGGCAATAATTCTCTTGGTGGCAGGTTTGTCCCTTCCCACTTCTCCATAAGTGAGGAACAACTGGAGGGACTCAAACCTAACATACTAACATACTAGTAACAACCTGCGACCTTTGGTACGCTCTATGTAGTAGCTAAGGACTCTTAACGTCTAAACTGTGTAGCCTCCTCTCTCCTGAGGAAGAATGATCAGTGAAGAAAACAGGAAGAGATACAGACTGATTCAAGTGGAAATCTGAAACCACTTTGGGCAAGAACCTTCTATTGGTTCTAAGGACCACTTTATCTCTGTGAAAGAAGATAAAATCAGGTTCCACTGACAGGGCTTGCAATTCACCGATACGTCTGGCAGAGGTAATGGCTACCAAAAACACAGTTTTCCAAGTCAAGTACTTAAGCTCTGCTGAGGACATAGGCTCAAAAGGAGGTTGCATAAGTTGAGCAATGCAAACAATTAAATCTCAGGCAGGGGCAGAGTCTTTAAAGGGAGGATTGGTATGAAGCAATCCTTTAAAAAAATCTACAGAACACAGGATGAGATGACAGTGAGGAAGACTTCCCCACTGACAGAAAAGCAGAAACAGCTGACAAGTGTACCTTGAGAGTAGCTGGTCTGAGGCCTAGGCCATTAAGATGGACCATATAGTCCAGAACGATAGGCAGTTCAGTAGTATCTAGAGAAATACGCTTCTTAGAACACCAAATGCTGAATCTCTTCCATTTGGAATTCTAAATCTTTCTGGTGGAGGGCTTTCAAGAAGCTTTGAGAATATCCAGAACCCCCTGAGACAGATGCAAATCTGCAAATTCTAACTCTTCAAGAGCCATGCCTCGAGATTGAGAGACTGAAGACTGGGGTACCAAATCCTCCCCTGAGAGGAGGTTAACAGGTTGTAATTCCTGGCAAGAGACAGGGGAAGATGGACTGCTACAGACAGCAACAGGGGCGTACCAGGGCTGTCTAGCCCAGTCTGCAGCAATCAGAATCACTTTGCAAGGTTGTGACCTTATCTTGCCTAAAGCTCTGAACAGAAGGGGGAAGGGAGGGAAGGCATACAGACATTTCCCTTCCCAGTTCAGAACCAGAGCAGCCAGGGGGACTGAGCCTAAGACTGGGGGTCTGCAACAAAAGAGAGGAAGCTGGCGATTGTCTGGGGCTGCAAAAAGATCCATTTCTGGAGTGCCCCACCTTGAAAAAATCACCTTCAATACCAGAGGGTCCAGGTACCATTCGTGATGGCCCTCTGAGACCCTGCTCAGTGCATCTGCTAGCACATTGTCCTTCCCTGGAAGGTGAACAGCTATCAGACAGGTTTTCTGGGAATAAGCCAGGGACCACAACTTCATGGCTTCTGTGCACAAGGCCGTAGACAGAGAGCCTCCCTGCTGGTTGATGTACCACATGGTGGTGGTGGTGTCTGTTCTGACTTGAACTTGGGCAGTGAGGGCCCCCAGATGGGATACCCAGCTCAGAAGAGGAGCATCTGTGGTAAGGACCACTGAATGAGTCTGAGTGGCAAATGGAACCCCTTGCCTTAAATTGTCCTGATCCTGCCACCTCTGAAGGGCTTGGATCAAGGTCAGAGTAACTGGGATCAGTTTGGTAAGGGAATCCTTCCTCTGAGACCAAATATCTCTCAGATGGAACTGAATGTCCCTCATCTGGAATCTTGCCCCTTGGACCACTGCTGTAGAAGCTGCCATGTGGCCCAACAGCTGGAGGAAATGCCTTGCTGGTCGAGATACCTGAACGCTGAAGGAAGAGGATAGTTCTATAAGAACCCTTGCCCTTTCCAGGGGAAGAAAGGCTCTTGCTTTGACCGTATCCAGCTCTGCCCCTATAAAGGTAAGAAGCTGGACTGGCTCGAGAACTGACTTGGGAAGGGTGAGAAGAAATCCTAGAGAAGTGAACACTTGCTAGGTCACTTGCAGGTCTGACTTGACTTGGTCTGGAGACTGGCCCACTATTAGCCAGTCGTCCAGATATGGAAAAATGGAAATCTTTTGCCTCCTTAGAAAGGCAAGTACTACTGCCAGGCACTTTGTGAACACCCTTGGGACTGATGTTGGGCCAAAGGGCACTGCTCTGAACTGATAGCGGCCTGAGAGCAACTCGAACCTGGAATACTTTCTGTGGGAGTACCTGATGGGAATGTGAAAATAGGCATCTCTGAGGTCCAGGGAGGCTAGCCAGTCCCCAGGCCTTAGAGAGAGAAGAATTATTCCCAGAGTTACCATCTTGAACTTTGGTTTTAAAAGATGTTTGTTCAGATATCTGAGGTTTTTTTTTTTGGTATCTTAGGTCTAGGATGGGTCGCCACTCCCCCATCTTTTTGAGGGTAAGGAAGTACCTGGAGTACAGACCTTTGCCCCAGTGTAGGGTAGGTACTCTCTCTCTGGCTCTTAAAGCCAACAGAGATTAAACCTCTGCCTCTAGGGCGAGGGTTTCTGACAGACCTGCAGGTGGAAAAGATCTGGCTCTCATCTTTGGACATTTTTGGAAGCCGAGAACCAGTCCTTGGCTTACTACTTCCAGGACCCACTTGTCTGATGTAAGAGACATCCAGTCCTGGACGAAGTAAGTTAGCCTGCCCCCTACTGGTATAGAAGAGTCGACCCGGGCAGGCCCATCAGGGTGTGTGCCTGGCAGGGGCCTTAGGCTGAGGAGTGGATGCAGCCCTGCTCATTCCCCTTCTGCCTCTCCCTCTGAAGAACCCCCTCTGTGAAAAGAGAGAAGAGGCCTATGCTTGATAAAAAGGCCTGCCCCTACCCCTGCCCCTAGACTGCTGCCTTTGAGGAGTTGCCTGACTCTCTTTGGCCTGAGCACTCCTGTAAGTGATCCTGTACTCATCCATTTTCTTCATGTAATTCTCAGTCTGCTCCCCAAACAGAAGATTACCCACTACAGGAAAATCCATGGCCTTAGCCTGGGTATCCTGCGAGAGGCTAGTACATCTGAGCCAAGCCATTCCTCGAAGAGCCACAGATGTAGCCATGACTCTTGATGACACATCACTGGAGTCCACAGCAGCATGAAACTGAACTTTTGATGCCTCGATCCCATCTGCAGCCACCTCCTCCAGCTCCTCGGCTAGCTGGGGGGAGGCCTCTTTAACCAGTGCCAGTACAGTGTCCCACCTGGACTTCTGGTACCTGGCTGTATAGGCCATATAATTTGCCTGCCTGAGTCCCAAGGAAGATGCCATGTACTGTTTTTTTTTTGCCATGGCATCAATCTTCCTGGAGTCTTTGTCTGGGGAGGGGGGGGTTGTGTGTGAAGCCAAGGGAATGTTTGCCTTATCACAGGCAGCAGCCTGCACAACCCCAACATGGCTGCATTGCTGATATAAAAACTCTGTATCCGAGCCTGAAAGTGTATACCTCTTGTCCATTCTTCTATCAACAGGAGGTATAGAATTGGGAGACTTCAGGATTTTTTGTGTCCGCTTCCCAAAAGTTTTGTGAAGGGAAATAGACAGTCTCCTGGACTCTGGGATGTCCATCATTTCCACAAAATCAGGATCCTCTTGATCCTCCATTGCCTCCTCCATAGGAGCTGGAGGATCTCAGCCACCGTTCTGTAGAACATAAAGTGGGAAGGGGACTCAGAAAGCCTAGGAGGGGATACACCCCATGGTCTGTCTGGGGAGATGTCCGATTCAACAGGCACATCTAGATTTTCACCATCACCATCATCTTCAAACTCCCCCTCCTCCTCAAACTCCGGTTCATAAAATTCTTCAGGACAGTAACGACATTTCAACAGATTTTCGAACCGAGCTGCAGGAGAAATCTCCAGAGCGACTGTTCAGTGAAGCTGAGTAAAGAATCTGACGGTTATATTTCAAAGGGAAACAGACAGACACCAACCGAGCTCGAGCTCTGCATTCTATGCTCTGCATAGAAAGTTAACCCTTTGTTCTCCGGGGCAGTTTAAAGGCTGGGGCTAACTGCATTTGTCAGAATACAGCAAGACTTAATGTTGTTTGAAATGGGTATTCAAGTATGCAAAAGGAATAACCGAGAGCAGAAACAAGGAGTTGTTTAGGCTAAAGAAGGGGGGGGGGACAACCAGGGGGGAAAATGAGTGGAAACTGGAGGGTGGAAATTATAAGGGGGAGCGTAGGAAGCATTATTTCACCAAGAGGGTAGTGGAGCCATGGAATGCGCTGCCCGGGAGGCTGGTGGAGGAGGGCACAGTGGAGGGTTTCAAGAAGGGGTGGGACAGGTACAAGGGGAAAAAACCGAAAGAAGACCCTCTTGGGGCTGGGGGGGCATGAAGGCAAGCACCGACTAGATTGCTGGCTAGCAAGCAGACAAGACTGACCGTTGGGCCTATTCTGCTAGCTTTTAGTATGTAAGTATGTAAGTCCGACACAAATACTGCTGTTTTTAACTAATGTGACTCTACAACTACATCCGGTACCTGCAATAAAAGAAAGCAATAAAGAATGGAAGGCAAGTCTAGCAAGAAATCCTAAACTCTTAACTTAGAGCAGCACGTTCTGTTCCTCAATGCAGCCAAAAAAGTCTCCCAACACACCTAAAAATACGATAACAGAATACCTAGGAAAAAAGCTAATAATCCCAACACCTGGAAGAACATAATATGTGTATATAAGTACATATAAAATAACAGCAGTGACAAGGTACTTTCCTGCCGAAGTCCTCAGCTGCCCCTGGCTTCCTCCCTTCCCTGTAGCCCAAGTATCTGCAGCTCTTACTTGGTAAGGGCAGCAGTTTGAATGGTGGCACAAGCCAATATATGTTCCATCACTTGCATACCAGTTCAACACTGGAGGCTGACTGTTACAGTTAATCATACTGAAGAATTCCTGGGGTTAGAACAGCAACAATGTAAATCCGTGTATTTCAACTACGTTCCACTCCATTGGTCAATAACAGCAACAAAAAACTCGAAACAATCATACCATGCAGGTGATATTCATAGAAAATGTTACTTAACCAATAAAAAATATTTAAAGCATCACAAATAAAAGTGTGTGCTTGTGCGTTTCTGTGTGCACCTGTCTGTGCGTGTCTACCTGTCTCTGCCTGCCTCTGCGTGTCTGCCTCTAAATGTCTGTGTCAGCGTGTGCGCGTCTCTCTGTGCAAGTGTCTGTACATCTGTTTGTACGTCTGTGCCTGTGCCTGCACGTGTCTGTCCACAAAGTCGGGTCAGTTGTGTGGACCACTCTATACAATATAACTCGATATGAAAAAGGAGTGCTCCAAGGTTCATAAGGGGGGGGGGATCAAGGGAGGTGGCAGGGAACTACAGGCCTGTTAGCCTGACCTCGGTGGTGGGCAAGGTGATGGAGGGCATTGTCAAGGAGAGGCTAGGGGGGACCTGGATAAGTCAGGGTGCCTGGACGATAGACAGCATGGAGACAGGAGCTGGAGGACAGTCTGGTGGCAGATGTTAGGAGACACTGCAGACTGGGCAGAGGAACGGTGGTGGTGTTGGGGGACTTAAACATGCCAGAAACAGACTGGGAGACTATGACATCCTCTGTGACCAGGGAACAGAGGTTGTTGGATATCTTTCAAGACGCGTTCCTAACTCAGCAGGTGAGGGAACCGACCAGGAAGGCACGGGTACTGGATGTGGTCCTGGCAGACAGTGACCAGATTGGGGGCCTGGAGGTAAGGGACCCATTGGCGGGGAGTGACCATGCCACGGTCTGGTTCTGCCTGGACCTAGGAGGGGTAGAAGGCTGCACAAAGACGGAAGTAACCGACTTCAGGGGGCTGGATTTTAAGGAAATGGGAAGGATCCTTAAGGAGCATTTGGATGAGATTGGGTCAGACATGGACGCCTGATAGTAGGTGGGAAATCATCAGGGAGAGGGTGCAGGATGCTACCAGCACCTGTGCAAAGTAAGGCAATCTTGATGAGGCCCAAAAACCCTGTTGGTGGACCAGAGAGGGTCCAGGAGGTGATGCGGGAAAGAAAGCAGCCTATAAGCAATCAAGTGCTCAAGGAGTGAAAGGGATCGAGGGGAGTAATGAGCCGATAGCTAGAAGGGCCACTAGGAGTGGTGAGGGCGACTAAGGCAGGAAGGAGCAGAACCTGGCCAAGGAAATTAGGAGGGAACAAGGGTTCTTTAGATACATTGGGGAAAAGCGAAGGGTGAAGGGGCAGATTAGCAGGATTAAATCAGGGAGATGGGCACAAGACCGGGGAGCAGGCTGAGGTACTAAATGAGTACTTCACCTCAGTTTTCACCAGGGAAAATGGGGGTGCTGCATCATACATGGGAGGAGACAGAGATACTGAGGAGGGGGGGACCCTTACCGATCGGCAGGTCTGGGGAGAGGCGGAGGCATCACTGGCAGGTGGGGGGAGGGCTAAGCAGGGAGAAGGGGTACCGGAAGTGGAAATCACAGCAGAGAGAGTGAGGGAAGCCCTCAGCTCCCTTAAGACGGAGAAAACACCGGGGCCGGATAAATTACATCCCAGAGTGCTGAAGGAACTTGCAGATGTCCTGGCAAAACCCCTGGCAGAGCTTTTCACCATCTCTCTGAGGACAGGGTGGGTGCCCCAAGACTGGAAGGTGGCGCATATAGTGCCTATCCACAAGGGGGATCAAGGGAGGTGGCAAGGGAACTACAGGCCTGTCAGCCTGACCTCGGTGGTGGGCAAGGTGATGGAGGGCATTGTCAAGGAGAGGCTGGGGGGACCTGGATAAGTCAGGGTGCCTGGACGATAGACAGCATGGATTCATCCCAGGGAAATCGTGTCAGACAAACCTGGTGGAGTTCTATGACTGGGTGACAAGTGCCTTGGACCTGGGTAGACCAGTGGATGTCCTCTTTCTAGACTTCAGCAAGGCATTTGACTCTGTTCCTCATGTGGGTCTGTTGGATAAGCTGGGAGAAATGGGGGTGGGGAACCAGATGATCAGATGGATAGGCAATTGACTCCAGGACCGGACCCAGAGGGTCGTAGCTGGTGGGATAGTCTCATCCCAAGGATGATCATTAGTGGGGTCCCACAGGGATCAGTCCTTGGGCCCCTTCTGTTCAACGCCTACGTATCTGACATAAGGACAGGAATCAGGAGTGAGATGAGTCTCTTTGCAGATGACTCGAAACGGGGGGCGGTGGTGGATGGGGAGGAGGGGAGGGTGGCCCTACAGGGGGACCTGGAGGCTCTGGAAAGATGGTCTAGAAAGTGGAAGCTGAGGTTCAATGCAGGGAAATGCAAGGTACTCCACCTGGGGGCCAAAACCCAGGTCAAGTGTACACCCTGGGGATGCTACAAGTCTCGATGGCTGAGAGGGACCTGGGGTGGTGGTGGATGTCAAGATGAACAACTCGGAGACTTGTAGGAGGGCAGCAGCCAAGGCCAACAGGATGCTGGGATGCATCAGCTAGAGGATCACCTCCAGAAGGAGGTGATACTCCTCTGTATAACTGCTTGGTGAGGCCGCACCTTGAGTACTGCGTGCAGTTTTGGAGGCCACACTTAAAGCGGGACATTAACCTCCTGGAGAGGGTCCAGAGGAGGGCAACCAAAATGATTTGGGGCTTGGGGGACAGGACCTATGAGGAGAGGCTCGAAGAGCTAAATATGTACACATTGGAAGAGAGAAGGGACCGGGGAGACATGATAGAGGTCTTTAGGTACATGAAGAGGGTAAATAGGGAGGAACAGTCGGGGTGCTCAAGGAAGGAGGAAGGGGCCACTAGAGGCATGGCTGGAAGCTGGAGGGAAGATTCAGGGAGAAAGGAGGAGGGTGCTACTTCACTGAGAGGGTGGTGGAGCCATGGAATGCACTGCCTAGGGGGCTGGTGGAGGCAGAGACAGTGGAGGGGCTCAAGAGGGGGTGGGACAGGTACAGGGGAAGGGTTCTGGAAGCAAAATCCAATGCAGCAAGAATATCCGGAACTGGGAAGGGAGAAGCCAGAGAAGGCGAGGGGGACAGCAAGGTCAGCACCCAGGTTGGGGACTGACCAAACGAGCAGACACGAAAGACCGTTAGGCCTATTCTGCTGGCATTTTAGTATGTTAGTAGGTGCAGGTTGATTCGTAAGGAGAGTGCCAAGCAGTAGAAAAAGAATGATGTTTCAACAACAAGCTTTATTTGCCTGTTCCTCACTCCTCCATTTTCTCTAAAAGCCATTTAAGACTGACCCGTCAGCACAGCGGTTGAATTACCATCTGTGACGCCGGCGACCTGGGTTCGGGAATAGACCCAGGACGCTGGAGGGCCAGCCGGGGGGAGAAGGATGGAGCGTCTAGCGACAGCTCGCCTTCTCCGGCGCGGGTGGGGGTTAGGAATCACGAGCAGGCGCTAGGCCCCACCTATGACTTAGGAGAGTGGCGGACATCGGCATTAGCTTTGTTGTCTGTGGCACACCAATCCCCCATGGGAGAAATCAGGAAAAATGGCGCTCTGGCCAGTCGGGACAGCCTCCCTTGACCCTCACTGTGGAGCTCCCAGACCCCTATCTGCCACCTCAGCAGCACGCAGGATCGCTGGAATGGCCATCAAGGCTTATCCCCTACGAAGGTAAGGGACTCTCCCAAGGCAGGGATACATTGGGGATGCCTGGGCCGGCTGTGATATGGGGCAGTGGGGTCGGGGGATGCAGAGTGAGGGGATCCATGTGGAGCCTGAAGGAGAGACCAACCAGGGTGCTGAGTGGGAGTATGAAGAAATAACACACACACACAAAAAAAAAAAAAAGCTGTTCAAGTATTTGATAACACATAACGTGTATGGTTACAGTATGATTTACAAACACATCGGAGGGGGCCCATTATCAACGCACACTGCATAACCTTCCCTGGCGTAAGAAGTATTCCAGCTTAGTCTTTCCCACACGGGGTTGATGGTGGCTGCAGACTGGAATCTTCAATAGTATCTACCCACAGGAGGAAATCCCAGAGAAGCAGCATAGTAGTACCAGAACACTCCCAATAGGGAGCGACCTGCTGGGTCAACATTTCCTCAGCTGCAGAGCTTGCCAACCAGTAGGGTGCCTCAGGAATCACAGAGGAACAAACAGGCATCCTGCAAGGGGAGGATATCAGAGAGGAAAAAATCCAAATGTTAAATTGGGCCAGAAGCCCACAGTAAAGTACAGTTATGTAAGAACTTACCGTAACAGTAGATCTTCGAGAGAGGCTCTTGCAGTAGGTAACTGCAGATAGGACTGAAGCCGGCAGGCGTCAGGACTCCACGGAAAAATTTCTAGCTAGTAGTCTCTGGCGGGGGACCGCCTCATGTCAGGTGACCAACGTCAGTATAAAGGGGCGGTCCCCCATACCCGCCTTCCAGTTCTTTCCTGCCAAAGGCCAAAAAGGCAAGTCGAGAGAGAGAAGCGGATGTTTCCTTCCCTGGAAAAGGAGCTGAAAAAGCTTAGGGGGATGGAGGGATGGAAGGTATTACCTACTGCAAGGGCCTCTCTCGAAAATCTACTGTTACAGTTAAGTTCTTACATAACTGTACTCTCTCACTTCGAGAGGGCTCCTGCAGTAGGTAACTACAGAAAGGACTGAGTCCCAAGCAGTCTAGAAGAAGAAGAAGCAAACGGGAGGAGAAAACTACCCAAATGTACACCCTCTGGCTGTGAAGGTCTTAGGAAAGGAGACCTTGCAGAACAGCCAACCCGCAGCCAGCTCTACGGCGAGAGGCAATGTCCAAGCTGTAATGTTTCATAAAGGTATGGACAGAAGTCCAAGTTGCGGCTGCACACATGTCTGCCGCTGACACATTCTTGAAACAAGCAGCAGAGGCAGCAACCCCCCGGTGGAGTGGCCCCTGACTTGACTTGGCAGGGTGGTGGTGTACTTGTCGTAACAGAAAGAGATACAATGAGCCAATCATTTAGATAGGCATTGCTTAGAAACAGCATTGCCTTCTCTTTTATGCTCAAAAGAGACAAATAGTTGGTCAGTCTTTCTGCGATCCTTCGTCCTGGTGGTGTAGTATCTCAGAATTCGGTGAACATCCAAAGTACGCAAGAGGTACTCCCCTTGATTGGAGTGCTGCGTAAACAAAGCAGGCAGCTCAATGGATTGATTCAGCGAAGATTCCGCTACTACCTTAGGGAGAAACTTAGGGTTGGTACACAGAGCCACACGTTCCTTGTGGAAAATCAAGTACGGGATTTTGCACATGAGGGCCTGGAGCTCGGAAATTCTTCGAGCAGAAGTAACGGCCACTAGGAAGAGAGTCTTCCATGAAAGGAACTTTAGATCTGCTGAGGCTGCCGTCTCGAAAGGAGGCAGAGTAAGCTTCTCAAGAATAAAATTCAAATCCCAAGGAGGGGCAGGAACACGAATAGGGGGCCTCAAGTGGAGGCCCACTCTCAGAAAAGTCTTAGAGACTTCCAACTGTGCAAAGGTTATGTCCCCAAAAGGAACATGGTAAGCGAAGCTGGCTGCCATGTGAACCTTCAGAGAGGAATGACCGAGACCAAGATCAAAGAGATGGCGCAAATAATCCAGAAGCCGCCCAACAGAGTAAGAGAAAGTCTCAAAATTTTCGTAAGCAGCCCAAATAGAGAACCATTTCCACTTCATAGCATAGACAGATCTAGTAGAGAGCTTTCTGGCCTCCACCAGAATCTCAGTCACCAGCGTGGAAACCCCGAACCAGATCTGAGCTACGTCTGCAGGAGCCACACATGCAATTGAAGGGACTTGAGGCCTGGATGGACCAGCGTCCCCTGATCTTGGGTCAGCAAAAGCTGTGACAGAAAAAAAACGAGGTTCCTCTGAATACTGTTGCAGAAGAGAGAACCAAACTTGCCTGGGCCAGAAAAGAGCGATTAGGATCATGCGAGCTCCTGAGCTGAGTTTCTGTAAGACCCTCTGAATCAATGTAATCGGGGAGAAGGCATAGACGAATCTGCCCCTCCAGTCTGGAGACACAGAGTCTCTTTAAAAAATGCCGTGCCCTGGAGTGAACGAGCAGAAGGCAGGAAGTTTTGCATTGTGAGGAGACGTAAACAGGTCTACCTGTGGCATTCCCCAGTGTAGGAAGATATCGTCTGCCACCCCCTGATCCAGTTCCCACTCGTGAGCAGACGACCGACTGAGGTGGTCTGCCAACATGTTCTCGACCCCTGGGACATGAACTGCCGTGAGGTGAAGGTTGTGCTGCACTGCCAAATCCCAAACCCATATCATCTCCCTGCAGAGAGAGTAGGAACGAGATCCTCCCTGTTTGTTGATGTACCAGATTACACACATGTTGTTCGTCTGGACAGCCACATGCCCGGGGAGCAGATATAGATGTGGAGCCTGAAGAGCATACAGCACGGCCCGAAGCTCAAGCACATTGATGCGAAGCATTTGTTCGAGCCAGGACCAGGAGCCCTGGGTCCTGTGAGACCCCAGATGGGCTCCCCAACCCTCGCCTGAGGTGTCTGTTGTCAGTGTCTGGAAGGGAGGAGAAAGGCAGAAGGGAACCCCCGGCAAAGGTTCTCCTGAACCATCCACCACTGCAAGTCCCAAACCGTGGGGTTGGAGACCAGAACTAGCTGATCTAGGTCGTCCAACAACTGATCCTACTGAGACCGAAGGTTCCACTTAGAGATTCTCATGTGCAGCCAAGCGCGAGGGACTGTCTGAATAGCAGCCGCCATGAGCCCAAAGAGGCAAAGGACTGACCTGGAGGTGACCCGCCTGCGGCTGGACAACAGGCTGACCTGAGCCTGGAGTGTGGCCGCCCTGTCCAGTGGCAGGAATGCCATGCCAGAGGTCATGTTCAAGACCACTCCAATAAACTGGAGCCTCTGGGACGGGAGCAGATGAGACTTGGCCTGGTTGATGGTAATACCCAGACTGGTGAAAACCTGCAGCGGAGAGGAAGTGCAGGAGCTCCTCCCTGGATGGGGTCGCCAGGAGCCAGTCATCCAGGTACGGGAAAACCTGAACCCCTTGGGTACGCAGGTAGGCCAGTACCACCGAAAGACATTTGGTGAACATTCAGGGCACCGAGGAAAGACCAAATGGGAGGGCCTTGAACCGGTAGTGGCCGCCCGGAACGAAAAACGTAGGTATTTGCGGTGGTAAGAGCAACTAGGGATATGCAGGTAAGCATCCTGCATGTCCAGAGCACACAGTCAGTGTCCTGGCCGAAGGAGGGGCAGAAGACCCTACAGAGAGAGCATTCTGAACCTTTTGTACGTCACGAACAAGTTCCGGGAACCGAGGTCGAGAATAGGCCTCACGTCTCCAGACTTCTTCAGGACCTGGAAGAAATGGGAGTAGTAACCCTTCCACTGAAGATGGGGTGGGACGGGCTCTATCGCCTCCTTCAGAAGAAGAGAGGATATTTCTTCCCGGACCAGAAGAAGGTGTTCTGGGGAGTAAGACGACGGGGGCGGGGGGGGTTCGAGGTGGTTTCTGAAGAAACTCTATTCAGTGTCCTTCTGCAATCAGCTGCAGCAGCCAAGTGTCTGGAATGATCCTCTCCCAACCCGGTAGATGGAAGGAAAATCTCCCTCCTACCGGTTCCTCTGGGAGGCCCAGAGGCTGAGGGAAAGGAAAGGAGAGGAGTCAGGAGGTGTGAGGCAGCGTCACAGCTGAAGCTCCGGACGCATTTGTAGGGGGGCATGGCAGCTGGAGGGTCATGACGTTTGTTGGCCCGCTCGGGGTTCGCCTTGTGCCAGAGGTCCTGCGAGGCGATGCTGAGCTTGAGGGAGCCAGTACAGGAGGTCAACAGACTTAAGTGCAGTACTCTTCTACAGATCGGTGATGATGTCCTTGACATCACCACCAACAACACTGAATCCCTGAAGGGCGCATCCTGGATAGCAGACTGCACCTCCGGGAACAAACCTGACACTCTGAGCCGGGCATGACGCCGCAACCCTATGGCGAAAGCCAAGCTCCGACCAGCAGGGTCCACTGTGTCGTACGTGGCACGAAGCATGTGCAGACTGGCCGAACGCACAGACTGGACTAGGTCAGCCACATCCTGCTTCGTCTGAGACGCAGGAAGGGAGTTCAACTTAGTTTCCACCTCGCTAAGGATCGCCTTCTGGTAATCCCCCATGTGAGCAATGTAATTCAGGGCTCCGATTCCCACAGTGGAAGAAACATAGACCTTCCTCCCGTACTGGTCCAGAAGGCGGGATTCCTAGCGGGGTGGTGAAGAGCTCAAGTGTTTGGGGTTAGCCGTCCGGCCGTGAGCAGCACCAATCACGACCTAATCAGCTCTGGGATGTGAATTCGAAGAGTCAACACCCTCCGGAGCCTGATACAGCCTATCCGACTTCTTAAGAAGCGGGCTAATGCAGACGGTTGCTTCCAAATGGTCCACACAAGGTCGGCATAAGGCTCAATCCAGGGTGGAACCAGAGTAGGAGCAGTCTCTGGCAGATCCCGGTGCGCAGCGAGTTTACTGCACTGTGGATCCGGCTCCAAGGATGGCCACTGATGAATAGCCTGAATTTTACATAGCAACTCCATAAGAGAAGGATCCTCCAGAGGGGACTTTGGAGAAGTCCTTGGCCTGGGCTTGTCTGGAGTGCGTTGCTCGTCGTCCGGATCAGAACGACTGTCTGAGTCATCCGAGGTCTCCAGGAGGATGAAGAAAAGAGCACTCCTCCTCGGTAGCGGGAGAGGAACGGACCTCTCGGGGAAGCGTATCCTGCCTTGCAAGGTTTGCCTCTGGTATCGGGGGGGAGGGTCTCTCACCTCCGACGTACGTGGTCTGGAACCGGGTCAGGCGTCGGAAGAAGACTCTCTACCTCCCTGGTGAGCTGAGCCTTAGCCCACCAGGAAGCAAGTCTCTCCTTCAAATCCACCGGCGTCTGAAGGGGCAATGGAGGAGGAGGAGGGGTGTACAGATACTGGGGGTATCAAAACAGCGCGTATCCATATCCCAAGGGCAGGAAGCCTAGCACTGGGTACTGGAGCACCATGTACTGTGGCGTTGGGTAGGCTAGCATCAGGTACTGGGGTGCCGGATATTGCGGGGTTGGGAAGGACGGCGTCAGATATGACTGGGTCGGATACCCAGGTACTAGGGGCTCTGAAGGAGCAGAGGGTCCTAGAAACGGCACAGCGGGCGGGTCCAGAATGGAAGGCCTGGTGTAGGGGCAGCGTCCAGCATGGAGATATTGCCAGGTATCAGGTAGGTCGGCATCAGAGAATCCGATGTCTGGTCATCCGGCCCAGCAGGAGGGAGACCCGACAGTAGCGTGCCAACATTCTCCGTGACACCCGGAGAAGAAGGGTTACCATCCCCGGGGTCCAGTAAAGGAGATGCTGGGGCCTCGGAATGCAACAAGCAGCAAAGGGCTTTCGAGGCAGCGGAGAGGCCGAAGGGTCTGGCGTTAGCTGTAACACGAGCCAAGTCCTGCTACTAGCGGGATACGGGCGGGCGTCGGAGGGCAGATGTCCGGCTTATGGACGTCACGCTTCGACAAAGGCCGCTGGAATGCGCCTTGGCGGGCGCTTGAGGCAGCGTGACCGCCCTAAAGGGTCGGGCGCCTTATCAACCTTACCCGGCGGGCCAGAGGAGCCGATGTCCAGCTTACCGGGTTGCTTGACCAGAAGGTCAAGACCAAGGCGTCTTACTGGGAACAGTCACCTCCTTTGACCCGAGGCCCCGAGGGGCCTGAGCCAGCCCGACGGAGGGTTGACACTGCCTGAAGCCTCCAACACGGCTGTCGAGGAACTGTCTCCCGGCGGAGACGTTACCTGCAGCAACGCTACCCCAGCCGAGGTTGCAGCAACCGTAGAAGAAGAGTCCCGGTGCTTCTTCTTGCAGTGGCCATCCGGATAAGTAGAGGCCCGCCTGAGTTTTATCAACTCCTTTTCCATGGAGGTCATCTTGAGTTTGAGCATTGGGCCTCAGGGACTGCTGCGCCAGCTTTCGGGTGGCTGCGTTGAACTGTTAGCAGAGCTGGCACTTCTCACGGATGTGTCGGGGCCTAGGCAAAAGGCACTGGGATGTCGTCTTGTGCAGGAGCTGGCACCGCAGGAATCGCACTTGTTTTGTGCACAGAGAAATCGGGACTACACACAGCAGCTGAGGTAAAGGCTGACGAAATTTGAAGAAAAAATGTCTTTCGGATGAGACGTTAAACTGAGGTCCCATCTGCCTGGATTGGTAGTAATTCAGGTGGATGTTAAAGATCCCATGGCACTTATCGATAAAGAAATGGGGAATTTCCCCGGTGTCCTGGCCAAATTTCTCCCATTCACTAAAAATACCACCAACAGCTTAATCTGGTTCAATTTCAGTTGCTTACCATCCGTATCCCCCTCCCCCCGGGTCGCCCCTGAAAAAGGAACTTCTAGGCCATGTGGGCTTACCTGGTCAACAAAATTCAATAAATCAATAAATAAATAAAAAGATCGAAATAGGCGGTAAAACTACCGACGATTGACTACGAAGCAGTGAACTTAACCGTGAGGCGCTAAACGAGCTAACAGCGGGAAAAAACTGGAAGGTGGGTGTGGGAGATCGCCCTTTTATACTGACATCACCTGACATGGGGGCAGTTCCCCGCCAGACACTGCTAGCTAGAAATTTTTCCATGGGGTTCTGATGCCTGCCGGCATCAGTACCATCTGTAATTACCTACTGCAAGAGCCCTCTCGAAGTAAGTTCTCAGTTTAGTACCTCTCCTAAGAGATTGTGTGACAGTTCCACCACCTCTAACATCATCCCCAAGGGCAGAATAGGAAAGGTCCACCACCTGGATGACAGGTGCCCCAATGATAAAGCTAAACAAACAAAGAAACAATAGCTAAACTAATCATAGAGGTAGAACCCAGAGCTTTTCCTTTTTTATTCTTCCATAAAAACTAAATCCTCCTAGGTCTTGCCACGTCTTCCTACCCCTCTTTTATTTTCCCCTTTCCCCAGCAGAGAGAGAGGGAGAATTGGATGGCAGGCTATCCCAGCTGCCAAGAAGAGAGGACCTGTCAAGAAGGCAGGAAGAGGCAAGACTGCCATGTTAAGCAGAGAAAACAAGAATCTTACCCGCTGAACCCCTTTCTCTCCCCCCTTTTTTTTTTCGTTTTGTTGCTAGGAGATGAAACAAAGAGGCCTTCAAAACACTGCCTAAGCCTAAAAGAAAAAAACATTTTTTTTTTTTTTTAACTAGAAGGGGAAGTAAAGAGGCCTCCAAGAAACCATATAGTGACCAAAACTGTTTGGGGTTTTTCTAGCAGCAGTGAAAGGGCCACCTAACAAGCCGTGCCCCCAATATTATCTCCCAAGGAGGTAAAAGGGAAGAAAGAATAGGAAAATGAAAGACAGGTGAGCTGCCCAGATGTCTGGCCATAGGAGGGAATGGTGGGTGGGTTGCAGTAATGAATGGTGACGATATTCTGGAAGATCAAGAATTACACCACGTACGTAATTTTCATATCTTTCAAGAATCAATCTTCACCATTCATCACGTTGTGGGTCAAAGAGCCAAGCTTACCACCAAAGGGCAGTACTGGCTTACCCCGAGGGAAACAGCTATTCCCTCAGCCTCCCATGCAGGAGAAGCACCAAGAAGCAGGAGCCCCATATTTATTTTTTTTATTTAGTTGTTTAACCAGGAGTAGCACACTAAGCTGAAAGCTTTTTTACAGGAGCGACCTAGGAGCACAGGGAAGCTAAGTGACTTGCTCAGGGTCACACAGTATGCAAGTGGAAGCTGTGGGATTCAAACCCAGGTCTGGTCTGCTGGATGTCACCAGATTTGCAGCTCAGAGCCTTAAACTACTGCGCTATACTGTGTCCCTTATGGGCCTAGCAAGGCCAGAGACTGGTCAGGAGCAGGCGGAAGCTACCATGGCCTGGGAGCAGGCTGCAGGAAAATAAATGGGCTCCCTGGAGTCATGAGGTGATCACCCTATGCCAGGCCAAGGGTGACAACCAGGAGAGACAAAGCCACACCGTCCGCTGAATGCAGACTAGACTAGAGGCTACCTCATTGGTGTCATATGATGCCCTCACCTAGAGCCTCGCCAGCTCCAGGCCCTGGGTGGAAAGGCATATGGCCTGTCTGGTTGCCTCACAATCTGGCACAGATGCCAGGAATCGTCACTGTGTTCCCCACAAGTGCCTGCCACAGGTCACTTGGTGTGGCTGTCATGCCAAGATGCACAACAGGGTGCGCACCACCGAGAAGACTCATTGATTTCAGGCATCATACTCTGTAGAGTCTGACTCTGAGGGACGGTCGTGCATTGGGCGTCTGTGCCCAGACAGGGAAGGGTCCAGGAGCTGGACACCAGAAGAGGAGCGTGGCATGGATCCTGCAGTCCCCACAGGTGTGCAATACCTGAAAAAGGCCAGAGGGAGGGAGCCAGACTTCTCTAGACAGCTCTGCAAAAGGGCCTAAGCATTGAAGTTATTACTAGAAAGTCATGAGTGTACTTCAAAGAAGGGCTACGTCAGACAGGCAGTACTGCGGTTTGAAAAATGATCAATTTGCAGCTTCCTCATCATCTCCGAAATAAACTGCTGCTAGTGAGCGTACAGTCTCAAAGGAGACACCAACATTCAAATACCTTTCAAGTGGGATAAAATCCAGGTCCAGGCAAAAAAAATGATAAAAAACAGTGAATTTTATTCAGTGCACACCAGACCAAAAAGCACACAGAGTAAGGAGCTTACTTGCCCCAGTGAGGGTGCACAGTACCTGAGGAGACGCGAAGGGAAGAGTCCTCTTCCTCAGAGAAGAAAGATGAGGATGACCAGGAGCTGGGCTCAGGGGGTGGTGACGCCAGGGTCTCAGGCAAGAAAATAGCCTTCCCTTGTGTCCCGAGGTATGTGGGAAAGGCACTGGCCAATGCCCTGAACTGATCCCAGGTCAGGGGCCCTGAAGGACCAAAAATGCCAAGGAGAAGAGGAGGAGGGTCATGGCAAACTAGGCCACGTCCTTTGCCAGGGCTACGAGAGCATACAGGGGACCTCATCCAAGGGGAGGGCCTGAAAAACTCAGCCACTGGAGAACACTAACCATGCAGGAGCGATCTAGGTGGCACCCTTGGGACCCCCCCCCAGCAGAGAGGTTGGAGCCACAGAGGTCTCAGCACCAGAGGACGAAATGGGGATGGCATCATGACCAGAATCTGACAGAGGAGCAGCTCCTAACACACAGCTCAACTGAGACCTAGAACTAGGCCCAGGAAAACCCCTATCCTTGTCAGAGCTTGGCAGCCAGTCAGGATCATCCCAGTTCTCATCCCCAGATCATCTGATTGTTCAGGGGACAAGATCCAGAAAACCTCTACTAGGTGTCTAATTCCAGGGGTTTTCCCCTCTCCAGATGCCCTATGCGGTGACAAGAGGGGACCCCGGACCCAGTCATGCAGTCAGCACCATCCCACTCAAATGGCACCGGTCTCAGTGCCAGTAGCCAAAATGGTGCCAGAATGCGAACCAAGGAACCCACCAGTGTAGGCTCAGCATATCAGTGGGGTCCCTCAAGTTTCAGTATTGGGGCCACTCTTGTTCAATGCCTACGTCTCGGATATAGGGAGGTGGGCCAGGAATAGGTTGTCTCTCTTTGTGGACAATTCAAAACTGGGATCACTGGTGGATTGTGAAGAAGCAAGAGAGGCGGTCCAGGGGGATCTGGATACCCTGGAGGGATGGTCAAGGAGGCGGGGAGTGTAATTTAATGCCGGAAATGTAAGGTACTTTATTTGGGGTCAAAACCCAGGCCATATATACACCAGAGTTCTAGCAAGCCACATTGGGAGAAAGGGATTTAAGGGTGGTGATAAACGTCAAAATGAATAACTCTGAAAATTGTAGAAGAACTGCAGTCAAAGCAAACAGGATAGTGGGCTGCAGCCAGGGAATTAAGTCCATAAGAAGGGAGGTGATCCTCCCTCTATATAATGCCTTGGTCAGGCGCAGGCCGCAGCTCAAGTACTGCGTACAGTTCTAGAGACCTCATCTGAAGGAAGACATAGCACTGCTGGAGAGAGTCCAGAGGAGAATGACCAGGATGATTCAGGGCATGGAGGGGAGGCCTTATGAAGAGAGACTGGAAGAGCTTGGGCTTTACTCACTGGAGGAGAGGAGGGACAGGGGAGATATGAAAGAGGTTTTCAAGTATGTAAAAGGAATAACCAGCAGTGGAATCAAGGAGCTGTTTAGGCCAAAGGGGAGAGAGACAGCCAGGGGGCATGACTGGAAGCCGGAGGGGGGAAACTACAGGGGGACCGTAAAAAGCATTTTTTTCACTGAGAGGGTGGTGGAGCCGTGGAATGCACTACCTGGGAGGTTGGTGAAGGAGGGCACAGTGGAGGTCTTCAAGAAGGGGTCCCTTCTGTTCAACGCCTATGTATCTGACATAAGGACAGGAATCAGGAGTGAGATGAGTCTCTTTGCAGATGACTCGAAACTGGGGGCGGTGGTGGATGGGGAGGAGGGAAGGGGGACCTGGAGGCTCTGGAAAGATGGTCTAGAAAGTGAAGCTGAGGTTCAATGCAGGAAATGCAAGGTACTCCACCTGGGCCAGAAACCCAGGCCAAGTGTACAC
The DNA here is from genome assembly GCA_016271365.2 of Neoceratodus forsteri. Lineage (NCBI taxonomy): Eukaryota > Metazoa > Chordata > Ceratodontiformes > Ceratodontidae > Neoceratodus > Neoceratodus forsteri. Next base: position 953,537,580 of record CM028130.1, read on the forward strand.
CCTGGGGAAATACCAAGTCTCGATGGCTAAGAGAGACCTGGGGTGGTGGTGGATGTCAAGATGAACAACTCTGAGACTTGTAGGAGGAGCAGCCAAGGCCAACAGGATGCTGGGATGCATCGCTAGGGGATCACCTCCAGAAGGAGGAAGTGATACTCCCTCTGTATAACTGCTTGGTGAAGCCGCACTTGAGTACTGGCAGTTTGGAGGCCACACTTAAAGCGGGACATTAACCTCCTGGAGAGGGTCCAGAGGAGGGCAACCAAAATGATTTGGGGCTTGGGGACAGGACCTATGAGGAGAGGCTCGAAGAGCTAAATATGTACACAATGGAAGAGAGAAGGGACCGGGGGTACATGACAGAGGTCTTTAGGTACATGAAAAGGATATATAGGGGAGGAACAGTCGGGGTGCTTCGAAGGAAGGAGGAAGGGGCCACTAGAGGGCATGGCTGGAAGCTGGAGGGCGGGGGAGATTCAGGGGAGAAAGGAGGAGGTGCTACTTCACTGAGGGTGGTGGAGCCATGGAATGCACTGCCTAGGGGGCTGGTGGAGGCAGAGACAGTGGAGGGGTTCAAGAGGGGGTGGGACAGGTACAGGGGAAGGGTTCTGGAAGCAAAATCCAATGCAGCAAGAATATCCGGAACTGGGAAGGGAGAAGCCAGAGAAGGCGAGAGGGACAGCAAGGTCAGCACCCAGGCTGGGGACTGACCAAACGAGCAGACACGAAAGACCGTTAGGCCTATTCTGCTGGCATTTTAGTATGTTAGTATGTTAGTAAGGGGTGTGACAGGTACGCAGGGAAACTGAAACTAAAGAAGACCCTCTTGGGGGCTGGGAGGTGTTAAGGAGAGCAGCCACTAGGTTGCTGGCTTTCGAGCAGACAAGACAGACCATCTGGTCTATTCTGCAGGCTTTTAGTATGTTAGTATATAGCTCCAACCTAGACATCAAGGATGTCCACTGCCCCAAAGGTGCCACGGACTGGGAGAGGTGTGCAACCAACCCACTAGAGGGGGTTGACTGTCCCAGAGACCCCTCCTCCAGGCTCTCAGTCTCGACGAGACAAGGAATGGAAGAGGCCTGGTCTCCCTCAGTATATATAGTACTGGGGAGGGGCTCTGGGATAGAATTCGAGGACCTTATCTTGGAGCCCCTCATGCGATGCCTGCCTCCAAAGGTGGGGGCGGACAATCCCACCGCATCACGGGGAGTTGGAGAGTTAAATATTCCATAGAAAAGCAGGTGTCACAGTGGTCCATCACGTGGTTGGCTCAGAGGCAGATCCAACAGCAACCATGATGGTCATGGACAGACAAAGGCTTCCCACAGGAACACCAACGCATAGGGGGAGCACCTGTCTGACTTTTTTCTGTTTAGGCCCCTCAGAATCCAACATGACTACAGAAGCAGAAAAAACAAAACTAAGCAAAAGAGGAGCTCGGTGCCGTAAAAGGACAGAAGAAAAAGCTGTGCCAAAAAGGCAAGGAAAAAAAAATACGGCATCAAGCTAGGAGCAACAAACTGTGATGCAGAGAAAAAAATGGAAACGCTCCCATGGAATGCAACCTCAATAGAAGGAAGAACAAAACAGAGAAGCAGGGGGCTGGCGTCTGTTACTGGCCAGTACATGGGATGCAACATCATACGTCGGCCTCGTGGGTGGCACCGCCACTGACGCTGGCCCACTAGCTCTAAGCTCTTGAAGCTCCCATGGCATCCTAGCACCGTGAGAACAGACCCATGAAGTAAGAAACGGTGAAGATCGATTCTTGGAAGATCAACAACAAAGAGCCTAAAATCTCCCTAACTACACTGCACTAAAAACTGTCCCTGTCTTTGTACCTGTAAGGCAGAAGACAAAACTGGCAACTGACCTACTGTGGCTCTAACAGGACACTACATGGGGTGTAACCATGCTTGTGTCCTGCCTGCATAGAGTGTCACCACCCATCTGCAGAAATGACATATGCTTCCTGTGCAAAGGTACAGCAGAGGCAGCATCAACTGCCATGGCAGGGTTGATGTGGCAGGATATCAACTAGGATTTAGCCTGTCAAGATTGTTCCAGTAATAACTCAGCAATTAAACTGACAAGTCTAAGGTTGTGCTTGTACAAGTGTTTAATGGAGTCAAAAAAGCAGAGTAGATTCTTCATAACAAAACCAAAAACAAAGATAAGTAGCAAGATCTCAGGACAAAAAATTAAGTGTGATCAATGCTCAGACAGCCTAGCAGATGCTTGAAAATTTCCCCACCCGCTTGGAAAGGTCTTTTTTGTCTGTGTATGACTGGAATTACAAGTTGTTTTAAGTATTCATATGTCAAGAATGTGAGGTTTTTCACCTTTAAATTGTGCAACTGAATGACACCAAAAAGTAGGGAACAATTTTATAGTTTTAAGGAGCCATTTGGTACACCATCAAAAACAGTGTTAAGATTTGCCACTGAAGCAGCACCTGCAACTGAATCGTGGGGCTGCTAGTTATTCTTCACTGTTTTTCCAGTATGCATCACTCAAGTGAACACCACCAAGTAACTCGGGAGTGGTGAGGCCATGAGTGAGTTATCCTAGGTTTGCAACATGCTCTATGCTGGTCTACCTGAGAGGTCTATTAAATGTGTACGGATAGTTTAGAGATCTCAGAGTGACTTCAAGGTACTTTCTTGAACTTACAAGGCCAGTCACAGCTTCGGTGCGTCATATATCACCAAGCACCTGGAGCCTTATGCTACAGTCTGAACCTTCCATTAAGCTGGAAAGAAGCTTTGCGCAAGTCAGTCAAGGATGGGACTACGGTCCATTTGCAACTGAGCATTTCAAATATATCAGAGCTAGAAATTAATGGTATGCCACCTTATTTTGCATACCAGTTTCAGCCAGAATACCATTCTTCACGCTGTATTATTTTCTTGATTCTAACCCTGTGTGTGTGCCCAACTGCTGTACCCCTCTCCCTAAATCTGCCAGATACCCTCTGAAACAGAAATAACATTTCAGATTTTTTTTAAGCTTTTAAAGGAATACCTCCATTACCAATCTGGGCCATTTTAAACTAAAAGAAAGTGTTTTCTTTACTCAAAGAGGAGACTGATAGCACCTTACAGATAACTGGCGACTCAGTAATGCCAAGTCAATATCTTTTTCTGTGGCTCAGTAGGTAGCATGCTTGCCTCTGGGACAGGAATATCGGAAAGTAGTGGGTTGAAGCCTCATAGCAGGCACTTGGGGTAAAATGTAATTAAATGCCTGTAAATGTTCTTTCCCCGACTGCTGACTGCAGGACTGTCATACCACTCTACCATCAATATTTTGTCATTTGTGATGCTGCGTACCAATCTGGAATTCTGCAAAAGGTAAACCTGGCTTTTCCAAACAGTACAGGGTAGAGCCAGAGCTTGCAACTTGACAACTGTCTGGCCCCCCAGCTATGTGTTTGTAATGGCCACTGGTTAAAAAATGCAGGATAGGTCCAGACTGGAAGGCTCCCTAATACACAGCCACATCCTTTAAAGAAGACTGCTCTGATGGTTGACAGTGAGGAGCCATTTGTTCCAGAACAATCCGGTGTGGCAAGTTCCCTGTTTCCATCAGGTCTTATTAGCAAGGAAGAAAAAATTACCGTAGTAATTCTGTTTCTTCCAAGGGGTCCTTTAACTTCAGTAACAGCAGTAGCAGTAAGCTGACCAGGTTGAACTGCCTTGGAAGTGGAGTCATGAATATTCATTAAAACAGAGTGGCCAATCAGAATCAAGAAAGAAGTTGTGCTAAATGCAAAGAGCACACAGGGTTTCAGAATTTTTCGAAGGAAGGAAGGAGAACAATGACTAAAAGAACTGTGCCAACAAGCTTTAAAACCATGCAATAACATGAACTATAAAAAGACTATAATTAACCATAAACATGCTCTAAAAACAATCCAAAAAAACTGAACAAATCTGGCAAAAAGATACAGAAGCAGAGCCCTCTTAACGTAGGTGCCTGGGGCAGGTGGGAGGTTACTGATGCTAAAAGACCCCTTGGAAGAAATAGAATTACTACGGTAAATTCTTCTTCTCACCCCAGGTGTCCTTTAGCATCAGTAACAATAGCAGACTACAAAGCAGTACAGTTGGGAGGCGGGTACAAAACCTACTTGGGGAAGAGGTTCTGCAGCACCGCCCTGCCAAATCTGGCATCAGACCTTGACCATACATCCAGGCAGTAATGCTTTGAAATGTGTGAAATCTTCCAGGTAGCAGTGCCCTTAGTAGAGTGGGCCCAGAGGCCTTGAGAGGGCTGTTTGCCAGCCTTGGCGTAACAGAAGTGAATACAGGAAACTATCAAGCAAGAGATAGTTCTTTTGGTTGCTAGTTTTCCCCTGCCCACCTCAACACTGGTGAGGAAAAGCTTAATAGAGGAGCCTCTGACCTTTTGGTATGCTCCATGTAATAGGACTGAACTCTCCTGACATCTAGGCTGTGAAGCCTCCTTTCCCCTAGAGTGGAATTGTCAGTGAAAAAGACAGGAAGAGTAAAGGACTGGTTAAGGTGGAACTCAGAGACCACCTTGGGAAGGAATATCCTATTCGTTCTGAGCTCTACTTTGTCCTTATGGAGGACCATGCAGTTACACTCAGTGCAGAGTGCCTGCAGTTCTGAAATCCTTTTTTGCAGAAGTGACAGCCACTAGGAATACGGTTTTCCAGGTAACTTACTTAATGTGGGCTGTGGCATGGGCTCGAAGGGGGAGCTCCATAAGCTTAGCAATGCAGAGGTTAGGGTCCCAAGGGGGAATAGGTTCCCTAACTGGGGGCTGCAAATGAAGGAGGCCCTCGAAGAACATTTTGAAAACGGGCCGAGAAATTATAAGACTTTTCTTTCCCAGTGGCAAGGTAGGCTGAAATTGCAGCTAAATGAAGCCTCAAGGACGAGGCCTTGCAGCCTTATGATTGCAGATGAACTAAATAGTCCAAATGAGAAGGGATAGAGGCCTTCACAGGGTCTGTTCTTTTTCCTCTGCACCAGATAGAAAATCTTTTCCATTTAGCTGCATATGTTTTCATTGCGCTTGTCTTCTTAGCCATGCAAAGAATTTTCAGAACTTGTTCTGAATACTGTGCATCTGAGAATCCTAGCTCCTCAAGAACCAGGCTTTGAGGTGAAGGGATTCCAGGTCTGGATACCCCCTTAAGAAGGCTGGTGTGCCGAAGCATAGGGGTCCTGGCCCTACTTGTCGATTTGGAATAAATGCTATTTAGCATTTACTTTGGTCTGTTATCTTTTCTCCTGCCGTTCTGGAGTGCTCACTTTTTATTCATTTACTAGCTCCTCAAGAACCAGGCTTTGAGGTGAAGGGATTCCAGGTCTGGATATGTCACCCCTACTTGTGGTAGGGTGAGGAGACACTGAGTCAGAGGAAGTCGAATCTGCTTCTTGTTGGACATGGCCAGCAGGAGAGGATACCAGGCCTGCCTTGGCCAGTCTACAGCGATGAGGATTCATGGTTGCAGACTGATCCCTGAGCTTCAGTAGCGCTCTGTGTAACACAGGAAATGGAGGGAAAGCATACAGCAACTTCCCTGTTCTGTTCGAAACTAGTACATCTGCTGAGAGAGTGACCATTGCTGGGGGTCTGCAGCAGTACAGAGGAAACCGGTAGTTGAGGTGGGATGTAAACAGGTCCACCTCTGGTGTATCCCACCTCCTGAAGACTGTGGCAAGGGCTTGTCTGTTCAGAGTCCATTCATTGTGACCTTGGCTAATGCAGCTCAGAGCATCTGCCAGGGTATTGTCCTTGCCTGGAAGATGTATGGCAGAGACTCACATCCAAGAAATAGGCCAGGGACCAGATTATCATGGCCTCTGTGCACAGGACAGTAGACCTCATGCTACCCTGTTTGTCTATGTAACAGATAGCAGTGGTGTTGTCTGTTCTGATTTAAACAGTGTTGTCTCTTGACCCGAGGGGCGAAAGCTTTCAGTACCAGGTACACAGCTCTGAGTTCTAGAAGATTTATGTAGCTTTTGGACTCCTTTGGCATCCAAGTGCCACTGACTGAAGAACAAAGAGACGCCCACTGAAAGGTTTTTCTATTCCTTCCACCAGTCGAGAGCTTGAAGCAGTGTTTTTGTCACTGGTACTAGTTTGGACATAGAATTTTTCTTTTGGGACCAGTGGGCTGGCAAATGATATTGAATGTCCTTCATTTGAAAACTTACCCCGGGACCACAGCTGTCATGGAAGCCATGTGGTCCAGGAGCTGCAGAAAATGCTTCACAGGCCTTGGCTGGCATAGCAGAAAAGAATTTGCTGCAGTCAAAGTTTTGAATTCTGTCCTGAGGAAGAAAGGCTTTTGGCTGCTGAGTATCCAAGTCTGCTCCTATGAAGCTAAGGAGCTGAGAGGGATCCAGATGGGATTTCTTTTCATTGATTAGAAACCCCCGAGTGGACAGAGTTTGTCTTGTGCGGTTTAGAACCTCTCTGAGGGGTCTTGCCCACTACGAGCCGCTCATCCAGGTATGGAAAGACTGAGATGCCCTGCTTTCTCAAGTGGGCTGCCACTAAGGACAGGCACTTTATGAATATTCTGGGAGCAGATGCAAGGCCAAAGGGCATGGCTGCAAACTGGTAATGGCCTGAATGCAGCCTGAACCTCAGAAACTTTCTGTGGGGCTGCCTTATTGGTAAGCGAAAATAGGCATCCTTGAGATCCAGGGAGGCTAGCCAGTCTCCCTGCTGCAGAGTGTGTATTACCATATGAAGGGTAATCATCTTGAATTTTGGTTTGAGTAGGTGCCTGTTTAGATATCCGAGGTCTAAAGTAGGTCACCACTCCCCATTTTTCTTTAAAGTCAGGAAGTGTCTGGAGTAGATATCTTTTCCATGCTGTGAAAGGGGAACCCTCTCCACCACTTTGGTTGATAATAGTCTTTACCTCCAGCTCCAACAGGTATCCTTCTGTTAGGGATAGGGGTTTTGACAGAGCCAGACCCTGAAGGGCAAATATGTGCCTAGGCCTACTTTACCGACATAGACAACACCTTACTGCAGAAGCACTGAAGATTGCCATCCAAAGCTCGATGGTGTCCATCACTGATTATGGTCTTATAATCTATGGCTTTGCCTCTGCCCAGAGATGAATTTCAACATCACTTAACAAGGCCTGCAGGCTCATCGTCTCACTCATACATGTGACCTGTATGCCCAATCTGGCTGGCTTCAACTTTCAAATTGCATAAAATACCAAACCTGCATTATGGCAAAGAAAGTAACCATGGGCCTCCCTTGAGTCCAAGCACTGCTTAATTCTAGACTAAAGCCACGGAACACCAGGGGCTCTGAATACCAGCTCCTACAAGTTCCCCGCCATCGCACCTCTCAGTGCCAAAGATCCTTTTCCTTAAGAGCGCCTAGCTGGTTAAATGCGCTCAATCCCGACATCTCCTCCACTACCACCTTGGCTCGTTCAAACAAACTCCACCTCACTAACTCTAGCTCCTGTGAATGCTACCTATAATCTACTCAGCCGTCTCGTTTTTGTTCCCTCCAACTATCACCTACCACATATCCACCCCCTCCTTTTCCTCTATGTTACTTTTTTATTTCTTCTTTCTTTTCACCACTCCTGACTCTCCCCCTTCACCTCCCCCGCCTCTTCTGAGCCCTCAGTGATCTTTCCCTTTTTGTTGACTAGTTTCAGCCTGCTCCCAGTTGGTGACCATGCCCTTTGGCTGCAATTCCTGCCCTCTCCAACTTCGCTCCTCACGTTTTCTTCATCTTCCACCATCCCTCCTACTTACCCCTCTGTTACTCTGTGTTCCCATGTATTCATTCTACTTATAGTTATTGTATTGATCTACCACTGTAACCTAATATGCCAACCCATTTATTGTTTTGTTCCAATTTCTGTAACTTGTATTGTATTTGTTCTCTGATGCGGAACCTTTGTGAAAGAGCCTGGCTCAAAGGTACTTGTAATCCTAGTTGTAATAAAAATAAAAAAGAAGGGCAGGAAACTGCTTGAACTGTAGGGGTATACCTTTAGCCACTACCTCCAAGACCCAATTGTCTATGGTGATGTGGGTCCAAGTTTGGAAGTAGTGGGAGAGCCTGCCCTACTGGAAGAGGGAGGTAACCTGACTGCAGAAGTTAGGGCTTAGCCTGTGTGGCAGGGGCAGGAGTGGTGGCAGCCTTCCTCTAACCCCTCCTGTCTCTTCCTCTGAAATAACCTCTCATTTGAGAGAAATCCAAAGGCATGGGCATAGGATAGAATGCCCTGGAGAAGTATCCCTGCCTCTATTACCCCTAGGTTGAGACTTCTGGGATGTAGAGGCTTCCTGCTTGGCTGCATTACTTTCATAGCTGGACTTGTACTCCTCCACCTTTTTCATGTATGCTTCAGTTTTGTTCCTGAAAAGGGAATTATTTTCACAGGGAAGTCCATAGCTTAGGACTGGGAGGCCCGTGATAAAATTAGTTATTGGCAGCCAGGCAAAACGTCAGAGAGAGAGCCTGAGCCATGATCCTTGTTGCTGTGTCAGTGTCTGCAGCCATGTGAAACTGGTATTTGGTGGCTTCCAGACCAGATTTCACTGTTTCAGCAATGTCCTGGAACATCCTGTCAGATTTGTGTGACAGAATGGCCTGGACAGAACTCCAAAGAGCCTTCTGGTACTCAGAGTATGCTACGTAAGAGGCTGTGGTAGTAGATCTTTAGCCATAGCATCTAATTTTCATGACTCCTTTTCAGGAGACAGAGGTGAGAGGGACCTTAGCCTTATCACAGGCTGCAGCCTGAACCACCCCTTCATGCCTGGGATGAGTGTAAAGAAAATTAGTCTCATTTTAGCAAGAGGATATTTTCTATCCACTTTCTTGTCCACTCCTTACAGGGAAGAAGGGGCCCTCAGGAGCTTCATAGTGGATTTCTTTAAGGATTTGTATATAGGAACCACAATCTATTTTTGTAGGATGAACACCCATATTTTTATAGTCTTCATCTTCTGTGGACTTCTGAGCAGAGCGGTCCAGGGTGTCCACCATGTGCTGTAAGAATGTCAGGAGGGAGGAAAGGTCCTCCTGGCCATCTGGAGAGGTACCAAAGCTTGGGTCAGGCAAAATGTCCAGCGCCGGAAGCTGGTCCCCACTGTTATCTTAATAATCATCATCATCCCCCTGAACATAGTAGCATGATGTCCCAAAGGTCAGGACAGAGCTGCTAGGGTTAACATGAGTAGAGGGAGCAGAAAAAAAGACCCCCAATACCCTGTAAAGTTCGATATAGGTGCCATGCCTTTGCCATTTATTTTACAGTATGTAAATATTTATTAGAGTCAGAGACCTCAGTGGGTGACTGACCATCTTTACTCTTTATTTTTCCTTGTCTTTATGCTTTTTTGCCACTGGAGTCTCTCCTTGCCTTGACGCAGGAGGGGCAGTGGAATGCTCGTCTTACATGGTTTTTCTTTTTCTGGAAAAAGACAGTGGCCTGTTCACCCCCCTTTTTTTTCCCTGACATGTCAATTTTTATTGTTTTATCAGGCTCATTTTCTGAGGGGTCCTTATCTTCAGGCCTAAGCAGGGCATTGGACCCCTCCTTAACAGGAGAAGCATTATTAGAGGCCATCTCTTCTAGTCTTTTGGTCCTCTTATTAATAGTTTTTGAGCAGAATTTAGAGCAAAAATGTTCTGGACCGGCCGGCCCAGTAGCGCAGAGGGCTGAGGCACTGGACACCTTACCTCATACCATGCCGGTGACCCATGTTCGGGAACAAGCATGGACCCATGAGGGTCGGCCGGGGAAGAGAAGGATAGAGCGCCCCATGGCCCTCTCCTCCTCTGGGGGGAAAAACCTGCAAGCTCCCGCCCACATTCCGCCTCCTGGGAGCCTGATGGTAGGCGAGGAGGCAGCAGTATGGGAACGGGGCACGGCAGAGGGCGGAGCAGGAGGTGCGCGTCTCACCGCATCTCCTCGCTCATTGGCCCTCACTGCACACCGACATCAAGGGGGGAGAAAAACACCCCCATCTCACCTAGGTAATGACTCCTCACTACGCGCCTTCGGATCGTCGGGGCAGACTCCACTGTACAGGTCCACAAATCAAGAATTGGGGAGTTAGGGTCTCTCCCCACTCCACACCAGGGGGTAATCCGGGCATCATAGGGTCTATGTGACACCAGGTACTCTAGGGGCAGACCCTGGGGAGAAGAAGGACCGCACAGTAATAGAGGAAGTCTGATTGAGTGGTGAGTAGGGGTAGTAAGATGGATAAATACAGAGTCAAAAAAAAAAAAAAAATGTTCTGGACCCAAGCACTGTAAACATACCACACTTAAAGGAGAACTGCACCAAGTCTAATAGTTAGCTTTCCCAGCAGAAGCTGTTTTTCAAATACTGGTTCAAATTCTGTTACTGCTCTAGCAATGCAGGCTCTTCAATTATCTTAGTGGGTGTTTCTGATTTACATGCTGCTGGTAAGAACCATTTTAGAACTGTATGATGTAGTTTATGTCCCTGTTCTATGTGTCAATTGTTTGGACAATGCAGTTATGTTCTGCTATAGAACTCACGGTTGTTTGGGACATAAACTATATCATACAGTTCTAAAATGGTACTTTCCACCAGAGTATAAAGCAGAAATACCCACTCAGGTTACTAAAAGGCATGCATGGATGGACCAATAACAGAATTTTAACCAGTACTTAAAAAATGGATTCTACTGAGAAAAATGACTTACAGGTTCAACGCAGTTCTCCTTTAACACAATTTTTAAAACCTGTGGTTCCAGTCCTCTTGTTTGGCTTTTCTGTCATAACAATGTGTCAGAAAGCTGAAAAACACTGGTTCCCAAAATGGAAAAACTGTAAATGTAGTTGGTTCCATAGCAGTAAAGAACCGCAATTTAAAATAACCAAACTCAGTAGAAATACAGAAAAAATAGCGGTTCCCGGTAAAATAAGGGAGCCTCTATTAAAAAAACTTGAAAACCGTCGAAATACTCAAAACGCGGTATATTTTTACCTCAGAAAAGTTAAAAGGAACCAAGGAAAAAAGGGTAAGTGTGGTTCTAGGGAACCGAAAAGGAACCACTAAAAATGCCTTAAAATGATAATAAAATATAGAATACTTACAAACTCGGCACAAAAATAAAGATTTAGGCAGAAAAAGTTTGTTTCTCAAGAATGAGAAAGAGCACCTCAGAGGCAGTGTTTCTCAGTCAGTGGGAGAAAAAATTCGGAGGCCCTGTGGGCTCTTTCCACTCAGCGCAACTTCCTACTTGATTCTGATTGGACACTATTTTAATGAATATTCATGACTCCACCTCCGAGGCAGTTCAACCTGGTCAGCTTACTGCTGTTATTGTTACTGATGCTAAAGGCCTCCTGGGGTGAAAAGAAAAAATTACTCACCTAAGTAATCTTGTATCTTCCGAGGTATTCTTCAATATGCTTAACTCTTGCAGTTAGCCTCCAGCATGGAACTGCCCGGAAAATGGAACTTATGCAAATGATGGAACAATCATTGGCTCGTGCCATCATTCAAACTGCTGCCTTATCAACTGCTGCATTCTATAACTTTCAGATTCATGACAGCCTGCAGAGAAAGACCCCCTAAGCTACCCTAAAATTCGTAAAAAAAAAATTTAAATAACCAAATCCCCAATAATATGTCCCTTAAACAGTCAAACAGGACCCAAAGAGGGGGGAACAACACCCAACTGGGATCAAAACACTTGTAACACAACCAGGATATAACCCCTTTATTGATACAGACGTCCAGCTGTTATGCAGAGGCCACTGGTTCTGGAACGGGAGGTAGGTAGGGGGGAGAGAGTTAAGCATACTGAATTTGTAAGAAACAATTACTAAAGTGAGGAATTTTTTTCTTTTAATCCCAAGAACTCTTCAACATGCTTAGCTCTTACAGACTATGAGGCAGTACCTTTGGAGGAGAGTACAGAACTTACTTAGGAAATAGGCTATGCAGCACTGCTGTGCCAAATCTGGCATCACTTCTGGATTGAGTATACAAGCAATACTGCTTTGTAAAAGTATGTACTGTTGTCCATGTAGATGTTTTGCAGATTTCCAGCAGGGGAATGTCTCTAGTTCCTGCGACTGTAGCAGCTGTGCCCCTTGTACAATAGGCCCTTAGGACAACCGGGGGCTCATTACCAGCCTTACTGTAACAGAACTGGACACAACTGCACTATCCAGCATGAAAGTCCTTTTAGAGGATGGTTTTCCTTTTTTCCCATCCCCATAAATCAGGAACAGCTGTTGTCTGTCCTGCCTGTGGGCCTTGGTATGAGTAATGTAGTAGCTTAAAGCTCTTTTGACATCCAGGCTATGTAGCCTGATTCTCCTGAACTAGAATGCTCAGTGAAAAAGACTAAAAGTAATTGACCGATTCAAAGGGAAGTCAGAGACTACCTTCAGAAGGAACTTTCTGTTAATCCTAAGCACCACTATCTCTATGGAAAGTCTTCAGTTAGAGGTGAATGGGGAAAGAAGCTTCTAGCTGGATGCTGTGAGGAAGCAGACTTGAAAGATGTGTCTTAGCTGGTTTTCTGTGTGTTTCCAGTAGACAGTTTGGTGTTTGTGGGTGTTTAAAAGCAGGAGGCTCTGAGAGTAAGTGGACTTGAAAGATTTTCTTTGCTGGTTTTCTGTTTGTTTCTAGCAGACTATTTGGTGGGTGTGTGTGTGTGTGTGTTTGTGTTTAAAAGCTGCTGTCTGGCCTGTAAGTGCAGGCATCATATTACAGGGAATTAGTGCTGTTTGTCAGTCAGTCTTCAGTTAGAGGTGAATGGGGAAAGAAGCTTCTAGCTGGATGCTGTGAGGAAGTAGACTTGAAAGATTTTCTTAGCTGGTAGTGCTTGGAGGTGCAGTGAGGGGAAGTCACAGAGCTGATACACTCTCATGAGAGTCGGGTGTAGGCCCTAGTTCCACCCTCCCTCCCCAGAGGTAGGCTCATTTATACGGGAACACCTGCCCTGCAATTGGAGGAAAAGGCTTCAGGTCAACTCATGTAGTTCTAGCCACTGGGGGCTGGGTTTAAGGGCTCAGAGAGAGGAGCTTAGGGAGTTGTACACTTCCCCTATAAGTTTACTGTGTAGTACTGCACCTAATAACGGGGGTACCTGTTTACTATGGGACTGTATCTAGGATTAGTGGGTGACCTGATGAGTGGGTAGGGGTGTATCTTGGACTAGTGGGGAACTGGGTAGTTCACTCAAGGAAATCTACTTGGAGGGGGATGGGACCACATATCATTAGGGCCAGCATCTTTAGGAGGGTGGTGCGGTGCACAGGGTGTGAGGCAGTCATGATACTGGACTGGGCTTGGAAGTTCGGTGGTTGCCCAGTGTGCCACCAGCTGGCACAGCTTAGAGAGGAGGGTGAGGTGATTAGGAGACAGCTGGAGGGAGAGAGGAGGTATGGTTGGGGAATAGGGCAGGGTCTCTTCCACGGGGTTGCACCAAGCACTATGGGTGGGGGCATAGGGAAAGGAGCACAGGAGAGTACTCTGAGGTCACATAGGGACCCTGACAGAGGGGACCCAAAAGGAGGGCACTACCAAAAAGCAAGCAGGCCTGGGCCCCTGGGGCGAAAGGGAGGACATTCTCAGGGAGGTAGATGGCTGGGGCAGGACACAAGAAAGCAAGGGGAGGTGGATGAGACCTAAGCTCAGTAACCGCTAATTCTTTTTTCTGCTCGAGATGAGGGGCGGTGACGTAGCTACAATAGGGGAGGTTGGAGATGGAAAGGGAGTGGAGGGCAGGAGGCAGGGGCCAGATAGCAGGAAGAACGGGGGAACTTGGAACGTGGGAAATTGGGGGGAGCGGTGGATCAGAGCAGCAGGAGGGGGTAGAGAGAGGAATGCTCAAGGAGAAGGACCAGTTGGGAGGAAAGGGCAAGGAGAGGGACCGGAAGTACAAGGACGATACAGTAAAGGCAGCTGAAGGTTCATGCCAGGGGAGCACAACAGGCAAGGAAGGGCTGAACGGAGACAGGAAGGAAGGGAGGACGAGCCAGGTAAGTTTAGCAGATGGAGGAAGGACCAGTCGTGAGCAGCGGCGGGAGGCGAGGATAAGCGGGGTGAAAGGATACTCGGGAAGGAGAGCATAGGACTGGGGTACAGAAGCAATAAGCATGGGGCGCAGGGGCACCCAGACAGGCGGAGGAGCAAGGAGCCGGCTGGGGAAGGGGCCAGTAGAAAGGATGAGGGACATGGAACGAGTGGAAATGGAGGAAAAGGGGTGGTCAGAGTGATCCTGTTGGGCGATTCCATGATCAGGGGTATCAAATGAGATAGGCAGGGGGAAGCCTGCCCGGTTAGAACAAAATGTTTCCCTGAATGCTTCCCTGGACTAACAGTGAACAGGCACAAGCATGAGGTGTATCAGCTGGCAAGGGATGGTGGAGGTTCCCCGGATATACTGATCCACCTGGGTACCAATGACATTGAGGGAAAAGTGAGCTAGAGATACAGGCATGGTTCAGGGAGCTTCCAGGGTCTGTACATGACATAGGATGCCATTTCTTGAAATCCTGCCGTGCCAAGGGCTAGTGGGGGACACAAGAGGAAGATTGGGAGACAAACCAGTGGCTCAGGGAATGGTGTGGGGCCAGAGGGTATGGGTTGATGGGGGATTGGGGGCAGACCTGAAGGATAAGGGCAGACCTGGGGGATAAGGGCTATATGATAGATATAGGTTCCATCTCATTGAGGAGGAAACTTAAGTTGAAAATAGAGGGGTTCATTGGAAGGTGGGCTTGAACTTGTGAAGGGGAGGATGGGAGAAGGCTGTCGAGGGGGGGTTTGATAAAGGAGGGACTCTCTTCACCCCACTGGGGAGCCAGAGGAATGCAGGAAAAGGCCTACTGGTAAGATGCTAACTGGGGAAAGACAGAATCCCCATGGGAACGCTGGGGAAATGGAAGAATACGGAAAGAGTGGAAGGTAGTCCTGCTAAATGCCAGGAGCTTGGGCAATAAAATGCCTGAGCTCCAGGTGATGCTAACCGAGGGAGAGGTGGATGTGGCAGCAGTCACTGAGTCACACCTTGCTCAGGAAGGACAGGGGGAGGGAAGGGGAGGAGGGATAGCAATAATAGTCAAAAACTGCACTGGCATAGGAGTGGAGGAGGCGGAGGGAACTGTGGAGGCGATCTGGGTCACCTTGTTAACAAATGGGGCAAGAGAGTAAAAATAGGAGAGGTGTATAGAAACCCTGCTATGGCGGAAGAGAGTCTGGTGGCAGATGTTGGGAGACGGTGCAAATTGGGCAGGGGAAGGGTGGTGGTGTTGGGGGACTTAAACATGCCGGGAATGGACTGGGAAACTATGACATCCTCGGTGGCCAGGGAACAGAGGTTGTTGGATGTCTTTCAGGATGCATCCTAACTCAGCAGGTGGGGAACCGACCAGGAGGCAGAGATACTGGATGTGTCTGGCAGACGGTGACCAGACTGGGGGCATGGAGGTATGGGACCACGTGGCGGGAGCGACCATGCCACGGTCTGGTTCTGCTCTAGACCTAGGAGGGTAGAAGGCTGCACAAAGATGGAGGTAACCGACTTCAGGGGGCTGATTTCAAGGAAATGGGAAGGATCCTTAAGAAGCATTTGATGGGATTGGGCCAGACATGGACGCTGGAGATAGGTGGGAAATAATCAGGAGGGGTGAGATGCTACCAGCACCTGTGCAAGAGTAAGACAAAAATGGTAGGGCTCTGAATCTGCTGGTGGACCAGAGAGGTTCAGGAGGTGGTGAGGGGAAAGAAGGTGGCCTATAGGCATTTCAAGTGCTCAAGGAGTGAAAGGGATAGAGGGGAGTATGAGCTGATGGCGAGAAGGGCCACTAGGGTGGTGAGGCAAGGAAGGAGCAGAACCTGGCCAGGGAAATTAGGATATGGAATAAGGGTTTCTTTAGTTACATTGAGGGAAAACGAAGGGTGAAGGGGCAGATTAGCAGGATTAAAACAGGGGAGGGATGGGCACAAGATCCGGGGCAGCAGGCTGAGGTACTAAATGAGTACTTCCCCTCCAGTTTTCACCAAGGAAAATGGGGGCTACATGGGAGGAGATGGTTAAACTGAGGGGGAGGGACCCTTGCCGATCACTGGGTCTGGGAGAGGATGGGCCATCACTGGCAGGAGGGGGGGGAAGAGGTAGCGGAGGAGGAAATCACGGCAGAGAGACTGAGGGGAAGCCCTCAGGTCCCTTAAGAAGGAGAAAGCACCGGAGCCAGATAAATTACATCCCAGAGTGAAGGAACTGGCGGATGTCCTGGAGAAACCCTTGGCGGAGCTTTTCAACATCTCTCTGAGGACAGAGTGGGTGCCCCACGACTGGAAGGTGGTGCATATAGTTCCTATCCACAACGGGGGGGTCGTCAAGGGAGGTGGCAGGGAACTACAGGCCCATCAGCCCAACATCGGTGGTGGGCAAGGTGATGGAAGGCATGGTCAAGGAGAGGATGGGGGGGACCTGGAAAAGTCGGGGTGCCTGGACGATAGACAGCATGGATTCGTCCCAGAGAAACTGTGTCAAACAAACCTTGTGGAGTTCTAGGACTGGGTAACAAGAGCTTTGGACCCGGGCAGACCGGTGTACGTCCTCCATCTTGACTTCAGCAAGGCGATTAACTCTGTTCCTCACGGGGGCCTGCTAAATAAGCTGGGAGAAATGGGGGTGGGGAACCAGATGATCAGATGGATAGGCAATTGGCTCCAGGACCAGACCCAGAGGGTCACGGTTGTCGGGATAGTCTCATCCCCAAGGAGGGTCATTAGAGGGGTCCCTCAGGGATCAGTCCTTGGGCCCCTGCTGTTCAATGCTTATGTCTCTGACATAAGGAAGGGTATCAGGAGTGAGATGAGAGGAGTCTCTTTGCGGATAACTCAAAACTGGAGGCAGTGGTGGATGGGGAGGAGGGGAGGGTGGCCCCACCGGTGGACCTGGAGGCTCTGGAAAGGTGGTCTAGAAAGTGGAAGCTGAAGTTTATTGCAGGGAAATGCAAAATATAGCATCTGGGAGCCAGAAACCTGGGCCAAGAGTAAACCCTGGGGGATGCCACAAGTCTCAATGGCTGAGAGGGACCTAGGGGTGGTAGTGGATGTTAAGATTAACAACTCTGAACTTGTGGGAGGGCAGCGGCCAAGGCCAATAGGATGCTGGGATGCATCGTTAGGGGGATCACCTCCAGAAGAAAGAAAGTGATACTCCCACTGTATAACTGCTTGGTGAGGCCGCACCTAGAGTACTGCGTGCAGTTTTGGAGGCCACACTTAAAGAGGGACATTAAACTTCTGGAGAGGGTCCAGAGGAGGGCAACCAAAATGATTTGGGGCTTGGGGACAGGACCTATGAGGAGAGGCTCAAGAGCTAAATATGTACACATTGGAAGAGAAGGGACCGGGGGATACGGGAGGGTCTTCAGGTACAATGAAGGGGGTAAACAGGGGAGGAACAGTCATGGGTGCTTTGAAGGAAGGAGGAGGGGCCACTAGAGGGCATGGGTGGAAGCTGGAGGAGGGAAGATCCAGGGGAGAAAGGAGGAGGTGCTACTTCACTGAGAGGGTGGTGGAGCCATGGAATGTGCTGCCTAGGGGGCTGATGGAGGCAGAGATGGTGGATGGGGTTCAAGAGGGGGTGGGACAGGTAAAGGGGAAGGGTTCTGGACGCAAAGTCCTTTGCAGTGGGAACATCCGGGACTGGGAAGGAAGAAGCCAGAAAGGACGAGGGGGGCAGCAAGGTCGGCTCCCAGGGTGGGGGCTGACCAAACGAGCAGACACGAAAGACCATTAGGTCTATTCTGCTGGCATTTTAGTGTGTTAGTATAAACTCCTCCCCTGCATTTATGTGCCCCAAGTGCATGATCTTGCACTTTGCACTGAATCTCTGCTGCCACACCCTTGACCACTCCTCAAGCTTTCTTTGGTCCCATCTTATTTTCTCTATCCCTCCTGAAGTGTCAACCATGTTGCAGATCTTCGTGTCATCTGCAAAGAGAGACACCTTCTCGTCGAGCCCCTCTGTAACGTTGCTTATGAAGACACTAAAGAGAACTGGTAATGGCCAGCCCATCGTCGCAACGGTTGGTGTTCCGTTCGCGATGCCGGTGAACCAGGTTCAGGAAAGGAAAATTATGTACCTACCGTAATTCTTGATCTTCTCTTGTATCTTCACCATTCATTACTTCCTGGGTGTAAGCGGAGGCGCGCACCGCCACGGGAGCTTTTTTTTTTTTTTAAAAGTTGCTAACGGCCCCGCCCGAGAGCTATCTCATGCGATGCCATAGCGAGGGGCGTGCTGCTAGTAGCGACTCTACCTCCTCCAACTCAGTTCTGTGAGCCGGAGAGGCAAAGTGAAAGCAGAAAATATAGATAGCGAGGCAAGATAGCCGAGGATAGCAAAGCAAGGAAGAATGAACTGAAAAAGGAATAAGCCGATGGAGGAAGGACAGAGGAGATAAGAACATCCCTAGCCTAGGGAGTGCAGGGCCTCCTTATGGGCGACTCTAGGAGGAGAATGAGTAAGGAAATGAGAAACAGAAGAAGAAGAAGAAAGAGAAGAGAGAGATGGGGATGCTTGAAGGGACCAGAAGGCCCAATTAGCATAGTTAGCTTGTAGCTGAAGGTTCGACTAAAGGGGAAGCAAGAATCCCTGGAGATAGAGCTGAAGAGAAGGTTCACCGAACCCGCTAGACAGACTCAGGAGGGCATAGTCCTCATCTTCAACATGCCATTAGTTTTGACACCACCCTGCCCTGGCCGCCGGAGGGCCTTTAAGTGGAGGACAGCCGAGTGGGAAGAATAAAACCCCAGCAGCATGAGAGCACTGCTCAGGGGTTTAGAAATAGAAAATGTGCTTTTCAGGCTTCAAGAGATAAAATGGGACTCAGACTGACTGGCTAAGGCCGGGCAAGGCTTAGGCTGGGCTAAATTGGATATGGTCAGCAGAGTCTACATCAAAAATTGTCCAGGAGGACACTCTAAAGGGAGAAACCACTAGCAAAACAGCTAGAGGGATAGCCTACCTTTCATTTTGCTTTCTTGTTTGATTTTCTCCATTTTTTTTTTTTTTTTTTAGTAGATGCATGACCCAGATACCAAGATGCCTACAGCAGTTTGAGAGAGTTCTCAGCATTTTTTTTTTTTTAAAAGAGAAAGGAACAGACGTACTGCTCCTCTGCTCTGCAAGATAAGAATAGAGGGGGAAACAGATTCTAGGCAACTATCTGAACACGGATTGCAGGATCAAACTGAATAGCCTGAGCCAGGCCAAAACCCCAGAGGTATCGTGTGCCATAAGAATAGCAAGAGATAGTTGTGCAGTCTGATCGCAATGCAATCCACTTAGATGGCCCATGAATCTTAGAGTAAGTAATTTTTCTGGATTTTAGAACCCTCTCAAAAGATTTTTTTTTTTTACTTTTGTCTTTTTTTTTTTTTTTTTTGGAAAATTTAAGGAAATTTTCCCTATATTTCATATAAATGAGAGAGAAGGAGGATCGGAGGTGGAGAAGCCACAGGAAGAGGCACTGAGGGATGGTAGGTCGGTAGAGTGAATGGTGAAGATACAAGAGAAGATCAAGAATTACGGTAGGTAATGTAATTTTCCTATCTTCCTTGTCAATCTCTTCACCATTCATTACTTCCTGGGTGAGTACTGGCTCCTTCCCTGGAGGGGAAGAGGCCACACCCTGAGGGAACAAGACCTCAGCCCTGCTGGTGAGAAACAGAAGGAGAAGACCCTGGCTTATTCAGAAAGCCTAAGAGGGAGAAGATGGGAGGTGCCCTTGAGTAGGAGGAGACGGGAGGAGCCCCTGTAAAAGTCTCCTGCTCTGTAGAGAAAGACGGTCCCCTGGAAGGCGGAGCCAATCACCCTACGCCGGCCAGGGTGACAAACCTGAAAGACGGAAGCCATGCCGTCCGCCTGATGCAGATCGCTGTCCCCAGCAAGCCTGGAAGCCACCACTGGCGCCGATGATTGCTTGGTGTCTTGCCAGCTCCAGGCCTACCGCGGAGAGGGCAACGGCTTGTCTGGTTTGCCCGCATCAGGCATAGATGCCAGCAGCTGGGACATCATCGACTACAGATGCCGGTTGTAGGCAGCGTGAGTGATGTGATGCAATACAAGCACCGTGACGAGCAGAAGAGAACACTTTCGCCCCAACGGCTCAATCCGGAGAGAGTCCGAACTGTGGGCGGTCGTAGCGGCAACGCGCCTTCGAAGGAGTATCCAGGTATACCAAACCTGAGGACGGGGTTGGGAAGGGAACCTAGAGACTCAGAGGGGCACAATACCCACGCTGGCAGTCCGCGGGCTGGGAAGAAGCTGCAGGGGACTGCCATGACTGGATAGACGCCCCTGGAAGGGGATAGCCAGGAAGGTACCACCAGATGCTGGGCACTGAACTCACCCAAGGAATTCACGTGATCTCCTGCTCGCATGCTGTCTCTTCTAACGAGGAAATCCGGAGATCCCTCACCATCCTCGAGAGGAACGCTGATATTCTGTGAAATCAGCATCGGAGGACAGATGAGAGGGGTTCCTCTCCTCGGAGGAGGGAGACGAGGATGATGGGGAACTGAATGCCCAGAGAGATTCCCTAGTGGCGGTGGGGAGAGCCGAAAGACCCGCCATGCATGTACCTAACGTATGAGGGGAAGGTCACGTAGAACCCTGAACTGCTCTTTGTGATAACGGACCCGAGAGGGGCCGACATGGCCTGGGAGGGGTGGTGAAGGCAGAGAGATGGGAGAGGGGCACTCCGCTGAGGCAACTGTCTCCTGCAGGGCTCTGGAATCCGGGGAAAGGAGCCCTGGAGAGGGGATCCCGAAATCAGACCAGGCCGCAGAACGGAACTCTGGGGAAGCGGAGCCTGGAAGAGCCCTGGGGAGAACCTCCCTGTGACGACGCCTGGACTGTATGGATCCAGAAGGGCAGTCCGCACAAACGCCGCAAGGACACCCTAGAACCCTGGAGGGAGGGGCGAGGCTCTGCACTGCTCCTGGCCACCCCCTGAGGTGGCTAAGGAAGACCGAGCAGCAGACCCTGCCCTCGACCCTCGACTGAGAGGGCCTCCCCACCACAGCGCCCCCTGTCCCTAGGAGAGAGGACAGCACCTCGCAAGGTAGCTGTCACCGGGCTCCAGAGAGGGAGCCTCCCCGCGCCACCTCCCCGCGCCTGCCCCCAGGGGCTCCCCGCCACCCCAGCCGGGAACCCTCAGGAGGCGACGTAAAGGGGGGCAGAGGAGGGCCCGCTGCACCACCTGGCATCTTAGCCACCGGGACCCAGACTGAAGAGTGGGGGTGCCAGGATGGGTCCACGTCTGAATCATCGCCCTCCGAGGAGGACGAGACCAGCAGGACCTCAATGCTGGCCACCCCAGGGGTCCCCGAGGCTACGGGGCCGCGAACGGCCCCGGTACCAAGGGAGGCGCCGCTCGCCTCCCTCACGCCGGTAGCAGCCAGGCCTAGCTTCACTTCAACCCGCGCTCAGCGAGGTCGGGCGCCGCCTGGAGGAAGGACCAGGCCCACGGTGCCGGGCGCAGTCGAAGGCGAGGGCGGTATCGCCGGACGGCGCCGCTTCGTCCATCGACGCCGCGAACGGCGCCAAGGCCCAAAGCGGTACCGCAACGGTGCCGCTTTCGATCACCGGCGCTAACGGCGCTGATCCAAAGCGGCATTACTAACGGGCGCCGCTTGATCACCGGGCGCTATGACCGCGCCGACTTCAAACGGCGTGGAACGGCGCTGCTCGATCACCGCACCGCTAACGGCGCCAGGATCCGAAACGGCACCGAAGGTGGCGTCGAGGGTCCACCCGAGCTAGGCCCAAAGACGAGGGCCTCGCCACGGGGAGCCTGCACCCAAGAGGTGACTGCCGAGGCGGTGTCGGGCGCTGCGTCCGGAAGGGACTACGACGCTCCCCCGACACCGCAGAAGGGGCCTCCTCCTCGGCAAGAAAAGACGAGGAGACCCCCTCCTCCTCAGACCGTATAGGCCCGGGAGGGGACCCGGGGGAAGGGCCTAGAGACCTTACCTGAGAATCCCTTGAGCGACGTCGTCCCCCGAAGGTCGGCGGGGCTTTGCCGAGCTTGAATGCGCGGACTTCGAGGACACGGCGGTCCATGGAGAAACAGGCGTCGCACGAATCCATGTCATGGTTGGGTCCCAGGCAACGAAGACAAACGTCATGCCGGTCCGAGACGGAGAAATGCCGGCCACAGTAACACCGACGCATAGGGGCGCGGCCCGTCTTCGAAACACGTTTAGCTCCGGACCCGGACATAACGCGAAATCAACAAGAAAAAACAGTAGGAAAACACACCGCGCCGCTTTAAAAGGAAAAAGAACGCCCTCCTACCGGTCGCCGAGTGTGTGGAAAAGAGGAGTCGCTGACGCAGTGGAGAATGGACGCCCGAAAACAGGTGCTGCCTCGACGGCGGGAGAAACAGAACTGAGTTGGAGGAGGAGTCGTCGACATTTTAACGGCCGCCGCGCATGACGACATGATGTCGCCTCCTCGAGGGGCGGGCCGGCAACTTTAAAAAAAAAAAAAAAGTTTCGTGACGGTGCGCGCCTGCTTACACCCAGGAAGTAATGAATGGTGAAGATTGACAAGGGAAGATCGAGCCCGGGTCGTGAGAGAGCCAGCCAGGGGGAGAAGGATCGAGCATCCCAAGGACTGCTCTCCTTCTCCGGGGGGTGGGGCTTCAGTGATCGGTGCGAGGGTGACACCTAGCGGAGGCTGGGTGTGTACTCCTGAGCATCGACATGCAGTCGTTGAGGGGAGGTACTGGGGCGGGACAGACGCTGGCATCATTGCATGTCTCTGCCCCAGCCAATAGGGAGAAAAAAAAACTCTCGCTCTCACCAGACGTCTCCATGATGCCCTGCTCCCGGCTTCAATTAGCCACCTGGCCACATACTCCCGCAACCAGTTGAAAATACATGGCACCGATTCCTACCACGGCGCCGTGCTCCACCTCCTGGGGGGGCAAGCCAGGAGTAATCAGGGAGGAACAAGTGGCTAAATAGGTGGTGGAAGTTCAGGGGCACCGTGACCAGGGTGGCTCCTGGACAGAAGGCAAGGGAGGGCCAAAAAAAAGAGGGGAGAAAATATATATTAAAAAAAAAAAATGAACTGGTCCAGGCACTGATCCCTGCAGGACCTCCAGGTCACCCCCCCTCTCTTCGGATTTAACTCCATGCACCACCACCCCCCTCTGTGTCCTATCACTCTGCCAATTTTTAACTCAGTTTATCACCCTGAGACTCACTCCCAGGCTGCCCAGCTAGTTTACTAGCCTTCTATCTGGGACAATGTCAAAGGCCTTACTGAAACGAAGGTAAGCCACATCCACCGCCCCTTCCTGATCTACAACACCGACCAGGGTTGATTTTCTCCTTGCTCCGCTTCTTCTCCTCGTACATGTGTTTGCCAGATGACTTGTCATGAGCCTTGGAAGAGCGAGAGCCCAAGGACGGAGCAGGAGAGATGGAGAAGCTTCTGGCCTGGTGCTCCTTCTCCACATCAGCAACCTTCTGTTTCAAGAGGACATTTTCTAGGGCCTTCTCTCAATGACGAGTAGCCTGGATGAATCCACGCAAACCTTGCAGGCCTTAAAGTGATTTTCCAATAGAAGGAGCTACTCACCATAGTGTGATAGCAGCCCTCGGTGATAGTCATTTTAGCCAGGATGTAATCTGTTCCTTGAAGCCCTGTTTTAATAAAATCGCTCATAATGTAGTTTTTCCGAGGGGCTGGCCATTCAGTCTCTCAGCCCTAGTCCCACGGACACGCCCCCAGCACGCAGTGACGAGCTGCATCAGGATGGTATGCCCTCGCCATTATTACGAATGGGCTTCACCAGTTCTGCTTGTTACAAAATGGTCACCGCCTTGGGACACGCAGACACCACTCAACCGCGCTATGCTAATAGAGCGGTGTCCTTCACTGATCCCCAAGTGACCATTTTGTAGCTTAAAAACAGAACCAAAATTGAGCCCCATTCATTTTAATGGGGAGCGCCCCCACGCTCTCCCTGACAACACGTCATTACATCTTTGAGGGGCAAGACGGCAGCCACGCTGGGTCGACCATCAGAACGCAGGATGAGCAGCATATTTTTTATTGTTTAAATCTTTCCTTTTAGTAATATTTGTGTATTTTTTGTTGCAGCAGCATCAGTATTTAGTTAGCGATTAGTTTTAGTGAGGGATTGTAAGTGAGCAAGCTATCGTAGTGCATTTTGGCTCAGTTAGCAGCACTCTCATTTAATGACTCCTTAGTTTTGGAGTTCATTTTGAAAGTCATTCTGGCCCAGACAAATTGAAGTGGGTGAAGCGGGAGTAACTAGACAAAAGCTTTTTATCTTTTTTGTCTGCCTGGCTGTTGATCCAGTTGTTTGGAGGATTTATTTTAAGATCTTGGTGAGGAGTCAGTTTTACATTTACATTCCATGTTCTACATCGGAACTGTTGTCGGGGGAGCGGCGCTGGTTCAGTGTTGGAGCGTGTACAGTAAGGACTTAGTTTACCGCTGGACCGCCTTGTTTATCCGGAACTGCATCTGGGGGACTCCGGGGCCATTGTGGAGACCTAAAAGGACTTCAGTGGAGCTTGTTATTGTCTCAACTCTTTTTTGGACTGTGGCTGGTTCTGGTATTTGAGAGCCTGTTCTCTCTCCCTTGCTGGTGCTCACGCGGGGGATGGGTTCAGGGATTTACTTAAAGGTTGACCCTGAACCTATTATCTCGAAGCTCTTTGGGGATTCAGCCAGTGGGCTGTGTTTAAGGAGAGTTGAGGTGTCGAGTCACTGGCAATAGGGGAGGGAGGAGGATCAACATGGAGCATCGTAGGCCCAGTCTGTTACAACTATATTTGGAGGCTTAGAAGGCTGAAGGTTCCCTGTCTGAATCAATCTGGAGACCCTGGAAGCTTAATCTGAATTGAACTAGACAACTGGACTACAACCTGGTTTGACTTTCTCTTCATTTGCTCATTGTTTTTGGCCAGATTATTATTATTATGGGCAGTGAGAGAGCCTAAAAGTGGGACTTTGAACAGTGAGTGTGTCAAAAGTCTTATATCATTTAATGATTTCACCCTGACAATTGCGAGAGATAGTGTCTGGGAATATCTATTTGTTTTATTTTATCTTTTGGGGAGGTGAGAGCTCCCTAGAAAGAGATAAATTGCTGCTTTTGGATCATTTTATTTTGCTGCTACCTGGAAACATTTGCGCTAGCTGACTATTGTTTGGGGGGGGGGGTTGTATTTGTTATAGATTGTGTTGTGTTTGGAAGTTTATATATTATTTGGTTTGGGTATTTGTTTCAGTAATGTGCAGGCCAGGTATGTTGACAGTTGGGCATTATCCCCCCTTTAAGCTGAGGGATTGTAGCCCTTTTTATTGCCCACCTCTATCCTCAGAGGTGTATAGACGGTGTAGGGCATTGGGAATAGTAAGGAGGGTAAGGGTGGGGACTCAGCCTGTTGGGGGAATGGAGAAGAGTGGGCGGATTGGGATCGTGGGGACAAGGAGATGCCCTGGGGTAAAATGGGTCCAGGAAAGGAGTTCTCCCTATCTGGTTCCCATACCCAAGGGATCTGCTTACTGCAGAAAGGAAACTCTGTCTTCCTCGGCTGCTCATCGGACTCGGGCGGTGTTATGCAATGCCAGGTCCATTAAAAACAAGACCACCATAATAGGCGATCTTGTTAATTCAACTGACCTGGCTTGTGTCACCGAGACCTGGTTAGATGGACATGCTGGTCCTGTTTTGGCTGTAGCGGTTCCACCCGGGTACTCGGTGATACATCACCCGAGGACCGATCAGGGGCGGGGGTGTGGCCCCTTGTTTTAAAATCAGAATTAAACCTGATGGAAGTTCCAGTGGGAGCCACCAACTCCTTTGACTGTATCGTGGGTGTGGGGTGCAGGATTCCTCTGGTTTACCTTCCACCAGGAGATGGGAATGTTTTCCTGCAAGAAGTCACGGACTTCATTGTCAACCTGACATTGGGACCCCACAGATGGCTGATTCTGGGGAATTTTAATACCTGGGTCGATGATGAACTCTCGCAGTTTGGACAAGACTTCCTCCAGTTAATGACTTCACTGGGCCTCACACGTCGCTTCCTCCTCGACCCACATTGGTGGTCATTCATTAGACTTGCTCCTGGGGATGGAGATATCCAACTCTGTGGTGGAACCAGTCGAGTGGTCTGACCATCATACCATCAGTTTCAGTTTTGAGCCCCCCCCAAGAGGCCTGCCTCTATGGAGATGGCACAATACCGCACTTTGAGGGGGGGTATCCCCTGATAGTCTGATGGCAGTGCTGGACCTATCGGGCACACCGAGGGAGTGCTCGGATCCAGGGGATCTTGTACTCGTTTATAATAAGGCGGTGACAGAGGCCCTGGATTCCATTGCTCCTGTTTGTGTTCATCCAGTCTCTCTTCACCCCAGGTCTCCATGGTTTGATGAGACTCAGAGAGTTGAGGAGAGTTTGGACGAAGGCTAGAGAGGCGATGGCGGAGGTCTGGCCTGGTGTGTGACAAGCTTAGTTTGATTGATGATTATTTGGTCTATCAATCAACAATTTCCCATAAGAAGGCAGAATTCCTCTCCAAGGAAATTGCTGCTGCGCAGAATCGACCAGTTCAGCTTTTCCGGACTGTGGACAGACTGTGCAATCCACTCTGTCTTCAGCCCAGAAGTGCTTTTTCTCAAGAGCAGTGTGAGAGATTGTTAGATTCTTCGCGGATAAGGTTGCCAAGATCAGGTCTGACATCCGCCTGACCCTTTCTCAAGGGAGTAGCAGTGGTCGGCAGGAGATGTCGGACTCCCGGTTTGTGTGGTGCGACTTTGGCCAGCCCATAATCAGTGATACTGTGATGGTTATCCAACCATTACGTCCTACCACCTGTAGTTTGGATCCGGGCCCCACATGCTTGCTTGTTGGCTGTGTTGATGTCATCGGCCCGGTCCTTGCTCGGATAGTCTGGTTATCCTTGGAGAGGGGAATCTTTCTAGATTCTCTTAAGGAGGCCGTGGTTCGGCCCCTTCTTAAGAAGTTCTCCTTGGATCCTGACTGTCTAGCAACTACAGGTCAGTCTCTAACTTTCTCTTTTTGGGTAAGGTTATTGAGAAGGTGGTGGCTTTACAGCTGGAGGACCATTTGACCAGCCACAATATCTATGATTCTCTCCCAGTCCGGTTTCAGGAAGAGACATAGTACCAAGATGGCTCTTGTTCGGGTACTAAATGACCTCTTGATAGCAAGAGATCAAAGGACTACTTCCATCTTGGTCCTTCTTGATCTCTCTGCAGCATTTGATACTGTGGACCATGGTGTGCTGTTGGATCACCTGCGGCTTGTCTCTGGACTCTCGGGAGTTGTCCTCAGATGGTTTCGATCTTACCTCACAGGTAGGACTCAAGAGAGCGGTGTCTGGAATTTGTACCTCACCTTCATTCCCCCTATCCTGTGGGGTTCCACAGGGATCCACTTTAGCGCCCATGTGGTTGTTTGCAGTGTATATGCTGCCGTTGGGAGCGATTATTAAACGGTATGGCTTGAGTTTTCACTGCTATGCAGATGATACTCAGCTATACATGTCTTTTGTGCTGGAACGAGATGATGCTGTCTCGGTGCTGAACAGCTGTCTGGCCGAAATTCAGGCCTGGATGAATGTGAGCTGGCCAAGGTTGATCCCTGAAAAAACAGATGTTGGTTGTGGACCCGGATCTTCGCGAGGCGGGTATATTGCCAGGTTCTCCTTCGGGTTTATGGCTTGGAGGTGTCCAACTAGCTACCTCAGACCAGGTGCGGAACCTGGGCATTATGTTTGATGACTGTTTGACCCTAAAGATACAGGTGTCAGCAGTTGTTAAAACTTCTTTTTACCATCGGAGAAATATCGCCCGGGTGAAACACCTGGTTCCTCCCGATCTTCCAATATTGATTCACGCATTCGTTACCTCCCCCCTTGACTACTGCAAAGCCCTTTACCTAGGGCTGCCGGTGGTTGATATCCGCCGCTCGCAGCTGGTGCACAACGTGGCAGCCAGGCTACTGGCTGGTGCCTCAAGAGCCAGTCATACGACGCCTGTGCTCTGCGGTCTGCACTGGCTGCCGATACAGTGGTGGATCACCTTCAGGGTTGCTTTGCTAACCTAAAAGGCCCTACACTACCAGGGACCGGGTTACCTGAAAGCTCTCCTTGTCCCTACTGTCCCCTCCGTCCTCTCCGATCCACTGATGAGGGATTGCTAGAGATTCCCAGGGTTCGTCTGCAAACATCTGGAGCAAGGGCATTTAGCTTTGCTGCCCCGTCCCTGTGGAATTCTCTACCTCATCGGGTACAAGAATGCCTAACTGTCCAGAGTTTTAAAAATGCTTTAAAGACATCTTTTTGGCTTGGCATTTGGGGATTAATGCTGCTGCTATTATGCTACTATTTTGTATTCTGCTGTAATTTATATTTTTGTTTTAATATATTTTTATTGTACAGGCACCTTGGTTTTAGAAAGGCGCCTTTTTACAAATAAAACTGATTCGAGCTGGGGGCGTGTCAGCGGGACTGGGCCTGTGAGACTGAATGGCCAGCCCCTCGGGAAAAACTACATTACAAGCGATTTTATTAAAGCAGGGCTTCAAGGTACAGATTAAATTTTGATTTAGCCAGGATGTAATTACCTGTAAATTTTCTTTCTCCGACGGCTGGTCTCTGGGCTTCCTTACTCCTGGGCTGTACCTCCTGATGCTGACCCACAGGCAGGAATCAGACCTCTGCAGCAGGGAACATCCAGCCCTCCACTTCCTATTCTCCTCAGTTCTTCCTAAAGCAGTCCAATGTGGTGATACTACAAGAACTTGGGAACAAAAAATAATTTTAAGGCATATATGGCCGTGAGGCCAGACAACTATATACATTCTGGGAGGGAATCTGAAGCCCGGAGACAAGCTGTCTGAGAAAGAAAATTTACAGGTATTTAAATTTCGATTTCTCTCTCCTAAGCTGGTCTCCAGGCTTCCTTACTCCTGGGATATACAAAAGCAGTACGTCCCCACAAGTCCCGGTTGGGAAGAATGTTAAGAGCCCTTAAGGGTTCACCACCGCTTGAAACGCTCTGCGGCCAAAGGATGCCTCTGCCGAGATATCACCTCTAGTGAGAATTTTTTTTTTTTTGCGCTAGAGTGTGTGAATGGATGGATGATCACAAAGCCCCTCAGTGTGAGTGTGCTGTAGATGCATCTCTGAATTACACCCCCGAAGGGAGCCATGGACTCTCACTGGGCCAGGCAAGTTACTGTGGCCTGATCATAAGCCGTAGAGGAGACGGACAGAATCCGTTTGGCTACAGAGCCTATTGAATCCTTGCTGCCCCAAATTTTTTCCTTTTAGCTGACATGAACACAGTTGAAGTTTTATGAATAGCTTCCTCTCTCAATGTACATTTTTCTCCCTCTTCGAAGGCCTAGTGTATGAAATTTTCCATCCTTGTTGCTTTAAAAGAGTGGGCAGAAGGAAGGAAGAATGAACCCTTGATTGTAATACAGGGGAGACATAACTCGGCAAACAAAAATTGGAACTGTTCAACCCTGATGAACGAGTGTACACCTCTTTGGCAAGCCACGCATTTGGTTTGCTGAAACTCCTGGCTGGAGTAATACCTCTGAGGAAAAAAAAAAAAAAAAAAAAAAAAAGAGGTGACCTTTATTTTTTGAGATGCATGATGGATGGCTTGAGGCACTCTAAAGGGGGCCTTGGTTATGGCCTTGAGAACCATATTAAGACTCCAAGGAGATAGCCTTGGTGGATTGAAGATGTTTTAATCTGCTGCCTGAAGAACTACCAGACATGGGGATATGAGCCCAACAATTCCCCAGGGTCCGTCAGGACAGCCCCCAGTGCATAAACTCTAATTTGTAAGGTGGCTGGTTGCAGTCCTTGACCATCTGTCTTAAAGGAACTGCAGTAGTACAGGTGATTATACTGTGTCGTTCTGTATGTGTCTGGAATGAAGCCAGAACCAACATTTTCTCCAGATTTTATAATGCACTTTGGAGGAAGAAGAGACACACGAGTTCCCCATCATGTCAATAACAGGAGCTCTGCCGCATGGCTCCTTGAACATTTTTTCACTCACTTTCCAGGTCTAAAGAGAGACCAGTTGTTAAAATGGGGTGCAGAACTGGACCTTGAGGGAGAATGCCCTGACTGAACCTGAATATTCCAGGTGGTCACCCTGACCAATGAATGAGAAACAGCAAAGTGTGGAAAACCCATAAGGGACAGACTAATCATGACTGTCCTGTCCAAGGCCTCTTTGTGGAGGACTCTTGATAGAGGCAGTATTGGAGGAAGGCATACAAGAGACCGAACAGATCCCAGTTTATGTGGAAAAGGTGTCCTGAGCCACCGCGGGTTCGTCCTTGGCCAGGGAACAGAATTGCTTTACCTTGGAGTTCTGCCCGCAGGCAAAAAAATCTGTTTGCTATTCTGCCTGAATGTGGGAGGCACTGTCCTTCAGCTGTGAGCCCCTGGTCGATCCACCTTGCGACAGAGTCATTCTGCTGTGACAGTTTCCTGTCCCGATATAAACATCGCTCAGTGGTGCTCAACCCACTGAAGGAGAAGGGATTCCGTTAGCTTCTATGAGCTTCTCATTTCGCCCTGATGGAAAGGTGTATGTCAGTGTTGCCAGATTGTCAGTTGGAATCAGGCTAGTCTGAGGAATTGTTGTGCAGCATGTCTCGGGGCAAGGCCTACTGTTCCCCCCTCAGAAACGCTTATACTGTACCTTGTGTCCAACAGCGATCCCCTGCCTGGTGCAAACAGCTAATGCAGGCGAGTCCTTCCCAGCTCCTGAGGCTTGCACTGGTCGCGATTCTGACTTAGCACGGATGGCCTAACTTGTGGCCCTTCATGACCTCTGGGACCGTCCCTGGAGGAAGGGCTTAATCGATCTTAATGAGCGGTGTGAAAAAATTAGGCAGGTAGCCGAGGAGCTTGCAAGACTCCTTGATGAGCAATTACAGATCCCAAAATCTAGTTTTCGGGGAGAAACCTTGTGTCATGATGTGGCCGCCTCGGAGGATCAAGGTCTGGTTTGGAATTAGGAGCTCTTTCTCCAGTTGATGGGAAAACCATGTGCCATAGAGGACCTGACTACGTCTACCACTGCCTGTAATGCTTGGTTGGGTGTGGGGCCTTTAGGTGGACGATTACTACTAGCACCTTAAATACTGTCCATGGGTCTGCCATGCCTCCTAGTAATTATGAAAATGAGGGCGGAAATGTCCCTACTCCAGTCTGAGGGGGAACCTGCTCATTAGCCCCTGCTGGAAGGAGACTAGCAATTGCTTGAGCATGCCAAGACTGCAATTGCTTGGGACATTGCTAATCTACTGGTAGAAAATGGGCCAGTGAAACACGTGAGGTCATAGGTGGCTTTGAGTTTAAATTGTTTCGGGATCGGTGATGTACTATGCTCCAAATCTCCTTGTGTGTTTTGGTAAGGACCCTTTTTCCCCTTCCCTCGAGGATGGGTCAGGGATCTTTAACGCGGCCTTGTGTTGCCACCCCCTCAGGTGCCACCACATCCTCCCCAGTAGTTATACTGGTTACGGGAGGAGAACCATACGAGTTTTCCTGAAGGAGTCTCATTCTACCCTTGCTGTAGCTGGGGGCACAAAAACGCTTTCAGGAGCCTGGAGACCAGGAGTTGTTTCTTTCCCCTGAAACATCATCTGTACTTTTCAGGTTTCCTCGAATTCCGTTATCACCTCTTTGAGGGTGACTCCCAACTACAGCGACCTAACTGCCATGCCTGCATCCTTAAGTATGTCGAGGCGAGGTGAGTTAAAGCATGGCCCTTGCTGCGTAAACTGGCAGCCTCCTTTGAGATATCTGCTGAAAATGCCATGAACAGTCCCGCTCTGGGGCTGTTGTTGCAGGGTGGGCTTATCTACATCTGGCTTGTCAGCATGCTGGAATGCCAGGATAGTGGCCCAAGGTATTGCGGCTCCTGCAGAAAAAACAGGTTGGCTGGACTTGCTTATATGTGGCTCAATCAGCACGCTGGAATGCCACGTCAATGGTGTTGAGAACAGGTTGTTTGCAGCTGCTTTAAGGGAGGAGTGGAGAACTAAAAGCGTCTCTTCGAGGGAGGGCCTCTCCATTCCCATCCAATGACCATCTCAGAGGGTAGCCTTTATGGTAGTTTAACCATTTTTCCAGTTGCTTATGTCTAAGCCTGAAACTACTAGCATGCTGTCGGGCCACTGCATAGGTGTGTTCTGGCCCTTGTCATTCCTCCGTTAGCGAGTCCCCTATGGCTGGAGGAATATGGAAGGCTGCGGCCAAACTGTCGATAGCTGGTAGGCGGAAACCCGTCTGACTGGGTGGAAGCCTCCAGGAAATATCCGAGGGGAATCTCGGCTATGATTTTTTTTAAATTGAGGACAACCACTCCTCTTCAGATGAGGACAGAGATGGGGGCCTCTTCCATTAGCTTTCCTGGGAGATACATACATAGATACATAGACAGTGTCGGCAGATAATCTCCCACCAGGAAACCCCAGAGGTTGCACATGGAACATGCAGGGCCCAAGGCAAAGGCCTTATTTTACCTGCGATACGGCCTGGGCAAAAGGCCCCCCATTTACCTGCGATAAGGCATGGGGCCCGAAGGTGGGGGCGTGAAGCATGTGGGGTCCAAGGCAAAGGCCCAGTTTCACCTGTGGGTGATGCCTGGAGTCCAAGAGGGGACTACGGACTACCAGGTCCCCATTGGCCGCTGCTCTCTTTGCCGTGGACATCCGTCTGACCTTTGATATTTGGCGTACCCCGTCCCCTTGGGGGCTTTCTGGTCTATGCTGCAGCTAGCCCTTTAAGGGGAAGATACTAAGTGCTGCCCTTTAGGTTTTCTGCCCCAGGGATATCTGTCACCGAAAAGTTCCGTCACCAAAAACGGCTTTCCCTGTAAGAATCTTAGTCTGCCTTGGAAGTTCTAGCTGACTCTAAGAGCCACTTATTAGTGACTGATCCATTCTCAGGCCCTGATAAAATATGAGAGACTGATCCTTGCTCAGGCCCTGATAAAATAAGTCCCGCATTTGATGAAGGAGACTTGCTGGGGAGGGGGGGGGGCTGTAGATGCTGAACTAATTTCCCCTGTCAGGGCACTACCACCCTGTTAGGCTTCTCAGCGCTAGACGATGGATATCAAGAGCAGCTTGGCACACTTTTTTGAATAAGCGCAGACTAGTGCTACCGACAACGAATGGCTGCAGCTATCCGGAAAAAAGCAGTTTGTCGAATGGAAACCAATAAAATGTCTGCCTAACCCCTTGGAGCACTTCGGTGGTTAAATACGTTTATTGAGCAGCCCAACCTGCTTTCCAGATGAGCGTTGTGTAGTTATACCAAACGTCTGAAGCTTTCCCAAACGGCCGTTCGTCGATTGGAAGCCATGCGGTGCATGCCTAGCTCTTTGGAAGCACTCCGGTGCTTAGAGAAACGTTTTGCTGGGGTCCAAACTTTGGAGAATCCTCTGGTATGAGAAAGCTAATTAGCCCGACGAGATGCCCCTTCGACGAGCGACTACAGCTTTCCAAAAAGCCGCACGTGGTAAGGCATCGTGTGGCTGTCTGACTCATGGGAAAATCTCAAATACCTTTCCCCTCTTGAGCCACTCTTTTGGCGCCTGCTTCTGGGACACACTCCGGCGTTATTTTTCCCCTTAAGTCACCAACCCCGGGGAAAAAGCGAGCCAGTAAGAGGTGGGGCCAACCTGTGCAGCTTGCAAGGCTGAGACTGGATCCCACCTTGGAGCGTTTGAATGCAGCTCCCATTGCTCGAGCATTTCTTGTAATCCAAAAAAGAGAATACACTTGCTTCAGTAGAATAAAGATTTTGTAACTCTCAGTCTCTTCAGCCCTGCCTCCTGTGACAGGGTTCTGCTGCACAGTACCTGCTTCACTGTAGGCAGGAAGTAAACTGAGGAGAACAGGAAGTGGAGGGCTGGATGTCCCCTGCTACAGAGGTCCGATTCCTGCCTGTGGGTCAGCATCAGGAGGTACAGCCCAAGAGTAAGGAAGCCCGGAGACCAGCTTAGAAGAGAGAAAATGACGATCACTGAGAGCAGCTACAAAACTATGTGTGTGGTTGCTGCCATCTGGTACGTCGGAAATTTCCTTTAATGTCGCGTTCTGGGCCAAGACAGCAGACGCAGGCATCGTGGTGGTTGTTGGTGGTGTTGATCTTGTAACCGCACTCGCAGTATCCGATGAATTTCTCAGAATCCTTCAGCATAAACGGAAAGATCACTTTATAAAATAAAGTGATGAATGGACTAGGATAAGAAATTAAAGAACAGTAAAATTAAAGACAAGTAAAATTTGGCAGTCAACTAAAGCAGCGTCGTCTCCACGCAGTTCAACGTGTGATGGTCGATGTCGAGAAAAGAACTGAAGAGAGCACAGGGCCTACCAGGTTTATATGGGAGAAGTGACATCTGTGCCCGACGTCGTCATGGAAGGCCCCTGGAAGACTGCTAGCAAAAAAGTTTCCGTGTGGTTCTAGTGCCAGATGGCTATAGTTCCATAGGTGTGGCCTAATGCATGAGATGCCCTCAATGAAGGTCTTTTACTTCCACCTGGACAGTGACTAGAGATGGGCAAAAGGGACCTCAGTTTAATGTCTCATTGGAAGGATGGCACCCCAACTGTGCATTAACCCAAGTACCTGGTGTGAGGTTAGAACCCACAAACATCTGATCTTCTGGCCCCAGAGGCGAGCATACTACCTACTGAGCCAGTGACACTGCTTATTTTTTTATAGCATATGGTTCTAGCTATTCAAGTAACAGACAGACACCAAAGTAACATCTGGATAGACTTTCACTTAAACTAAAACAGTTTTACGTTCACAACTGAATTAAAGAAAGCAGCAATGATTAAAGACAGTCATCTGTACATGGTTTTGTTGAACTGTACTACAACAACGTTGGGACTGTAGTACGACAAGAAAATTGAGTCAATTCATTTCCATGTATAATAAAACCTAAAACTATAAATGTAGAGCTCTAGTCCCTAATGACGTTACATTTATAGCACTTGGGAAGACAAAAAAATGAAAAAGAAAAGAGAAAAAAGTAATGTGACGATAAAAAGAAACGCATGGGAGCTTTGTGAAAGAACAGGAAGAGAAATCAGAAAACAAACAAGGGGACAGGATGCCTCATGTCTGTGCCGCTTCAACCCCCACCCACATCCTTTCACATTTTGGGGGGAAAACACTGCATCAACCATGTTATTTTGTGCATTAACTCATTAAAATCTTTGACTCTGATTAAGGAAAAAAACTGTAATTACTACTTTAGAAACAAATTACGCATGTCTCGTGCACTGTTTGCAATATTGCTAGAGCTACAACAGTTCCTTACAAGGGAAAAAAATGATTTTATACAAAAACTATTTGAAGCATAATACCAAAGAGAGATAAGCCACACTTTAAACAGCTTTTGCAGATGGATGCCTTAAAAAAAAAAAAAAAAGCATGCAATTACAATTCTGAGCACGAACACCAAGTTCTCTTCTATACAAGTCTGAACTGAGTCTATGATTATTCTACACAGCTGCAGCGAATCAGAGCCAATCGAATTAAGCAGGAGAAGCCCACATGAAGCAGCTCGTGGTGTTTTAAACCCAATAATTGTGAGACACCTGGATCCGGCCAAGCAGGATTGGATTTAATAGTTTCAGATGTTCTGCTGATGTGAAGTGTTGGCTATTTGATCTTCGGAGAAATGCTCAAGACCTCAAAACAACAGGTCCATCTATCAAGCTAAACTACCAGACAGGGTGTGGAGGACAGCAGAAGACTGTACAAAGCTAATATTACACTGCAGCAGCTAGCCCTGCTGCTGTCTAACTGACAAGAGGAAAAAGGGGGTTGAGTGTTTCACAATTCAATCCAATTCAGCTTATTATACTACTGTATACCTGCAAGCAGCGGTGTTGTCATTTCTGAATTTCCCTGGAAAGATGTATTAAGCACGTTAGCCTGGAGAACCCATAACAATTCCCAGAGCAGGAAACTCAACATGTCAGTCACATAATCTATGGGTGTAGAAAAGTGCTTGCACAGGATAGCTTTACCCCTGAGGAAAGCACGAAACTTCTTGCTCCAAAGATGGAAGAGAGAGACAATGAGAAGTTTTTACCACAGTTAAGAGAATGGAGATTCAGAGCATGGATCAGAGAAGAATGTTGAAAGGAAGAAAAAGTTCAAGTACCAAGATTTTGGCTTTTGTCACTGGTGTTATCTTTAAACCTGCCTTTCACTACTTGGCACCTGCATGAGCTTCCTGATGTAGGTTTAAACAATATAAGACGACAGAGAGTGGGGTAAGTGGGTGGATTTACGCCGCCTGGTGTGGTTCAGTCACAAGGCACAACTGAGTAACTTAACCACACCAGAAGTGATAAATCCACTCCCTGGAGGGGTATACTGCTATTATACAATACGTCCCTTTATTTTATACGCGGACTAAATGTTTTTATATAGTTTTTTAAAATTATTTGTGTTCACTTTGTTGCTCCACAAGAACAAATAGTGCATGGTTGGTATCGTGGGTTGCTAGGGTATACTGCACATGCACAGGAGCGTGTGGAGTACTGGCTCAGTTTCTGCGGTATGTAGGGAATCCTCCTAGGCAGTGACACTGCTGCTGTGATGTGCGATAGCCTTCCCAGGTCCTCCTGTGCTTCAGGGCTGGGGAAACAATGCTGACATTTTTTTTTTTTTGGTTGAGTTTTTCTGCCGCCTGCCTTGTTCACAGGAGAGGAACAGAGGTCATAGTCGGCAGCAGATCTGAAGCGTGAAGGCGCTGACTAAAGAAGACAGGGAGCAAGCGGGTGACAGAGATAAACCCAGCGAGGGATTCAGTAATTGAGGTGAAGTGCTTTTGAAAAAAAGTCAGGATACTGTGGGTTGATAAAGGTTTTTTGTTTTTGTTTTTTTCCATTTAAAAGAACTGGTGAGTTTGTGTGTCGGGTTTTCCAGCTGCCAGTCATTTTCATGTTTTGAATCTGGCAGAGTGAGCAGTAGGAGTATTGCCAGACAGGGAGTTGGCATGCTCAGATTGATTTTGAGGAGAATTAGCGATGCGGAAGATTGGCGGCTGGCACCTTTTCCAGTGGGTACACTGGAGGATTAATCACGCTGAAAAGGTGCCAGCTAACCAACCAGATGAAAAAATTACTCACCTTAGTAATGTTGTTTCTTCTAATGGAGTCTTGCTATATTATAGACATTAGCAGTTTGTTCCAGCTCTAGAACTGCCCCGGAGTGAAATGGTTAAAACCATTCCAAAATAGAATTTTGGCACGAGAGCAGCTCTATCTGTGTCATTTCAAACTTGAACTGTCAGATCTTTACGAGCCAAACTCACTAAGGTCTGTGTGGAAGCTGTAACCTACACTAGCCAAATGGCTACCTAAATAATAACAACCATTGATGGTCCCAACACCCAAGACTCAAGTCAGGGACCAGAAATACTAACACCATTCTAATAATATGAAAATGGAACATAAGTATAATAAAACACACACACACGTACATACACCCCGAAGTCCCAAGGGACAAAATGCTAACAGGACATAAGTAGTGCCCACACTAGTTGCCGCACCCCACCAAGTAGAGGTTCTGAGAGGGGCAGGTTGGGGGGGAGGTCTATAATATAGCAAGACTCCATTAGAAGAAACAACATTACTAAGGTGAGTAATTTTTTCTTCAAACAACATGAAGTCTTGCTATATTATAGACATCAGCAGAATACACAGCAGTACCTCCATGGAGGAGGGGCAGAACCTACTTAGGGAATAGGCTCTGAAGAACAGCTGTGCTAAACCGAGCATCTCTCCTGGCCTGACATCCAGGGAGAATGCTTGGTAAAAGTGTACCGCTTTTCAAGTAGCAGCCTGGCAAATCTCTAATAAAGGGATATCTCTGGCAGCAGCTAGAGGCGCAGCTGTACCCTGGTAGAATGAGCCTCAAACTGGGGGCTCTGCCCACTTTCTGATAAATTGGATACAAGAGACAATCCACCTGGCTATTGATCTCTTAGTGGCAGGTTTGCCTTTCCCAACTTCACCATAGGTAAGGAAAGTTGGAGGGATTCGAACCTGTGACCTTTGGGTACGCCTATATAATAACTAAGAGCTCTCTAACCTACAGGCTGTGCAACCTCTCTCACCCCAAGAGGAGTGATCAGTGAAAATACTGGAAGGGAGATAGATTGATTAAGATGGAATCTGAAACCACCTTAGGCAAAACTTCCTATTAGTCCTAAGGACTACCTTATCCCTGTGGAAAGAAATAAAGTCAGTCTCCACTGACAAGGCTTGTAATTCACTTTAAGTGCCTGGCAGAAGTGGATAGCCACTAGAAAAACAGTTTTCCACGTTAGGTACTTAAGCTCTGCAGAAGACAGAGGTCTAGCAAGGGGGCTGTATTAACTGGGCAATGCAAACATTAAGGTCCCAAGCAGGGGCCGTCTCGAAAGGAGGATTAGTATGGAGTAACCCTAAAAAACTTGGAAACACAGGATGAAAGGAAAGAGGGGATGACTTTCCTGCTGACACAAAAGCAGACACAGCTGCCAAATGAACTCTCAGGGTAGCTGATCTGAGACCCAAGGAATTAAGATGTACCATGTAATCTAACAAAAAGGGCAATTCAGCAGATTCTGGGAAATATTTTTCCAGCACACCAAATGGAAAACCTTTTCCATTTAGAACTATAAGTAGCCTAGTGGAAGGCTTTCTGGAAGCCTTTAGGATCTCAAGAACACCCTGAGAGGTGTAAATCAGCAAACTCTAACCCTCAAGAGCCAGGCCTTGAGGTTGAGGGATCTGAGGTCCGGATACCAAACCCTTCCTTGGGCACAAGTCAACAGATTGTGATTCCTGGAGAGGCACAGGGAAGATGGACTGTCAGAGACAGAAGGAGTGGGTACCAGGGCTGCCTGGCCCAACCGGGCAATCAGAATCACCCTGCAAGGCTGAGATCTGATTTTGACTAGTACTTTGAATAGGAGAGGAAAGGGGGAAAGCATAGAGGAACTTCCCCTCCCAATCCAGAAGAAGGGCATCCAGGGGAACTGAGCCCAGCACTGGAGGCCTGCAACAGAACAGAGGAAGTTTGTGATTGTCTGGGGCTGCAAAAAGATCTATCTGAGGGATGCCCCACCTGGCAAAAACCATCCCCAGCACTTGAGGATCCAGGGACCATTCGTGATGGCCCTGGGAAATCCTGCTGAGGGCATCCGTTAGGACATTGTCCTTCCCTGGAAGATGAACTGCTATGAGGGAAGTGTTCAGGGAATAGGCCAGAGACCACAACTTCATTGCCTCGGTGCACAAGGCCGAAGACCCAGTGCCCCCCTGTTTGTTGACGTACCACATTGTTGTGGTGTTGTCTGTTCTGACTTGTATCACCTTGTCGTGGACAGATGCAGAAAAAGCCTGAAGAGCTAAAAATACAGCTCTGAGTTCCAGCAAATTGATGTGGAGCAGAGATTCCTGGGGGGACCAAACTCCCTGAGTGGAAAGGTCGCCCATGTGGGCTCCCCAACCCAGAAGGGAAGCATCTGTAGTGAGAGTCAAGTCGTGAGAAGGGGAAATGAACGGGACCCCGCCTTGAATTGCTCTGATCCTGCCACCACTGGAGAGCTAGGATCAAGGTTCAGTCACTGGGACCAACTTGGAAAGGGGGTCTCTTTCTGAGACCAAAAGGTTCTCAAGTGAAACTGAATGTCTCTCATCTGAAATCTGGCTCCTGCACAACAGCTGTGGATGCAACCATGTGCCCCAGGAGCTGCAGAAAGTGTCTTGCTGGTCGAGAGACCTGCAGAGTGAAGGAAGAGGCCAGAGCCACTAAATTCCTTACCCTTTCTGGGGAAGAAAGGCTCTGGCTAGCTTTGTGTCCAATTCTGCCCCTATAAAGGTGAGTACCTGGACTGGTTCCAGAACCGACTTTGGTAGGTTTAGCAGAAAACCCAGGGAGGTGAGAAGCTCCTGGGTGACCTGCAGGTGAGATTTTACCTGTTCTGGGGACTGGCCTACAATGAGCCAGTCGTCTAGATAGGGAAAAACAGCAATCCTCTGCCTCCTTAAGTGAGCCACTGCTAGACACTTTGTGAATACCCTTGGAGCAGAGGTAAGGCCAAGGGCATTGCTCTGAACTGGTAATGACCTGAGGGCAGTTCAACCTGAGGTACTTTCGATGGGATCTTCTGATTAGGACATGGAAATAGGCATCCTTGAGGTCCAGGGAGGCTAGCCAGTCCCTGGCCTTAGGAAGGTAAAATCATGCCAGAGTTACCATTTTGAACTTTGGTTTCAAAAGATGCTTGTTCAGATATCTGAGATCTAAAATGGCCGCCATTCTCCGCCTTTTTGGGGTAAGGAAGTATCTGGAATACAGACCCCTGCCCTGATGCAGGAGAGGAACCCTTTCTACTGCTCTGAGAGCTAACAGGGATGAGACCTCTGTTTCCAGAGCGAGGGTCTCTGAAGCACTTGCAGGTAGAAAAAATCTGCTTCTCAACTTGGGAAACTTTTTAAAGCTGAGAACCAGACCCTGGCTTACTACTTCCAGAACCCACTTGTCTGAGGTTAAAGAAGCCCAGTTCTGACTGAAGTAAGCCAACCTGCCCCCTACTGGTAAAGGAGAATCGGCCCTGGGCACCCCATCAGGGTGCCTGCTTGGCAGGTGCTTTAGGCTGACGGGTGGGAGCAGGTCTGCCCACCCCTCGTCTGCCCCTGCCTCTGAAGAAGCCCCTCTGAGCAAAGGCAGAGGAGGCCTGAGTCTGGTAGAAAGGCCTGTGAAAAGGCCTACCCCTACCCCTGGGGGCATGCCTTTGAGGAGTGGCTTGCCACTCCTTAGTCTGGGCACTCTTGTAAGTAGTCCTATATTCATCCATCTTCTTCATGTAATTCTCTGTCTGCTCTCCAAACAGAGAATTTCCCACCAAGGAAAATCCATAGCCTTAGTCTGGGTATCCTGTGACAAACTAGTACACCTGAGCCAGGCCAACCTACGAAAAGCTACAGATGTGGCCATGACCCTAGAGGAAACATCATTAACATCCACAGCAGCATGAAACTGAACCTTAGAGGCTTCAATGCCATCAGCAGCCACCTGTTTCTAGTTCACTAGCCAGCTGGCCATGGGCCTGCTTGGCCAATTGCATAACAGTATCCCCATCTAGATTTCTGATACCTAGCTACATAAGCCATATAATTTGCTTGCCTGAGTCCCAGGGCGCTGCCATATATTGTTTTTTTGCCATGGCATCAATCTTCCTGGAATCCTTGTCAGGAGGATGTGAAGCCAAGGGAATATTAGCTTTATCACAGGCAGCAGCCTGAACTACCCCAACATGACTGCATTGCTGAGAAAGGAATTCTGTATCAGGGCCTGACAATGTATACCTTCTGTCCATCTTTTATCTATAGGAGGCACAGAATTAGGGAGCTTTTAAAATTTTAATTGTTTGTTTCCTAAAGACTTATGTAAAGAATAGACAATCTCCTAGACTCTGGAATATCCATCATTTCTACAAAATCAGGCTCCTCTTGCTCATCCACAGCCTCTTCTAAAGGAAGCTGGAGGGTTTCAGCAACTTTTTATAAAACATAAAATGAGATGGGACTCAGACAGCATGGGGAGATTCTAAAATGTCTGTCTGGGGAGATGTCCGTTCAATGGGCACACCAGACCTTCCCAGCCACATTCATACTGTTCATAATCCTCCTCCCTCCTCTGGTTCATAAAATTCCTCAATATCATAATCCTGAACCACTGGGACCGGACGAACCGACCTTTTACCAGATAGTGGTGGTTCGGACGGACCCTGAGACAGTGACTGGACAATTTGTATGGCTTTTGCTATCTCTACAGCAGTTGGAGAAGGAATTTGGACTCCAGACCTGCTGATTTTCTTGTTTTCTTTACTGGAATTGGTTCCTCAGAACTAGCTTTTCTTTTGCCCGAGGAAGTCTGGCCCTGGTCAGAGGGCACTCCCTCCGGTTCGGTTGGCACCGAACCGGGCTGGCCATCCGGGTCAGCGGACTTTTTGGCCTCTCGCTCCTGAGCCTGCCCAATCTTTTTCCAGGGTGGCTGCAGGAAATTCTTACAAATCTGGCAGTCTGACTGAGGTGGTCAAACCCCAGACAATAAACACATGTGGTGTGTGGGTCAGCCTTGGCAAAGACTTCCCCACAGACATCACAATGCTGAAACCAGTGGGCCGGTTTTCTTTTGGGTTTCTCAGACATAATGCCAGCCTAACCAGAAAACTTGCCCTTTAGCAGTGCCAGAGCAAGAACACCTTCTCGGTTCCAAACCGTGTCACGGTACTGGAAAAACGAATGAACTGCTTTTTTTTTTAGAACCGATAAGAACCGGAACCGCACTCTAAAATCTCAAATTTAAAACTTTAAGTTTTAACTCAAGCTGATCGGTTCAAAACCAACCGATAAAACTTCAAGTTCCACAGAATTAAAATGTGAAATACTTACAATACCACAGACAGAGCTTGAACCGATCGGTTTTATGTTAAAATAAAACTATTCTCGGTTGAATCGAACCGAGAAAACACTGTTTAAACCGAGAAATGAACCGAGCAGTAGGAGAAATCTCCAGAGCGACTGTTCAGTGAGGCGGAGTAAAGAATCTGACAGTTTAGGTTTGAAACTACACAGACAGAGCTTCTCTTTAGAGCGCGTGCTCTAAGTTCCATTCATGTAATGGAGTTAACTCTTTCACCTCCGGAGCAGTTCTAATGGTGGGACAAACTGCAATTGTCATAATATAGCAAGACTTCATGTTGTTTGAACCACAAGATTTTTGTAGCACACCATCAGTAAAAGAGTGGTTCGTAAAACCAAAATGTAGGTTAGGAGCAAAACCTCACAAGTCCTCATCAGCAGGCCAAAGCAAAGTCTCAATAGTGGAGGACATTCACATCACATCTTCTAGTGAAAGTGAGAATGACTAGGACCTCCTCATCGTTTTGAACAAAATTCAGATGAAGACTAAGTGATTATAATTTGTGGGGAATTCTTAGCTGCTTGTGATACTCGCATGATTTGAAACTATTTGGACCCCCCCAAACCTTGAATTGCATTACACAATCTTTAAGAAAAACAATGTGTACGACATGCAAAAAAAAAAAAAAAAAAAGACAACACACAAAATAATATATCTTTATTTAATGAGAGTCTAGTGTCTCCTTGTGAAGTTTTAATCTTCAAAGCAGGTTATGTTTTCTACTCTGTTCCTTTACTCGCTTGCCGCCTTCTACATATTACATAGATACATAGACAGTGTCGGCAGATAAGGGCCTATGGCCCACCCAGTCTGCCCATTCAAGTTTGTAAGTTCAGTTTATGTTTTCCAGGAACTCTGTTGCCCCTTACCCCTGACCTCCAGAATTCCTTTATGTCTATCCCATGCATTCTTAAATCCCGTGATTGTTTCAGCCCCCACCACTTCCTCTGGCAGGTGTTCCACTTGTCCACCACCGTTCTGTGAAGAAATTCTTCCTCACGTTTCCTCTGAATCGTCCTCCTCCAACTTCATCCCATGCCCTCTAGTCCTGAAACATCTTTTTCGCTTAAAAATAGTGCATTCCTGCACCCTGTTCCTCCCTGTAAGATACTTGTATGTCTCTATTATATCCTCTCTCCCTCCTCTCCTCCAGGAGTACATGTTCAGTGCCTTCAACCTGTCCTCATAGGGACTTGTGATGCAATCCATGCACCATCTTTGTTGCCTTCCTCTGAACCTTCTCTACCCTGTCTATGTCCTTATGTAGGTAAGGTCTCCAGAACTGCACAGTGTACTCAGGTGCGGCCTCACTAGTGTCTTGTATGGTGGAATTATGACCTCCCTTTTCCTGCTGGTGATGCCCCTGCCTATACATCCCAGCATCCTATTTGCTACCTGCTGCCTTGTCACACTGTTTCCCTGCCTTGAGGTCATCAGAGATGATAACTCCAAGATCCCTTTCCTGCTTGGTGCATGCTATATCCTCACCCCCCAACTGATATATTGTGCCAGGGTTTTTGTGCCCCATATGCATTATCTTGCACTTCCTTGCATTGAATTTCAACTGCCAAACCCCTGACCATTCTTCAAGTTTCTGCAGGTCCCTTCTCATTCTGTCTACACCCTCTCCTTCA
The DNA here is from genome assembly GCA_016271365.2 of Neoceratodus forsteri. Classification (NCBI taxonomy): domain Eukaryota; kingdom Metazoa; phylum Chordata; order Ceratodontiformes; family Ceratodontidae; genus Neoceratodus; species Neoceratodus forsteri. Next base: position 953,581,848 of record CM028130.1, read on the forward strand.
TATTCTGTCTCTGTCTGTCATTCTGTCCCAGATCTTGTCTTCTGCTGCCTTTCTCTGTTCTCTCTTCCTCTTGGTACTATATTCTTGCTCTGCCTAGTACTATAGTTATGTGTTTGTCCCTGCCAAGGCAAAACAAAAACAAAAAAAATTAAAAATTTGTGTTTTTCATATGGACCCCTTTTTCTTCATTTTTAGGCAATAGCTCCTGGTCAGCCTGAGAAGCTCCTGGTTCACCAAAAATTGCCGATGACCAGGAGCTATTCATGGCTCCCCATTGCCAAAACCTTATTTCTACCCCTGATACATAAATATAAAATGAAGTTGTAGTAACAGAAAATAGAAATTTGGGTACCTGTAAATTTTCTTTCTCAGACTGCTGGTCTCTGGGCTTCATTACTCCAGAGATGTTCCTCCTGATGTCAGTGTTAGGCAGGTCCAACGCTGTGCAGCAGGTGGAGGATAACAAGCCCTCCACATCCGGAGTTCTCCAGTCATTTCCAATGCAATCCCTCGAGGCAATGCTAGGAGAACTAGGAAACAAAAAACGAACAGTTACGGCATAAGTGGCCTGGAGGCCAGCCAACTATATACATTCTGGGAGGGCATCCGAAGCCCAGAGACCAGCCGGAGAAAGAAAATTGACAGGTACCCAAATTTCTATTTCTCTCTTCTAGGCTGGTCTCTGGGCTTCATTATTCCTGGGATATCGAAAAGCAATGCATCCCTAGATGTCCCGGTTGGGAAGAATGTCAAGTGCTCTTAGGGTTCCACCACTGTCTGAAGTACTCGGCGGCCAAAGGATGCTACCACCGAGGACATGACATCCAGTCTGTAGAATTTAGTAAAAGTATGAATGGATAACGATGTGGCTGCTTTGCATAAGTCTGCTGGAGATGCCTCTCTGAAGTTTGCCCATAACATGGCCATCACTCTGGAGGAATGGGCACTCACTGGACCAGGCAGAGATACTCCCACCTGGTCATACGCCATGGTGATTACTGATCTAATCCATCTGGCTAGAGAATCTTTTGACGCTTTTTTACCCGTATTTTGGCCTGCAGTCAAAATAAACAAGCTCAATGTTTTACGAAAAGCGTCCGTTCTCTTAATATAGATTCGGATTGTTCTCCTTGGATCTAGAGTGTGAAACTCTCTTTCCTTTTCATTTTTCAGGTGAGGACACAAAGAAAGAAGTATGAGCTCTTGGTTACAATGGAAGAGAGACAAACTTCGGTAAAAAGCCTGGATCCATCCCGAATACCACCGAATCCAGATGAAAAACGGTGTAGGGCTCTTTGGTTGACAGCGCCCCCAGCTCACTGATTCTCCAGGCTGATGTAATGGCCACCAGAAAAAACACCTTCACTGTAAGATGCGTGACTGATGCCTCCTTCAAAGGCTCAAACGGCACTTTTGTAAGGGCCTTGAGGACAAGATTAAGTCTCCAAGGTGGCACAACTGGCTTAATTGGGGGGCATTTTAACATTGCTGCCCTTAAAAACCTCCTGACATGAGCATGAGATCCCAGTGTATCCCCTGAGTCGGCGAATGAAAGAGCCCTCAGTGCAGAAACTTGAACTCGTGAGGTGGCTGGCTGCAACCCCTTGTCGAATCCCTCGTGGAGAAATTCTAAAAGCACTGGGAGGGACATTGGATGATCCTGTATAGCTTTGAAGTGGAGCCAGAATAAGAATCTTCTCCAGATCCTATAATACACCTTATAGGATGAGGGGCGTCGACAGCTGACAATCATTTCAATAACCAGAGCAGTGTACCCTAACTATGAAAGTTTCCCGCTCAGTCTCCAAGCCGAGAGGGACAGATTGCTCAGATTGTGGTGCAAGACCGGACCCTGATGAAGGAGGTCTGAGCTGAGCTGGAAATTAAAGGGTGATGCCTCCGACAGCTGAATGGGTAGTGGGAACCAAGGCGGCGAGGCCACCTGGGGCAGACTAGAATCATCTCCACCCTGTCCCTGGCCACCTTGTGTAGGACCCTGGATGACAGCGGATGGGGGAAAGCATACAGGAGGCAGGCAACTTCAGTTTAGGGAGAAGCGTACGAGCTGGTGCTGGGTGTCTCTTGCCAGGGAGCAGAACTGCTGCGTCTTGGCATTTTGTCGACATGCAAACAGATCTACCTGTTTGCCCCACTTCTCTGTTAGCAGTTGGAATGCAGACTACTTCAGCTCCCATGAGGATGTCTTGGCGGCTTAACCAGTCTGCTGTGACATTTTCCTGTCCCGGTATGTACACGGCCCTTATACTCGCCAGGTGTTTTTCTGCCTACTGAAAGAGGAGAAGAGACTCCCGAAGCATTCCTGAACTTTTTGTGCCGCCCTGATGGTTGATGTAGGCCATCGCTATTCGATTGTCTGTCAGAATCAACACATCCCGGTTGTGTACATGTTGACGGAAGTGTATCAGGGCTAGCCAAACTGCCCTCATCTCTAGGATGTTTATGCTGTGCCTTGATTCCATCAGGGACCACTTGCCCTGGGCCGACATCCACTCCAGGTGAGCCTCCCACCCCCTGAGGCATGCATCCGTTGTGATTCTTGTTTGGAGCAAATGGCCTAGCTTTCGGCCCCTCATCACATTTTCCCTCCAAGACCACCATGCAAGAGAGGTTTTTATCTGCTGAGGAATTGGGATGAGCTGGTGCTGATTGTGCCTGGACTGGAACCACAGCTTGAGCAGATGGGTTTGAATTGGATGCATATGCGCTAGAGCCCATGGGACTGAGTTTGCCAGTGACACCATGTCCCGATCAACTGCATAAAGAACTGTGCCGGCTGATGAGTGGAGCTTTGGAATTTGTCGATGAGCTCCAACAGGTCCCTGAATTTACTGGGGAAGAGACACACCTTGTTGTCCCGCTGTTGAAAACTGCTCCCAAGTGGTTCAAGGTCTGGCTCGGGATTAGGGAACTCTTCTGCCAGTTGATGACAAAACCGTGTGCCGTGGGACACTGGACCACACCCGTCACTGCCTGCACCGCTTGGTTTAGCTGTGGAGCTTTGATGAAGATATCGTCCAGATAAGGGAACAGCTGGATACCTCGGTTCCGAAGGTGAGCTACCATTGCTACTAGCACCTTCGAGAAGGTTCTAGGGACTGATGATAGGCCAAAAGGAAGAGTTTTGAATTGGAAGCGATGGTTCCCTACCTTTAATCTCAGATACTACGTGTGCAGGTTGTGAATAGGAATATGGAGTTAGGCATCGTGCAAGTCGATGGATGCCAGAAAATTTCCTTGCAGCACTTCCTTGACAATTGATGACAGAGATTCCATCTTGAATGGTCTGCTGCGCACAAAAAGATTTAGGAATTTGAGGTCTAAGACAGGTCTGTGACCTCCTGTACGTCTGGGTACAAGGAAAATAGAGTATACCTCCCGATTGATCTCTGGGGACCCGCTCGATAGCCCTTCTATCAGAAGGCCTGTAATAGCCTGCCATGTCGCTTGTCTTTTGAACGAGTTGTTTGAGAGGGGAGAGGGCACCACGAGGCAATGGGGGGTTTGGACTCAAACTCTATCAGGTAACCTTTGTTGATACTGTCTAGTACCCATCTGTCCGACGTGGTCCGGGCCCATTCCTCGAAAAACTCTGAAAGCCTGCCCCCTACTCAAGGATGGGCCCGCATGGTCTCATTGTGATTTTTTGGTGTTATTCCCGGTGTCTCTGGAGCCTCCACCTCCGCTAGAACTGCCTCCTCTGAAATACCGCTGGTTCCGGGAGAACCATGTTCTTTTCCCTGAAAAGTTGGAGTTCTGCCCCTTGTTATAGCCTCTGTCACGAAAATTGCGCCTTGGCCCGACCCCTGGACTGGGGCATTTGCACCTTCGCGCCCGTTCCCCCGGATTCCTTCACCGCCTCCTTCAGAGCCGATCCGAACAGGAGGTTGCCTTTGTAGGGTGCATTCACCAAATGGCTCTTTGAGGATGCATCTGCTTGCCATGCCCAAAGCCACAGGTTGCGGCGAGCCGAGGTTTGATAAAACATGGTCCGCGCAGCACACCTGGCCGCCTCCTCTGACACATCCGCTGCATAGGCCAAGGCGAACCCCATTAATTGCAGCTGATGGATAATGGGGCAGTTCTATTCTGGGTCTTCCGCGAATTGAAAGGCTAAATCTGATGCCCAGGATAGGGTGGCTCTGGCGGAGAATAGGTTTGCTGTGGCTGCCTTGAGGGAAGTTGCCGAGGCTTGAAAGGCTTTTTTGAGGGAGGAGTCCACGTTTCTTGTCTACTGGGTCCCTTAGAGAAGCCCCTCCTTCAGCTGGTATGACAGTTTTCTTGGTGAGGTTAAAAATTAAGGGGTCGATTCTGGGGCAGTCTAACCACTTATTGGACTGTTTCTTGTCAAACTTCAGAAGTTTGGAGATTCATCGGGGAACCGGATAAGCGCGTTCTGGAGCTTGCCATTCTTCATTGAGCAGATCCTCAATGGCGGGAGGTATAGGGAAGGCTGTTGCCAGTCTGGAGGCAGATGCCAAGCAAAATGTCTGTTTTGGTTGAGAGGTGACAGGAGGAGAAGAGTCGAGGTGATGGTTGAGAGGTGACAGGAGGAGAAGAGGCGAGGTGAATCTCAGAAATGACCTTTTTGATGAAAAAGTCTAGGTCCTCCAGGTCAAAATTTCTGGATAGGAAGTCAGAGTCTGATGAGTTCACTATCTCCCCCTCCTCGTTGGAGGAACTGTTGACCGAGGATTCCGGGGAAAAAAACCCTGTGTCGTTTGCCCTTGTGCATGCCCGTAGTTCCACTTCAGGCATGAGACCCTTTCTTCCTCCTGCGGGAGGAATGGTGACCATCCTCATCTGATGATCTGCCCCATTCTCTGGATTTATTTTTCTTGTAGAAGCGATGACAGAATAGCCCCCCCTTGTCAGATGAGGATGGGGTCCTTTTTCTTTTAGCCTTTTTGTGGAGTCTCCTGTCCGGTGATCCTGAAGACTGCCATTCAAAGGAAGAAGGGTCCATAGCAAAGGCCCTATTCAGCCCGTCTATCAGTTCAGGGTCTAATGTAGGGGTATCTCTGAACGCTGCTGATCCCTTGGAGGCAGCCAGTCGTTCAGATCTCTCTGGAACCCGTGACTGTGCTCGCTCTGACCTGGAAGTAGCCGTCCGGTCAGACCTCTCTTGGGTATTTGCCTGTAATGAGAGAGAGGTTGCGTCCACTGAGCCCTCCCCACTAGCAGCTGCTGCCTTTTCACATGTAAGGCAGAGAGCCAGCAAAAGTGATTAAGAGTGGGGACTTACAGCGTTGAAATTCTTTTCCCCTACTTGATTTTTCTGAGGCCATTGTTAGTGCTCCTCGCTTCTGTAGAGCATATACTGCCCCCCCCCCCCAGAGTCAGAAAGTGCCAACCCCTTAGCACTGGTTAAGCACTGCTTCCTTACCACCAACAGAATCCTGGCAAAGAGAACTGCCATTTAGCTCTACTGTTCACTTTAGTTGTAAGCCTCCTAGTCTTACGTTTTGGGGGGGGGTGGATTTGTAGAATCCTGCACTGTCGCTGTATAGCCAAAAGCTCCTCTCGCCTTTCCAATGAGATGCAATGAGGCGAGGAGCAGACTGGCATGCTGAGGAGTCGCCTGGCTTCCCGTGCTGAGAATCGCGCTATTCAGGGAAGCCGCGATGAGCGGTCTAAAGCTTTCCGCAGACCGCTCATCAGCAGAGAAATCAAGGTCCCATTCCCTCTAGCGACCCCTGGGCTTGTGGTAATGAGAGTCGCTAGATGCAGCACTCGAAAGCAGGGCCTGATGCGCGGGTAAAAGGACCACGAGGTGCTCTTGCGAGGTGGGGCCAGTCTCTGCAGCTTGCAAGGCTAAGACTGGATCCCACCACTGAAAATAACACTCGTAATCATCCGGTCCAAAATCAGTGTTGATAAAAAAAACTTATGGTCTCTTCAGCTGGCAGGGCTTCTGCTGCACACTGCCTGCTTCAGAGAAGGCAGGAAGTAAACTGGCAACGACCGGATGTGGAGGGCTCCTTATTCCCTCCTGCTGCACAACGTTAAGTCCTGCCTAGTGATGTCATTAGGAGGTGGAGCCCAGGCGTAATGAAGCCCGGAGACCAGCTTAGGAGAGAGAGAATGGGGGCTTGGACTCGAATTCTATTAAGTATCCCTGGCTGATAATGTCTAACACCCATCTATCCGACGTTGTATGGGCCCATTCCTTGAGAAAATCTGAAAGTCTTCCTCCTACTCAAGGATGAGCCTGCATTTCCTCATTGTGCTTTCTTGTTGCAGTTTCCTGTGTCTCTGGGATTTCCCTCTCCGTCTGATTCACCTCCCCTAAAAGTCTGCTGGTGTTGGGAGAACCATGGCCTTCTTCCTGCAAAATTAGGATTCTGTCCCTTGTTGTAACCTCTGCCACCAAAATTACACCTTGTGCCTGAAGGCCAGGCTTTGCCCTGGCTCCTGGACTGGGGCATATGCACCTTCGCTGTTTCACCTGACTCCTTCACCGCCTCCTTCAGCGCAGACCCGAACAGGAGGTTGCCTTCGTATGGTGCATTCACCAAATGGCTCTTTGAGGAAGCATCTGCGTGCCATGCCCGAAGCCATAGGTTGCGTTGAGCAGAGGTTTGGTAGAACGTGGTCCGTGTGGCACATCGGACAGCCTCTTCTGATACACCCGCTGCATAGGCAGAGGTCAACCCCATTAACTGTAGCTGGTGGATAATGGGGGAGTTCTCTTCTGGATCCTCTGCGAATTGAAAGGCTAAATCCGATGCCCAAGATAAGGCGGCTCTGGCAGAGAAAAAGTTTGCCGTGGCGGCCTTGAGGGAAGTTGCTGAAGCTTGAAAGGCTTTTTTGAGCAATGAGTCCACCTTTCTGTCCACTGGGTGTCTTAGCGAAGCCCCTCCCTCGGCTGGGATGACAGTTTTCTTGGTCAGGTTAGAAATCAAGGGGTCGATTCTGGGCCAGTCTTAGGATTTTTTTGTCAAACTTGAGAAGTTTGCAGATCCGTTTGGGAACAGGATATGCACGCTCCGGACCCTGTCATTCTTCTTTTAGCAAGTCCTCAATGGAAGGTGGTATGGGGAAAGCTGTAGCAGGTCTAGAGGCGGATGCCAAGTGAAAAACCTGTTTCGGTCGTGTGGTGACCGGTGGGGGGCAGAGGTGAATCTCGGATATGACCTTTCTGATAAAGAAGTCTAGGTCCTCTAGGTCGCCTGTGACTAGCATAATGGTGGCCGTCCTCTGAAGATCTGCCCCCGTCTCTAAATTTTTTCTTGGAGCAGGGGCGATGTGAGAATAGCCCCCCTTCGTTGGAAGAGAATGGGAAGGGGGTCCTTTTTCTCCTGGCTTTCTTGTGTGGTCTCCCATCTGGTGATCCAGGAGGGTGCCATTCAAAGGAAGAGGGGTCCAGAGCAAAGGCTCTGTTCAACCTGACTCACAAATTCTTCAGACCTGCCACGTGTGACAGGGCTCTGCTGCAGAGTACCTGCTTCACCGAAGGCAGGAAGTAGACTGGAGAACTCCGGATGTGGAGGGCTTGTTATCCACCCCCTGCTGCACAGCGCTGGACCTCCCTAACACTGATATCAAGAGGAACAGCCCAGGAGTAATGAAGCCCAGAGACCAGCCCAGGGGAGAGAGAGAATGAACATTTGGAAATAGCCCCAGAGACTTATACGGGGCATGCCCCCACAATCTCCCTGGTTAGACATCACAAAACGTCTGACGGCAGGGGCAAGCAAAGCAGACCGGGAAGTGGAAGGGTTCAGCTAGCCTCCTCTTGGCCAAATTTACGATCCCTTCCCTCCTGACAGGGAAAGTACAGAAAATTACAAAATCTACATCAAGAAGCTCATGCAGGGACCAGGGACTGAAAGGTATGTATAAAAACTGCACTGGCAACAAAAGCCAGAACCTTGGCATTTTTTAAATTTGGGGAGCTAACCTTCAGGTACTACTCTGTCAGTTCCTGGAATTGTCTCCCCCACAGAGTTACACAATGTCAGCTTTTTCAGGATCTGAAAGGAAAATAAAATGCTCTCTTTCTGATCCACTGGAATTGTTTTACATGTTCCTAACTGTAATGTTTTGTTACGATGTGCTGATTGGCATGTACATGTTTCAACACCCAACTCATCCCCCCACACAAACCCCAAAAAGGAAATTCTTATCTCGACCCATCATCCCAGCTGGCCTAGCCATAAAACAGTTCAAGCAGCTGGCAGTTAGGCTGGAAAAGTTCCAGTTTCTGCAACATTTCATTTTTATTGCGCAAAATGCATGGATGCATGGAACGGCCTTCCAGAGAAGGTTGTGGAGTCAAAAACAGTGGTGGAATTCAAGCATGCATGGGACAGTCATAAGGCAATTCTAGGGGTTGGGGGTAGGAAGAAGTAGGCTGCTGGTTAACTAGGATCTGCAGCTTATCCACTAGGTAAGGAAATGGGCAGACTGGGTGGGCCAAGCGGTCCTTATCTGCCGTCAAATTCTATGTTTCTCTGTTTCTAAAAGATCCTTTACGCAAGAGCCCATTTTTCAAAGGGCCCAGAGTCAAAATTACATACTATGAACCAGAACAAAAATACCTCTTGAGACTACACAATAAAATGCTTTAAAACATTTCCAAGATAAAGCTAGTTTAGTTCTTTAAATTGTTGTATAGATTCACAACAAAGTGGGGGAGGAGGGGTTCAACCTGCTCAACCACCACACCATTACTAGATGTACCACTATAGACAAAATTTACAAACAAAAAAAAATGTGCAGAGTGTTTTGATTTGTAGGTGTATTCCTAATAAGTCCTTCCCTTTATTTGCTACTTTTTTCCTAAATTTGCTTGCTGGTTTTATGGCCTCTGGGGATCTCCATGTTAGCATTTTGTATAGCTGCCCTTGTTCCTATGATGCCTCCTATCCCTTGTGACAGTGACATGTCCAGGACCACTGATTAAGAAAGTAATAACTGCTGCAGCAACAATCTACTGTTAGGAACGTGATATTCTGGCTCCAACTAAATAACTCTAATCCAAACTTTCTGTATTCTAGGCATGTTTTTATTCAGCAAAAGTAAACGTTTTTAAAGCATTCCATGTCATCAAACTATACACAACCAATAAAAAAAGCATACAAATCACCAAAAGTCACAAATGCTATAATTAGTGAAGACTCTTGGCTGTTTCCTGGGCATATAATATAATGCCCGGTATAATGCATAATGCCTTGGTCAGGCTGCAGCTTGAGTACTGTGTACAGTTCTGGAGACCTCATCTGAAGGCAGATACAGTACTGCCAGAGAGGGTTCAGAGGAGAGCAACTAGGATGATTCAGGGCATGGAGTGCAGGCCCTATGAGGAGAGACTGGAAAAGCTTGGGCTTTACTCTCTAGAGGAGAGGAGGGACAGAGGAGACATGATAGAGGTTTTCAAGTATGTAAAGGGAATAACCAGGAGTGGAACAAAGGAGCTGTTCAGGTTAAAGAAGGGGGCAACCTGGGGCCATGAGAGTGGAAGCTGGAGGGGGAGCATAGGAGGCATTTTTTCCACAAACAGGGAGGTGGAGCCGTGAAATGCACTGCATGGGAGACTGGTGGAAGAGGGCACAGTGAAGGGCTTCAAGAAAGGGTGGGATAGGTACAAGGGGAAATTAAAACAAATGAAGACCCTCTTGGGGGCTAGGGAGGGACGGTAAGGCGAGCAGCCATTAGGTTGCTGGCTTTTAAGCAGACAAGACAGACCATTTGGCCTATTCTGCTGGCTTTAAGTATGTTAGTACGTAAGAAGAGTTATCTAACATATAGAATAGTGAAAGGTTAACTGTGACAGAAATCCCTTACCAGGGACTTCAAGTTCACTGCCATCACCGTGGGTTTTTACCAACAGGACCCAGGGAAACCTGTTTCTTACCTCCTCCTTTGCACAAGGCCAGGAAGGTCAAACACAATAACTGTGGGTAGAGTGCCCCCAGAGACGGACTGCAAACAGAATCCAGCAGAAACGGTAGATTTACCCTTTTACATAAAACAAGCAGTCACTGATTCTATAAAAACAGATGCTTTACTAAAAGACTACAAGTATTCACAACCAGATTTATGTACAGTCAAACAAAAGGATTACAGTTTACTAGAAATGAAAATAAATGAAGTTACACCAGACAAGCTGCAGATAGAAGAATCTGAGCTATTCTAACTTTAAAACCTATTCACTGACCTGCTGCTGTCTGAAGAAAACACTATTCCCTAAGCTGTCTTTTCTTGCCAGACCTCTAGCTGCAGGGCTCTGGGGCTTCAGATGTTCTAAGTCCAAGAGGAAATGCTTTCTTACAGCACCACAATTTCTTACTCCTGTGGGGATGCATCTCAACCCCTTTGAGTGACAGTCCTCCACTGCTCCCCCACCCGCCCAAAAAAGTGTGTGTTGTGTGGTGAGTATGGGATGGACAGACATCATTCAGGCCAGCTGGCTCACTTCACACTCACCCCTGCTCTGTCCACTTTTATGATTCTGTTTTGAAGAATGTCCAAGGTGAGTAACCCCACGCTTCTTGCCTTTTAAACAGACCCACCAAGTTGTGCAAATACCGCTTTGCACCACATGGTGTGGTGCCTTGCCTGAGTGGCACCCCATCTGGCTATATTTTGCCAAGCCAAAAAAAAAAAAAAAAAATTCAACATTAGAGTGGAAGGGATCGTAAATTTGTTAACAGCCAATCCCTTCCACTTCCTGGTTCTGGGAGCGGACTAAAAGACCCGCCACCTGGTGCACCTGGTTAATGACAAAACGACCGCTAAGATTTCTGAAAATGTTTCAAAAGTTGGCCCCCACAGAGACAAATGGAGCGCGCACCCGCGCTCTGCCTGGGCACACTGCATTACGTGCCTGAGCACAGGGCGGGTCTTTAGTCAGCTTCCAGAACCTGTAAGTTGAAGGGATTGACTGTACACAAATGTACGATCCCTTCCACTCTTTCATTTTTTTTTTGGCAAAATATAGCCAGATGGGGTGCCGCTCAGGTAAGGCACCACACCATGTGTTGCAAAGCTTTATCTTGGGGGATCTCTTTAAGCTGACTGATGCGTTCAAACTGGCACTCTCCAATTTGCCTTACTGAATCTATGGCTGAATGTTCCCAAGGGAACATTCCACTGAGCAACCTTTGGCCAATGTTTCCCATAAGATCGGATTGGTCATGTGACATCAGAAGCCATGTTTTGTGCCCATTTATGATACACTAACAATACATTAAAGAGCAGCGGACACCTTCAGGAGAACTTTAACAAAACACAACATCTGGACACAGTTTGGGCTTATATTTCACATTAGTTCTGTATTCCTGCTCTCCATTATTTATTACTGGTGTAATTTGCATAAAATATGATCTCTGATCCTGAAGAATCCATCCTGACATGGAACCTTAGTAAAAGAGTATATACTCAAAGGCTGTTTCCGAATATACAAATAAATTCATGTTGCTTTCTCCCTACCTAAGGTTATAATGCACTCATTGTGACATCACTTACTCCCATGGTAACAGGTTTTAATGTCACAACACAGGAATATGACTTGAAGTACAGCGTAAGCTAAAGCGGCAGATGAGCTCTAGTATAAAGATCATGTATTCATCCAAATTTCCTCAAAAATAAATAATGGGGAGAAGAAATATGTAGAACATATACAGAATGCAAGCTGAATTGTACCTAAATATCATGTATTTCACAGTTTTCTTTGCGGCGTCAGCAGCTCTTTAATGAAAAGAAAAGAAATTACTAGAACAATCTGGTCACATGTCTCCCAAAATGAAGGTCTCTTTCGGGTGACCCGCAAGACACACTGCCATTCACATAGGGCCAGGGAACGCCTGAAGGAACATGTCATGCACTCAGCCCTGCCTCAACAGTCCATCTGCACTGGCATTCTGCGTCCCACTTCAGTGCTGAATTATCATATTATCTGACTGTAGTACCAAGCTCTAGAGCAGTAACTTTGTATTTTGCCCACTAGTCCTATGAAGCCATGTCAAGGGGTTATGATCTGTGACCACAGTGAAATCCCTCCCGTACAGATATGGCTGCGGCTGCAGCTTCTGAAGGGCCCACATTTTCCCCAGACATTATCTCTCAACTGTGGCATATGCCTCTTCCCTGGGCAGAAGTTTCCGGTTCAGATACACTATGGGGTGCTCCTCCCCCTGCGGTGTAACCTGGCTCAAGACAGCACCCAGTCCATGGTCCAAGGCATCCATATATTCTATGAACTTTAAGTCATAACTGGGGCTAGCAAGCACAGGTGACCCACATAATGCCTGCTTTAACTGTCGGAAGGCAGACTCACAGTACTCTGTCCAGAGAACTTTTTCAGTCATTCTCTTTTTCATCAGGTCTGTCAGGACCTTGGTCACATCACTGTTGTGAGGGACAAACCACCTGTAGTACCCGGCTGCTCCCAGAAATGCCCTTAAATGTTTCTTTGTGGCAGGGGTGGGCCAGGCCTGGATGGCATCAACCTTTGTTGGCTCTGGACGGATGCATCCACAGTCCACCCGGTGCCCAAGGTAGGACACTTACAAATGCCTACTTGGCATTGTTCCGCCCTGTCAGCCCCACGGCCTCCAGTCGTTGGAACACCTCCCTCACGTCCTTGCCATGATCTTCCTATGCTGCCTGAAGTTTACTGAGTCAGACTGGGACAAGTACCATCACTTGCTGTCCGACTTCGTACTCCTGGGCTGTGGCCCCACGGTCATACCAGGCTTTCTGTTGCTGTTGTGCAGTGGCTAAGTGCTCCTGGGCAAGCCCCATGAGCTCCAGAAGCCTGGCCGGAAATGTAGGACGTACTCCACACAACAGACTCCCCTTGGGAGACATGGTTACCTGCCCATTCATCCCTGGCTAAATCTAGGGGCCCCCTCACCCTGTGACCAAACAAGAGCTCGAAGGATGAGAACCCTGTGGACTCCTGTGGAACTTTCATGTATGCAAACAGGAGATGGGGCAAATATTTGTCCCACACCCCTTTGTGCCGGTCTGCAAATGCCCTAAGCATAGTTTTAAGGGTTCCACTGAACCGCTCTACCAGGCCGTTTGTTTCGTGGTGACAGGGCAAAGCATGGAGCTGTTTCACCTCGCACTTTTCCCACAAACTGGTCATTAAGGATGACATAAAATTTGCCCTCATGTCTGTCAAAATCTCCTGGGGAAATCCTACTCTGCTAAAGATTCCCAGGAGCTCATCAGCCACCTGTTCTGCCTCAATGGAGGACATGGCTACTGCCTCGGGGTACCTGGTTGCATAATCCACAACAACCAGTAGGTATCATTTGTCCATGTGACTTGGGGTACTCAGGGGCCCCACTATGTCCACAGCCACCCTCTAAAGGGGTTCATCAGTAATAGGCAGGGGCACTAAAGCTGCCTTAGCCTTGTCCTTTCCAACCCATTGGCACTGTGAACAAGTCCGACAGTAACTTGCCACATCTGTGTACATGCTCGGCCAAATGCTGTTCTTAGCAAGCCACTTTTGTGTGCGGTTAATACCCAGGTGGCCTGAAAAGGGGATGCCATGGGCCAGGGCAAGAAGCTGCTTTTGGTAGTCCAGGTAGACGACCAGCTGATGGAGTACCTCTCCCCATAGCACCCTCTGTGGTGTACACTCCCTGTACAACAACCCATTCTCCCAATAAACTGAATTTTTACTCCCTTGAGAGGATGCAGCACTATCTGCTATCTCTCTGAAGGGTAGAATCAGCTCACCGTGCCCTGCCCATCTCCTCCCATCTGACCCGCCATAGCTCCCCTTCAGAATAAAAAATGCCCCTGGTGGCAACCTCCTCTGCTTGCAGCTATGGCTCAGGGCTGCTACTCCTAGCTAGTGCTTCAGCCACAGCAGCCACTTCCTCAGCTGCTGAGGGATGGGTCTGCACAGGCTATGTCGCTCACTCCTCACCCTCAGAAGCTTGTACTTTTGCCTGGCTACAAGTAGTAACAAATACTATGTTTTCCCTGTGGTCAGAATCATTCCCCATGATCAGGTACGACTACCACCTCCTGTACACCATGGACATCCTCCCAGCTCAGGAAGACCCAAGCCATTGGCACTTGGACCACTGAACCCGTGACTCCTAGATTCTCGGAGAACTGCCCCGGCAGAATCTGCTCTGCCTGGATCAGATTGTCCCTCGAGATGGAGGCACCTGTGTCCCTCAATCCCTGTGTTACTGTCCCACTGACTAGAAACGGATGCATAAGCTTGGTGGAGTTTGGTGGCACTACAGTATGTGCGCAGTTTATCAACTGCTGTGTATTGTCTTGGTCGCCCCCTCCCACAGGCTTTTGCCCTTTACTCCTGTTTTTAGGGCAGTCATAGGACAGAAGTCCCACTTTCTAGAAAATACAAATGTCCTTTGCGCCTGACTCCTTGTTCCCCTTAGAACCGGTTGGTTCTGTTTTGGGCTTGTGTGCAGGCTGGTTCCCTTTAGGCTGTCCTCCCTGGGTCCCCTTAAAACCATGTGCTGCCCCACCCCATAGTTCTTATGCTGCAAATGTGATCTGCTGGCCACATACAAAATCAGCACTTTCTGCTGCCTCCTTTGCAGAGCTGCATGCCTGATCCAGCAGCTACATGCACAGGTCATTGGGTACAGTTTTAAGAAACTGTTCCCTTTCAATTAAATTTTAATTTGCTCTACAGTCTTTGTCTTAGCCCCATCTACCCAATGATCGAAGTAAGCACACATTTGGACATGCAGTTCTACATAGCTGTCTCCTAGGCCTTTTCTTAATTCTTTAAAGTTCCATTTATAAGCCTCAGGTGTCACTTCAAAACATTTTAGTAACATTCTTTTAACTCTGTTATAGTCCATGCAATCATTAGTGTCCATCCGAGCAAATGCATGCAAAGCACAGCCAGTAAGCAATGGGGTCAGGTGGATCACCCAAGAAGCCTTGTCTAATTCAAACTGACCACAAACCCTCTCAAATGATTTTAAAAGCAAATCCAGATTGTCTCCTTCCCGGGACTGCGGGAACATTTTAGAATTAATCATGGCTTCGTGGGTTGAACCCTCTTTGCCATTACTTACAGACTGCCGAGGTGTTTGCTGGCGCAGTTTTTCCATCTCGATCTCGTGCTGTTCTCTCTCTCTCTGCTCATTCCTTCTTTCTCCCCTCTTGCATCAGGATCTCATGCTGGTGAACCTTTTCCCTTTCCACTTGCATAAGGATCTCATGCTGGCGAATCTTTTCTCTTTCCTCTACCTCCAACCTTATTTTCTCCCTTTCAGCCTCCAGCCTTGCCCACTGCATGTTCGGCATCCTTCAGCACAAATTCTGCCTTCAGGATCTCAAGCTAAGGTTGACTGGGCTGCACAGCTCGTGCCACAAGGTGCCCCGGCTCAGCTGCTGTGACTTCAGTCTAGCTACCTGGGTCACTGTCCTCAGCGACCATCTGTTTACCAGGTACTGGGCCATACCCCTCTGAGACCGTCTGCCCCTCCTGTGGCCGGTCATGTGCCAAAAGGGCTTCCATGAGTGCACTCTGTCATGTCCTCATAGACAATCCCCCCTCTCTCCGCATAGCTCACGAAGCTGCTGTACATAAAATTTGACACAGCCTGAGGAGCTCATATTCTCTAGCTACACTGCACTAAGCTGTCTAGGGGGAAAAAAAAAAACCCACAGAAGTAAAATGCAACCTTTCTAAATCCTGTTTCATGACTCAAGGTATATTTCTGCTGACACTCCGTCACCAGTGTGCTCTCTCTCTCTCTTTTTCAGAGTTCCTGCCTCACAGGAAAGCACACTGTCTGCTGCCCTGCACTGGTACCAGCTGGGACACTGATCCCATCACACTGCCACCAATGTAACAGAAATACCTCACCAGGGACTTCAAGTTCATTGCCACCACTATGGGTTTTTACCAACAGGACCCAGGGAAACCCGTTTCTTACCTCCTCCTTTGCACAAGGTCAGGAAGGTCAAACACAATAACTGTGGGTAGAGTGCCCCTTCAGAGATGGACTGCAAACAGAGTACAGTAGAAATAGTAGAATTATCCTTTTAAATAAAACAAGCAATCACTGATTCTATAAAACTAGATGCTTTACTAAGACTACAAGTATTTACAACAGGATTTATGTAAAGTCAGACAAAAGGATTATAGTTTACTAGAAATGTAAATAAATAAATTTACACCTGACAGGCTGCAGATAGAAGAATCTTAGCTATTCTCACTTTAAAACCTATTCATTGACCTGCTGCTGTCTGAAGAAAACACTGTTCCCTAAGCTGTCTTTCTTACCAGACCTCTGGCTGCAGGGCTCTAGGGTTTCAGACATTCCAAGTCCAAGAAGAAGTGCTTTTGTTACAGCACCTCATTTCTTACTCCTGTGGGAAGGAGTCGCAGCCCCTTTGAGTGACAGTCCTCCACTGCAACCCCCAATGGGTGGGCATGTGCATGCTGGTGTGGAGTGGATGGACGGACGTCATCATTCAGGCCAGTTGGCTCATTCCATACTCACCCCTGCTCTGTCCACTTTTATGATTCTGTTTTGAAGAATGTCCAAGGTGTGTAACCTCATGCTTCTTGCCTTTTAAGCTGACCGAGGTGTTCAAACTGGCACTCTCCAATCTGCCTTACAGAATCTGTAGCTAAATGTTCCCAAGGGAACATTCCACTGAGCAACTTTCAACCAATGTTTCCCATAAGACCTGTTTGGTCATGTGACATCAGATGCCATGTTCTGTGCCCACTTATTTTTTTGTTGTCATAGTATTTATGCTCCAGCCCTGCAGCCCTCTCGCTCTGGGGGAACCCCAGCCCCTACCAGCCAACATAGCAGTCACCCCAGGGGTTAGCACCTCCAGGTAGGGTTGGGACCAGATCAGGATCTAGAGTGCTGTGTTGTGGCTAGCCAGGTGCAAGACCCTGCGGGTTCCCCATCATCTACAAGCTATTTTCGGCTGTTTTCTGCAATTCCATGGCGACTGGGACCCATGCGGCTCCTGTCTGCGTGCCCCAGACAAGAGGTTGCCATGTCCTCACCCCCTGTTTTGCAGCTCCATGCCATCGAGCCCCAGTCTCCACTAGGGGTCAGGTGAGTACCAGTCGCTGAATCCCCCCTCGCTGGAGATGGAGAGCGGTTCATCTGACGCTCAATCCATCTCCTCCCTGCCGACCCCCGCCTAATCATGCTCGTTCACAAACATGGGTAGCTGACATGGAGGAAGGTGTGGCGTCCAGCGCCTCAACCCTCAATGCCACCAGGCCAGGCCTTTAGTGCCCACTTATGACAGCAACAGTATTACATTAACAAAAAGAAATTACTACATCAATCTGGTCGCATGTCTGTCACAGTAACCATCCACAACAAGGTTGTGTTTCCATCGAGGGAGTTAACGACATCAGAGAGACCTCAAGAGCGAAGCTCGAGAGGTCATGCTGATGTCAACAGCTATTGAGATGGAAACACAGCCTTGTGGATCGTTACCAATCCACTGTTTTATATAGCATAAGGTTAGGGCTTATTTCTTTTTTTTCCTTTTACTTGCTGGTTATTCGTTATCTGGTGCTGTTCCATGTGCCGCTGTCTCCTGCTTCTCCCCACTCCGCGGCTCGCTCTCGCTCGCTCCGGCTTCTGTCTATTTTTAGTTTGCAGGATGATTCAGGGCATGAGCGAGAGGAACTATGAGGAAAGGCTGGAATAACTTGGGCTGTACTCACTGGAGGAGAGGAGAGACAGGGTGGACATGATAGGGGTCTTCAAATATGTGAAAGAGATAAACAGGGGCAGAGCCAAAGAAATGTTCAGGCTAAAGAAAGGGGGCACAATCAGGGGCATGAGTGGAAGCTGGAGGGGATAATTACAGGGGAGGCGTGAAGACATATCTTCACTATGAGAAGGTGGTGGGGCCATGGAATGCACTGCCGGGAGTCTGGTGGAGGAGGGTACAGTGAAAGGCTTCAAGAGGGGGAAGACAGGTGCATGGGTAAGCTGAAGATGACTCTCTGGGGCTGGGGGTGGGAGACGAAGCTTCCAAAAGGGGCTGGCTACCGAGCAGACACGAAAGACCGTCAGCTCTATACTGCAGGCTTTTAGTACGTTAGTATATCACTGTTTATTTTGAAAATGAAAGAAAAAAGAAAACCAGTTCAATTTTGTGACGCAGAGCTTGCATCTCACAAACTAGGAGGGTCCACTGATCGGCGTTCGGTAGATCATGCCGCCACGTTTCTGCTACTTCTTCCCGAGCCACGTCGAGTGAGCCAATCGATAGACAGTACAAGGCATAGAAGTTGTAGTATCGATGTGACCTCAGAACGATAGTACAACACCTTTTTTGACCTTTGAACTGTCCTACAAGATTTTGAACATCTCTGATTTCTATCCACAATCAACCCTAACCATACCCAGCATCACAGTTCTACTACTGTAAACTTGAGGGAAAAAACAGCTCTTGTTGAATTAATGGTCCTGGACATATCACTGTCACATGGGACAGGAGGCACGGTAGGAACAAGAAGAGCCATGCATAAAATGTTAACATTGGGATCCTGAGGGGCATTAAAACCAGCAAGCAACTTTAGAAAAAACTCCTTTCAGCAAAGAAGAACTTTTCTAGGCGTACACCTACAAATCAAA
The DNA here is from genome assembly GCA_016271365.2 of Neoceratodus forsteri. NCBI lineage: Eukaryota > Metazoa > Chordata > Ceratodontiformes > Ceratodontidae > Neoceratodus > Neoceratodus forsteri. The sequence goes on from CM028130.1 coordinate 953,600,453, forward strand.
ACACTTTGCACAACATATTCGTTCTACAAATTTTGACTTTAAATAAAAGTTTTCCAACATCCCTTTTCAAGAAAAGCTGGGTCACTTATTTCTGTAATTTTTCACTGTATATTTTTTTTTCCCCACAATTTTTGGTCAAGAAAGATGCTCTAAGCCGAGACCTGTTTCTAGGTCCATCCCAGGAGCACAGGAAAGTTTTCGTAACTTGGTCATGGTCATACAGTATGTGAGTGATGGCTCTGGGATTCAAACCCATTTCTCCAGGTTTGCAGCTCAGTGCTCTTAAACTGCCTCCCACTGTACTTCTGACTGTATTAATCCCTACTCATGTACTTTTTATTAATTTATTTGCACTGACTGAATCATCTTGTGCACCTTTTGTACCTTGTTTCATTACTCCATTGTCCCCTTCCCCTAGAACTAGGATTTACTAGGGTTATATAGGGCAGAGATAACACAAGCAGTGCAGTGAGACCGACTCCACATATATGTGTATACACAGACACATAGAGAGAGACGCACACCTCAGTCGCAGTCCATATTAAATCCTATTAATCTGATTTTTAAAGACTAATTTGGGATTACTGCTAATAACAGTTTTTAATGAAAATCTTTATTGGGTTTAAGAATGTTTTTGTTGGGGGTGTTAGTGGCACAGTTTGTTTTTTTTTAATGGTCTTGCACTATTTGGTCAACCCAGGGGGAACAGTCCAGTGCAAAATGCTGTACTCTTTTTGCACTGGATGAGTCCCAGATTTCTTTTCCATCTACCCATGCTTGGGTGAGGTCAGGAATTTTTTTTTGGGAGTGAAGACAAGACTTCAGGGTGACTGCCTTCTTCAGACGGGAAATAAATCTGCCATTAGAATGCAGGTGTGAGCATGACCACACAACAGGGTTTGAATTTAATTCTGAATTCTCTGATTAGCATAAAATTCTAAAGCTCCCAGATGCCTCATTCTAGGGGAAATTACTGCAGTTCTCAAGCATGTGAGGGATTCCTGGGGTTTGAAAGTAACCCCCCCCCCTCCATTGGCTGAGAGGAACTGTGTGGCTCCAGACTTGAGGTTTCATATCCTCGAATTCTGATGATATACCATGTAATAACTCAGAAAGAATACCGCAATACTACAGAACTGGTCATTTTTGTACCCAAAAAAAGCCCCATACTTCTCTGTAGTGAGAGATAATTAAGGGTCAGTTAACCCCCCCAAAAAAAATAATTATTTGAAGAGCCTGAAACCTGCAGTATACAGTGAAATGAAAGCTGCATACTTGCTGTAACTGCCAATCTTCCAGAATATCTTCACCACTGATTACCACTTATGGGACTGAGATGGAGGCACTAGACCCCACGGAAGCAAAGCTTTTGACCAGAGATCCAGCAACAGCTATTGCACACTGTGTCTGCGCATCCCCCAGATGATGTTGCGTGCCAGCCAATAACCGTTGCCAGAACCCTCATCAACCTTAGTTAAATTCTGTCCATCAGTAGAGAAACAAAGTGGGGGAAAATAAAGAGAGGGCTAAAGAAATTCTATTGGCCAACGGGGTAGTGAAATAATATAGGAAAATAAACAAAATAAAACCAGACTTCCGATCGCTAGATAAAGATATAGGCATGCTAGGTGGCAAAAGAGGTAGTTGGATATGGAACCACAACCTCAAAACCACTAGCCAGACAGCAGATGGTTGTAATGCTAAAGCAGCAGCCCTGAAGCACGTGACTGGCAGGTAAAGTAACAGGTGTGCCCAAAACTTGTGAAACCCTTACAACTGAGATGGCACCAATGTGCACAAAGTAGGTATGAACCACACAGACTCAAAAGCAAGCTCATGCCCAACATAGAACGCAGACTGAAAATCAGTTAATTTATGCCCCCTTTCTTCCATCAAATGAAAAAAGAAACAGATTTCTGGTATATATGAACCTGAAGGACTGAACAACCCTAGTCAGCCGAGATGTGTCCATCTCCCCAGTTACCCCTACGGGTTAGTGGACTAACAGCACAGCTGCCAAAGGACAGCAAGGCCATACAAGTCAAAAAGAATAGTCTGCCATAGCCAGAAGGAGAAAAAAAAAAAAACATCTGAAGAAAGGGACCTGCTTCTCCTGCAGCAACAGACATGTACCCTGAGCAAAGGCTAATATGACTTATTACACAGTGTTGCTGACAGAGAGTTGACTGGCTAAGTTGGGTCAGCTGAGCATGCATTAATGCACATTATCAGCACACCTCAAGTGAAGCGGTCCAGGCTGTCAAAGATAATGGGGCACACCAGCACCTCTTACAGCAGTGTACAGCAGCCACTTGCAAACTGAGCTAAGCGGCAGACACTGGGTGATAAAACTTTGCTTCAGCGGCATGCTATGCAGCCAATATGACACATATTCATGAACCTGGCAACTCGTGGTGATGTGTAGGTGCAATCTAGGTAACAGGGCACCCGCTATCAGTCATCCGCGATTACATGTGGCAGCACAGCTCAAGTCCCCGCACCACCCCTTAAAAACACACATATACAGTGCACACGGAACATTCATCCGTTTCCCTCAGCTGTGCATCTACCCACCCACCTGCCCCATAGATGTCGCCAGACCCAACACACAGTGGCTATGGTGTCCGTAATGCACAAGCTCATAATCATCCAGTACTGTCACATCAGGTTGTAGAGTTCAGTGGTCCATGGCGCCCACCTCAGAACATCCGCAGTACACCATGTGCCCCTCTGACCTACAGTTCTACCCACCCGCCTAGTGGACCTTGTACTCATCGCACAGATTGCAACAGCAGTGGGCAATTGCAGAACAACTTGATGACTTCCCCCTTTGCATCTCCTGTGCCGGGAGTACTGGTGGTTCCCACGACAGAAGTATCTTTGCACGCACACCCGCCCAGCGGAGCTTGTCACAGGAATCGCACAGTCAACCCACCTGGGCAGTCGGTACACAACCTCTTCCCTTTTCTCCTATGTTGTGTAATCCCGGACACAGCTGAGACTGGTAGCAGGAGCATGTCCGACAGGTAGTGCTGCGGTCAAGAGACAAAAGAGGTAGTGACAGTGGGTCCGATATATAGCGGGCTCCTGTATACCACCTCCCAAACAGCACCAAACTGCTGACAATATTCTGTGCTCAGTCCGAGTGACTGTAACAGCGGTAGCGTATGTGTTGCAGACAGCCTCCCACACCCCCCATCTAGCTGTGTGCACGTCTGTCCCCTGTGAAGCCCTGCCAGCATGCAGGCCAGCAGAACAGACATTATCATGCAGCATGGCAAGTGCTGTGAGGTTGGGATGTAAAGCACAGATACAGTGGTTACAGGACACATCGGTCTGTGTGTCTGGCAAGCAGTAGGCAGGGTAGTGCCCCCCTCACCTCCAAACACACGCTCATACTTCCCATCCTTCCACTGTGTCGTACTTGCATTTCAGCAATACACAGCGGCATCAGAGATTGTGACAGAGGCACCATGGCATCATGATCCCCACACCAGGCACTTGGGTTAATATCCCAATACTGACACTGTAGTGCAGCATGAGGGGGGTGCTGCACTCCTGAGGTGCCGTCTTTTGGATGAGATGTTAAACAGAGGTCCCATCTGCCTGTCCTGGTGGTAGTTCAGGTGGATGATAAAGATCCCATGGCACTTATCAAAAACAGTAGGGGAAGTTTCCCCAGTGTCCTGGCCAAATTTTCCTCATTCACTAAAAATACCACCAACAGCTTAATCTGGTTCAAGGTCAGTTGACATTCATCCATATCCCCCTCCCCGGGTCATGCCTGAAAACAGGCATAATCCAACTAGTGCACTTACCCAGTCAACAAAAACTAAATAAATAAAAAAAATAAATGAGTAAAGAGCAGCACACAGTACTGTCCACAGCGGTACACTATTCTAGGTGATCTCCCGAACGGCACTGTGGAGTACACAGGGGGCTCCCAAAATCCGCACGGTGAGTAGTGCCAAACACTGTGGTGGTAATTAACGCAGAGTCTGTCAATACTGCATGTCAGTGCTGAGCGCAGTACCACGGTCTGGGGCTCTGTCTCTTTGTTTCGCAGTGTGTGTGTGTGCGTGCGTGTGTTCGACCCTGATGCTTTGCTGCAGGTGGTCCCTGACTGCTGCTCCTGCAGTTTGCTCTCTGTGGCTCTCTCCAGGTCTGTATGTCAGTGAAGGGCATTGGGACAGAGAGAGAGACAGAGACAGCATGTGTGTGTCGGGGGGGAGGGGGGAGTGAATGACATGCGATAGGCATGGTACCCAGAGGATGTTATGCACAGGAAATGTAACAGATCATGTCAGTACTGTATCTACAACATTTCTATGTACATAACTGCAAGCAACTGTGGCTTCTTTCTTAGGAAACATTTTTCAGAGTGCAGGATACAGTACCTTTTTTGCTGTTTAAAAACACCTTGATTTTTTTTTATTGTTGAAACATACCCCATGTAATAAGTGCATTAATGCACTCCAGGGAGTGCAGTTAATGGGGACTAATGCACACCCAGGGTGCTGTGAGGGCACTCGGCCTGCAGCCTTGTGCCTTACAACGCACCCAAGGTGTGCCTTAATCCCCATTAACAGCACACCCTGTCATGCGTTAATGCTTACTTGATCAAATTTAGTGCACAGCACACATGCACAGACTGCTGTTGCTTCCAAGTGGACTAAGATTTGGATAGCGTCCAGAAGCACAGGTTGCATTTGGCAGCTAATAGGAAATAACCCCCCCCCCCCAGAAGAACAAGAAGGGAGCTACCTTTTTTTTTTTTGTTAAATGCATCGGGTTCCTGAAGAGGACCTTCGCCCCAGTTTTTTAAAGCTTTTTTGTGAGGGTAGAAACCCAGCAATGGGTCCCAAGCCCCATTTTTGTTTTTTTAACAATAAGCTACCCCAAAGCAGGAGGGACAACTAGGAAGAGATGTGTCACTGAATGGCACCAGCCAGCACAAACAGGGTGAGCTGCCCAGAGGCCCTGGCTCTGCTACAGCATGGGCTGGTGGTCAGGTGTGGTAATGAAAGGCAAAGATAGTCTAGAAGATCAACAGTTACAGTAAGCACGTAACTTTTATATCTTGCAAGAATCAATCTTCAATATTAACTCCCACTTACAGGTCAGAGTACCAAGCTTTCCCCTCTTCACGAGGGAGGAGCTGGCTCACAAAGGGGGTAAAAAGATGTCCTCAGCCCACCACATGGAAGAAAACACCGGAGGGCAGGGGCTCCTCACAGGTCTGGCAAGACCAGAGACTGGTCAGAACTATGCAGGAGTTTTTCTGGCACCAGGAGCAGGATGGTTCCCCAACAGTTCCCACGTGACCCTTAGGGGAGAAGAAGTCGGCCTCCTGAAACAGAGTTAAGCACCTTATGCTGGGACAGGTGCCAGCTGGGAGAAGAAAAGCCATGCCATCCATCTGATGCAGACTGCAGTTTATTCCAGTCTGGAGGCCACCTTGTTGGCCTCATAAGCTGCCCTCAATTGGTGCCATGCTACCTTCAGACCCCGGGGAAGAAAGGTCAATGGGCTGCCTGACTGTCTCACTTTGCCCAGTGCAGCTAAGAGTATGTTCAGCTGTAACCATAGGCGACGGTTATATGCTGCCATATGTGGCTGATGTGCAGAAATGCCATTAAGGCTCATGATGAGGTAAAAAGTGTTCCTTCCCAGAGCATCTGTCTGAGTCGAATCTGCTTGTGGAAGTCGGTCATGCCTGAGGCTCAGTGGCCCAGTTGGGATCTGCAGTACTTGAAGCCCCAAGGTGGGATGAAGTCCATCGTCTGCCGACTCTTTGGGATGAGAGATACCAAGTGAGGAAACACAAACATAGAACATGATAGCAGATAAGTACTGCTTGACCCACCCAATCTGCACAGTTTTCACTACATACAGTTGCACCATACACCATTACTTGATCTTCGGCTTCTCCCCCCCCCCTTCCTTTCCAGTAAGATTCCTTATGCCTATTCCAGGCATTTTTGAACCTCACCACTGATGTCAACCCCACCACCTCCACTCCAGGAACCCACCACTCTTTTCTGTGAAGAAATACTTCCTCACATCTCTCCTAAATTTAATCCCATTCAGGTTCTTAGCAAGTCCCCTTGTTCTAGAGCACCTTACCCCCCCACTCAAAAAAAATACTCCTCTCCTGCACCTTATTAACCCCATGAAGTATTTAAAGGTCTCTATCATATCTCCTCTCCAGAGTGTACATATCGAGCTCCTTTAGCCCCTACACATGGGGCTTTTGATGGAGACCCTACACCATTCTGGTAGCCCTCTTCTGGACTGCCTCCACTCTATGTCCTTCCGAAGATGTCATCTGCAGGACTGGACACAGTAATCAAGGTGGGGTCTTAAAACGATTTACACAGGGGTAAATACCACTGCCCTCCTTCTGCACCCCAACAACCCACTAGCGCTCCCAACTGCTTTGTAACATTACCCGGCACTTTCAGGTCATCCATATTACTACCCCAGGTCTCTCTCCTGCTTGGTCACTGTGCCCCCCATTCTGCACTCCACCCCCAAGTGCATTATTTGCACCTTTAAGCATTAAAATCCAGCTGCCATATCCTCAGCCACTCCAAGTTTTAGTAGATCCCAGCCCATCCTTACCACCCCCCCCAAAGTGCCCAACTTGTTGCAAATCTTGGTGTCATCTGCAAAGAGGCAGACCTTTCCTTCCAAGCTCCTCTGCTATGTCGCTAATAAAGACACTAAAGAGGACTGATCACAGCACTGAACCCTGAGGTACCCCACTGGTCACCCTCCTCTCTTCCTCGGCACAAACTCTATTTACCACTACCCTCTGTCTCCTATCCCCCAACCAGTTTCTTATCCAGGTTACCACCTCCAAGCTAACCAGCTTGATTACCAGTTTCCTATGTGGAACAATGTCGAAAGCCTTGCTGAAATCCAGGTAGGCCACGTCCATTGCTCCACCCTGGTCTAACCTAGTCAAGGAAATCTATCAGATTTGCTTGGCATGACCTCCCCCTGTGACTCCATGCCGCCCTCGGAGCCTATGATACGTTGGTTTCAAGATACTCCACAATCCTTTCCTTCAGCAGTGTTTCCATTAACTTACCCACCACCACCAATGTCAGGCTGACATGCCTCTAACTGCCCACCTCTTCCCTGCTACCACTTCTGTGGGCAGATTGGATGGGCCTTGCGGTCCTCATCTGCTGTCAACTTCTATAAGTGGGACATCTCCCGTTCTCCAGTCCTCAGGGACCATTCCTGTCTCTAGTGATCTGTTAGCTAGGTTTCTCAGAGGTGCAGCTAGTACCTCCCGGAGCTCCTTCAGCACCCCTGGATGCACCCAGTCTGGCCCCATCGTTTTGTCCACTTTCAGATTAGTGAGTACTTTCCAGACTCTCTTCTCAGAAAAAGGACTTATTGTCCACTTCCTTCCCACCAAAGCCCCTGATACTTTTTCACATTATAAACATACAAATAGACTTTGACGGCAGATAAGGACCACTTGGCCCACCCAGTCTGCCCATTTCCCTACCTACTGGATAAGCTGCAGATTCTAGTTAACCAACAGCCTACTTCCTGCCACAATCCCTTCCCCTGCCCCTTCCACTGTGAACACTGAGCAGAACTACTTGTTCAAGAAAGATGTCTGCCTTTTCTTGGTCACTCTCCATACAGTCATCCTTCCCTCTTTAACTTTACAATCCCTCCCTTCGTCTTCCTTTGTTCACTAACATACCTAGCAAACATCTTGTCCCCTTTTGATACTGCCTGAGCTGTCTCTGCAGTTTGCACCCCTGCACTCCTTACTGCTTTCCCGGACTCCCTCTGTATTCCCTGATACACTTTCCTATCCTTTTCTCTCTGGGCCGCCTTATACATTCTGAATGCTACTCTTTTAGCCTTTACCTTTTCTGCCACCCCTTTTAACAGCTCTTTCTATCAGTCACTGCCACCCAGCCTGAATGCTAGTATTCTTATACCAGTATTCCACAGTGGCAGCCATGGAACCAGAGGATTTACTCTTTGCCCCTCTGCTGCTGGACCAAACTAACATGGACACAGTCTGAAAAACAACTGCTCCAGCTCAACTTGCTAACATAATACTAAAAGCCAGCAGAATTGGCCTAACGGTTTCGTGTTCAGCTTGTTAGCCAGCCCCTATTGGGCTTAGCTCCTTTCTCTCGAGAGGGGTCAGCTTTGGCTTCAGTATACCTATGCATCTGTCCCACCCCTCTTACAGCCCTCCATTATGCCCTGTTCGACAGGACTCCCGGGCACTGCATTCCATGGCTCCACCACCCTCTCAGTCAAGTAATGCCTTCTACGTTCCCCCATGCATGTTCCCACCTCCAACTTCCACTCAAGTTCCCCGGTTGTGGCCGCATTCCTTAGCCTGAACATTTGTTTGGTTCTGCCCCTGTTAATCCCTTTCACATATTTGAATACCTCAATCATGTCACCAGTCTCTCCTCTCGTCCAGCTAGTACACCCCAAGGACTTCCAGTCTTTCCTCATAGGTCCTGTTGCTCATGCCCAGGATCATCCTGGTTGCCCTCCTCTGATCCCTCTCAGACGATGCTACGTCCTTCCTAAGGTGAGGTCTCCAGAACTGCACGCAGTACTCAAGATGCGGCCTGACCAAGGCATTATACAGAGGAAAGATCACCTCCCTCCTCCTGGACGTTATTCCCTGGACTATACAGCCCAGAATCCTGTTTGCCTTTGCCGCAGATCTTCTGCAGTTTTCACGGTTTATTCTGGTGTCTACCACCACCCCCAGGTCCCTTTCACTCGTTGTGGCTTGCAGTGAGACCCCTCCCAGGATGTATACATGACCTGGCTTTCTGATCCCCAGATGCAGCACCTACACTTCCCTGAATTAAACCTCAGTCCCCACTTCCTTGACCAACCCTCCAGGGTATCCAGATCCCTCTGGACTGTCTCTCGCTTCCTGCCCGTCAGCCAGTGCTCCCAGTTTTGAGTCATTCGCGAAGAGGCTCATCCTACTCCTAACCCCCCTCCCTATATCGGAGACATCTAAATTTAAATACCTGCAAATTTTCTATCTCCGATGGCTGGTCTCCGGGCTTCCTTACTCCTGGGTTGTACCTCCCGACGCCAATAAGCAGGCAGGAATCAGACCTCTGCAGGAGGGGACATCCAGCCCTCCACTTCCTGTCTCCCTCAGTTCTTCCTAAAGCAGTCCAATGTGGCAATACTATTAGAAGTTAGAGACAAAAAACAAGAACATGAATTTCAATGCATATATGGCCTAGAGGCCAGCCAACTATATACATTCTGGAAGGGGATCCTAAGCCCAGAGACCAGCCGTCGGATAAAGAAAATTCACAAGTATTTAAATTTCGATTTCTCTCTCCTAAGCTGGTCTCCAGGCTTCCTTACTCCTGGGATATACAAAAGCAGTACGTCCTCAGATGTCCCGGGTGGGAAGAATTTCAGGAACCATTAAGGATCCACCACCGCTTGACGCACTCTGCAGCCAAGGATGCCACATCCAAGAGCAGCACTACCAGCAATTAAAATTGTGAAGATGTGTGAAAGAATTATCACGTGGCCACTTTACATAAGTGTGCTGTTTAAAATTATCTGAAGTACGCCCACGAAGGGGCCATAGCTCTACTGAAATTGGCTCTCCCGGGGCCAATCAAGTTACCCTGGCCTGATCACAAGCCATGGAAGTGGTTGACAGAATCATACTGGCTATAGAGCCTTTTGAATCCTTGTTACCCATAATTTTGGCCCATAGCTGGCAGGAACAAATTTGAAGTTTTGCAAATAGCTTCCCCTCTCTTAATATATATTTTCGTCAGGGGCAGCAGACTGGATGGGCCACTAGGTCCCCATCTGCCCTCAACCTCCATGACTATGTTGCTATGACCCCTCCCAGATCTAAGGATGTAATTCCCCTTTCTTATTGCTTTTGGAGAGTTGGCACAAGGAAGGAAGGAAGAAAGAATGAACCCTTGACTGTAATGGAGGGGAAGCATAACTTTGGCAAAAAATCTTGAACTGTTCGAGCCTGATGAAAAACAGTGCATAGCGCTTGGGTAAGCAATGCTTATAGTTTGCTGATTCTCCGGGCTGAAGCAACAGCTATGAGGAAAAAAGGTGATCTTTATGCTAAAATGGGCGATGGATATCATCTTGACAGGCTCTAAGGGGGACTTTGGCCATAGCCTTGAGAACCAGATTAAGACTCCAAGGTGGTAGCTTTGGTGGGTTGGAAGGCAACCAAATGCTGCTGTCTTTAGAAACCTACAGACATGAGCATATGTATCCAACGATTCCCCTAAATTCATCCAACAAGAGTGCCCCCAGTGCACAAAAAAACTGAACTTGTAAGGTGGCCGATTGCAGTCCTTTGTCCATCCATCTGAAGGAACTGCAGTAGAACATAAAATTATATTGGATAGTTCTATAGGCGTTTTGAATGAAGCCATAACCAACATTGTTTTTTTTTTTTTTTTGATTCAATAACACACATTGGAGGAAGAAAAGAGACATAAGTTCCCCTTCGTGTCTAAAACTGGAGCTGTGTAGCTGAGCTCCTTAGAAGTTTTTCTCTCTCTCTCTCTCTCCAGGCCTGTGATGCCGGTCCAGACCTTGACGGAGAATGCCCAGGCTGAACTTGAATGTTAGACGTGAATGCCTTGACAGACAAATGATAACTGGGAACTATGCACAGAAAAAAGTCATAAGGGGCAGACTAGAATCATGAGTGTCCTGTCCTGAACCACTTCGTGAAGGACTCTTGACAGAGGCGGTATTGGAGGAAAAGCGTACAGGAGACCAACTCATCCCAGTTTAGGGGAAAAAGTGTCCTGATCCACCGCTGGTTCATCCTTGGCCAGGGAGCAGAATTGCTTACCTTAGAGTTCCGCCAGCAACTGAAAAGATCTGTCTGAGGATTGTCCCCACTGATTTGTCAAGATGTAGGAGGCACTACCCTTCAGCTCCCATTCCCATGGTCGACCAGCCTTGCTACTAAGCTAGTCTGCCATGTCATTTACCTGCCTGGTAAATACCTTGCTCAGTGGTGCGAGGCCCACTGAAAAAGAATAGATTCCCTTAGCATTTTGAGCTTCTTGTGCCACCTCGATGGTTGGTACTGTCGGCTGGAACCAGACTATCCTGATTGGGGAATTGCTGCTCAGAGTGCCTCAGGGCGTGGCCTACTGTTCGCGTCAGGAACGTTTATGCTGTACCTTGCGCCTCTAACAGCAAACACCTGCCCGGTGCCAACAGCTGAAGCAAGTGAGCCGACCCCAGGCCACGAGACTTGCATCAGTTGCGATTCGGATTTGGTGAGGATGGTCTAACTTGTGACCCTTTATGATCTCTGTCCTCCGAGACCGTCCCTGGAGGGAGGGTTCATTCTGTCTCAATGAGCTGTATGAGAAATAAATAAATGAGTTAAACTCCTTGATGAGCTTTAGCAGAATCTGGAATTTAGTTTTCGGGGGGGGGGGGGATTCTTATGTCATGATGTCTGCCCCCCAAAGGATCAAGGTCTGGTTTGAAATTAGGGAACTTTCTCTCCAGTTGATGAGGAAAACCATGTGCTGGCAGCTACCAGACCACCTCTGCCACTGCTTGTAATGTTTGGTTGAGCTGTGGGTCCTTTATGTGAACTATGACCAGTACGGGCACCTTCGATTCTGTCCGCGGGTCCGAAGACGACCCCAACGCTAGAGAGACATACTGTACCACTCTGAACCTGAGATCGAGCGCGTGACGTTACTGAGCAGGAAGGGTAAACAGGCATCCTGCAGACCTATGGATGCCAGAAAAATCAAAATTTAAATACCTGTAAATTTTCATTCTCCGGCGGCTGGTCTCCAGGCTTCCTTACTCCTGGGCTGTACCTCCTGATGCTGATCCACAGGCAGGAAACAGACCTCTGCAGCAGGGGAGGACATCCAGCCCTCCACTTCCTGTTCTCCTCTGTTCTTCCTAAAGCAGTCCAATGTGGTAATACTACAAGAACTTGGGATCAAAAAACAAGAATTTTAAGGCATATATGGCCGTGAGGCCAGCCAACTATATACATTCTGGGAGGGAATCCGAAGTCCGGAGACCAGCCATCGGAGAAGGAAAATTTACAGGTATTGGTATTTCGATTTCTCTCCCCTAAGCTGGTCTCTGGGCTTCCTGACTCCTGGGATATACAAAAGCAGTACGTCCCCAGATGTCCCGGGTGGCAAGAATGTCAAGAGCCCGTAAGGGTTCACCACCGCTTGAAATACTCTGCGGCCAAAGGATGCCTCTGCCGAGAACATCACCCCCAGTGATAATTTTTTTGTTTGTCTTTTTGTGTGCTATAGTGTGTGAATGGATGATCAAAAACGCCACTCAGTGTGAGTGTGCTGTCGATGCTTCTCTGAATTACGCCCATGAAGGGGGTCAAGGACTCTCACTGGGCTAGGCAAGTTACTCTGGCCTGATCATAAGCCGTGGAGGCGACGGATAGAATACGTTTGGCTATACAGCCTACTGAATCCTTGCTGCCCCAAATGTTTTCCCTTTAGCTGGCAAGAATATAGTTGAAGTTTTGTGAATAGCGTCCTCTCTCAATGTACATTTTTCTCCCTCTTTCCAGGTATAGTGTATGAAATTTTCCATCCTTGTTGCTTTTAGAGAGTGGGCAGAAGGAAGGAAAAATGAACCCTTGAATATAATAGATGGGAGACATAACTTTGGCAAACAAAAACTGGAACTGTTCCAGCCTGATGAACGAGTGCACAGCTCTTGGGCAAGCAATGCTTTTAGTTTGCTGAAACTCCTGGTTGGAATAATATCTTTGAGAAAAAAAGGGGGACCTTTATTTTGAGATGCATGATGGATGGCTTGAGAGGCTCTAAAGGGGGCCTTGAGAACCATATTAAGACTCCAAGGTGATAGCTTTGGTGGACTAAGATGTTTTACTGCTGCTACCTGAATAACTACCAGACATGGGGATATGAGCCCAACAATTCCCCAGGGACCGTCAAGAGTGCCCCAGTGCAGAAACTCTACTTTGTAAGGTGGTTGGTTGCAGTCTTTTGTCCACCTGTCTTAAAGGAACTGCAGTAGTACAGGCGATTATATTGTGTCGTTCTGTATGTGTCTGGAATGAAGCCAGAACCAAAATTTCCTCCGGATTTTATAATGGACTATGGAGGAAGAAGAGACACACAAGTTCCCCATCATGTCAATAGCAGGAGCTGTGCCGCATAGCTCCTTGAAAGTTTTTCCATTCACTTTCCAGGTCTAGAGAGAGACCAGTTGTTAAAATGGGGTGCAGAACTGGACCTTGATGGAGAATGCCCAGGCTGAACCTGAATGTTCAAAGTGGTAGCCCTGACCAATGAATGAGAAACAACTGTGTGTGGAAAAAAACATAAGGGACAGACTAGAATCATGACTGTCCTGTCCAAGGCCACTTTGTGGAGGACTCTTGATAGAGGCGATATTGGAGGAAGGCATACAGGAGACCGAACAGATTCCAGTTTATGGGGAAAAGGTGTCCTGAGCCACCGCTGGTTCGTCCTTGGCCAGGGAACGGAATTGCTTTAGCTTGGAGTTCTGCCAGCAGGCGAAAAGATCTGTTTGAGTATTGCGCACTATTCTGTCTGAATGCGGGAGGCACTGTCCTTCAGCTGCGGTCCCTTGGTCGACCCACCTTGCGACCGAGACATTCTGCTATGACATTTTTCTGTCCCGATACAAACATCGCTCAGTGGTGCTCAACCCACTGAAAGAGAAGGGATTCCTTTAGCATCTTTGAGCTTCTCATTTCGCACTGATGGTCGGTATATGTCAGCATTGCCAGATTGTCAGTTGGAATCAGGCTAGCCTGATTGAGGAACTGCTGTTCAGCGTGTCATGGGGCATGGCCTACTGTCCCCCCCCCCCTCAGAAATGCTTATACTGTACCATGTGTCCAACAGCAATCCCCAGCCCGGTGCCAACAGCTGATGCAGGCGAGTCCTTCCCAGCTCCTGAAGTCTGCATTGGTCGCAATTCCAACTTAGTGCAGATGGCCTAACTTGTGGCCCTTCATGACCTCTGACCTCTAGGACCGTCCCCAGAGGAAGGGCTTAATCCGTCTTAATGAGCTGTGTGAAAAAATGAGCAGGCAGCTGAGGAGCTTACAAAACTCCTTGATGAGCAATTACAGATCCCAAAATCTAGTTTTCGGGTGAAGAAACCTAGTGTCATGATGTCAGCCCCCCAAGAGGATCAAGGTCTGGTTTGGAATTAGGGAGCTCTTTCTCCAGTTGATGGGAAAACCATGTGCCATAAGGGATCTGACTACCTCTGCCACTGCCTGTAATGCCTGGTTGAGCTGTGGGGCCTTTAAGTGCACTATAACCACCATTAGCACCTTAAATACTGTCCATGGGTCTGAAAAGACGGCAATGGTAGAGTCTGATTTGGAAGTACTACTCTACCACTCAATCTGGGAAAGTGCATGCGCCATTACTGCATGGGAATAAGCAAATGGGTATCTTGCAAAATTATGGGTGCCAGAAAATCCCCTGCATGTACTGTT